>JAILYB010000020.1:6108447-7416894 GCA_021437785.1 Rhodomyrtus psidioides | reverse complement strand
TTAAAATGGAATGTTTAAAACTGTCAAAAGGAGTACCTTAGACGATGAGAGGCAACCCAAGCCCAAACACGTCCCTTCAAACACTCGAGTGATGAGTGAAGTAAGAATTAGAATAGAAACCGTGTTCACGGATGTAGGGATCATTCGCAGTGGTTACCTAGATTGAAAAGACGAAGGGCATTCTATTCTCTACCCCAAACACCGCAGATCAACCATTGTTAACCAATTTGGGCGGAGGCTTCAATTCTATAACCATGTCAAGAACCACCCCACATTGGGGCCAGTCAGAAGGAATTCTAGCGGCAGTATGAGGTAAATGGTTAGAAATCTTTTTGCTCGAACCATAATCAATCTTCGAGTGTTTCTTTACATTCAAACTCGTACTGTGATTCAAGTGCTTTAGGACGACGAAAAGCAGTCGCTTCTCTATCCTACACACACCCATCCTTTGCGCAGCCCCATTGAGCCTGCATATCCGTTTCGTTAACCCCGTTGGTGATCATTGCCCATTCCAAGATGAAGACGGCGCCACCTCAAATCGGGAGAACTTAAAAGAGCTGAGTCTATAGACAAGGCATAAATCAACCTTTCAATGTGCTAAGATTTTGTTCGCATGTGTGTCTAGCATGATCTAAAAAAATCTGGCCCAAAAAAGAGAAGAAAAGAAAAGGCAAAAAAAAAAAAAAGGAAACAAAAAGGGGCAGTACCGGCCATCAAAAAGCAAAGTGCCTGGTAAAAGCAAGGCCAACGCCCATTCAAATTCCTGTGTATTTATAAATCACCCAAAGGATTCCAGAATATCCAAATATTAATCCACAGTGGAATCTACTTGTAAAGGAAAATGCCCATGGGAATCAAGTCATGAAGTTATCCCCCAGCCGGGGCGCGTCCAAGTGCCGACTACACCATCCTTGAGCAACGAGGGTGCTTTCTGAAGACCAATTCAAGGGTCAAGATCGGTGGTAAATCTGCAATGATCACCAACATCAAACCCCTTTCATGTATTCTGAGCCAAAAACAGGCCTTTCTCATTCCCTAATCCACACCTACGTTACAACCCTTGAAAGTCTTTTTCGACTAAGGCACTTGAGTTAACGTAGAGTTTAAATGATTTTAAGCATCGCTCGAAGAGGTACGAGCAAGACTATTTCTCTCTCATTTTTGCAGGGTTCTTGACTTGTAAACCCGAAGCAGATGATGAAGATCTTCAATTCATTGGCCTCGACTCGACCCCGGGTCCCCTTTGAAAACCGTTGACCGAGCCCAACATTACGGTCCTTTAAAAGTCCCTTTTGATCAACCAAAGGGTATACGCTGCGAATAGTTTCGAAACCTTGAACATAGGTTCGAGAGAGAATTTGAGTGTTTCGGAAATGAGAGGGAGTGAGAAGAAACCTCCTAAAAGATAGCTGTTGACACCTGATTTTTTACCATTTATTATTGTGATTTTTATTCTTTAAAATTAATTAAAAATATCAAAAAAGGTCATAAAATCACAAAATCAACTTTGGAAGCCTTGGTTTAGCCTTAGGAACCAATTTTGAACAAAAAATATTTTTCGGTACTTTTAATATTTTTCGAGTTTATTTAATTATAAAAATACCCAAAAAATCAGAAAAATACCATTCGTGGTCAGAAAAAATACCCAAAAATATTCGATAATTTTGTTTTAATTTCCTCTTCAAGTGTGTCACTTTAAATCTCAAAAATTCGGCTCGGGTCACTATGTTCCTTCACAAACATAAACCCGAACCGAGCCTAAAAAAAAAAAAAATCCTTTTCGAGTCTTTTAGTTTTCAATTCTCACTTTCTATAAGCTATGACATTGGATTCTAAAGTTTTAAAGTGCAATTAGGTCAATTTGCCCTCCAATTTAATCAATTTTTATCAAAATGGCTTAATTGCACATTTTTCTTTCAATTAGTCCCCGGTTTCACGGATGTATACGTATGCTCTACGTATTTATACGTCATACGTATTTATACGTTATGCATATTTGTACTGTTTGGTAACCTCTTTAACTCTTGTAATAATAATAATGGTTATTATTTTTAACACCTTTGTTAGTGCCTTTTTTTTAGCATTTTTGTATTGTGAGTGCTATTGCTAGTGCTATTTTTAAATAGCATTTTTGTATTATAAATTGTGAGTGCTATTGTTAGTGCTATTTTTAAATGACATTTATTTATCATAAATTGTGAGTGCTATTGTTAGTGCTATTTTTAAATGGCATTTATTTATCATAAATTGTGAGTGCTATTATTAGATAGAATTTATAATTGTTAGTGCTATTTTTAAATAGCATTTTTGTATTATAAATTGTGAGTGCTATTGTTAGTGCTATTTTTAAATAGCATTTTTTGTGAGTGCTATTGTTAGTGCTATTTTTAAATGTCATTTATTTGTGAGTGCTATTTTTAGATAGAATTTATAATTGTTAGTGCTATTTTTAAATACAATTTATTGGAAGGTATTTTTGGCTATAAAAGGATGGCAAGAGTTTTGAGGTTGAGGGGGGAGACATTTTGTAGAGTGTGCAAATTTTTGAGAGCTTAGAGAGAAGAACACAAACACTCTCTATATTCTCATAATCTTGAGTGAGCAAAATATACTAAGTTCGGAATATTGATTCCGCATATTGCTAGCACAATTGTTGTGGAGTTATTAGTCGTCTCCCCGTTCGTCAATTGGTGGTGCGTTTGAACTAGATGCCTAACACTTGTGGAGGCTGAGATCGAAGTGGAGGCTGAGATCGAAGAACATCGAACCGACACCTCCGTTCAAGCACGCTACGAGAGGTAATCTATTTACTCCCTTTGAGGCTTTGTGATTTTTTTCGATTGAAATGCACGAAGTACGCCTCTGGAGATACATGTATGGGTTGTTATTTATTTCCGCTACGTGTTACGTGGATCCCAACAGTGGTATCAGAGCCGATCCTTAGGTGTTTTCGTGCATTTAATTGATTTTTTTGCAATTTTTGCAATACTATGGCCAATATGTATTAACGAATTGTTCGTCTTACATGGCTAATGGAGGTTGATTATTTTATATGATAAATTAATCAACATAGCAAAAATTGAGACTAAATCAATTTTGAATCGAAAATTTATGGCTATCTTATTTTACGTAAAAATTCTGAATATTATTCAACGTAGAATTTTTATTGTGCCTTCCTAAGTTTTAAGTTGTGAATTTATTACTTACGTGGAAGGGTGGTGATCATGGAAAAATCCCTAATCAATGTGATTGATGTATGTATGAATGTATGGTGATTATTTATATATTTGGGGTTGTAATTATTAAATGGAGGCTGCGTACTCCTTTTATTTTTCATGTAATCTTTATTTTTAGCATAGTCAATTGTTGATGTAAATGCTACGAGGATTACGTGGAGGAGCCTTTTAAGTCGGCGAGCTCTTTGGGGCCCGATTCTTGAAGAGTTCAAGAAACCAGGAAGAAGCGAAGAGCGGCTCTCCATTATTAAAATATTAAAATGATTAAATGTGGTCTCATTGGCTCGAGACCCATTAAATCATAATTCCATGATCACCACGTAGGATAGATGTTTATGTGATTGACATCTATTTATTTATTATGATTACGTGAGCATGTTAAACTGGTTAATGTGCAAAGTCAGACTTACCTCACCCAAAATTGCGCCTGCATGAAATCCTAGTTAGGAAAATCACTCGCGTTAGGTACCGAAAGGGCGTTGGTAACGACACCAGCGTAACCAAGTCCCCGAACCCAAAATCTCTGGTTCCGTAGAACTGATCGATCTCTCCCAATCGATCAGTAAGGTTTCCGGTCTACCCTCCAAGAAAGACCGGTGGCGACTCCAAATGCATGCACAAGTTGCACATGCCACCACGACCACACTAAGGTCGAAAGCGATCGACTCTTATCGTCGAATCCTCCTGAAAAATACTCCAGCCGCGATTTGGTATGGGCCTGGGAGGGCTCGCGCCGATCCAAGACCCGCGATCGGTAATCCATTAGCCGCGTCCGCTTTCGGACGGGTCGCGACAGCTGGCGACTCCGCTGGGGACACTGTGTTCTAGAACCTATGGTTCTAGACCCCAAGTGGACTTAGGCCGTAATTAAAACGCTGAGTGATTTTTCTAACCATGTAGGCGCTCGTGAAGGTGAGGTAAGTCCGCTTACGATAGGTGTTATATGTTTTTGCAGATTGGAGAAATAAGGGGTGTAGTCCGTGATTAACATTGTCTTATGCAGGTTGGGCGTAGGAATGTATGTTGTGTGGATGATTTGAAGTGCTGATTGATAAACTGCTATGCATGAATTGCATTGTGATGATCACAACACGTGGACACACACAACCGCGCCTAAAACCCCGGGCGTCGCCTATAGGAACACAATAGAAGGAATTGAAAATGGAATCTCCGTGAGGAAAAACGTGGGGTAATCCACTTTTCAATTCCGCTCGCTTCGAACTATGGATCGAGTCCCAATGCAACGATAGCTGTGCAATGAAATCGGCTCTTTCTAGAACTCGAAGTGGGAACCTTAACCTTAGGTGCTAAACCCTCTGATTTTTAGAAGTTCACCATAACTTGTCTCATGCGCATGTCTTTGGGCGGTTGGTACACCTAAAACCGCACATAAGTCGACGAGTTTGGTTGGTAAGACTCTCTATACCTCGAATCTATTACAGTTCATATAAATATAGGCATTTCATTCATTCCATTCTGGTGATTAGATTAAATGCCATTTCAAGGATAGATGTGTGTGTTTTTCCCAAACGTCCTTGATAGAAGACGAAGAGGATGATATCCCATGACAAGCACCGAGTGAGCAACAAAGGAGCCTACTATGGACATTATTGAGATATCGTCCAATGAAGATGACGAGTTGGGGCAAGTGATCCGGAAGTCACAGATCGAACTTGGGGCATCCTTAAACGTTAGGATCACATTCCTTTGTTTCATTTTCCATTGCTAGTCCTCTTGTATAGGGTTTACTTTTATCGAGGCTTTCTCTATCTCACCCCTTAGAGTGATTGTATTAGGGATCTATTGGTGTATACATTTAGATGAAACTTGGTTGTATTTCTTTTGACAGGTCATGGGAATGTGATAGTGGCATTTTCTCTAATCATCCGAATACTCCCAAGTCAAGTTTATAATTCCTTTAGAGGAAATTAAAATTGGAAATCTTGCACGACCTTTTTGGTCATATAGGGTAATCCAACCCCAATTTCGCTAGAAGGAATTATACACTTGAATTGGTCCATGCATGTTTTACGTCGCTGGTAATCCACGATAATTGATCGAGAATATCGGCGTTGTTTTGAATTTAATGACGAGATAGATGTCCAAATTACTCTCGTTCTTAACAAAACGGCCTTGATTTGGATGCCGTATCTTCAATTAAATTTAAAACACGTTATTATGCCTCGCACTTTTGAGTAATTCGTTCCTCTCGAAATTGATCAAAAGCGATTATTGTGAATTACATTCCTTTCAATAGTATGCTTTCTTTCGAGGAATATTGATAAAAACTTTTCGCGCAAGATTAAAACCCTTGTAAAAGTTCTTGTCCTTATTAATCATGGGCAAGCATAGGATTGAAAGGAGTTTTTGATTTCTTTTTCAAATTATTCCTTCTGATTCTGTCTTTTTATTTGCAGGTAAAAAAAAAATAGCTAATAGAGAGAAATTTTTTCCTGGACAAGTCTAAGGCTATTATCTCATATGATCATGAGCGAGTTATAAAATCAGGACATATTTGCTCGGCTTACTGATATTATGGTTCGGCTTACCCAAGTTGAAGATGTTTGGATGCTCGAAGAAATGAACCATACAGAAGTTAAAACACACACACAAGAGTTCTCATTTATTTTGCTCAGTGGAGGGTTTTCAAAAGCAGGTCATACAATTCGGGGTAGAAAAGTAAAGCCGAAGTGAGCCCTAATTAACGACACGAAGGAGCCCAACTGACCCTCCATGTTATTAATGCTCTGTTCATACTCCCAACTCCGCATGTCATGGTCGGCAAGCCTGAGGAGAAGACTTTTGCATTCTCCCTTAACTTCGGCGACCTTGGCCTCATGTTCTTCGGCGATTGTTTCCAGGTCTCGAACCAGTCCATTCCCGCGAGCTATGTCCGCGGTTATTTTGTCGAGCCGTTCTTCCTGCCAGTCGCTCTGAAGCCTCAACAGGACATTGCGGCGGTCATGCTCGCCGGTGGTCAGGGATAGGGCCAATTGCTCCACCAGATTTCTCCTCTCGCGAAGCAACGTCGCGACCCGCTCATTAGCAAACTCGACGGCCTTTTTGTAACTATCGGCCAGATAGTTGGTCAGCACCAAATGATCAGATCGATCCTCATAACGAGCTCGCAAGACGCGAGCCACGAGAACCTCCCGATTAGCAGCACGGTAGGCCTCTAAGGAGTGTGCAAAGAGAGTCGGGAAAATTCTATATTCCCTCCCCAGTGTAGTACCTTCGAGAGAAGTGGTATCAAGGTCCTCGAGCAGGACACGGATTTCATCCTCGGTCGCAGAATGATCGGTTATGTGTGCGTAACCGCGACCCAGTAGGTTATAAAGCTTTTCCCACTGGGCCAAGACATCAGTTGAAAAAGTGCGTACGGGAGAGGAGGCCATTTGCGTTGGGTTGGCTTGAGAATAAGACGAGTTTGACAGAGAGATTAGAAGGAAGAAGCTGATTATGCGAGAATGTTAACCTTCCATACATTAATTCCTCATTTTATAGCAACTCGAGGATGATGAAGGGTCTCAGTAATAATGCTGGTGGAGCCCAGTTAGGGGGTAAAGCAGGAGGTCCCCTCACGAGAACCATTGGATTCGTTTCGGTCCGCGATTTCCGGCTCATCAATTAAAAGATGTAAAAGATTTGTCGGGATCACCATTATTAGAGTTAGGTGGGAGGTAAGCGCAACTATCGAAGAGAGCCCTAACAGGATTTGGCAGTCCCATCACGATTGAAAAGCTAAGCGAGAAATTCAAAGTCTTGAGGGGGAACGTTTGCCTAATGATGCTTGAAGAGCGTCTCCTGAACATACGAAGTCACTCGAAGAAAACTTTATAGGGAGTGAGCATACATGAGAGAGTGGAGAACTCTGAGTGGGCAAGAACCAATCAAACATTTCTCAATCCAACATATTTAAGAGGTTATTGTCAGCTGCTAGAGGCGACTGACTCAAAAATCTCAGAAATTGAACTACAGAGGGATCTCGAAGATTCCAAGATCAAGTCTAACGCCAAAACCATGGAGCCCAACACTTCTGGCAACGGAAATCAAGATCACGGCGACGACGACAACGACATCCACGATGTTCAACTCGGGAAAAGAAGACGTCCTCACCAATACTCTCAGGAGGAAACCCAAATGCTGGAAACCCTTTTCAGTAAAAGCCATTACATGAAAAAGAAGTGGAGAATTGAATTGAGCCGGGAGTTGGGGATTAATCAGTCGAGGATCCAGTTTTGGTTTCAAAATAGGAGATCCAAATCGAAGGCTCAACGCAAACGTCAGGTGGTCGAGATTTTAAAGGAAGAAAACCAAAAGCTGCGAACAGAAAACATGAGGTATGAAAAAGCTCTCAATATTACCGTTTGCCCTCATTGCGATAACCTTGTCGTCCTCGGTAAGATATTCCCCGATAAGCCTCACGCGATGATTGAAGACGTTCATTTACCACCTTACTCCCTCGGGGCATCTCCTGCTCAACCAGATTTTGCCGGAGTCACGCATGAGCAGGATGATCCTACGAAGATGATACAAATGCCTCCTGGGGGATGGGATTTGCATCGCTTTGATTGGAGTTATAGTTTCAAGGAGCTGGATGTTACCGCCGACCAGCTCAAAGCATATCAGCCTCATGCACAACAATTTTCGATAGGGTCAGGTCCTGCTGGAGATGAGTTAATCAGTCGTCAAGCCATCGATGCAATTTTGGGCCACGATAAGAGGAGGTTCGCTTGGCCCCCTGAACTGCATTCCAGATTCCTAGACGTGGTTCACCAAATGGGGATCGACTCAGCAACTCCGACGCGCATATTTAAGGCCATGAATGTACCGGGGCTTAGTAAGGAGCTGGTCAGGAATCACCTTGCTGCCTACAGAAAGCTATTAAAACAACGTCGAGCGGAGCTAAACCGGGAGGAATCCGTCTCGAGCTCAAAAGCTAGGGGCGACCGCCATTGTAATGCTCAGGCATCAAGAGATACCCGGCCAAATCTAAGCATCAATCAAGCTAGCAACCCGACCACCGGCAAACTGAAAGCTGATCAGAATGTCCTCCCAGGCCATTTCAACACTTCTCAAGAGCGCGTGTCACAGGTACAGCGAGTGCGCACTCCTCCATTCGAGCAACAGTCGGCTGGTGCTCTGCCTGCCGCTGGTCAACCCACGACAGACGATTTCTTCGATGAGGGGCTCGATGCCTTGTTCAATCAGTGGGAAGCTGGCATGCTTGGACAGCCATGATCTAGCACCTGGCTCGGGGCACGATGGGTCGGTCACTACGAACACCCATAGGAAGAAGAACATGTTCACGAGTAGATCACTCATTTTATCCGTTGTAAAGTTCCTACGGGAACATTTTTCTTTAATGACTATAGTTAATTCTATATTAAAACCAACGCTATCGACGAACATCGTCATGCTCAGTTGTGATGATCCCTTGTTAGATTAAGTCTGAAACCAGAGACGGTCTTTAAAATTTTGAGTGGCCACGAACTCATTCCTCACCAAGCGCCCGGGATGCTGAAATGAAGAGTAACAGCATGCACAGGGAAAATGTCACCTTCGTTTGAACGATGAAAAGGGGTTGAGAGAAGATCATAGCGTTAATTCCCATGGAGATAAATGAATTAAACGGAGTCATTAATTGCGGGTCCACCGCTGCTCCCCACGTTCTCGGGCCTAGCAAATCATAAAAGGCGCCGAAAGATTGTAGACCCACCACTTTGAAGACTGAACTAGGGGACGAGCGCAATACTCGATGAAACCGAATCAATGCAAGAGAGTTTGTGATCCTATCACGAGGAAAAAGAAAGGGGAATACAGACGATGAGTAATTGCAGAATCTCGGGAGGAGCGCTTGCTTGCTGGTCTTCATATGCAGCCTAAAGGATGGTTCCAGGACACGCACAATCACTTGAGAAAATTTCTAGAGTGAGCAAACACGTAAGAGCGAATTGAGAAAGCTGAGTGAACTAGATCAGCCCGAGATACCCCGATCCATCATGTTTAAAAGTTATTCCCATCTGCTAGAAACGCCCGACCTGGACATTTCTGAGCACGAACTGCTGGGAGACTTTGAAGATCCTGGAGCTGAATCCTGCCCGAAGGCCATAGAGACTGACTCCTCCAGCGATGAAATTCTAGGTTTCAGCTACGAAGAAGGAGTATACAATGATGACCGGAGCCGGAAAAGGAAGCAACTACAACGCCACACTCCAGGCCAAATCCGAGAGCTCGAAACTTTCTTCAATGAATGCCCCACTCCAAGCAGACAACAGAAAATGGAGTTGAGCCGAAAGATAGGATTGGAGCTTTCGAAGGTCAAGTTTTGGTTCGCCAACAAACGAACCCGGGTGAAACAGCAATACGCAGACCATGAGTTACTGGTCCTGAAGGAGGAGAATGAGAAGCTTCAAGCTGAAAGCGCGAGATATAAGGAAGCTCTGACCAAGGCCACCTGCCTTAATTGTGGTAATCCTGTTGTCCTCGGCGAGGTGTTCCTCGATGAACCATCCCTGTTGACGAATAACGCTCAGCTGTTACCGTATTCTCCACAGCATTTTCCGACACAGCCAGATACCGCCGGAGATCTGCATGAGCAAGTCAACACCATAGGATCAACACCAACATCCTCTGAGAAATGGGATATGAATCATCACAGGGGAAATTCTCTCAATGACGAACTCGCTGTCGCAGCCAGCCAATCCAAAGTCGGTGAGTCCCTCCCTGGACAACTTTTGAAACGACTAGATCCCGTAGAGAATAGCTACCGAAGTATTGACGAAATTTTGGGTGATAAGAGAACAAGGTTTTACTGGACCTATGAGCTTCACACCAAATTTGTTGATGCAATTCGAGAACTGGGAGTTGATTCGGCTAGCCCACTGCGCATACTCGAGATTATGAATGTGCCGGGGCTCTCTAGAATTAACGTTGAGTCTCACCTCAAGTACTATAGGAGATTGCTAAGGGATGGAAGGATAGCGTTAAACCATCATAAAGCCAGTTGGAGCTCAAGTGCTGGGCAGAGTTACAACCATGATGATTGGAGAGCCAAGAGCACCCAACCGTGTTTCAGCAATGACGGGACTAGCAGTCGTGTCAGCGACTCCTCTAACCCAAATCAGAATGCTCCGCCGAGCTATCTCAATACTCCTCATGAGTATATGCCACAGTTCCAGCACATAGAAATTCCTCAGTTTGAGCGCGAATCAGTCATTAATGTTGTCCCTGAAGCGGATCTGGCATTGGTAGAGAGTGCACATATGAACCTGCCGGTCATCGGAGGAAGTTCCAATTCGAGGGGTCAAATTGCTCACGGCGAGAGCAAAGAGAGGAATCCCTCGCCTACAGTCGACGACACCCAATCTGGGCACCAAGGGCTGGAAAGAACAGGTGATTTCCTTGATGAGGAGCTGGACACTTGGATCAATACTCTTCGGGAATGTATGTCTCAACCCCAACAGGGCAATGATGAAGGTTCCAGCTCAAAGACTCCAATCCCTCACAACGAAGGCAATGAAAGAAATCTGCCCCCAACAATCGTTGATACCCAACTTGAACATCAATGGCTCGAAGACCCGAGCAATTTCCTTGGCGATGAGTTCAATCTTTGGCTCGATCAATTTGGAGCTGGAGGACCATCGCAGTGGTGACGCGAGGCCGGTGATCAAACGTCTGATGCAAGGCATGGCTACTCGATGAAAAATGCTTCGAGAAAAGGGGTTGAATACTCCTATTGCATATGTTGTTGATCGCACTGTAAGGTTCTCACGGGAACATCTTTCATTAATATCTAGAACTAATTGCGCGTGAGTGTCAACATCACCCTTTGAGCATCTTCAAGCCGAAGGCCGTTGATTAATCACTTAATCCGTGGAGCAAGTTCCATGAACCATAATTATCACCCGCTGAGCATAATGGGATCTACCCCTTCAACACGAAATACGTTTGGCCGCGAAGCCACCTATTTGGTAAAACGATGTATCGTTCCTAAACGATCTTCAATCGAATACCGAAGTAATGTATTCTTTCTTTTCCTTCTCAGATGATAAACATGGATAAATCACTCAATGAGTCATGCGTTCAAATAGCAGAACAGACGCTGCCCAGCTGGGGGCAGATGAACCATTGATGTTACAAACACTCCAAGCATGGATAGGCGGATTTGATAGAGGGGAATCGCCTTGGAGACGAATGAGTTTTTACATCCCACATACTACCTGTTAGGGTACATGAGGGTAGGATGTATCGTTTCAATTTTCAAAAAAATTCGTGAACATACAATGATATGCTTCTTTTACATTTTCAGGGATCTCCAGCCACGGTGGACAGGTAGGTATCCCTTTCCCCCAATCCATTGAAGATGTTAAACCAAAAACACAGAGAGAAAAAGAAAAAAGCTTTCAAAATCTGATATCTAGAAAAGACATGGAATTCTAACTTCATTGGCATTCATGTTTTGAAACATGAGGTTGTCTGCACATGCATTGTGCACCATAAAATCCCCTTGACGGGTAAAATTTTTGGGAAAACGAAAGAGATTTTTCCAATTAAAAGTTGTTCAAAACTCTCAAAAGGATGTTTCCTCAAAAGAGAGGCAAGCTCAAATCCAAACACATCCTACATACACTTGAGAGATGAGTGGAGCGAATCAAATAGTAGAATCTGGACCTACGGAGGTAGGGATCATTCGCAGCGATTACATGGATTGGGACGACGGAGGCGTTCGTTTCATATCATAAACACTACAGGTGACCGTTGACAACCCACTTGAACGGCGGTTTTCATTCTTAACCCTGTCAAGAACCACCCCACACCGGGGCAAAAAGGAAGTAAGTCCAGCAGCATCAGGAGAAAATGGTTAGAAATTTTCTTGCTCGGACTAACATTAATCTTTGTGTGTTGTTTATATGGTAATCCAAGTGCCATAGGATGACGAGAAGCATTCATTCTCTATCCCACACACCATATCCTTTGCACAGCCAAGTTGAGCCTGCGAATTCATTTCATAAACCCCTGTTGGTGATCATGGGATGTTTCAAGATAGAAACTGCATCACTCCAAGAACGGAAGAAATCAAGAGATGGGATTTATAGAAAAATCTCATATCGGCGTTTAAATGTGCTATGATTCAAGTTGTATATCTAGCACAATTTTCTGAACATCGTAGTTCCAAAGGAAAAGAAAAGGCGGGATTTCAACAAAAAATCCCCAGCATCAAGAAAAAGCAAAGTGCCTGGTAAAAGCAAGGCCGATGCTCGTGAAAACTGTTTGATTGATCCCCAATAAAGCCTAGTTGGGAAGAGAGAAAAACCCATAAAGGAGTCAGATCAAGAAGACTGCTCCCCAAACGATGTCAGCCGTGGTGCAAAAACACGGACAGAATTGTCAATCTCTTAATACCACAAGAGACGTTCTCTAAAGGACTTGTGCACACCTCAAAAATGGAAGATGCAGAATGGAAAAGACATGTGACAAATTTGCAATGATCACCAATGTCAAATCCTTCGTGATTTCTGGGCCAAAAATAAGCCTTTTTCGGTCCCCAATCCTACCAATGTTACAACCCTGAAACAGTTTTCTCTGACTAAGACACTTGGGTTAACATATAGCTTAGCTAGAAGAAGTACGAGCAAGACTCTTTCTTTCTCATTTTGCAGGGTTCTTGACTTGTAAACCCGGAGCAGATGGTGAAGATTTTCATTCGATGGCCTCGACTCCAAAGCGGGTCCCCCTTGAAAACCAATATCCAAGCCCAACATTACGGTCCCGTGGAAGACCTCCCGACCGATCAAAATGTATGCGCTGCGAATGAGCCTAAAACCTAGGCACAGGTCAGTAGGGAATTGAGTGCATCCCCTAAAAATCATCACCTCAAAACAGGTGAGATGGCCTCCTTGTCGAGAAATATTCCAATTGATGTTTTGAGCAAACTCTTTTTGGAAATTTTCAAACTGTTGATCCAGATTTTCCATACAAGGGATTTGTGATCACATTTGCATGTTGCAAGAATGT
The DNA here is from genome assembly GCA_021437785.1 of Rhodomyrtus psidioides. NCBI lineage: Eukaryota > Viridiplantae > Streptophyta > Magnoliopsida > Myrtales > Myrtaceae > Rhodomyrtus > Rhodomyrtus psidioides. The sequence goes on along the minus strand of JAILYB010000020.1, from coordinate 7,403,641 downwards.
TTTGGATAACCTCCAGCATCAAAATGCACATCTCATGACTAAAGCTTAAGTCATAAAATTTTGTCAATTGGACAATTGCTGTCTTCTCAAAGATTACCAATATTTTCTTGGGGAAGAGAAACCCTTAAAAAAAATCATTTTCAAAATCAGACAGTCTCATTGGACGTGGAGAACCCTCGTCATGAGACCCCTTTTCAAAATTCAGGAAATCTCATCGGACGTGGAGAACCCTCGTCATGAGACCCCTTTTCATTTAGGCAGTCTCATCGGACGTGGAGAACCCTCGTCATGAGACCCCTTTTCAAAGTCAAAACTGATGGTAGATACCGCCTGAAGGGTCAACTCAAGGTAGAAACCGCCTGAAGGGTCACATGAAGGTAGAAACCGCCTGAAGGGTCAACCAATGGTAGAAACCGCCTAAAGGGTCAATCAAAGGTAGAAACCGCCTGAAGGGTCAAATGATGGTAGATACCGCCTGAAGGGTCAATCAATGGTAGATACCGCCTGAAGGGTCAACTCAATGGTAGAAACCGCCTGAATGGTCAATGTATGGTAGAAACCGCCTGAAGGGTCAGCACAAGGTAGATACCGCCTGAAGGATCAACTCATGGTAGAAACCGCGTGAAGGGTCAACACAAGGTAGATACCGCCTGAAGGGTCAACACATGGTAGATACCGCCTGAAGGGTCAACACAAGGTAGAAACCGCATGAAGGGTCAAATCAAAGGTAGAAACCGCCTGAAGGGTCAACTCATGGTAGAAACCGCCTGAAGGGTCAAACCAAGGTAGAAACCGCCTGAAGGGTCAAACCAAGGTAGAAACCGCCTCAAGGGTCAACTTATTGGTAGATACCGCCTTAAGGGTCAACACGAGGTAGATACCGCCTTAAGGATCAACACAAAGGTCTGATCCACCATACGGATTAAAATCTCTAGCAAATCCCAAAGCGTGGGGATGCGCCTTCCTTAGGTTCCTACAAATTAGGAATCCCATAATGGTATGACCTACCATACAGGTCAGAGCTTAATCTCCCTAGGATTTTCTGTGACGAGTCCTAGGCATCTTCTTGAAAGTTGTCGCAACCAGCATCATCCGACAGGTGAGCTTCAGGTAAGCCTCTCTCACTACGGCCCATGTTCAAATTGTTAGAGCAAACCGGGGATTGATTTGAGCTTTTATCAATAGGCTTAAGGATCCGATGTCATAACATTTCTTCTCTCATTTTCCTAGTTGAGTCGGTTAGGAATCAGGTGCCACCTTATCTTTGAGAGAAACCTCTAACGAGATTCCTCTCAAAGAGGGGCAGCTGTTGACACCTGATTTTTTACCATTTATTATTGTGATTTTTATTCTTTAAAATTAATTAAAAATATCAAAAAAGGTCATAAAATCACAAAATCAACTTTGGAAGCCTTGGTTTAGCCTTAGGAACCAATTTTGAACAAAAAATATTTTTCGGTACTTTTAATATTTTTCGAGTTTATTTAATTATAAAAATACCCAAAAAATCAGAAAAATACCATTCGTGGTCAGAAAAAATACCCAAAAATATTCGATAATTTTGTTTTAATTTCCTCTTCAAGTGTGTCACTTTAAATCTCAAAAATTCGGCTCGGGTCACTATGTTCCTTCACAAACATAAACCCGAACCGAGCCTAAAAAAAAAAAAAAATCCTTTTCGAGTCTTTTAGTTTTCAATTCTCACTTTCTATAAGCTATGACATTGGATTCTAAAGTTTTAAAGTGCAATTAGGTCAATTTGCCCTCCAATTTAATCAATTTTTATCAAAATGGCTTAATTGCACATTTTTCTTTCAATTAGTCCCCGGTTTCACGGATGTATACGTATGCTCTATGTATTTATACGTCATACGTATTTATACGTTATGCATATTTGTACTGTTTGGTAACCTCTTTAACTCTTGTAATAATAATAATGGTTATTATTTTTAACACCTTTGTTAGTGCCTTTTTTTTAGCATTTTTGTATTGTGAGTGCTATTGCTAGTGCTATTTTTAAATAGCATTTTTGTATTATAAATTGTGAGTGCTATTGTTAGTGCTATTTTTAAATGACATTTATTTATCATAAATTGTGAGTGCTATTGTTAGTGCTATTTTTAAATGGCATTTATTTATCATAAATTGTGAGTGCTATTATTAGATAGAATTTATAATTGTTAGTGCTATTTTTAAATAGCATTTTTGTATTATAAATTGTGAGTGCTATTGTTAGTGCTATTTTTAAATAGCATTTTTTGTGAGTGCTATTGTTAGTGCTATTTTTAAATGTCATTTATTTGTGAGTGCTATTTTTAGATAGAATTTATAATTGTTAGTGCTATTTTTAAATACAATTTATTGGAAGGTATTTTTGGCTATAAAAGGATGGCAAGAGTTTTGAGGTTGAGGGGGGAGACATTTTGTAGAGTGTGCAAATTTTTGAGAGCTTAGAGAGAAGAACACAAACACTCTCTATATTCTCATAATCTTGAGTGAGCAAAATATACTAAGTTCGGAATATTGATTCCGCATATTGCTAGCACAATTGTTGTGGAGTTATTAGTCGTCTCCCCGTTCGTCAATTGGTGGTGCGTTTGAACTAGATGCCTAACACTTGTGGAGGCTGAGATCGAAGAACATCGAACCGACACCTCCGTTCAAGCACGCTACGAGAGGTAATCTATTTACTCCCTTTGAGGCTTTGTGATTTTTTTCGATTGAAATGCACGAAGTACGCCTCTGGAGATACATGTATGGGTTGTTATTTATTTCCGCTACGTGTTACGTGGATCCCAACAGTGGTATCAGAGCCGATCCTTAGGTGTTTTCGTGCATTTAATTGATTTTTTTGCAATTTTTGCAATACTATGGCCAATATGTATTAACGAATTGTTCGTCTTACATGGCTAATGGAGGTTGATTATTTTATATGATAAATTAATCAACATAGCAAAAATTGAGACTAAATCAATTTTGAATCGAAAATTTATGGCTATCTTATTTTACGTAAAAATTCTGAATATTATTCAACGTAGAATTTTTATTGTGCCTTCCTAAGTTTTAAGTTGTGAATTTATTACTTACGTGGAAGGGTGGTGATCATGGAAAAATCCCTAATCAATGTGATTGATGTATGTATGAATGTATGGTGATTATTTATATATTTGGGGTTGTAATTATTAAATGGAGGCTGCGTACTCCTTTTATTTTTCATGTAATCTTTATTTTTAGCATAGTCAATTGTTGATGTAAATGCTACGAGGATTACGTGGAGGAGCCTTTTAAGTCGGCGAGCTCTTTGGGGCCCGATTCTTGAAGAGTTCAAGAAACCAGGAAGAAGCGAAGAGCGGCTCTCCATTATTAAAATATTAAAATGATTAAATGTGGTCTCATTGGCTCGAGACCCATTAAATCATAATTCCATGATCACCACGTAGGATAGATGTTTATGTGATTGACATCTATTTATTTATTATGATTACGTGAGCATGTTAAACTGGTTAATGTGCAAAGTCAGACTTACCTCACCCAAAATTGCGCCTGCATGAAATCCTAGTTAGGAAAATCACTCGCGTTAGGTACCGAAAGGGCGTTGGTAACGACACCAGCGTAACCAAGTCCCCGAACCCAAAATCTCTGGTTCCGTAGAACTGATCGATCTCTCCCAATCGATCAGTAAGGTTTCCGGTCTACCCTCCAAGAAAGACCGGTGGCGACTCCAAATGCATGCACAAGTTGCACATGCCACCACGACCACACTAAGGTCGAAAGCGATCGACTCTTATCGTCGAATCCTCCTGAAAAATACTCCAGCCGCGATTTGGTATGGGCCTGGGAGGGCTCGCGCCGATCCAAGACCCGCGATCGGTAATCCATTAGCCGCGTCCGCTTTCGGACGGGTCGCGACAATAGCGAAGAGCCCTCTTTGATTAGCGTACTCCAATTGGCGTTTTAACCAAACTCTTTTGACGATCTCACATCGTTTGATTCAAAACCCTCCCTAAAAGAAGCTTTGATCGTCACATCGTGTTGTGAGATGTTTTGGATGACCTCCTGCATCATTAACACACCCGGATGAAAGTTTTGGCTAAATGAATTTTTGACAACATTAAGACAGGATCCCCTCTGCTAGTCATGGGACCTCTTTTCAAAATTAGATAAAAAAAACCCCATATGATATTGAAAGCCGTCATCATGGGAGAATCATTTTCAAACCAGAGAAAATCCCCTCTGCTAGTCATGGGAATCCCTTTTAAAATAAGATATAAAAAAAAAAACCATCTGATGTTGAAAGCCGTCATCATGGGAGGACCCTTCTCAAAACAAGAGAATTTTCCTGACGTGGAGAACCCTCGTCATAGAAATCATTTTCAAACTAGAGAAAATCCCCTCTGCTGGTCATGAGAATCCCTTTTAAAATCAGATATAAAAAAAAAACCCATCTGATGTTGAAAGCCGTCATCAAGGGAGGACCCTTCTCAAAACAAGAGAATTTTCCTGACGTGGAGAACCCTCGTCATAGAAATCATTTTCAAACAAGAGAAAATCCCCTCTGCTAGTCATGGGAACCCTTTTTAAAATCAGACGAAAAACCCCATCTGATGCTGAAAGCCGTCATCATGGAAGGACCCTTTCAAACACAAAAATCCCCTTCGACTTGGAGAACCCTCGTCATGGAAAACCCTTTCAAAAATCGTCCAGCGTGGAGAACCCTCGCCATGAAAACTCTTTTCAAACCGAAATCCCTGGTATGGTGAATCAGAAGCCACGAAGGAAAGAGAAATGAAAACCTGGTATGGTGAGTCAGAAGCCACGAAGGAAGAAATAAAAACCTGGTATGGTGAGTCAGAAGCCACGAAGGAAGAAATGAACCCCTAGTATGGTGAGTCAGGAGAATGAACCCCTGGTATGGTGAGTCAGAAACCACGAAGGGAGAAATGAAAACCTGGTATGGTGAGTCAGAAGCCACGAAGGAAGAAATGAACCCCTGGTATGGTGAGTCAGAAGCCACGAAGGGAGAAATGAAAACCTGGTATGGTGAGTCAGAAGCCACGAAGGGAGAAATGAAAACATGGTATGGTGAGTCAGAAGCCACGAAGGCAGAAATGAACCCCTGGTATGGTGAGTCAGAAGCCACGAAGGGAGAAATGAAAACCTGGTATGGTGAGTCAGAAGCCACGAAGGGAGAAATGAAAACCTGGTATGGTGAGTCAGAAGCCACGAAGGAAGAAATGAATAAAACCTGGTATAGCGAGTCAGAAGCTACGAAGGTATATAAAAAAAAAAAAATAACCACTGGTATGGTGAGTCAGAAGCCACGAAGGGAGAAATGAAAACCTGGTATGGTGAGTCAGAAGCCACGAAGGAAGAAATGAACCCCTGGTATGGTGAGCCAGAAGCCACGAAGGGAGAAATGAACCCCTAGTATGGTGAGTCAGAAGCCACGAAGGGAGAAAATTGAAGACCATGGCATAGCGGACCAGAAGCTACGAATGGAGAAGAATAAAACCTGGTATAGCGAGTCAGAAGCTACGAAGGTAAAAATAAAAAAAAACGAAAAAAGAGGAAGCCGAGCCCACGATTCCAACGCCCTAGGAGCATAACAACGAACTCTCATATTCCACGAGTACAGCAGCGGACAGGTAGGTAAGCTCCAGGTAAACTTCCCCCTCCCTGGCCCACGTTCAAATAGTTAAAGCGAACCGGGGACGAATTTGAGCTTTCATCGATGGATTTCTTAGAGTATAATGTCATGGCACTTTCCTTTTCCCCAGTCAAGTCGGTTAAGACTCAGGTGTCATTTTTGTCTTTGAAAGCGACCTCTGACGAGCTCACTCTCAAAGAGGGGCAGCTGTTGACACCTGATTTTTAATCACCTTTTATTTTGATTTTTACTTCTTAAAATTAATTAAAAATAACAAAAAAGTCATAAAATTACAAAATCAACTTTGGAAGCCTTGGCCCAACCTTAGGAGCCAATTTTGAACAAAAAATATTTTTCGAAATTTTTAATATTTTTTCGAATTTATTTAATTATAAGAATACCCAAAAAAATCAGACAAAATACTATTCGTGGTCAGAAAAATACAAAAAAATAGTCAATAATTTTATTTTAATTTCCTCTTCAGGTTGGTCTTTATAAATCTCAAAAATTCGACTTGGGTCATTATGTTCCTTCACAAACATAAACCCGAATCGACCATAAAAATTACCTTTTGAGTCCCTTAATTTTTAATTTCCACTTTTAATAAGCCATGACATTATAATCTAGAGCCTTGAAGTGCTATTGGGTCAATTAGGCCTTCAATTTGATCAATTTTGACGAAAAGGACCTAATTGCACAAATTTCTTTGCGATTTAGTCCCCGGTTTCGCGAATCTTAAAATTAAATTCTCTCTAGGGACACCCATGAAAATCAAACACCTCTACCCTATAGTTTTCGTCATGCCGAATCCATTGGTGGCCTCCATTTGGACTGATTTGGTCGTTTGGACCCTCGATTGGGCGAAAATCAATTTCGGATCCTAGGCATAATTTGGGGTTTTTGCCAAATTCCAATTCAATTGCTCGTAAAAACACCCATTTTAGATGGAAAACACGCCGAGGAGTCCGATTTTGGGGTCAATTTCATGAAAAACGGTCAATTGCGAGCTCAATTAGGTTAAAATTGGTGACCGGGCCGGTCGGGTCAGACCCGACCCAACCCGACCGAACCGGGTCTGCACCAAAGGGAACAGAATGTTCCCTCACGTACACACACAGAGCAGGAGCTGAAGCAGAAAACGGCAGGAGCGTCGGGTTCGACCGAAAAATCAGAGAACGGATCGACTTTTGCAGAGGTGAGGAATTCGTGATCGTCCTCGGCGTCCGGACGGCTCGGGGTATAAGGGTCGACGGAGAGAGAGAAACCTGGGGGGGAGGATTTTTTCGGTCCAAAAAAAAGAGAGAGGGAGGAGGCCGTGAGCTGTGGAGGGGGATTCCGGCCGCGACGAAGCTCGAACAGACGTCGTGAAGCCTCAGGTTAATGAGCTCACCACCACCGAAGCCCCAATCGTCGCCGGAATCGCGAGAAAAGGTCAGTAACTCCCTGGCCGCGACACCCCTGTTTTCCCCTGCTTCCGAAGCTTACTGTAAGTTCGGCTCCGTTTGGTTTCCGGCCAAACGGAGCCGAACCGATCGCTTTTCAACGTACATCCATGTCTCAGAAGCTCTGTATGAATGTCCTTTAGTCTCGGTTTTGCCTGCGAGGTCTCTACTTTCTGTTCGAATCTCACATTTTTCGCGCACACCAACCGTTCGACAAAATGTTTGAATGAACACTTCCTTTTTTGGCTCTCGGTCGTGCCTTCCCCGAGCGTTATTCGTGTGAGTCTGGTATTTAAATCCCACTAGAACAAACTCTAAGCCCGGTTTGACGTTTATTTTGCATCGAAAATACGCCGAGGACGCGAGCCGGAGCTTCACCGGCCACGGTTCGGATCGGGAGTTCGACGGGGTTTCAAACGGTCGCCGACCCCTAGGCGACCTCAGGTAAGCTCCTAAACCCTCCTTGGATGTTGTTTGATGGCCTGGAACCGAGCTTGAATGAAGAAAAAAAAATTCTGCAAATACTCGTCGGCGCCGGTTCGGTGGGGGGTCTGTTGGGTCATTTTCCGGCGTTTATTTTGCCATGTTTTTTATGTATGTGGATGTGGGATGTTGGGGGTTCGAGTTGGTGTCGAAATCACGGCGTTTCCGCGTCGTTTGGACGTCGGAAACGCATTTCCGGCGAGGCGCCGGCGATACTCTTCCCCGGCGAGGGAGTTGACCGGTCAACGTTGGTTGACCGGTCAACGCCGGCGTGGCGCGCCACGTAGGCGCCACGTCAGCCGCCGGGGAGTTCCCTTAAAAAAAAAAGAAGATAAAAAACCCTAGATCGGACGGTGGGCGAGGTGCCACGTGTCGCGATCTAGGAATTTTCAAAATTAATAATGATTTTTGAATAATAAATGGCTTTTCAGAAAATTAAAAAAAAAAAACCTAGATCCGACGGTTTGTATTGCGCCACGTGTCACGATCTGAGAATTTATCAAAATTAAAAAGGATTTTCAGAAAATAAAAAAGATTAGATCTGACGGATACAATTGCGCCAAGTGGCGATCTGTGGGTCGTCCAATCTAGCTCAAGATCGGACGCACCAGGAGAGGCCACGTGGCGAATTGTGGACCGTCCGATGGGGTATTTTTGGATAAATTAAAAAAATGATAAAATAATAATAATAAATTCCAAAAAATCAAAACGGTGTCGTTTTAGGCCGGTTCTCGACCCGTAGGTTCGGGCCGGGCGCCCGAGAGGCGCGGGCCGGGTTTGACCCGGTCCAGAAAATATTTTTTAATATAATATAAAAAAAATTCAAAAAAAGATATATTAAAAAAATTCGAAAATTCATAAAAAATAATAATAAAATCATTAAAAAATAAAAAAATTCCAAAAAAATTAAAAAACATTCCAAAAAAAAATCCCAAAAAATAGGAAATGATCACAATCAAATGGCCATGACCTATTTTGGGTCTTTCGAACCCCAATATTTTCAAAATGACGATTTTGCCCTTTTGGCAAATCGTCTCCCAAAAATTCCAAGAAAATTCCAAAAATTCCAGAAAATAGGAATTGGCCACAATCAACTGGCCATGGCCTATTTTTGGTCTTCTGAAACCCGACCCTCTTCAAAAAATGACGATTTTGCCCTTTAGGCAAATCGTCTCCCAAAAATCAAAGAAATTCAAAAAAATTCCCGAAAAATTACAGAAAATAGGAAATGGTCACAATCAACTGACCATGTCCTATTTTGGGTCTTTTGAAACCCGACCCCTTCCAAAATGACGATTTTGCCCTTTTGGCAAATCATCTCCCAAAAATTCCAAGAAAATTCCAAAAAATCCAGAAAATAGAAAATGGCCACGATCAACTGGCCATGACCTAATTCAGGTCTTCCAAGCCCTAATCTTTCCAAAATGACGATTTTGCCCTTTTGGCAAATCGTCTTCTCAAGAAATCCAGAAAAATTCCAAAAATTTTCAGAAAATAGGAAGTGACCACAATCAACTGGCCATGACCTATTTTGGGTCTGTCAGATCCCAATCTTTCCAAAAATGATGATTTTGCCCTTTAGGCGTGTCGTCTCCCAAAAATTCATAAAATTCCAAACAAATTCCAGAAAATAGGAAATGGCCACAATCAACTGGCCATGGCCTATTTTTGGTCTTCTGAAACCCGACCCTCTTCAAAAAATGACGATTTTGCCCTTTAGGCAAATCGTCTCCAAAAAATCAAGGAAATTCGGAAAATTTCAAAAAAATCCCAGAGGATAGGAAATGGCCACAATCAACTGGCCATGATCTATTTCTGGTCTTTTGAGTCCTGATCCTTTCAAAAATGACGATTCTGCCCTTTTGGCATATCGTTCCTCAAGAAACCCTGAAAATTCCAAAAAAAAGTCCAAAAAATGGGAAATGACCACAACCAACTGGTCAAGACCTATCTTTGGTCTTTCGAATCCCGATCTTTTCACAAAATGACGATTTTGCCCTTTAGGGAAATCGTTTCTCGAGAAATCCCGAAAATTCAAGAAAAATCTCCAAAATAGGAAATGGCCATGATCAACTGGCCATGACCTATTTTGTTTATTTCAACACCCAGACCTCCCAAAAATTGACGATTTCGCTCTTCGAGCAAATCGTCCCCAAATCTTCACAGTCTACCCCTGGTCCTAAATCACACATTCCCTAAGCCCTTAAGGCTATACTAAGAAGCCATTGATTTGAATTAATGGGCGTTGACGTGGTTCATTTATGCACTTGATTGCGCTTTCCTTATATTGATTGTGATTTGATAGGACTAGTCTTCCAATCTGCATGAAACCCCTTGAATCAGACTTACCTCACCCAAAAATTGCGCCTGTATGAAATCTTAGTTAGGAAAATCACTCGCGTTAGGTACCGAAAGGGCGTTGGTAATGACACCAACGTAACCAAGTCCCCGAACCCTAAATCTCTGGTTCCGCAGAACTGATCGATCTCTCCCAATCGATTAGTGAGGTTTCCGGTCCACCTTCCAAGAAGGACCGGTGGCGACTCCAAATGCATGCACACATAGCACATGCCACCACGACCACACCAAGGTCGAATGCGATCGACTCTTATCGTCGAAACCCCCGCATAAAAATTTACTCCCGTTGCAATTTGGTATGGGCCTGGGAGGGTCCGCGTCGAGAAAGCCCGCGATCCACATTTCAGAGTGGGGGCCCGATTCGACAATCCATTAGCCCGCAAACCTAATTTCGGGTCGCGACAAGTGTATCGAAATCATTTAAAAGAGTTCGGTGATGAGAATAAAAATGAAAATACTTCTTTCAATAAATCCACTCAATTTGAAATTATCGTATGAAAAACATATGAGGGACTAGTTTATAAGCTCTAATTCATTAGCAAGATTTAAATAGCGGATAAAATTTCTTTTTAATATTGGCAATATATTGAGTTCTCAAACTTTTCACATTTTGTCAATTTTGGCCGGAAATCACTAACGTGGATAATTTTTAATAATTTTTTAGTATTAATTTTAGAAATTTTCGTTTGCTTTTTTCTTCTTTTCTTCTGTTTCCCTTCTTTACTTTTTCTTTTTTTCAAAAAACTTTTATTGTTCACTTTTCCCCTCCGCCGGCTACTGTCGGGCTTCATCGATAGCCGGTGGAGGTCGCCGATCTTTGGCGAGTGCAGCCCTTCACCAAATCAGAGGAAGGCGATGAATAGGTGACGCGGTATCCATGCCTGTTGTGTTGAAGAAATTTGATAATGTTAAGCGAAAGACAACTACTATAAATTACTTTCCAAAAAGTCATTTTCCAGGAATTGTTTTTAACTGAAATCTGAGAATAAACTAGAAATTATTTTTTGTCGCTTGAAAAGGAAAACTTGCTATTATTTTCATAACGAGACAGCCTTTACATCGCACGAATGGTGCACGTCTCGTTATGAAAATAATAGCAAGTTTTCCTTACGAAAAAATAAATAAATAATCGTTTAAAATCTTTTAAGATTTTTTTTTATGTTGTGAAAATTCAATTAGGCAAAGTTTAATTTAAAATTTGATGATAGCCATTCTATCGCACGAATAGTTATGCGTCTCTTTAGGAAAAGGAAAGCGAGTTTTCTTTTTCAAACCACGGAATATATATATATCGAGTTCATTTTCAGATTTATATATATATATATATATATATATATATATTTATATTTATATTTATATCGAGTTCATTTTCAGATTTCAACCAAGCGCCAAAAAATATTACCCTTTTCTTAGGAAATAACTTATTGAAAAGTACTTTATAAAAGTGTCAAATTTTTTGCGATATTCCCGATTATTGTCCATAGTAGGGAGACATAACCATAGAGCCGATCCTGTTCCATATCCTTTATTATTATTATTATTATTATTATTATTATTATTATGTTCCATCACGGGTAAGTTAACTTCTATCATGTGTATCCATTTTCAGATGTGTTTGTTTCAAAGAAAATGGTTAGTTCTATGAAAACGTTTTCGGGTGTTTAAATCTCTTTTGATGTGGGAAAGAACGAGATCTGAGAAGATAGTGAATGCGAAAATCATTTTATCCTGCGAGAAGCGAAACCCGTTTTTCCTAATTTAACTCTCTCTTTTTTTTCATTCGAATCCATGAGTAACTCTAGAAAATCCAAAAGAATTTTCATCCAGCAAAGTGACTGTAATATTAATATATATTCGAAGCTATAATCAGCACAGCAGGGTCATTTTCGCGAAGCTGGGATTGGACCAGACCGCTCATTGATGGGTTGGGCAGTGAGTCCGGGCTTGGGCCGTAACTCGACCCGTGTGGCAGGCTACCTTCCCACCCGCTCAAAAAAAAAAAAAAATCGGGTTAATCCAGCATGCGCGCGCATTGATGATCTTGAATAGAAGAGCCCTTTCGTGCCCCCCCACCCCACGCACGTGCGATGACTATTGAAGATCATCATATTCATCAACCCCGTCCTTCGACTGCACAGCCGAATGATTCGACGAAAACGATGTTTATCATTCTTACGTTTGGTCGCCGACTTTCTACGATTAAAAAAAAAAAAAAGCCACCCCGAGACGGCCATTTTTCTCATATGTCGAATGGATTAAGCCCGTGCACACAAAGCCTCGAGTACGGTCCGAGGCGCGATACGGATGGACGGTTCGAATACGAGGCATAAACTAATTTAGGTATAAAATTTTCGATTGAACTAATTTAATTCTCGATAAAAAAAAGAACTAATTTAAATATTTTTAAAATAATATCAATTGAGTCTATCGGACTAATTTAGATCGAAAATTACTGACGTGCTCGTGTATCGGTTTAGCATGATTGATTTGACGCTAACCCGAACAATTTTTTCAGATTAGTTCCTCGCACAGATCAAGGACTTGGCTGTCTTTTCTCTGCACTGTTCAAGAATCCAACGTACGAAGCCACGCGACAGTGCGCGCAATAGATGGGAGCTGTTGTGCGTTGTGGTTGGGGCGCATGCTCACGTCTACGTGGAAAGATGTTCGCCCAGCATATTGCGCGTAAGTTAGCTACAATCCCACGGTCAGTGCAAAATGAAATATCCCACTAGACCACCATCTTTTGGATGAAGAAGTCTAATTTTCAGTTAGTGAATCCCGAGTCCATAAAACAATTCCCCGATATCCCGATTCAAAACTCGAACGGATGATCGAAAATGCAAAGATAAAGAAAATCATAAAAGAACGCACGAATTTACGAGGTTCAGTAACGTGCCTACATCCTTGGTCAAGCGCCTCACCCTCTCTCTTTTTTTCTTTTTCTTCTTCGTTATATCATCAGGTATGTCCCAGACTCATGAATATACAATCAGATGGACTAGATCCGCAAATCAAATCTCTACAAAAATAGGAAAAAGAATCATATACAAATCTGGAGGAAAAATCAAATCTCCTACAAAAAAAAAGAGAGAGAGAGAGAAAGAGAAAATTACAGCTCACGCCAACAGGTCTGTAGTTATCGACATGGAGAATCGAATCGAGAACGTGCTCAGAACACGCCAGTAACCATTTCTCGGTCCCTCGATGGATCTCCCATTTGGTTCGCGCTGATGGTTATGAAATCGAGCATTGCTTGACCGGATTGCTAGCTCCAAAGGCCTCGACCTCGACCTCGGGTTCGCATCCTGTCCTAGGCCCGCGCCTACTCCACGATGCCAGCAGCCCCCATAAGAGAAACATCGAGGAAGCACCATTTTGTACTCCGAATCGACCTTTAATCACTATGTTTGCCCAATATCTGAGATCGTACAACAACACCCGCAATAATGTCGTGCCCCGGCAGCTTCCCAACTTAATTTGAAAAGCATTTTTCAATCCAGATATAATAAACGATTTGAAAGAGAGTGTCTTAAGAATGATCGCTTTGTGTCTCTTACAAAGATGAATTAAACCAAAGAAAAAATTCATTGCCCACTAAAATATTTGGCTGACTAATTATTTCAAGCGATACAAATGATCATTTATAGAAAAATATTTAGCTTTTTCATTGACGAATTATTTCAAGCGATACAAACTTACAAACAATCTTTCGAATCATTCATTTTTTTTTTTGGCGAAACAAACGGAGCCCGACCACACGCCAAATTAATCAACAGCTGCTGATGTTTTGCCACACGTAAAGGTATAGTTTGGTTTGAAAGAGTTCATGTGAAGAATCCCAAAAATGTTCCTGGTGGGAGACCTCACGAAAAGTCAGGACAAACCCCGGATCATGTCCCAAATTACAACTCGATTGCTAAGACATTAAACCTGTTGAAGCCCCCATTTGGTTCAGCATTGTAAATGGGCTTTTGCATTCTAAAGTCTCTTGGTCTATTGACAAACGGTATTTGATTTGATTTTTTTATTATTCAAATTTGGGAAAATGCAGTCGCATCTCCAAAGGCCTCTACAGAACTTTAGCCCAAAGTAGGTTTAGAGGTACTTTGAAATGTTGCATTTCTGAAATATAGAGTTTTGCTTCTTTCAATTTTACCCTCGTTATACTTTCATAATTACGGAAATGTCATTGGAAACGCTAATTTCGGGGAAGGCCTCAGCCATCGGTGGCTAGCCGGCAGACCACCGGCGAGCCGCCTCTAGCATCGCTTAAGGTCACTCGACCTCAGGCGAGGCATGGGTCGAATGACCTAGGCGATGGCCACTTGGGTCTCATGATCTCAAGCGAGGGTGGCGGCGGATCGTCGGTCCTTCATCGATTTTGATTTTTTTTTAATTTAAAATAAAAAAAAGTGCTTTGCAAAGTGTGATTTTTCAAATATTATTTTAACCAGAGTTGGTTCTAATAAAATACATTTTATCAAACACTACTTACATTTGGTAAAACCCTTTTGACCCAAAAATCTTTACATTTTCCCAGAGATACTCCCTCAAAGCCGAACCAAACAAGCCCAAAATGTTGTTTAACATCACTTGAGAACGGATCATATGTGCTTTTTAAATTCATACAATCTCCTTTTATTCATCTGCTTAATATTTTGAGTTGGATTTTTTTTTTTTACATGGTAACAGAGTTCGATTGACATGACAGAAAAAGAGAAAAATAATGGAGATGTGACCACGAGATCTTAGCTAGGGTTTCGTCCCACCACTAACGTCAAATGGAAGAACTTAATCTTTGTTTAGAGGAATAACAATGATAACAAGAAGGAAGGGAATGGGGGGAAGAAGGAACCGACAAAGGAAATGCGTCGACTGCATGTATTGTTGTCGTGTGGTTTGGAGGGACCAACTTTGGAGACGAGGACATGGTCCAATTGACTCGACTCCGCTAGCACTAGCTCTTGTCATATCGTTGTCAGCGTCCCGTGTCCGAATCGGCACCCACGATACGTCTATCACAAACTAATTTTCGCTCGCAAAAAATTTCAAATCAATTTCTCACGGTAATTTTCACTTCACAAAAAAAAAAAATTCAAACTCGGTATCCTCGACCCAAATTTACCCTCCGCTAGAAATGCACGTGTCAGCACAGGCGAATTCTCCACATCGGATCATGTTATTCTTTCGTGTCGGATTCGCCTCACCAGCGGCAACTATATCGTTTTGACGGGATGTCAGACAAGATTCTAACGGAGGATAGATTTGGATCGGGGGACCGATATATGTATTATTATTATTCTTTTGTCAGACAATACATATATTATCTAAGAGATGAGAAAAATTAGCTTTTTGGGTACATGTGTCAAAAGGGTACCGTTTTGAGATTTTTTGGCGAGACGATAATTAGTTTGGAGTAACTATATCATCCGATATCGGTTTGAGGATTTTAATCCTAATAAAAATAAATCCAGAAACTGTTAATTCATTATTCAGTTCCTTTGTGAAGAGGACAAGACACGAACTCGGGGGGGGGGGGGGGGGGGGGGGGGGACCAGAAGGCCCCAACATTATTCAATTCCAAAAGCTCACAACCCGTCCTGTCGAACCGCCTCCTCCGCCGAAATTTAAACGGCATTTCCCTCGACTAATGGACCGTCGCATTACTTAAATTGTGTAACAACGTTTTTTTTATATACTCTACCTAATTCGAGGACCACAGACACATGGACATTCTGGTGACGCAGGCAGTACCTAATGTTGTAAAAAAAGAAGAAGAAGAAGAAGAAGACGAAGACGACATCGCAAGCTTCGAGATTTTATGCTCCGAACGTGTAAGATGGGGCTGAACTTTGCAATACCCTTTTTTGTTAAACATTGGTACAATATATAAGATATGGTAATTTTCAATTGGGCATGCAAAATGTTAGATTGTAAGATACTATCGTTGCGCCCGCGTGATCCCGACATGGCAAAATGAAATTCGAACGTGGATCACGTCCCTTCTTGTTGTCGTGACTTGTGAGTTAGATCATTAATCACCGATCGGTAATGGCCCATGAGTCACGAGCACCGCATTTGGTTAAAGAAGAGAAAAGGGAAATTGCATCGGAAAATAGGCAGATTTTCGAGAATTCATTCCGTAGAAAACTTAGGGATCAAATTAAACAAATTGGGAGGAGCGATTTCATGATCAATCTAGGTTTTAGGCGGAATATGAAATTTACTTGTCGGGATTGGTTTTTCAATATTCCGGGACCTACCCAAGTTCTATTTGTATTCTTATCTGAGCGACTCAATAAAACATCGCCTTCAATGACCACCATTTGCTGCTATAATCTACTTACCGCAAATTGTATTCAGACATACAAAGGATATGAAACGTTAATAAAGTAAGACTCTTAGTTATGGATGTTCGCCGGAAGTGGAAGCTCGGACTGGTTACATATGACACAGTCATCGTCAGAAGCCATGGATTCCCGTAGGATCGCGCCAAGACATAGAACAAAAAAAATACGAAGACTTTCCTTTTTTTTCGTTTCTTTCTCCCTTTTTTTATTTTCTTTTTCTTTTTCTTCCTCCAGCCGGCCACCGAGCCCGATGATCGATCATAGCCGAGGCCTTGCATTCCACGTTCTGGAATCTGAAACCTACCCATTTGAATTAGTTTTCAAAATTTTTAGGGCCTAGAGCCTACCATGCATAACTTCAAACTAGAAACAAAATTGGTTCTCGATTTTATCTGGAAACCATGCTCACTCCTAGGACGGTGGGGCTCAAGTTGAGGTGCGTCTACTAGCCAACCGACTGGGCCCATCCGGCCCGAGCTCACTGTTTGGTGGCCTAGGACAATCCCCAGAGAGAGAGAGAGAGAGAGAGAGAGAGAGAGAGGGGGAGGGGGGACAAGTTGATATCTATTGCGATCTGTAGAGATGGCGAAAGGTGCCTGGTTTGGAGCGGGAGGAAGAGAGAGAGATTCATTGGAGAAGAAGGAAGGGATGCCCTGCAAAACTCCATCTACATTTGGAAATAGCCAGGGATATCCATCCAATCAAGGTATGCACGCAGATTTAGAGAGAGAGAGAGAGAGAGAGAGAGAGAGAGAGAGAAGCAGAAGAGGCGTCGTTTCCGTGGTGGGTCAGGTCCTCCCCACGATCGATCGCACCGTCCCGTGTGCATTCTCTTGCCAGTGCATGTCGGGATGGAATTGACCCACCTTCCAGAAAAAAAAAGGAGGGGGGTACAGACAGATCTACTCGTACTTTACCTACGCCGCTCTCGAACGGTAACATCGGATGGTCGAGAGAGGGGGGGAAGGCTGACTTTGGTTTACCACTAGCTACGGAGTCACGGACGACGGGCGTTCGCTGCTAGTCCATCAGAATGTGGAGCAACATCAATTGCGATCGTCCCCCTTCTTACCGCGGAACCCAGTAATGGCTCTGCAGCGTTGATGAGGCGTGAGGTGCGTCCCGAAGACGGGGAATGAGCACGATGCGAAGGCTACAACTGTTCACCGCATTCCGGGTTGTCTCGACCCGTGCGGTTCCGTTTCCATCTGTCGTCGAGAGCATGATGTTAGTAGAATGTGCCCGAATCAAGCTGATACAACTTGGCGAAGGGAATCGAGTGGGGCGTATTGGATGCTATGTGCGGAATAGTGCTTATGTTACGGTGTCGGTGCGATAACTCACTTTATTGTGATTGAAACTTTCGAAATCAATGTAACCGTGCCGTCGCAAGTGTTGAGATGTACGTATGAATTTTCTTGGAGAAGTCCTACTTGGGAGAATCGATGTGGTGTGGGGCCCTTAATTTACCCATTTAGCTAATAACTTATCGGCTTAAGTTTTTAAGTAATGGTAGGTCCAACTGTACATTTTGATCAACTCGGACTTGAGCTCTCTATTATTAGGATTGGCGCACAATCACAGCTAAGTGAAACGAGCGAGAAAGAGAAAATTGCGACATGAGATTTTATCGTGGTTTATCATTAAACTATGGTTACGTCCAGAGATGATTTCACTGTAATTAACACCTCACACTTAAGCAAAAAAGAGTATATATATCAATAGTTATTCATGAGCCCAAACCCAAATTATAAATGAAAAATTATGGGCTTAATTCATAAAAGCCCTATGATGTCTAGGAAATGTTGCCACCTTGAGACCCCTGTCAGGGAGGCTTTCTCGGGATCTTGGCCGCTCAGCATGGAGCGGAATCCATGTGCTTTCATGTTGCAGGGGAGCATGAACTCCCACACCCCAACATCTATTGACTTATCGCTCCAGACGAAAGTATTGGACGGCAAGAACAGTAGGCACGCCCATGAAGGCTTAGGGCTTGCATGGTAACAATTCTCATTCTCTGATTCTGATTCTAGAAACAAAAAAAAAAAATAAGAAGCATGTTTGATAACGTAAATAATTTTGATTCTGATTCTGTTTCCAGAATCGGTTTGAGAGAATTAAAATAAGTTTTAGAGCCAAATCCAGAACAAAAAAAAATGGTTCTGAAAAAAAAAAAGAATCAATTTTGAGAATTACAAAATGGGATGAAGTCTCGCATCTCTTACTTTTCCCTCAACTTAATAAAAAAATAAAAAAAAATGGTAATTTTTTTAAATACAAAAAATTTAAAAAATCCCTAAAAATAGAAGAGGCTTAGATTAGGCTAGTTTAACCTCATTTTCATAAATTTGGGCCTAAATTTTCTAGATTTCACAGTTTAAACTCTTTTGTAAAAATAATAATAATATCGCAGAAGATGAGGGCATCCAACATGCAGATGATAATATATATACTCATAGCGCTCGTCACAAAATATGACTATCTACATGTGAAGTTGGAGTCAAACGCCTACTTGAATTTAGGACAGAAGCTGCAAAATAATAGTGAAGGACTTGTACTTCGTATCAAGGAGGATAATTTGTATTTTTTTTGTCAGTGGATAATTTGGTTATTCGGCTGTTGGACAAAGCAACATTTAAAGAAAAAATTGAGTTCTTAATAAGGGAATTATCCCATGCTTCAGTTAGGGGTGAGCATGGTTCCAAAGTAGAATTGAGAACCTGGAACCGGAACCTGTAGGAACCAATCTGGTTCCAAGTTCTAAGGTATATATGGTAGGTTCCAGGTTCCAAAAATCAAGGAATCTGTTCCAACGGGTAAGTTTCAGGTTCCATTACCTGGAACATGGATCTTGATTGTGTTTTTTTTTAGTATATATTTTCGCATGATCCTACAATGTTCTATGGCGTTCGATGATGAATATATAATCTAGAGCCAAATAAATTTTTATGTTCCAAGTTCTAAAAAATGAAGAACCTATTCCAACGAGTTAGTTTCAAGTTCTAAATGCGTAACCTAAAATCGCTCACCTCTACTTCTCTTTAACTGTTGTAGTATTTACTCTCATTTTGCTTAATTAAAATGAAAAAATAAAAGAAAATAAAAAAAATTGATAGGTTCTCGGGTACCCTGTAACTGACCCTAGAACCTGTGATAGGGTAGTTCCAAGTTCCAGGATATGACGGGTAGGTTATAGGTTCCAAAAAATGAAGAACCTGTTCTGACGGGTAGATTCCAGGTTGTAGGTGGAACCTGGAACCGCTCACCCTAGCTTCAATCGAACTTCAAACATCATATATTAAAATTTATGTTTCATTTATGACATGCTAAAAAAATAATATATTTTAAATTATTTTATTGTGCATTGAAAATTAGTCTTCAATTTTGAATGAAATTTTACAAAGTAACTACATAGTTATTTTACTTAAATGAAAAAAAAAATTAAGAAGAGAAACGGTTTTTCGAAATAGGAATTTTGTGCAGTTATTAAAATATGTTTATATTCTAAGAATAGAAATTTTGGGTAGTTATTTTCTCTAAAATTCATTCAGAAACAAAATCAGAAAAAAAAAACCCATTTTAATTGGAATCAATTTTCAAAATCAGAATGGTTATCATGTTCGACAGCCTTAAAGATGCAACGGCCGGTTTGTTCCGGATCTCTCGGGGGATGATGGTGCGGAGATCTCGAACAGGTGAAATCGACACTCGCGTGGCCACGAGCTGGGCGCACCATTTCGTGATGCGCAATTAATGCGCTAAGGGGGAGAGTGGAGGGTTCCTCACATGGGTTCTCTCTTGTCCGTGCGTGTTTGGATGAGATGTTGGGCGTGGATTGGCTCTTGAGTGGGGTTCGGAGACAATACACCCACCCCCGTTTTGCACGTACTCGTTGTACCGACGAGTCGAGCACGTGTCGGGTAGTGCGTCCTGTGTCGGACGAATGATACATCCTAAAGAACAATCTTTCGAACATGACATCGGAGCACAGATCACAAGCGTCTGAATTTAGCGCTCTCTCTCTCTCTCTCTCTCTCTCTCTCTCTCTCTCTCTCTCTCTGATCGATCTTGCCTTAGTGAGGTTTTTTGAGAGATATCGGAGAATGGTGTTTGGCAATCCTTTCGGCATTTATGCCATCGGTCTTTTTTATTCGATGAACACGGATGTTCGGTTCGACCGATCGGTCGCAATGAACGTTAGGTACACATAATTTATGAGGCCGAGCGCAACTTAGCATAGAAGAAAACTTGCTACATGATGTGGATAGCCACCCTAAGATCCATATGAAAAAGGGGGTGGTTAAATCACCTGTTAAATATGTCTTGAATTTTATGTACTCGGTCCGGTTCATCACCCGACCCGTCATATTTTTTGTCCGGTTTTATTTGTAAGGACGGAAGTTTTGGGATTCATTTTTGCTGCTACTAGGATTTTATTTGTAAGGACGGAAGTTTTTCATTATCAGAGAGTTTTTTGAGCAGTGTGTTTTTGTTCAGTCGCTGAGAACGACTTTTGTAATTAGTGGAATCTCGATTTGCCTCGCCCGTGGACGTAGATCACCTTGATCGAACCACGTAAATCTTTGTGTTCTGTGTTTATTTTTTGCATTTGTTTCAACATCACCTAAGTTCGGAAAGCCCCTTTTTTTTCACTTCATTTATTCTAATTGAAAAATCCGTCCTTAACGGTGGGTGTACCGTCGCCCGATGAGCATAATGAAAGGTAATAAACCTTTCCAACGGATCAAACTTCATAAGGCACCGAGAAAATTGGTAAAAGTCATTTCTTTGTCCACCAGTGTTGGTACTTGGAATCATGTCGTTTGTACTAATGTCGATGCACATCGATTGTTGTCCGGTTGGATCTGGCCATTTTTGTTCTAATGGGGCATACCATAGCGATTAGCTGTCATTGGTTCACAAATCTTATTGATTGGAGCGATTTACGTGAAATAGATAAACCCTTTGGCAGATACTCAAGGTGCATTTGTTTCGTTAAAAAAGAATGATTCGGAAAATATTTTTTTCCCCTTAAAAGTGATCGCTCGCATCGCATACAAGAATGAACGAATAAAAAGTATTTCCATCATTCGTGAAATATTTAGACATGAATCGCTATGGACAATGAAAATTGAACATTTTCATCTCAGTGATTATTTATAGCGGTATGGGCGATTTTTGGAATTTTCTTATTCAAGTTTTTTTTTAACTTTTTACGAGACAAATGGAGCCTTAAAAAATAGATCTTGTCTATATTAAGTTGTTCAAAGTGGAGGCGAACTAGGGAGAAGAAAATGCGCGACGATATCTTTTGTAGGTACCCTTTTCTTGATGTGTCGAGAGGACATAGTTAAAAAGAGGGAGATTTTACGAACAATCTTGCCAAAAGTAATTAGATAGGCTCAATAAAGATAAAAAAGAAAATAAAAATAAAGAAATAGTATACTATTATTAAAACGTCAACGCCGACGTTCTCTGTCAGTGATTTATGGCCAAAAGTAATCGGATAGGCTCAATAGGTACCAACACAAAAATGTTCAGTGCAAAACTGGTCCAACTAAAAGATTCATGACTGAATTGATTCCGACACGATAGGTTTAGGATTTTTTCGATACTTCATCCTATTATTACCCTTATTCGGTACTGGTCATCGTATTCTTATTTTGTCACGGATTTGGTTCCTGAGCTAACCTCCGCTCTCATGATTTCGCGATAGGACAAATGCTAACCGAGCTTCAATGATGAAAGCAACAAGACATGGAAAATAAAAAAAATAACAAAAAATTGATTTTAGTCGACCCTAATGTAATTTCCCATCTGCGGTCCCAAGGTGGATCTAGTATTTCCACCCAAGAAATGTAAATAGAACTTGCTGACATAGGGCCACATACGAACACGTGATGTTGGCTTGTAAAAGCAACATAAGCATAATAAACGATGCGCGGAGCCGTGACGATCCGATTTGGTTCGATCCGATCCGATCTGGCCATGTCACTCGGGAGAAACACTCAAGTGGTGACCCTCGAAGTTTGCATTAATTATGGCATGTCGATGCTACGTGTCAATCTAAATCGATCCGCCGACATTTTCATTTGCAATTTTTGATCGAAAATCGGGAAATTCGCCCGTGAATGGAGTCTGAAGTTTAGCTCAATGATCCAATCCGTTGGAAAGTGAAGTATGAGAACCAAAATCCAACAGGACGATAGTACAGGGACCAATGTTTGTACTACCGCCGGTGCTTGGTCTGCATGCTCGGTCGATATTTGAATAGAACTCTAGAATCGACGCTGAAAATCGTGATCGAAGGTTAGTTTAGGGACCGAATTTGTCATGGGATAGAGTACGATGACCAAAATCAAATGAGAGATATTGCACACGGACCAATTTTCCAATTTTCCCCCAAAAATTCCGAACATAACGTTACGTAAGTATTATGTAAGATTTTGTGGGATTACTCTCGATGGTTAAAAAAAATTAAGCCATTACATAAAGACATGATTTCATATTTAAATATTATATGACTCCTCTCGCACGTAGGCTGAACTGGCCAAGTGTGAAAAATTAAGTAATTGTGGGAGGTAAATTGAGATCTGAAAATATTTGAACTTAGGACTTCAAGCTCTATTACCGGTGCTAAGTGGTCTTGTGATTTTCTCACCAAAAAAATCAGCTTAAAAGTTGAGGCATTATGTCACGCTCGTACAGTAATAAAACAGTAATAACACATATCTCCAGTGTGACTATAAAGTCCAAAACTGTATTTCTCCGGTGACTATTGAATTCGGACTTATTGATAACGAGATATGATATCAGCAAATATTCTAAGATCTTGAGAGGAGCAACTAGATTTTCACTTAATCGACTTTTCTTTGAACGTAATTAGAAGAGGGGATTTATCCCATCGACATATGAAGTTCTGGGACAAATATTGGCGGACCGTTTGTCAGATATAACCCGCTTATTTAAACACATGACATAACTTTATACATATATATTATAAAATTGAACCATGTTCCTCATTGAAATTTGAACATTCTCGTTACAGTATAAACCAATTTTTTTTTTTAATCTATTTATGTGTGTGTGTGTATATATATTATGGAGTTGAATAATGTTCCTCGTTGAACATTCTCGTTTGGTATAAACCAGAGATTTCTCAGTGGACACTGGTCTGTGCTGTGCAGTATTTGGTTGGATGTAAACTGACAAAGGCACAGTGTACCCCAACACTGTTGAAATCCAAAAAATATCTTTAAAAAAAAAAAAACAGTTCCGACGATTAGCCAATAGGAGGTCGATACGTGGCATCTCCTCCACCAGTCGTAGCAGGCAAGCTTCCCCAGAGATATCAGACGAAACACAGAACACTGGCCGACAAGCCGACAACGGGACATTTGTGGACAGCAGCCTCGAGGGCCTCGGCACCGTCCACGTGTCCGGAACGGACGGGCCGGATCCTCGCCCGCGCTGGCCTACAGTTGCCCCCTCGTCGACGATGTCAGAAGATCCCTATTTTCACCCCTCCCCTAATGTTGCCCTCGGCAATAGCCCATGCCCCTAGTGCATGGAAATCTGCCTTTCATAGTGAACGCACATCGCCATCACAGAAATATCTCCGATTGGACAATTTTTATTTTTATACATTTTTTTTGGGAAATATGCTGAAATTGCAACGATATTTCTCAATTTTAAAAAAATGGAAAGGGCAAAAAAAAAAAAAAAAGAGAAAAAGGAGCAAACCCAACACAACATAGGAAACATAGGATGTCCTTTGACCAAAAAAAAAAAAATGGATGTGCTAAGATGGTGAATTAGTTTTTGTGCAAGTCCAAAAATTAGATTGGCACGCCGTAGAATATTGCTACATTTGCATAAATCGTCTGCACATATCTAGGAAGTACATTATCATCCAATCAGAAATCCTTGATCGTCATCTGCTTAATATTTTAAGCTTTTGGGTCGAAACTTTTTCCACATGATATCCGAGTATATGTCGAGATTTCAAATCTCGACACTCCAAAATCATGCTCGTCGTTCGTGACGGGTTCAAAACTCGCTCGCACGATTAGGAGCCATGCCTATTTCACGATATAGGGCCGAGTCGACCCCCGCGTTACTAAATACATGGTCATGATATGTCCTTGTTAGCATGTAATCTCACTTCATTTTAACAATTTAAGTTTTTGAGCCGGCCTTTCTTAGCCTATTTCATGGGATTCCCATTTCAATTAGAACCAATTTACTTGCGCGGTTACATCGGATGTAACAACCAGGGGATGCGTCCTCCTCCCTCCTCCGGACAATCCTTCCAGACATCGTTGGAGCCGATCTCGACTCGACTGGGAAGTGATTAATACTAATATCGCCACACCCACACCACCTAAAAATTTGCCCCAGGACCAATCTACCCTTGCTAGACCGGGAGAGGTCCCGATCGTTATTTACTCGCTATTCCTTAATTTCTTCAGGGTCAAGTAAGTAATTGCGGGAGTTGGGGGCGATCTTGGTCATTTCATATTCCTGGCATGGAAAATAAACAAATAAAGGAAAATAGACACCTAATTGCGGACGGACATTTCTCGCTTCAGCTCGCAGCTGAAACAGCTCTCGCATCATCGTTCTCGCTCTACAAGAGGGAAAAAAAGACAGCGTGCGCACGCACAAACCCAGGCGATCGCTCGCACCCCACCAAATGTGATCCATTGCCGATCTCTCGATCATCGCGCAGCGCCCCCGACGAATCCCGGGTTCGAAGAAGAGGAAGAGGGAGTAGGTTGAAGAAGAAGGGAGGAAGGAAGAGGAAGTAGGTTGAAGAAGATGCAAGATATTCACTCGATCGCTGGAGGGCGGATGTTCGGAGCCGCCGCCGCCGCCGCTGGAGACCGGAGGCTGCGGCCGCTGGGCGGCCATCACCACCAACACGGCCACCACCAGAACCACCAGGCGCTGAAGTGCCCGCGCTGCGACTCGCTCAACACCAAATTCTGCTACTACAACAACTACAACCTCTCCCAACCCCGCCACTTCTGCAAGAGCTGCCGGAGGTACTGGACCAAGGGCGGCGTCCTCCGCAACGTCCCCGTCGGCGGCGGCTGCCGGAAGTCCAAGCGTTCCTCCAAGCCCAAGTCCTCGTCCGCACCCCCGGAGCCCCCGGCGGAGGAGGAGGATCCGGCGAGGGAGCGGAAATCGAGCTCTCACTCCAGCAGCGAGAGCTCCAGCCTCACCGCGACGACCACCGCCGTCGCGACGGAAGCGGTTTCCGCGCCGTCTTCGGTGCCCCCCCAGTCGAGCTTGCTGAACATCAACGATTACAAGTCGATGATCTCTCAGAGCATGAACGTAGACCCTAGCGACTCCGGCTACGAGCACCCGGCCGCGGAGGGTGGGCTGTTCTCCGACATCGGAAGCTTCACGAGCCTGATCACTTCCTCGAGCGACGGTTCGTTGCCCTACGGGTTCAGCGCCGTGATGACCCAACAGAATCAGGACCAGGCCCAGCAGAACCAGTGGCACCAGATGGCCGCCGGCGCCGGCACAGGCGACGAGATGAAGATGCAGGAGATGGGGGGCGGCGGCGGGTTCATCGACCAGAACGTGCTCGTGGATCTGCCCACGTCGACGTCGCAGGGGAACAGACCGGGCGGCGGAGGTTTCGGGCCGTTGGATTGGCAGCCGAGCGCCGATCAGGTCCTGTTCGATCTCCCCAGCGCCGTCGATCACGCTTTCTGGAGTCAGAGTCAATGGAGTACGGACGGAGACCAAGACCCGCCAGGCCTGTATCTCCCCTGAAATCTCTCTCTCTCTCTCTCATTGCCTGAACTCCCAAAAAAAAAAGACGAAAAGAAGAGACCCTTGCAAAAAAAAAAAAAACAAATAAAAGAAAAAAAAGGGTAAAGAGAAGGAGAACGTTAAATCGAATTATATCCAGTCTCGACTTTTGTAAATTTTTGCTTGTGATTTTTCTTGGTTTTCTTCCCCCTTTTTTTTTTTTTTTTTACATGGGTTTGGTCTTGATGTTCATGTGCAGCAGCTACGAGCTAACCTTTCCCTTGCCCATTTCTCTGGCTTGCATTTTCTTTTTTTATTTTTCCTTATTTTTTTGGGGTTTTTTTTTTATTATGTAAGCGAAGACTGAATTATTGGTGGAGAATGGAGATATAGACGGGGATTATAGAGTGGGTTTTGCTGCTCTCTCGTGCCTCGTTTCCGGAACTCTTGCATGCGCCAACTTGAGAGTGCGCCACGTAACCGCCGTTTCGATCGGTTGCCGATGATGATAACGACGTCGATCGCTTGCGGGGGGAGGATCGTACGGACCAGATTTTCCGCCCCCCCGGGGAAGAGGGGAGGGGGAGGTCGGTTGGGGCGGGTGGGGCCCGCGCGGCGGGGAGGGGGGAATAGTGATTAGTGACGGGTCGCATGCGCGGCTATGGCTCCACGTGGCGATGGCGACGGGACTTTACGGAGTGGAGGACGCGTGGGGGCCCGTCATTGGTCGGGTGGCGAAGTGGTCGGTTTGTCCCGACCCACCCCGGCGCTCTCTGCCCACTGAAGTAGCCCCAACGTTTCAGTGCTGGGACAGCAAATTTTGCATGCGTTTTCATAAGCAATATACACAATTACACATACATCCATAGACATATGTTGCAAGACAAGAAGTGCGAGAATTCGTTTTTTTTTTTTTCTCTTTGGATGATGAAGCTTATGATTTTTCTGCCTCGATTCGCGAGATGGCGGGGCATGCGAACGTTGGAGTTGGGGGCGAACGTTGTGATTGATTGTCGACTTCTGCTGCTATCGATTTCAGGTTTTAGGTTTTAAAAATTTGAGAAGTCGGCCTGTAACCTACGACTCGGAACAAGCCTTAGTGAGTAATGCGCCAGCGTGTACTATGACGATGTGTTGGAATGGGTAGCAATGTTGCATGACGCAGGCCGGACTTAGGTCGGCACGGTAGGCGAAATATCTTCACTAGCGCATCAGCCGCCCCCCCCCCCCCCCCGGGGGGCCCGTCGCGGGGGGGATGGGAACGGATCGGGTGACTTGGAGGGGCCAGGTGGGGCCGACGTTTGGTGAGTGGTTGTTGATTGGTGGGGCCAGCCACGTGCAGCGGGAGGGGGAGGGGGAGCGGTGTATGGTGCAAGAGGGATTGGCGCTTTCGGGGTGGGGGGCCGGGGGCGGCGAGGGTGTGTGGGATTTGAGATCCTCGCCGCCACCACGTCGGTTTTCTTGGGAGCTGTTTTTCCATCGCCCCGCTCACCACAAAATAAAAATAAAAACTTTTAAATTTGGAATTTCGCGTCTTTCCAATTTCGATTAGCTAAATATGCGTTATTCTCATGTACGTATCGAATTCTAACAACTGTCTATATCGCGAGTTTTGTAATTCATGCGCGTCACGCGGATGATCTTTGGTGACAAATCGATCAGAATTGTCGACTATACGACGTGCAGGGCCGGGCCGGGGGTGTCCCCTTCGCCTCCTACGCACGCAACCTCTTGGTAAAAGCCGGAGGCGGGGGGGCGACCCATCGCCATTAATGTCTGTTCCTATTAACGGGTCGGCCGTAGCCCCAACCTGCGGCAAAACATGCCCTGAATGAACTTGAAAAGCCAATGGCATGAGAAGAACCTAACCTAACCCACCCACGTTCCGTCGGAGGGCAGGGGGTGGGATTTTAAATTGGGGACCGGAACATGTTAACCTCAAAAGGGCTCCTTGTCCCCCACCACAAGTAGTGGTCCAAGGAAATGGTTTGTCAGAGCGATGATGACCCGCCCGCCATTACTAGGGTTTTGCCTAATTTGGAGGGCTAGTTCGATGCTGGGTTCGCTTCTCTTCTTCACCTAACGCGTTTGACAATGGAGGGTCAGGTGGTGTCCTTGATGATCGAATTGATTGCATGGTTGAAAGTGCGCAGTGCGCTCTCATGTGACGACTAGTCCCCCCTCCCCCCCGGGCATTCCAGCGTTCTTGATCTTCTTGAAGTAGTTGCGTTCTTTCTGTACGATTGTGATCGATGAGCTCCATAACTTCATCTGTCGATGATTCTGCCTCGGCCTACACTCAGAGAAAACATAGAGGACCCTGTGCCGACTTATGCCGAGCTGAATCAACGGATTCATCGCTGTTCTGATCGAATGCCACGTCATCTGCAACGATCACGGAGCTCTTCGTCCAAACTTTCGACAAGGGCGACGATCAGTTTTGGATGACCCTTGGTGAAGGCCATTAGCTTCATTAGTCTTTTACCAAATTCACTAAATGCACAGTAACTTTTTGTATCGCATCAGAAGCATATGATATGACTCTAGTTGAGTCTCTCACATACATGAAGAATAATAATGCAATTTGTGGCACAATAACTATTTCGCGATTTCGCGAGCAATCTCATCGTCGGAATCGCATTGGCTTATGTACTTCTGTTTGCAGCAGACGAAATGTGTCCACCACGGCCTGTTGTGCTGCTCCTGCGATTTTGTCCGGTCGCCTTTTGCCATCTTTAGCGGGCTGCCGTCCCATTCGAAGGGCAATCTGTTCATGCGCGAAAGACTCAATTTGATAATTCTCTTGGTATTGTATAGGGTGTGTTGGAGAGGAATTGAAGCTTACAATGGAAATGAAAAGGACTTGGAGCTGGTTGTACTGCTATTCGACTTCGAGCGGAGAGAGATGGTACGCGAATACGGTACCGCATCTGAATCCCTGGGAGGAATTGCGATTGGACTAGCTGCAGAAAAATAGGCGTCGCCGCAAACCT
The DNA here is from genome assembly GCA_021437785.1 of Rhodomyrtus psidioides. Classification (NCBI taxonomy): domain Eukaryota; kingdom Viridiplantae; phylum Streptophyta; class Magnoliopsida; order Myrtales; family Myrtaceae; genus Rhodomyrtus; species Rhodomyrtus psidioides. Next base: position 7,374,594 of record JAILYB010000020.1, on the reverse strand, counting down.
GTTTCGTTACGAGTATTTGACCTGATTTCGTTCCGGTTTCCGACATCACGCTTCCGAGCATCAGCTTACTTTCCACTTCCAAAGCATTTGCAAATTCCGAACTCCCAGGACACTCTTGTCTTCGGTTTGTGTCGGGAGGAACATCGCGCTCGATTGCTGCCGCTGTATATGATGCTGAAGAATTTGGCGTTGCTGATGTCTCACCTGGAATCTGTAACATCGGACCATACCATTTAAATTACCGCGAATAAGATGGCGTGCGGCATGTCTGTGCGTTCGCTATTTGCAGAACCCCTCCTGGTTTATGTTTTCTAAGCATCTGACATGTCGAGTGGAAGATGAATACTACGAAATTCAATGAGGAGCCAGCATGTTCTTACATGTCCGTGTATCGGCGGCATTTCAGGCAAAATATGCTCGACTGGGATCTCGTCTTTTGAATGAACATCTGCTTTCTTATCCGTCGTGTTGTGAAAATAGGACACCTCGATCGGTGTCGCAGCGGAATCGGATCGATGAGCGTTTGCAAAGTCGACAGAGAAATAAAAGAAATAATAACAAATGACACGAGATTTACGTGGTTCGGTCCGAATGTCGGAACCTACGTCCACGGGGAGAGCAGCACAGAATCCACTATAGAAAAACAAGCGATACAACGAGATCAATCACTCGAGCACTCAAACACACTCTTGGTGTTTCCCAAACCCCAATTACACCTCAAACTCACACAGTGTTTAGACCCTCACAATTCCTAGTGAAACCTCACTCAAGGAATTATACAAATTCTACTCACAAGAATTTATCTGGCTAAAACACTCAGGTGTAATTACGACAAGCAAAAAAAAACCCTCACGAGAAGAACTCTCTCTTCTCTCGGCCACCGAATGACTTGGTTTCGGCGCACTTCTTCAATTGCATCTTCTTCTCCTTATATAGCCATATGGAAGGAGGAAGCATGCCAAATTGTGCCCAACTTATGCCTAATTTCCAAGTCAAAAGAAAGAGGTGCCAAACTTGCCAAACTCTTGTCTTTCATACTTGCCAAACTCTTGTCTTTCATACTTGCCAAACTTGCCAAACTCTTAACTCCTGAGTCAATGCCAACTTGTGCCTAACTCCCGAGTCAATGCCAATGTGCCTAACTCCCGAGTCAATGCCAACTTGTGCCTAACTCCCGAGTTTCATTCGGGACTCAAATTCGAGACATATTTTCAACAATCTCCACCTTGGCTCGACATTTGAGCCAAGTCACAATCGCTTCAATGAATTCGCCTGCTACTCTCCCACAGCCCTCTTGGGCTCAATCTGCACAAAGATATTTCAAGTTCAAGCCACGCTTGAACTTTGCCATAATCATAGGCCTCAGGACATCAGCTCCACCTGTACAGTTAGCTACTCCATAAGGATTTTCTAACATAACTTTCTGTATCACAGATAAAGCAAAATCATTATTGTATCCATATCTGACAGAAAGTCCAACATGCTCCTTATCAAATTCAGTAGCTATAGTAATCGTTGGCTTTGCCGGCTCCACCTTAATCCAAATATCATATGTGTCGATTACTTCGCTAGTATCCGCTACCTCAGGAGTTTCTGGTTGCAACTCCACCTCAAGCTGAACACCGTCCAGATCCGTATAAACACTGCCACAAACACTCCTAGCTAGAAGTACTGGAGACTCGTCAAAGGTAACTTCTCTGCTGCAAACAGGTGAATCTATATTCGGGCACCACAACTGATCGCCACACTCACCTTGTGCATAACCATGGAATATGCACCTTGCCTCCACATCGAGCTTACCATCACTTACTCGATAATAACACGGGCAACTAAACATTCTAAAATTAGAATCATCAGCAACATTACCTGACTATACTTCTTTGGGAGTCTGATATCCAATCACAGTCGATGGGGATCTATTCACCAGGTAGCTCGCCATACTAAGCGCATCCGCTGGAATTTTCCCAGCCATACCAGCACTAGAGATCTTTTCACGGGCCGTCTCTAGTAACTCTCTGCTCATCAATTCTGCAACCTGCTGTGGTTTACTAGCACTAGTGCGATGTTTCACTATGCCATTTTCCATGCAGAATTTATTTACCAGCTTCGAGCAGGACTCCATGCCACTGTCAGTTCGCACATGCTTGATCAACTTACCAGTCTCCATTCCGATCAAAGCTCTCGACTGCGTATTCCTGACAACAGCATCAAACATGTGCTTTCGCACAAACACCCAGGCCTTCCTCGAGTAGCCGTTAGACTCTCGAACAGATGTCGACGTCTCATGAGCAAAATTTATCAATGTCTTACCTTGAAGTTCATACAGGCCACCATGTTTGATTCCCTTCATTATCACCAGAGCACCTCGAACAATTTTTAGGACTCCACCTTGTGAGGAATACCTGCATCCAGCTGAATCTAGAGCACCCAAGGAAATTAAGTTCTTTTTCAATTCTGGAACATGTCTTACCCCAGTCAATGTCCTCACAATACCATCATGCATTCTGATTTTAATATCACCAACACCCACAACATCGCATTCAGCGTTGTTTCCCAACTGCACTTTACTACTATCCATGCATTGATAAGAAGTAAACCAGTTCCTGTTTGGTGTAGCATGAAAAGAACAACCAGAATCCATAATCCAACCGTCAAATGACGAATTCTCAGTGACAGACAAGACACAATCGACATCATCAGAATTTTCAGCTACAGCTGCAACATCATCTGCAGATTCAACTCCAATTTCCTTACCCCTTTCGTTTTTCAGCTTAAAACAATTTCTTCTAAGATGCCCCTTCTTGCCACAGTTCCAACAGACATCACCGCCAGTCCTAGACTGACTGCATCTATTCATGTTCATACTACTTCTGCTAACACGTGTACTAGCTCTTCCTCTTTCACCTACTAAAGCAGTAGATACAGATTCGCCAGATTCTCTTCTACGAATATCCTCACTCAGAATTAAATCTCGAATCCCATCAAACGTCAAACTAGTTGACTCAGAAGAATTGCTAACAGCAGTAACAGTAGTATTCCAACTATCAGGCAATGAGGATAATAGAATCAAAGCACGTACCTCATCTTCAAAGTCAATCTCAACTGAACTCAATTGACTAACTATCACATTGAATTCATTGATATGATTAGCAACAGATGTACCTTCGCTCATCTTCAAGTTAAACAGACGTCGCATCAAATAGACCTTGTTGATCGCAGAGGGCTTCTCGTACATGTCCGACAGGGCTTTCATCAAACCCGCAGTGGTCTTCTCCTTGACAATATTAAATGCGACGTTACGAGCCAACGTCAGCCGAATAACACCCATCGCTTGTCTATCCAGCAATTCCCAATCGGGTTGCTTCATCGTTTCTGGCTTTTGCCCAGACAGGGGCTCATGCAGCTTCATCTGATATAAGTAGTCTTCTATCTGCATCTTCCAGAAACCAAAGTCCTTCCCCTCAAATCTGTCGATTTTCACTTTAGCTTCTGTTGCCATCGATTTGCTTCAACTCAAGCAAGCCTAGCTCTGATACCAATTGTTGTGAAAATAGGACACCTCGATCGGTGTCGCAGCGGAATCGGATCGATGAGCGTTTGCAAAGTCGACAGAGAAATAAAAGAAATAATAACAAATGACACGAGATTTACGTGGTTCGGTCCGAATGTCGGAACCTACGTCCACGGGGAGAGCAGCACAGAATCCACTATAGAAAAACAAGCGATACAACGAGATCAATCACTCGAGCACTCAAACACACTCTTGGTGTTTCCCAAACCCCAATTACACCTCAAACTCACACAGTGTTTAGACCCTCACAATTCCTAGTGAAACCTCACTCAAGGAATTATACAAATTCTACTCACAAGAATTTATCTGGCTAAAACACTCAGGTGTAATTACGACAAGCAAAAAAAAAACCCTCACGAGAAGAACTCTCTCTTCTCTCGGCCACCGAATGACTTGGTTTCGGCGCACTTCTTCAATTGCATCTTCTTCTCCTTATATAGCCATATGGAAGGAGGAAGCATGCCAAATTGTGCCCAACTTATGCCTAATTTCCAAGTCAAAAGAAAGAGGTGCCAAACTTGCCAAACTCTTGTCTTTCATACTTGCCAAACTCTTGTCTTTCATACTTGCCAAACTTGCCAAACTCTTAACTCCTGAGTCAATGCCAACTTGTGCCTAACTCCCGAGTCAATGCCAATGTGCCTAACTCCCGAGTCAATGCCAACTTGTGCCTAACTCCCGAGTTTCATTCGGGACTCAAATTCGAGACATATTTTCAACACGTCGCAACCTGTTCAGGACTGCGTATCTCTGCTCGGTCCTTATGGAGCACTTGCTTCGCCTTGAACTTTAAGACGTATGAAGTAGAAGTCTCTGTCCATAGAGCATGTCTAGCCACTTCACTCCCGCTGCACGCATCTGAGTCAAGTATGCACGAAATGGCGTTGTGGTCGAGTTCACAACCTCGCACCTCACACTTCCCGTGAGAAGGATGTCGCTCGCCAGAAGCGCTTGTTTCTTGCAAGAATGAGACTAGCTCCGGGAGCCGCGGGTCTATAGTGTCGTCGCAAACTTCAGAATGCTTCCCTAGTTTGTCCGTCTCATTGAATTTTCTACTTACGCCAAGTCTGTTGCTGGCAGAACGATGCGAGAGCGCCCTGTGATGTCCACTTTCTAAATCAAGAACAAAGGGATGCATGTCCTTGTAGCCCTGTTCCTTAAACTTCCTCATCCTGCAAGAAATTTGAGGTTGACAAGCTGCTGATTGGGTTTTCGGCCAGCGGAAAAGAAGTTATCCGTTCCAGGATTTATGTCTAAACCTGCAGGAAACACAAAGTGGACAGAGTGAACGTCGAAAGGCCCGGAAGGGCTTTTCCTCGTAACTATCTTCATTGTTGCTGCAAAACTTTCGCATCGTAGCATACGTCATGATGCAGGATGATGTATATTCTACGGTTCTTGTGCCAGCAAAGAGGATAAGAGTTGATGGAGTAGCGCGCGGTGTCATACAACATATATACTCTTGCAAACAGGCTAGTTCTGTAATGCATTATTATGTAGACTTGTATTGGTACTGCATAGATATACCCGTGGATCGATCTAACCATCGACTTGAGCCGAGCTTCATAAATTTCATCGAGGAAACGAATCTATTTGAGCAATACACGCAAACAAACAGGAGGGTAATGCAGAGAGGCAGAACCTTATTCCGCAATTGGAACTCAGGGCAAGCCTACCTGCTTGCAACCTTTCGAATGCTCAATGTCGAATGAACAAGGATAAAAAGTGACCTACCCTTAAGTGTCAATGTCGAAGAAGATGACAAATCGAAACTGCAACGGGCATAAAATCAGCTTGAGAATCCTTTCGGCATCTGTTGTCGATCTGGTTAGCACTAGTTAAACAGGCACGAGAGGACCAGATCCTTGCAATGCCGTAGTATCGAGACCTTTTCTTTCCCTTTCTGTCGCCAAGTTTCGTTCTTTTCTCGTCTTTCAGCATGAACTAACAAAGATGAGACCATTGTCATGAAGCAGAAGCGTCTCTTTTACACTCACGTCACCCATTAGGAAATATGTCCTCATAGTAACGAATAGCGCATGACCGTTCGAGCAGTTAGGCCCTCGCTGGATACATGACCATTTCCAGGAAGGCAATTGATTTGCATGACCACCTAGCAAAGAGACGACGGAGACGTACAGAGTACGAAGGACCGCTGATCAAAACCACTCAGTGAATCTGAAGATGTTCATTCTGTCTTAGACGAAAGCGGAAGCAGAAAATAGCCACAATGAAGAACCTGAAATGTGCTTACCGAGCAAAACAAATGCTGCAATAGTTTGTCATCTCTATCTTACCATAGGAGAATACAGAAGAACATGGAGTACTCAAGGCACCGGCATCATCAGCTCAGCAACTTACCCTTGTCCACAGAGTTAGACAAGCGAATGCTCATTCTCTCCAGTAAAGGCCTCCGGCCTCAAGCAACGAGTTTGCGGAGAATGGAGGAAAACAGTTTAGGTGATTTGAAATGGCGACGCAAAAGATTCTGGTCGAAGATTCGGATCACATGACCGGCTCTTTCTATCCTAATCATCAGCAAAATCGGCCGAAACATCTTCAAATACGCTTGTGGACACGTTCTTTCTTTTCCCCTATTACAGCAGTTGGGTTCTCATAAAAGCTCACGAAACTTAACTAAGCTCTTCTGGGTCCATTGCTCTTGAGCACAGTTGTTGCAGATTTGATTGCAATAGAGGTCCTTCAAGAAACCCTCCGGCTTTCACCACAGAGCTGGGCACATTTTCTGAGCATGACAGATCAACAATTCAATTGCATTCCCTTTGCTGAGCAGGGCTCTTCAATGATAAGTTCAGATTGAGCTATCCAATACCAGTTCATTAACCTTCCGGTATAGCATGATCAATTGGAAAGTGGGTTATGAAGAAACGAAACAGAGAAACCGGAAAGGAGGACCAGCTTCATTGATGCTAAAAGTAGAGAGGCCCTGCTTTTTTCTCAAATGGTCATGTGCATATGTCAACTAGAAGTGCAAGCCAGGATTAATTTTCTTGGATCAGTATTTGATCAATACCAGAGATGTTTTGTGACTGTCACTGTGTAGACTAAAGTCTGTCTTCTTTCGCTGCTCATCTAGTCTCTCTCTTGGGAAAAGTATCAAGAAAGATCTAGACGTATTGCGTTGGTACCAATTTAGTCCTAAACATTTCAATTGGTCCAAATTTAGTCGTAAACCTTTTCACATTGGTAACAATTCAGTCCATCCGGCCAATTTAGGCTGAAAATTGTTGATGTGGATTCCGACTGTCCTACGTAGCACGGCCGACCCTGACGTGGATTTTGTCTTTAATATAAATATTTACATTTATTTATTTTTCTTTCCTTTCTCTTTCTGCCAATGGCTAGTTGTCGAACACCAGCAAGTAGGGGTGAGCAGAAAAATCACGATCCAACCAAACCGGACCGGACCGTACCCAACCGGTTGATTTTGGATGGTTTTTGGGGGGGGGGGTACGGTTTGGTTCTTGGTTTTAATTTTCCAGAACCGATTTTATCGGTTCGGTTTACGGATTTGAATATGAACCATCCAACCGGCCCATGAACCGGTCTTCATATATAATCTGAATGTATATTATTTTATCGGTTCGGTTCTCATTATTCTGCAGATGCTACACACCATGTTTTGCTGAGTTCTTTTATTTTGTCCTTATGCTTCCTTGGAGCATAATCCTATGGCCGCTTGCAATGGAATAGTGCGAATTTGTTTCTTTGCCTATTTTCTTTTTTCCATTTTTTGCTCGATAGAAACGTAACCGGAATCCAACAAAAAACAAGACGGGATCGATGGTTCGGTTGGTTCACGGTTCATAGAAGAAGTGGTTGGTTCACGATTCGCATTTTGTGGAACCGGTTCCTAGCAGATGGTTCTTGGTTCTAAAGTAAAACCACCCATCATGTGAACCGATCACCCTTACCAGCAAGGGTCGGCCTCATCGGGCAGTGCCTGGTCAAGGGTGAGTGCTAGTAGGCTGACCCTCATCTGCCGCCAGCCATCGACAAAAAGAAAAGGGAAGGACAAAAGAAAGGAAAAAAATGTAAAAAAAAAAAAAACTCATGTCAGCACCAACCATTTCTCGTAGGACGGGCATCAATTACGTCAACAATTTGAAGCCTAAATTGGCATGATAGATTGAATTAGTCCCAATGTAAAAAAAATTCTAAAATTAAATTTGCCTGAGTATGTAACATCCCATGGAGTGGAGTTACACCTCCTTGTCCCACATTGCCTAGGGAGAATACTTCGGAATGACTTATATGTGTTGGGCCCTCCTTAATTTGTAAGACGCGTTTTTCGGGGGTGTATGGGCGGCCCTCGAAGGAACCAAACTGTACCTAGGCCGTTACAAAGTAAAAGGTGAATGATTGATATCAAATTAACAATGCAATATGTTTATAACTTTTTTGAATGCTTTTTCCCCTCTTCCTTCATTCCATCACTCTATTGGCTTCCTCGTCGTTAGTTCTTTGTCTTGCATATACAAATATTCACTGTCCATTCACCTTCGGCCTTCAGCTTCCCTTGATGACACTCGATTGTTTTGATGGGGTTGAAATGAAGCCCATGAAGCCCCCATTCACTGGGGTGTGCATCGGGTCCGGTTTAATCCGGAAATTGGACCAAACCAGTTATGACCGGCCGATTCAAGGCCTGTTCGAGGGAGCACAGGTTCGGTTCCTGGTTTAAAGACCGGAACCACCGGTTCGACCCAAGAAACAGCTTAATCCGGTTCCAAATTGGTTCAACTATTCCTGTTCACGTGTTAAACTGGTTTCGAACCAATCTTAAGCCCTTTTTAAGGAAAGAAACACTATTTCATTTCTAGAAAATTTGAACGTGTCTTCAAATGAAGAATTTGAACGTGTCTTCAAATGAAGAAACAACATAATTACTCGACCAACATATGTCTTCGTAGTGAAACCATGCAACTTTTGTATTCTATTAATAAAATCATTTCTTACGAAACAGAAAACGGATCGGTTCCCAGCTCCAAAATTTTGGAATCGCGGAAGTCACAGGATCGGTTCCTTTTCCTAGATTGGGAACTAGTTCATTTGGAAATCGATCACACCTACTTGTTACTTTTATCTTTTACTCGGTATGACAATAATTTTTCTCAACGCTTAAAATGACAATAACTTATTGATAACAACGTTTTAGGATTTTGCTAACAAAAGCGTCTTTGAGTGATTGTGAGAATAACGATATATTGTGGGCCACAAATTCTCGAAGGAGTGAACCTCACAATAATTTTTAATTATTTGTTATATGATATGTTTGGATCACAATACGCTGTACATAAGTATATTCCAAAGTTGTATTATCGAGTTAGTAATTCCCGGAGTAATGACAACGGGTTCATAGAAAAAGAACCGTCATTGAAAACGTACGGTTCGAATTCGAAATACTATAGAGAGCGAGAGAGACATTGAGGCTGAGCCTGCTCGAGATTTCTTGGATAACTTCGTACGTCAACAAGTATTTCTAATCCTAAGTTGAATAGCCTGAATTCCGAATTGAAAACCTTAAAAAAAGGAAAAAAACAAAAACAAAAACATGGATAATTGCACCGGAAGGCCTTCTTCTCAAAATCTACAGCACTGAAAGCGGACTCGCGGAACTCTTTGCTTCTTCAAGTATGGCAATCCCTCCCCCTCTGGCTTTGGCATTTGCACTGGACTTCCCGTCCACTCACACCTCAATCTGCAAATTTTTTTCAGGATCAAACACTTCGTTACACAAATGTTCACAAGTTGTTCGATCCGAGAACTAGGTCAAATCGACCGGGCGCTATCATAAATGGTCGAGTCTTACACGGGGAAGGAGAAAGAGCCGCGGCCGCTGCCCTCTGATTTAATGGAGTCCGACCGTTCCGTCGTCTCCTTTCCGATGTTGCTTCCATCTTTCTTGTCCTAATGAGATCATTTGGAAGAGGAGGGTAAATGAGTGAGCTTCTTGTAGTATGATCACATTAGCTAGCACGTGGGGTTCCTATCTTTATGATGATTTTCAGAAGATCAAGAGTTCGTCAACTTCTAGGGTTTATGAGCTCGACCTTCTTATTCGAGCTTTCGCATTCCATGTCGTATCTTGATCCGATGCCTTCGTCTTTAGACCGAGTATTCTTGACGACTTCATTCCTTACTGCTTCCATCTTGCTATGATCAAGCTGCGTTCGTGAAGATCAAGAGAAAAATAAGATCGGTATCAACAATTCAAAAGACTTAGATCAATCACAATGCACGTACTTTACCCGCATAACAAGGGCAACAATGGAACGATTTTCGTAACATCGGCTTATGCCACATATCGTGTGACCGACGTCATTCATCATAACTTAAACTTTTGGAATGAACTTGGAGGGGACGATGTACCGACCTGTCGGTTGACGGGCCTTGGAGCAATCGAACTCACCCCATTGAGCTGAGCCGATGCCGACGCCTTGCCCTGGTGGTTATCCTTGACGACGTCGAATGCGCCGTCTTCTCTGAAGCAGAACACTATGTAGTCTTCATCCTCAGGAAGGACTTTCCTGCTAGTCTTCTTGGTCATCGCCGTCGCACCATCACTTCTGATCTTGGACACAGCATCGCACGATCTCTTCTTCATGGTCGTGCTGCTTCTGCTCTCGTCTCTCTGATCAACACCCATGTCGGTCTTCTTCTTCTTCTTCTTCGCAAGCGAGAGGAAATTTCTGCTAGTCCAAGCCATGAAGCTTCATGATCATATATAGTGGCCCAGTGTGTCGGTCCTTGCATGCAATCTCGCAACTCTCGTGACTCTCATCATCCATGGATTTGGACTGAACGGTCCGTTGGCTTTTGCGTTTCTGGGTAGAATCTCTTTGAATGATGATGGCGATGCGAGAGAGAGAGAATAATGGGGATGGGATTAAATGACGGCGAGGGGGAAATGTGCAGATTTTGAATTTCGAAAATAATGGAGAAATTGAATAGAGGGAATTTGCATGGGATTCGGGTCGTATTTATTGCTTTTTATTGCTTTTATTGTAGTAAAAGCAAGGAAAAAAAAAGGAATGGACAGTGGACGATGAAGGTTTCTAACGACCGTTGTATAATCCCATGTCTCATGAAGCAAGGTTTTATGCTTCGAAGCTTCGACGCTTCGTGCACGCGCACGTAGGATTGTGCATCGCTCCGGTCCGACCCGGCAACGAGATTGGACTGGCTAGTTCTGGTGGGTGTTCCCCGGGGTACCGGTCCAATTCCCGTTTTCACATAAGGATTTGGACCGGACCGGATTGAGGGACCGACCGACCGACCAACCAAGATAATTTATTTATTTTTTCTTATCCTGAAGCAAACTCTGTTTAAAAACTTATTTTTCATTTAATGTCGGGAAACTCCTACTTGTAGGGAATAGAAGAAACCAGGGAAAAAAAAAGAAATAGAAGAAATCATCGGTTTCGGGACCGACCCTGAAACGGGACCCAATCGGTCGGTCCAATCCGGTTCCAAGACCGAGTAGGCCGATTCTCGATTCCACAAATTGAGAACTGACCCTGCCCGGTTCGGTTATAAGTTTTAGAGTGAGAATCAACTCACTCTGAAGCTGATCATCCCTACACAGACGCATCGTATCTGAGTCAACTACTTATTATGGCTAGAATGGGATGATTCACCCAAAGTACTCTCGGACGACTGATCTCGAGATGTTTTCCCAAAGTGAAAAATCGAAGACGCGATTGACTTTTCTTGAGATGCTAAAACTTAATTGTTTTCGGACCGTCAATTTACGCCGTGCGTATCACTTGGGTACATGCATAAAAGAAAGCGAGAACGTTTTTGGTTCTTTCTTAAAAGCTTTCGAGTCACCTTTATATGGAGAGTTGAAGTTCTTAAGAGAGATGTGCAAATTGAAAATCCAGTTTCCATTTTGAAATTCGATCATTTTGGGCACAGTCTGACGGGAAGAGACCATCTGGCCCATAGAATAGTGAACTTGGATCGGCTCATAAATACCCTGTTCCATTACCAGTTCGACCGGGTCCCATAGCTCTTATGTGAATCGTCGTCCGTCGGGAGGATGACCCAGTCAAAAAACGGTTCAACCGGTCGAATAGGTGCCACTCGGTCGGACCATGGTGTTGAATCGAACGAACGATGTACAAAGTGAAGGTTCAATCCCTAGGTTGGACTGTCGGACTGCTACAAAGGCGGGCTCCGAACACGTGATCTTAAAATATATTAAGACATCTCGATTCGATGAAAGAACATACCAATCGATCACATCGCGCTATATCGACTATTTCATGTTCTTGGTGATCACGATAGGCCAGCTCAATTGGTCGAACAAGTTGAATTGAGGAAAGCCCGCTCGTCTGGTGTGATGCCATTTTAAAAGTTTATTTCTCGCCTCGTGGCATGAACTCAATGGTTTGCTAACAAATCTTCAAGTTCCGCATGGGTGCATGTCAAACCCTTTTTTTGTGCCGTCCGAGAAGGACATGAAAAAAGGTTAATAATAATTTTTTTTTCTTTTTTTTGTCTTTTCTACTAAATTAAGGTACATACATTGAGACCGGATTATCTGAAGTGATATCAAACACCCCACAAATTCCATCGGTCGGTTAATTTCAAACCTTTCGCCTATTCATGTGTCTTTGACTTAGAGCATTTGCGCGCTACCGATGGGATTTGAACGGATGACTTTCGGTTTTCCGAACTAAAAATCCCAAACTTCCGATCAATTGCGCACATATCGACAAACGTTGTTGTTATTTATTTAATTTTTTTGGTGTTCTTGCTTTCATGGAAAATGAACTTTTGGCTCGCCACCATCATGATAACTTCAAGAAGTATATTGTTCTCAAGTGAAATCTATGGTTTTTTTTTTTCTAGAAATTCAAACATGGGATAAATCCAGAAGTAGCAATGGACACAGACGAGTTTGCTTTAATCGAATGGCTTAATTCACAAAAGAAGAAGATGAAAGAGAATGTCAACTTTAGGTTTTGTCTCAATTTTTTCATAAATATGTTTTGTATTAAAAATTTTCAACTTTCACTCTAATTCTAAATATGCCATTGCATCCAAAAATCTTAACTTGTTTCTCGAAAATTATGAGCACAAGGCCATTTAGAAATTCATTATTAGAACTTGCGTCTTCATCAACACCCTCACCTTCGCATAGAACAACTAGGGTTGCCAAAACTGAACCAAACCACGAATCGAACGAACTTAAAATTTCGTGCATTTCGGTTCGGCATGATTTTCGGTTCAGGTAATTCAAAAATAACGATTCTTTTTTCTAATTCGGTTAATATCGATTCGGCTAACCAAAGTACAATAAAAATCTTCAAATAACCATTCTTTTTTAATCCTATTTTTAGGGCATAGGGCCTGAGTCTGAGGGCCAGCAAGAGCAAGGGCTTTTCCGTCATTCACATATGCATAATTTAAAGTTTTATCGAAAACAAAGGATTAAAATTGTATGTTACAACAATTTAAACATTAAAATAATTGAATGCACACTTCACTTCAAATGTGGTTATCATTTCACTACAATTTTGTCGAACTATAAGCAAATGCCGTGACCGGGCACTCTTCGTAACGGCCCATTTTCAGCACATAATATATCCCATTTTATCCTTAACAAAGAATTCTTCCTAGATCAAATCACATCAAATCCTATTCGACATTAAATTCCACCAAATGCTGCAATTGATATATAAACTTACACACACATATACATATATGAGGGGAGAAACTTAAAGACTCGACATAATCCAATTTATTGCTATTTAGGTTGCTTTATTCTTGTGTATAGTAGCTCATCCAGATGCATACATTGTAGGGTATAATTTCGAACCAAGCCTCAGACTTACTCATTCAGTAAATGGATAATCTTCGTGTCTTATTCTGCAGTCTTGAAGCTGGACTTGAGCTCCACTGCTTAGGCCACAGTCAGCATCTATGATATGTTTAGCAAGATCCAGGCAATCGTTACAATCGGATTTTGCCAACGCTCCGTTGCATGCTCCATGGCCGTAGCAGGAACCATAGTGAGTGTAGTAATTGTAACCCTTATCTGATGTATGAAGGCATATATCGCTATAAACTATCCATAGGTCGCCAACATGTGAGTCGAGCTCACTGCTGTATGTCCTGTGACTGCATATCCTGGACACCAATTTGTTATTGAAACTGCATCTGACAACATTGCAAGAACAAAGTAACCAAAAAGAAAGGAGGAGCTTCCCACTATGTGGAGATAGTGTAAACATGGTTGGAGACTCTACACTTCACCTTCCTCCTTAATGGTTCCTTAGGTTCAAGTGGTTGTGTATAAATAAGAGAAACTTCCTCTCATAGATTTCTCCACCAACTTTTCCTTACTCAAGCGTAAAAGCCTCGAGAACTTCAAAATAAATTGTTCATTACAATCTTTTCCTCTTGTTAAATACTCTTTTTGCCGGAGCAATCTACAATGTTAATGTTAAAGGCAGGACGAATTTGTTGACATCATCTCTTATTAATTTCTCTAGCGTGGCCGTTTATTATTCCTTCCACTGGAGCAAACTCCAAAACCAATATCAAAAGTAGGAGGAATTGGTTTGACATCATCCCTTATTACCACCGCCACTTACGTATTTTCATATGATCAGATTCAGTTCCCGTCTCGTACTTAATTATCCGTTAGAGTAATATTCTGCTTAATCTCCTTATGTGGCTTTTTTATCCCTTCCTTTGAGCAACATACTTAGACACTCTTGTCGCCAACCTAAATAAATCAGCAAAGTCCTGATCTTCAAATCGTTTTCTTGCATTGAACTTCAAACCATCAAAACCCAGATTTCTGAAATCTTTCTCTTTGAAGAATTTAATTTAGTTAATCCTATTATAATTTGCAGCATTAAAGGATGAATTATTAACAGTCTTGTGCAAATCATAGCATCATATATGATGCAGCAACGATCCCGATCAAGCACAGTGTAAAGATGTGGCGACTTTTCATTCAGTTTTCGCAATCAAAAGTAATAATGTTTCCAACTTGAATGTCATCGATTATCCTTTAATCATTTCAAGGAATTTCGATGATATGTAGGATGACAGCTCTGGTGACGTCATCTTTAACCCACATGTTTTGTTTAATTCTAGTAATTAATCCTGTAAATAAGGTGGAATGAACATCCCTCTTCAAAGGCTGTTGGAATATGGGTCAATCTCATTATTGTATGTCCTTTGACTGCATCCTTCGGACACCATTTTATCATTATAACCACACTCGACAACATCGCAAGAACAAAGTAACCAAAAAGAAAGAAGTAGTTTCACGATATGTAGAGATGCTGTATTCATTGTTGGACTCTCTACACTTTATTCTTTCTTCCTTAATGGTTCATAAGGTAGAAGTGGTTGGGTATATATAAGAGAAAATTCCTCTCGTACGTTTCTCCGCCAACTTTGTCTTACTCAAAGGCAGAAGTCTTGAGAACGCCAAAACATAGTATCTATTACAATCTTTTCCTCTGATTTGATATTCTTTTCCCTGGAGCAATCGGCAAAGTTAATGTTATAGGCAGGACGAATTTGTGGACACCATCTCTTATTAATTTCTCTACCTTGGGCAGTTAATATTCCTTTCACTAGAGCAAACTCCAAAAATAAGTATCAAAGCTAGTACATACAGATTGGTTGACAGAATCTTTTATTACCACCGCCACTCCTATGTTTTCATCTGATCAGATTCGGTTTCCGCCTCGTACTTATCGATTAGAGTCATATTCTGAATGATTCTAGGGTCTGCCTTCCATTTGTTTTAACATTTTTTTTTCCTTGATCGAGTTATATGTGATGTTTATTCACATTGATCCACTTCCTGAAGATAACAATCAAAGAAAAGGAAAAGGGAAGTGAAGCTGTGATTTCATTTGGTCCAAGAATAGGGAAAGCTAAGATTTCGTTGGTTGGCAGAATCGCATCTTTTCAATTAAGAAAAAATTTGGCTGACTCTTGGTGCAATATATACGTATATTGCTAGTCTGAAAATAGTTGTTGTTATGACTATTTAATTTGATATCTATATTATGTATAATTCGTTAGTCACCAAAGTGGTCGAATTAGAAAGTTTCTCAAAGATGTCAAATAAAATAAAATTCAATTGCTCATGTTTATGCGGTGCTACTAATGAGTTGACATTATGCTATGCATTTGTTCGTCATGGGTAATTTGAAGTTCATTGATTATAAAATATTTAAGGATCGCCCAAAGGTCGATCGGTTAATTTTATAATCATGAACATAATCGTGGTTTATTTGTATACTTGGTTAGATATGTTTAGCATATCCAAAGATAGCGAGCGTGTTTAATTAAAGTTTATATAATTACCAATTATGCGAAATTGAATTTAAGCATCAATTATGTTTTTTGTTTTGTTGTACATTGTTTTATCATCCAAAGGAGAACTTCGATGTACATTTAATGTTATATGAATGTTGTCTGAATCTGTATTATATGTTTAAGTTACGACTCAAACCATTAATGTGTGAGCATTTTATATATTTTGCAGCATCTGTTTCAGTTTCTCTTCATTCGCAAGCTTTGTCTATTATGAAGTTCAACAGGTTTAACTTTTCTGAATGGACTGAACAAGTCAAGTTTCACTTAAGTGTTCTTGATCTTGATTTAGCACTCTTAAATGATAAGCCTGCTGCTCTTACTGCTTCTAGCAGCACTGAAGAAAAAACTTTCCATGTAGCCTAGGAAAGATCGAATAGACTAAGCTTAATGTTCAGGCGGATGCCAGTAGTAAACAACATTAAGTCAACCATTCCTGAAATTGATAGTGCTAAGGAATTTATTAAGTTAGTGGAAACTCGTTCTCAGTTTGTTTCTGCTGATAAGTTAGTTGTTGGGACATTGATGGGTACGTTAACCACCATAAAGTTCGATGGTTCTCGTACCATGCATGAGCATGTCACTGAAATGACAAATATAATAGCAAGAATAAGTTCCATGGGAATGAAAGTGGATGAAAGTTTCATTGTGCAGTTTATCATAATTTCCTTGCCTCCTGAGTATGGTCCATTCCAAATAAATTATAACACTATAAAGGATAAGTGGAATGTGACTGAACTGCAAAGTATGCTCATTCAAGAGGAAGCAAGGCTTAAGAAGCAAGGAATCCACTCTGACAATCTCATAGGTCATCTAGGAGCTAAAAGAAAACCATGGTGGAAGAGTTGAAAGGGCAATAAAGGACCACTAAAGATTAATGAGTCATCTTCCCAAATCCATAAGAAGAAACAAAAGAATGATAAGTGTCATTTCTGCAAGAAACCTGAATAGTATCAGAAAGATTGCCTGAAACGTAAGGCATGGTCTGAAAAAGAAAGGTAAGAGCCAGTTTTTTTTGTAGTGTGAGTTAACTACTTATTGTGGCTAGAATGGGATGATTCACCCAAAGTACTCTCGGACGACTGATCTCGAGATATTTTCCCAAAGTGAAAAATCGAAGACGCGATTGACTTTTCTTTAGATGCTAAAACTTAATTGTTTTCGGACCATCAATTTACGCCGTGCGCATCACTTGGGTACATGCATAAAAGAAAGCGGGAACGTTTTTTTGTTCTTTCTTAAAAGCTTTCGAGTCACCTTTAATGGAGAGTTGAAGTTCTTTAGAGAGATGTGCAAATTGAAAATCTAGTTTCCATTTTGAAATTCGATCATTTTGGGCACAGTATGACCGGAAGAGACCAGCTGGCCCATAGAATAGTGAACTTGGATCGGCTCATAAATACCCTGTTCCATTACCAGTTCGACCGGGTCCCATAGCTCTTATGCGAATCGTCGTCCGTCGGGAGGATGACCCAGTCAAAAAACGGTTCAACCGGTCGAATAGGTGCCGCTCGGTCGGATCATGGTGTTGAATCGAACGAACGATGTACAAAGTGAAGGTTCAATCCCTAGGTTGGACTGTCGGACTGCTACAAAGGCGGGCTCCGAACACGTGATCTTAAAATATATTAAGACATCTCGATTCGATGAAAGAACATACCAATCGGTCACATCGCGCTATATCGACTATTTCATGTTCTTGGTGATCACGATAGGCCAGCTCAATTGGTCGAACAAGTTGAATTGAGGAAAGCCCGCTCGTCTGGTGTGATGCCATTTTAAAAGTTTATTTCTCGCCTCGTGGCATGAACTCAATGGTTTGCTAACAAATCTTTAAGAAAGGAAAACAGCCCCCTTCTATACAGACTTTAAATCTTTAAGAGTCCTCAAGTTGCGCATGGGTGCATGGCAAACCTCTTTTTGTGCCGTCGGAGAAGGACATGAAAAAAGGTTTATAATAAGTCTTTTTTTTTTTTTGTCTTTTCTACTAAATTAAGGTACAAACATTGAGACGGAATTACCAGAAGTCATATCAAACACCCCACAAATTCCATCGATCGGTTAATTTCAGACCTTTCGCCTATTCATGTGTCTCTGACTCATAGCATTTGCGCGCTACCGATAGGATTTGAACGGATAACTTTCGATTTTCCAATCCCAAACTTCCGATCAATTGCGCACATAACGACAAACGTTGTTGTTTTTTATTTTATTTTTTTGTGTTCTTGCTTTCATGGAAAATGAACTTTTGGCTCGCCACCATCATGATAACTTCAAGAAGTATATTGTTCTCACGTGAAATCTCTGTTTTTTTTTTTTCTAGAAATTCAAACATGGGATAAATCCAGAAGTAGCAATGGACACAGACGAGTTTGCTTTGCTTTAATCGAATGGCTTAATTCACAAAAGAAGAAGATGAAAGAGAATGTCAACTTTAGGTTTTGTCTCAATTTTTTCATAAATATGTTTTGTATTAAAAACTTTCAACTTTCACTCTAATTCTAAATATGCCATTGCATCCAAAAATCTTAACTTGTTTCTCGAAAATTATGAGCACAAGGCCATTTAGAAATTCATTATTAGAACTTGAGTCTTCATCAACACCCTCACCTTCACATAGAACAACTAGGGTTGCCAAAACTGAACCAAACCACGAATCGAACGAACTTAAAATTTCGTGCATTTCGGTTCGGCATGATTTTCGGTTCAGGCAATTCAAAAATAACGATTCTTTTTTCTAATTCGGTTAATATCGATTCGGCTAACCAAAGTACAATAAAAATCTTCAAATAACCATTCTTTTTTAATCCTATTTTTAGGGCATAGGGCCTGAGTCTGAGGGCCAGCAAGAGCAAGGGCTTTTCCGTCATTCACATATGCATAATTTAAAGTTTTATCGAAAACAAAGGATTAAAATTGTATGTTACAACAATTTAAACATTAAAATAATTGAATGCACACTTCACTTCAAATGTGGTTATCATTGTTAGACATACTTGTATAGTTTTGTAGTCTTGTAGTTTTCTCTTGCACTTCTTCTTTCTCTTTAGTCCCACATAGGAAGAACACTAAGCTCTTTACCTCTTCTAAGCCTATATAAAGGCTTCTCATGTACATTGTTTCATTACACCATTATTAGAGAACAATACCATTCTCTCTTAATCATTCTTTCTTATCATGGTATCAGAGCCAAGATCATTGTCTTGAAAAGTATGCTCTGCGGTTGCCATAAATTGGATCTTCCGCATCAGAAATTAAGACAATGAGCTCATTGTTTTTAAAGTATGCTCTGCGGTTGCCATAAATTGGATCTTCCGCATCAGAAATTAAGACAGTGAGTTTAGAGCTATTGTGCTATCTTCCTTGCTTGCTTTAGTCAAGCTTCCCTATATTTATCTTTCTTTCTAGAGGTTTTGTTCGCGCCTCAAATCAGTGCTTCTCGATCTTTTCGATCAGTTTATGCACATCAACTCACACTTCTAGCTTCGCCAACGATTTTTCTGTCTTCATGGGCGATTCTAGTGATCACATCGATGTTTTCGATCGGTTTATCTTGACCGCTCCACCACGTGCTCCACCTACACGTGGCTCTCGGCATCTTTCATCTACTTGTTGTCACCATCTTGGACATGAAGAGTTGCATTGTTGGGAAAAGAATAAGGATGCTCCACGCCTTTCTGTGACACCGCGTCCTATTCCACACTCTCGACCTATTACTCTGGTTTCTTCTTCTACAGATGATCGTATTGCTGCTCTGGAAGCCCAGCTTGCTCGGTTGAGTCCTTCTCTACTTGGGTCTTTTCCTGATTCCGGCACTACTACACATTCTTCTTCTACAGAAAGAAATGCTGCAGCCACTCCATCTTCATGTGGCACTTCTACTACCTGGATACTTGACTCAGGAGCTGCTAGACATATGTCTAGTTCCGCTGCTTGTCTCACTCAGCTCTCTGAGCTCAAGCATCCAGCACATTTCTTTACTGCTGATGGCTCTCCTCTCTTGGCTACCCGGCGGGGTACTCTCACCGTCTCTCGAGATTTCAATGTCCCTGATGTATTACATGTTCCTTCTTTGGCTCTCAATTTATTATCTGTTGGACAACTCACTGATGCTGGATGTACTGTGAGCTTTACAGATAGCTCTTGCTTTGTGCATGATCGTTTGAGTGGTCGGATGATTGGGAAGGGCAGTAGACAGGACGGGCTCTATATTATGCAACATTTACATCTTCCAACTTCTTCTGATCCTTTTCCTGTGTTGGCTACCATGGATCTTGCCCGATGGCATCAGCGTCTCGGGCATATCCCTTCTTCTCGTCTCACCGTCCTTCATCAACGAGGTGCTTTGGGTCATGTTTCTTCTGGTAATCTTCCTCCTTGTTCTATATGTCCCTTGGCCAAGCAATCTGCTAAACCTTTTCCTATTAGTAACTCAAGATCTAGTGCAATTTTTGATCTTATTCATTCTGATGTATGGGGTCCTGCACTGCTTTCTTCCAAGAGTGGCTTCAAATATTATGTCTCTTTTATTGATGATTATTCTCGTTATACATGGGTTTATCTTATGCATCAACGCAGTGATTTCTTTTCCGTCTATCAATCTTTTACAGCCATGATTTCCACTCAATTTAATACAAAAATCAAAGTTTTTCGTTCAGACTCGGGAGGAGAATATCTCTCTGCTGTTTTTCGTTCCCTCTTGGCCAATGATGGTACACTTCCTCAACTATCTTGTCCTGGGGTTCCAGCTCAGAATGGGGTTGCTGAACGCAAGCACCGTCACATTCTAGAAACCACTCGCGCTCTCTTACTTGGGACATCTGTTCCTACTGAGTTTTGGGCTGAGGCCCTTCTCACAGCTGTTCATCTAATTAACCGTCTACCCTCATCTGTTCTTCATCAAGACACCCCTTTCCAGCGTCTCTATTCTCGATCTCCTAGCTATAATCATCTTCGAGTTTTTGGGTGTACTTGTTTTGTCATTCTTCCCCCCACAGAACGTACGAAGCTCACCGCTCGCTCTGTCTCGTGTGCATTTTTGGGTTACAGCGCCCAGCACAAGGGTTATCGATGTTATGACCCAAATGCGCGACGCATACGTATTTCTCGCAATGTTACTTTTCATGAACACGTTCCTTTCTTCCCTACCAATGCCACACCTCCTGTGTCGTCTCCTGTTCCATTTATGGATTTCCCTGTTGATCCTTTTCCTGATCCTCCTTGTCCTGTTTCCACCCTGGATCCAGATATATCGCCACCATCCCCATCTTCGCCTTTCCCTTCTACTGCACCTCCTGCTCCACCTGCCCTTGATGATTCTGCACCAATAGAGCCACGCCGTAATCCTCCTCGAGATAGGCGTCTGCCAGTCCGGTATGTTGCTTCTACTTCTTATTCTACTGAGTTTAGCTCTTTTTTGGCTGCTGTTCATGCTGTACAAGAACCCACCAGTTATCGTGAGGCAGTTCAGCATGCTGAGTGGCGTCAGGCTATGTCTGAGGAGCTCTCGGCGTTGGAAAGTACTGGTACTTGGGAGCTAGTGCCTCTTCCTCTAGGTCGCTCCTTAGTATCCTGCCGATGGATATACAAGATTAAGACCCATTCTGATGGCAGTATTGAGCGCTACAAAGCACGTCTAGTTGCCAGAGGTTTCTCGCAGGAGTATGGTATTGATTATGAAGAGACCTTTGCTCCCGTAGCAAAGATGACATCTGTCCGAGCTTTACTAGCTATCGTAATTGGCCTCTCTTTCAGCTTGATGTCAAGAATGCTTTTCTTCATGGGGATCTTCAGGAGGATATCTTCATGCAGCCTCCGCCTGGTCTTGCTCATATCTCTGGACAAGTCTGCCGCTTGCGACGGGCTATTTATGGTCTTAAACAGGCTCCTCGTGCTTGGTTTGAGAAGTTCAGTGATGCTATTCGATCCGCTGGTTTTACTCAAAGCGAGGCTGATCATGCTATGTTTGTTCATACCTCTTCTGCTGGTTGCACTATTCTTCTTCTTTATGTTGATGATATGATTATCACTGGAGATAATAGCGACCATATTGAACATACCAAACGGCACCTTCAGCAACATTTTGCCATGAAGGATCTCGGACCACTACGCTACTTTCTGGGACTTGAGATTGCTCGTAGTTCGCATGGTATCCTTATTTCTCAGCAAAAATATACTGCTGATATTCTCTCTAGGGCTGCTCTCTCGGATTCTCGCACTGCTGCTACTCCTATTGAGCTGAATCAGAAGTTCTGCCCGGATGACGGGGAGCCTCTTTCTGATGTGACACGCTATCGGACTTTGGTTGGCAGCCTTGTATATCTTACTATCTCCCGACCCGACATCGCTTATGCTGTTCATGTTGTTAGTCAGTTTGTTGCTGCTCCTCGCACGGTTCATTATGCTGCTGTTCTGAGGATCTTGCGCTATCTCCGAGGCACTTTATCGCGTTCCTTATTTCTGCCATCTTCTTCTACGCTCAAGTTGCGTGCCTATTCTGATGCTGATTGGGCTTCTAATGTGACTGATCGCAAATCTATCACTGGCTATTGCATTTTTCTTGGCGATTCTCTCATTTCTTGGCGTGCCAAGAAACAACATATTGTCTCACGCTCCTCTACAGAGTCCGAATATCGTGCTATGGCTGACACTACCGTTGAGATTGTTTGGCTTTGCCGCTTACTTGCTGACATGGGTGTTTCACTTCCGGATCCCACTCCTCTACATTGTGACAACAAGAGTGCCATCCATATTGGTGCAAATCCAGTTTTTCATGAGCGTACAAAACATATTGAGATCGATTGTCATCTGACTCGTCATCATCTTCAAGCTCGCACCATTTCTCTTCCTTTTGTTGGAACTGAGAATCAGCTTGCGGATTGTTTTACGAAGGCTCTCACATCACAACGCTTTAAATTTCTTCTTTCCAAACTCTCGTTGTTTGATCCACCTTGAGTTTGAGGAGGGGTGTTAGACATACTTGTATAGTTTTGTAGTCTTGTAGTTTTCTCTTGCACTTATTCTTTCTCTTTAGTCCCACATAGGAAGAACACTAAGCTCTTTACCTCTTCTAAGCCTATATAAAGGCTTCTCATGTACATTGTTTCATTACACCATTATTAGAGAACAATACCATTCTCTCTTAATCATTCTTTCTTATCAATCATTTCACTACAATTTTGTCGAACTATAAGCAAATGCCGTGACCGGGCACTCTTCGTAACGGCCCATTTTCAGCACATAATATATCCCATTTTATCCTTAACAAAGAATTCTTCCTAGATCAAATCACATCAAATCCTATTCGACATGAAATTCCACCAAATGCTGCAATTGATATATAAACTTACACACACATATACATATATGAGGGGAGAAACTTAAAGACTCGACATAATCCAATTTATTGCTATTTAGGTTGCTTTATTCTTGTGTATAGTAGTAGTTCATCCAGATGCATACATTGTAGGGTATAATTTCGAACCAAGCCTCAGACTTACTCATTCAGTAAATGGATAATCTTCGTGTCTTATTCTGCAGTCTTGAAGCTGGACTTGAGCTCCACTGCTTAGGCCACAGTCAGCATCTATGATATGCTTAGCAAGATCCAGGCAATCGTTACAATCGGATTTTGCCAACGCTCCGTTGCATGCTCCATGGCCGTAGCAGGAACCATAGTGAGTGTAGTAATTGTAACCCTTATCTGATGTATGAAGGCATATATCGCTATAAACTATCCATAGGTCGTGAACATGTGAGTCGAGCTCACTGCTGTATGTCCTGTGACTGCATATCCTGGACACCAATTTGTTATCGAAACTGCATCTGACAACATTGCAAGAACAAAGTAACCAAAAAGAAAGGAGTAGCTTCCCACTATGTGGAGATAGTGTAAACATGGTTGGAGACTCTACACTTCACCTTCCTCCTTAATGGTTCCTTAGGTTCAAGTGGTTGTGTATAAATAAGAGAAACTTCCTCTCATAGATTTCTCCACCAACTTTTCCTTACTCAAGCGCAAAAGCCTCGAGAACTTCAAAATAAATTGTTCATTACAATCTTTTCCTCTTGTTAAATACTCTTTTTGCCGGAGCAATCTACAATGTTAATGTTAAAGGCAGGACGAATTTGTTGACATCATCTCTTATTAATTTCTCTAGCTTGGCCGTTTATTATTCCTTCTACTGGAGCAAACTCCAAAACCAATATCAAAAGTAGGAGGAATTGGTTTGACATCATCTCTTATTACCACCGCCACTAACGTATTTTCATATGATCAGATTCAGTTCCCGTCTCGTACTTAATTATCCGTTAGAGTAATATTCTTCTTAATCTTCTTATGTGGCTTTTTTATCCCTTCCTTTGAGCAACATACTTAGACACTCTTGTCGCCAACCTAAATAAATGAGCAAAGACCTGATCTTCAAATCGTTTCCTTGCATTGAACTTCAAACCATCAAAACCCAGATTTGTGAAATCTTTCTCTTTGAAGAATTTAATTTAGTTAATCCTATTATAATTTGCAGCATTAAAGGATGAATTATTAAAAGTCTTGTGCAAATCATAGCATCATATATGATGCAGCAACGATCCTGATCAAGCACGGTGTAAAGATGTGGCGACTTTTCATTCAGTTTTCGCAATCAAAAGTAATAATGTTTCCAACTTGAATGTCATCGATTATCCTTTAATCATTTCAAGGAGTTTCGATGATATGTAGGATGACAGCTCTGGTGACGTCATCTTTAACCCACATGTTTTGTTTAATTCTAGTAATTAATCCTGTAAATAAGGTGGAATGAACATCCCTCTTCAAAGGCTGTTGGAATATGGGTCAATCTCATTATTGTATGTCCTTTGACTGCATCCTTCGGACACCATTTTATCATTATAACCACACTCGACAACATCGCAAGAACAAAGTAACCAAAAAGAAAGAAGTAGTTTCACGATATGTAGAGATGCTGTATTCATTGTTGGACTCTCTACACTTTATTCTTTCTTCCTTAATGGTTCATAAGGTAGAAGTGGTTGGGTATATATAAGAGAAAATTCCTCTCGTACGTTTCTCCGCCAACTTTGCCTTACTCAAAGGCAGAAGTCTTGAGAACGCCAAAACATAGTATTTATTACAATCTTTTCCTCTTATTTGATATTCTTTTCCCTGGAGCAATTGGCAAAATTAATGTTATAGGCAGGACGAATTTGTGGACACCATCTCTTATTAATTTCTCTACCTTGGGCAGTTAATATTCCTTTCACTAGAGCAAACTCCAAAAATAAGTATCAAAGCTAGTACATACAGATTGGTTGACAGAATCTTTTATTACCACCGCCACTCCTATGTTTTCATCTGATCAGATTCGGTTTCCGCCTCGTACTTATCGATTAGAGTCGTATTCTGAATGATTCTAGGGTCTGCCTTCCATTTGTTTTAACATTTTTTTTTCCTTGATCGAGTTATATGTGATGTTTATTCACGTTGATCCACTTCCTGAAGATAACAATCAAAGAAAAGGAAACGGGAAGTGAAGCTGTGATTTCATTTGGTCCAAGAATAGGGAAAGCTAAGATTTCGTTGGTTGGCAGAATCGCATCTTTTCAAGTAAGAAAAAATTTGGCTGACTCTTGGTGCAATATATACGTATATTGCTAGTCCGAAAATAGTTGTTGTTATGACTATTTAATTTGATATCTATATTATGTATAATTCGTTAGTCACCAAAGTGGTCGAATTAGAAAGTTTCTCAAAGATGTCAAATAAAATAAAATTCAATTGCTCATGTTTATGCGATGCTACTAATGAGTTGACATTATGCTATGCATTTGTTCGTCATGGGTAATTTGAAGTTCATTGATTATAAAATATTTAAGGATCGCCCAAAGGTCGATCGGTTAATTTTATAATCATGAACATAATCGTGGTTTATTTGTATACTTGGTTAGATATGTTTAGCATATCCAAAGATAGCGAGCGTGTTTAATTAAAGTTTATATAATTACCAATTATGCGAAATTGAATTTAAGCATCAATTATGTTTTTTGTTTTGTTGTACATTGTTTTATCATCCAAAGGAGAACTTCGATGTACATTTAATGTTATATGAATGTTGTCTGAATCTGTATTATATGTTTAAGTTACGACTCAAACCATTAATGTGTGAGCATTTTATATATTTTGCAGCATCTGTTTCAGTTTCTCTTCATTCGCAAGCTTTGTCTATTATGAAGTTCAACAGGCTTAACTTTTCTGAATGGATTGAACAAGTCAAGTTTCACTTAAGTGTTCTTGATCTTGATTTAGCACTCTTAAATGATAAGCCTGCTGCTCTTACTGCTTCTAGCAGCACTGAAGAAAAAACTTTCCATGTAGCCTAGGAAAGATCGAATAGACTAAGCTTAATGTTCAGGCGGATGCCAGTAGTAAACAACATTAAGTCAACCATTCCTGAAATTGATAGTGCTAAGGAATTTATGAAGTTAGTGGAAACTCGTTCTCAGTCTGTTTCTGCTGATAAGTTAGTTGCTGGGACATTGATGGGTACGTTAACCACCATGAAGTTTGATGGTTCTCGTACCATGCATGAGCATGTCACTGAAATGACAAATATAATAGCAAGAATAAGTTCCATGGGAATGAAAGTGGATGAAAGTTTCATTGTGCAGTTTATCATAAATTCCTTGCCTCCTGAGTATGGTCCATTCCAAATAAATTATAACACTATAAAGGATAAGTGGAATGTGACTGAACTGCAAAGTATGCTCATTCAAGAGGAAGCAAGGCTTAAGAAGCAAGGAATCCACTCTGACAATCTCATAGGTCATCTAGGAGCTAAAATAAAACCATGGTGGAAGAGTTGAAAGGGCAATAAAGGACCACTAAAGATTAATGAGTCATCTTCCCAAATCCATAAGAAGAAACAAAAGAATGATAAGTGTCATTTCTGCAAGAAACCCGAATAGTATCAGAAAGATTGCCTGAAACGTAAGGCATGGTCTGAAAAGAAAGGTAAGCCTCGTACTTTTGTATGTTTCGAATCATACTTGGCAGAAGTTTCTTATAATACTTGGTGGATTGATTCTGATTATACCACTCATGTTTCGAATACGATGCATGGATTCCTTACTACCCAAAACTATAAATCTAAATGAAAAGTTTATTTTCATGGGGAATAGAGTCAAAGCTCCAGTTGAAGCCATTGTGACGTATCGTTTGATTTTAGACACTGGACATCATTTAGATCTTTTTCAAACTTTTTATGTTCCTTCTCTCAAAATTTAGTTTCATTATCGAAACTTGATACAATTGGATATTCTTTCAAGTTTGGAAATGGATGTTTCAGTTTATTTAAACATAATTATTTTATTAGTTCTGGCATGCTTTGTGATGGTTTATATAAATTAAAGTTTGATAATTTATTTGCTGAGACTCTATTGACCTTGCATCATAACGTTGGTTCAAAATGTGGCTTAGTGGATGAAAGTTCAGCTTATCTGTGGCATAATCGTTTGGGTTATATATCCAAAGAAAGAATACAGAGATTAGTAAAGAATGAAATCCTTCATGATTTGGATTTTACTGATCTTGGTATTTGTGTGGATTGTATTAAAGGAAAACACACAAAACACACAATTAAGAAAGCAGCCACAGAAAGCACACGGCTCATTGAAATAATACACACTGATATATGTGGCCTTCTGATGTTCCGTCATTTGGTAGAGAAAAGTACTTTATCACCTTTATTGATGATTTTTCACGTTATGGTTATATCTATCTGTTGCAAGAAAAATCTCTATCGGTAGACACATTAGAGGTGTTTATCAACGAGGTTGAAAGACAGCTAGATAGGAATGTGAAAATTGTCAGATATGACAGAGGTGGTGAGTACTATGGACGGTATGAGGAAAGTGGACAATGCCATGGTCCGTTTGCTAAGTTCCTTGAAAGGTGTGGCATTTGTGCTCAATACACAATGCCAGGCACACTGCAACAAAATGTCGTTGCAGAAAGGCGTAACCGTACATTAATGGTTATGGTTAGGAGTATGTTAAGTAATTCTTCTGTACCCTTATCATTGTGGATGCATGCTTTGAAAATCGCCATGTATTTGTTAAACATGGTTCCTAGTAAGGCAGTTCCAAAGACTCCTTTTGAACTGTGGACAGGAACGAAGCCCAGTTTGAGGCACCTGCATTTTTGGGACTCTTGGCGGTAGTGAAGATTTATAATCCTCATGAAAAGAAACTTGACTCAAGAACAACCAGTGATTTCTTAATTGGTTATCCATAAAAGTCCAATGTGTATAGATTTTACTATCCTAACCATAATACAAGAATTGTTGAAACTGGAAATGCTAGGTTCATTGAAAATGGTGAAACTAATGGGAGTACAGAACCACGAAAAGTGGAAATTCAAGAAGTTAGGGTACAAGTATCTTTAACTATACTTCATTCTCAGGTTATTGTTTCCACAGTTGTCGAACGGCTTGACAACATACAAGAACAACAAATAAATGACCAAACACTCCATGCTGAAGTTGCCACTAATGAACCTACAATAGATGAACCATATGAAGTGGCATTAAGAAGATCTCAAAGGGAAAGAAAATCAGTCATTTCTGATGATTTTGTGGTTTATTTACACGAGTCTGAATTTGATTTAGAAATTGATGAAGATCTAGTTTCATTTTCACAAGCCATGGAAATTGTCAATTCTCCTAGGTGGTTTGATGCCATGAAAGAAGAGTTAAAATCAATGGATCACAATAAAGTCTGGGACCTTGTTGATTTTCCTGAAGGTTGTAAAAGAGTCGATTGTAAGTGGGTCTTTAAGACCAAACGCGGCTCAAATGGCAATATCGAAAGATACAAGGTTCGACTTGTTGTCAAAGGTTTTACTCAGAAAGATGGAGTTGATTATAAAGAGACATTTTCTCCTGTGTCTAAAAAGGATTCTCTGAGAATTATTATGGCTATGATGGCTCATTACGACTTAGAGTTACATCAAATGGATGTGAAAACTGCATTTCTAAATGGGAATTTAGATGAGGAGGTTTATATGGACCAACCATAAGGGTTTTTAGTTGAAGGAAAGGAACACATGGTATGTAAACTTAAGAAGTTAATATACGGACTTAAACAAGCTTCCCGGCAATGGTATCTTAAGTTTAATGATACTATCATTTCCTTTGGATTTAAGGAAAACATTGTTGAGCGGTGTATATATCTGAAGGTCAGTGGGAGGAAGTTTATTTTTCTGATTCTGTATGTTGATGATATCTTACTTGCTACTAATGATATTGGTTCATTACACGAAACCAAGAAATTCCTATCTATGAAACTTTGAAATGAAAGATATGGGTGAGGCATCTTATGTGATTGGAATTGAAATATTCCATGATAGATCACAATGATTGTTAGGGTTGTCTCAGAAAACATATATTAATGAAGTTATGAAGAAGTTCAAGATGGAAAAATGCTCTGCAAGTGTTGTTTCAATTTAAAAAGGAGATAAATTGGGTCTTATGCAATGCTCAAAGAATGAATTGGAACACAAACAAATGGATCAAATTCCTTATGCATCTATTGTTGGGAGTTTGATGTATACTAAGCCTTGTACCAGGTCAGACATTAGTTTTGTTGTCGGAATGCTAGGTAGGTATCAAAGTAATCCAGGATTGGATCATTGGAAAGCTGCAAAGAAAGTGTTAAGATATCTGCAAGGGACAAAATGTCATATGCTCACTTTTAGGAGGTCCGATCATCTTGAAGTGATATGATATTCAGATTTAGATTTTGCTGGGTGTGTGGATACAAGAAAATTCACGTATAGATATTTGTTCCTTTTAGCTGGAGGAGCAATTTCATGAAAAAAGTGCGAAGCAGTCTATCGTTGCTGCATCCACTATGGAACCTGAGTTTGTGGCATGCTTTGAGGCCACTGTTCAAGGATTATGGCTGCGAAACTTTATTTCAAGTCTTGGAATCGTCGACAGTATTGCCAAGCCGCTGAAAATTTATTGTGATAATGTCGCATTAGTCTTTTTCTCTAAAAATGACAAGTATTCGAAGAGTGCTAAACACATGGAATTGAAATACTTTGCCATTAAAGAAGAAGTTCAGAAACAAAGAGTGTCAATTGAGCACATCAGCACCAATTTTATGGTTGCGGATCTGTTAACTAAAGGGTTGCCACAAAAGACATTTAGTGAACATGTCGAAAGAATAGGCATTATTGAAAATCATTATTGACATTATGTTAAAGTTTTATGCTCTTTATATACTTGACATTTTGATATCTTTTATGTATTGTTTCTGATATACTTATGCATTCTGTCTACTTATGTTGGTATATACATGAAAGAATTATGTGAATATTGACAGAATTTATTTCTGAAAAGGAAACAATATTGTTGGACCATTATGTTTTCTCTCATTATTGAACATGTTAAGTATGTGACTGATACTGTGATACATGGAAGGGACTATGTCGACCTAATGACATACAACCACCATGATGCTTCTAAGTTCTTACTTAATAATGAATTGAGATTTGGCCAATTTGAGAAAGAATTTAGCTTATACTTTGCGCATTATTTTTTATTGTTAAACCCCGAAGTTAAATAATATGACATGGGCCAAGTGGGAGAATGCTTCTTTTCTTTTGTGGCCCACGTGATTAGCGGCCCATATGTGGTTTAGGTTTAACAATTATTAAGTGCCAAATTCCTTTTGGTCAATAGAGCGGTTATTCTAATTACTGTACACCATGATGGATGGTGTGACTATAAAAGGCCATTTTAGATTTGGTCATCTCTCACCCCTAGAAAGACACAGTTTTCTCTCCATCAAGAATGTCAGAAAGCTAAAAGGGGTCAAGAGAGAGAAACCTATTTCTACGATCGTTTTCTCATCTACAATTGATTTCTTCGC
Organism: Rhodomyrtus psidioides; assembly: GCA_021437785.1. Classification (NCBI taxonomy): domain Eukaryota; kingdom Viridiplantae; phylum Streptophyta; class Magnoliopsida; order Myrtales; family Myrtaceae; genus Rhodomyrtus; species Rhodomyrtus psidioides. The sequence goes on along the minus strand of JAILYB010000020.1, from coordinate 7,343,714 downwards.
AAGAAATCGACAAGGATCAATGTACATCTCTCATCGATTATGATATTATGAAAATCATCTCATTCTAAGTTCTTGGGTATAATGTTTATGCAAATATTAGAGATTGATTTGCGTATGATTGCGTTTATGTTTAACATGTTTGCCAACAATCACTCTCTCCCTTTGTTAAGCTTACACACTTCCAAAACAAACCTTTGAATGTCTCTTCATTCCAAGAAACTCATAAGTCCAAACCCACCTCACCAAATTTGAAATCTCCTTAGAACATCATCTTCCACGCATTTACTGTCGATTAGGGAGAAAGATATACAAGGATGAGAACTGGCGTTTGCGCCCACACTCTAGAGGCAACAACAGTGGTGAAACAAGCAGTGACCCTAGCACAAAGAAGAGGCCATGCCCAAGTCACTCCTCTTCATGTTGCTAATGCCATGTTAGCTTCCTTCACCGGCCTTCTCAGAAGGTCTTGCCTTCAGTCTCATTCCCACCCTCTCCAGTGCAGGGCCTTGGAGCTTTGCTTCAACGTTGCCCTCAACCACCTCCCGACTTCCACGTCCAGCCCCTTCCTCAGCCCGCACACACCTCACCCTTCTCTTTCCAATGCCCTAGTCGCCTTCTTCAAGAGGGCGCAGGCTCACCAACGATGTGGCTGGGTTGCGAACCAACAGATGATCAGTCTCCAATGGGCAGTTTGAAGTTCATTATTAGAACTAGCGTCTTCATCAACACCCTCAGCTTCGCACATAGCAACAACAACTTTCTAAAGTTTATAAATTTAAGAAAACCAACGTCAATTTTTGGACGCGGAAGCAGATTTGAGATTAGAGTAAAATGTGTGATTTTTATTAGCCGAAAAAAAGCTTGAGACAAACTTGAGTCTGAATTTAAAGTTGATGCCTTTTCGTTTATTATTAGAAGTAGCCCTTAGTTCATACGTTCTCAAATTTAACTCTTGCCATATGAAAGTTGGGGGCATTTCGTGGTTGGCTCTATTAAATAGGTTACAAGCTCAGTTATACGTGATTTTCATTCACTTTGCCTTTTTATTCAATTTACGAAATACCATGAAAAATGGAAAAATGGCCTTGCCCCCATCTTTTTTGTTCCTCCTAAGTAAACAAGACCTAAAATCATTCCATGAATAATCAATTGATACGTGAGTTCGTATAAGAATAATACAAAGTAAATGCAATCTTGAAGAGAAAGAAAACTCTCATTTTTATTTAGTGAATATTTTTTCTGTATATGTATAATACTCAATCCTATCATATATCTAAGACAACAGACAACCCTAATTAGGAGATACACAATAGGAATGATTCTATACTAGGAAGAAATATATACAATAAAATTTTCTAACAAATAGGCTAAAATAGCTCACGACTACACTCCCCCTCAAGTGGGTGCAAAGATGTCTTTGATACCCAACTTGATAAGTGAGTTATGAAACTCTCTACTTGACACGGCCTTTGTCAATATATCAGCTAACTGGTCTTCAGACTTCACAAATGATAACTGGATCACTTTTGCATCGAAATTCTCTTTGATGAAATGTCTATCAATCTCCATATGTTTTGTTCTATCATGCTGAACTGGATTATGACCAATGTTTACGGTTGCTTTATTATCACAAAATAATTTGATTTCTAAATCTGGTGGATAACCGAGCTCGGTTAGCAGCTTTCGAAGTCATAGAAGTTTGCATAACCCATTTGCTATATTTCTAAATTCAGCTTCTGCACTAGACCTAGCTACAACCTTTTATTTCTTACTTCTCCATGTAACAAGATTACCTCCCACAAATGTAAGATACCATGATGTAGACCTCCTGTCTGTCACACTTCCAGCTCAATCTGCATCTGTGTAACCCTCTACTTCAAGGTGGCCATTTTTTGCAAATAGCAGTCCATTTCCTGGGGCTGATTTCAAATATCGAATGATGCGCAACACATCACTCATATGATCCTCACTAGGTGCATGCATGAACTGACTCACCACGCTTACTGCATAAGCAATATCAGGACGTGTACTTCAAATATCGAATGATGCGCAACACATCACTCATATGATCCTCACTAAGTGCATGCATGAACTGACTCACCACACTTACTACATGAGCAGTATCAGGACGTGTATGTGATAAGTAAATCAATCGGCCTACTAACCTTTGGTAATTTTCTTTATTAGTAGGCGTCTGATCAGGGTATTCTCCAAGCTTACAGTTTTGTACCATAGGAGTGTCTGTAGGCTTACAATCTAGCATGCCAACTTCGATCAAAAGATCAAGAACATACTTTCGCTTAGACAAGTAAATCATTTCCTTCGACTTAGCAACCTCGATTCCTAAGAAATATTTCAAACCTCTCAAGTTCTTCATCTCAAACTCCCTAGATAATAATTCCTACAGTTTTATAATCTCGGCACTATCATTGCCTGTAATAATCACGTCGTCTACATATATGATAAGAGTTGTTATTCTTCCTAGAGCACATTTTAAGAACAAAGTATGATCTGAATTACTGTGGGAATATCCATACCTTTTCATAGCTGAGCTAAAGCGACTAAACCATGCACGAGGGGACTGCTTCAACCCATACAATGATCTTTCCAGCTTACAAACCATGTTCGGTTGATCTGCGCATCTGTATCCAGGTGGAAGCTCCATATAGATCTCTTCCTCTAAATCTCCATGAAGAAATGTTTTCTTCACATCAAATTGATGTAAAGGGCAGTCCAAGTTTGCAGCCAGAGATAATAATACTCTTATCGTGTCTAACTTTGCAACTGGAGAGAATGTTTCCTGATAATCCACCTCATAAGTCTGTGTATACCCTTTAGCTACTAATCGTGCCTTATCCCTCTCAATAATGCCGTTTGCTTTATGTTTGACTGCAAACACCCACCTACATCCAACTGGCTTCTTATCCTCTGGTAGTTCCACGAGTTTCCAGGTTCGATTTTTCTCCAATGCCTCCATCTCTACCTTCATTGCTTGAAGCCATTTCGAATCCTTCATGGCTTCTTCAATTTTGTTTGGAACTTGAACTGAGGAAACCGTGGTCATGAAGGCTTGTTGTGGTGTGTACAACCTCTTGGCAGACACATAATCTGCAATAGGATATCGAGACCGGCGGTCCTCTACATCTGGAGAATATCGATTCGGTGGTTTACCCCTATTATGCCTATCAGGCAGCTTATAACTAGTAAGCACATCAGAATCTTCAAACAAATCAAGTACAGTAGAAGTGCTTACCTCAGGTACATTCTCAGGAGGTTGGAGTGGTACTGAAGAGGGCGAAGAGGGCATAGATAAGGAGGGCTGTTCCTACTGTGCATCTGTTGACACCTGCTCGGTTGCTACTGCTTCTATGCCGCCTGGCCGTGCGCTTATCTCAAGGCCGTGAGGTAGTAGCTCAGAATCTTCAGCCTCAGAATCGCGCAGCCGTGCACACCCATCCGTCGCTTCTGTAGTCCCAACCTCCCATGCACACCCATCTGTCGCTCCTACAGTCCTAACCTTCCACCAATGTCTGGTTCTACATTTAGTCTCCCCCTGAACAGGACATTGGGGGGAAGGAAAATATGATTCCGTCTCGATAAATGTTACATCCATGGTGACATATGTGCGCTTTCCGGAAAGATCATAACACCGATACCCTTTCTGAGAAGGGCCATAGCCAAGAAACACACACTTGACTGCACAAGGGTCAAGTTTGGTCTGCTGATTTTTGTGAAGATGGATATAAGCGACACACCCAAACACCTTAGGAGGTAATGTAAGAATCGAAGGAAGAGACACATGGGCGGCAAGTGCTTACATTGGCGTCCGATAGCGCAAAATGCAGGAAGGCGTGCGATTCAACAAATAAGCAGCTATAACTACGGCAGAATCCCAAAAACGATGGGGAACATGGCCACCCTCCAACAGTGCTCGAGTGGTTTCAAGTAGATGGCGATTCTTGCGCTCAGCAACACCATTCTGCTGAGGAGTCTGAGGGCAAGAAGTTTCATGTATCAAACCATGTTCCTGAAAATAACCTGCAAGAGGTTTACTTAAGCATTCGCCACCATTATCAGACTGGAGAACATGAAGTTTGGCCCTAAATCGAGTCTGAATCATACGGTGGAAAGTCCGAAAGATAGCTTGAGCCTCATTATTATGTTTCATCAAATATAGCCAAGTCATACATGTGCAATTATCAACAAAGACGATAAACCATTGAAACCCAGATACAGTAGTAATAGGAGACGCATCCCATACATCAGAATGTATTAAGGAAAAATGAGTAGAACTGATATTCAAACTGAGAGGAAAACAGGTACGATAGCTCTTTGCCAAAATACAAGTATCACATTGAAAACTAGAGCTCGATAGACCATGAAATAATTTGGGAAACAAATGCCATAAATATCCAAAGGATGGGTGACCTAAACGACGGTGCCATAACCTAAACGACGGTACCATAACCAAAGTTTCTTCTCTTGAGCTAACTGTCCACGAGAATGATAGGTCCGTCCAGAAGTAATGTGATCCACGAAATACAGCCCATCCCTTTTGGTACCATGCCCAATAATCTCCTTTGTGAGAATGTCTTGAAGCAGGAAAAAATCAGGGTACATAAGTATAACACAGTTTAACTCGCTGGTAAGCTAACAGACGATTAGACAATGTAGGAACAAGTAAAGTATGAGATATAGAGAGAGAAGGCGTGATAGACACACGCCCCGCAGCCGTCACAGGAAATTTATTCCCGTTGGCATTGTAAATATGATCTCGACGTGGTGTAGTAGATGTAAGAAGGTCACCAGATTCCGGAGTCATATGATCAGTAGCGCCAGAATCGATTATCCACCCATGATGACCATCACCATGTCCATTAGCAAAGACAAACCTACAATTACCTTCAAGAGATTCGGCATTAGCAGATTCAGGCTCCATAGGAATTAATGACAAGCCGCTAGTCACTAATGAGGCTTGCCCTCCATTCCGCCCCTTTTGTGAGCTCGGTTTCTTCTTCTTGGTCTGAAAATCATCCCACCAATCCAGATAACCATGTAGTTTAAAACAAGATGCTGTTGTATGTTTAGGATTCCCACAGTGAGAGCACCCCTCAGATTGAATTTGCATACCAGATCTAGGACGAGCTCCCGGGGCAGAAGGTACTAACTGGAGGTGCGAATCACTCTTGCCCTGCTGTGACATCATGGCGGAACTAGAGGTGACCATGACGGGAGTGGAGAGCATGATAGATTGGCGCATATCCTCTCGCCTGACCCAGGCATAAGCTTGCTCAATAGTGGGGAATAGATCCATCTTCAGAACATCAGCACGAACATTGTCCAGGCGATCTTCGAGACCGTCCAAAAAGGTATAAACTCGATCTTCATGGACAATAGCATTGTACCTCTAAATATCGACCGGAAATTGCATAGGATTAGGACGTCGAAAATCAATCTCACGCCAGAGCCCTTGAAGATCATTGTAATATTTCTCGATGGGTCCACCGCCTTGCTTTAATCGAGAAACCTACCTCTTAAGATCATAGATTTGGAAGGTGTCAGATCCATAAAAAAAGGTCGTTGCCACGGCATCCCATACGGCTATGGCAGTAGGAAACCGATTAAAGTTTGGTATCAAGGCTGGGTCCATAGAATTGATAAGCCAACCTTTCACCGTTGAATCATCGGTCTTCCATTGTCGAAAAAACGGATCAGTTGGAAGGGGCTCAGGAGAACTACCGTTTAAATAGCCTAGTTTGTCTTTGCCCCCGACATACATCACAACAACTTGGGATTATATGCCATAATTTTAGCTTCCTCCACCTGCCTTCTTAGAAGGTTTTGCCTTCAGTCTTATTCCTGCCCTCTCCAGTGCAGGGCCTTGGAGATTTGCTTCAACGTCGCCCTCAACCACCTCCCGGCTTCCACGTTCAGCCCCCTCCTTAGCCCGCACACGCCTCACCCTTCTCTTTCCATTGCCCTAGTTGCCTTCTTCAAGAGGACACATGCTCATCAACGCTGTGGCTGGGTCGCGAACCAACAGATGATCAGTCTCCAATGGGCAGTTTGAAGTTCATTATTAGAACTGGCGTTTTCATCAACACCCTAAGCTTCGCACAAAACAACAACAACTTTATAAATTTTATAAATTTAAGAAAACCAACGTCAATTTTTGGATGTGGAAGCAGATTTGAGATTAGAGTAAAAGTTGTGATTTTTAGGCTGCGTATGGTAGCTTTTCTGTTCATGGGAGCATTTTTTGAACAGAAATATTTTTTTGTGTTTCTGTTAAAATCTATGATTTTTGGAGAAAAAACGCGTTTGGTAAGTAAAAAAAAAACAAAATACTTTTTTCGGTCACCGGCCGGCGGCGGCGGCGGCCAACGACCGGCGGTGGTGACCGCGGCCGACGACCGGCTGCAGCGGCCAACGACCGGCTGCAGCGGCCAACGACCGGTTGCGGCGACCGAAATCGCGGCCGACGACCTGCGGTGACGGCGACGACCGCGGCCGAGGATCGGCTGTGACCGCGGCCGGCGACCGGTGACGGTCGACGACCGGCGACGGGTGTCCGGCGACTGGCGACGGGCGTCCGACTACGGGCGTCCGGCGACCGCAACCGGCGACAGGCGGCAGCGGCCGGCTTTTAGCGAGGTAGCAGGTGGTGGTCGCGTCGACGACGATGGATGGTGGTTTCAAAAGTGTTCCAAAAGTGTTCCAAAAATCCAGAAGCAAGTTTTTTTTGTTCCATCAAAAGTGTTCCATGACACAAAAGTGTTCCGCCGAACACTTTCGGAACATTTTTGGACCATACGCGTTTCTGTTCCAAAAGTGTTCTCGGAACACTTTTGGAATAGAAACACTTTCCCTGGCTACCATCCATACGCAGCCTTATTAGCCGAAAAAAAAGCTTGAGACAAACTTGAGTCTGAATTTAAAGTTGATGCCTTTTCGTTTATTATTAGAAGTAGCCCTTAGTTCATACGTTCTCAAATTTAACTCTTGCCATATGAAAGTTGGGGGCATTTCGTGGTTGGCTCTATTAAATAGGTTACAAGCTCAGTTATACGTGATTTTCATTCGCTTTGCCTTTTTATTCATGTGACATTCTGAATTCCGACCCTATTTCGAAGGTTACTAATGAATGAATGTCTATCGATATATTCCAGTTAATCTCGCTCAGAACTGATGACTCTCGAGTCGACTAACCGAAGGGGAATGGCCGTATGGGATTTAAAGTGCGTGGACCAAAGAACTTAACCACGAGTCGACGCTTTGACCATAAGGATCGTCGAGGGAATATTTTGGACCGTTAAAGGTCGATCTAAGAATGGTTTTAGAATGATTTGCTAGTGTCATGCGATTTGTTCACGGGTGATTCCGTATGACTATGACATGATTTGCGAACTAATCTAAATCGATTCCTAACGGTCGTAACCTGTGCGTACCCAATGACGATGAGCTAAGGGAGAAGATCTTATCAGAAGCTCATAGGAGCAACTACAACGTTCATTCGGGTAGCACAAAAATGTATCAGAATCTGCGTCAGCACTACTGGTGGAACAGGATGAAGGTGGACGTAGCTAAGCATGTGGCGAAGTGTTTGATGTGCCAGCAAGTTAAAGCTCAGCATTGTAAGCCTGGTGGGATGTTACAGCCCTTGGAAATCCCCGAGTGGAAGTGGGAGCACATCACCATGGACTTTGTCATGGGTTTGCCAAGGAGTTAGAGAGGACATGATTCGATCTGGGTGATCGTGGATAGACTGACTAAATCCGCGCACTTCCTGGCAGTAAGAAAGGATTTCTCTATGGATAGGTATGCAGAGTTGTACATTAGGTACATAGTTCGTCTTCATGGAGTTCCAGTGACGATTACTTCAGAAAGAGATCCCAAGTTTATCGCTTCATTTTGGAAAAGCCTACAAGAGGCTTTGGGGACGAAACTGCAGTACAACACCGCTTATCACCCCCAGACGGACGGACAATCTGAAAGGACAATTCAGACGCTTGAAGATATGCTGAGAGCTTGCGTGTTAGACTTTAAAGGAGGTTGGGAGGATCAGCTGCACTTGGTAGAGTTTGCCTATAACAACAGTTACCAGCATAGCATCGGAATGGCACCGTTTGAAGCATTGTATGGTAGAGCGTGCAGAACGCCGGTATGTTGGGATGATGTTGGTGAAAGAAGCATGACATGCCCTGAATTAGTGAAACAGTCGGTAGATGCAGTAAAGGTCATAAGGGAAAGGTTGAGAACTGCACATAGTCGCCAAAAGAGTTACGCCGACAAGCGGCGTAGACCTTTGGAATTTCAAGCAGGAGATCATGTTTTCTTGAAAGTGTCGCCGATGAAGGGATTATCTCGGTTTGGAAAGAAGGGAAAGTTGAGTCCGAGGTACGTAGGCCCTTTCGAAATTCTGGAGCAGATTGAAACTTTGGCCTATAGACTCGCCTTGCCGCCAAGTTTATCGCAGGTTCACAATGTATTCCATGTGTCGATGTTGAGAAAGTACGAACCGGACGCGACTCATGTACTGGATCATGAAGTGATAGAATTGGACGATCGAGTGTCCTATGTGGAAAGACCAGTTAGGATCGAGGACAGAAAGGAGCGAGTCCTGAGGAACAAGACGATTCCGCTAGTGAAGGTGATTTGGGAGCACCACGGGACTGAAGGAGCCACCTGGGAAAGTGAGGAAGCGATGAGGCGTCAGTACCCCCATTTGTTTGAGTAGGTGGTCGTAACGTAAATTTCAAGGATGAAATTTTTGTAAGGGGGAAAGAGTTGTGACATTCTGAATTCCGACCTCATCTCGAAGCTTACTAATGAATGAATGTCTATCGATGTATTCCAGTTAATCTCGCTCAGAACTGATCACTCTCGAGTAGACTAACCGAAGGGGAATGACCGTATGTGATTTAAAGTACGTGGACCAAAGAACTTAACCACGAGTCGATGCTTTGACCATAAGGATCGTCGAGGGAATATTTTGGACCATTAAAAGTCGATCAAAGAATGGTTTTAGAACGATTTGCTAGTGTCATGCGATTGGTTCACGAGTGATTCCGTATGACCATGACATGATTTGCGAACTAATCTAAATCGATTCCTAACGGTCGTAACCTTTGGGACTAGTAATTGACCCTTGCGATTGCATGACAACCAAAGCCGCGGTGGCTCGAGTAACTCTTGAACGTGACATTAGTCGCGGGTCGATATGCGTAGCTCCTAAGAGCCGCCCGTTAATCTGAGACGCACTGGAATGACAAACGACTGAATTTAGCCATGGATTGGACCTCGAGATTGGAGGCCGGACATTCGAAGATCGCAATGGAGTAAATTTGGACGTCGCCTCATCGGAGAGTTATTAAGATTAGAATTAGCACCGTATAAGTTAGAAAAGCGAAATTCGGACCGACAAGCGAAATCAACCCTTTTACCCCTAAGCTTAGTAACCTTCCCATTAGACAAAGCAAGGGCAAAATGGACATTTGCCCCTTCCTTGGTTGCAGCCGAAAATTAGAGGGCAAATAGGTCATTTGGCTAGTGAATTATTTGATTTGGAAGAGACATGCATGACAAGACCAAACCCCATGAACTACCCCTTACACAATATCATTCTAAGCTACTATTCATTGTCCTTGCCCCATTACCAACCCTACTACCATCTTTCCCTCCAATTTCCCTTCTCTTCATATCACTCTCTCCCTTTCTTCTCCTCCATTCGGCCACACCATCACCAGATCTCTCTCCCCCTCATTTTTTCTCACGCACTCTCTTCTCTCCCTTTCGTTGCTCTCTCGTTCTCTCCCTCTCTTGGCCTCTAGGTGGACGCCAGTCACCACACCTCCACACCACCACCCTAGGACACCACCTCACGACCTCCTTGGACCGTGGAAGGCCGTCGACCAAGCCGAAGCCACCCGAACCGCCGCCAACCAGAATAGAACCTTAGAGGAAGCCGGGGCTGTTCTTGGGGAGTTTGACTCGATCTTGAGGTGAGTGACTTCTAGAGCCTAGATAGACATGTTGTGGTGTTATAAGCTTGCTTTAGGAGTGTTATTGATCTCGTTCTCTTGGCCGTTTGGGGATGAACCACCTAGGAGCCGAACCTGATCGCGCCGGACCAGGCTTGTTCGCGCCACTTCCTCAGCCACTTTCGCCGGTTGTCCTTGACTTTCAAGCTTGGTAAGCTTCTCCTAATCCTTAGTTAGTAGCTTGGTTGATGGAAGGACCGAGTGAGAGACGATTGAGAGTGGATTTATGGGCTGTTCTTAGTGAAATCCTAGGGTACCGAATCTGTGGAGGCTAGGGCAGATTGATTTGGAGTCTATGAAATGTTGGAACCGTGATTGAGGAAGACTAATGGACGTGTCCTTGTAGTGGCCGACTAATGGACGTGTCCTTGTAGTGGCCGAATGTCTTAATGTGTCATTGGAAGTGCTTGACCTTGCTTGAGCTTGATTTCATGAATGAAACTCCTTGTCGGTGCATAGATGTATTCGACCATAATGGAAATCGATGATACATTGCATGTAAGTGTCCTAAATACCTTATATCTATTCTGGTCATGTGCTATGATAGAGGATTAAGTGATGAGAAGGTACCTAGATTAATGAAATTCGGCCTTGCTTGATGTGGTAGTGCATTCTATGACGTAATCGATTGGTTTATTCCATGAGCTTGTGATGGCCGAATGTTCACGACGACAATTGATGCGTGATGCCGTGGAATTGTACCTTATCGTGAAACATTAAAATGACTATGCTTGATTAATTGAGACAACACGGCGTCTTGACGAGAAATTGAAAATGTGATGGCCCTCTTCAACCCCCGAGCCTGTGGAAGAGGAAGATGAGGAAGCATTCGAGGAAGAAGAGGAAGAAGAAGAAGAGCCCGAGGAGGACCTTGAAGAGTACGATCCAGTGCACCGTGAGGACCATGCTGTTAACCGCGAGCCTGACCCTTAGATAGCCTAGGCGCCCTCTGACTTTTGAAGTGACTCTTTTGGTTAGCGCCTGACTCTTAGTTAGATGACCCCTTTTGATTAGGCTGACTACCTTCCCTTGATCCCAAGCGTTGTATTTCAGTTTGTGTTTATGTTGTAAAACTGAACTTGTGTTATGTTATGGTTAAGTGTTTCGTTTTTTTCCCCAAGTCATCTTGTTATCCCTTGCATGGAGTTATGTATGTCGCTTCCGCATGTGCATATAAGCCTCATGTATCTAGTGCGTGCCGTTGGATCCTGGGTAAGTAGTTAATCAGTACAGCAGTAGGGCGATGTTAGCGCGCTCGGTAGGACTCGGGGCGTGACAATTCAATTTACGAAATTCCATGAAAAATGGAAAAATGGCCTCGCCCCCGTCGTTTTCGTTCCTCCTAAGTAAACAAGACCCAAAATCATTCCATGAATAATCAATTGATACGTGAGTTCGTATAAGAATAATACAATGTAAATGCAATCTTGAAGAGAAAGAAAACTCTCCTTTTTATTCAATGAATATTTTTTCTGTATATGTACAATACTCAATCCTGTCATATATATAGGACAACAGACAACCCTAATTAGGTGATACACAATAGGAATGATTCCATACTAGGAAGAAATATATATAATAAAAATTCCTAACAAATAGTCTAAAATAGCTCACGACCACAAATCTTAGGACAACGAAAAACTAATTGACGTGCGGCTGATGTTATTGCATTTGTTTCCCTAAAATTTAATGATAAATGAAAATATTTTCCATGGAAATAATTTTCAAGGAAAAAAAAAGTTAGTTTCCATTTGTTTGGTGATTTAGAGAAAGTGTTTTTCTACTTGTCAGAAATGGAAGTCATTTTCTCATAATCTAAGCTTGTTGTTTTCGATTGGAAAAAATTACCAGAAAAGTCATAAACCTATTGCACTTGTAACAATTCAGTCAACATTTTGAAAATTTGTCAAAGAAGTATATCCGGCTAACTTGGGTCAGAAATTGCTGAAATGGATACCGATCGTCCTACGTGGAACCGCCGACACCGACTTTGACAAATTCTACAATTTTAAATAATTCTATTGAGTTTTTTTTTTCATGTTTCTTTCCTTTAAATGAGGTCGGGTGTTGCAGCCCTCGCTGGCCATTGGACAAGGAGCAACGAGCCCTCACGTTGGCTGGCGAGGTCATCGCAATTGTCGCCCAATCTGGCAAGGTATCCCTTGAGTTTGGCTGGCGACAGCCGGAATCGCTCAATGGGAAAGGGAAATAAAAGAAAAAAGAAAAATAAATTCAGAGAAATCATAAAAATATTACAAAAATTGTCCACATCAGCACTGATGATGCTATGTAGGATGGCTGACGTCTATAAAAAATAAGTTCCATATATCTTGTGCTAAGCTTGTTGCTGGGTGCCTACTGTTCTATCCCTATTGTTATTATTATTGTCTAGGGAAGTAGTACGTTCCACATGCGTTAAATTGAAACATAAAATTTTCAATGGGTTGGTGATGCGCGAAAAGAGATGTTGACGTGCCGGATGGGTGCGCGTGCGGGGCGTGACATGCTACATAGGACGACCGCCATCTATAAAAAATAAATTCCTTATATCGGTTAGTTTTCCGTCATTCAAATGTCGGAAAGTCGGAAAATAATTTTCGAAAATAATTTACTTTCACATAAACGGACCCTCCTAAGGAAAGTATGTCGTTACGATCAATTGATCAAGGGACTGGTTGTTGGAATCGCTATGGCTACCGGTGGTGTGTGGAATGAGCATATCTCTTCTTTCTCTTTCACTCACTCATGCTCACGTGCACATTATGCAATACGTTTTTGTAATGTCCTCCCTTATTATAATTCTTTCTACTAGAGAAGAGGCACGCACTAATTTTCTCCATATACAAAATTTAAAGTTTTGTCGGAAACAAAGAATTAAAATTGTCTGTTACCACAATTAAAACATATTGAATGCACAATTCACTTCAAATGTGGTATCATTTCACTACAATTTTGTCGAACTATAAGCAATTGCCTTTGTAACGGCCCATGTATATCCCATTTTCTTAACAAAAAATTCTTCCTAGATCAAATCACATCAAACCATTAAATTCTACCAAATGCCGCAATTGATCCATGATATATAATTACTATATAAAAGAGACTCACCGTCATTCAATCTATTGCTAGTTAGGTTGCTTTATTCTTGTGGATAGTAGCACATCCAAATGCATACATTGTAGGGTATAATTTCGAACCAAACCTCAAACTTAATCATTCAATAAATGGATAATTTTCATATCTTATTCTGCAGTCTTGAAGCTGGACTTGAGCTCCACGGCTTAGGCCACAATCATATAGGTTTTGTCTAGCACTTTCCAGGCAATCTTGACAATCGGATCTTGCCAACGCTCCATTGCATGCTCAATGGCCGTAGCAGGAACCATGTTGAATATAGTAATTGTATCCACTATCTGGTGTATGAAGGCATATGTCGTCATAAACACTCCATAGGTCGTCGGAATATGGGTCAATCTCACTGCTGTACGTCCTGTGACTGCATATCCTAGACACCAATTTGTCATTGAAACTGCATTTGACAACATTGCAAGGACAAAGTAACCAAAAAGAAAGGAGTAGCTTCCAAATATGTGGAGATAGTGTAAACATCATTGGAGAATCTACACCTTCACTTTCCTCCGTAATGGTTCCTAAGGTTCAAGTGGATGTGTATATATAAGCGAAACTTCCTCTCATAGGTTTCTACGCCAACTTGAGAAGTCAAAATAAATTGTTCATTACAATCTTTTGCCCCAAACCGTAGAGTACTTAGTACTGGTGCCACGGAGAACGAATCAAATCAGATGGTTCTATTTAAATATTCTTTTTCCTGGAGCAATCTACAATGTTAATGTTAAAGGTAGGATGAATTTGCTGACATCATCGCTTATGAATTTCTCTAGCTTGGGCGTTTATTATTCCTTTCACTAGAGCAAACTCCAAAACCAATATCAAAAGTAGGAGGAATTGGTTTGACACCATCTCTTATTGCCCCCGCCACTTACATATTTTCTTACGATCAGATTTAGTTCCCTTCTCGTACTTATCGATTAGAGTAATATTCTGCTCAATCGTCCTATGTGGCCTTTTTATCCCTTCCTTTGGGCAACATACTTAGACACTCTTGTCTGCAACCTAAATAAGTCAGCAAAGTCCTAATCTTCAAATTGTCCTCTTTCATTGAACTTCAAACCATCAAAGCCCAGTTTTGTGAAATCTTTCTCTTTGAGGAATTTAATTTAGTTAATCCTATTGTTATTTACCTGATCAATGACAATGTAAAGATGTGGGGCTTTTAATTCAGTTTTAGCAATCGAAAAAATAATAATGTTTTCAACTTGCATGTCGTTGATTATCGTTTAATCATTTTTAGGATTTTCGATGATATGTAGGATGACGGCTCCAGTGACGTCATCTTTAACCCATACGTTTTGTTTAGTTCTAGTAATTAACATTAATGTAAACAAGGTGGAATCAACATTTCTCTTCAACTCGCACGCGTTCACATGAACATTACGCAGGACGATTTTGTGACATCATCCGCACCATTATTGTTTCTTGTATCCTCATATTGAAGAAGAGGCATCCCTCAGTTGTTGCTATATTCCAAAAATTAAGAGTCTTGTACAAAGAATTGAATTTGTTTGTCATAACGATATTAACTTCTAAAACAATTGGTTAAACGCTACACTTGAAATTTGATGCAATGTCATTTCACTGCGATGATATTCTTGAACTATGAACAAAACCCTTGATCAGACCCTCTTCCCGACAGCCCTCGAAAATGGAAAGCACAAAGAGATCACTAACGGCGATTGATATGCCCCTCCCTTGAGCATTTCTTTTGAACTCTGTTGCATTTGGCCAGAAAGCACATGAGAAAAATACTTGTGTAGAGGCCAGAGTGATTCTCAGAGCGAGCGGGCTCGAGCCAGGTGCCGTTCTGAGCAAATTTCCTGGATAGTGAATGGTGAAAGAATAATGAAGTTCTAGCCTCGAGCGAGATGAAACTCAAACAACTATGGCTTAGTTCAAGGAAACTCAAGTGGTTATGGTAGCGAACCCAACGAGATTCAAGTTGCCTTGGCGGTGCTTTGACAAAACTCGAGCGACCATGAGGGAACTCAAAGAAGCTCAAGCTACTATGGCCACGAGTTTGATGAAGCTTGAGTGGCCATGCTGAAAGAAGCTCCAGCTGCCATGGCGGTGAGCTCCAAAACTCTCTCTTGCTTTTGTTCTTTGTTTTAATTTTTATGGCTAATGTTGCAGTGTCTAATAGAACGTCTGTATCGACAGTCAATTCAACAATCGGATTGTTTATTTCAGCCAATATCGACCGATAATAGAAAAAGTACAGTACAACTTTTAATAGTGTCACAATGTTTTATAAGATGTACAATACAATTTTGAAAAGGAACAAAAAAAGGGTAGAAGAATGATCTTGATTTTCGCGGGGCAAAGTCGAGGGAACAACCATACAAACTATTTTAGTTTCGTGATAAAGATTGGTAATCAAATATGAAGAATAGTTTCGTGTTGTTTGCTAACTCCTCCACTGGGATGTAGTTTTTGCGATTGATTTCATTTCCTAGCTAAAAACCGGACAGAGATAACTGGCAGAGGGAAATAAGAGAAAAAGGAAAAAGGAAATAAATCAAGAGAAATTAGAAAAAATCGCAAAAATTATCCACCTCAGCACCGGTGATACTACGTAGGACGGCCGATGTCTATGTCATCGACTTTTGACCAAAATTGGTTGGATAGACTTCATTGGCAAATTGTCAAAATGATTTTGACTAAATTGGCCAAATTAAAAGGTTTAAAATTGAATTGCTAATTTGCTACAATTGCAATAGGTTGTAGATTTTTCTGGTAATTTTCCCGGTTTTTAGCCTATCGAAAACAAATTCCGAATAACGGTTAGTTTTCCATTATTCAAAAGCCGAAGAAAACGGTTTAATTACTTTCAAACAAATAGACCCTCGTAAGAAAAATATGTCGTAACGAACAGCTGGCGTCGAGAGGGACTGGTTACTAGAATCATGTTGGCTATCGCTGGTGTGTGGAATGAATGTCTCTATTCCGACGACCTTTGGATTGTTTTGGACACTATATGCATGCATACATCATAAAATGCTTACAATATCTACACTAACCATGGTTCCTGCTAAGACCATAGGGCATGCAACGGAGCATTGACAAATCCCTATTGTGACGAATGCATGGATCTTGCTAAACAGATCCTATTTGCTCCGGTGAAAGGAATATTGTTGACCGCCCAAGCTAGAGAAATAAAGAAGAGATGATGTCAACAAATTCGTCCTACCTTAATATTAACTTTGCAGATTGCCCCAGGAAAAAGAATATTAAACTAGAGGAAAATATTGCAATAAATACTTTGCTTTGACGTTAGGCTTTTGCAGAAGTTTCTCTTATATATACCAAACTACTTCAAACATAGGAACGAGTAAGGAGGAAAGTGAAGATGTAAAGGGTCCAACCATGGTGTGAAACTACTCATTTCCTTTTGGTTAAATTGCTTTTATTTTATGTATCTTTGGGGGTTCATCGACCCCCAATCCCAATTAGTTTGTGATAAATGTGTTGTTGATGTTAATGTTGATATGATGTTATTGCAATGTTGTCAAGTGCCGTTACAATGATAAGACAGGACAAATTTGTTGATATCATCTCTTATTTATTTCAAGTCACTATGGCCACGAGTTTGATGAAACATGAGTGGTTGTGAGCTGCAAGAAGCTCCAGCTGCCATGGCGGTGAGCTCCAAATCCAAATATCTATCTCTTGCTTTTTTTTTTCTTTGTTCTAATTTTTATGGCTAATGTTGCAATGTCACCTTAAAAAGTAATGAATCATAATAGAACTTATGTATCGACATCAACTTCAACAATCCGGTTATTTATGTTAGCCAATTCGACTGACAGAAAAGTATGACCAGATAATTAATGGCATTACAATTTTTCCCCAAAAAAAAGAAGAGTACCGGACAGGATTGAACAGGAAAAAAATGTAGACGAATGGTGTTGATTTTGGGGGAGCAAAGTAGAGGGAACAACCATACAAATTGTCTTAGTTTCATGATAAAATTGTTGGGTTTCCTAGTTGTTAAAAACACAGCGGAATATCGAAACCCTAGACATGATCCATGCGTATATCGAAATCGTAATAGGAGTTTAATACGTACCTTTATCAGATCGGAAATAAATCGTCAAACGGCCGTTGCGCCTCTACCGGTATCTACACACACGAATTGAGGATCTCCAGCGATCCAAGTGCTAGCTTACAGATCTTGGAGTTCCTCTTGTCAAAGTGCCTTTTATCTTTGAGACTCTCTTGAAGACCTATGAACATAGAACAATTCTCTGTATTTTTTTCCGTCCGAATCAGACTCTCTTGAAGTCTGAGGCGTCTCTAGGGGTTTTTTTTTTTTACTCGTAACCCCACGTTTCGCGGTCTGGGTCCACGACGTAATGGCCTAGGCCCACGACGTCCGCCAAACCGTCCACCTCTAATCGTGCGTTTAATCGTTATCTCATAACGCGCACGATCACGTAGATATTTAAAACAGAAGAATAAAATAAACTTTACTTCTTAATTAAATTAAGGCGCAGAGAAAATATGAACTCAGTTCGCTATTGTGTACGACCATATAAGTTCACTATACATTAGCAGTTTGCTCAAAACTCTTTTGGCCTACAAGTCATAAACAGTCTCTAACAAAACATTATGACCACCTAAGTATAATAAAAGTCGATTTTCGACACAACCTAAGCCACAACTAATAACCTTGATTGGTTCCTGGGGGCAAACCACTAACAAAAATTTAGTGCTCCAGTATGAAGAATAGTTTCCTCCAGTAACAAGAATGGGATGCTTGCTAACTCCATCACTGGAATTGAATTTTGGCGATTGATTTCATTCCCTAAAAACCGGACAGAGACAATGAGCTCGGCATTTGCCTCGAGAATTTTTTATGATATAGAAGATGGGAATTCGTCAGATCATAATCAACTGCTCTAAAAGTTTAAGCTGTTAGAGAAAAACTAAAAATTAAGCAGTTAATTTTTTTTTTTGGAAACAAACGACCCTCATAAGAAAAGTATGTTGTAACGAACAACCGGCGTCAAGGGACTGGTCGCTAGAATTGCAATGGCTATTGGTGGTGCGTGGAATGAACATCTCTCTTTCACTCACACATACTCACAAGCACATTATGCAATGCGATTTTGCGACGTCCTCCCTTATTATAATTCTTTCTTGTTATCCTTCTATTAGACAAGAGGCGCAGGCTAATTTTTCCCATATTTAGAACGTTAATTAATGTCGGAAACGATGAATTGAATTTGTTTGTTACAACAATTAAAACTGTAAAATAATTGATTACACACTTGGCATCAAATTCAATATCCTTCACTACGATTTTGTCGAACTATAAGCAAATTAATTCCTTGACCAGGCACTCTTTGTAACAGCACATTTTCAGCCCATTATATCCGATTTTAACCTTGGTAGAGAATTCTTCCTAGACCAATTCTCATCAAACCCAATTCGACAATAAATTCTACCGAATGCCACTATTGATACCTATACAATATGAGTGCGTGTATATATGTATAAAAGAGAGGATGGGAGAGAGTAACTTATGGGAAAGACGCTCACCCTCATTCAAGTTATTGCGATTTAGGTTAATTTATTCTTACTGATAGCAGCTCATTCAGATGCATACACTGTAGATAGGGTATAATTTCGAGCCGAGCCACAAACTTTATCATTCAGTAAATGGATAATCTTCGAATCTCATTCTACAGTCTTGAAGCTAGACTTGAGCTCCACGGCTGATGCGGATAAGGTTGCGATTTACGAATGATGCAGATAACATTACAATCTACGTAATATTGCGTGATATTTCGATAATATCACGTAATCTTTATTTTTAGACAATTTATTATTTTCAGTGGTATTTTTGTAATTTTGGGTTTTGATATTTAGAATCCTAGTAGGGTTAGGTTTAGGGTTAACACCCTATATAAGGTGTTTTATAATGTTTGAGCAGATTATTCAGAATATACTTTTGATATTGAAAATTCGAGATTTCTCTCTCTAAGCAAGGATCTGCTTGTTTCTATCACTGAACGCTGCTGCGTCAGGTGGTATCAGAGCCTATGTCGACTGGCGGTGGTCTTCGTGACGATGATCAGGAGACTAGAGCCTCAATCCTTGGGGACGACGCGCTGCAACGTTTGGAGCAGCGTTTAAAGGAACGTATAGATCAACGATTCGATCTCGGACTTCATCGCATCGAGCAGCAGTTTGAAGAATTGACAGATCGATTTGAAGGTCTTGGTGTTGATGTGAACCGGAATTGGAGGAACGACAGAAGGCCGGGTGCAGATGTTGCTCGCGGTGACCCTGTCGATAGGCCTGTTCTTGTCCGCAGGCAGAATAACCCTTTATTTTCAGAGAGTTCTTTTGACGAAGGAAGTGCTGATTATGAAGGAAGAAATCGTTATGGAGGGTTTCGAAGGGGATACAATGGAAGAGATGGCAAATGATATTACGACGATCATGAAGGTAACAACTTTAAACTAAAAGTCGATATACCTTATTTTGATGGAAGTCTTGATATAGAAGAATTTCTGGATTGGATTGCTAGTATTGAAAAATTCTTCAATTATATGGAGATCCCTAGCGAGAAACAGGTGCGATTAGTAGCCTATACATTGAAAGGATGTGCGTTTATATGGTGAGAGAAATTGCAGAATATGAGAGAACGTGAAGGAAAAGATAAAGTTCGAACTTGGATTAGAATGAGGAGGCTGCTAAAATAGAAGTTTCTTCCACCCGATTATGAGCAGTTCCAGCAAAAATTGATGGGTTTAGAACAAAATCATGATTTTTCCTGGCGTTCGCGAGATTTTCCTATTGTTGAATCGAGAGGAGTTAGTGAATCGAACGGAGAGGCTAAGTTGCAGCTCAAACCCCACAATATGCAATCTGTCTACGGAGCTTGTTTGACGAACTTCGAGGACTCAAAGAAGAAGAGTGAGTAAGGTTGTGCACGCAAGGTTTCTGATTAAGGTACAATGGTAGAAGCCTTCGTGTCGACAAAGGGCGACGATGTTGCTTCTAGCGGCATTCCTCAAGCAGCGATGCGGATGCTGGCGTGGAAGGTGGACATGTTCGAGGAGAAGCCGAAGGATGAGCCAATGGCTATGGTTGTGTTCGGAGGCGCTGCCAAGCTCGCACTTGAGAAGGACGGTCTCGCCCTCCCTCGATGCTCCGACTCCACCAAGGTCGCTCACGTCCTTCAAGGGTGTCGAGTTGTTGGAATTGTCCTCTCTGAATCTGAGGACAAGGTCATAGCAAATCAAGACGTGACATCGTCATTGAATGCATTCTTGTTCTGGATCGAATTTAAGCACATGGATGCAAGGGGGATTGGATTTCATTATGCTACAGTACTTAAATATTGATGGGATCCGAAATATTGGTAGTGTTCTCGGTCAAAGCATTACCCTCAGTTATTATGTTCGACAGGTCAATAGGATGGTTGCAGAATTTACTGACATCAACCGTGGCATGGAGAAAACTGGGACTTTTGAGATGACTCGGAACGAATTTGGCGTCGGGGATATCTTTTTGTCTAACAAAGCAAATGGTTTCCCAGCAATTCCTCATGGTTCTCGAGTAAAAATTCGCATGGATACGACACCCGGCCTTAAGGATTCAATTCCTACTTGGATCAAGTTCTCTATATTAGCTACTGGTGAAATTCCATACAATGGGATCGAGTAGGTGGATAGGAAACTGATGTATTACTTGATTCGTTGGCGAGGCCGTCTTGGACGAAGCAAATTTCGCAATCTTGGAGATGAGATTAATTTTGAAGAGATTGAAGCCAACGAAGACGAACCAGATTCGAGGACGAATCTTTTTCCTAGCAGGGGAGAATGATGCGGATAAGGTTACGATTTACGAATGATGCAGATGACGTTGCAATCTACGTAATATTGCATGAATAATATCACGTAATATTTATTTTTAGACAATTTATTATTTTCAATGGTATTTTTGTAATTTTGGGTTTTGATATTTAGAATCCTAGTAGGGTTAGGTTTAGGGTTAACACCCTATATAAAGGTGTTTTATGATGTTTGAGCAGATTATTCAGAATATACTTTTGATATTGAAAATTCGAGATTTCTCTCTCTTAGCAAGGATTTGCTTGTTTCTATCGCTGAACGCTACGTCAACGGCTTAGGCCACAGCCTGCATATAGGATATGTTAAGCAATATTCACGCAACTGTTACAATCGGATTTTGCCAATGCTCCATTGCATGCTCTATGTCCGTGGCAGGATCCATGTTGAGTGTGGTAATTATAATTGTTATCTGATGTATGAAGGCATAGATCATGTACAACAATACATACATCAATGGAGTATTGGCTGTCCACACTGCCGTATGTCCTCTGACTGCATATTCTGGACATCAATTTATCACTAAAACGAAACTTGACAACATTGCAAGAACAAACTAACCAAAAACAAAGGAGTAGTTTCACAATATGTGGAGATGGTACATTCAAAGTTGTGTTGGGTGGTCTTGGGCCTCTCTCAACCCAAAAGCTAGCTCAAAAGTTGAGGCTTTCCCTCACACTTATAAACCGACCACCAGCCCCTTCCACAACCGATGTGGGACAACCCCAACAATCTCCCCCTCACACATCGGGCCATGGGTCGAGGGGAGCGACAACCCGTATCTCTCCCGTGTGACTGTTGGGTTCAGACTTGTTGGTAACCTGGACTCTGATACCAGTGTTGGGTGGTCTTGGGCCTCTCTCAACCCAAAAGCTAGCTCAAAGGTTGAGGCTTTCCCTCACACTTATAAACCGACCACCAGCCCCTTCCACAATCGATGTGGGACAAGTTGGGAAAAACAGACAAGCAGCGGATATAACTTTGCCCCTTTGACTAAACCTGTGAGAAATCGATTCGAGCTAACCAATGGAAATATGCGAATTGAAAGAAAACAACACCAAAATTTTTACGTGGAAAACTCATTCAATGCGAAGGATAAAAACCACAAGACCGATCACGGAGTCTACCCGAATCTCCACTATATATTAATCGTTTGGGTACACAAACTCTCTGAGTACAACGACAATAAAATCCCAAAACTATAAGTAGAGATCAAGCAGCAGCAACACATTAAACGAGAGAACCAGATGAAAATCACCCCTAAAATATGCAGTCCCGAAATACCCACGAACAGCTACGGTAAATACCTTGAAATCACGATCTAACCGTACAGAATCAAGAACAACGAGTCTTGAAGATGCTGTCAAAATTTCAGCCCAATCGGACCACGGGAAGACCTCTGATCGTCGATTTGATCTCAGATGGACGCCCAGAAAAATCTACTACAGCGCCCCTATTCTGTTTTTCCACGTTTTTCTGTTCTCTTGGTGGCTACACTCTCTCGTGCGTACTGTATGTCTTTTGTCTGCTGCTGCCCTAGGTATTGAATTAACAAAACAAAGGGCAAGTGGGCTGGACTTGGCTTTAAATAAAAAGCCCAACAAATCTCCCCCTCCAGCCCATTAAGGAAGATCCCGACACAAAAGAATTCATTAGAAATCCATGCCGGCCTGACGCCGACAAAATTCACACTTCTCTCTAGTGAGAGCCTTCGTCATCATATTTGAAGCATTATCTTCTGTGTGTACTTTCTCAAGTTCTAACCCTTTGGATTCCAGAGTTTCTCGTATCCAGTGATACCTCACATCAATATGCTTTGACCTGGCATGAAAAGTGGAATTCTTTGCAAGATGTATAGCACTTTGATTATCACAAAGTAAAACATACCTCTCTTGACTGAAACCAAGCTCCTGCGTGAACTCTTTCATCCAAAGCAATTCCTTACATGCTTCAGTTGCTGCGATGAACTCTGCCTCTGTCGTCGACAAGGCCACATATTTTTGCAACCTTGACTGCCAAGCCACAGCTCCCCCTGAGAAAGTAATCAGATAACCCGAAGTAGATTTTCTTGTGTCAATATCCCCTGCCATGTCAGAATCAGTATATCCAACAAGAATCGGCTTATCACTCCCAAATGAAAGTCTCAAACTAGAAGTGCCTCGGAGATATCTCAATATCCACTTCAATGCATTCCAGTGCTCTCTACCTGGATTTGACATAAAACGGCTAACCACTCCAACTGCATGAGCTATATCTGGTCTTGTGCAAACCATTGCATACATCAGACTACCCACTGCATAAGCATAAGGAACTTTTTCCATCTCTTTCAGATCTTTCTCGGTTGACGGACATTGTTTATGACTAAGCTTAAAGTGTATAGCAAGATGTGTACTTACAACTCTAGTATATGAGGTGCGGTCTCTGGTAGACCTCCTCAAAGCAGTAGTTGGTGGAGCTAATGGTGCAATCTCTTGAGCATCAATGTCATCTGAATGATGCTGGTCACCGTGAGCCTGATTTTCAATCGACTGATCATTATGAGTCTGACCCTGAACCTGCTGATCTGTAGTCTGACCATTGTCTTTAACTTGATCATGCAACTGTTCCTGCAACTCAAAAGGTGAAATTGAGCTAGTATCAACTAACATATCAGAATCACGAGAATCTGTCTTCTTCATCTTCTCAATATCACAAATGGTCTCATTCTCAACGAATACTACATCTCGACTTCTGACAATTTTCTTAGCAACTGGATCATAAAGCCTGTAGCCAAATTCATCAGAACCATAACCAAGAAAGATGCATTCTTTTGTCTTGACATCTAACTTGGACCTCTAATCTTTGGGAACATGAACATAAACTTTGCAGCCAAACACCTTTAGATGATCATATGAAATTTCCTTTCTAAACCAAACTCTGTTTGGAACATCACCATCTAAAGCAACAATGGGAGAAATATTAAGAACATGTACCACTGTACTCAAAGCTTCTTCCCAAAAAGATTTTGGCAATTTTGCATCTGAAATCAAACATCTGACTCTCTCAATCAGTGTTCTGTTCATTCTTTCCGCTACACCATTTAACTCAAGCGTTTTAGGAGGTGTCTTCTGATGTCGAATTCCCTGTTGCCTGCAATATTCATCAAATGGCCCGATGTACTCACCACCGTTATCTGAACGAATGCATTTCAACTTCTTTCCAGTCTGTCTTTCAACTGAAACTTGAAACTGCTTGAATGCATCTAACACTTGATCTTTCGTCTTCAAGAAATAAACCCATAATTTTCTTGAATGGTCATCGATGAAGGTTACAAAGTAGACTGCACCACCAAGTGTTAGTGGTTTTATTGGACCGCAAACATCTGAATGCACTAGTTCTAGCAACTCTGATTTTCTCGAAGGCGGATGACTCTTGAAAGAAACTCTTAGTTGTTTTCCTGCTAAACAATGTGCACACTTCTCAAGTCTTGCACTCTTTACTCCAGAGAGTAAACCCTTTTTAGCTAATAAGCCAATTCCTTTCTCACTAATGTGACTAAGCCTCTTGTGCCATAATGCAGTTGCATTCTCATCTTCCACAACATTACACATGTCCTTGGAAATCTTAACCTGAAATAAATATAAGGAAGATTGTTTCATACCTCTAGCCACAATTAATGAGCCTCTGGTGAGTTTCCACTGACCATTGTCAAAACTACTGCAAAATCCTACATCATCAAGTTTTCCAGTCGAAATCAAATTCAAACGAATATCAGGAACATGTCTAACATCTTTCAGAATTAGTTTTGCTCCAGTACTAGTCTCCAAGCATACATCTCCTATGCCAACAACAGTAGCCAAACCGTCATTACCCATCCTTAAGGTACCAAAATTTCCTGACCTGTAGGATGTAAAGAATTCTTTCCTGGAGGTAATATGAAGAGAAGCTCCACTATCAATAACCCAATTTGAATCATCACATGCAAAATTAACATTATCATCATAGCAAACAATAACAAGTTCATCAATAGCAGTTGCCACCCGATCATCACCACCATTATTTCTTCTCTCGTTATTTTTATTGCCATTTTTCTTCTCATTCCTCATCTCATTTTTCAGCTGGAAGCAATTTTTCTTCATATGACCCATCTTACCACAGTGATGACACTCAATAGTCTTCTTCCATGATCTTGACTTGCTTCGGCTCTTGTATCTACCTTTCGGACCTCTACTCTGACTTCTGCCCCTGTTTTCAACAACTAGAGCTTCTGAATGAGAAGAAGAGCCATGTGTTTTTCTTCTCATCTCTTCATTCAAAACACCACTTTTTGTAAAATCCATGGTAACAATACCATCAGGTGCAGCATTAATTAAAGACATACGAAAAGTCTCCCAAGATTCCGGCAAGATACATAGCAACCAAAGTCCCTGCACTTCATCATCAAATTTAATATTCATGGCAGAAAGTTGATCTATCACTCCCTGAAACTCATTCAAGTGATCTAATATAGATTGGCCATCTCTGTAATGCAACTCCATAAATTGTTTAATCAAACATATTTTGTTGTTGCCAGTCTTCCGTGCATATAATGATTCCAGCTTATTCCACAAAGTTCTAGCATGTGATTCTTTACCGATGTGATTCAAAACATTATCATCGACAAATTGTCAAATAAACCCACACACAATTTTGTGCTCAAGATTCCAATCAGCATCGCTCATATTATCAGGTTTAGGATCAGCAAACACTGGTAAATGCCACCGTTTCACATATAGTAGATCTTCCATCTTTCCTCTCCATACATGATAATTCTTTTCATTCAAACTAATCATTCTGCTCACGTTCGGTTCCATCGTTCAGTAAAAAATAATGCTCTGATACCACTATGTTGGGAAAAACATACAAGCAGCGGATATAACTTTCCCCCTTTGACTAAACCTGTGAGAAACCGATTCGAGCTAACCAATGGAAATATGCGAATTGAAAGAAAACAACACCAAAATTTTTACGTGGAAAACCCCTTCAATGCGAAGGATAAAAACCACGAGACCAATCACGGAGTCTACCCGAATCTCCACTATATATTAATCGTTTGGGTACACAAACTCGCTGAGTACAACGACAATAAAATCCCAAAACTATAAGTAGAGATCAAGCAGCAACAACACATTAAACGAGAGAACCGGATGAAAATCACCCCCAAAATATGCAGTCCCGAAATACCCACGAACAGCTACGGTAAATACCTTGAAATCACGATCCAACCGTATAGAATCAAGAACAATGAGTCTTGAAGATGCTGTCAAAATTTCAGCCCAATCGGACCACGGGAAGACCTCCGATCGTCGATTTGATCTCAGATGGACGCCCAGAAAAATCTACTACAGCGCCCCTATTATGTTTTTCCACGTTTTTCTGTTCTCTTGGTGGCTACACTCTCTCGTGCGTACTGTATGTCTTTTGTCTGCTGCTGCCCTAGGTATTGAATTAACAAAACAAAGGGCAAGTGGGCTGGACTTGGCTTTAAATAAAAAGCCCAACAAGTTGGACCCTTCACATCTTCTCTTTCCTCCTCAATGGTTTCTAATATTCAAGTGGTTGCGTACATATGAGAGAAACTTCATCTCATAGGTTTCTCCACCAACTTTTCCCCACTCGAGGGCAAAAGCTTTGTGAACGTCAAAACAAATTATATATCACAATCTCTTGCTCTCATTTAATAGTCTTTTCCCTGGAGCAATTTGCAAAGTCAATGTCAAAGGCAAGACGAATTTGTTGACATAATCTCTTATTACTTTCTCTAACTTGGGCGTTTAATATTCCTTTCACTAGAGCAAACTCCAAAACCAATATCAAAGGCAGGACAAATTTGTTGACCCCATATCTTATTACCACCGCCACTTCCCTGTTTTCATCTGTTCAGATTGGGTTCCTATCTCGTACTTATCGTTTTGAGTAATAATCTGTTCAAACTCCTTATGTGGCTTTTTATACGTAGACACTCTTGTCGCCAACCAAAATAAATCAGCAAAGTCCTGATCTTCGAATTTTTCTCTAGAATTGAACTCCAAACCATCAAAGGGTAGATTTATGAAAACTTTCTCTTTGGGGAAGTCAACTTAGTTAATACTATTATAATTTTCAACATTAAAAAATGAATTATTAAAATTCTTTGCGAACTACAGCGTCATATATGACATGGCAACAATCCTGATCAATCACAATGTAAAGACGTGGGGACTTTTAATTCAATTTTCACAATCGAAAGCAATCAACTTGCACGTCATCATTTATCATTTAGTCATTTTAAGGAATTTCGGAAAATCAGTATGACATGTAGGATTAGGGGTGAGCGGTTCCTGGTTCTGAATAAGTTCCACCTGGAACCTGAAACTTACCTGCTAGTATAGGTTCCTCATTTTTTGGAACCTAGAACCTACCATGCATACCTTGGAACTTAGAACCTACCCTGTCACAGGTTCCGGATCCGGTTCCGAGGTACCTAGGAACATGTCAATACAACTCCCTTTGCATCAAAATAGTAGACATTCATACGGAGTCAAATGGACCTGCGAGGAAGGAAGCTAATAACGTTTCCTTAGAATCGTTAAATGGAGTTTTAATAACCTTTCCTTTACAAGAAAGAAGCTAATAACGTTCTCCATAGAAAGAAAGAGAACATCGCAAAAGATACCAAGCAGTTCAAAGGCCGCTCTGAAAAGGATGAAATAGCTCTCATGTGAAGATAAATGGTTGCAATTACTGAATTCTGGAGTACATAGTCACCAATCTTTAAGGTACATTACTAGATTAGCATCAGCATCCTAATGACATACAGAGAGGTTGCACCAAATGTAAGTTCCACTCTCCACAAAGGATATTCTAATACCCTCTGATAAATCAACAAATGTAACAAACAACCAACCACATCAACTTAAGCAAGTCAAAGTGATGCAGAATCTATTAGTAATGTGTTTTAGACCGATTGGACCGACGAAAATTTAATCGAAAGGCGAAACGATGATGCGACTAGAACCGGCGGACCCAAAAAAATGACATCGGATTGAGCTCAAATTTGGTCGGCTGAAGCAAAACGGCGTGCTAAACAAAACTCATTGCTGTTTTGGCGATGAACTGCGATGGATTTCGGCGATTCGGGGTTGTTTAGATATTTTTTCAATTATTTTAGTATTTTCGGATTTAATTTTATTTTAATGGTATTTTCGTAATTTTGCGATTTAGATGTCATTAGGGTTGACAACATATATAAGCTTGTTTTAGGGTTTTGAACATTCAGATTATTAGACTTTTCATACATCAATTTTAATTTCGAGATTTATCTCTCTTTTAGCAAGGATTTGCTTGTTTTTATCGCTGAGCGCTGCGTCATATGGTATTAAAGCCTATGGCAACTGGTGATGGTCTTTGTGACGATGATCAGGAGAATGGAGCCCCTCTCCTCAGCGTCAGATGGTATTAAAGCCTATGGCAACTGGTGGTGGTCTTTGTGACGATGATCAGGAGAATGGAGCCCCTCTCCTTGGGGATGACGTGCTGCAACGTTTGGAGCAGCGTTTAATGGAACGTCTGGATCAACGATTCGATCAAAGCCTTCGTCATTTCGAAGAACGATTTGATGGGATAGTAGATTGATTTGAAGGTCTCGGCGTTGATGTGAATCGGAATAGGCGGAATAGCAGAAGGCTGGGTGCAGATGTAGCTCGCGGTTAGACATGGCCAAATTGAATTGTGAGCTCGGAACCAGCCCGTTGACTGGCTTGGAATCGGCCCGTTGACCGGGCCCACGGTTCCAGATTTTTCGGAACCGGCGGTTTCGAACCGCCATTTAAAAAAAAATAAAAGAAAAAAATTGAGAAAATGCTAATTGCTTGAAGTGGGATTTGAACCCTTGGTCTTTTGGTTGAAGCAAGTGCCCTAAACCACTTAACTACATTCAATTTGATTGTTAATATTGTAAATAAATTATAAAAAAAAGGTATGGACAAATTGAACCGGCGGAACCGACGGTTCCTTGAACCAGCCTGGAACCGCCGGTTCCACCTTTTCAAGAAATCGGAACCGCCGGTTCCTAAACAGAAACCGCCGGTTCCATCGAACCGGCCACTTCTACTCGCGGTGATCATGTCGATAGGTCTATTCCTGTCCGATTTTCAGAGAGTTCGAAAGAGGAGGAAAACGAATTTTCTGATGAAGAACGTGATGGTTACGATAGAAGAGATGGAAATCGTTACGGAGGATTTCGAATGGGATATAATAGAAGAGATGACAGACAACGTTACGACGATCATGAAGGTAATGACTTTAAACTAAAAGTCAACATCCCTTATTTTAACGGAGGTTCAGGGATAGAAGAATTTTTGGATTGGATTGCCGCCATAGATAAGTTATTCGATTATGTGGAGACCCCTAGTGAGAAGCGGGTGCGACTAGTAGCCTGCAGATTGAAAGGGGGTGCGTCTGCATGGTGGGAGCGATTGTAGACTAGGAGGGAACGAGAAGGAAGAGAGAGAGAGTGCGAACTTGGCAAGGAATGAGGAGGTTGCTGAAGTAGGAGTTTCTTCTGCCTGATTATGAGTAGATAATGTTTCAGAAGTACCAACATTGCCAGCAGGGCAATCGGACTGTACATGAATATACGATAGAATTTATGAGATTGGCAGAGCGAAATAATCTGTTAGAAACAGAGGGACAACAGGTGGCCAGATATCTCGATGGGCTAAAACCCTTCATTCGAGATAGAATTGGAGTGCAGTTTTTACGGAATCTGTCTGAAGCGAAGAACATGGCGATGAAGGCAGAATTGATGCTGCAAGAACGGGGTAAGAGAGGCTATGAGAATTATAGAGGAAGTAGTTCAGGCAGTCCCATGAAGAAGAGCGGCTTCAACAATCACTTTAGCGTAGAGCGAAGTCAGGGAAGATAAGGCGGTAGAAAAGCGTCCTATGAACAAGTCTAGGGACAAGGGGTCGCAATCATAGAAAATCGTGAACCCAAATCCTTATGCTAAACCAGCAGCGATAAAGTGCTATAGGTGTAATCAGCCTGGGCACTACTCTATTGAATGCCCTTAGAGGAAGACAATAAACGTGGCTGCTAGAGAAGAAGAGGAAGATGGATATTCTTGTGAACCAGTTGGTGAAGAAGAAGGTTTTGAAGATGAAAATGAGGAGGAGATAAATTGTGTGGTGCGTAGGATGATGTTAGCCCCAAAACAAGAGGATGACTAGCGGCACCATCAGCTATTCCGAACCAGGTGCACCATTCTGGGTAAGATCTTTGTTGTAGTAATTGATAGTAGGAGCATGGAGAACATTATCGGGAAGGAGGCAGTGAAGAAGCTAGGAATACCTATGGAGAAACATTCTAAACCCTAAATGTTAAGATGGATTAAGTCTGGAGCTAAAAGCATTCAGGTGATTGAGTGGTGCAAAATTTCATTCTTCATCGGTAAGTATCACGATGAATTATATTGTGATGTGGTAGATATGGATGCATGTCACGTGTTGTTTGGGAGGTCATGGCAATTTGATGTGGATGCTCAGCATTCGGAAAGAAGCAATCAGTATAATCTAGTGAAAGATGGAGTGAAGTTATTCTTCTTCTATTAGGGATTCACGATTACGTTTTTTTAGGCCAGATGGGCATATTAATATTGGGGTGGCTAGGTGTATGACTTAAGTATATGTATTTTTAATAAATTTACATTTTGACCATAAATTTAATGAAAATGCTCAAAATTGACCCTGTGTGTCTCGCAATTGCGTGTCGGGATACTGGACTCCCATGTCGCTGGTGTGTCTTGAGCATTGTTAACGTGTCGGTCACATGTCGGATAATGTCGAGAGAGTGTCGGAGTTTTATGGAGTTTGGGACATGATACGGAGACCCCGAAGAGTGTCGAGTGCTTCCTAGAAAAGGACTACCTCATCCTAGACTGTTTCAACCAACTGAAATTGCTTTCACAAGCGAGAAGAAGTTTAGCCTACTTACCAAGTGCTTCTTTCATATGTTATGTCCACTCAATACGAACTTAAACTTTTTGTCAAGATAAAGTAGTCCTACCTCGTATTTACTCCGCTATATCGAAATTTCGCTGGCATGTATAATTCAATCATACCTTCATACTCAATTACAATAAAGGGTCGTAATGTCATAGATTCTTTTACGATGCTTTACGATGTTCTTGTTCTCAACTACCGACCGACCATACCGAGGACAAATACGGTTCTAATTTTTCTTTTATGGGAATAAAGTTTTCGTTTTTTTTCCTTTTCTTTGGTAGTGTTGGTGAGTACTTAAGATAGGTAGGTGCTGATCGTGAGTCATTGGGTCTCGGTCGTTACAGACTGCTCGGCGTTGACGCTTTCAAGTCCAAGAAATCTCCCCCGCACGTTGTCGCGCTCATGGTAATCGATTGATGCTAGGTTTTTTTTTTTTTTTTTTCCCGTCAGCACAACTTACTACGTGCCATGGGATAACGAGTAATTCTTTTGGTTTACCTCCTGGAAGTCGACGATTACGAGGAAATGACTTCCTCCACTGATGCAATTTTTGGTGGCTAAAGTATCACATCCTTATAAACGGGTTAAATACACCTCAAGTACCATAAGTTATGTACGACGCTCATCTTAGTACCAAAACTTTCAAATCGATCACTTTAGTGCTAAGTTTTTGTAATTTCGATCACTTAAGTGCCAACTTCTTTTAAAAACGATCACTTTAGTACCAACTCCGATTTAAACAGAGGTGACTCGCAGAAAATCCGACACGTATTATTATTATTATTATTATTATTATTATTATTATTATTTGAGCTGACTCCGATTTAAACTGACGTGACTCATCGAAAATTCGACACGTATTATTATTATTATTATTATTTGAGCTGACATGGCTCATCGGACTTGACACTAAAGTGATCTTTTTTAAAAGAAGTTGACACTGAAGTGATCGAAGTTACAAAAATTTAGCATTAAAGTGATCGATTTGAAAATTTTGATACTAAAGCAAGCGCCGCACACAATTTATGGCATTTGGAGTATGCTTAAGCCCATTACAAACACAAATATACGCAGAATATTCTCTCCTGGGGCGTGAACAAGTTGTTGTTGCTTGTCGTTCAAGTCAATGGACAACCCTAGTGGGGATTTCATTCTGTGCTCACATTTCTGCCGTATAGCCGCAGATTGATTATACGCAACACACGCGTAAGAATGAGGAGGAGGCAGTCACTACTGATGGTGACGGCCAAATTGGTGCTGTGGGATTCATGATGGGAATTTAGCTACGGCAACTTCTACCAGAGGTTTAGTCGACAAGATAGGTTGAAAGGATAGGAGACAATGGGAACCTGTTCTTCTTCCTTAGGAGCTGTCGAGTCACCTTTATATGGAGAGAGATGAAATCTTGTAAGAGATATGTTCGGTTTTGGAATAGGATCATTTTGGGCTACAAGAAGAGCTGGCCCACAAAACACTGAACTTAGATCGGCCCTGAAAAACCTGGCTCTATGACCGGTCCGATCGGGTCCGTTGCTCTTATGTGAGGATGAACTAATCAAAAACGGGTGTCAACCCGGTTCAATAGGTGCCACGTTCGATTGAATCATGGGCGTTAAATCACATGAATAGCGCATGAGGCGAAGGTTCAATCCCTAGGTTGGACCGTCGGGCCTCCACAAAGGCGGACCCTGAAAATACTTGTTAGTATGTTTGATGAAAGAACATACTAACAAGTCGCATCGCACCATCTATTAACCATTTCAGCGTTCTTGGTGATACAGATAGGCTGGTTCAATTGATCGAACAACCTGAATCGAGGATAGCTCGCTCATTCAGTGTGGTCATCGATACGAATTTAAAACATTATTTATCGCGTAGTAGCATGAGCTCATTGGTTTGTTAACAAAACATTAAGAAAGGAAAACTACCCCCTTCTCACCCAACTATCCGAATGGAATCCCAATTGAATCAGAACAAGAGAAAAGGGCACGGAAAAAAATGTTAGGGACAAGCTCTTCCATCTATACCGACTTTAAACAAAGAGTCCTCAAGTTGCACATGGGTGCGGGGCAAGCCCTTTGTCATGAAGACAGATTAATAATAAGCCTTTTTTTTTCTTTTCTACTAAATTAGAGTACTGACATTGAGACCAAATTACATGAAATCATATCAAACACCCCCACAAATCCCATCAGTCGGTTAACTTCAGACGTTTCGCCTATTCATGTGTCTCTAACTCGCATTTGCACACTGTCGATGGAATTTGAATGGACTACTTTCGGTTTTCCGAACTGAAAATCCCGAACGTCTGATCAATTGCTTTCACAAGCAAGAAGGCGGTTGGCCTACTTAACTGGTGCTTCTTGCATATGTTAGGTCCGCTCAATACTAACTTAAACTTTTCGTCAAGATCAAGTAGTCCCATCTCATATTTACTCCTCGATATCGAAATTTCTATGGTACGTATAATGCAATCACACCCTCGTACTCAATTACAATAAAGGGTCATAATTTCATAAATTGTTTTACGATGCTTTACTATGTTCTTGTTCTTAAGAATCTTAACTGTGGGCCAATCATGGAGAGGACAATTGCGGTTCTAATTT
This sequence comes from Rhodomyrtus psidioides, assembly GCA_021437785.1. Lineage (NCBI taxonomy): Eukaryota > Viridiplantae > Streptophyta > Magnoliopsida > Myrtales > Myrtaceae > Rhodomyrtus > Rhodomyrtus psidioides. The sequence continues at coordinate 7,310,067 of JAILYB010000020.1, read as the reverse complement.
TTCTTATTCTTTTTCTTTGTGGAGCCAGATCTCTTATCTTAATGATAGGTCTTTTCAACTGAAAATAAACGGCTCAAATTATTTCACATAATTTTTTATTAAAAAATTATAGATTAATTTACACTGTTTATTTTAAATTGAACGGTCCAGACCTCAACACATTCTGTCAAGGATCCATTAGGTGGGTGAGTTTTTAAGGTAGGTGCCGCTCGTGACTCATTGGGTCTCTGTCGTTACCGGACAGCTGACACACACAGGCTTTGTTGCAGAGAGAGGGGGGTGGTGGGGGCGGGGGGGAATGGGGTGGGCGATAGCACTGCACGGAGGAGCAGGGGACATCTCGCTGTCTCTGCCGCCTGAGCGCCGCCTCCCGAGGGAGGCCTGCCTCCGCCACTGCCTCCAGCTCGGCGTCGACGCTCTGAAGTCCAAGAAATCTCCCCTGGACGTTGTCGAGCTCGTGGTAATCGATTCGCGCTAGGCTTCTCTATGAGCAATGAACATCACTTTTACGTGTTTCGCGATGGGATCCCGACTTCTTTTAGTTAATGGGCAGAGGAAAAAACTGGAAAAAAAAAAAGACCTTTTTGAGCTGATTGGAGAGTCGTGCTTCATAGATTTCAACTGCTTTCTTGTTCTTACTTTATATTTCTTTGTTTCTAGTTTATGATGGTGTTCCAAGCAACGTAATCCCGGCTAAATGAATGATCCGCAGCTTATCGTAATACTGAACTTTGAACTGGTGCATGTGTCCTTGTATGCTCTCTCTCTCTCTCTCTCACACAAGATCTTCCCATGGCGAGAAAATTTAGCACATCAAGTGAGATTTGAGTTATTATTATTATTATTTTTTTTTGGGTCAGAAGAGAGAATTGAGTTGTCTAGTTTTAGTATGAGATCAAGATATTTGAATATGGCTTGCTTCATCTTGGGCTCTAGTGTCTCTTTGAGTACAGTGTATAAAGCTGGAACCAGATCGAGAACATCCTTGCCTAAAAAGGTGTTTCGCTCTTGTTGTTTGGAAATTTCTATAGAAGAATTTCCAGGTCTTGCCAGAAATTTTTGCTAAAAAACATATATACAAAATGGCAAGAGGTTAAACAGATTTTGGAATAAGAAACAAAGAGGGAGACCCAAAAGTTGCTGGGTTTATAACTGCCGATGTTCTGAAAGTCTTGAGACATCTTCCGTGTAGGTTTCATGCTTGATGACTTGCTTGAAATGTGAACTATGCTCTTTGAATATTTCCTATGGTGCGTGGCTACAGTTTTCCTACGTGAGCCTATTCCTTCACTAAAAATTTGGTTGTACCCTTCTTACCGTGTTCGGGGATAACCAGGTCCGTGAGTTGGAAAATAACCCTCACTTCAATGCGGGCAGAGGGTCGGTCTTAACCAGCAATGGCACTGTTGAAATGGAGGCTTGCATCATGGATGGAAACACAATGAAATGTGGAGCTGTTTCTGGGCTCACTACTGTTGTCAACACCATATCTTTGGCACGACTAGTCATGGAACGAACTCCTCATATATACTTGGGATTTGATGGGGCAGAAGCATTTGCCAGGGAACATGTGAGTTAAAGTCTTACCAGGTCACTTTCTTAAGTGGAGGAGGTTTGATATAACCTAGCATTTCTGTTGTCTCATTGGAACTTAATTAGTGATCAGAAGACAAGGACAGAACTTTTCTTTCTTGGCTGTGTTTTTGTATTCGTATTTCGATAGACATTGCTCATTGATTCTGCCTCTCTAATTCAATCAGGCTGTTTTAGCTTGCTAAATCACTTCTGCAAAGACATAAGGATTATGCATCTCTTTTGCTTCCTTCCCAATTCTGAACTTATGTAAACACATACACATGTTGCAACACACGGTGCATTCGAACCACTGATAGAATTGCCCTTCCAGTTTTCTTGTTTTACAATTCATTTAGCTTCTAATCTTGTGTTTTGTGGAAGTTTTGATCTTTGTTGACTTCTCAAATATGCCAGGGTGTAGAAACTCTTGATGCGTCTCATTTTATCACTCCGGAGAACATTGAAAGGCTAAAACAGGCCAAAGAAGCAAACAGAGTGCAGGTATTTCCCTCCTTTTAATTTCTGTGACCGCAAAATGCATTTCACATCTTCAATCCTTGAGCCCAATTATTCATCGCACTAAGTTCACAGAGATAGGCAAAAGAGTTCATTTCCTGTATGCGGAGGTCGACAACTATAGGAAATGACCCCCTCCACTTTTTCATTTTGTGGTGGCTAAAGTAATAAGATCCTTTAATGCCAGAACATTACAAAGCCAAATATATGCTGAATGCGTAAGGCATCGAGTATTCTCTCCTGGGCCCTGAAAAACTTGTTTTTCTTGCTTGTTTGGGTCAAGAATCACTAGATAACCCTAGTTGGAATTTGATTCTGTGTTCATATTTCTGTCATATAACCGCAGATTGATTATACGCAACCCACGCAAACGAATGAGAAGGACACAGCCACTGGCAATGGTGACAGCCAAATTGGTACTGTGGGATGCGTCGCTGTAGATAATGATGGAAATTTAGCTGCGGCAACTTCTACCGGAGGTTTAGTCAACAAGATGGCTGGAAGGATAGGAGACACGCCCATCATAGGGGCAGGGACGTATGCCAACGGTCTATGTGCAGTATCAGCTACGGGCAAAGGTGAAGCTATAATATGTGGAACTGTCGCGAGGGATGTGGCCGCACTCATGGAGTTCAAAGGACTTTCCCTGGAAGAAGCGGCCGCCTGCGTTGTGAAAGAGAGGGTTCCGAAGGGGAATGTCGGCCTTGTCGCTGTTTCTGCGACGGGAGAAGTCACCATGCCCTTTAATACGACCGGAATGTTCCGAGCATGTGCTACCGAGGATGGGCACTCGGAAGTTGCAATATGGCCTTCGATGGAAGATTGAAATGGTTTAGTTGTTTCGGGCAACATCTTGTCTTCACCATGACCAAATGCTTGTGGTGTATGCGACAGTTGTAAAAGAGCTGCTCTCGAAAGATTATCCAATTTGTCAATGTTCCAGTGTTGTACCTATATGCTGCTATTGTGGTGGCCGTCGGGATGAAGGAGCGGCTTTCGACTCTCTTCCTCGTCCTTGAAATCTTTATTTCCTTTTGCAATAACTGACTTTAAGTACCTTTGGAGATCTATCAGTAACTTGATCTTTTGCATCGCCTTGCTAAAGTTTCTGTCCCTGTATTACTTGCATCAATTTGATCCTTGTTTGGCGGGAAAAAAAAAGGAGCTTTGATCCTGAAGTTTTAAATGAAATGTCTCAGAAAGTGTTGGCATCACACATATAGCATGTGTGCCGTGAGTAAGCCGTCAAGCAGGCAAAGTCTAGCACTTCACTTACGGTTCTTCGTTCTGAGGTCAGATTCCAGCGGAGAGTAAGACCATCAGAAGCAGAAACCAACGATGAGGATTCAAGACTCCGGATTATCAGATTTTATTGCAAAATGAGCCTTCTGTCATTTTTGCTTAAAGTCAATCTATTTGTCAAGAGAACCACCGAGATCGCGACACCGAGCAAGCAGCAGCCTACGGTCATCTGTAATTGCGTTCCCCTGTGACGTCCAGAAGAGATGAAAGACTCCCGTGCTTCGATAAAGATGATCTGTGAACGACTTATGAAAACAGTCATACTGCACAAACGTGATCATCCAACAGCCTCATGTAGTTGCCAAATGATGGGCAGAAACCAGCATAAATATTTGCTGGAAAAAACCGAGCATAAGATGACGGAAGGGCAATGGTTTGAAATAAAAAGAAAGTTGATCTACATCAAATTATGTTGTCCTCCAGTGAGATTTAAGAAGATATATCTCTCAGTTGATGTGCCATCTTAACCCTTCGGTCCTTCGGATCATGCATCTCACATCACATATAACTTTGACAGCAGATGTGAAAATAAGTTTGAGCTTCAATACGCAGCAAAAGCAAGCAGACTGCCAGCATAAGTATCGGAAAACCATCACCGCTCAACTATTTCTCCAATAAGAACTGTCACAAAAAATGCCTCCACAGACCAGACGAGCATCATAAGACAACCAGTAACTTTTCCATTCCCTCTTAAAAATGAGATGAGATTATTACAAAATCCGCTATTCGAAGGGGGGAAAAAGAATATCTCTATACTTGTAGAAGGCCAACAGAAAATTCCACCAGAAAAAATTTGAAGCCTCATATCTTGTAATGAATTTCACTTTCTCCTCTATAAGAATAATCCTAATAATTTGACAATTAGGGAAAAAAAGAAGAAAAGAAAACCACCTAACAACATTAAAAAATTTTCTGCTTGTAATAACCCTATGCTAGAGCTGTAGCGCTAGAGAAAGTGTTGGTCATTGCGTGAGCTACCAACAATCAAGAGGTAGAACATTTTATGCTGTGACACAGTCCTGGAGATACGGATGACTTGTATTCACATACCTTTCCCACAGAAGCTTATACTTGCCGATACTCAACTTGAGCCACGGCTTCATATTGCCATTGAAGTGAATGACAGCTGCGCTCTCTATTAGACGACTATCGATGTTCATGTCATAGCCCAAACCCAGCACATGCCATCGTCGATCAAGTGGTTCTGTTAGTCCATAAAAGGCTAAAAGGCCAGGTGGAAGGGTGCCAAGCTTCCAAAGTGTCCCATCTGCATTCTGCCGTTGCCAATAATGATACCAAGACGTAACATTTGCTTTCCTCCACGCAATCAGATCAAAGACATTCATCCCGAATGCCCACCCACATGCTTGAGGATCAAACTTGGTGCTTATGAGCGGATTCGAAAAATTAAGATACCTGTAGTAGCGATGAAATGCCTCCAGGCACGTCTCCACCGCTCCATTAACATTTCCATGCAATTCCAACGAAAGCAGCGGTGTCAATTCCTTCTGGACGACAACATCATCTTCAAGAAAAACCACCTTCTCCAACTGCGGGTAGATATCAGGGATGTAAAACCGGAGGTGATCTAGTAAAGATAAATACTTTTGGTTCCACATCTTCGGCTCAGCATCTGCATCCGACAGCTGTTTTACGATAGGAGCAAAAGAAGCATTCAGCCAAGTAAACTCCTTGATATTCTGCACTTCTATGGTCGCTCCTTTGAAGTCATTACGGTGAAACCATGCCTGCATCGCTCCATAACTTATTCCATTCGTAACAATATGGAAGACAAGCTGTTGGGGATGATCAGCATTAGAGACAGTAGAATTGACAACAACAGATGTCGCCAGCAAATTGTCAGAAAATATGCAGAAGTGATACAGATTGTTGTCGACAAGCCGAGGAGAATATACAGTCTCTTCTGCGAGTTGTTGCAGTGATGGGTTCCTAATCCAATCGACGGTGAGTTTGACATTTAGGCAATGGAGGCTTTTTGGTAATGCTTCCGCCGCCAGTTGTCCAAATACTGTGCTCTGAACTATAGCTGCATTTGCGCGCTCTTCAAGGGCTTGGATATGAGATTTCATTGTTATTATTGTGGTTGCTACGTCATAGTGCGCATCTTGTGCCTTAAAAATTAGAGAAGATAGGCTTTTGATGATTGGCGCTGCCTCATCTAACGTGACAGGCTCTCCTCTCATTGCAGCTTTTGAGAGTAAGAGCTGGCAACTTCGTATCCTTGAGCTCAGCTCCCACGCAAGGTGAAGGTTGTTGTGTTCCTTTGAAATGATGACATATGCCTTGGCAAGTGTCATTTGCTCTGCCAACTGCCGAGAAAGTGATGTTGTGCTCACTAATTCTTCAGTAAAATTTGAGACCCGATGAGCTTCCCGTTGAGGACTTTCTCTTCGTTCCTGAGATCCATTGTCGAAATTTATACCAATATCGAATACAATGCCAACAGTCCAGAAACAGGAAAGCAATGGGAAATATTCAATTCAGTTTTGACAGGGCATAAAAAGTGAGGAGAAGAAGTGACCATTTTGATCCTAAGTACATCAAAATGATTATCAGCTATACTAGAAACGCCAATCTACACATTCTGGCATTGAAAGCTACGCAAAACTTAGCAGAAGAGACAACATATCTAACTCTGCCAAAGTCAATGAACCATCTCAGCAAACCACCGCAAGCATACATCTCTTATGCTCGCTCATAAATCCTCTACCTCTAAGTGCAACAATGTCAAGAAGCATGATCTAGCTAGTTTCTCAGCCACACGCCAGACAGATTAACTTCCTCGTATTCCCCTGACCTTTTGTTCTCCATCTAATCCCTCTTAAAATTCTCTAGGTAGAAAGCATAGTCCAGAAGAAAATTTATCAGAACTAAAACCTTCATTGCGGTCACTCATGCCAGTAATTAGTCCACCAGAGAGGTTTATCTAAACGCAAGAGGAACTAATACCGAGAGATAGAACGTCCACAAGTTAAATGACAAGCAATTCAACCAAGACACAACCAATTCAAGTAAAGAGGACCGGAGAACGCAAGCTGAAAATCAAATTCAATCTGCAAGAAGCCCGGTAGTGACACCACCAATCAACTAAGATCAAATTGAAACAAGGGATTTCCCTTTAATTACCGTGATCAACAAACGAAACAGAATCATCAACAAAGAACCCTGCAATTATACCTGCACAGATTTCACGTCCCGATCCTCATTTTGATTATGCTGAACCGCGAACAACAGCAACCCAGCGACTAAGAACAGGCCAAGAAGAGCCCAGATCCAACACCAATACTTCCTCCGCACCGGGCGCCGGTAATCGGCGGCCCGCCGCCTCATCTTACGGCCACTCCCCCCGCAGTTTTACCACCGAATCAAGAATTCACGAGCACCCATCTCCCAGATTCGATCAAAGAAGCCGTCAAAGGGTGGACTTTCTCGTGCACGCCACACTAGCGTCAAGAACCCATTGATGCGGCGTGGCGCAATCTAAACTCAATCGAGCCCGCAGCGCCACCGATTCTTGAATCAAGAAAAAAGACGACGGCGGCGGCGGCGACTGACCGCGGAGCTGAGATTGGGGAGCTCGACGTGGTGCGAAATCACGTATGAGCGATTAGCGGGTGCGTATAGAGGATCGGAAAGAGAAGATCTTTGAGGGGAACGGAGGCTTTCGAGTTGAATTGAACGCGATGGGGATGGGGGTGGGGTCGCGGGGCGTTGGTGTCAGAAAATCAGTTCCAGTGGGAGGGAAACAGCATGAAGGGCGAGGGCAGAACAAGAACATATCATGTGAAACCACGTGCCGCCCAGTTACGTTGTCTCGCTTGTAAACAGGGTTTTACAGACACATCCTAGGATTAGGGAATCCATTATCCTTTTAACAACGAAGAGGTTCTTAAAGTTGTGATTTTTCCAATCACAAAAGGGAATTGTTACCCACCCCTTATTATGGAAAGCTACTGAAATCAGATACAAATCTGCTTTTTGAGGAAAGCTATTGAAATGGTCAAAATCACCTCTTGATCATGGAACAATGTTGGTTCGGGTGAGTATTTTGAAATTATTTAAGCTCGAGCATCAGGTTACTAAGGGCTTGTATGGAAACTCTTCAGGAAACTGTTTCCGTTCCAAAAGTGTTCCGAGAACAACTTTGGAACAGAAATGCGTGTGGTTCAAAAATATTTCAAAAGTGCTAGGGAACACTTTTGAAGAAACAAAAAAACTTGCTTCTGAGTTTTGGAATACTTTTGAAACTACCATCCATCGCCGTCGGCGCCGACGCGGCCACCATCCGCCGGCAGCAGCCACCGCCACCGCCTGTTGCCGACCACCACCGGCGGAAAAAAGTATTTTTTTTTTTTTACTTACCACACATTTTTGTTCCCAAAAATCGTAGCCAGGAACAGAAACACAAAAAAATGTTTATGTTCAAAAAATGCTCTCAGGAACAGAAACATTACCCTACACAGCTTAAGATTATGGCCGATGTCCCACTTTCTACTATTCAAAAAGGCGAGCGAACCTGAACAAGAAAGAAGGCCGAGGGCTCTTTTTTCATAAAAACCATGAGCCATAAGTAGTCTTGGTAATCGAACTCGGCAACTTGTTACTCAAATTACCTCCTCAATCCTTGATGTGTAAAGGAGGATGCAAGAGGGTATTCTTCTCTATTAGACGATGGATTGTGCTTGGTAACAAATTTTTCGTGGATTAGATGAGACTTAAATTCTTACATTTTTTCCATAATTTCATTTGTTATAACTCATAATTTCACACACAGAGAGAGAGAGAGGCTATGAGCCTTTTATTTTCTATTTCTTCTTCGCTTTCTGAACTGGTGGCTTGCTTTTTCTAAGTAAGGAGGAAGAGATCCACCAAGAGCCACCTTCGTCAGTATTATGACACGGAGCCCTTAACATGATAAGTAGTGATGTAGGACAACTAGCGTGTTATCTTTTCGGATAGTTTTTCTATTTTAAGAAATATAGAATTATCTTTCGGCACAATATTTTATTTGAATATTATTTGATTTCTTTTAGGATAGATTAGATATGACTTTGATAATGTTATCTTTAGCAATTCTATTTCCTAAATGAGTCCTATATCTATATATAGGACGTTCGTCTTTGTAATAATTACATTATCATTCTATCATTCAATCGAACTTTCGAGTATTCTCTGAAATTATTTTCCAAGTTCTCTTCTCTCTGCGTCAAGTAGTTATAACCCGAGTCAAAAACATGTAAACATTCAACTAATGAACTTCTCATGAATCACATGGGAATGTTGACCTAGTGGATAAGGCTTGGGAGTCATTCTCCCCCTCTTCTTCAATATTTCTGCTTGTGATACTATTAACTTTTTCTGGTTTGATTAGTAGATGCGTTAATGCTTCATTACCTATTTCATATAAAAACTTAGCTCCTACTATAAATAAGTTGAAAAGCATTTTTCTCCATGAAAACTTATTAATAAACTTAATTCTGTTTTTGACCCAAAAAAGAAAAACTTAATGATTTCTCTACAAATTCAATATCAAATATATCGGCTAGTTTTTGTTAGTTTTTTTTTCCTTTTCACAATGGACTAATTCCCTGAAAAAATCTTTAACTTTATGTCCAACTCCAATTCTATCATTAAAAAAACAGTTGTCTAACAAAAATCTCTAACTTTCACTTTATTCCCAAATATGCCTATGTCACGCTCTGACCTCGACGCGTACGCCAACATCCCACACAGCTGTCAAGTGGATAAGATAACCCAGGATCCAACGGCGAATTCTTAGGGCGCGATATGATACGCACATGCGAAAACGAAACAAAACCACATACATAAAGGAAAACAGCATATGACATAGGATTAAAAGTAAAATGTACGTAACACAAGTCTTACAAACAAAAGGTTAGACATAACTTAGGGACATAAGGTTCGAAGGTCGGCGCTACAGGACGACAAAAGAAAAGCCCACTTGATTTAACTAGCCTAAGCCATCTACTAGGACACCAAAAAGGGTAAGAGACAGGCACCCCAACTAATTAGACTCATCGTCATCGTCTTCATCTTCATCTTCATCAGGGTCATATTCTGAATAGGCATCGAGATCATCGGCATCAGGAAATTCATCCTCATCTTTAGAAACAGAGAGCTCTATGACCTCAATTACTTCCTCGCAGGTTGTGGACTTCGAAGGAATGTTCTTAGACTCCGCTACAAACGCACAGGCTTCGCCTTCCAAAGGGGTAGAATGACACCACTTTGGAATCTTATCTCTAGAGATATCCGACGTCTTCAGGGGTCCAGTCGTCACGTCACCCTCACGTAAGTACCAGGGAACTCCTCAACGGACCCATACTCTACTACTCTTCCTAACATAAGCTTTATCAGAACCATCAGGGAACTCCTCAACGGACGTGTCGATGTCCATTGGGACTCCTAGGCGCTTGGGGGCATAGTTAAGGTTTGGGGTCTGAAAATGTAAATCCTACGATGAAGTGAGATAATAATCTCAGTAAGTCGGCCTTAACCCTAAGCTAGGCTATTAGTACCTCCAGACAGATTGGAAATATGCAAATTTTGAAAACAACTCTTATGAAAAATGAAAGACAATTGGCAAGACATGGCAATTCAGGCAGTTCAAGCACTCGTCGACTCAAGTCAATCACAAATTCACTCTCAAGTCCTAGCTCCACGAGTCAAGTAAGCATCCCAGTCAAACAGACTCAAGTGGCAATCCAAAATCTCATTTCAATCTTTTATCTTCACTTACGCCCATCAAGGGCCGCGAGATAATTTGGTCAATCACATGACTCTCAATGTCTTATTGAGATGATTCGGTCATCATGACTCTCGCATGCGAGATGATTCGGTCACTATAGCGACTCTCGACACTCCGCGCCATTGAGATGATTCGGTTGACTATAGGACTCTCGCATTCGGACCTAGAGATGATTCGGTCGCCACCCAACTCTCGATTCTTACAGTCTTCGAGATGATTTGGTCGAGGTGAGACTCTCTAGCCGCACGACCTTGTAAGGTAAATTGGGATCAAACACCCGCAGCGCAATGCATTGCCCATAATAACATGACATGTCCCTTAAAACAGTATCACAATCACAAGCACCACATTTCATCGACAATTCATCACCAATCAAGGCACACAGTCAAGCACATCCGACTCATCAATTCAAGCACTCATTCGGCCATCAAGCACTCACTTGCCACACACGTTAAGCAATGGAATCATCGAATGCACATTCAAGCATTAACACACTCGATTGAACCGAATAAATTAAAACATTCCAAATTCACCCACGACACTTCATCATCGGCTAATCACAACTTTAATTCAACTCTTTCTAGGCATTATAACATGGTATTCAATCAAAAGCAAGTCAGCAATCCTCATTTTCCAAATCGATCAGTTTCGGTTCTATACATTTCATGCCAAAACAGTCCATAAAGCCTCATGAATCAAACTCTAGTTGGTCCCTTAGTAACCTATCATCCTAGGGAAGGTTTAGAGTTGTCTTACCGAGCTAATCGAGCAAGCAAACTTCCACAAATGGCCGTACAAAGCCTTCCAACTTAGCCGGTTAGAACAGGGCAGAATTCGGTTCCTTGAGGGATCACACAAAATCGGCCATCAAAACTCTATCTAAACTTCATTCTAGCTCACATACACCTTGCTAACACATAATACTATGTCCTAGGATGACTACGATTTCTAAGACAAACGACGCCTCGACGAACCCCAAAGTGTCACGGTTCTCCTGCTAGTCGGCGACGGCAGTTTCTGTCCCTTGGAAGATCACAAGAGTTCGGCTATCAAAACCCATCAAAATCTAACCAAACTTAAATCTCAAGTTACTAAACACTTAGGCTACGTCTTAGAGGCATCTTACTAAGAATTGGAAGCAAAACAAGCTCCCAAAGTTGGTCTAAGGAAGCTCACGGTCAGACTGGGTTCGACGTTGACCTTCTTGGGCTCCGAAGTCTAAACGGGTTGATCGCGATGGCGAGAGGCTGATCGAAGGGTAGGGGGTTGTAGGAAAGAGGACGAGGATCGTGATGGTGGTCGATGTTGGGGCAAATGGTTGCCAAGGCCGACGCCGTGGATGACGAACGACAGAGAGGGCGGTCGGCCGAGAGAGAGAGAGAGAGAGAACAAGAGAGAGCAAGAAGGAAGGAAAGAAAATGAGAGAGAGAGAGAGAGAGAGAGAGAGAGAGAGAGAGAGAGAGAGAGAGAGAGAGAGGTGATTCAGCCATGGCTTAGAGAGAGAGAGAGAGAGAGATCTTTGCTTAATCTCAAAGAAAAAAAAGTAAGACAAGATTGGTAGGTGGGGATTAGACATGCATTAAATGGAAACCTAGGCCCTAACCTATAGTTAATAGACTTGTCTTCTTCTTAATAAATATCAAGAAGCCTTAATGACCATCTTACCCTCACTTTTTCTGTCACCAAAGGAAGAGAGACAATTGACTAATTTGCCCTTAGCTCATCTTAAAAGAAAGAATGTCCGTCTAGGGGCAAAAGGGTAGTTTCTCACTTACAATCCAAATTTCACTTTTCCAGTCTTAGTTACCCCCAATGAGACGACGTCTAATTCTTTTCAAATGTTATAATTCTTCATTACCCGATTTCCAATTTTGGGATTCAATTCATGGTCAGTTTTCCGTCAATCGTAATTTCAGCTTATCTTAAACTAACGGGCGGCTTTGCAAACGTCACATGTATCGACTCAGTAATTCTCATCACGCTTAGGTTTGCTCAAGTTACGGCGACCTTGGTTGTCATGTAATTATGAGCGTTAATGCTAGCTCCAACGATCACTATCGTAAGAGTTCGATTTAGGAAATGTTTGCAAATCATACGTTGGTTAAGCGGAATCACCCGCGCTCCAATCGTACAACACTAGCAATGAATTTCATAATCATTCTTAGATCGGCCTTTATTGGCTCTAAATATTCCCTCGGCAATCCCTATGGTCAAAGTGTCGTTCCTTATCCGAGTTCCTAGGTCTACGTACTTAATTCTGGGTTAGCCTTTCCCTTTTGGTTACTTATGTGACATTCTGATTTTTCCTGTTATTTCGAGACTTTTACTGAGAATATATCTAGCGATGTAATTCAGTCTTATCTCGCTCGGATCTGATCAATCTCGAGTTAACCGACCACTAGGGAAAGGCTAACGCAGGACAAAGTACGTGGACCTAAGGAACTCAAACGGAAAATGGCACTCTGACCATAAGGATTGTCGAGGGAATGTTTAGAACCATTAAGGATCGATCTGAGAACGGTTAAGAAAGACATTGCGAGCGTTATACGATTGGGACACGGGTGATACCGTCAGCCAGTGTATAATTTGCAAAATATTACTTAATCGAGCGATGACGATCGAGACCGTCGGAACTAGTAATAGGCCCTCACAATTATATGACAACCAAAGTCGCCTTAGACTATCGAGTCCTGAGTGTGATGTGAATCACAGGGTCGATACGCATAAGTCTGCAAAAGCCGCCCGTCAGTTCGGGATAGCCTGAAATTTCATTCGTCAGAGGAATGATCCAGAAATGAGTTTCGAAAATTAGAAATGGGAAAATTTAGAATTTCAACATTTTAAAGTTTTGGACGCCGCCTCGTCGAAGGAAAATTTTAAGTGAAAACGACGCTTCGGACGACGGAGGATGAAGTTACCGTTTTGCCCTCGAACTTTGGCCTTATTTCTATTAATGGACAAGGGCATTTTGGTCCATTCCAAAGCCCCCTTGCTGCCGAGAATAGGAAGAAATGACAGCCATTGGATGAGTCTTGATGTGCAAGTGGACAAGTGTCAAAGGATTAAGCCCTTAGCATTAATTATTGCCTTTTAACCTACCATTCAACCTTGTTGACCATGTGGATGAAACAAGACCCTCAGTTCCTCCTTTGCCTTCTGCCGAACCTTTTCTACGCGACATCTTCTTCCTCTTCTTTTTTTTTTCTTTTTCCTCTTTCTGTCGTGAGCTCCCCAGACCCGACTGATTCTGCTCGCCGACTTCATTCTGCTCCACCACCACCGCCGGTGACTTCCAGCCGTCACACCTGCCACCAAAACCTTCCTCGACGTCTTGCCGAACTTCTTGAAGTGGTAGCTCGGTATTTAGACCACCGAGCAGCTCCGGCCAACCAATCTCCCACCGGTCGACGAAGTCTGATTCAACTGAGAGTAAGCTTCTGTTCAAATTTTGTTCAGTGGCTAAACTGATGAATTTTTGGACGGAATTTTGTGGAGACTCAGTACACTTGTAGAGGTAGCTGCTGTAAAAAATATTAGCCAATTTGAGCCACGTTTTGACCATGAACCGTTATGATCTTTGGAAGGGCAAAATCTGCCCAATTGCAGGTCAAGAGGGATCGGCAACTTTCAAGGGGTTCGAGGTGTCGCCTTGCGTTAAAACTTGCGGTGAGGCCTCCTAACATGTTAAAGTGGATGTTAGCTAATTAGTTTTGCCATGGATTAGGGAATTTGAAGGACTTATGGGTTGTTTAAGTAGGGTGTGCACAGAACCGAAACAACAGAACCGAAATTTCCCTGCTTCAGTTCTGTGCAAACCGATTCTTGGGGGGGGGCTGTTAGAGGTGATTTAGAGTTTCAAATGGATCCTTAAATCATGTAGGGATGTAGATTAATATGTTTTGAGGGTGTGTGTTTGATGGTTCGACGTTTGGACGATGGATTATTGATGAATGGGATGAATTTATGTCCTAGGTACGGCTGCCCTGTTTTGAGGAATATTGAAACCGAACCCTTGAGGACTTGGAAGAGTGGTTTTTGTTGGAACAAGCTTGAGGTAAGAAATTCCTAAACCTTAGTTAGGAGAATTGGACTCAATTGGTGATTTCGTGGGTGTCGTGACGATTTATGGTGACCCGTGTGTGGTTGTGTTATGTATGTCCTTGTGAGGAGTCGTTGAGTTGAAGGAGATTATATGATTGTGCCGTGGACCGGTTGCTGTCCTTGTGTGTCAAGAGTTGACAGTATTGCATATCCTGGATCATTGGCTTTAAGTATGTGCTTATATTCGATCATGGAGTCTTGCTTCGGGACGAACCTAGGCACGATTGAGAAATGTGTGGCACCCTGAGGCGTTGACACGCGGGGTTGCAAGGAGTGGTAACCTGATGCGTTTACACGGGTTTATCAAAGAAATGGCCTGAGGCGTTTGATACGCGGGCATGGATGTGGTGGAGATTGGTAGAGAAGAAAAGTTGTCACTTGATCTTTTATATAATGCATGCTTGACTGGAAAGATTTGTTGTTATCATGAATGACTGACTTATTGCTTGTCAATATTCTTGTGCCTCTGTTTATAATTGTTTTTGCCTGAGTGTATTGTTGGCCTAACTTAGGATTAGGACTATTCTTACTGAGATATAAGTCTCATCCCGTTGGGGAACCTTACTTTTGAGATCCTAGACGTGATCATGTTGCCGACCAGAATAGGTGACCCCAAGGAGATGACCGCGTATTTTGGTGAGTTTCCAGATAGTAGGGGTACTATTTATGTTAGGAAGTGCACTGTAGTCTGGGTCGACGAGGGTGAACCGGAGTGGAAGCCTCATAGGTTTGAAGCTTGGTTTCGGAGAAGAAACGGAGTCTCTACTGGTCCGCTGAAGGCATCGGAGGTGCCTCATGGGGTGGTTCCGAGTTGGTGCCATTCTACCAGGGATTCAATGGAGGTAGAAGTATCAGTCGCCGGTTCGAGGAATATAACTGAGAAGACTCCTACCTTGGAGGACTCTGAAGAAGTGATTGTGATAGAGGACTCTGAGAGCGAGGGGGAGGATACCACACTGGAGGATACCATTGAGGTGCAGTCCGAGACCTTCTCGGATTATGAGCCTTCGGAGGATGCTAGGGAGACCGAGGGTTCTAGTAGTTCTACTTAGTTATCCTGCACTGTTGGATGGTGCCTTTTTGGATGATGACCTCGTCGGTCAGTTGATCTTTTCTTTTGGGGACTTTGGATAGTTGTCTTTTGATCTAGTCCCGTACCCCTGACCCAAATAGCAGGAGTAACTCACTTGTGCTTTTGTACAAACTCTTGGGAAGTATATATTATCTGATGTTTCTCGACTCAAGTCTCTCTTTCATTTTTGTATAGCGATGTCTTGTTGGTTCCGCTTCTGCTTACTCTTTTTGCACTCGCTTTTGGTGCACTAGATGTTATGGGAACTAGATGGGGAAAATGTACTGTAGGATGTCACATCTCCCTTTGAGTGGTATCAGAGCGAGGTTAACTCAATCCAAGTTGATTGAGGACAGGAGTGATAAGGAGGAATGAGACTTGGGATGGCTGGGTAACGAGACCGTAAGAGAAATCATTAGAATCTAGTTAAGAATGCATGACGTGTGACGTGGCGCATATGTTTGGCATCATGAAAGTGGTATGATTGATGAGTTGCTAATGGTTGAGCTACATGGTTATTAATGCAATGAGTCTTTATACTAACTGGTGAAGAATGGGTGTCTTGCTAGAATATGAGGCATGCTTGTGTTCTTGTCTATTTTATTTTATTTGTGACTATGTTGGTGACCGAGCGAATGATTGCATAGTATAAGTGCTGCTTGCTGTGTAGCGTAGGACCACTAAATTTGTGTGGTTGAGCTAAGCTTCTATTTCCATTGTGGAATTAAGTGGTACAGAAAGTGTAGAGATGAGCGACCAAACGGGTAGACGTGGGAGACCTAGAGGTGGGGCTTCCAGTTCGAGATCACCTGTTGTAGAGAACACTGGGATGGGTGACGTACTAAGGGCATTGGAAAGAATCAGGAATTCGATAGATAGAAAAGCCCGAGATAGGGATGCCGCCATTACTCAAGCGATTGGGGCTGCTTTAGCCACTGTTAATGTTGCGACTGGTGTTAATGCAGGAAGCGGAGTGAATGAAAATGTTGGCCAAGGTGTGGGAACAAGCAATGCCAGAACTAATGAGAACAGTGGCCAGGGAGTGGAGGTAGGAAATACGTCGGGTATTAATATTGTGCCTAGGGACATAGGCCAATTGGTGGAACAGTTTGTGAAGTTAAGGCCACTTCATTTTAATGGAATCGGTGATCCAGAGTTGGCGCCCTTGTGGATAGAAAAGCTTGAAAAGATTTTTGGAGTGTTGAGATGTAATGATGAGGAGAAAGTACTCCTGGCGGTCTACCAGCTAGAAGGTACCGCAAATGATTGGTGGAAAGCGACGAAAGATGGAGTTTTCCCTGAAGGCACTGCCCTGAATTGGAATGTTTTCACCGCGGCTTTCAACGACAAGTACTTTTCAGAAACTGCGCAAGAAAGTAAGCTAGCAGAGTTTCAGAATCTGAGGCAAGGTAACATGACAGTGGATCAGTATGAAGCTGAGTTCGCTAGGCTGTCAAGGTACGTACCACGTTATGTCGAGGACCCACTGGAGAAAGCCCGGAGATTTCGAGACGGGTTGCGGCCCGAACTCCATAGTCAGATTGTGACAGTGAACCTGAGAACTTATAAGGAGATCTATGAGCGGAGACAGATGATAGAACGAGACATGAAGGAAAGAACAGCTGCGTCTGGATCGCGATTTCCTTCGTCCCGAGATAACCGTTAGTTTGGAAAGAGACCTATGATGAATAACAGACGCTTCGTCCCACCCCCAAGGAAGAATATTAGTAAACCGCCACATCAGTTCAGCCCAAGTTGTCGTCTCTGTGGGAGAAGGCATGGAAATGGACCTTGTCCGACTAGGACGGGTGCGTGTTTCAAGTGCGGTCAGATGGACCATCAAATGCGATTTTGCCCGAACCAAACTCCAATGGCTAGACCTCAAGGGCCACGACCACAAGTAGGACCACCAAATGCGGCGCCTCAGTTTGAGCAGAACCGACCCCCAGCTCAAGGAAGGGTTTATGCTGTGGCACGCAGGGACACAGAGGAGACGCCTGGTGTGGTCACAGGTACGGTTTATTTGTACGACCAAGCTGCTTATGCATTGTTTGATCTTGGTGCTTCACATTCCTTCGTATCTGCTCAATTTGCTGAATTGGTTAATTTGAAGCTGAAACCGTTGAGTGTGTTACTGCATGTTGCTACTCCGTTGAAGGACAATGTGTTGGTCTCGTTAGGCTGTGAGAATTGTAAGATAGTCATTAGTGATAGCGAGGAAAATATAGACTTGGCTGTGTTACCTATGTACGACTTCGATGTGATCATAGGAATGGATTGGTTGAGCAAGCTTGGGGCAGTGGTGGAGTGTGGTAGTAGGGTGATCCGTTTTTATCCGGATGGCCGCCCTAGCTTCGAATTCAGAGGAAATTGTGGAGGAATTTCCGTCCCATTAGTTTCATCGCTGGAAGCGACAAAGTTGATAGATGGTGGATGCCAAGCCTATTTGGCTGCGGTAGGAGATACTACTGTTGGAGAACCGGAGTTAGAAGATATAATAGTAGTACGGGAATTTCCAGATGTTTTTCCCCAAGAATTACCCGGACTACCACCCGAACGGGAAATCGAATTTGTTATTGAGTTAGCCCCTGGAACGGAGCCAATCTTGAAGGCACCTTATAGAATGGCGCTGTCGGAGTTGAAGGAACTAAAGGTGCAAATGCATGAGTTGCTGGACAAAGGGTTCATCAGACCAAGTGCATCGCCCTGGGGAGCACCAGTGCTTTTTATGAGGAAAAAGGATGGATCCCTTCGATTGTGTATTGACTATCGACAATTGAATCAGGTAACCGTTAAGAATAAGTATCCGTTGCCAAGGATTGACGATTTATTTGATCAATTGCAAGGGGCTTCAGTTTTCTCTAAGATAGATTTAAGGACATGGTATCACCAATTGAGGATTAAGAAAGAGGATATTCCGAAGACGGCTTTTAGAACGAGATACAGACATTATGAGTTTACCGTAATGCCTTTTCGGTTGACTAATGCTCTGGCTGCATTTATGGACTTGATGCATCGAGTGTTTAAGGACTTCCTCGATCATTTTGTCATAGTGTTTATTGATGATATTTTAATTTATTCGAAGAGTAACGAGGAACATGAAGAACATTTGAAAATGGTTTTGCAGACCTTGCGGGAATTCGTCATGGCTATGCCATTGACGCAGCTAACCAAGAAGTCAACGAAGTTTGAATGGACGGACAAGTGTGAAAGGAGTTTCCGTGAGTTTAAGCATCGCTTGACAACCGCGCCAGTTCTCACGATACCTTCTGGACCTGATGCAACATTCAAACTTCGTTGACTAAAAGGATTGGGGTGTGTACTGATGCAACACGGAAGGCTAGTGGTGTATGCTTCAAGGCAATTGAGACCCCACGAGTTAAACTATCCGACACATGACTTGGAATTAGCCGCGATTATTTTTGCTCTGAAAATCTGGAGGCATTACTTATGCAGCGAATGGTTTCAAATTTATACAGATCATCAGAGTTTGAAATATTTATTTTCTCAGAAGGAATTAAATATGAGGCAACGTCGGTGGATGGAATTGCTCAAGGATTATGATTGCGACATTTTGTACCATCCTGGGAAGGCGAATAGAGTTGCCGATGCACTCAGCCGGGAGTCTAGTATCGTGTACTTGATGGTTAGGGGATGGTCTGTGCTTGAAGGATTGAGGGATTCGGAGTTTAAGTTGGAAGTGAGCCAATTGACGAGCTTGGTAGTGTCGCGACCCGTCCGGAAGCGGACGCGGCTAATGGATTACCGATCGCGGGCCCTTTGATCGGCGCGGGCTCTCCCAGGCCCATACCAAATCGCGACGGGAGTATTTTTCAGAAGGATTCGACAATAAGAGTCGATCGCTTTCGACCTTCGGTGTGGTCGTGGTGGCATGTGCAACTTGTGCATGCATTTGGAGTCGCCACCGGTCTTTCTTGGAGGGTAGACCGGAAACCTTACTGACCGATTGGGAGAGGTCGATCAGTTCTGCGGAACCAGAGATTTTGGGTTCGGGGACTTGGTTACGTCGGTGTCATTACCAACGCCCTTTCGGTACCCTACGCGAGTGATTTTCCTAGCTAAGAGTTCATGCAGGCGCAATTTTAGGTGAGGTAGGCTTAATTCAGGATTTCATACAGATTGGAAGACTGTCCCTATCAATCACAATCAATTTAAATGAAAGCGCAATCAAGTACATAAATAAATCACTTCAATGCACACCAATTCACATCACATGGCCTCCTAGTATAGCCATAAGGGTTTAGGGAAGGCGTGATTTAGGACCGAGGTAAAATGGGAAGATTTGGAGGCGATTTAGCCCGAAGGGCAAAATCGTCAATTTTTGGAAGACGGTTCGCCCAAAGGGAGAAATCGTCATTTTAAGAATGATCGGGTTCAAAACACCCGGGATGAGTCTTGGCCAATTGATTGTGGCCATTTCCTATTTTTTTGGGATTTTTCTAGAATTTTTAGAATTTTTTTGGAAGACGGTTTGCCGGAAGGGCAAAACCGTCATTTTTGGAAAGACCGGGGGTCGAAAGACCCGAAACAGGTCATGGCCAGTTGAATGTGACCATTTCCTATTTTTTGGGATTTTTCTAGAATTTTTAGAATTTTTTGGAAGACGGTTTGCCGGAAGGGCAAAACCGTCATTTTTGGAAAGACCGGGGGTCGAAAGACCCGAAACAGGTCATGGCCAGTTGAATGTGACCATTTCCTATTTTCTGGAATTTTTTATAATTTTTCTGAATTTTCCGAATTTTTTTGAATTTTTTATGATTTTCCATTTTTTATTGAATTTATTGATTTTTTTTTATTATTACTGATTTTATTTATTTATTTATTTTTTTAAAAGAATAAATTATCCGGACCGGGTCGGATGACCCGGCCCACGCCCAGATCCGCGACCCACGAACCGACCCGCCTCCTCCACGATCAAAACGGCGTCGTTTCACGGACTGAGAATGGACGTATCAGATCGAGCCACGTGGCATCTTCTAGACCGTCGGATTATTATGACCGTTGACAGTTGACCGTTGACCGTTTGACCGTTGACCGTTTGACCGCCGGCGACTTCGCCGGAGAAGACGATGAACAGTGTTTTCTCCGGCCAAAGTCGCCGGAACCTCGCCGGAGGACCTCAAACCGACGTGAAAATAACCATTTTAAATCCCGATTTCGATACCTTTCAACCCCTCACAAACTCTACATCGATATTTGACGAAAATATGTCGAAAACGACGTCGGGAACATGCCGGAGAAATACCCACAGGTCCGGCACCGGCGACGATTTACAGATTTTTTATTTTCCGTTCAAGCTCAACTTCAAACACTCAAAGGGCATCTAATGGCTACTAGGAAACTTACTTGAGGTCTCCTGGTGCTCGACTACCGCTCGGAATCCCCCGTCGGAGCCCTGATCCAAGTCACGGCCGGTGGAGCTCCGAACGCCATTTCATCGCATTTCACGGTTCGGGGGTTGTCAAGGGCAGACGAAGCTCCGGTGGCAATTCCTGAAGCTCGAGGATCCTCCATTTTCGCCTACCTCCCTCTCGAAAACCACCCTTTTTTTCTCATGCCGAACTCCTCCCCTGTTTCAGCTTTCTTCGCCCCCCACCATCAACACTGAGCTCCTTCCTTTTTGCCATGGCCGACCGCCTTTCCGCCTTCTTCGACCACCCCCCTTTGTCCCCCATGTTCGACATCTATTTAACAAAGTAGACGCCCCCACCTTCGATGCCATCCCCTCTCTGTTTTCCCCCCTTTTTTTTTGTTTTTGGTCTGTGTGCGTGCGGGTCTGCAACTGAGTTGCAGACCCGGTTCGGACCGGGTCGGGCGGGTCTGACCCGACCGGCCCGGTTCGACTCTCCTCATCTAATTGAGCCCCAAATTAACATATTTTCATGAAATTGATGGCAAAATCGGACTCCTTGACATGTTTTCTATCAAATAAGCGTATTTTCGCGAATCAATTGATTGAAATTTAGTGAAAACCCCAAATTGTCCCTAGGATCCGAAATTGATTTTTGTTAAATTGAGGGCCCAAACGACTGAATTAGTCAAAATTGAGGCCACCAATGTATTTGTCATGATGAAAAATATAGGGTGGAGGTGTTTAATTTGAATGGGTATGCCCGCATGCAATTTAATTTCGAAAATTGTGAAACCGGGGACTAAATTGAAAGATTTTTGTGCAATTAAGCCCTTTTGTTCAAAATTGATCAAATTGGAGGGCAAATTGACCCAATTGCACTTCGAGACTTTAGAATTCAACGTCATAGCTTATGAAAAGTGAGAATTGAAAATTAAAAGACTCGAAAAGGAAATTTTTTTACTCGGTTCGGGTTTATGTTTGTGAAGGAACATAGTGACCCGAGCCGAATTTTCAAGATTTAAGGTGACACACTTGAAGAGGAAATTAAAACAAAATTATTAAATATTTGTGTATTTTTATGACCACGAATGGTATTTTTCTGATTTTTTTTGGGTATTTTTATAATTAAATAAATTCGAAAAATTATTAAAAATTACGAAAAATATTTTTTGTTCAAAATTGGTTCCTAAGGCTAGGCCAAGGCTTCCAAAGTTGATTTTATGATTTTATGACCTTTTTTTTGATATTTTTAATTAATTTAAAAGAAAAAAAAATCACAATAATAAATGGTCAAAAATCAGGTGTCAACAGCTGCCCCTCTTTGAGAGGAATCTCGTTAGAGGTTTCTCTCAAAGATAAGGTGGCACCTGATTCTTAACCGACTCAACTGGGAAAACGAGAGAAGAAATGCTATGATATTGAATTCTTAAGGCTCTTTGATGAAAGCTCCAATTAATCCCTGGTTTGCTCTAACAATTTGAACATGGGCCGGGACGAGAGAGACTTACCTGAAGCTCACCTGTCGGATGCTGCCGGTTGTGATGACTTTCAAGAGGATGCCTAGGACTCGTCATTGAGAATATCCTAGGGAGATTAAGCTCTGACCTGTATGGTAGGCCATACCATTATGGGATTCCTAACTGGTAGGAACCTGAGGAAGGCGCATCCCCACGCTTTGGGATTTGCCAAGGATTTTGATCCGTATGGTGGATTAGACCGTAAGCGGTTCGCCTACAGTAAGGCTTACCTAGGAAAATAACTTCTTTAACAATTGAAATTAGTCAAAGTTTTGATCCGTATGGGGGATCGGACCATTGGGTTGATCCTTATGGTGGTATCTACCTTTGAGCTGACCCTTCAGGCGGTTTCTACCTTTGATTGACCCTTTAGGCGGTTTCTACCTTTGTTTTGACCCTCCAGGCGGTATCTACCTTTGTTTTGACCCTTCAGGCGGTTTCTACCTTTGTTTGACCCTTCAGGCGGTGTCTACCATCAGTTTTGACTTTGAAAAGGGGTCTCATGACGAGGGTTCTCCACGTCCGATGAGACTGCCTAAATGAAAAGGGGTCTCATGACGAGGGTTCTCTACGTCTGATGAGACTGCCTAAATTTTTGAAAATGGGTCACATCCTCACCCCTTCTTTTGGAGGATCCCGAAACTTGTCGGGAATTCTGAAGCAGTGAAAGATTTTATCTTGACAAAGCTTCACTTGAGTCTGTTGAGGTTACATTCTGGGAGCTGGGTTCTCCAGGTATCCTGCAGAAGTTTGGGCCTGAAAGATTTTTCTTCACCAAGAAAACGTTAGTAATCTTTGGGAAGACCACGGCTGTCCATTTTGACAAAACCGTATGATTTAAGTTTTAATCGTGAAACGTGCATTTTGATGCTGGAGGTTATCCAAAGCATTCTTGCAATATGCAAATGTGATCACAAATCCCTTGCATGGAAAATCTGGATCAACAGTTTGAAAATTTCCAAAAAGAGTTTGCTCAAAACATCAATTGGAATATTTCTCGACAAGGAGGCCATCTCACTTGTTTTGAGGTGATGATTTTTAGGGGATGCACTCAATTCCCTACTGACCTGTGCCTAGGTTTTAGGCTCATTCGCAGCGCATACATTTTGATCAGTCGGGAGGTCTTCCACGGGACCGTAATGTTGGGCTTGGATATTGGTTTTCAAGGGGGACCCGCTTTGGAGTCGAGGCCATCGAATGAAAATCTTCACCATCTGCTCCGGGTTTACAAGTCAAGAACCCTGCAAAATGAGAAAGAAAGAGTCTTGCTCGTACTTCTTCGAGCTAAGCTATATGTTAACCCAAGTGTCTTAGTCAGAGAAGACTGTTTCAGGGTTGTAACATTGGTAGGATTGGGGACCGAAAAAAAAAAGCTTGTTTTTGGCCCAGAAATCATGAGGGGTTTGACATTGGTGATCATTGCAAAGTTATCACATGTTTTTTCCATTTTGCATCTTCAATTTTTGAGGCATGCAACCGCTTTTGACAACTCTGTCTGCGTCTTCCACGCTTGACATCATTTGGAGGAGTAGTCTTTTTGATCTGACTCCATTAGGGATTTCCTCTTTTCCCATCCAGCTTCATTGTGGATTAATCAAACAACTTACACGAGCATCGGCCTTGCTTTTACCAGGCACTTTGCTTTTTCTCGATGCCGTGGATTTTCTTATTTTTGAAATCCCACTTTTCTCATCTTCATGGGATTGTGTTAGACCTACGATCAAATGTCTAACAAGGTTAAGCATTAACTTAGGAATTTTTTTGCAAACCCTGAGTCTTGAACTCCTTCGTTTCTGAAGTGATGCTGCATCCGTCTTGGAATGTGCAATGATCACCAACGGGCTTATGAAATGATTTTGCAGGCTCAACTTGGCTATGCAAAGGATTCAGTGTGTGGGATAGAGAAATGAATGCTTCTCATCATCCTATGGCGCTTGGATTACCATATAAACAACACACAAAGATTAATGTTAGTCCGAGCAAGAAAATTTCTAACCATTTTCTTCTGATGCTGCTGGACTCACCTCCATTTTGCCCCGGTGTGGGGTGGCTCTTGACAGGGCTAAGAATGAAAACCGCCGTTCAAAGGGGTTATCAACGGTCACCTGTAGTGTTTAGGGGATATGAAACGAATGCCTTCGTCGTCCCAACCCATGTAATCGCTGCGAATGGTCCATACTTCCGTAGGTCCAGATTTTGCTATCTGATCCGCTCCACTTCTCTCTTAAATGTGTATAGGACGTGTTTTGACTAGGCTTGCCTCTCTTTTGAGTAAACTTCCTTTTGAATGATTTGACAAATAATCATATTTGGAAAAATTCATTTCTTTCTTTCCCAAAATTTATCCATCGAGGGGATTTTGTGATGTATCGTGCATGTCTTATTCATGCTTTGGGCAACCTCCCGATTTAAATAATGAACATCGATGCATTGGATAATTTTCATGACGGCTGAAAGTATTTTAACATTTTTTTGTCTCCAGCTAACTGGGAAAGGGATACTTACCTACCTGTCGTGGCTGCAGACCCCTGAAAATGTAAAAGAAGCATATCATTGCATGTTCACGAATTTTTCAAAAATCGAAACGATACATCCTACCCTTGGTCATGTACTCTAACGAGTAATACATGGGATGTAAAAACCTGTTCGTCTGTAAGGCGATTCCCCTGTCAAGGATAAATAACGAGTATCAATTCATATTCTCAAATTCAAGACAAATTGGAACGATACAACTTTACTCTTGGTTCTCATCCCGTTCTGATGTTGCGTATTGATATGAACAACATCTATCAAATCCGCCTATCCATTCTTGGAGTGTTTGCAAGATCAATGGTTCATCTGCCCCCCAGTTAGGCAACGTCTGTTCTGTTATTCGAACAAATGGCTCCTTGAGTGATTTATCCACGTTTATCACCTGAGAAGGGAAAGAAAGGAGACATTACTTCGGTATTCGATTGAAGATCGTTTAGGAACGATACATCGTTTTACCAAATAGGTGGCTTCGCGGCCAAACG
Organism: Rhodomyrtus psidioides; assembly: GCA_021437785.1. Classification (NCBI taxonomy): domain Eukaryota; kingdom Viridiplantae; phylum Streptophyta; class Magnoliopsida; order Myrtales; family Myrtaceae; genus Rhodomyrtus; species Rhodomyrtus psidioides. The sequence continues at coordinate 7,284,806 of JAILYB010000020.1, read as the reverse complement.
TATTTCGTATTGCAGGGGTAGATCTCATTATACTCCGCGGGTGATAGTCATTGTTCGGGGAACTTGCTCCACGGATTAAGCGATTAATCCACGGCCCTCGGCTTGAAGATGCTCAAAGGGTGATGTTGACACTCACGCGCAATTAGTTCTAGACATTAATGAAAGATGTTCCCGTGGGAACCTTACAGTGCGATCAACAACATATTCAATAGGAGTGTTCCACCCCTTTCGTCTAAGCATTTTTCATCGAGTAATCATGCCTTGCATCAGACGTTTGGTCATCTGCCTTGCGTCACCACTGTGATGGCCCTCCGGCTCCAAATTGATCGAGCCAAAGATTGAACTCATCGCCAAGGAAATTGCTCGGGTCTTCGGGCCATTGATGTTCAAGTTGGGTATCAACAATTGTTGGGAGCAGATTTCTTTCATCGCCTTCATTGTGAGGGACTGGAGTCTTTGAGCTGGAACCTTCATCATTGCCATGTTGGGGTCGAGACATACATTCCTGAAGAGTATTGATCCAAGTGTCCAGCTCCTTATCAAGGAAATCGCCTGTTCTTTCTAGCCCTTGGTGCCCATATTGGGTGTCGTCGACTGCAGGTGAGGGATTCCTCTCTTTGCTCTCGCCGTGAGCAATTTGATCCCTCGAATTGGGACTTCCTCCGATGACCGGCAGGTTTATATGTGCACTTTCTACCAATGCCAGATCTGCTTCAGGGACAGCATTAATGACTGATTCGCGCTCAAACTGAGGAATCTCTATGTGCTGGAACTGTGGCATATACTCTTGAGGAGTATTGAGATAGCTCGGCGGAGCATTCTGATTTGGGTTAGAGGAGTCGCTGACACGACTGCTAGTCCCGTCATTGCTGAAACACGGTTGGGTGCTCTTGGCTCTCCAATCATCATGGTTGTAACTCTGCCCAGCACTTGAGCTCCAACTGGCTTTATGATGGTTTAACGCTATCCTTCCATCCCTTAGCAATCTCCTATAGTACTTGAGGTGAGACTCAACGTTAATTCTAGAGCGCCCCGGCACATTCATAATCTCGAGTATGCGTAGTGGGCTAGCCGAATCAACTCCCAGTTCTCGAATTGCATCAACAAATTTGGTGTGAAGTTCATAGGTCCAGTAAAACCTTGTTCTCTTATCACCCAAAATATCGTCAATACTTCGGTAGCTATTCTCTACGGGATCTAGTCGTTTCAAAAGTTGTCCAGGGAGGGACTCACCGACTTTGGATTGGCTGGCTGCGACAGCGAGTTCGTCATTGAGAGAACTCCCCCTGTGATGATTCATATCCCATTTCTCAGAGGATGTTGGTGTTGATCCTATGGTGTTGACTTGCTCATGCAGATCTCCGGCGGTATCTGGCTGTGTCGGAAAATGTTGTGGAGAATACGGTAACAGCTGAGTGTTATTCGTCAACAGGGATGGTTCATCGAGGAACACCTCGCCGAGGACAACAGGATTACCACAATTAAGGCAGATGGCCTTGGTCAGAGCTTCCTTATATCTCGCGCTTTCAGCTTGAAGCTTCTCATTCTCCTCATTCAGGACCAGTAACTCATGGTCTGCGTATTGCTGTTTCACCCGGGTTCGTTTGTTGGCGAACCAAAACTTGACCTTCGAAAGCTCCAATCCTATCTTTCGGCTCAATTCCATTTTCTGTTGTCTGCTTGGAGTGGGGCATTCATTGAAGAAAGCTTCGAGCTCTCGGATTTGGCCTGGAGTGTGGCGTTGTAGTTGCTTCCTTTTCCGACTCCGGTCATCATTGTATACTCCTTCTTCGTAGCTGAAACCTAGAATTTCATCGCTAGAGGAGTCAGTCTCCATGGCTTTCTGGTAGTATTCAGCTCCAGGATCTTCAAAGTCTCCCAGCAGTTCGTGCTCAGAAATGTCCAGGTCGGGCGTTTCTAGCAGATGGGAATAGCTTTTAAACATGATGGATCGGAGTATCTCGGGCTGATCTAGTTCACTCAGCTTTCTCTATTTGCTCTTACGTGTTTGCTCACTCTAGAAATTTTCTCAAGTGATTGTGCGTGTCCTAGAACCCTCCTTCAGGCTGCATATGAAGGCCAGCAAGCAAGCGCTCCTCCCGAGACCTTGTAATTACTCATCGTCTGTATTCCCCTTTCTTTTTCCTCGTGATAGGATCACAAACTCTTTTGCATTGATTCGGTTTCATCAAGTATTGCGCTCATCCCCTAGTTCAGTCTTCAAAGTGGTGGGTCTACAATCTTTCGGCGCCTTTTATGATTTGCTAGGCCCGAGAACGTGGGGAGCAGCGGTGGACCCGCAATTAATGACTCCGTTTAATTCATTTAGCTCCATTAACGCTATGATCTTCTCTCAAGCCCTTTTCATCGTTCAAACGAAAGTGGCATTTTCCATGTGCATGCTGTTACTCTTCATTTCAGCATCCCGGGCGCTTGGTGAGGAAGGAGTCCGTGGCCACTCAAAATTTTAAAGACCGTCTCTGGTTTCAGACTTAATCTAACAAGGGATCATCACAACTGAGCATGACGATGTTCGTCGATAGCGTTGGTTTTAATATAGAATTAACTATAGTCATTAAAGAAAAATGTTCCCGTAGGAACTTTACAACGGATAAAATGAGTGATCTACTCGTGAACATGTTCTTCTTCCTATGGGTGTTCGTAGTGACCGACCCATCGTGCCCCGAGCCAGGCGCTAGATCACGGCTGTCCAAGCATGCCAGCTTCCCACTGATTGAACAAGGCATCGAGCCCCTCATCGAAGAAATCGTCTGTCGTGGGTTGACCAGCGGCAGGCAGAGCACCAGCCGACTGTTGCTCGAATGGAGGAGTGCGCACTCGCTGTACTTGTGACACGCGCTCTTGAGAAGTGTTGAAATGGCCTCTTGATGCCTGAGCATTACAATGGCGGTTCCCCCTAGCTTTTGAGCTCGAGACGGATTCCTCCCGGTTTAGCTCCGCTCGACGTTGTTTTAATAGCTTTCTGTAGGCAGCAAGGTGATTCCTGACCAGCTCCTTACTAAGCCCCGGTACATTCATGGCCTTAAATATGCGCGTCGGAGTTGCTGAGTCGATCCCCATTTGGTGAACCACGCCTAGGAATCTGGAATGCAGTTCAGGGGGCCAAGCGAACCTCCTCTTATCGTGGCCCAAAAGTGCATCGATGGCTTGACGACTGATTAACTCATCTCCAGCAGGACCCGACCCTATCGAAAATTGTTGTGCATGAGGCTGATATGCTTTGAGCTGGTCGGCGGTAACGTCCAGCTCCTTGAAACTATAACTCCAATCAAAGCGACGCAAATCCCATCCCCCAGGAGGCATTTGTATCATCTTTGTAGGATCATCCTGCTCATGCGTGACTCCGGCAAAATCTGGTTGAGCAGGAGATGCCCCGAGGGAGTAGGGTGGTAAATGAACGTCTTCAATCATCGCGTGAGGCTTATCGGGGAATATCTTATCGAGGGCGACGAGGTTATCGCAATGAGGGCAAACGGTAATATTGAGAGCTTTTTCATACCTCATGTTTTCTGTTCGCAGCTTTTGGTTTTCTTCCTTTAAAATCTCGACCACCTGACGTTTGCGTTGAGCCCTCGATTTGGATCTCCTATTTTGAAACCAAAACTGGATCCTCGACTGATTAATCCCCAACTCCCGACTCAATTCGATTCTCCACTTCTTTTTCATGTAATGGCTTTTACTGAAAAGGGTTTCCAGCATTTGGGTTTCCTCCTGAGAGTATTGGTGAGGACGTCTTCTTTTCCCGAGTTGAGCATTGTGGATGTCGTTGTCGTCGTCGCTGTGATCTTGATTTCCGTTGCCAGAAGTGTTGGGCTCCATGGTTTTGGCGTTAGACTTGATCTTGGAATCTTCGAGATCCCTCTGTGGTTCAATTTCTGAGATTTTTGAGTCAGTCGCCTCTAGCAGCTGACAGTAACCTCTTAAATATGTTGGATTGAGAAATGTTTGATTGGTTCTTGCCCACTCAGATCTCTACTCTTTCTTGTATGTTCACTCCCTATAAAGTTTTCTTCGAGTGACTTTGCATGTTCAGGAGACGCTCCTCAAGCATCATTAGGCAAACGTTCCCCCTCAAGACCTTGAATTTCTCGCTTAGCTTTTCAACGTGATGGGACTGCCAAACCCTGTTAGGGCTCTCTTCGATAGTTGCGCTTCCCTCCCACCTAACTCTAATAATGGTGATCCCGACAAATCTTTTACATCTTTTAATTGATGAGCCGAAAATCGCGGACCGAAACGAATCCAATGGTTCTCGTGAGGGGACCTCCTGCTTTACCCCCTAACTGGGCTCCACCAGCATCATTACTGAGACCCTTCATCATCCTCGAGTTGCTATAAAATGAGGAATTAATGTATGGAAGGTTAACGTTTTCGCATAATCAGCTTCTTCCTTCTAATCTCTCTGTTAAACTCGTCTTATTCTCAAGCCAACCCAACGCAAATGGCCTCCTCTCCCGTACGCACTTTTTCAACTGATGTCTTGGCCCAGTGGGAAAAGCTTTATAACCTACTGGGTCGCGGTTACGCGCACATAACCGATCATTCTGCAACCGCGGATGAAATCCGTGTCCTGCTCGAGGACTTAGATACCACTTCCCTCGAAGGTACTACGCTGGGGAGGGAATATAGAACTTTCCCGACCCTCTTTGCACACTCCTTAGAGGCCTACCGTGTTGCTGATCGGGAGGTTCTCGTGGCTCGCGTCTTGCGGGCTCGTTACCAGGATCGGTCTGATCATTTGGTGCTGACCAACTATTTGGCCGATAGTCACAAAAAGGCCGTCGAGTTTGCCAATGAGAGGGTCGCGACGTTGCTTCGCGAGAGGAGAAAACTGGTGGATCAATTGGCCCTATCCCTGACCGCTGGCGAGCACGACCGCCACAATGTCCTATTGAGGCTGCAAAGCGACTGGCAGGAAGAACGGCTTGACAAAATAACCGCAGACATAGCTCACGGGAATGGATTAGTTCGGGACTTGGAAATAATCACCGAAGAACACGAGGTCAAGGTCACTGAGGTTAAGGGAGAATGCAGAAACCTTTTCCTCAAGCTCGCGGACCAGGACATGCGGAGTCGTGAGTACGGGCAGAGCATTAACAACATGGAGGGTCAGTTGGGCTCCTTTGTGTCGTTAATTAGGGCTCACTTTGGCTTTACTTTTCCGCCCCGAATTGTATGACCTGCTTCTGAAAACCCTCCGCTGAGCAAAATAAATGAAAGTTCTTGTGTGTGTGTTTTAACTTCTGTATGGTTCATTTCTTCGAGCATCCGAACATCTTCGACTTGGGTGAGCCGAACCATAATATCAATAAGCAGAGCAAATATGTCCTGATTTTATAACTCGCTCATGATCAGATGAGATAATAGCCTTAGACTTGTCCAGGAAAAGATTTCTCTCTATTACCTATTTTTTTACCTGCAAATAAAAAGACAGAATCAGAAGGGATAATTTGAAAAAGAAATCAAAAACCCCTTTCAATCCTTTGCTTGCCCATGATTAATAAGGACAAGAACTTTTACAAGGGTTTTAATCTTGCGCGAAAATTTTTTATCAATATTCCTCGAAAGAAAGCATACTATTGAAAGGAATGTAATTCACAATAATCGCTTTTGATCAATTTCGAGAGGAACGAATTACTCAAAAGTGCGAGGCATAATAACGTGTTTTAAATTTAATTGAAGATACGGCATCCAAATCAAGGCCGTTTTGTTAAGAACGAGAGTAATTTGGACATCTATCTCGTCATTAAATTCAAAACAACGCCGATGTTCTCGATCAATTATCGTGGATTACCAGCGACGTAAAACATGCATGGACCAATTCAAGTGTATAATTCCTTCTAGCGAAATTGGGGTTGGATTACCCTACACGACCAAAAAGGTCGTGCAGGATTTCCAATTTTAATTTCCTCTAAAGGAATTATAAACTTGACTTGGGAGTATTCGAATGATTAGAGAAAATGCCACTATCACATTCCCATGACCTGTCAAAAGAAAAGCAACCAAGTTCCATCTAAATGTATACACCAATAGATCCCTAATACAATCACTCTAAGGGGTGAGATAGAGAAAGCCTCGATAAAAATAAACCCTATACAAGAGGACTAGTAATGGAAAATTAAACAAAGGAATGTGATCCTAACGTTTAAGGATGCCCCAAGCTCGATCTGTGACTTCCGGATCACTTGCCCCAACTCGTCATCTTCATTGGACGATATCTCAATAATGTCCATAGTAGGCTCCTTTGTTGCTCACTCGGTGCTTGTCATGGGATATCATCCTCTTCGTCTTCTATCAAGGACGTTTGGGAAAAACACACACATCTATCCTTGAAATGGCATTTAATCTAATCACCAGAATGCAATGAATGAAATGCCTATATTTATATGAACTGTAATAGATTCGAGGTATAGAGAGTCTTACCAACCAAACTCGTCGACTTATGTGCGGTTTTAGGTGTACCAACCGCCCAAAGACATGCGCATGAAACAAGTGATGGTAAACTTCTAAAAATCAGAGGGTTTGGCACCTAAGGTTAAGGTTCCCACCTCGAGTTCTGGGAAGAGCCGATTTCATTGCACAGCTATCGTTGCATTGGGACTCGATCCATAGTTCGAAGTGAGCGAAATTGAAAAGTGGATTACCCCGTGTTTTTCCTCACGGAGATTCCATTTTCAATTCCTTCTATTGTGTTCCTAAAGGCGGCGCCCGGGGTTTTAAGCGCGGTTGTGTGTGTCCATGTGTCGTGATCATCGCGATGCAAGTCATGCACAACAGTTTATCAATCAGCGCTTCAAATCATCCACACAACATACATTCCTACGCCAACCTGCATAAGACAATGTTAATCACGGACTACACCCCTTGTCACTCCAATCTGCAAAAACATATAACACCTATCATAAGCGGACTTACCTCACCTTCAAGAGCGCCTGCATGGTTAGAAAAATCACTCAGCGTTTTAATTACGGCCTAAGTCCACTTGAGGTCTAGAACCATAGGTTCCAGAACAAAGTCCCCAGCGGAGTCGCCAGCTGTCGCGACCCGTCCGGAAGCGGACGCGGCTAATGGATTACCGATCGCGGGCCCTTTGATCGGCGCGGGCTCTCCCAGGCCCATACCAAATCGCGACGGGAGTATTTTTCAGAAGGATTCGACAATAAGAGTCGATCGCTTTCGACCTTCGGTGTGGTCGTGGTGGCATGTGCAACTTGTGCATGCATTTGGAGTCGCCACCGGTCTTTCTTGGAGGGTAGACCGGAAACCTTACTGACCGATTGGGAGAGGTCGATCAGTTCTGCGGAACCAGAGATTTTGGGTTCGGGGACTTGGTTACGTCGGTGTCATTACCAACGCCCTTTCGGTACCCTACGCGAGTGATTTTCCTAGCTAAGAGTTCATGCAGGCGCAATTTTAGGTGAGGTAGGCTTAATTCAGGATTTCATACAGATTGGAAGACTGTCCCTATCAATCACAATCAATTTAAATGAAAGCGCAATCAAGTACATAAATAAATCACTTCAATGCACACCAATTCACATCACATGGCCTCCTAGTATAGCCATAAGGGTTTAGGGAAGGCGTGATTTAGGACCGAGGTAAAATGGGAAGATTTGGAGGCGATTTAGCCCGAAGGGCAAAATCGTCAATTTTTGGAAGACGGTTCGCCCAAAGGGCGAAATCGTCATTTTTAAGAATGATCGGGTTCAAAACACCCGGGATGAGTCTTGGCCAATTGATTGTGGCCATTTCCTATTTTTTTGGGATTTTTCTAGAATTTTTAGAATTTTTTTGGAAGACGGTTTGCCGGAAGGGCAAAACCGTCATTTTTGGAAAGACCGGGGGTCGAAAGACCCGAAACAGGTCATGGCCAGTTGAATGTGACCATTTCCTATTTTTTGGGATTTTTCTAGAATTTTTAGAATTTTTTGGAAGACGGTTTGCCGGAAGGGCAAAACCGTCATTTTTGGAAAGACCGGGGGTCGAAAGACCCGAAACAGGTCATGGCCAGTTGAATGTGACCATTTCCTATTTTCTGGAATTTTTTATAATTTTTCTGAATTTTCCGAATTTTTTTGAATTTTTTATGATTTTCCATTTTTTATTGAATTTATTGATTTTTTTTATTATTACTGATTTTATTTATTTATTTATTTTTTTAAAAGAATAAATTATCCGGACCGGGTCGGATGACCCGGCCCACGCCCAGATCCGCGACCCACGAACCGACCCGCCTCCTCCACGATCAAAACGGCGTCGTTTCACGGACTGAGAATGGACGTATCAGATCGAGCCACGTGGCATCTTCTAGACCGTCGGATTATTATGACCGTTGACAGTTGACCGTTGACCGTTTGACCGTTGACCGTTTGACCGCCGGCGACTTCGCCGGAGAAGACGATGAACAGTGTTTTCTCCGGCCAAAGTCGCCGGAACCTCGCCGGAGGACCTCAAACCGACGTGAAAATAACCATTTTAAATCCCGATTTCGATACCTTTCAACCCCTCACAAACTCTACATCGATATTTGACGAAAATATGTCGAAAACGACGTCGGGAACATGCCGGAGAAATACCCACAGGTCCGGCACCGGCGACGATTTACAGATTTTTTATTTTCCGTTCAAGCTCAACTTCAAACACTCAAAGGGCATCTAATGGCTACTAGGAAACTTACTTGAGGTCTCCTGGTGCTCGACTACCGCTCGGAATCCCCCGTCGGAGCCCTGATCCAAGTCACGGCCGGTGGAGCTCCGAACGCCATTTCATCGCATTTCACGGTTCGGGGGTTGTCAAGGGCAGACGAAGCTCCGGTGGCAATTCCTGAAGCTCGAGGATCCTCCATTTTCGCCTACCTCCCTCTCGAAAACCACCCTTTTTTTCTCATGCCGAACTCCTCCCCTGTTTCAGCTTTCTTCGCCCCCCACCATCAACACTGAGCTCCTTCCTTTTTGCCATGGCCGACCGCCTTTCCGCCTTCTTCGACCACCCCCCTTTGTCCCCCATGTTCGACATCTATTTAACAAAGTAGACGCCCCCACCTTCGATGCCATCCCCTCTCTGTTTTCCCCCCTTTTTTTTTGTTTTTGGTCTGTGTGCGTGCGGGTCTGCAACTGAGTTGCAGACCCGGTTCGGACCGGGTCGGGCGGGTCTGACCCGACCGGCCCGGTTCGACTCTCCTCATCTAATTGAGCCCCAAATTAACATATTTTCATGAAATTGATGGCAAAATCGGACTCCTTGACATGTTTTCTATCAAATAAGCGTATTTTCGCGAATCAATTGATTGAAATTTAGTGAAAACCCCAAATTGTCCCTAGGATCCGAAATTGATTTTTGTTAAATTGAGGGCCCAAACGACTGAATTAGTCAAAATTGAGGCCACCAATGTATTTGTCATGATGAAAAATATAGGGTGGAGGTGTTTAATTTGAATGGGTATGCCCGCATGCAATTTAATTTCGAAAATTGTGAAACCGGGGACTAAATTGAAAGATTTTTGTGCAATTAAGCCCTTTTGTTCAAAATTGATCAAATTGGAGGGCAAATTGACCCAATTGCACTTCGAGACTTTAGAATTCAACGTCATAGCTTATGAAAAGTGAGAATTGAAAATTAAAAGACTCGAAAAGGAAATTTTTTTACTCGGTTCGGGTTTATGTTTGTGAAGGAACATAGTGACCCGAGCCGAATTTTCAAGATTTAAGGTGACACACTTGAAGAGGAAATTAAAACAAAATTATTAAATATTTGTGTATTTTTATGACCACGAATGGTATTTTTCTGATTTTTTTTGGGTATTTTTATAATTAAATAAATTCAAAAAATTATTAAAAATTACGAAAAATATTTTTTGTTCAAAATTGGTTCCTAAGGCTAGGCCAAGGCTTCCAAAGTTGATTTTATGATTTTATGACCTTTTTTTTGATATTTTTAATTAATTTAAAAGAAAAAAAAATCACAATAATAAATGGTCAAAAATCAGGTGTCAACAGGTAGCGGCCTTGAGGATAGAACTAGAGATCCAGAAGAGGATAAAAGCCCTACAGCCTACGGACCCGGAAATTCAGAAGATTCTGGGTATGGACGTGACGAAGAGGAAACCGGAGTTCCAAGTATCAGCAGATGGAATTTTGAAATTTCGAGGACATTTATGTGTACCGAAGGACGAAGAGCTCAGAGAAAGGATTTTATCAGAGGCTCATAGAAGCAACTACAGTATCCACCCTCGTAGCACAAAGATGTACCAGAACTTGCGCCAGAATTATTGGTGGAATGGAATGAAAGTGGATGTGGCGAAACATGTAGCAAAATGCTTGACATGTCAACAAGTAAAGGCACAGCACTATAAGGGGGTGCATGAAACCCATTCTATTTCTCTGTTTTTTTGTTTTTCTGTTCCAGGAAATAGCTTTGGACAAGAAATCCGTTTGATGACGCATTTTTGTTTTTCTATTCCCCGGCCAAACTTTTGGCTAAGAAATAGATTTGGGCTAAGATTTGAGAAATAGAAAAAAGTAGCTTTTCTATTTCTGAAATAGATTTGAGAAATAGAAAAAAGTCTTCGACCGTCGCGGCCGCCGTCGCCCCCGCCGCCGCCGGTCGCCCCCGAAGCCGCCGGTCGCCGCCGCCGTCGCTGGTCGCCGCCGGCCGCCGTCGCCGGTCGCCGCCGGCCGCCGGCCACCGTCGCCGCCGCCGCCGGTCGCCGGCCGCCGACCGCCCGCTGCCACCGCCGGTCGCCGCCGCTAGTCACCGTCGCCGGCCGCTAGTCGCCGGCCGCCGCTAGTCGCCGGTCGCCGCCGCTAGTCGCCGGCCGCCGCCGCTAGTCGCCGGCCGCCGCCGCTAGTCGCCGGCCGCCGCCGCTAGTCGCCGGCCGCTAGTCGCCGGTCGCCGCCGCTAGTCGCCGGCCGCCGCCTTCGGTCGCCGTCTCAGGCCGACCGCCGCCGGTCGCCTTCGCCGGCCGCCGCCTTCGGTCGCCGCCGCCGCCGCCACCGATCGTCGTCACCGTCGCCCGTCGCCGCCATCGGAAATAGGGTTAGGGAAGAGAAATTTTATGCTATTATGAAACGAATTTCTGTTTCGGAAATAGAAAAATTATATCGTTATCAAACGCGATTTTTAGTTGAGAAACTCGTCTAGGAAATAGAAATGGAAAAACCTATTTCTTGCCAGAAATTGTGCCATGAAACAGAATGGGTTTCATGCACCCCCTAAGCATGGTGGGTTGCTACAGCCGTTGGAGATTCCTGAATGGAAATTGGAGCACGTGACCATGGATTTTGTGATGGGATTACCAAGAAACCAAAGAGGCCACGATTCTATTTGGGTAGTAGTGGATCGATTGACTAAGTCGGCACATTTTATTCCTGTGCGAAAGGACTTCGCGATGGACAGGTGTGCTGAACTGTATATGCGACAGATAGTAAGGTTACATGGAGTGCCCATAACGATTACGTCGGATAGAGATCCCAAGTTTACGGCTAATTTTTGGAAGAGTCTTCAAGAAGCCATGGGAACCCGACTGCAGTATAGTACGGCCTATCATTCGCAGATGGACGGACAGTCGGAAAGAACGATTCAAACGCTCGAAGATATGTTATGAGCCTGTGTTATAGATTTCAAAGGCGGATGGGATAATCAGCTACATTTGGTAGAGTTTGCATATAATAACAGTTACCAGCAGAGCATTCGAATGGCACCTTTTGAGGCGCTCTATGGAAGAGCCTGCGGGACGCCAGTGTGCTGGGACGAAGTTGGAGAAAGGAGTATTACATGCTCGGAGTTGGTAGAGCAATCAGTAGAGGCTGTCAAGATAATTCGAGATAGACTGAAGACAGCTCAAAGTCGTCAAAAGAGTTATGCGGACAAACGACGCAAGCCTCTGGAGTTTCAAGTAGGAGACCATGTGTTTCTCAAGGTATCGCCGATGCGAGGTTTGTCTCGATTTGGAAAGAAAGGGAAACTAAGTCCAAGATATGTAAGCCTGTTTGAGATTTTGGAGCGGATTGGAACCCTGGCCTACAGGCTCGCCTTGCCGCCTAGTTTGTCTCAAGTACATAATGTCTTCCATATGTCAATGCTACGGAAGTACGAGCCGGACCCGACACATATATTGGATTATGAGACCATCGAAGTGGACGACCGAGTGTCCTATGTGGAGAAGCCAGTAAGAATTGAAGATCGAAAAGAGCAAGTTCTGATGAACAAGACGATTCCATTAGTTAAGGTTATTTGGGAGCACCATGGAACTGAAGGCGTTACATGGGAAAGCGAGGAAGCGATGAGGCATCAGTACCCCCATTTGTTTGAGTAGATGGGTTTATTGTAAATTTCAAGGACGAAATTTTTGTAAGGGGGAAGAGTTGTGGCATTCTGATTTTCCCTATTATTTCGAGACTTTTACTGAGAATATATCTAGCAATGTAATTCAGTCTTATCTCGCTCGGATCTGATCAATCTCGAGTTAACCGACCACTAGGGAAAGGCTAACGCAGGACAAGGTACGTGGACCAAAGGAACTCAAACGGAAAATGGCACTCTAACCATAAAGATTGTCGAGGGAATGTTTAGAACCATTAAGGATCGATTTGAGAACGGTTAAGAAAGACATTGCGAGCGTTATACGATTGGGACACGAGTGATACCGTTAGCCAGTGTATAATTTGCAAAATATTACTTAATCGAGCGATGACGATCGAGACCGTCGACACTAGTAATAGGCCCTCACAATTACATGACAACCAAAGTCGCCTTAGACTGTCGAGTCTTGAGTGTAATGTGAATCACATGGTAGATACGCGTAAGTCTGCAAAAGCCGCCCGTCAGTTCGGGATACCCTGAAATTTCATTCGTCAGAGGAATGAAACCAGAAATGAGTTTCGAAAATTAGAAATGGGAAAATTTAGAATTTCAACATTTTAAATTTTTGGACGCCGTCTCGTCGAAGGAAAATTTTAAGTGAAAACGACGCTTCGGACGACGGGGGATGAAGTTACCGTTTTGCCCTCAAACTTTGGCCTTATTTCTATTAATGGACAAGGGCATTTTGGTCCATTGCAAAGCCCCCTTGCTGCCGAAAATAGGAAGAAATGACAGCCATTGGATGAGTCTTGATGTGCAAGTGGACAAGTGTCAAAGGATTAAGCCCTTAGCATTAATTGTTGCCTTTTAACCTACCATTCAACCTTGTTGACCATGTGGATGAAACAAGACCCTCAGTTCCTCCTTTGCCTTCTGCCGAGCCTCTTCTACGCGACATCTTCTTCCTCTTCTTTTTTTTTTCTTTTTCCTCTTTCTGTCGCGAGCTCTCCAGACCTGACTGATTTTGCTCGCCGACTTCGTTCTGCTCCACCACCACCGCCGGCGACTTCCAGCCGTCACGCCTGCCACCACAGCCTTCCTCGACGTCTTGCCGAACTTCTCGAAGTGGTAGTTCGGCATTTAGACCACCGAGCAGCTCCGGCCAATCAATCTTCCACCGGTCGACGAAGTCTGATTCAACTGAGAGTAAGCTTCTGCTCGAATTTTGTTCAGTGGCTAAACGGATGAATTTTTGGACGGAATTTTGTGGAGACTCAGTAGACTTGTAGAGGTAGCTACTGTAAAAAAAATTAGCCAATTTGAGCCACGTTTTGACCATGAACCGTTATGATCTTTGGAAGGGCAAAATCTGCCCAGTTGCAGGTCAAGAGGGATCGGCAACTTTCAAGGGGTTCGAGGTGTCGCCTTGTGTTAAAACTTGCGGTGAGGCCTCCTAACATGTTAAAGTGGATGTTAGTTAATTAGTTTTGCCATGGATTAGTGAATTTGAAGGACTTATGGGCTGTTTAGGTAGGGTGTGCACAGAACCGAAATTTCCCTATTTCGGTTCTGTGCAAATCGATTCCTGGGGGGGGGGGGGGAGGCTGTTAGAGGTGATTTAGAGTTTCAAATGGATCCTTAAATCATGTAGGGATGTAGATTAATATGTTGTGAGGGTGTGTGCTTGATGGTTCGACGTTTGGACGATGGATTATTGATGAATGGGATGAATTTCTGTCCTAGGTACGGCTGCCCTGTTTTGAGGAGTATTGAAACCGAACCCTTGAGGACTTGGAAGAGTGATTTTTGTTGGAATAAGCTTGAGGTAAGAAATTCCTAAACCTTAGTTAGGAGAATTGGACTCAATTGGGTGATTTCGTGGGTGTCGTGACGATTTATGGTGACCCGTGTGTGGTTGTGTTATGTATGTCCTTGTGAGGAGTCGTTGAGTTGAAGGCGATTATATGATTGTGCTGAGGACCGGTTGCTGTCCTTGTGTGTCAAGAATTGACTGTATCGCATACCCTGGATCATTGGCTTTAAGTATGTGCTTATATTCGATCATGGAGTCTTGCTTGGGGACAAACCTAGGCACGATTGAGAAATGTGTGGCACCCTGAGGCGTTGACACGCGGGGTTGCAAGGAGTGGTAACCTGATGCGTTTACACGGGTTTATCAAAGAAATGGCCTGAGGCGTTTGATACGCAGGCATGGATGTGGTGGAGATTGGTAGAGAAGAAAAGTTGTCACTTGATCTTTTATATAATGCATGCTTGACTGGAAAGATTTGTTGTTATCATGAATGACTGACTCATTGCTTGTCAATATTCTTGTGCCTCTATTTATAATTGTTTTTGCCTGAGTATACGGTTGGCCTAACTTAGGATTCAGACTATTCTTATTGAGATATAAGTCTCATCCCGTTGGGGAACCTTACTTTTCAGATCCTAGACGTGATCATGTTGCCGACCAGAATAGGTGACCCCAAGGAGATGACCGCGTATTTTGATGAGTTTCCAGATAGTAGGGGTATTATTTATGTTAGGAAGTGCACTGTAGTCTGGGTCGACGAGGGTGAACCGGAGTGGAAGCCTCATAGGTTTGAAGCTTGGTTTCAAAGAAGAAACGGAGTCTCTACTGGTCCGCTGAAGGCATCGGAGGTGCCTCATGGGGTGGTTCCGAGTTGGTGCCATCCTACCAGGGATTCCATGGAGGTAGAAGTATCAGTCGTCGGTTCGAGGAATATAACTGAGAAGACTCCTACCTTGGAGGACTCTGAAGAAGTGATTGTGATGGAGGACTCTGAGAGCGAGGCTGAGGATACCACACTGGAGGATACCATCGAGGTGCAGTCCGAGACCTTCTCGGATTATGAGCATTCGGAGGATGCTAGGGAGACCGAGGGTTCTAGTTGTTCTACTTAGTTATCCTGCACTGTTGGATGGTGCCTTTTTGGATGATGACCTCGTAGGTCAGTTGATCTTTTCTTTTGGGGACTTTGGATAGTTGTCTTTTGATCTAGTCTCGTACCCCCGACCCAAATAGCAGGAGTAACTCACCTGTGCTTTTGTACAAACTCTTGGGAAGTATATATTATCTGATGTTTCACGACTCAAGTCTCTCTTTCATTTTTGTATAGCGATGTCTTGTTGGTTCCGCTTCTACTTGCTCTTTTTGCACTCGCTTTTGGTGCACTATATGTTATGGGAACCAGATGGGGAAAAGGTACTGTAGGATGTGACAAGTTAACTTGAGATTGATCTTGTTCGAGTAAGATAAAATTGAAATACATCGGCAGATATCTTTTCATTCATAAGTCTCGAAATGATCGGGAATTCATAATATCACAGCCTATGTGCCCAAGAATTGCCACTAATTACTTCAAGATTATCAACATCAAAAGGCTATTGTTGTTCCATATGAATATGAGAGTGTTAATGAAGATGTATGCTCTAATAATTAATCTCTAACTGACCTTTTTTTTGTCGGAACGAACATCTTCATTTCATATGAAAAGAGGAGTACATAACTTCATGATAAATATGCGAATCCAACAAAGCAAGTAAAACAAGAAAATTTGAAAAAGTGAATCAACTTGATACTGCTTGTAAGGACAGGCCTGCTCTCCAAAGACAGATCTGTTGTAGCATCAAAGTTCATACGGCGGCTGATCACCAAATCTCGCATCATCAGTGATGGGCACACGTCGAGACAATCTTCTCTAGTAACTACGGTTTTGCCAAAAGGTAATGCGCATCTAAGTACGGTGTCTCCAGAACCATCACCGTATAGAAACCGTAACAACACCCAAAGATTGAAGGACCACAGAAAACGTCTTGTAAATCCCAGATCTATCTTTAGATCAGGATAGAAGAGTACCCAAATCTAGATATAGTTCTAGATTGGGAGAGAAAGGCTACACAAGATAGCAGTTGATCACAAAATCACTTTCAGACAAGCCGATTGTTGAAAACAACAACAAACCAACCTTGAAACCTTGTGGAGCGCTCGACTAGCTAGAGCAAACACTTGGAGCCGGAGTGAGCGAGTAGATTCGGATAGAGAAAAATCTTTTGAAACACTCACACTTCGATCTTCAGAACTTGCTTCCGTGAAAAATGTCAATCACGTTCACAAAATCGAGGAATAAAACCGAAAGAAAACAAGAAACGACAAATAAATAAAATGGGAGATGGAGAGGGAGGGAACATGAGTTGAAAGGTGGGGGTGGGGGGTGGGGGGCAGGGAGAGAGAGAGAGAGAGAGAGAGAGAGAGAGAGAGAAAACCATCTCTCCCTCCCTCAAGGAGATCTAGAGGAGAGGCGGCGCAAGGTAAAAGAAACCCTAGGGAGAGGAAGAAAAGAGGAGGGTTATTGGAATATTTTTTTTAATCTCTGACTGACCTCAATCTTGATAATTTTGAAAAAAAAATAGTACTGATTTTTGGATGTGTGGGCAGATTGAGATTAGAGCAAGAAGTTGGAGTTTTTTTTTTTTTTTACGCAGAAGAACACCTGGAGTATCAATATTTGTGTACGGCGCTCACTTTAGTGCCAATTTTTTTCTCCGGCTCACTTAAGTGCCAATATTTGTGTTCGACGATCACTTTAGTGCTAATTCCGACAAAAAACGATTATTTATGTGCCAATTTCGACCAAACAATACACGTGACATTTTTTTTATTAATTTCTTTGTACTTATGGCGTCCACGTGGAAATTTTCCTTTTCAAATTCAGTCCACATAAAAGCCATCTGGATTTTTAAACTAACAATTAAGTTAATTTTTGTTTAAAAAAAATAACCAAAAATAACTTAAATTTTTTTAAAAAAATTATACTTGCAGCGGCAAGGGCTGTGAGCCCTTGCCGTCGCTCACCATCGCCGGCAGTGGCAGGCGATGGGTGGGATAGTACCTGGCAGAGTTGCTGATCCTCGGCGACCCCCGTGAGCCCTTGTTGGGGGTCGGAGAGGCCCGACCGTGGCTGGCCGAGGCCTCGCGGCCCCACGGCGAGGCCGACCTCGCCCAGATCTGCGTGAGGTTGAGCCTCGCCGTGGTGGGGCCCGACCAGCTTCGTCCAGCGACGACCCACATCACTGCGGTGAAGAAGACAGCACCATGGACCTTCATCACCATGATCGTGCTCTACTTTCTCTCTCTCAAAAACCTAAACATAGAACGGCAGTGGGAAATCAGTGGGTTTCGAGCTTCCTTTTATAAGGGCTTCATGATCTTGTTCTGGCCAAATCGCTGGAACATCTACCTCCAGCCTCCAAATCACACCGACGCCGGTAGGGCGAAGAAATTCTAGGCAGTTCATCCATTCTGCTGTGGCAAGATGAACAACATTGACGGTCACACACTCGAGTCCCTTCTCTGCAAAATCGCCACAAAAAAAGACACTCTCAGCCTCAGCACACTCGGGAGAACAAAAACCCTCCGTCACAGGTTAGGTAGCTTGTCACCCGCCGTCACCAACCTCATGCTCAACGAGGAGATTCAAATTGAGGCAATGTACTTGAACGGTGAGTTAGAAGCCGTTTTCTCGACAGCTTTGACTAGTGTCCAAGCGGTGGGTTCTGAAATGGTGTTGTCAATCCAAGAATCCAGCTCTTTCTTTCCCGATTCTACATGTCCAGTAAAGCCACCCTTCCTCTGCTGGGGTTTCTTTCCTCAGCGGGCCTCTCAACGACATGCTTCTCAAGGAGACCTCCGAAGGGGAGGCACCAGGTCGAGTCTTTGGAGCGCGCCAAGAATGCTTTGGAGAGCAAGCTAGCTTGGTTCGGCATCGAGAACGAGGCACTCGAGGTCGAGTTGGACTGGGCAAGCCGGGAGAGCATTGGGCTGGTGCTGGAGAAGGGTGTCGTTTGCACTCTCTTGGAGACCCATATGGTCGAAATCAACGCTCGGGTGGAGAGGTTATTGAAGCGAAGAGAGGGATTTTGTGAAAGCGGAGTGCGTGGGTTTGGTCGAGCAGGCGAACCAGTTGAAGTAGAACCTGGGTGAGATGGAGAAATTGTGAAGGAATCTGGAAGGGATTTTCCATATATTGAAATTGTTTGAATCTGGAAATGTTGAAATTGTTTGAATCTGGAAGGGATTTTTCAGATTTCTTTTTTACCAAAAAAAGGTTGAGCTTCGTTGAAGGCCGCTGCAGATGTTTGATTTTTTTTTTTTTTTACAATTTTTGTTTTTTTTCTGGTTTTACTATTTTTTTTGTTATTTAGTCAACTTTTGTTACTTTTTTTTTTTTCAGTTTTTATCCTATTAGGTGGAATTTTGTTTATTAGTTTTGGCTTTTTTTAACGCTGACAAGGATATCCGGCGAGCCATATGTGTGCCACACATGATTTCCAATGAGCCACGTCGGACTTAGCACTAAAATAAACATTTTTTTTTAAAAAAAATTGACACTTAAGTGATCCAAGAAAAAATATTGGCACTAAAGTGAGCGCCGTACACAAATATTGACACTTCTAGTGTTCTTCTGCCTTTTTTTATAATAAAAGTAGTTCGGGAAAATTTGGGATTGAATCTAAAATGGAGGAACTTGTAGGAAATTGGTGCTTTCATGGTGGCCTAATACTCAAAAAACAAATCTCCAACTTTAGCATTCGTGACAATTATATCCAAAACTTTTTTTTTACCCATAAAAAACCTCCAATTTTTACTTTTGTCCTGATTCTACCCCAAACTTATTTTTGTCTTAATTCTATCAGCCTAGTACAAAAAAAAAAAAAAAACCTCAACTTTAGCATGTCACATATTATATCCAAAACTTTTCTATCTCATAAAAAACTTTCAACTTTCAACTTTTACTTTTGTCTCAATTCTACCACCATTAGCATTCCACTATAATCATTATTAGTTAATCTTACGTGGCATTTTCACATTATTAAAAATTACATCTCAGCAAAGCTGACATGAAAAAATCTCGAACTTTTCTAATGTTATTTGCTTCCCCCTATATATTACCATGAAATATATAATTATTCAAGACGGCGCGTTTCATATTCTCTTCGGTACTCAAAGGCCCAAAGAATAACTAGATAGGGGTATATGGACGGATTATCTAAAATCTCGTCATCTCTAAAACCCACTGTTTTTAAATTTCGAATATTCATTGGTAATTTCGGCAAGGAAATTCGAGCCACATAGGATTAACTAACTGTGATTATGAACGAAAGGCTGACGGGAGTAGATTGGGTAAAAGTGAAAATTGGTGGTTTTTTATGAGATAAAAAAAGTTTTGGATATAATTAGGATAGATGCTAAAGTTGAGATTTTTTTTTTTTTTGGTATTAGACAGATAGAATTGAGACAAAAGTAAAAGTTGAGGTTTTTTATGAGACAATTTTTTTTTGGATATAATTGTCACAAATGCTAAAATTGGAGTTTTTTTGGATATTAGGTCCTTTCATGGTGGTATTAGAGTTAGTTCTTTGATAAAAGAAAATTAGTGAATTTCATAAACAAATAAATTAAAAAAATTCCTGCCAACACTTATTAGTAACTCATCCACATGGTTAGTGACTTTGTCATAATAACTCAGAAGTAAGTATTGATGTATCAAATGATCATATTAGATAACTTTCACAATGTTGAAGTAACTTTTTTGTATCGCAAAAATGGGCATACATTTGTCCAATAATAGTAACTCCCACGCATGATAAGTACATTATCATCAATCACTTTTCACAATAAATGCGAAAAATTTCAAATATGGGCCTAAAATACCATCATTTTTCAAAAGAAAGCTTAGAATGGATCTTATTTTACATAAGGGCTTGAAGTGATCAAAAGTGATCAAAATAACATTAGATAAGGGCCTAAAGTAGCCATGCTAGTTTTGAATAAGGGTCTACCTTGATGGCTGGCAAAATATTGTGGCATGTCAAGCTCATTTTCATCCAAAGAAAATTTTACATTTAAATTATTTATTTATGTCTTTTTCTGATTTTTTTTTTCTATGTTGTGACCGGCGAGGGCCCGGAAACTCTCGTCCAGCCCTCTCGAGCATTGCCGATAGTCGACCATCGCTTGTGACAGTCCAGCGGAAAAAACAAAAAAAAAATAGAAAAAGAAAAAGAAATTCATACAAAGTAAAGGATGTCAATGCCCTTGACCAGTTGAAAGCTTTGGCCGGGCGACTATGTTAGAACCTTCTTTGAGACTAAAATGGCCACTTCAAACTCTTATTTGAAACAAGATCCACTTTGAATTCATTTTTGAGAAAACAATGGAATTTCATACTATTACTTAGAATTTTTCTTAATAAATGACACATAAGTATATATTTAATTGTGTTTTTGTGGATTGCTATGAGAATCTAACATTTACTGTAAAAGGAAGGTGTGTGAGCGAATATGCACGAATTGTACAGGGTCTTTTAACCTAATGGCCTAGGACATTGAGTGACGCAGGGGCCAATTCGATTCAATGGACCAGATGTTTCTATGGAAATAAGAATTTAATTATTTCATCGGAGAAATCATGTCTGGAGGATCATATTAGTCAAATTCGATTTCTCGTGCACTTTTTTAAGTAATTGAAGAATGTGTTTGCTACTATTTATATAAACCATCAGAAAATTCTGATCTTTTTTCAATTGAAATAATACACTGATTTTAACAAGCTACGGAAATAAGTCATATTAAATGGCTTCTGAGTTTATAATTCGAAAAGAATTAAGGTGCTCGACATTAGATGAAGGACAAATCTTACTAGATATTGTGCTCAAGAACTCAAAACTCGACGAGTTGAAAGTGTTGGATCATGCGTAATATGTGTTCTACCTAAAATCATGTTTGAGCTAATTAAGGTCATGTTAATATGGTTGCATTTTCTCTACACGAACAAATTCATTGAAAAAGAAAATTCACTATCTTATTTCCCTACTTGCTGTAATATATGACTAATCATGTCTTTGTATTTGCTTGGCAAAAGATAATACATACATAGACATTGCAAAGCAAGATGATAGTACAAAGAGTATGTCTGGTGTTGGCCTCTCTCGACCCAAAAGATGGCTTAAATGATGAAACTTTCTCTCACACGCATAAATCAACCCCAGCCTCTCTGGCTCGCACGTGTAACTATTGGATTCAGATTTGTTGCTAACTTAATCTCTGATGCTAGTATTGTGTGGTCTTAGGCCTTACTTACCAACAAAAACTATTTTAAAGGACGAGGCTTTCACTCACACTTATAAACCGACCACCACTCCATTCCACAATCGATGTAAGATAATTCCAACAAATTTAAGGGTGAAATATATATTATTTGTAATATATATAAGTCTATATGAATTCATTAACAATTGCGACGAACCCCATGACTTATTCTAATTCGAATAGATTATAAACAATTCGGGGCGAGTACTTATTTATTTATATTAATCAAGCTAAAAGCCAAAAATTCTTGTGACGCTTGGTGGTGATCAAGTACCCACCAAGACTCTTACTCTTCCTCCTCACACCGACGGTCATGCAATTAGCATTCTCTATGCAGTACTCCACCAATCCTCCACGGTGGAGCCGCCTCCAGGACCACCGCCTCGTCAGCTCCCACATCGTCGACCGCTTCCTCTGGCCGATCGCCAACAACGACACCCGCCGCCGCTTGGCCTCTTCCACTATGATCGGACCCTTGTTATTTCTCCCTTCTCTTATGACCACCTCCACTTGTACCTAAAAAATAAGAGGAATAAGAAAAAGGATCTATAATGATCTTGAGATTGAAGACATTCAAGGCCCAAAAGCGGACGGATCCAAGGAGGAGGATCCGCCGACCCATTTCATTGACAGCAAGCAAGGATGAAATGCCCATAATGAATTAATGACCCAGTGAAGTCTCATCATCCCAATTGGTGCCACCATTTCAAACAACCGTATCGAGCCGACCGGATCAGCCGATTCAATCGAGCATTGGTCTAGTTCTTTCGGCGGTTCAATCTCATTGTTAGGTATTGCTTGGCAGTTCGATTCAATCTTCGGCATAGTTCAAAAACATTAGCCTGCCACAACCGGACCGACACTCATTTCCCGAATTCCCAAACCCGAATCGGCACATTCTTGGCCTCGCTTGTATATGGATTTTATCCGCATTGTATTCTACAAATCAGCCCGCTAGCTACATTGTTCTTAGCACCTATGTTGGGAATGACTAGTCAAATAAGACTCACCGCTGGCCTTCTCTTTTGGCACATGCTCTTCATGGAATGCAAAATCTCCCGAGCCCTCCCATCAATCTGCCTCCTACACTCTGCAAACGAAAAACCAATTCAAACGCCTTCCTATAAATTTCCAAATTCATATGTGACGTCGTAAAAAAAGAGGTTATTTCAATTTACCTCGTCCATAGGGCTTGGCTACGTGAAGGAGAATAATAGTGTCGTCTTGGCTTTGGACAGTTAGAGAGAGCGCCCATTCAAGAGCGCCCCTTGCTTCGAGGCTCGAGTCCACCACCACCATCACCCTGTTTCCCCCGCCTCCGCCGCCGGCACCACCACCCAAGGAGACGCCATCTTCCCCGCCTCCAGAGAATCCGGGGTTCGGGGCCTCATCGCCGTCACTGCTGCTTTGAAAAGAGCTGTGGTTGATCTTGAGTCCGGCGCCACCGTCGCCGCCGGCACAAGTGGCGCAAAATCTCGGCCATCTGACACGCACCTTCTTCATGTCGTCTCTCTTGGGATGCCTTCGTTAATTAGCAAACTGGAATGTGATTTGGCTTATATAGGCTTCCACGCATGTCTTACTGTCTTTATAGAGAAAGGTCTTGTCTCGTGTTTTCCAACGTTGTGTGGGTTTCGTCCGTTGATCGTGCTTACCATGTTCTCCAACAGATGTTGACTTGGGTAGAATAATCGAGAGCAAGAAGCCCATGAATATCACACATAAAATTTCAAATGGTTCACACGGTTGGGTTTGATCATATGAGAGTGCACGAATTGGTGCTCACGTTTTGGACCTAATTATTGGTACAACAATGCTTCGTTGAATATGTCTAACTTCCTAATAAAATTCCTAACATTAGGTCTAATCCTAATTCTGACAACAAACCTTTTTTTTTTGTCTACAAAAATTCCCAACTTTCACTTCAATCCCAAATCTGCCACATGTCCAAAAATAGCCACTAATGCCTTCAGAATTATCAATGTTAGGGCCAGTTAAAGGTTTCGCTTTCTTCATCAACACCTTCACATTCATATGAACCAACAACGGCCTCTCGATGGGGTAATCTTGAAGAAATCAATGGCAATGTTCGGAAGGGTGTGTAGATTTAGGGCTAGAGTGAAAGTTGGAAATTTTTTTCCAGACAAAGAAAGTTCAACGTAGATTTTGAGATTAAACCTAAAGCTATGGATTTTTGTAGGGAATTAGCCCTTACTAAATCGAATAGATGATGCGCTGATCTTCTAAATTCTCGATCAAACTCCAAATGGCTTTGCATTCTTCTTCGAATTTGAATCGAACTTACGTTTAGATAATTACTTCTTATGAATATCACAAATTGCTCGTGATTATCCATTTTCACCGCATTGTTTATATTCCTCATGATTGCCGCACATAGCAAAAGTCCAACATCATCAAGAGAGAGCCCTGAGTCCGAGCTCATGGACAAATCTTGTTGGATCTATTGTCACTAAAAAATTTAAGTTAATAAATTATATGCCAACTGGAATTGCTTCTTGCTTCACATCACTCCAATTCTTCAAGTTACTTTTCTAACAAAACTCAAGTATGATTTTCACGTTAAATCCGCATTTGTACAAGCCGACACCAATGGGGACATGATCAGAATTCACACCCAGAGTCTAGCGCCTTCCTTTGGTAATTATGAATCAATTAATTACAGAATAGAAGAGGACAAATTAAAAGGACAGCACCCAGCTTCTAAGGTCAAGCATCGTTCTTGTACTCGTAGCAGCGGACACATCACCGGTCGTACTATCACCAGCGGGCATTTCCTCAATTCGTCAATAATCAATTGGGTGAATTCACGACCATTTAATCAGAAGTAGCTCCACGTCAACCTCATGGTTGGAGCTCCTGTTGATCTGTCATGCCCCGACGTGTCCAATTCACTAGTTCAAATTTTTTTTTTTTGTTTGGATTAGGACACGAAGTCAAAGCATCCCCATTGATAATGAATTCCTCTGCCCTGTGTCATATCTTGTCAATTATTGATGTTCTGATTTTTTATTTTCTATACGAAGTTATTTTGGAAGTTCTAGAGTATTTTTGGTTGTCCAGACATTTTTACCGGACAAGATAAGATACAATGAGATATAGACTGAATATGATTGAATGACAACAAAATGGCTCTTGCCACCGGTAGAATTCCACCTCTCCACTAGTCGTCCCCCACTTCCTCCTCCTCGCTGCTCATGCCGGGATAAATGTTGACCGTTCAGACCTCCGAGCCCTCTTATATGTCCAAGCTGCTCGAGCATCACCATCCTGCAAAATGAACCACCAGTCCGGTCACCACCCCGGCCGTTGCTACAAATGACTCGACTGAGGCTCAACTGCAGTTAGATGAAGGACGGAGGACAAAAACTGTTGCTCAAGATCTGGCCATGGTGCTCCATGGCCGAGGTCTAGTTGAGTTGAACTCGAGCAGAGAGGAACTTCATGGCCGAGATCGAGGTTGAGCTTGTCGCCAAGAAAAGCCTCATTGGTGGCGACCGGAAAAAGTTGGGTGGGAGGCTATGGAGAAAATTACCAAAACAGTCGTAAACCTATTGCAATTGTGTCGATTCAGTCATTAACCTTTGTTTTTGTCAATTGAGTCATAAACCTTTTTGCATTTATGTTAATTAAGTCCATTTGGCTAGCTAGTGCTAATGTGGATAAATTATAATAATAGTTTTTAAGATTTTTAACTATTAGCCCAACCGGCCCTAACAAAAAGAAAAGAAAGGAAAAGAAAAAGACAGAAAAATTTTCAAAAATATAAAAATATATTATTAAAAATTATCAACATCAGTGTCAGTGGTGCCACGTTAATATTAGCCGATCAAATGGAGTGAATTGGCACAATAGCAATAAATTTACAATTTTTTATATAATTTTCCCTAAAATTGAGTGATGCGCAAATTATGAAACCTTTTCGTGTGGTAAAATCGAAATTTTAAGTTTGCAAAAGAGACAACATGGAGCAAGAGGTTGGCGGTGACGTTTTCCCGTACCCGAAATTAACGGGTGGCTACCATCTTATGGATTAGTGGATTAGTGAAGCCAATAAATAGCCGGTGATTATCGCATTTCGAATTGTTGGTAGAGCACAACAAAAGTCCAATAACTTCATTTGGGGAGATTGGCAAGAAAAAACCCAAGTCCGAGCTCGACAATATATCCAGTTGGACGACATTTACTCAAAAGTTTTAGCCAATGAGTTATGGGTTAACTTGAATATATTAAATGCTCCATATCATATTAATTCTTCAATATGTGACTTCTCGCATCCTAACAATATCTTCCTCACGTATGAACTCCAGTGTTGGGTTTGTTCCCCTTAATTCAAATATCCTCGCGTTACTACACCACAACGTCCACCGGCCTGGAAACCTTGTTGGCTACCAAATTTCTTCTTTGAGATACATCTCAACTTGAATCTTCATCAATGCCCATTGGGCCTGCACTGCTAGATCACAATGACCACCGGCCCGAAAATCGCATTGACTACCAGATTCCTTCTTTGAAATGCTCACCAAATATCGATATATATTGGGGATGGACCACTAATCAACCATAAACTTTGATACCATTTGTTGTGAGAGCATTGTAGAAGTCCAATAACTTCACCTGGGGAGATTGCCAAAAGGAAGCCCAAGTCCGAGCCCATCAATAAATCCAGTTGAACCCACATTTACTCAAAAGTTTAAGACAATGAGTTATGTGTCAACTTGGATATATTTGCTACTACACACCACATTAATTTTTCAATGTGAGACTTTTATAACATAACTCGCATGCGTATTCTCACGCGAATCAATGACATTTCTTTAAATATAAAGGTGGATACCGAATTTAAAATTTTATCTTATAATTAGCATAATTGTTGTGCAAAGTCGATTATTATATTGATTATGGATCGCAATGTTATGATTTCAAAAATGATATACCAAAATAAAAGTAATGGTAATACGCTCCTAAAAACCTTCAAAAATAAATAAGAAAATCACGATTAGGAAACAGACATAAAACACAAAAATCACGAACATAGGATTCGAATCCTAGAAAAGTTATATCGAAATAGACGTAATGATTACATATTCATGACATTCTAAAGGCTGTGTTTGTTAATCTAGATAAAAGTCATATGTTCGCTTCCTGTCCAAGACAAGATAAGGCGTTTGCGAAGGTGACTTTGCATGCATTTCCTCTACCGTCGCTTCATTATCTTCTTTTGACTTTGATGCGAGCCATTTTTGTCATGCGAACCACCATGCGTAATCATGGAACAAGACTGAAAAATCAACAGGAGACATCCGAGGACACTCGTCGTCTTCCTATTGGCTGAGGACGATGGAATCGACAACATAGCCAAAAAGGTTCTAGAAGTCCGGTTGGGAATCCAGTTCCGTGAATTTCGGAATAGATTTTCAGTTGGGTACATGTACATAACTCTGTTTGATTCTGTGAATTATGATGGGATTGACAAGAGGGTGATGTCGGTAGGAATTCTCCTTGTAGTTATCATTTCTCTATTGGAATTACTCGACCACTAGGATCAATTTAGTCTTTAATTAGCTATCGAATTCGCGTTAGTTCAATATTAATCCTAAAGAAGTATACCTAATTAAGTTGATCGTGAAGTCCCCATCGTGTTTCGACCCAAAAAGAAAAAAAGAAAGTCCCTGTCATGTCAAATCATTTGAAATTTTAATAAATACTCTTATGTTGCTTGCAATTTGGAAAATCGAATTTCGACAAAACATATAGGTGGGTAGACCATATTAAAGGAAAAGATGACATTCGATCAAACCCTTAAGTAATGCTGTTCATCGGTTAGGAACTTGTTATGAAAAGACATTTCGAACTGTGATGTCTGGAGATTTTAATCGGTTATTAAACAAATGGAAAAAATCATATTAGTAAAATTGCTTGATCAATTCACTTTTTTTTAATTCGCTTTTTCTTAGATTTATAAGCTCTTCTATTTGTCTGTTTTGCTAAATTATTTTGGTTACAAGCATAAACAATAGTGATTAGCAGATTTTTCCAATCTAGTCACCAACTAGTTTTCGTTGTCAATTTTTATTTGAAATAGTTACTATCGTCCATTTGATTTTTGATTTATAAGTAATCAATTTCTCTTATCTCTGACAAAAGAATGAAATTTCCATTTACCCTTAGCTATTTTCTATTTCCTTGGGAAAATGCCTAAATTTGTCGACGTCATACGAAATTACCAACATTTTTTTTTTTTGTGTGTGGCTTATCAATTTTCTCCGACTTTGTTAGCAATTGGATTTTCAACTCTCATGTGGAGTGTGTCTATTTCACTGAAAAGTAGTGTCTATTTCACTGAAAAGTTTAGGATAAAAGAAAATAGTTAGTTTTCATTTGTTTGGTAATTGATAGAAAGTGATTTCCTTTTTGCCAAAAGGAGAGTTTTTTTTTTGTCATATCCAAAAGAAGAAATTGTTTTTCCCCAATCTAAACTTGTTGCTTTCGGTCAATGGAAAACGTTTTCTATAAATCGATTCGTCTTCCTTCATCTAGATAATGAAAATCAAAAAATAATTTCCCGCAAACAATTTTTTTTCAAACAAATGGACCTTTAAAAATAAAAGTTTTTTTTTTATGACCGAGGTGTCCGAGCCCGCTTCGCGGGCTCGAATATTCCTCAAGAGGGACTGGCCCAGCAACCCACCAGCCGGGGCCCCCCACTTAAGTCAGCGGAACGCGGCCAGGAGATTCGAACCCTCAACCTTTCATGAGAGGAAGAAGGGCACGGTCTCAACCAACTACGCCATGCGCGGGTGGGTTTTAAAAACAAAAGTTAATATCATGATAAACCCCAAACTAGTACACATATGATAAATTTACCCAAAATTATTTTTTTGGCCACGAAAAATCTCAAATTGATACAGTTGTGACAAATTTACCCCAAACTATTTTTTTTACCACCGAAAACCCTAAATTGGTACACCTATGATAGATTTACCATAAATTAATTTTTTTTACCATGAAAAACCCCAAACTGGTATAACTGTTACAAATTTACCCTCCGTTAATTTATGTTAATATTACGAAAAATTTCAAATTGATACACATGTGATAAATAGAGGGTAAAAATCCCAAATTGATATACCCGTTAATTGCCACGTGTCATAAACTTAACACTTTAATGCTTAGATTTAACGAAAACTAACGGATGGTAAATTTATCATAAATGTACCAGTTTGGCATAAAATTGTCACAAGTGTATCAGTTTGGAGTTTTTTGTTATTAAAAAAATAATTTATGGTAAATTTGTTACAAGTGTACCAGTTTGTGGTTTTCTGTAATATTAACCGTAAAAACAATTTGTTACTTACCTCTCCACGTTCAACCAATTTTTTTTACTTCTCTTATATTTGACAAACAAAAAATTCTCTTATTATTTACTAACTTTTGTGTAATTTTTTATTAGTGGCTGGCCAATCGTTGTAGCAGCTAGGTAATCCAAATGGAATATTTGATAAGTTAAAAAAAAAAATAAACCAAATACATGACAACAACTAATTCAACTGAGGGTTGTTAATCCAGAACTAGTCGATAACTCAATCGAAAAAAAGTCGACAAAGGACTTATATTCAAATGAGTAATTCCATGTAAGGATGACAAAGTAAATGTGTTCGATAAAAAAATTATAAAATTCAGTAAGTAATTCAAATGAGAGTTGATAAGTCTATATTACTTTGTAACTTAATCACAAAAGAGTTGGCAAGTCGCTATAATTAAGGGGGCTAATTCCCTAAAAAAACATCAATTTTAGCACTAATGGCGATTTTGACCTGAACCTTTTTTTGTCTCATAAAAAAGCACAAACTTTAAATCCAATGACGATTCTAGCCAAAACTTTTTTTCATCCCATGAAAAAGCATGAACTTTAACTCGAGTCCTAAATCTGGCCTCCCTTTAATTTGGAATAATTATTGTCTAACGTGACAATTTCACGTCATCAATAAATCCACGTAACTTGCTAATGTGAATTTAAGGCATCGTTTTCTTAGCATGTATTTGAAGTTGTTCATCTACCTCACATCTGACATAACTTGAAGGACGACGGTTAACCTATTCATCGTCTTCTTCATTTCACCCGCAAGCATCAGTTGTCTGACTGGAATTTGAAGCTGTGTATTATCACTCATGAAGAGATGTCTGGACGAGATCCGCAAACCTCAAGATTAAAATATTCTTTTTTTAACAAGCCCGGCCCTACTCTCTCCCCACAGAGGATGAATTTTATATTCCGTGCCAATAAGATGATTAATAGTACCCTAAATCCATGTCAACAAGCCACATGAATTTATTGATGACTTGAAATTGTCATGTTGGATAACTAATGGTTCCAAATTAAGGGGAGCCAAATTTGGAACTCGAGTTAAAGTTTGTGCTTGTTCATGGAATGAAAAAATGTTTGGGCCAGAATCGTCATTGGACCTAAAGTTAGTGTTTTTTTATGAGATAAAAAAAAGTTCGGGCCAGAATCGTCATTAGACATAAAATTGGTGCTTTTTAAGAAATTAGCCCTAATTAAGATCTATTCTAAAAAAAATGGTAAATTAGACATTGCCAACAAACGCAAATAAAAGTTTATAAACAATACCAAAAGTTGGAAAGTTCTAAAAAAATTTATCTCTACTAGTTATTCATGGAGATGTCGGATGGATGCTTCCCCATTTTGCGGTTTGAGGATTATCCAATGCTCGTGCGTCCCATCCCAGCCAATCTTTCGTTGGATCAAAGGCCAATCACGTGTCGACATATATAAACCGGAAACCCGACCCATCTGTTGCGTTTGAAGACTCTCTATTGGCTAAGGAATACATGTTCATAAGTGATTGAAATAAGAGTCATAACACAAACTTAATTAATAATTTAATGAAAGAAAAGTTGAAAAAAATCGTGCTAACTTAGGTTGGTAATCTCTAAAAGGAATAGTAAATGGTTATTAATTAAGGTAGAAAATATTTAGTAGTACAATTTAAAAGTCGGTAAATTGAAAAGAAGAAGAAGAAGAAGAAGAAGTAAGCACTGTTAAGAAATTCAAATAAGAGTCCACAACAACAACAACAAAACTAATAGGTAATTTAATTTGAAAAAAGTCTATACACCGCTCTAAGTTAGGTTTATAATTTCATTTATTTAGAAAATTT
The DNA here is from genome assembly GCA_021437785.1 of Rhodomyrtus psidioides. Lineage (NCBI taxonomy): Eukaryota > Viridiplantae > Streptophyta > Magnoliopsida > Myrtales > Myrtaceae > Rhodomyrtus > Rhodomyrtus psidioides. Next base: position 7,254,114 of record JAILYB010000020.1, on the reverse strand, counting down.
GAAGTTTTTGTAAGACAAGCAATTAAAATTTGCTGAATTAGTAGAAAAATTGACAATTTACAAATTACAAAAATTAATAATTTAATAAAAGTGTTGATTAAGGGTGCGCATGATAACACTTTTTAAAGTGGATTTTTGCTCCAGAAGTGCTTCTGGAGCATAAATTCATTTGATAATGTAACTTATGAAGCATGAATCCATTTAGTAAACAAATTTACTTCTAAAAAAAAATCTATTTCTGAACTTGTTTTTCCTCTAATTTGAGAAGTTAAAAAAATTGTTTCTCCAACTTAAGAAATACTTCTCACCTCACTCTCTTTTTATTACGCCATCACTCTCCTTTCGATCATGTCTACATCCGCCGACCTTTGTTGCCGCCCACCGCCCCTCGCCGCCAACTACCAACCGCCACTGCCGACCATCGCCAACCTTTACCGACTGCTCCTTGTCACTGTCCACGACCACCTCCAATGGTCGACCATTGCCTGCCTTTGTCTATTGCAGACCTTAGCCGATCGCCGCCCACTGCAGCTACTTGCCGACCGTCCTCGACCGTCAAACACCGCCCATAACCAACCTTCGGTAACCGTCACCTATCGCCGGTACCCGCTGCCAACCACCGCCACCACTGACCACTGCCAACCTTTGATTGTCGCCAATCGCCGACCAAAGCCCATCTCCACTAACCCCCGAGCACTGCCCACCCCCGGCCGCCGACCACTTCCCCTTGCCGCCAACCATGACCTCCACACTGCTCATTGCCGTAATCTACCGCTGACCTTCGCCGATCGCCGCCCCCAATTTGTCGTAGTAAAAAAATAAATAATAAAAATTATTTTTAATGAAAATTTAAAAAGTTCAAAATGAAGTAGAAATTTTTCGGCCGCCGACAATAATTTTTCCAAGAAGATTTTGTGTTAATATTGATTCAGGAGTAGAAATTTTCAACCGTTATCAAATTAATTTCTCTGATCAGAAATAACTCTAGAGTAGAATTAATAAAAAATCAATTTCTATTTTTGAGTAGAAAAATCAACTTCTGGTCAAAAGTTCATTTCTGATGCAGAAGTATTGTCATGCGCACCCTAAGTTACCAGTAAGTTATTCAGCAATAACATCACCGCATTCTTTTGACCAATGGTTTTTGTTATACTTACCAAGAGTTAGTGAAATTAACTGAACAAAAAATATTTTGTATCTTTTTAGCTCATAACAATAGAATTTTGTGGCCTTGTTTGTTTCGCGAAAAATATAAAATTTCTAGAAAATATTTTCCAAGAAGTAATTTTCTTGCAATATTTTTTGGTATTTGGCTGGAACTTGAAAGTGAATCGAAAAATATTTTTTGTCGATTCGTAAGGATTTGCACTAGCGACTTGCACATGGGTATCTCGAAATCGGGCACATTTTCCGGCATCCCGAGCCCCAACCCTCGGCTCTGGAGCACTAGTCCCAAGAACTTGATACCTGTTCCCGTCACCCTAGTGTCCTGGCGAGACCCCGACGTTCAGGCCTAGGTTCATCAATGTACGGCATTAGGGTGCCTAGGTCCCTAGCGACACAGGTCAGGCTTAAGTCCATGGGGATCGGGCTCGATACCTTGACACCGATGCTAGGGTCGTCTTTGGCATCGTCACTACCCGCCTTGAAGATCTCGACATTCGTTCATAGGTCTATCGAAATCGAGCCTGGGTCTCGCATGCTCGAGCCGTGTTATTAAGGTCAGGTCGTTGCATGGGACACTAGAACCGGGGTGTAGGGTTTATGCCTATCAAGGCTTGGCCTAAGACCCCAGTGTCCCTGGCTAGGTCCTCGATGCCAAGGCCCAAGTCCATTGAGGTTGGGCTCAAGTCCCCGTCAACAAGGTCCTGGCATCAGGTACCTCGGGCCCGACCTTTATGGTCTTAAGCTAGGGCACTAGGATACCGAGCCTAGCCTTGATGCACTTAGATCCGACCTCAATGGACCTAAGTTGGGGCATAAGGAATCCGTGCAAAGGCACAAGCCTTGGGCCTAGCCTCGATGGACGCAATCATGGATGTAGTGACTTGAGCACGAGCATTGGATTCTAGGCCTAGCCTTGACATACTTGGGTCTTGTCTTGATGGACCTGAGTAATGATGTTAAGAGCCCGGGTGTATGCACTGGGGTCTTGGGCCTAACATAGACGGACTTAGACTCGGCATTGAGTATCCGACCACGGGCGTCGGGATATTAGGCTTGATTACGATGGACCCCTAGGCCCAAGTATTGAGGACCTGGCTAGATGGAGTCAGACGCGTGCGCCAAAGACTTAAGCATGAACACTAGGTCCTAGGCTTGGCCTTGATGTATATGAGCTGGGGCACCAAAAACCTGGGCACTAGCACCAAGTCCGTGACAGCCTCGATAGGCTCAAGCACAAAACCCATGGACCCTCGCCTTGGCGCCAAGGGCTCAAGCCCCTCCTTAATGCGCTAAGGTGAAGAGGCCGTGGACCCTTGCCCTCGCTTGAGGGTCCCGCGCTCAACATAGATGAACATATGCTTGGGCACAAAGACACACATAGCCACGATGGACTTAGATTCGGGCGATAAGATCTCGGGTTCGGCTTTGGTGGACCGTGGTGTGGACGCCGAGGATCCGACCATAGCCTTGAAGTACCCGAGCCTAGCCTAGATAGACCCATGCTAGGGCGCCAAGATCCCAGGTGTAGCGTCTCATATCGCTTACACACGAACGAGAAGGCTTTCCAAAACCTCTCACATCCTCTTCTTTAATCTTTTTCTGTTAATGAGAGTAATGGACACATTCGAAATCTTAGGGCGCGCATGGCAACACTTCTGCAAAAGAAATCATTTCTGAAGCTGAAGTTGATTTTTTAACTTCTCAATTAGAAGCAGAAGTTGATTTTTCAACTTCTCCATCAAAAGTTGATTTCTGATCAAAGAAAGCTGTTTGATAAAATTTCTACTTCTGAAAATTTTAATTTTTAAACATTATTAACAAAATCTCCGGTGGTGGTGGTCGGTAGAGGACGGCGGTCGGCGACGGGAGGGCGACCGGCGGCAGCGGGCGGCGGGCGACGAGCGGGCAGCTGCGGCCGCAAGGCGGGCTACCGGTGGCAGCCGGGGGCGGGCGGACGGACAGCTGTCGGGGGCGCCAGCAGGCGAGCGTTGTCGGCGAAGACTGGTGTAGTTGAAGAAGTGATTTCTTTTTTAGAAGCTACAATTTTTAGCTTCTTAAAGTTGGCAAAAAATCCAACCAGAAGTAGAAATCACTTCCAGAAGTATTCAATATTTTTACCAAACGGCTTTGAGCTTCAGAAGCACTTCTGAAGCGTCATTACCAAATGGATTTCAGCTTCAGAAGCACTTCAGAAGCAGAAATTCTGCTTCTGCTTCTGAAGTGTTACCATGCGCCCTTTTAGTTAAATAAGACGGCCACAAAAAGCATAAGTGCATGGAAATTAAAAACAACCAAATGACAGACACGCCTAAGAAAAAGGGTATGGCCTTTCATGATTTTACTAATCAGATACACACATTTCAAACAACACACTTTATTCACATCTTTCAATCAATTCTTTACAAAAGTTCATAGAGAATGGGAGTATCACAAAATACGATAACTACTCCGGCCTGATGTCACCTTCACAGGCGGACTTCATAATTCACCACCAACATTCATAAGTTACTCATTGCCGTCAATATCACCGGTTAGTTATGCTAACCTAAAAATAGTTATCCTACGAGGGGTGAACTCAACAGCTCCATGAATAAATGTCTAACCCAATGAAATGCAAGCATTGAAATTAGAATGCCATATCGAAAATTTAAAAATCTAAATGCACACATCTCGGGCATTTAGTTCTTTTCCAAAAACTCGTGAATTTATATGCAATGTCTCTGGCTCTTTCGCAGATAAACCTCATGCGGGTGTGCCGTCGTCGGGGATAAACCTCATCCGGCATCTCACTCCAGAGGTATCTCAAGCTCATAAGAGCATAGGCATCTCCAACCCACGGAAAGCGTCAATAGGACGTCCCGAATTCCATTCGGCTCGGGTATCGCCAGATAAACCTCACGGCGGTATAACGTCGGATAAATCTTATGCGAGTGTTTCACTTGTTTCATCATGAAATGTCGTGTCATGCACACACAATGCAATCTTAACAACATTGGTTCTCAGAAGATTCATTACAAATGAATGATTCGTACAATTCTTATGATCAATTCTTTTTCAGAAAATCAATGCAGGAATCAAGCATATTAGGCGAGAATTTAAGAGTACAATCAAGATTCCAAACTATCGAAGAACAGTTCTAAAGTCAATCCAAACAAACCACAAAAGTTAGAAATCCACTCACCTTAATTCAGAAATTCCAATTTCCAAAAACGATGAATGGACGACAGAGGGAGCGGCTCGACTAGGTCGGCCACAGCTAAGACGGCGGACAGTTTAGGGCGGCGACGGCACGGATGGAACAATCGGCACATGTCACGACGATGGGCAGTCGGCCGGTGGTTCCAGCAAAGTAATGACAAGAATTTCGACAAAAGCTGCTGAATGAAGTGACAATGGTTTCTATTTATAATGGTCCAGCCAGCTTGCAATAGAGTCAACTTACGATGTGTCGTGTTTAATCAGCTGCTTGAAGTGGAGTCAGCTTATGACGCGTCGTGCTTAATCAGCTGCTTGCAGTAGAGTCAGCTTATGACGTGTCATGCTTACAGTCAGTAGCTGTCAGTAGCTTGCAGCTGCTTTTGATTTGTCGTGTTTTTACTTCGTCGTGCTTCACTCTTTCTCATGCTTGACTGCTTTGTTGTGCTTACGTTGGCCAAATTTTAATTTTCGTGCCAAATGATCCTAAACTGTCAAGCACTAATCTGCTCCTATTTTAAGCAAGTGAAAGTTCCATATTTGTTACTAAAAATAGTATCAGGTCCATAAAAATTCATTAAAAATACTCGAGAGTTTGAATAAAAATTCTTTATATCGCATTAATACTAGTTCACCCATAAACAGGTGAGGGTTTTCGAGTCATTACACCAGGCACAAGAGTTCCAAAACCAGCCGCGATGGACCCTAGCCGGTATTGGCCTTGTCTTGATGGACCTTGGCTTGTCCTCAGTGGACTTCGATAGACCCAGTTCTGACATCTAGACCTGGCCCCACTGCCGAAGGTTGGAATGAGTGTTGGGTTTTCCATGCTCAAGCGCATAGTTTCTGATTTAAGCATTGATAGCTAGTCATATTTTGGAAAATGATTTTAGATGTTTTAAAGAGGAAACCAACTTTCCTAACTTGAAGTATAGGTTTTCTATTGACTTATTTTCCTAAGTGATGCAAATATCGCAAAATGAGAAAAAAATGTTTTTCGTGAAATAAACAGAGCCTTAGTCCTGGTAAAGCTTGTGAACTATATTAACCAAGGCAATGGCATACATATACTTCTCCATTTACTTCATGACTATATTAACTTCTACATATAACTTGGCATACATGTACATCGGTATACATAAATGTAATGCGGGCTACACATACACGGAGGACCACACTGAGGAATACTGAATGCTGCAAGAGGCAGATCTAAGTTTATTTCCCCTAAAGCAAGGGTGGGTGAGAGTCCCAGATTATGCCATGCGATTCATACACTTGACGTCAAAAATTGCACATCATAGATATAGCAGCAGAACTTTCCCTTTATGTTAAAGCCTTAACTTAGACGGCGAAGCATCCATGGAGGAAGAAGTGTACCGGCCCGCAGCTGAGTCAGGTTTTCTCCGCCATCGTGCCTGTCGTGTCTCGCTTGATAAGAACCACCACTGCATAATTTCACATCTTGTTTTTTAGAACAGGCAATAGAAAACAGCTAATCTGCTAAACAACTTGCAGAACATAGTTTTCCGAAGTAAGAAAACTGAAACTAGAGATATGTCCCAATTGTCAACTGCACTAGATGCATTCACTTGACTAACTTCATAAGCTGCATTTAATCTGAAATGCTACTAGACTCAGGACAAAAAAAAGTACCTCATACCAAAACCCTTTGCTGTCATAAATACTTAGAGAAGTGCTACAGTGTTTTGTGGAGAAAAAATTATGTTTTAGAGATTATCTCATCGGTTTCAACATGGCATAACAAGTGTTGGTGTGCAGACATGAGAGCATCCTAGCGTATGCGCCAGCATTCGATCGATCGATCGAGAGAGAGAGAGAGAGAGAGAGAGAGAGAGAGAGAGAGAGAGAGAGAGAGAGAGAGAGACTTGATGTCGAGAGATGGCAAGTTGTGGCGTAGAATAACAGGTGAGTCAAGTGCATGGTCTTGCTGCTCCCACTGAGCTTGCTGGGCTAGTGCCTTCTCCTTCTCCTTTACCTGTGTTCAGCAAAATAATTTCAAAAAGTCATGTGAGCATGTACTCTTTTTCTAATCATATATCTCCAAAAGGATGATTTTACTTGAATATGATGAAACTACTAGAAGCTCTTCAGGCAACTCTTTGAAGCAATGCTAATGCTTCACAAGATTTTGAAAAATTTTGGTATATCAGTACGATTACCAAAAAAGAATACCATCATAACCCGTACACAACCGTCTGTCAAGTCGTAGCTAACACAAATATGTCTCTGGTCAAGCAACGGTGAAATTCGGTCCTTGTAGTTCGAAAAGCTAGTTTTTGGACAGGTTATAGATGGGTAGCTCGAATGACTACCGACTTCTTTTGATTTGTCATAAGTCCAGATGTATTTGAGTGAAAAGGTGAGTCCATTGAAGAAGATTAATCACTCACTTTCTTTGTAAGCAGGTTGTTTTGCTCCTGCAATGCCCTATCCTGTGGAAAGACAGAAAAGAGTCACCACATCTTCAACCACTATAATGATATCTGGAAGAATGGTTGGAGGGTTTTAATTTGTTGTCGACGTGATGAACATAGTCAATCACGACACAGCAATCAGGTGTTGGTCGATATCTCTCGCCCATCTAAAGTTCAACTATTTGTGCATGAGCTGTGCCAACAAATTTGATAGGCATACCTTTTTCTGAAGCATTGAGATTGATTCATGCATGAGCTGATTCTGTTCAGTAAAGTTTAGAGTGCAATCAGCCATAAACAGGACCTAATAATAGTAACATTGGCTTTCAAATGAATCTCACTTGTACTTACCTTTCTCGATCTTACGTGTTTAAGAGCAGAATCAAGTTGCTGCTCCAAATTTTGAAGGTCTTTGAGGCTCAAAGAATCAAGATCTTCTCCCATGAAATGCCTGAAACAATCAAGCAAATATCGAGATTCTTTAGCTTCGACAAATTTTCAGTTCTTGCAGTAACTTCATCGTAGTGTACATATACCTATGATTTCTCTGTAAAACTTCAAGTCTGGCCTTGAGTTTGGCATGCTCCAAAGTCCAGCTACCCTGAAAGACATGATCTATAATTTAGTGCTAACTGATTTGTCATAGCAAAAGGAGCTCTTTTCTATGTATGTGAAACTATAACAAGATTCTACTCTTGCTTCTATGATTCTTGCATATCTAATTTATCAGCAGATTAAAAAGACTTGCACGTCCAGTGATTCCGATTCTGCATATTGCAGCTTGATGGGTAAGTACTAAAAGTCGAGCCGCTATGATTTGTGGAGACGTCCTAGTTGGAATTTGTGATCCAATTTCTACAAACATCTAGCATGGATGAGACATTCACCGTAGATATTTGGGGAATAGTCTAGTTTTTTGTTGAAATATCTAAGAGATTCCCGAAAGTAGCATTGAGATATTTGTAGAAAAGTCTAGATATATCTAGGAAAAATCCAAGGTATTCCTAGATATTTCTAGGAAAAATCTATCATCAATATCAAAATCATGCTTCGGCACAATGTCAATTTCTCCACATGCCATGCAAACTGGAACTCCAACGGTCGATTAGCTTAAAAAACAACGGAAGAAGAGGCTAATTCTTTAGGTCTATCAGAAGTTTTCGGTCGGGTGCCTTACTGTCGGTTCCGTCTCACTTGCAAGAACTTGGCGCTCCGCGTACGAGTATCTTTCATATCGTTCGAGAATTCTCTCCATGCTGCCACAAAGAAAAGAAGCAGAAACGAAACATGTCGGTACGAAGTAAGTCCGTTTAATAAGATGAAGCTTCTACAAGATAGAAAATTGAAATAAGACTTCCAAATAAGATCATAACCACATAGGCAGATGGGAGTATGGTATTGCAGTTCCCTCACGAGTCAATATATACGTAGAATGCTGATTTGCCAGAACATAGTAGGAGCTTGCTAGACATAGAAAGAGGCTCAAACCATGCCATAAAAAAAAAAAATTCAAAAGAAGGAAGAAGAAGAAGAATACATAGTTCGGCTATAGCTATATGCTTCACATCCTGATAAGGAGATTATCATCAAATGGGACATGTACTTAGCTTCACAACTCGTTAATCCCTGTCGATGAGCGCTTGCGAGCGGGCTTGAGAATGGATTAAAAGCTGTCAATCGACAAGATTATGAACGAGCTTAAAGAGCAAGTTTTATCATAAGCCACGCTCGTATCTAGAGTTTTTCTTTACTAACTAGGTCAAATGGTAATCATCACAATTTGAGTCATCACGTTCCACAAGCGAGGTTGTCACAGTTTGGAGTGAAAATGTATGTTCCAAAGAAATAGGATGATGCTTACGTCATCCTTCCATCAATTTGAGACTCACAAATTAAGGATTTGCTTCACTACTTACGTTTTCCAATCCTTCCCGGCCCTGTCTTCTTCACTACTAATCTCCATCTTCATTGGAAAATCAGTGTTAAAACCTGTTCATGAACTTCTTAGGGAAAATCTTTCGGAAATAGTATCATGATTCCTACCATTTTCGAGAAAAACTTCATGTTTTCCATGGCATTCCTCTCGAAAATTTATTTATAATCAAAACGAATTTCACCCAAAAAAAGGTTTGGGAAGATGAGTTACGCTGCACAATTCCTAATCCACTGCCGGAAAGCAAGTTAATTGCACTTATTCTAAGCATAAACTACAACCCCTACTTTCTAGCCGAATTCATGCAATTAGCCTTAACGTTCAAGATTAGTAAGAAATGGTAATATTGACGCAAATGGTCACCGAGTTTCAACCAAATGTACAATTTAATTCATGAGCTTTTAAATTGTTTAATGTAGTCCCTCAATACTATAACTATATGAAAATGTCCAACGTTATCATTCTACTAATTCAAGTTTAGGGACGACATCGTTTCATTTTCATATAGTTTATGGACTAAATTGCATATGCACCAAAAGTTCATGAACCATAAGTAAACAGACTCAAGTGGTGGAGGAGAATCGGGTAAAAGTGGAGTCTGACTCCTTAGATCCGGTTCGTGCGGTCAATGGAGAAGTGGAAGCCAACTGGGAAGCAGAGAATCTTATCTTTCAAGCCCAGCAGAGTTTAGCCCGCCTCCCACAAATTTCGGCTAGTCATTGTAGAAGGACATCAAACCAAGATGCCGATTGGGTCGCCAAAACGCACCAAATGTTTGGTGTTTCGGCCCATTGGAACGTTTTCCCACCCCAGCCCCTTTGGGCTATTTTATGTAAGGAGGGCTTTATGCACGAAACTCTACCGTTTAGTAATGCAAGTCCTTTTCCGACCAAAAAAAAAAGTGGTGGAAGAAGACAAATGAACCCAAGACATGTCCCTTCAGACAAGAAAACACATCACACCATGATTAAGCTTCTGGGTTGTCCAGAAAGGAATTCTAACTGCGTAGACAGCCTTCCCTACGAAGGAAGCTCCTGCTGGGTGAATAGGCCAAAAGCAGTTCAGATTTCCCACTATCTCTTCTTTCTCCAACTTTTGATGAGGAAAGCTCATCTCCCAAGTCAAAAGGAAAAGAAAAAAAAGACAGATGATATGGAACTTCAAAAATCACGCGTTGGGATAGTAGTGAACACTGAACAGATCCACCATCACTTGTAAAATTACATAGCCCTTTGTGTACGACATTTACTGTGTGTGCATAGTCACCATCCGTCCATTCGAGACTATAAATTAAGGTTAATATCACAAAAAAAAATCATAAATTTACCTCACGTTATTTATTTTTTTACCATGAGAATTCAAACAGGTACACTTATGACAAATTATCTCAAATTATCAAAAATTTCAAATTAATACACATGTAATAAATTTACTCTTTGTTAGTCTCCGTTAAATTGAATTAATGTAACGAAAAACCTCAAACTGGCACGCATGTAATAAACAGATGGTAAAAACCCCAGTCGATACACTCGCTAACAGCTACGTATTATCTAACTCGGTAATTTAACGATAAAATTGAACGGAAACCAACGTAGAGTAAATCTATCGTAGGTGCATGGGATGGGGGTTTTTGGCTGATTAAAATATTAATTGATGGTAAATTTATCATATTCGTATCAGTTTGGATTTTTGTTTTGTTTTATGTATCAACTTTTTGAAATACAGACGAATACAGTTCAGATTGTAGAGTGTCCTAACATTAGATAACAGCAAGCAAAGCATGCTTTCTTCATATACAGTTCTGATTATACGAAACATGGTCCGTGGACGAAAGAAAAAGACGGTCGGGATGAATTTGATCTGTTCTAAACTGAGCCCTTTTATGCAGATCAAGAGCTCTTTCCCCACGTTACACTCCCGAGTTCATAGGGCGCAACACAACACGACATGCTTTCCGCTTCATTTTTTATCAGGTGTAGGCACAAAGGGAGAAACTTTCTGGAATTTGGTAAAGAAACAGCAATCACGACTGACACCTTTGAATGCGCAAACCTGAACACGCACGAAACGAGAAACCGCGACCCCCCCCCCCCCCCCCCCCCATCAAACCCATCGAGAATCGAAGTAGAACCCACGAAAACCACGAGGGCGAGGAGGGGACAGTCAAAGGAAATCAAGAAGTGTTCGAGAACGGACGGGCGGTGGCGCGGCAGCGGAGACGGCGGGCGAAGGAATGAATGGTGATGGAGGCGGGAGAGGAACGTTACCAGGAATCAGTGGAGTATTCGAAGAGCTTGCCCTTGGTGGAGAAGACGATGAGGGCGACCTCGGCGTCGCAGAGGACGGAGATCTCATGGGCCTTCTTGAGCAGACCGGCCCTCCTCTTGGAGAAGGTGACCTGCCGGTTGATCTTGTTCTCTATCCTTTTCAGCTGAAGCCTGCCTCTCCCCATCCTCTCCCCCCCAAAAACGGCAAGAAACAAAAGAAAAAGAGGGGGAGAGAGAGATGGGATTGGTGTTCTGTCTGGTCTGGTCCCTGCTGTATATTCTTGGAGGAGGAAGGAGGCTGTAGCAATCAACGGCAGAGGGACCAAGGAAGAAGAAAGAGACACAGAAGAGAGAGAGAGAAGAGAGAGAGAGAGGAGTGGTGGGTTCGGAGTACCGTATGTGGAAACGCCAGTGTCTGAAAACAGGCTTTTTCGAAGGTCGAAGGAAAAAAGAAGGTCGAAGGTGGTTTTCGGATCCGGAGTTGGAAAACCGGGCCGGTTTCGTTAACAACGTTGTCGACGCCTGATTGGATCCGGGCCCGCTCGGGGAATAGAATCGGCAGTTTCATTGTCCTTTTCTCTCTCTCTCTCTCTCTCTCTCTCTCTCTCTCTCTCTTTCTGTCTAATGCATGCATTCGTTTTCACCTGTACGTCTCGCGTTTGTCCTCCTCTCTCTTTTCTTGTCCTCGCCAGACACTACTGTCATCAATTATAATCTATTTTACATTATAATCGTACAAGGTAACAAGATTGTGCTTAGAGCTTATATACATTACCCCCCTCACGGACATGAGTGCGTTAAAAATCTTAAAACTTATTACGGAAGTATAATTAAATTTTAAAACTTTCAAAAAAATATAATTAAGTCCTTAAAATTATCAGAAGTATAATTGGGTCCTAAAATTTTTAAAAATTGCAATCAAATCCTAAAACTTGTCAAATTGATAAAATCAAGTCGTTCTACTGATCGCACTTTTTAAAAGTTTTACAACTTGATTGCACTTTCGTAATAAGATTTAGGACTTGATTGTACCTTTTGAAAGTTCTAGGACCCGATTGTAATTTGTTGTCAAGTTTAAGACTTAATTGTAGCTTTTGAAAATTTCAGAACTCAATTGCACTTTCGTGACAAGTTTTAGGACTTTCGATGCATTTATCCTTATAGAAATTACAGGCGAGTATCATGATCGATTAAGTAGAATAAGTATATATTTCGAATTTGCGTATTTATATGTTGGGGTTGTCCCACATCGGTTGTGGAATGGGCTGATGGTCGGTTTATAAGTGTGGGGGAAAGCCTCAACCTTTGAGTTGAGAGAGGCCCAAGACCACCTAACACTAGTATCATAGCCCATGTTGCCAACAGGTCTGGACCCAACGGTCACTCGGGAGAGATATAGGTTGTCGCTTCCTCTGATCCATGGCCCGATATGTGAGGGAGAGAATATTGGGGTTGTCCCACATCGATTGTGAAAAGGGTTGGTTGTCAGTTTGTAAGTGTGAGGGAAAGTCTCAATATTGGGGTTATCCCACATCGGTTGTGGAAAGGGTTGGTTGTCAGTTTTTGGTTGTCAGTTTGTAAGTGTGAGGGAAAGTCTCAACCTTTGAGCAAGCTTTTGAGTTGAGAGAGGCCTAAGACCATTCAACACTATATGGCTTCAATTAGTACGGTATCTCATTTCAGCAAGTACGAATGATTCCGTGTTTATGTCAATAGTAAGGATGTATTTATGCTTTCCATCCTCGCTTGCTTCTTTGAGTTTTTTCTCTATTGAATTTCTCTAGGACAAATATATATATAGAAATCGTGTTAAGGAGAAATTGCATTGACAAATGTATAAAAGTTAATAATTGCTCATAAAACACTGCTTATATATATATATATATATATATATATATATATATATATATATATATATATAAAAGAAACACTGCTTCTATATATTAAAAAAAAAGCCTAACATTGATTATTATCAGACATTTTCAAGTGTAAGAAACACTGCTTCTATATATATAAAATCAATGTACTTCATCTCTTTACAATTATAGATCATATTAGCCCTCGTCGAGAATTAAAGGTTTGTCATTGACTCGCATGTTATGGCTATTCTAACCTCTATGAAATTTCGAACAATATTGCCATACTTCACCTACTCCCCTGATTAGGTCATTGCAGATTTTTTGTCTTGATTTTTCAGTTAAATTGACATAGGGTAAGCGATAATAGGAAAGCAATTCCTTAGAAGTTCTGAATTCAATTGAAGGTAATCTGACTATTACAAAGAGAGGACATCCATATATATAGATAGGACTCCAAACGGAATGCGAATAACTAAAGATAGCATTAATCATTTCAAATCTAATCTAATCTAATCTAAAAGGAATCAAATCAAAATCTCGGGAATTATGCGGAAATTCAAATTTGGCAAAATAGAAAACTGCTGAAAAAGTGGTCTAAATAACTCTGAAACACTAGAATCCATCGTATCTCACAGCAAAGCAATGACTTTGAATCAGACGGCAGTTTCGCTTCAACTGGCCAATTTTGAGCGCGATCCGAGATCGTTTGACCCAAGATCCGAATTACTGGTAAAGTCACGCCGGCTTCTGACGATCCAATTTGTCAAGATAATCACATGCTAATTGTTCTACATCATTCCCCCATTCTTTAGAAGAACTTGCCCTCGAGTTAGCATAGCATAAAGCGGAATGCCTGGAGGATGATACTCGAACAGGTCTGACACGTTGAATGTTGGAGATATGTTGAGATCAGCAGGAAGGTCAACAACGTAAGTATTGTCATTGATCCTCTTCAGAATGCGGCATGGACCAATCTTCTTATGCTTCAACTTGTTATAGGTGCCCACAGGAAATCGCTCCTTGCGTAAGAAAACCATCACCTCATCGTCTACTTAAAAAATCTTGGAATGATGCCGTTTTTCAGCATGCTCCTTATACTTTGCATTAGACTTAGCAAGCTGGCGTGTAACATCAGCTTGAACTTCCACAATTTTCGTCGCCAAATTTTTTGCCGCCATACTATAACCAGGAATTGTAGGCAGAGGAACCAGATCAAGTGTGAGGGACCAGATCAAGTGTATGTTGAGGTACACGACCATAAATAACTTCAAATGGAAATTTTCCAGTAAAACGATTAACTGTATTGTTAAAAGTAAATTCTACTAGAGCTAGATATCGATCCCACTGTTTTGGTGTGTCACTACAAAGTAAGGGTGAGCGGTTCCCGGTCCGGTCCGGTTCCCCTCAAGAACCGGATCAATAGTCCCAGTTTCCATTTTTCGGAACTATGGACCGGACCGGCCACCCCGAGAACCGAGAACCGGACCGGACCGTCAATCCGGTCCGGTTCCGGTTCCAAGGAACCAATAACACAAACAAGAAGAGTATGACCTGCTCTGTGTAAGCTACAGTAAACAATGAAATCTGTACCCAGCAGAAACTTCCAAGGCCGAACGGTGAGATAGTGCGGAACAACAACGATGGACACCAGAATGCAACAGTTTCTCTTCTTCGCTGAGACCGTGAGCATCTTTCAAGTTGAAAGAAGAGTACGACCTGCTCTGTGTAAGCTGCAGTAAACAATGAAATCTGTACCCAGCAGAAACTTTCTGCAATGGGAGCCTTCTCATGCTCTAAAAGCTTCCACTATAGGTTTTGGCCATAAAAAAGTAGTTCCCACTAGATTTTCAAGCATTTTAGCACTGAGCACAATGCTCATGCACCATGACAACTCCATAAAGTAACTACAAATGTATCTGAAAAAGATAAAAACCCGCGAGCTTTTGCAAAGAGAATATGAAAGTGACTCAGTTTAGCTAACTAGCTACTCTGAAGCTTATGCAAAGAGAAAACCCTGCGAGCTTCACCATCACCAAGTTGGAGCATAAACCATACAATTGCACTACTGCATATTCAAGGACTGGCCTTCAAGGCTTCAACAGTTTTCAGAGGTGACAAAGACTAAAGAGGCTGTATGATCAAATGCATCAAAAGTACATCAAAAAGCACATTGAAAGCACACCCAAAGGAAAAAAAAAAGATTACAAAGCCGTCCAGATTTTATGAATCATCGATCTTCCCCTCAACCAGCTGTTTGATCAGAAGTGTTGGTGAACTGAGGAGAATAAGTTGGTAGTTTCATCTAGGTCTGTCCAAGAGCAGGTACTATACTTGACCGACACAAGGAAGCTCACATAATTAAAGTAAAGCACATCTAAAAATTTCAGTCATTGCAAGTACCTAAATGAAGTAGGAAACACAGAGATCAAGAGTTAGAAAATGATTGTTGCCCCACAGAACAGGATAAAAGTAGTCTTTTCTCGTTTGCAATTCAGCTTCAAGCTGCTAATTATAAAAGTAGGGACTCTGGTTGCCACCAGTATGTGTATGTATAGATGTGTGTATGTGAGTCGCGGTAAAAGGGGAATCCATTGGATTAGTAGAGGTAGATGCATTTTTTCAAGAAGAGAATCAAGTGACTTCTGGACTTTTCTGTGGCAAGCCACTCTATTGCACGTATATATACACTTATTATATCTCATGAGCTAGCAAATAGAAATTTCTCTTATGTACTATTCATTCTACTCAGAAAAGTCCAGAAGTCCTCAATATTAAGCATGATTTGGAGAACTGATTATTAAGCAATGCTTTAACCAATAAGATACAAAACCGAGGCAAAAATTAGTGAATGAGAATCTTACCATATATTCCTTCCATCAATTTGTAAACTCTATTTACCGATGAGCTCCGAGCAAGCATCATCCATGGCTAGAAAAAAAGATATTAATTAGAGCATTCACTTATTAAATATACAAAACAAATACAATATACAAAAGAAAATATATATCCATGACTTACCCGACTCGAACTTTTCGGCGTTCTCGATGCACTTCTCAATATTAACTGGCTTGTTAGCAACTCTCAACCAATCTCGATCGCAAATCAAAGCTTCCACCATTCTAGGAGTCAAAGAACTTCGATAGTGACCAAGTACACGACCAGATGTGCTGAAAGTGGACTCCGAAGCAACGGTTGTTACTGGAATAGTCAAGATATCTCGAGCCATCAAAGAGATGACTTTAAACTTTTGGCCAGCAGTATTCCACCACTTCAAAATGTCAAGAGTACGACCTTCTTCACATGTAGCTTGAAGATACTTTTAGATCTCGGATAAGTTGCCCTCAGCCACTTTTTTCTCCTCATCCATAAAGCATTCGAATGCATTTTCCCCATCAAAACTCACATCGAAACCCATAGTGAGATCAATCTCATCTTTGTGACCTTCTTCATGTTGACCACTCGAACTACCACCAACATCAATTAAAAGTTGATTACACGAATTTTTGTTGTCAGAAGTTCCGGAACCACAAGACTTCTTGTAAAAACTAAACAAACGTCCCAGGTAAGTCCTCACTTAATCACACCTCTCATTTACTATCCCATCATCATCATCATAGATTAGTTTATAACAATATCGCACATACTTCATCTTTTTTCTTGGATCCAATACCACTGCAATCAAAACCATCATATTCACTTTATCGAAACTTCCATAATATTTGTCAAACTTTTCCTTCATCTTCACCCCCATGGCTTTCATGCTAGCATCTGAAGCAATCGCCGCTTGTTTCAAAGTTTTATATAAACCAGCTATCTCGTCAAAATAATTACAAAGCCCCAGACATCTTATTGGTGGAATCATAAAACTTCTTCAAAAATATGACAAGAACTCTGGCACTTTCCCAATCTTCTGCTTTAGGCGTTTCATCTTCAAGCTTAGCCAAGAAGAAATGATCATCTTCTTCCAGCTTCTCAAAAGCTTTTCTTAGCTTTAAGGCAGTGTCTAACATGAGATAAGTGGAGTTCCATCTAGTGGAAACATCAAGACAAGTTGAACCTTTGTAACTGATCCTTGCACTCTCAATACAAGCTTGGAATGATTTAGCTCTCATGGGAGAACCTCTCACATACCTAACAGAGTTTCGAATACGTGTAATGGAATCACGTATCTCATGCAATCCATCCCTCACAATCAAATTTAAAATATGAGCTGTGCACCTCATGTGTAAATCTTCACCATCTAAGATCAATAGCTTATCTTTCACAAATTTAGCTTTCAAAAACTTAATAGCTACATCATTCGAACTGACATTATCCACAGTGATCGTGGACACATGTTTCTCTATTTCCCACTCATAGAAGCATTTCTCAATCATTTTTCTAATTTCCTTGCCCTTGTGACTAGACATTACCACAAAACTGATGATTCTTTTGTGCAATCTCCAATCATCATCAATAAAATGAGCGGTGAGACATAAATAGTTCAAGTTCTGACAAGAGCTCCATGCATCGGTCGTGAGTGCGATCCTAGACTTAAGCTTGCGAAAATAATTCTTCAAACTCATTCTTTCAGCAAGATACAATTCCATGCAATCTCTAGCCACTGTAAATCTCGAGATGGGATTGAAAAGAGGTTGCGCCACGTTCATAAAATCACGGAATCCCACACGCTCAACCAGTGAAAAAGGATGTCCATCCACTATGATCATCCGAACAAGCATTTGCCTACAAAGATCTTGATCAAACTCCCATGTTGACAAGTCATTAGCACTACCAGTAGTGGTATTTCCCTTAGTCATCTGAGTATTATCCATTCTACGTGGGACAAAAAACTTCTGCTTCTTATCTATATTTTGAGGATACTTATTGCACTTGCTCAAGTGCTTTAACATAGCAGAAGTACCGTTATTAACACAATACCAATACATGGCACTATAATATTTGCAAAACACCTCAGTTTTCCATTTCTTATTTTTATTGCCTCTACGAAAATGCTGCCAGGCTGTTGATACTTTCCGTTTACCAGTATCAGTCGGGCAACCATGAGATACCTTGTTTGTGTCGACTTCCTCTTCGAAGACTTCTTCACCTTCATGCTCTAGTGAATCCATTGGCGAAGTCACCTCATCGATGGACTGGTCCACTTCCATTGACATATAGGTAGAACACCTGAATAGAATAATCGGATTAGAATAATCAGATTAAAATCTTAGTCTATATTCTATAAAATAGAAATCTGATCATTTGTGGCACTGTAGTAATAGCTCCTATTTGCTCTTATCAGCATCAAAAGGAGTGTGATTTTTCTGTTTCTTGATGGCACATATGGATTCTGGTTTCATAACTTGTAATTTTCTTGTCTATAGGTAAGGGACGTCAGGTTGATAATGGACAAGAATTCAAGACATTCAAAAGGTGTTGGGTATGTGCTTCGCCATAGAAAAAGCTTTATGACATTTACATGCCTGTAGAGTATCTTAAGCATATCTTATTCGAAGGATCAAATTTAACTGTATTATTTAGGTTCTTTAATTAACAAGCTACGGCTGCAAATTCAGATTAAGAATCATATAGGCAAGCAATGGTAATTGAATCATAACACAAGGACCCAAGGAACAATACGCATGACCAACATTTCATCCATTCATTCCGCATGACGAGCATCGTTCGCGGTCCTCAGTCCCACTACTCAATAGAGACATAGACTTAATTGTGAATTTAATCCCCTATTGGATTTGGATCTGAGTCAAACATGACATGCTCACTACTCAATAGTCAGTACTAACCGCAATTCGACAAAAGCCCTAAAAAAAACCTGCGCCAAGCAGGCGCGTGTGAATCGAGAGAGGGGTTCATTCATCGGGATCGAACCAAGAGGGTGTCGGCCTCGTGATCAGCGACCCTGCGCGGTGCCTCGGGGGAGAAGCGATGGTAGTTGGGGGGGAGCAACAAAAGGCGGCTTCACGGTGGAGAAGGGCAGCTGGTGGTCGAGGAGGCTCTGGAACTTCGGCTGGGGTGGGGCCGGGCGAGGCGGGGGCGATCTGAAGGAGGGTGAAGATTCTCGATCCCTCGAGAGAGAGAATGAGACATCAATAGAGAGAGAGAGTGTGTGTGCGTGACTGAGGGATCGAGAGAGAGAGTGTGCGCGATTAAGAGATCGATCGAGGATGGAGAGATCGATTCGACGAGAGAGAGTGTGTGCGATCGATCGAGAGAGAGAGAGAGAGAGAGAGAGAGAGAGAGTGCGGGATCGAGAGAGTGCGATCGATCGGGATCGAGAGAGTGAGAGAAACCTAATGTTGGAAGAGGAACAGGAACAGGAAGAGAGGATTCGTGAGTGTGTGTTGAAAAGTAAGGAATGTATATATATTTTTTCTTTTTTTAAGAACTGAGCGGTCCGGGCGGTCCGGTTCCAGAACCGGACCCCGGAACCGTGAACCAGACCGCTCGGTCACCGGTTCCATTTTTAGGAACCGGGGACCGGACCGGATCCCCCTAAAATCGGGAATCGGACCATCGGTCCCTGTCCGGTCCTAGCGGTCCCGGTCCGGACGGTCTTTTTTGCACACCCTACTACAAGGTAACGAATGATGTCTGCCATTGTTCGATTAACCACTTCAATCTGCCCATCAATCTGAGGATGGAAAGAACTGCTATACTGCAAATTAGTGCCAAACAACTTCCACAGAGTTCTCTAGAAGTGATTGAGGAACTTAGTATCCCTATCAGAGGTAATCGTCTTTAGGACACCATGTAAACGAACAACTTCGCGAAAGAATATACCAGCAACATGAGAAGCATTGGATGTCTTCTTGCAGGGTATAAAGTGCGACATTTTCGTAAATCTATCCACCACCACAAAGACATAATCCATACCTCGTTGTGTTCGCAGTAGTCCCAGTACAAAATCTGTGGATATGTCCACCCAAGGTCTAGTTGGTATTGGTAAGGGTGTATAGATGCCAGTATTCTGAGAATGCCCTTTTGCAACTTGACACACAGGGCACTTTTGCACGAAACGCTCAACATCCCGCTTCAATTGTGGCAAAAAATAATGCTCCTCCACCAAGACGATAGACTTATCACGCCGTAGATGTCCTCCAAGGCTTCCACCATGTAATTCCCGAATCAATTTCTCACGAAGAGAACTACGCGGGATACACAACCTGTTGCCATAAAATAAGAAATTACCATGAACGATCATATCGCCTTCAGAACCAGCGGCTTGACACTTCGCCCAAGTGTATTGAAAATCTTCATCTTCAGCATAAATGTCGCTTAAAATCTCAAAACCCACTACTTCATTTTTCATAGTAACAAGTAAAGAAGCTCGGCGGCTTAGAGCATCAACCACTTTATTCAGATGACCGGCCTTATGTCGAAGCACAAAATTAAATTATTCTAAGAAAGAAACCCAGTGCTCGTGCATCTTATTTAAATGCTTTTGGCCCTTGATGTATTTGAGCGCTTGGTGATCAGTGTTCAATATAAATTCACGCTGATAAAGATAAGGTTGCGAGTGCTTAACAGCTCGAACTACTGCATAGAATTCCTGCTCATAGATGGACCATCGTCGTCAAACTTCATTCAACTTCTCACTGAAATAAGCAACTGGTTTCCCTTCCTACGATAAGACTGCACCAATTCCTACTCCAGAAGCATCACAATCTAGCTCGAACAACTTATCAAAATTCGGCAAAGTAAGAACATGAGCGGTAGATAATTTCTCTTTTATCAAGGCAAAACTCGCCTCAGCCTCTTCTCCCACTTGAATTGTCCCTTTTTTTAAACATTCTATTATGGGTGCTAATATAGTGCTGAAATTAGGAATGAATCTGCGATTGAATGTTGCCAATCCATGAAAACTCCGTACTTCCCCAACAGTTTTGGGCGTAGGCCACTCTCGAATGGTAGCAACCTTCGCTTTATCAAATCAAAGCTTATCTATGCTAACAATATAACCCAAAAACATCAATTGATTCGTCATGAAATTGCACATAAGTAGGTTGATATACAGTTGATTTTCCTCCAAAACCTGCAAAACATCTCGAAGATGTTCTACATGTTGCTGTCCATCTGGGCTATAGATAAGTATATCATTGAAATAAACCACGACAAACTTCCCCAAGAAAGGCTTAAGGACTTGTATCATCAAGCGCATAAAAGTGCTAGGGGCATTTGTAAGTTCGAAGGGCATGACTAACCATTCATAAAGTCCTTCGCTGATTTTGAACGCCATCTTCCATTCATCCCCAGGCCTTATGCGAATCTGATGGTAACCACTCCGCAAATCGATCTTCGAAAAGATCTTTGATCCATACAACCTGTCAAGCATATCATCCAAACGAGGAATAGGGAAGTGATACCTCACAGTAATTTTATTTGTCGCTCGACTATCCACACATATCCGCATGCTGCCATCCTTCTTCGGTGTAAGCCAAGAAGGAACGGCACAAGGACTCATGCTTTCTCGTATAAAACCTTTTCGCATAAGTTCTTCCACATTCTCTCTTAGTATCTGATTCTCCTTCGGGGTCATACGGTGATGTGGTAGATTAGGTAGACTAGCACTGGGTAGGAAATCAATCTGATGCTGGATGTCTCGCAATAGTGGTAGTCCATCGGTAGGTCTTCAGTAATAATACCAGAGAAAGCCTTCAATAAAGGTTGTAGAGCTTCTGGAATCACAATGGTCTCTTACTTAGACCTTTCATCAATAATTAAAAACATACCGTTTTTCTTGCGAACGTTAAGCAGAACGCCAGTCTCATCACCCTTGTACTGCTTTCGAGAGGGTTGCGAAACGCGAACAGCTTCATCTAAGGGACGAAGGGTAATTTTCTTCTTTCCCCACACGAATGAATACACGTTCTCATGCGCTCGGTGAGTGAATCAACATCATATTGCCATGGCCATCCCAGCAAGATGTGGCATGCATCTATCTCAACAACATTACATATTATCGTATCCTTATACGTTTTTCCAATGGAAAGAGGCAAACGACAGATCTGAGTTATCTTTAATTCCGGTCCCTTACGAATCCAACCAATCGTATAGGGTGAAGGATGAGCTTCGGTCTTCAATTGGAGATGTTCGACAAGTGCTTACAATACGATATACTTGCAGCTTCCACTATCAATGATGACGTTGCAGACCTTTTCGCTGACAGTGCAACGAGTACGGAAAAGATTATTTCGCCCCGAATTTTCCTTCCGTAGGCTAAGAACAGTCGTCTAACCATGCAATTAACATGTTCTCCCTCTTCATCGACTATCTCTTCTTCGTTTTCCCAATCCTCTTCATAAAACTCATCGTCAGGTTCGACCAAATTTGCCATCTTCCACCGAGGACAATCACTCGAATGCTGCACAGGCTCATTACATTTGAAACACTTTCCTGGATAGGGCTTTCATAGGGATTCTGAGAAACTTCACAGGCCTTTGATGCGGAGGATTCAGTAAGTTTGGGCGCTTCAACGTTACTCACCGAATTTCAGTTTGTGCTGTTGAATTGCCGACCAGAGGACTCGCCTGCCCCCAAAGATTTTCCTCATGCAAATTGCCCTCGTGGAGTGTAATTGCCCCCTCTGCTCGAGTAGTTGTTCCGCTCCAACTGTAATTCTACCTTTCTGGCCATCTCTTGCGCATGTTCGACAGAGCACAAGTGATGCAAAGAAACATGATCTTGAATATTCAAGCGAAGACCATGGATATACCTGGCGGTTTGTTGTGCCTCAGATTCGGTCAGATTATTTCGGGGTGAAAGTCTAAGGAACTCTTCCGTGTAAGTTTGAACAGTCCGATTCCCCTGCTTGCAAGCTTGAAATTGCCAGAACAAAACTTGCTCAAAGTGAGGAGGCAGGAACCGATCCTTCAACAATTCTTTCATGTGATTCCAAGTTCGGATAGGGGCTTTCCCTTGTCGGCGTTGGGAAAGATGTGTCTGTTCTCACCAGGCCGAAGCACCGCCCTTCAGTCTATATGCCACAAACCAAACTTGACGATCCTCTTCGATTTCCATGGCATCAAAGAATTTTTCGACCTCCCAAAGCCAATCCAGAAATCTTCAATATTTAAATTACCATTGAAAGTAGGAAGATTGACCTTTAGTTGATACTGCTCGGGCTCTCATCGATATCCTCCTTGTCGCCGACCCCCACGAACAGGTTCATCCAGGACGTCCCTATATCGACGGTTTCCACGAACAGGGACATCCAGGAATTCGTTTTCATCTTCTGCTTCAGAATCCTCGACTTAGCCTTGCCGTCTTTGTCGAAGATTCGCCCTTCGCTCCACAGCTACTTCGGGATCACGAACGATAGGGATTCGCTCGACTTGAAGGTCACCAAGGATAGGGTTAGGGTTGGCAGACAACCGTTGGATGGCGGCAAGTAATTCTTGCATCGTCCGTTGGTGGTCATGCAGATTCCGTCGAGTTTCCTCAGCAAATTGCCTATTTTCCTCAACGAACTGGGTAAATTCCTCACGCGTAAAAGGCTCATCGCCCTCAGCTACGGAGGTTTGTCGATTAACGTTCTTTGTCATCGTCACAAGGAGAAACCTCGCTCTGATACCAAATGACGCAGGGTAAGCGATAATAGGAAAGCAATTCCTCAGAAGTTTTGAATTCAATTGAAAGTAATCTGACTATTACAAAGAGAGGACGTCCATAAATATAGACATGACTCCAAACGGAATGCGAATAAGTAAAGATAACATTAATCAATTCAAATCTAATCTAATCTAAAAGGAATCAAATCAAAATCTCGAGAATTATGAGAAAATTCAAATCTGCCAAAATAAAAAACTGTCGAAAAAGTGGTCTAAACGACTCCGAAACGCTAAAATCCATCGTATCTCACAGCAAAGCAATGATTTTGAATCAGACGGCCGTTTCGCTTTAACCGACCAATTTTGAGCGTGATCCGAGATCATTTGACCTAAGATCCGAATTACCGGTAAAGTCGCGCCGGCTTCTACCGATCTAATTTGTCAAGATAATCACACGCTAATTGTTCTACGTCATATTTGTGCTTTATCAAGGATAATCTAATCACCATTGTAATCATCATAATCATTCTAAGAAAATTCCAAGAAAATCTCTTTTTTCTTTACATTGCAAGTTTATGAACTGAAAATGGGGTTGTAAAGCAAAATTGGCTAACTATTTCTTCAAAAGCCAACTTCCTAAGGACTAGATGTTAAGATGTTTGATTTTCAAAGGGTTATCACGCAAAATCCATTCTTCGCATAGCAGAATATCTTAGGTGAATGTATATGTAGTAAAACGATGTTGGACTAGTTAAAATGTTTGGCTACGTATGATCAATGTGGGATTCCACCAGGCTTCAGTATTCGCTAGCAACAACACACCGGAAGCAGTCATTCAATATAGATGGATTCGAAATCTTATTCAAATCCAATATAGCATCTATGGGTACATAATAAACGTATGGGATTGATTCTTTTAAATGAATAGGTCTGATCGCAACTTCGGATATGGAGATTCAAATGGATCAAATAGGAAATGATGCTTTGAATCATAGAGCTATAATGAAATATGTGATCAACCAATGTTTATCGAATTTGAAAATGAGTCAGATGAAATGGTTCAATCCACTTTTTTTTTCCGCTAACCGAGAGGCCTGTGAATCGAGATCCTTATGCACATAGATATAAATGATCCAATGGGAGCAAGAATTTCCAGGAATATTTTGAACATTTTATTTCAAAGCAGAAAAGCCATTTTCAAGTAATTTGTTTCACAGGAAATGAATATTTTGGAACATATTTTTCTTAAAAATATTACTTATATCGCTTAAAATAAATAGTCAACGGAAAACATTTTCATGACCGACAACAATTTATTTCTAAACATTTTGGTGCAAGCTGAAAACAAGTCATTCATGAGTTTTTAGCCTTGCAAGGAGGGACTGCCGGTGATACATACCGGAGGAAGATGGGGCGATGTCAAGTCCACATGGCCCGTATAGGCTAGGCTACACACGTGCTATAAGTGAGCATCTTTTCTTTATAAGCAATACAGCCGATTATTTTTAGGAAAACGTTTTCAAATTTTTCATTTTCCGTGAAAACTAATTGGAGAATGTTATTATTTTCGACAACAATTTATATGTAAGTAGTTTCTTAAATAATGAAAATATTATTCGTATATTCATTTTCAAAACAATACAATCGAGCACTTTTCAGAAAATGTTTTTTAAATTCTTTATTTTTCGCTAAACAAATGAAGGCTAAGTGTATAAATTTTCTCCGTTGAAGATTCTTGTTGTATTGTCTAACTGCTTAATTAAATAATAAAAGAATTAACCCTTAACCCTAATTAGTCCCACGCAATTTTTTCCTAGGAAAGAGGAAAAACTTTTGAGTGCCACGCAGATACCAAGCCAAAATATTTTCTTGTTGCAATTAGCTGCATTTTAAGTCTTTAAATAAAATTCAGTGGCGTGCGTGAAAAAATAAATAAATGGAGAAAAAAATATCAAAATTGTCCAGTCGCGCCACGTAAGACGGCCGTAGCCTCTACGTTAGCGATTTCCAGCCAAAGTTGGGCGGATGAACTGAATTGACACAAATATAACAAGTTTGTGATTCAATCGATAAAAACGAAAAACGTTTTGCGACCGAACATCGAACCGTCGCGCCGGCAAGAAAACGCGGACGGCGCCGCCCTCGGGAGGCCCACGAGACCGTCGAAAAGAGAAGAAGGGGCCGGGGGGGTGGGAATGTGTTGAATCGGAGGGATTCCTACTTTCTGCACGCGAGGTGGTGGGCCCCGTGGCCCGGCCCAGTAATAGTACGACGTTGGAGTGGCATTTGTGCTCTTTGCTTTGTCGTTCGACATCGACAGTTTGATTGGCCAAATTAGGATAAAGAGTGGGGGGTGAGAGGAGAAATTATTCTCTCTCTCTCGCCCTCAAGCTGCTCATCACCTCTCCTTTGTCAAGGAAAGAACGATGTCGACGTCGCGTCGTGTTCAATCCTCAAAGCCGGCCGGATACAGAGCGCTTAGGCGAATTTCGACACCCGTGAGCTCTACGTATCTGAACGGAAGTTTCGGCTTTGTTGGGTTTTGGGGTAGGTGTTCCGGCTTTCGAGTTTACTTAAAGGTAGGTTTGGTTCAGCTTTTTCAAGAAGCTTTGGGAAATGCAAAGCAGTTTAGCCTAAAGAGCTTTGGGGGAATGCATATATTGTTTGGTGAACTTTGCTTTGGAAAGCAACTTTGATAGAAAAGCTGTTTGGCAGAAACACATTTGAAATGCGCCTTTAGATGATTAATTTAATCTTTTTATTCATATTTAGTTCAAAATTGACAAAAGAAGTCTGCAAATTTTTTAAATTATATATATTAATAACAATATTAAAGATATGTATTAAAAAATTTATAAATAAAATTAATTTCTATTTTTTCGTTGCTAAAAATATTCAAAAGGAATATTTTTTCACGTGTATTGGTGGCGACAAATTTGATGAGGGTATGTTTGAGAAGAATAATGAGCATTGTTTGGAGCCCTTTTTGTACGTGTATCTCAAATTCTCAATGATGTGGACAACCCGTATAAATAAAATCACATTGAAAGAAATTCATAGTTCTATGAACTATTTAGCCAACAACCAAAAGTCGCAAAAGATGAATAAGATAACATAAGCTAAATAGTCCGACCAAAAAAAAACTAAAGAAATCCATTATCCTTAAAAACTACAAACTTCCTCAAACATTTCCTAAACTTAAAGCTATTTGATCTCGGGTTGTGTTTTTTAAAAAGGGCAAAAATGGATTTTTACTAAATTTTTTAGGACAAAATAGGCAAGGAAAGTAATTTCCTTAATTGAAGCATAAGCATTCCGAAAGGATCTCACTTTTTTCACTACTTTGACACTCCTTTTTGTGTGCGTTTTGACCATCTTGCCCTTCATATGGCCCACCACTTCTGGTACCATTTAATATGATTTCTTTTTTTTGCAATTATTTTTTATTTTGCTTCTTCTTTTTACCCTTATGATCTCACTTTCCTCCTTCTTCTTTCTTTCCACACGCCGCTCTAGTCTCTATGTTTTCTCTCTTATATTTTCTTTCCACACCCCCTATTTGTCTATCTATTTTCTCTCTTTTTGGCCATTCCCTCTCTATGCCCCCCACTCCATCTTATTCTAGAAACTCCGATGTCCTCAATTTATTATTGATTATGCCAACCGGTCATCCTCCACGCTTTTGCTGGCACGACATTGGACTCGTCGGTGGGCTCCCCAGCGAGCCTCTCTAGACTCTTCTTACACCATGGAGTGTAATAATGAGAAGTGTTGTTTCTCTTTCTTCCTTTTTTGAGGAAGACAGAGGACGATGCGGTAAGAGATTGAAACCAAATCTCTTTTCTTCTTCCAGAAAACAAGGGACGATTCTCTCTCTTCTCTTTCTTCCCTTTCTTGGCACGTAGGCGCAATAAGAGATTTTTTCATTAAAAACATGGTTTGTAAGGAAAATTGAGAAACAAGTAGGAGGCGTGAAAAGAAAAAAACAAAGGACAACTGGATTTCTAGAAGGAGGAGCAGGATACATAGAATAAGAATGGCCTGCTAGAGAGAAAATGGAGAGACGAGGGGGAAGTATGAAAAGAAATAAAAAGAAGGAAAGTGAGATAGGAAAAAAATAAAGAAACAAAATATAAGACTTGACCGAACAAGAAAATAAACAAACTATATAAAATTGTACATGAAATGATGGGCACACAGAGGATAGGATGGTCAAAATACAATAAAAGGGAGTGTCAAAGCCATAAGAGGAGTGAAAAAAGCGCGACCCTTCTGAAAATGCTGAAAGCTCAATGCTCCTTAGCATTGAGCTAGGAGCATTGAGCTTTCAGCATTTTCAATGCCGACTTTCATCCCAAAGCCATTTTAAAATTGCTACCAAACCCAGCATTTATCCCAAAGGGCAATGGGGTCCCAAGGAGCTTTCAAAATGCTGAACCAAACCCACCTTAAGTCTTTTTCTTGCGCACTGCTTGCCCCGCTGTCCACCCCGAGCCGCCTCCTCCCCCGGTCAAGGAAGAAGGAGCCGAAGCCTAGTGGGTCGAGGTCGGAAAATTGTCCCGACGGTGAAAGTTGGTGCCTTTTTATGTGACCCCGGAAAGTTTGAGTCAAAGTCTATCTCTCAAGTGAAAGTTTGAGAGTTAAAGTTCGAGTCAAAGTTCGTGTCTTTTTATGCAACGCTTGAGAGATAAAGTTGAGGCCAACATGGTACCAAACAAAGATTGGTGCCCTTTTCTTCGTCGTGAAGCACCCTTTAATCGATGAAAACCCTTGTCGCTCAATTTTGGAAGGTGGTATAAAGATGAGCTGTAATGAATATTAAGTCGACCGGAACGTGACATATGGTTTGTCATATAATCGGGGCTACACAGGTGCTTCCCAATTATTTACACAGTAGCAAGAGGCCGAGCGATCTCTCGCAGTACCAGTGGCGGCAATAATTCTTGCACTTCGATGAAGCCAACCGCATCGACAATCCGATAACCGTGGCTAACGGGACTTTCCAGGTGATGAGAGCTAGTCGATCGACAAAACTTCATGTACTAAATGGAAAAATTTGAGGGAATCGTTGAACACAAGCGACAGATAAGAGGGACTAAAGTGAATGCTCCGTCGTCGTCGACGATGCATTGCAACAGAAAGTTATGCAGCTCGATATTGCAGGCGGCTTCGAAAAGAATTACAAAGGCTTAGTTTGTTTCGATTACAGGCGACACACGCATTTATCAAAGTCCTGATTATGAGAGAGGAAAGTGTGGCCTTCCTCTTCTTATGTCATCAACAGCCCCGAAAATTATGTGCTTATTGTCTTGCGAATCACAACTACAAAGTACACATGCACAAAATCACCAGCTTGAATCAGACTCCAGGTTTATGCAGCAAGTTCAAAGCATCCATCCAGGAATGAATCCGGCGACATTTTGGCTTGAAACCAAAGCATTCATCTCGTCCAGACATGCCGGATTGTATCTGGTAAATAAGAAGATGAGGAAAAAAAAAAATCTCATCGGTTAGTCGTAGCATCACGATTCTATAAGATTATCTGTACATGTAGAGTCTCTAGTGAGTAAGTGGAATAAGGATGCGAGTAGTCACCCAATTTGCAACGAAAGGTTGCTGTCCATTGGGTGGAAGAACCCTTCCGGTTGAGGAGGAAAGAGGCTATATGGAATGCCGCCACCACTGCTGCTGCCACCGCTGCCGTGACCTTCTACTTCCCAGGCAAGTTGAAAGGGAATTTGCGGACCCGCTTCTTCCAGCTAATTGTGAAGTACATAATTTTTCAAATTCAATCAATAGGTGTTCTTGAAGCAGTGGTATCACGACGATGAATCAAATGCAAGTAAGTCGCTGCATTTTGCCACTAATCCACGATGCTTACTGCATGCATTAGTCTGCTTGTCATCAGGGTCTCTAAACTACAGTGAGGTTTATGCCATAAGCTCAGGGTTAGGAAGCGGATACAATGGGAATTACAGAGTCAAAGCTATAAATTTTCCAGGAAAATCAACTTCTAAGAGTCTTATGCTATCTACAATGCTATAAGCTTGGCAACCAAATGAATGGCAATGGAATAGTTCTACTTCATGATTCAAAGAGAATGTGGGGATTACAGTGACAGCATAATTTCTTGTCACATCATGAAGTAAGTATTTGTGATTGGCTCCAAAATGCGACTTACAAATACCGCAACAGTTTTCCATTGGTAATTTCCTTCAAAGAACGGCACGGAAACTCTAGGGAGAGTATGCGTGCGTGCACATGCGAGAGGAAAATGCCGCACAAGAAACAAGATTTAGGATGCTAAAATAGCAACAAGTTGCGACAGAAGCTATCGTCTGAATGTTCAATCGAGTCCTTCCTAGTTTCTTGTCCCACCGTTTGATTGCAGGAAACCATTTTTCATTGCAATAATGGGTAGCTTTGCATTTGCAGACACTGAGGACAATGTGTTAACCTCAGTTCCAAGAACTAACAATAATCCGAGCTCTATGAGGACAGCGTATCAAGTTATTCTGTTTATGTCTGTGTGCTTATGAACTCCATGCCGGTTAAATAGTTGAAACGTTCGATAGTACTCAGTATAAGTCATGAGTTTGTAATTAATACTTGGCCAAAATGCACATCAGGAAAGATTCAAGGAAAAAAAAAAATTACTGCAACATGAATAGTAGGCGAGAAGTGGGATTAGGTGCCATACCTTCGTCTTAAGGACTTTGTTGGACTCTAGTAGCATTTGCTCCTAAGTGGACAGACACCATCCAACATTGAGCAAGGAGAAGAACAAAAGAAAGGAAGTGAAACCTACTTCCAATCTAAAATGGCCGATAATTAATTAATTCGTACCCTGTTCTGGAGATTGGCGAGTTGATCGAGCATGGACTGGGTCTGAAACATTAATTAAGAGCAATTTAATCATCCAAGCGATAGCGGGTTACATTACAAAAATATGCTCATGACTCGTGAGAGCTTCCCTTCTGATTACAATCTCTCTTTTCACAAGTTACCTTTGTCGACCGGATGTGGTTCAATGAACTCTCCAGCTGCAGCTCCAGATGCTCTAGCTCTTTACTGTCTAGTGAACCCAAATCTTCCCCAAGCAGGTTCCTGTGACTCACTCATATCCAACCCCCAGTTAGTAATCAGGAGAATTTTGATCACAGTAATTAATGCATAATTTTGTCGAGAGTGTGGTAGGAGGTGCGGACGTACAAATTTAGATTAAAAGGGCAAGACGAAAATTTCTGCGAATCTTATTATCGGGTTTCTGATTGCTCGAAATTATTGAAACAAAACACAAAGTGACACGAACTTTTGCGAACATGCAAGAGCAATTTGAAACTTGTGGAAATTTTATTAGCAGATTCACAATAATAAATGCTGTAGTTTCTTTGTCCAGGGATTTTCATGTACTTAATCTCAAAAAATTACCAATCGTGCCATGAACATACCAACTCAAACTACTGATAGAGAGAGATTCAAACCTTTGAGATCGCTGAAGGACCTCAACTCTTGCTTTTAGGCTCAAGTATTCCTGGTAGTTGCTCTGCTTGACAATATGATTAGGATTAAAGCTCCATATACTAAACAAGTAAGCACAACAACCTGATAAACACTTGCCCTAGTAAGTAAATAAGCACCATACTATGGATAAATCCTGCTCTAATCTTTTTGTAGTGGTCAGCTGGTATGCTCTAAGCCAGGTTTCGCGAAAAAAACTTTGTTCACTTCGTTATTTTCGTCACTTTCATAAGCGAATCATATAGAAATGGAATTATTGAAACAAGATCTCTCTCTCTCTCTCTCTCTCTCTCTCTCTCTCTCTCTCTCTCACACACACACACACACACAAGTACACATACACATGCGGTCAGGACGTGCCCAAAGAACAAAGAACGAAAAAACCAAAGGTACCTGTGTCTCATCGATTGAGCGGCTTGTGTTGAGCTGTGCACCATAGCTGCACTTTTGGTACCTTTCAAGGGTTTTCATCATGCTAGGACAAGAAGGTGAATGGAAACAGGAAATTAACACAAGATTGAGCAAAAGAACACTAGGTTATTACAAGAGATGGAGAATATTTGAGATGACACATAACCATATCATGCTTCGAAAGATGCCCGGTTCAAATCCAGAAGTACATAGAAAGGCACATGAGTAATATGGAAACCGATACTTAGTAAATTACATGCCCCGTACTTCTCGTCGCCCTCGAAGAGAAACAAGATTACACAAACTCTTATCGATCCTTATTGATGATTATTATGATGATGGACCTACCTTTATTATCAAATGCCAATGCGAATGGAAAGGAAGTATGAAAATTATAAGACAATCAATCACTTCTAGTCCTCTTAATCAATCAACGTGAAAATTCAGGTAAACTCTATTTAGTATGTTGTCAAATGATTGTGAAATAACTCGAATTGAGCGATACATGCTAAATAGCTTGCGGTATAGCGTTCAATGATTCAAAAGAGCTATTATTGGAAGACAGGAGGGATAGATAATATAATCGAGTGGCGGGGTGAAGAGTGATCTATCTAATGAATCTCTATTGCGTGCCCTATGTGAATAGTAATAGATCCTCATTCTATAGGAGTTAATTGTCATTAGCGGCCTTTAAGGATGGCTTATTTTCTTTTTCCATTTGGTGGATAGATAAGTTAGTTAATGTGTGTTCTTCTCTAAACGCTTAAATTTTTAGAACAAAAGATTGCATATCACTTCTATGACACACCGTCAAAGAATAAGTTTCTTGTTCCCTAACTCTTTCCCCTCGACTATATAGTTTGCATTCTTAATTAAGAAATAGAATGAAATCAGTTTCTCTGACAGTTTTAGCTTTTAGAATAGATGATTGCGCATTCAGTTCCAATATTTACACAATAAATAAGCGAGTTGATTGTGAACATATATTACACATCTCCGATCCATTCTGTTAATTGATTTTCCCCTTACTCCAATCAACCTCGTTAGTGAATTCCAAGAATCAAGTTGCATTTGGTATCAACCAAAGAAAGGGCAAACGTTTAACTTCAAGATGGTCGATCAAAAATTAAGGAAAGAGTGCGAATCTAAATTGCAACCCACGCGCTAAGGCCTTGAATCAGGATGGGTCATGGGTAAAAATCTGAACATGTTCCATTAATTAGTCAAGTATGTTTTAGTACATTACGAATGTAGGGAAACAAAGAGGTATCCAGGACCCTAATAAACACTGTTCCATCTGGGTCGAATGACGTTACAAATAACAGAGCAACCAGAAAACAAGGAAACCCCATGCATATTGAAGTTTCAAAAGCAGGACCAGGCCAATGTATTTGATAATTAACAACTGCTTGGATACAACAATAGTTTGAAAATGAATTTGTAGGCAGTTTGAGTTGACTTCTTCCAGTTTCTATAAGCTTGTAAATTGTAACGAGGCCGAAAATTTTCTCCATGCGTGCTTCTAGGGTTTTCGTTGGGAAAGTATAAGGAGTATTGCAGATACATTTACTGTAAAAAAAAAAAACGATCTTGAAATGGATTTTGATGGCGAATGTCAGCCGAATTTACAGGAAGAAAATATCGTACACCGTGCTAGAAAGAAACCCTTTGAGAGGTTGATCGTTAATCCTGAAAACCCTTACCATGAGCACATATGAGATAAACAAAAATTATAGGAAAAAAAAATCCACAGACCAAAAAAAAAAAAAAAAAGACAAGAGAAGATGAGATCTGAATCCGATCTTTAGTGAACCGAAGAAGAAACATTTTCTGAGAGCTTTGAATTGCTTAAATCTCTCTTCTGAGAAGATTCAAAGACACCAAGAACCCAAAAGGCATAACAAAATTTTTGGTGGGTGCTCAAGAGTTTCAAAAGACAAGATCCAACACCATGAGATCTAGCAACCTTCCTGATAAATGGGGCAAAACCCACAAGCAGAAAGCTAGAAAAAAAAAAACAAGGTGACTTGATTATGAGGTGTTCGTGTTGAAGAGGGCTAGGAGTGCAAAAGAGGGCTAGAATTCAAGGAAGAGATCAGAGCTAGAGCAGGGAGACAAGAGAATACCTAGAGCTGCTGCAGAACTCATAGAGCTTGCCACGGCTGGAGAAGATGATGAGAGCGACCTCGGCATCACAGAGGACCGAGAGCTCATAAGCCTTCTTGAGGAGCCCATTCCTCCTCTTGGCGAAGGTCACTTGCCTGTTGATTTTGTTCTCTATCCTCTTCAGCTCCACCCTCCCTCTTCCCATTTTTGACACACACACACACTAATAAACCCTCTCTCTCTCTCTCTCTCTCTCTCTTACCAGTCTTGGTTAAGAGATGAGAATACTTTATGGAAGGAGCATGAGAGCAGAGAGTACCCAAAAGGAGATAAGAAATCTATGGAAGAAATGGAAACCCTGGGGAGGTTTTGCATTTATAACCATGTCTCTGTGTTTGCTATGTATGTTTTCATCTATTTCTGTATATACACTAGCTAGTACACACACACACACACACACACACACACACATATATATATATATATATTGTTATATTGTCTTTGGTCTCAGCACAAACACTCCCAAGCTCTGGAAGCCTAGGTTTTCCACTGTGCAAACACATCGTTTCTGCATAATTCAATTACCTGCATCAATCCCCTCCTCTCTCCTCCCTCACCTGTTTATCTAATCTAAGATCGGCTTTCTCATTGTATTGATCTGTCTTAGATCCTTTCTAGTATGAACCACTTATCACGGACTGTTGGATGGGCGAGTGAAATTCGTTTATACTTCTGCTGCTGCTGCAGCATCGTGAAGGTTATACTGCTGTTAAATCCACTTGGATGTACATAAAAACTCATGTGCCTAAAGATCGAAGCGCCACCGAATTTCATCGTATTAATATTCAAAATTTCATATAACATCCATGACAGTTTTTTTTTTTTTTTCATCGGGCATCCATGACAGTTTGATCTGTGGTTTTTTTAAACTCCTTTTGGGGTGGGCTAAATCAAGATGAAAGAGGTGGGAGAGAGGACTCCGTGTATGATCCGGACATCTCAGGTGTCCATACTGTCATGTCGTGCGTTATTTTCTCACTGTACGATACTGCACAAAGTGGAACATGGGATTGTCCAAGGTTGCACCATTGTCTCTTCTGGATGAAAGCACCACCCTTAGGGAAGCAACTGAAGAATCGACTGTGCACTTGTCAAAATCCCATTCGGCTTCTGCAATTGAAATTTTGAATCCCTCTGCCTCGGCTTCTGCTTCTGCTTCTTCTTCTTTTGTTTATTTATTTTTTTATTATATTTCTCATTATTTGCTAATATAACTTATCTTTTGAAATCAATTAATGTGACCCTAAACTTCAAGACAAATTTTGCATCACTCTTTAACATTTGAAGATTTTAGAATAAATCGTGGTGCTTTCAACTTTATCTTATATCGTGGACTTCCTTTTCAATTTGCAAAATGCTATATTCAAACATATCTTCCGATGCATAAAAAAGATTATGAGATTTACGAAACCCCGAATCATATGCCCCAAGAACGACGTAGTTTTAATCACATATGAGCAATGTAAGGATTGTTCTCATTAGTACATATAGGCATGTAACATGTTTGATTGACTCTACGTTCCACATTTAACATAATAGGGTAGAGTACGCATCCATTTCGGGTGCGTGATATAATTAATGATATGACATGTCGAGATATATCATCACTTAATATGTGACTTGAAACAACATACATACTCTCACGACAAGATATGAAATTAAAGCACGTGGTTCTATTAACCCTAATCCGTGCGCAAAAAAAAAAACAAAAAACAAAAAGTTCGAAGACTTGCCAATTCACGACACGAATCTCATCTCATACTTACCGAACCTCGAACCCTTTCATTATACAACCATACGTTCTTGATTAAATCTATACGTGTGTAGTTTGGTTTTTCTTTTCCTCTTGCCCAAAAGTAAACCATTTGAGTTTTGTCAACCCTTCAAAATCAAATTATTTTTTAAGGGAAAAAACAATAAAAAAAATCCTAAATTATGCCCACCACGACACATTTACCACAAATTTGTGCATGTGTGTTATATTTACCATCCGTCAATGAATACTGTCAAAAATATGCCTATATGGATGCCGAAAAGCAAACAATGTTGACATTGCTCTCATATATCTTAAATGAAATAAAAACGACGTTGTTTTGGTTGAAAAATCAAATGAATGAACTTTCACAAAGGGTAAATATGCCATATAGGCACAAATTTAGAATTTTTCACATCATAAAAAATTTACAATAAATGTGTTATACAGTTTCAAATTTGAAATTAATGTGTAAAAGCGAATATAGTCTGAATTTTATTATTATTATTATTATTAAAGGTGTCTGATAAGTGCCTCGTGGTTATATTACTAAGATTCAGAGAAGAGACCAATGGACAAAGGGAGCTCTTTTCTGCTGTGTCTGTCCATTGGATTGCATGGTTATGGAAATCCATCGTTAATTATCTCTATTAGACTGATTAATCGGAGTGAGACAGTTAGGAGTCACAGTGGTCGCATACGTGTCGCCCCGTGACTGGTTGATCTGTCACTGCTGCTCCAACCAACCTTCGGGTGACGCAGACCAATGGGTGCTGGAAAAAAGTGCCGAGTAATACGGCTTCTGGATTCAACAAGGACACGTGTCAAGACGGGTTCACGCTGTGATCCAGCGGTAAAACAAAACTAAAGTAAAAACCTTTTTTTTTTTTTACTTTTTCAATTACAAATGATGCTCAGTTGCTCTGAAACAAGAAATAGATTCTTCCATGAAAAGTATCTTAGGTTTTTTTTTTTTTGCTAATTTTTAATTTTAACTTTTTTTATTTGTTATGGACTTTATGGCTCTCGCAATTTGATTCTTATTTAATCCGTTGAAACACTTTGAAGGATTTGTAAAATTTATGTATTGAGAGATTAAATCTTATGAAGCTTATAATGTTGTTTTTGGGGATAAGTGTATTAGAATCCCTAAAACTTATCACGAAAATGTGATGGAGTCCTAAAAATTTTAACTAGTGCAATCAAATACTAAAACTTGTTAAATTGGCTCCGTTTGTTTCACGGAAAATATTCTTCAGGAAAATATTTTCCCTAACTTCCGGTGTTTGGGGGGCGAAAAATGAATGGTCAACGAAAAATATTTTCCGGTCAACACAAAAAGCCTTTTAAAACTGAGGAGAATGATTTCCATTTTTTAGAAACAAAAATCATTTTCACGCTCCATCTAGGCTTCTCTTTACCACATTAGTTTTTTTATTCCATTCTCTTTCCTCATCCCTATTCTCTCTCGTCAGTCCACATTTTGTCATCAGCCCTATCTCGTTCCCGAGGAATCCTGAAATCATCGCCTCCATGGCGAGGGGAGCCATGAACTCGCCAGATCTAGTGAGGCCGAGGCTCGCCTCGCCGCTCTCGAGTTCGACCGACTCCCTCGGCCGCTACAACGAGCGTGTGCCGTTGGAGCCATTCCTTGATGCCGCCGAATCCATTGCCAAGGTTGCCTCCACCTTCAACTTCCTTGCTCGCCAGCCTTGGCCGCTCGCGACTGGCTGAGTCTCGAGTTCGCCGGCCTGCGTCATGGCCGATGGTAAGGAGGAAAGAGTGACAGAGGAAAGAGGAAGAAGCAGCAGCGGCGTCGGGAGCAAGGAGGAGAAGGAAGAAAGAGAAAACAAAAAAGAAAAGAAAATACAGAAATATTAAAAAATTAACAAAAAGAATTCGAAAAAATGAAAAAGTAAAAAATAATTAAAAATTTATTAATCTTTTTTAAAAAAAAAACTATGTACTATAGAAATTTATTTTCCTTACCAAACGGCGGAAAATATTTTTCAATCCGTTTTCAAGTTTCAACCAAACATCGGAAAATATGACGATTCTCCTAGAAAACGACTTCATGGAAAACATATTCCAGAAATGCCTCATTTTTCGCGAAACAAACGAAGCGTTAGTGCAATCAACTTTTTCCGTTATGGCCGTCAATTTGTCTAATAGAAAATACTAACGTTACATTTTTTAATTAACTTATATATTCAACGTGGTATTTTTTATTATTTTCTTTTCAAATATTATTCAAATCAAATTTAAAAAACTAAAAAAGAAGAATAAATATTAAATTTAAAAAGCTAAAAAAAATACAGGGCAGGGCACGACCTCGTTGGTAAGGCGCTGCCTTCGCCACCATCTCCAATCACCAGAGGAGCTACTAGAGGTTGTCGGCATCGAGCGAGGGTGGTCAGCCCTCACCAGCTCCAAGCGAGGGCCAATGTCGCTCGGCTTATAGAGGGTCGCTGGCGACGCCTTGCCCGAGCATAGCGAATGTCGCCGGCCCTTGCCAAGGGGGCAGCCATGGTTGCCGGTCCTAGAAGAGGGTTGGCGTCACCTAGATCTAGGCGAGCCTAGACAGGGCCTGGCCACCCTTGCCCAAGGCTGACGACCTCTACTGACCCCTTCAGTAATAGACAGCGGCAATCGTCATCGGAGAAGCCTGCTTTGCCCTTTTCATTCCTTTCTATTTTAGCTTCTTAACTTTGATATTTTAGTCTTTTTTAGTTTTTCAATTTGATTTAAATAAGATCTGAAAAAGAAAGTAATAAAAATGTCACGTAGGATAGACAAATTGACGACATTAACGGAAGGACTTGATTGTACTAATTTGATAAATTTTAGAACTTAACAGCACTTTTTTGAAAGTTTTAAAACTCAATTGCACTTTCGTAACAAATTTTAAAATTTCGGGTGCGCTTATCCCTTCTTTCTATCAAGTTGGAATTTTGAAGAATCCATAGAAAGAATAAGTAGTACGCAGCTTTTTTGGCTATCAATTAGGTAATGTTGGTTTCCATCAAATCAAATGGATACGTACTACTTTTGAAACACGTCATGAAGAATAGTGAATGATTTTAAATATCGAAATTAGTATAATTGTAAACACTTCAGGTGCTCAGTAGTAATAGAATTTGAACATCGAAAGAGAAAAGGCGTGAAAAAGTTAAGAAGTCATACGCCTACGTTGGCTATTTGTAGCACGACAGTTCTTCGCCCGCTTACGAACTAGCTAGAATTAGTCAGTTTTCTTCTCTACTTTTTTCAACGTTACAGCAACGATTCGATGTTAGTATACCAATGTTTTAATCAAGCTAAGAAAACTTGGGTGCATGAATTGATGACTCATAGGTGTTGTCTAGTCTTAGAATTGGTCATGAGACACACGACATCACCATAGAATTACCAATTTTATGACAAACGTACGCAA
The DNA here is from genome assembly GCA_021437785.1 of Rhodomyrtus psidioides. Classification (NCBI taxonomy): domain Eukaryota; kingdom Viridiplantae; phylum Streptophyta; class Magnoliopsida; order Myrtales; family Myrtaceae; genus Rhodomyrtus; species Rhodomyrtus psidioides. Next base: position 7,215,424 of record JAILYB010000020.1, on the reverse strand, counting down.
AGAATGGAATGATAATTATTTGCGTGTTTATATAGTTATACCTATGATGATTCCCCAAAAGTAATTTTAGGTTCAAAAACCACTTCGCCCGTGACAATCTTCACTAGACTTATCGCTATCGCTATCGTGATCGACTCATCTAATTGTAAAAAGCCAAACGAATCCCGAATTCCCGTTACATCTTACGATTAATAGCCCTTTTTATTTTTCCATATGAGGAGGAGCTTTAGCAAGAATCCGATTGAATATTCCAAATCCATGCATTTTCAAATGCAACCCTAGTTGGCAGATCCATCTTAATTTGCTCCCATTAGCTGGCTACATTAAATCTAATGATGTGGTTTCAGATTCTCCTAATGGAGCCGGAACCCATCGGTTGGTGGAATAGGCACATCCCTGAAACGACATCAGTGATAGCTACTGGTCTGTGTGTATGCGATGGATCAAGGTCATTGTCATGTCCATGTTCAGCTATTCCATTTGTATGGACACGAAATATTATACAAAAGGAGGATGAATTTTTTCCTTTTTTCGTACCCTTTTAATATTTGGACATCTTGCTATATTCCTGAAAATTGTTTCTTGTTTTTTTCATGAAAAATGTTTCTGGACCTTAGGACGTCTTTTCCGAGTACCACAATGTGGATCTCAGTACGAAATTAGATTGAGAGAACTATGATGCAGATATGAATCATCTTGTTATCGTTATAAATAACGTAGAAGGACACGAACAAGATAGACATATATAGTTTATCTTTTTTCGCCATTGTGATGATCTGCATTTTACTCACCTTCCTCGGTTGAAGAACTTACTGATCTACCTCTCTACATGGACTCCGAACATCGATCCAAATACGAAACTAGGAGACTCTTCTAGTCGACTCTACATAGAACAGATTGAGTTCACCTGATGACACGAAAGTCGGATTTCAAGCATGTCCCCCTCTTTGATTTTAAATATCTCAAACATGTTAACACAGAGAGATTTCGAGGAAGAAAACGTATTCCTCTATTTTCTGTGTATCTTCTTCATATCTTTTACAATGATTTAGATGTATATATATACAGATAAAGGAAAGAATCCCAAAAGATATATTCTCTAATCTAGATCCACTAATCTAGCTAATTACAATCCATGCATATCTTCTACGATTACAATATATTTTATAGCTCATTCTAACTCTCCCCCTCAAGTTGGTGCATAAATATCGTGAATGCCCAACTTGCCAAATGAATTGTAGAAGATCTTGCTTGATATCGCCTTCGTCAAAATGTCTACGAACTGATCTTCAGATCGAACAAATGAAAATTGAATCACATTGTTATCCAAATTTTGCTTGATAAAATGACAGTCCACCTCAACATGTTTAGTAGGGTCATGTTGAACTGGGTTATGTGATATGTCAATCGCTGCTTTGTTGTCACAAAATAACTTCATCTCGGCTCTCGGAGCGAACCTAATCTCTGATATTAATTTCTTTAGCCATAAGAGGAAGACATAATATGGCTATATAGGAAGATCGGGTTTACATATTTCTTGATGGACTGGATGACCGTCTTGACAAGGTCAAAGCGGATGTCTTACAAATGCAGACATTTCCTACGGTTGAACAGGCATATGCGCGTATCCGACGGGAAGACATGAGGCAAACTGTGATGCTAGCTGTTGACACCTGATTTTTGACCAAGTCTTTTTCAGCTTTATTTTGAAAAATCATAAAAATTCATAAAAAGTCAAAAAAAAATTGCAAAATCAACTTTGGTGGCCTTGGCCAAGCCTAAGGAACCATTTTTGACAAAAAATAATTTTTCATATTTTTCGTATTTTCTAAATATTTTCAGAAATTAGGAAAATACTAGAAAAATCAAGAAAAATAACATTTGAGGTCACAAAAATATGAAAAAAGAGCCAATATTTTTATTTTAAATCCCTTGTCTTTTTTACCTCACAAAAAGTCTAAAATAAAATTCAATTGTATATGTTCCTTTGTTACACATATAATTGAATTTGAAAAAAATAAATGTCAATTGAGTCTTTTAATTTGTAATTTTGGCATTTTCTAAGATCTTGACATCCAGTCTAACTGTCCCTTATTGCAATTTAGCCCAATTATTTGTACAAATTGCTCAATTGCATGAATTTGGTAAAATTGCATACTAAAATTGCATTTTTAGTCCTTGAAATTGGGCATAATTGAAATTACTTTCAATTCGAGGACTATTATTGCAAATTAAACATACTCCCCAATGGTTTTCACCATTTTGAATCAATTGGCATTGGTAATTTGGCCCAAATCGATCATTTGAACCTTCAATTACGCAATTCCCCAATTTGCAATTACATGAAAATTTGGGGTTTTCATAGAAATTAATATGAACTTTTGGGCAAAATTACATTTTTAGATATAATCCATGCCCTAAGATCAATTTTCAGGTCCAATTGCAAAAATTTCCCATTAATTTGGGTTTAATTTGGAAAATGGTAAGTCGGAACTGGTTCTGACCGGTCAGACCGCCGGTCGAACCGGTTGAACCTGTCCAAAACAGTGTCGTCTTCCGCAAAGAGCTCGAGCAGATGAACAGTGACATGCCGAGCTTTGAAGATCAAATTGAAGGTCAAGTCGACCACAATTGAAGACACATTGGTGGGGGTTTAACACTTTAGATCATCCTCCGTCGATTGACACCGGAATCGCGGCCAATGGTCGCCGGAGGAAGGAGTAATCGGCCGGTCAATCCTGCTGGCCTGCAAAAGTCAACTCGGCACAAGTCCATGCCAAATTTGCAAAAGATAAGGGCTGCTGAAGGACCAAACGGAGTTGGACGGAAAGCCGATCGTCCCCGACGCCGTTTGGACCTAAATGCACGTAGCCTCACGTGCAATTGAAGCCGTTGCACCACACCCGGTTCGGCGCCAAAATTCCTAAGACCTATATAAGCTCATGGTCGCTTTCTATTGGAGAAGTTGGTGAGTTCAGTTAGCAAGGGCGAAAACAGAATCGAAAACAGAAGGAGAACGAAAGAAAGAGAGCTCCCCTCCATCGCCATTGTCAAGGGTTGAGCTCGAATTTGCAGGGCGCTGATTGGGCCGTCTCCGGCCAAACCGAAGCCAAAGGAAACTGCCAGAAGGTCGTCTAGTGTGCCAGGAAGCGAACGCCACCGATCGCGCCACCTGAAACCGCGGAAATAGGTGAGACGTAGCTTCAAGCTCTTCATTGTGCATCAATGGCGACTCGCCTGTTTCACGTTCTTTTTTGTAATTTGTGTGTGCGTTTCCTTCCCTGAACATCACTGACCATACCCGTATCTTGATTTTGCATTGATTTTGCCTGAACACCTTGAATCGAGTCTTCGAACTTAGCTTCCATAGCCGACCACTGTTCATACTTGCCTAGCCCAATCTAGGCCGTGCGAGCTCGATCGGAGCTCGAGGTAAGTCTTATGTACCTCCTGCCATGTCAATCTGAAGATGAATTGATCTGATTTCGTGTAATCTGTGTGATTAAGCTTCCATGGCCGCACTCGGCAATTTGCTCGATGCTCGTGATTTTGTGAATAAAATGCTTCGATTCTTAGATATGTAAAACTAGAAACGATCGCGAGTCGATTAGAGTTGGTCTCGCAAGATTTCATCAAGATTCCACCGTTAGATCATTGCCGGAGGTCCTCAGACGTCCGTTCCACCGGGGTCGAGAGGTTGAAGACGATGCTAACATGGCAAGTCAATGAGTCAGCGTGCGTAGGTGGCAGTATGTCATTGGTCTACGTGTCTGTCCAGTCAGCTCGGCCGTTGGGGGTTGTTATTCGAATGAATTGATCCAACGGCTGAGGTTAATCGAGTCTATTAAATGACGACCGTCCGATTAGAAATTACGATTAGTCGAAAATAGTTTTAATCAAAAAATCAAACAGAACAGGAACAGTGTCGTTTAGGTTAGTGGATAGGCGACGTCGTTTTGGGTTAGTAGGGATGGACGGTTCAAATCAAGTCTCACGTTCTAGTCCTGACCGTAGATCTTAGTAAGCCAATCAAACGGTCCAGGTCGAGTCATCGTTTAAATCCAGGCCATAGATTCCAGTCAAGTCATCCGGCGGTCGTGAAGTAGCCACGCGGCTCGATGAGGGCCATTGGATCAAGTCCGATAATCCAAAAAAAAAAAAGAGGAGAAAACGGTGTCGTTTTGGTCGTGGGTCCGCGCGGGTTCGGGTCCAGGTCGGGTTCCGACTCGAGTGGGTCGGGTTGACCCGGTCCGAAATATATTTTTTTTTAATAAATAAATAAATTCGAAAAATGATTTTAAAAATAAAAATCATATAAAATCCTAAAAAATGCTAGAAAATCTCAGAAAATTCCAAAAAAATGTGAAAAATTGTGGAAAAATCCTAGACACTCCAGAAATCAACAAAAATCGAGGATTGACCACAAACAACTGATCAACCCTATTTTTGGGGTTTCTTATCCATTCTTCCGATAATTGACGATTATACCCTTTAGGGGTAATTCGTCCCTGCCTTGTCTATTGAGATAGGTCGAAAATACCTAAGCTAGGATAGGGCCAGTTAGGTGGCAAATCCTTTTGCTTGGGTTTTCGAATCTCATCATTGTCCCTGAAATGACGATTTTACCCCTCAAAGGGTAAATCATCTTTCCCATTCCAGTCAAGTCCTGAAAATTGCTTAAAATTAGGGTTTGGGTCAGGTGGGTGATCAGCCCTAATATTTGAGAATTTCAGTCCTCATTTTTGTCCAATATGACGATTTTACCCCTCTAAGGGTAAAATCACTTTTTAAATTCCAGAAAATTCCTGAAAATTCCCAAAAAAATGGGAAATGGATTGGATTGATAGCCAATCTTATTTCCCCCGCCTCTTGACTTCCCAATTCATCCAAAATGACAAATTTACCCTTTCGAGGCGAATTGTCCCCGAATTGTTCAAAATTACGATTTTGCTCCTCATGGGTAAATCATGTCAAAATCATTCCTAAACCTTGATTGAGACTTCTCTAGGCTAATAGGGCCTCATTAGGGATGCCATGCTGATTTCATGTGTTTTATCTGCATGTTATGGATCCTTGATTTGCGCATTTATTTTCATTGATTGTGAGTGATAGGGTAGTCATTCCCATCTGCATGAACTCCTAGATTTAGGATCTGTACCCCACTCGCCTGTATAAAATCCTAGGATCAGATAAACCATTCAGCTTAGGTACCGAAAGGGCGTCAACTCTAGCAGTTGGCGTAACTAAATCCCCGAACCCATTTCTCTGGTTTCCGCAGAATCGAATAGACAGCTCCCAACTATTCGATGGGGTTTCCGATCGTACCCTCCAAGAAACGATTGGTGGCGACTCCTTGGCATGTACACATATCACATGTCATTAGACCACACCGAAGGTCGACCACGTATATCCAGCCATTGCAATTTGGGTAATGGACCCTAGGAGAGGCCCGCGTCCGATCAGACAGTGATCGGACGGCCCATTAGCCCCCTCCTCCGCGAGAGGGTCGCGACAGACTGGCGACTCTACTGGGGACTTATTCTAAACCAGAATCTCTGGTTTCGCAGACCAGAGGACTTGAGCCGATTAAAAAGTTGTTTGGTTTATCTGACCTTGTTTTTCTGCAGATGCTCTCGAAGGTGAGGTATATATGCTAACCATTGTGTTAGATGTTTTTGCAGATTGGAGAAATAAGGGGTGGAGTAATTGTTGACATTTTTCCTACAAGTTGGAGTTGGGAATGTATGTTTATATTATGCACATATTGAAGCGGTGTTTTGATACAAACTGTTGTGAATGACCTTGCATTGTGACGATTACGACACATCGCACACACTAGCGGTTAAACCCGGACTGCAAACCACCTCTATGTTACCTTAGATAGGGAGAGGATGCAAAAGGATCTCGTGTTTGATGGCACTTGAGACTTTAGTGTTCGTTCCCGCTCACAATCCAAATTGGCGATATCTAGCCCTCTTGAGTGGGTACTCTTAGGGAGGAATCTGCCTCATTTGGATCGTGGGAACCTGAGCCATAGGTTCCTCTCCTGATTTTCGACTTATAGAGTATACCCACTTGTCTCATGCGCATGTCTATGGATGGTTGGTATACCTAAAACCGCCCATGGTTACAGGGGAACATTTTCACATCCCCGAGTTTGGTTGGTAAGGCATTTATTTTCAATGTACTTTACTACTCCCTATTCTATAGTATGACTCGTACATTGCATACATATACATCCATTTGCATACATCACGAAAATCACTCAAGTGACTAATTGAAATAACGATGATAAGGGGTAGGATGTCACTGTTTCCTAAGAGTTCGACAGAGTTGGTAACCTTCGAGTACCTAAGGAAAGTTACTCGCCCTAGACCGAACACAAGGCTGCACTTCACTAGATTCGTGCATGGTCGGGAGCTGACTGGACGTAAGCTAGGATATGCGGAAGATTGTCAAATCCGCTACTACGTCGACAATCTCAGGTTCAAGCGACAAAGAGATGAGATGCTCGAGGGTTACTTAGAAATGCAGAGGCAACGTCACAACCGCCTGGCCAGGGAGGCATACGCCTGTCGGAAGGCCGAACGACAGGCTAAAGAAAACATACCCAGGATCACTTTTTGGGGAAAGAAAAGACGTCATGCGACCAAGACAAAGCCGAAGCGCATCACACTCAAGAAGGTGAAGCCCGAGAAAGCTCCTGAAGTCATCATACCATGGACCAGAGAATGGCCAGAGGAGCTAAGATACTTTGATCAACACACTGAAGACAACCCCTCACACTCAACTGGAGGAGGGTTCCTGACTGACTTTCATTGTAAAGAGGGGTAGACCTCTAGGAAAATGGTGATTTAGATCCTCACATTCCATCGGCCTTTTATGGCTTTCTTGTTTAAGGAGTCTCCCTTCACCTTTTCTTTCATTAGGCGTCCTAATTGTAAGAAGAAATTCATTCCACTCTGTTCATTTGATGTATTGACCAATGGAATGTGACATTGTTGTTTCCCTTAGTCACTGGAGTGAACTTGAATGAATTGCATAAGTCACTTCCCTGAAATTCAAATTAGGCTTTAAGTCAGGCCTTCGAGACATGAAAAAGGTCATAATTTACATTTCTTCAAATTGAACTATGTAATTAAGTCAGCTCATGCATACTTCATGACATTTGTATAGTCACATGTTTAAAGTAATTTTTGACGATTGACTTTTCAAAATCATTCGCATATTTTAGACTTGATGGGAAAGAAGGATATTCAAATGTTCAAAGTCCCCTGGGTCGAACTCCAATCATGGTGGGATAGCATGGGCAAAGCCAGCCAGAAGTATGTTGAATCACGATTGGAATATCTATTAGACCTGCTGAAGATTGAGTGCCCACCTGCCTTTATCCAAGCCATGGCGCTCTATTGGGATCCTACCACCGTTACATTCTGCATGGAAGGACTGGAGATTACCCCCACTATCGAAGAATACAGCGCCGTCATCGGAGTTGAGTTCACTCACTCGCTAGTCCAACCTCCCATAGGATTTGAACCCTTGAGTCAATTAGCTGAATTCCTTGACACAAGCCTCAAAGAAGTCAAAGCAGACGCCAAAAGTAATTCTGGGCGAGTTTCATTATCCTTCCTCCTCGATCGATTTCCCAATCTCCTTGCCGCTAAAGGGACTAAATCAGGTAGAGCCTTTGTGTTGGCCTTCTTTAGCTTCGTACTATTCCCAATCTCGTCTGTCACCTTCGATCCTATTATGGCCGTTGTAGTCAGACAAGTCTGTTGTGGGTGGGATTACTCAAACATCATCCTTGCTGAGACATTTTTTTCCTTAAATCGCTTCAAGAAAAACAAGAAGGGAATCTTTAGAGCCTCTAGTGATCTTCTGTACCTATGGTTCACGTCTTATGTCAGACAATTCCATATCCGCATGGGTTTCACTGAGATTAGCCCCGATGCTCATCCCCTTAAAACCTTCGTCAAAACTCATACACGCATTTCTAAGTTCAATTTTAGAGAATGGAAAGAATTTCTTAGAGCTTTAAAACCCGAAGAGCTCCGATGGCGGCTAAGGTTGCCAACACTAGGCAAAGTCAGACTAGCATGCAATGGCGAAGATCCAGTCCCTTTGCTGGGATTCACGGGCGCTTCTACATATTATCCGAAGAGGGTTATCTGACAATTTGGGGCATTACAGGAGATCCCTTCTCCACCACGACCTAGTGTCTTTTCCTTTGACATACCAAACGAGACCCTCTTGGGAGAAAAGAAGAAACAGTTCGAAGCCAAAGTGGCGTTTATTATTCAGTCTTTGAAGAACTCTCAAGCCGAAGATATAAGTTGGCCAGAGAATATGACTCGCAAGGAAAACATTCACAGGGCCACCACTGAGTACATCCAGCACTTTGAGGCGACCAGACACAGCTTTGTCGAGCCTTATATACCTGAGTATATTGTATCGTGCATGCCTGGAGTAGAGCCGTACATACCCGAAGATATGGGGTCGCCGTCATATTCAGAAGATGAAGAGTCCCAGACTGAATAGAGGAATCCATATTGGGACGATGATGATACCTTAGACCTCAAGCGTCCTAAACTTGAATAGACTATTCTGTCAAGTGTAAAATGAACAAACATTGCGATGCCTTTTCATGCATTCTCATTTGTACTGGATATTATTTTGATATATGAGCGTGAATGTGGACATGTTTTACAAATACATAAAAAAAAACTATCGTAAAAAATTACACTTCTTTTAATTTCATGAATTCTCTTTGGAGAATGATTAAAAAAACTACTTACATGAGACTAAGGCTCATCAGGTAGTCCTTTTTCTCATTCACCAATAGAAAACATCCAATTAGAAGGATCAATTAATTCCTTTTGGCAATACTGAAGAAATACTCATTGAAATTTCTTCTGAAAATAGGTACACCCTCATCACGGAATTACCAACGCATCGTTTTCGTACTCGACTTAAGACAAGAATGGAGCAACAAAAGTTGACCCCACGCGTAGGCATGTTGGAAACACAGATGACTGCGATGGCAACTATGATGGCTGATATTAAGACGATGCTGGAAGCCTCCCACGCCAGACAGGCTGTAGCTCCTAATCAGAATAACTCAAGTCAATCACTCGTACCCGATGTGGCTGATAAAGAAACGGCGAAAAATACCTAACGTACAAAGGAAGATATCCGTATGTCAAACGTCCAGACACAGCAAAAGGCACCCCCCGTTGTCATCAACCTTGAGAAGGATGAAAAGGGGAAGCAAAAATAGAAAACCGAAGTAGAGGCTAAAAGATTAGCCAAGATTGAAGAATGTTTAAGCAGCCATGGCTATGAGTTAGCCCGCTTCGACAAAATATCTCCCTTTGCCAAGGTGGAGACCCCTCCCGACTACAAGGAGCCGGATTTCGTGAGGAAATATAATGGGACAGGCTGTCCACGCCCTTACCTCAAGTATTATCTGCGCAAAATGGCGCACTATTCGGATTATATTCCGCTGCTGATGAATACATTCCAGGAAAGTCTTGCTGGTGCCACTCTGGCATGGTTCATTGAATTAGACCTTGAAGATTATGATAGGTGGGAAGATCTTGTAGAGGATTTCCTCAGACAATACAAGTTCAATACAGCTACGGCCCCGACGAGGGAAGATTTGCTGCGAACCTCGAAGGCAAGGGGCAAGTTGATCAGAACATACGCCTAGAGGTGGCGTGCTCTGGCTACTCAAGTAAAGCCATCAATCCCGGAAGATGAGCTGATCGATTTGTTCTTAAAAGCGCTCCCCTACGAATATTTCGAACGATTGAATACCTCCGAATGTCAAACCTTCGCACACCTGATAGAGGTGGCTGAAAGGCTGGAGTGAGCTCTAAGAGAAAGGATGCCTCATGAAATTTTCGCTAGGAAACAGTATCCCTTGAAGAAGGAGAAAGAGACCGGGCTCGACATAGCATTCATACCGGACCCCCAAAAATCCAAGGAATTTAATGGTTCTAATCAGACCAAATGAGGATCGTCATGGTCGACGTAAAAAGGGCAAGAACCTAGAAGAAGGCAACCCTCAAAGCAGTTCTCACAGCTCCAAAGGCCTTTGTCCAAACTACTCCCGATGCTGCTAGAGCAACACTTGGTGGCGAATGAACCACCCAGGGAAAATCCTGTTAAATATCATGGCTTTGATGAGAGCCAAACCTGTGTCTACCATATGGGCGAAAGAGGGCACAATGTTGATAACTGCTATATCCTTAAGCTGAAGGTACATGCCCCGATTGACAGTTAAATCCTGAAGTTTGACAGCGCGGCTCTAAATGTGCAAGAAAACCCTCTCCCTAATCATCAAGCAATTGGGGCAATATTCACTGAAGAGGAGGAGGGCCACCTCAAGCTGAAAATGGACATGTCTAAACCGACTGACCTTCTAGTCACTGCTTCGTCATATCCAAAAGGAGGGGAGATCTCTGCTGACGTAAAGAAGCTATGTATCACCAAGATGAAGAGCTTAGGGATAATGTCCGATATTGAAGGATTCAAGGGAGTCAAAGCTTCTATATCTTTCGAAGGAAGTCACTTCATGATCAAAACTAAGCAGGGTAGCACGTGGAACGTCCCGCATGAGGATCTGGTCGGCGACTTTGGGTCGATTATGGAACCAGAAGAGGAATTCGAAAGGGACGAACTGGAGGCCAGGAGACGAAGTCTAGTAGATCGTAGATTTATGGCCAACGCACTTGAAATGGGTGAAGTTGTAGACAACCTAGGTCAGGATTTTGGGGGATATAATTTTAAGGTGAAATATTCTACTCCTCCTAGTTTCTATCAGAGGATAGAGGATATCGTACCAGATGGATGGTGAGGTATAGATGATCCCACTCCGCCAGAAACCCCGAAGGACAGGGAAAAGCTTCTTACAAAAGACTTTGACGACATCGTATCAATGATTGAATCCGCTACGGCTGTGGTAATCAGATTGGAAGAACTGGATAGTTTGAATAAAGCAGAAGATTACACAATTAAACCAGTGGTGATTCGATTGCCGGAAGAGGAAGAGGAAGAAGACGGCACAGCTGAATCTAAGACGTCTTGTCCAAAGACAATAACCATAAAAGTCCCTCCAGTAGAAGAGTATGACCCTAAAGCAGTCCACTGGGACTATGGAACAAAGGAAGTAGATGCAGTAATGAGGTCTGGACGATTTTATGCCCCTAGGGAGGGTCAATCCGAAAAGAATGAAGTCTCGAAGGAAGACGCAGAAAAGCTCATGTCTATTATAAAGACTAGCGAGTACGAAGTAATAGAGCAACTGAGGAAAATGCCAGCTCAAATATCCTTACTGAATTTATTTATCAATTCAGAAAAGCACAAGAATGCACTACTGAAGATACTCAACGAGGTGCACGTCCCCGAGACAATCAATGATGTGCAGTTAGGGGACTTCGTAGGGACGATCCTCCTAAAAGATCAACTGAGCTTCTCTGATGAAGACTTCCCCATGGAAGGAAGAGGACACAACAAGGCCTTGTACGTTTCTGCGCAATGTAATGGGAAGAGAGTGGCACACGTATTAATCAACAACGGATCGGCCTTCAACATTTGCCCTCTAGCTACTTTGAGAAGGTTAGAAATCAATGAGGAAACGATTAAAACCTCCAAAACAGCTGTAAGAGCTTTTGATGGAATGAAGAAAACTATGATAGGCGAGATCGAGCTCGACGTACTCATCGGCCCAACAAAATTCTCCATAAACTTCCAAGTAATGGATCTACCTAGTGCATTCGGGTTCTTGCTAGGAAGACCCTAGATCCATGTAGCGGGAGTCGTACCGTCTAGTTTGCATCAAAAAGTGCGCTTTATAGTGGATGGGAATGTGATTACTGTGCATGGAGAAGTCGACCTCCAAACATACCAGAACAACGCTGTTCCCTACGTGGAACCTAAAGTTAAGACAGAAGCGAACTATCATTCCCTGGAATTAGTAGCGACAGTTCATACTCTAGTAGGGACAAAATTGAGAGCTTCCTACATTTCTGAAGCCAATCTTTTACCAGCTAAGATGCTACTGGCATATGGGTTTAACCCTGGAGAATGTCTAGGTAAACACGGTCAAGGAATAAATACCCCCTGCAATTAAAAGCCAACCAACATAGGATGGGCTTGGGGTATCAGAAGGATTATATGGGCGAGTCTGTCCCAAAGGCAACAGGCCGAGACAAGAGCCTGAGACGCCGTGGAAGCCAGAGCAACTCAAAGGGTTCATTCATTGGTTCCCCAGCTTGGAAAGGCATATCACAGATGTTCAATAGTCCTTTGAATGCCTATTTTAGAAAAAATTCCAAGTGGTTGTCAGAAGAGGATATCACTCCGACAGTAGAACCAGATCTGGCAAACCCTTTCCTCGAAGATGACTTCGTGAATGTCATCATAGAGTGGTTGGACGACAAAGCCACTTCCTCTGAGTAAAGAAGCTTCCTTCCTTCTTTAAATACAACACTTAGAACTTTCTGCATTTTATTTTCATTACTTGTTATAGATGTAAGAAAAAGCCTTTGGATCTTCGGCCGTTGGTCCAAATAGCATAGTTTGTAAGGCGGCCCATTCCGCATTCAATAAAAATCACACAAGTTTTGTTAAGGACATATGGTACCGTAAATCAGTCCGATGATGATACTAGTCTTCCGCACAGAAGCTTTAGGCATGATTCGTCATATGATTCCTAATTTCCAAAGGATTTCCACGGGGTCAGGATGTCCGATGACATGAGGATTAGTCCCGTTTATACCTGTACTTATTTCGAAAACTCTTTCGAAAAGATTTTCCACAATCATGCATGGCATTTTTATCGAGTACGAACTAACCATACTCATGACATTTCAGGCATGTCATCTCAAACATACATATCAGGTTATTATGCGATTCAGATCGCTACATGGACTGTTCTTACAGCATCGAGGAAGATGAGGATGAAGGTTATGCGTCTATTCGCAGAGAATGGAGTGTCTTCGAAGAATCAATGCCTCCTACTTCAGAAGAACCAGTCGTTATTAACTTAGGGGACTCCACGAATATCAAGGAAGTCAAGATCGGTGGATATTTATCCCGAAATGAAAGATTCAGGTTCACAGAATTACTGAAAGAGTATCAAGATGTCTTTGCATGGTCTTACGCTAACATGCCAGGTTTGGATCCTAAAATTGTGGAACATGCATTGCCCACGGATCCCAGTGTCAAACCTGTCAGACAAGGCAACAGACGGATGAAAGCCGAGTTAGAAGACAAAATTAAGGAAGAAGTCATGAAGCTTCTCCGGGTAGGCTTTATTGAAGCTATATCATACTCGGACTGGATTGCAAATATAGTCCCCGTCATGAAGAAGGATGGTAGAGTTCGGATCTGCGTGGATTACCGAGATCTGAATAGAGCAAGCCCAAAAGATGATTTTCCATTACCTCACATTGATGTGTTGGTAGATAGTACTGCGGGATATGAATTATTCTCATTCATGGATGGATTTTCCGGATATAATCAAATCCTCATGAAACAGGAGGACAAGCCAAAGACTTCTTTTACCACACCCTGAGGAAACTTTTGCTATAAAGTTATGCCCTTTGGATTAAAGAACGCGGGGGCCACTTACCAAAAGGCTATGGTCACATTATTCCACGATATGATCCATAAAGAAATCGAAGTATATGTCGATGACATGATCGCCAAGTCCAAGAAGGGACAGGATCATATACAGGTGTTGAGAAAGTTATTTGAACGGCTGCGCAAATATAAGTTGAGATTAAACCCTAACAAATGTGTGTTCGGGACAAAATCTAGGAAACTTCTTGGATTCATGGTCAGTAATAGGGGCATTGAGATTGATCCTTCAAAGATTCAAGCCATCCATGATCTAGCAACTCCCTCCACAGTAAAAGAAGTGAGAAGCCTTATGGGGAGACTGAACTATATCGCTAGATTTATCGATCAGCTGTCCGATGTGGCTAAACCAATCTTCAAATTACTCAAGAAAGACGCGAGAGTGACATGGGATGCAGAATGCAGTTAGGCATTCCAAAAGATCAAAAACTATCTAGTCACTGCACCGGTCCTTGTACCGCCCATCCAGGTCATCTCTTGATCTTGTATCTGACTATACAGTAGGAATCTTTGGGAGCCTTACTTGCCCAAACAAGCCCGATGGATGGTAAAGAAAGAGCCATCTACTACTTGAGTAAGAAGTTCACGCCATCTGAAGCAAAATACATATATGTTGAAAGGGCATGTGTAACAACTGTATGGGTACTCCGCAGGTTAAGACAATATACCCTACATCACCATATTCAATTGGTGACAGAAAATGACCCTGTCAAATACCTCCTGGAGAAACCCGCACTAATTGACAAATTAGCAAAATGGCAGGTGATGTTGTCTGAATTTGACATCAGGTGTTCTCCACAAAAATCAGTAAAAGAGAGAGCTATAGCTGACATGTTGGCAGACAATCCATCAAATGGTGAGCCTTCTAGAGAAATAAATGCAGAAGATCAAATTCTGAACTTGGCAGAGGATAAGTGGGTCATGTATTTTGATGGTGCCGTTAATCTATCAGGGGCAGGCACCGGGGCTGTGCTGATATCCCCTGATGATCAACATTATCCTGTTGCGGCGAAGATGACCTTCCCTTGCACCAATAATATCTCAGAATACGAGGCGTGCATTCTAGGCTTACGATTGGCCATTTCCATGGGAATACCTAAGCTGCAAGTTTACGGAGATTCCATGCTCATCATTTTGTAGAGACAGGGAGAGTGGAAGACGAAAGACGCAAAGCTCATCCCTTATCATGAATACCTTGAAGAATTGACGCTTAAGTTCAAAGAAGTGTCATTCGAATACCTGTCAAGATCTCATAATCAATTTGCAGACGCGCTAGCCACCTTGGCCTCAATGTTACAAATGGCTGATGGGTTGGAAATAGAAACCCTAAGGATTGGCATAGTTGAAAAGCCAGCCTATTGCATGCTAATCGAAGAAGAGTTTGATGGAGAGCCGTGGTACTATGACATCAAGAATTATCTCTCAAAAGGGGAGTTTCCTAAAGGATGTCGGGTGGGAGAGCGGAGATACATAACCAAGATGGCCAGCAAGTTCTTCCTCAGTGGACAAATTCTGTACAAAAGGTCATTTGACTCTACTCTGTTAAGATGTGTAGATGCTAAAGAAGAAAATATTCTCATGAAGGAAATCCATGAAGGTATATGTGGGCCTCACATGAACAGCCACCTCCTCGCCAAGAAGATCATGCGGCTTGGCTATTATTAGATGACCATCGAATCAGACTGTTGTCAACATGTCAGGTCACGCCACCAGTGCCAAATTTATGGCGATAAGATTAATGCAAACCCGAATGAATTGCATCAAATGTCTGAGGTTTGGCCTTTTTCTATGTGGGGGATAGACATGATAGGACCTATCAATCCCGCGGCTTCAAATGGTCATCTCTTCATCCTGGTGGCGATTGATTACTTCACAAAATGGATAGAAGCCAGTTCATACAAGAATGTCACTGCGAGAAACGTGGCAAGGTTCATTAAAAGAGACATCATCTCTCGATATGGTACCCCTCAAGCAGTCATTACAGATAATGGATCCAACCTAAACAACAAGATTGTCGATGAGCTGCTGGATCACTTTGGTATTCGACATCTGAATTCATCCCCTTACCGCCCAAAGATGAATGGGGCAGTGGAAGCAGCCAACAAGAACGTCAAGAGGATCTTGGCTAAAACGGCAGAAAACTACAGTGATTGGCATGAAAGGCTACCATTTGTCTTGATGGCATACTGAACTTCAATAAGGACCTCTACAGGAGCAACTCCCTACAGTCTGGTGTACGGAATGGAAGCTGTCCTACCCGTGAAAGTTAAGGTCCCCTCTTTGAGGATCTTATCAGAGGGTAAACTCTCTGAGTCAGAGTACTCTAAGAACAAATATGAACAGCTGAATCTGATAGACGAGAAGCGTCTTAGAGCGATCTGTCATGGTTAAAGCTACCAGAAGAGGGTGGCCAAGTCATTTAATCGAAAAGTTAAAGCCATAAATTTCGAAGTAAACGACTTGGTGGTAAGAAAGACTCTGCCAAATGTTATCCATCCGTGAGGCAAGTTCACCCCGAATCACAAGAGGAGCATTGATTCTTGTAAATTATGAAGGAGAAGAATCGGGGCACCTTGTAAATTCAGATGTTGTGAAGAAGTATTACCCTTGAAATAAAATCAGATTTTGGTCATGCGGCTTGTCCAGAATCAATTCGAATCGTCATAACAGTCACTACATAAGCATATAATGCATGCATCCATACATACACTAACATGTGTTCAGTTTTACAGGTCCCCAAGAAGCAAACTCAAAGTTAGATTCATTCAAACGGAACCCTGGATAGGAGGGACCTCGACACCAAGTATCAGGTGATATGTATATGTTCCATCAAAGGTCAAACCGTCCTTTACTCACTAGAATTACTCTTCTATCATACATGCAGGAATACCTAGTGAAGATAGAAGACAGCAAAAGAATAGCACAGTAAAGTATCTCTCACTTCCAGTAAGATGAAAAGAACGATAGAATGAACATTGACATGTCTGGACTTAGGAATAAACATTATATCATAAATAAAGTGAATTCCTTGCATATACTGCACGTCTGCCAAGGTCAGGGAATATTCAAGCATGTTCAAAGTATGCATGATGCGTCATTGAAATCCCTTGTGAAGCAAAAACGCCTGGAGAAAAACAATGTGGTTTTTCCACAAGCACGAATTGCTTAAGCTATCTAGCAGGAATATCCCTCTGAATGAGAGGCAAACATAATCCAAACACATCCCCCATACACTCGAGAAATGAGGGAATGATGAGAATAGGAAACTCTGAATCTGAGGATACAAGGGCCTTTCACATCAATTACGTGGATCGAGAAGACGGAGGCATTCATTTCTCTATCTTAAACACTACAGGTGACTATCAATAACCCCTTGAACGGCGGTTTCATTCTTTATCCCCGTCAAGAACCACCCCACATTGGGGCAAACTGGAGGTACGCCCAGCAGTACCAGGAAGTAAATGGTTAGAAATCCTCTTGTCCAGACTTGCATCAATCTTCGTGTATTGCTTATCAGTTTAACTTCTATGCTGATTCAAGTGCTTTAACATGACGAAAAGCATTCGTTTCTCTATCATATACACTTTTACCGTTTGCACAGCCCAGTTGAGCCTATGCATTCGTTTCGCAAACTCGTTGGTGATCATTGTATATCCCAAGATGAAGCGACGTCACTTTCAGAACAGAAAAATTAAAAGGATATGATTTGTGAAAAATTCCTAATGCTGAAATCCAAGTATATATCTAGCACACCCATTTGAAAAGTCTTGATTCCCGAAAAGAAAAGAAGGGACCCCACAAAAGAGAGCAAAGGAAAAGAGAGAAACACAATTATGGGCATCGAGAAAAAGCAAAGTGCCTGGTAAAAGCAAGGCCAATGCCCGTCCAAATGCCTGTCCAAATGCTTGTACACTTGTAAATCATGTGTTTGATCTTGTAAATGCCCAAAAGATGACATGACATCTGTATATAGGTCATTAGTGAGATTTGATAATGTCACATTCAGATGTTGACGCCACACTAGCGCGAGAAAGAAGTTCTCCAAAGACTACCAATGCACTTCAAAGACTAAAGGCGCTCTATGAGAGACTAGATCGGTAGCAAATCTGCAAATGATCACCAATGATTAAAACCCTCCGCATATTCTGGGCCAAAAATAAGCCTTTTTCGGTCCCCAGTCCTACCTACGTTACAACCCTGAAAAGCCTTTTCTGATTGAGGCACCTGGATTGACATAGGGTTTAATGTCTAAGCTTAGCTCGAAGAAGTTCGAGCAAGATTATTTCTTTCTCATTTTTGCAGGGTTCTTGACTTGTAAACCCAGAGCAAATGAAGAAAATTCTGTGTGCAAAAGACCTAACTCAGAAAATGAGTCCCCTTTCGGAAACCATGTCCGAGCTTAATATTACGGTCCCATGAAGACCTCCCGATTGATCTAAATGTATTTGCTGCGAATAGCCCCAAAAACCCAGGTGTAGGGTATTAGGAAATTCGAGTGCTCCTATTATGAAAGACCAAGTCAGAAAATGGACGAGAAGACCTTTCAGACAGAGGTACTCCAATAGAATGCTCGAAAACAAGCTTTGTTTGGATACTTCAAATTGTTTGATCCAGGACGTGCCTCACAGGGATCCTTGATCATCTTTGTATGCTTTGAGATGTTTTGGACAACCTCCAGCGTCCTAAGCCATTTTGCATAACTGCAAAGGGTAAAATGAAGCCTTTTACCCACATCATAATTATCATTACCTCAAGAGGGCTAATATCTTGGCAAATGAGGAATGAACTCTCAGGTCTAAGCTTTTAGGACTCATGGTGACCCCGGATTCCAGAAGGATGCCGGGAGTCCCCAGATCATAGAATGTCACCTCCAATGTCAAAAGGACAATCCTCGAAATCATCCCTTTGTGAGATTTCAAATTTACAGGTTTGAGCTTTCTGCAGGATATCTAGAGTCCCCAGATCCCAGAATGTCACCTCCAATATCAAAAGGACAATCTTCGAAATCATCCCTCTGTGAGATTTCAAATTTACAGGTTTGAGCTTTCTGCAGAATACCTAGAGTCCCCAAATCCCAGAATGTCACCTCTAATGTCAAAATGACAATCTTCGAAATCATCCCTCTGTGAGATTTCGGATTTATAGGCTTGAGCTTTCTGCAGGATGCCTGGAGTCCCCAGATCCCAGAATGTCACCTCCAATGTCAAAAGGACAATCTTCGAAATTACCCTTCTGTGAGATTTCGGATTTACAGGTTTGAGCTTTCTACAGGATGCCTGGAATCCCCAGATCCCAGAATATCACCTCCAATGTCAAAAAGGACAATCTTCGAAATCATCCCTTTGTGAGATTTCAAATTTACAAGTTTGAGCTTTCTGCAGGATACTTGGAGTCCCCAAATCCCAGAATGTCACCTCCAATGTCAAAAGGACAATCTTCGAAATCATCCCTCTGTGAGATTTCAAATTTACAAGTTTGAGCTTTCTGTAGGATATCTGGAGTCCCCAAATCCCAGAATGTCACATCCAATGTCAAAATGACAATCCTCGAAATCATCCATCTGTGAGATTTCAAATTTACATGTTTGAGCTTTCTGCAGGAAACCTAGAGTCCCCAGATCCCAGAATGTCACATCCAATGTCAAAAGGACAATCTTCGAAATCATCCATCTGTGAGATTTCGGATTTACAGGTTTGAGCTTTCTGCAGGATGTTTGGAGTCCCCAAATCCCAGAATGTCACCTCCAATGTCAAAAGGACAATCTTCGAAATCATCCATCTGTGAGATTTCAAATTTATAGGATTGAGCTTTCTGCAGGATGCCTGGAGTCCCCAGATCCCAGAATGTCACATCCGATGTCGAAAGGACAATATTCAAGATCGTCTTTCTGCGAGATTTTAGGTAACCCCTAGATCCTAGAAGAATCTCATTAAAGTTATTGCAGGTTCAATTTTTCTGTAGGATGCTTGGAATCCCCAAATCCCATAATAACGCATTGCATGTCGAAAGGACAATTTTCAAAATCAGCTTTCTGTGAGGTTCTAGGTAAACCATAAACCCAGAATAGCTCTTGTGGTGAAGTCTAAGGGTTAGACACACCTCATTTGTATAGATCCTAGTTAATTCCTTAGAATATAGGATCAAAATATTCGATAATCCCTAAGAGACTAGGTGCGTCATCCATAGGTTCCTAGCAGATAGGAGTCATATTCTCGGTCTGATCCCCCTGAAGGATCAAAATGTTCGACAATCCCTAAGAGACTGGGTGCGTCATCCATAGGTTCCTAGCAGAGAGGAGTCATATTCTTGGCCTGATCCCCTTGAAGGGTCAAAATGTTCGACAATCCCTAAGAGACTGGGTGCGTCATCCATAGGTTCCTAATAAGGAGGAGTCATATTCATGGTCTGATCCACCATACGGATCAAAACCCCTGACAATCCCTAAGAGACTGGGTGTGTCATCCATAGGTTCCTAGTAGAGATGAGTCCTATTCATGGTCTGATCCACCATACGGATCAAAACCCCTGACAATCCCTAAGAGACTGGGTGCGTCATCCATAGGTTCCTAGCAGAGAGGAGTCCTATTCATGGTCTGATCCACCATACGGATCAAAACCCTGACAATCCCTGAGAGACTGGGTGCGTCATTCATAGGTTCCTGTCAAGTATAGGAATCCCATTATGGTACGGCCTACCATACATGCTAGAGTTTAACTGCCCTAGGATACTCAAAAAACGAGTTCCTAGGTATCCACTTGAACCCGCTATAGACCGTGCATGTCGCGCGAGCATCAAGCAGGTAAGTAACAGGTGAGTATCTCTATCCCGCCTCTCTCTCTCTCTCACACATCAACTGAAACGAAATGAGCAGAGCATTCACTAGCGGGACAAGAAAGATGAGGTGTTAAGATTCATTTTTCTATTTCCCAATAGAGTCAGTCTAGACTCAGGTGTCACCTGTCTTTGAGCGAAACCTCTCACGAGATTCCTCTCAAAGAGGGGCAGCTGTTGACACCTGATTTTTGACCAAGTCTTTTTCAGCTTTATTTTGAAAAATCATAAAAAATTCATAAAAAGTCAAAAAATTTCAAAATCAACTTTGGTAGCCTTGGCCAAGCCTAAGGAACCATTTAAAATAATTTTTCGCATTTTTTTAATATTTTCAGAAATTAAGAAAATACTAGAAAAATCAAGAAAAATAACATTTGAGGTCACAAAAATATGGAAAAATAACCAATATTTTTATTTTAAATCCCCTGTCTTTTTGACCTCACAAAAATTCTAAAATCAAATTCAATTGTATATGTTCTTTTGTTACACATATGATTGAATTTGAGAAAAAAAATGTCAATTGAGTCTTTTAATTTGTAATTTTGGCATTTTCTAAGATCTTGACATCCAGTCTAACTGTCCCTTATTGCAATTTAGCCCAATTATTTGTACAAATTGCTCAATTGCACGAATTTGATAAAATTGCATACTAAAATTGTATTTTTAGTCCTTGAAATTGGGCATAATTGAAATTACTTTCAATTCGAGGACTATCATTGCAAATTAAACATACTCCCCAAGGATTTTCACCATTTTGAATCAATTGGCATAGGTAATTTGGCCCAATTCGACCAATTGAACCTTCAATTGCGCAATTCCCCAATTTACAATTACATGAAAATTTGGGATTTTCATAGAAATTGATATGAACTTCTGGGCGCAAAATTACATTTTTAGATATAATCCATGCCCTAAGTTCGATTTTGAGGTCCAATTGCAAAAATTTTCCATTAATTTGGGTTTAATTTGGAAAATGATAAGTTGGAACTAGTTCTAACCGGTCAAACCGCCGGTCAGACCGGTCCAGAGCAGTGTTGTCTTCCCCAAAGAGCTCGAGCAGATGAACAGTGACATGCTGAGCTTTGAAGATCAAATTGAAGGTCAAGTCGACCACAATCGAAGACACATTGGTGGGGGTTTAACACTTTAGATCATCCCCCGTCGATTGACACCGGAATCGCGGCCAATGGTCGTCGGAGGAAGGAGTAATCGGCCGGTCAATCCTGCTGGCCTGCAAAAGTCAACTTAGCACAAGTCCATGCCAAATTTGCAAAAGATAAGGGCTGCCGGAGGACAAACGGAGTTGGACGGAAAGCCTATCGTCCCCGACGCCGTTTGGACCTAAATGCACGTGGCCTCACGTGCAATTAAAGCCGTTGCACCACCCCCGGTTCGGCGCCAAAATTCCTAAGAGCTATATAAGCTCATGGTCGCTTTCTGTTGGAGAGGTTAGCGAGTTCAGTTAGTAAGGGCAAAAACAGAATCGAAAAGAGAATGAGAACGAAAGAAAGAGAGCTCCCCTCCATCGCCATCGTCGAGGGTTGAGCTCGAATTTGCAGGGCGCTGGTTGGGCCGTCTCCGGCCAAACCGAAGCCAAAGGAAACTGCCAGAAGGTCGCCTAGTGTGCCAGGAAGCGAATGCCACCGATCGCGCCACCTGAAACCGCGGAAATAGGTGAGACGTAGCTTCAAGCTCTTCACTATACATCAATGGCGACTCGCCTGTTTCACCTTCTTTTTTGCGATTTGTGTGTGCGTTTCCTTCCCTGAACATCACTGACCATACCCGTATCTTGATTTTGCATTGATTTTGCCTGAACACCTTGAATCGAGTCTTCGAACTTAGCTTCCATAGCCGACCACTGTTCATACTTGCCTAGCCCAATCTAGGCCATGCGAGCTCGATCGGAGCTCGAGGTAAGTCTTATGTACCTCCTGCCATGTCAATCTGAAGATGAATTGATCTGATTTCGCGTAATCTGTGTGATTAAGCTTCCATGGCCGCACTCGGCACTTTGCTCAATGCTCGTGATTTTGTGAATGAAATGCTTCGATTCTTAGATATGTAAAACTAGAAACGATCGCGAGTCGATTAGAGTTGGTCTCGCAAGATTTCATCAAGATTCCACCGTTAGATCATTGCCGGAGGTCCTCAGCCGTCCGTTCCGCCGGGGTCGAGAGGTTGAAGACGATGCTGACATGGCGAGTCAACGAGTCAGCCTGCTTAGGTGGCAGTATGTCATTGGTCCACGTGTCTGTCCAGTCAGCTCGACCGTTGGGGGTTGTTATTCGAATGAATTGATCCAACGGCTGAGGTTAATCGAGTCTATTAAATGACAACCATCCGATTAGAAATTACGATTAGTCGAAAATAGTTTTAATCGAAAAATCAACAGAACAGAAACGGTGTCGTTTAGGTTAGTGGATAGGCGACGTCGTTTTGGGTTAGTAGGGATGGACGGTTCAGATCAAGTTTCACGTTCTAATCCTAACCGTAGATCTTAGTAAGCCAATCAAACGGTCCAAGTCGAGTCATCGTTTAAATCCAGGCCATAGATTCCAGTCAAGTCATCTGGCGGTCGTGAAGTAGCCACGCGGCTCCATGAGGGCCGTTGGATCAAGTCCGATAATCCAAAAATAAAAAAAGAGGAGAAAACGGTGTCGTTTTGGTCGTGGGTCCGCGCGGGTTCGGGTCCGGGCCGGGTTCCGACTAGAGTGGGTCGGGTTGACCCGGTTCGAAACATTTTTTTTAAATAAATAAATAAATTCGAAAAAATATTTTAAAAATAAAAATCCTAGAAAATCCTAAAAAATGCTAGAAAATCCCAGAAATTCCAAAAAAAATGTGAAAAATTGTGGAAAAATCCTAGACACTCCAGAAATCCCCAAAAATTGAGGATTGACCACAAACAACTAGTCAACCCTATTTTTGGGGTTTCTTATCCGTTCTTCCGATAATTGACGATTATACCCTTTAGGGGTAATTCGTCCATGCCTTGTATATTGAGATAGGCCGAAAATACCTAAGCTAGGATAGGGCCAGTTAGGCAGTGAATCCTTTTGCTTGGGTTTTCGAATCTCATCATTGTCCTTGAAATGACGATTTTACCCCTCAAAGGGTAAATGTCTTTCCCATTCCAGTCAAGTCCTGAAATTGCTTAAAATTAGGGTTTGGGTCAGGTGGGTGACCAGCCCTAATATTTGAGATTTTCAGTCCTCATTTTTGTCCAATATGACGATTTTACCCCTCTAAGGGTAAAATCACTTTTTAAATTCCAGAAAAATCCTAGAAATTCCCAAAAAAAATGGGAAATGGATTGGATTGATAGCCAATCCTATTTTCCCCGTCTCTTGACTTCCCAATTCATCCAAAATGACAAATTTACCCTTTCGAGGCGAATTATCCCCGAATTGTTCAAAATTACGATTTTACCCCTCATGGGAAAATCATGTCAAATCATTCCTAAACCTTGATTGAGACTTCTCTAGGCTAATAGGGCCTCATTAGGGATGCCATGCTGATTTCATGTGTTTTATCTGCATGTTATGGATCCTTGATTTGCGCATTTATTTTCATTGATTGTGAGTGATAGGATAGTCATTCCCATCTGCATGAACTCCTAGATTTAGGATCTGTACCCCACTCGCCTGTATGAAATCCTAGGATCAGGTAAACCATTCAGCTTAGGTATCGAAAGGGCGTCAACTCTAGCAGTTGGAGTAACTAAGTCCCCGAACCCATTTATCTGGTTTCCGCAGAATCGAATAAACAGCTCCCAACTATTCGATGGGATTTCCGATCGTACCCTCCAAGAAACGATTGGTGACGACTCCTTGGCATGTACACATATCACATGTCACTAGACCACACCGAAGGTCGACCACGTATATCCAGCCGTTGCGATTTGGGTAATGGACCTTGGGAGAGGCCTGCGTCCGATCCGACAGCGATCGGGCGGCCCATTAGCCCCCTCCTCCGCGAGAGGGTCGCGACACTAACGAATAGTGGCACTGTTCTTTATTCGGTCGTTATGATGTCTCGAGGGAATAGGGCGAACGTCAAAGAAAATCCAGACTCCTTGCTGCAAATAGCTAAGCTTGGAGTTGCGCAGGAAGGAGGAAGGTCTAGCTTAACACCTCGCCAGAGAACTTTGCCTAGAAGAGGTTGCTCACATTGTGGCAATTCTAAACATACCAAGGAGATGTGCTTTAAGCTCCACGGATATCCAGATTGGTGGAAGGAGTTCAATATTCGAAAACAGGCAGAAGAGAAAGGGAAAGTCTCTGTAGTGACCGCAGAGACTCAACTAGATTACATGGATCCACATAATGTGATGTCGGAAGGTAACCATGGAATTATTTTGGCTAGTTGCAATAAGGCCAATTGCAATCATTGGGTCATTGATTCGGGAGCCACGGATCATATGACTTTTACCCCTTATGACTTTGTTTGTACCTCAGAACCAAGACGTGATAGTATCTCCAATGCTAATGGATTCACCTATCTGGTGATTGAGGTTGGAGTTGTTGCAATTTCCCCTACATTCTCTCTTTCTAACACTTTGCTTGTCCCGTCATTATCGACTAAATTAATTTCGATTGGACAAGTTACTGAGGATTTGAATTGCGCTGTTATAATGTATCCTCACTTTTGTTTATTTTAATATATTCGTACGAAGGAGATCATTGGGCTCGGTACTAAGAGAGGGGGGCTGTATTACATGGATGACTTTAGTTCTGGGAGTGCAAATAATACTCGAAGTACATCAATCAGTAGGGAGAAACAGATATGGCTTTTGCATCGACGGTTGGGACATCCATCATTTGGTTACATGAAGCGGTTACTTCCTAATCTTTTTATGAATGTGAAGGATTCTGACTTACAATGTCAGACTTGCATATTAGCTAAGCGTCATAGAGTTCATTTTCCTATAAGTTTGAGTAAAAGTGAAGTTTCTTTCTCTTTGATACATTCAGACGTTTGGGGTACATCTCATATTACTGCTGTTTCAGGATTTAGATGGTTTGTGATATTTGTTGACGACTGTACTAGGATGACTTGGCTTTACTTGATGAAGAACAAAAATGAGGTAGCCAAAATATTTAGAAATTTTCATATTATGTTATAAACCCAATTTAGTGGTAAGATTCAGTTATTAAGAAGTGATAATGGTGGGGAGTGCATGAATGAACATCTCGATGACTACTTTCAACAACAAAATTTCCTTGAGACGGCTCGAGTTTTGTTGATTGAGAGTCAAGTCATAAACTTGAGAGGCATCCGTTCCGTCAAAGAAGGTTGTTGCAACTGCATCCCAGACAGATTTCACTGTTGAAAAGCGAATGAAATTGTCAATCAATGCCGAATCCATGGAGTTGATAAGCCATCCTTTTACGGTCAAATCTTCGGTTTTCCACCTCCGAAAGCCAGGATCTGTAGGAAGCGGCTGTCGCGACCTAAAATTCGGTTTGAATTTCAAGTTAATGGATTACCAGATTAATTAAATAAATCAACTAACCTAGTTCGAGCTCTCCCAAGGTCTACCAATTCTTAACTTAGGTTTGAATGATTTTTAATTTAAGAGCCGCCACTAATTTTTTTTGGTAGGTAGATTAGATACCTAAATAAAGTATGGGAGAATACTTTATTTCCTGCTAACCAGAGATTTAGGTTCGGGGACTTGATTATGTTAATTTTTTAATTAACACCCTTTCGGTACCATTCTTGTGAAAATTTTCTCGATTGGCAAATTCCATTGATTTCACTTGAAGATCAAGGTGTAATTTATTTTTTGGTATTTTCTTGATTAAATGTCATACAAATGCAACTCTATGACATGCGATGCAATATGAAACTATAAGACAAGAAAATAACCATGCACGATGACTTTAGAAAAAATCAAATTTTAATGCAAGAAAAAATGTAAATTCTAACCTAAATGACACGTGACGTGGCAATGCATGAGCTTAGATGACATGGCATACTAGCGCATGAATGACGGGTGATAATACATGAAATGCGAAAATTATGATTACCCTTAATGACGTACAAGATGATTCATTAAAAGGATGGCATGAATGATTTTAGGAAAAAATTGAATTTAATGTAAATTAAACATGATTGCTATTTTAAATGACATAACATGGAATTTGTGATGTAGCTATTATATGAATGAATGACATACAATAATGTGATCTACCCTAGGTGTGCGAAAATATGAAACTAGCCTAGATGACTTGCAAGGTGACATAAAAATATGAATGAATGGCAATGACGTGGATACTATATGAAATGCACATGAATCATGACATGTGAGAATGCATGGCAAATTAAACTATATGGTAAGCAAATCATTTAGAGTAAGGAGCAGTTGCGTAAGGAGCAGCTTACGAAATCATCTAGAGTCAAAGGAGGGATACAAAGTACTCCATGATTGAATTTGATGTCGACTAAGCTCGAGTTGTCGCCGTTCCTCGGCTTGAAATTAACCCCGGAGCGAAGAAGCTGCGTTGCTGAGGGGATCGGCTGTAAATAGCCTTCACTGACATCTCCATATCTTTCTAGATCGGAATGGCCGATGAAGCTCAGTCGGAACAAGTCAAGCAAGTGTCTGATGTTGGAAACCCCGTACAACTTCTCCAGTTGTGCCCATGGCATTTGAGCGCCGATGTTGAAGAATCTCAACGCAAGCTCATTGAGGGAGCGCGGGTCGGCTCCGTCCGCTGTGCCAGCGTTCGATAAGTGGAAGACCACTTCAAGGACAATGGTTTTCCATCCGAAGAAAGTCTCTTGTCAGGAAGGTGAAGATCCATGGCATCGCGAAGAGATGATCGTTGGGATCAGGATCGATTACGGATCCATGGATGCGGAACACCTCAACGATGAAACAGGCATCGAGGAGCATCATCTCGATTAGAGCCGAGCTTTTGGAAGGAAGAAGCTCAGAGTAGCAATCCCGGATTTCGTTCTCCCTCAACGCAATGGCACTGAAGTAGTGGTTGAGGCCCACACCGCCGGCCTTGGTTCGTTCGAGGAGAGCAGAGACAAATCGAGGTTTGTGCTGCTCGACCATAGTCAGCTGCTTCTGGCCATGATGGTACGGACCGATGGAGACGATCTGGGGCTCGTAAGCCTTCTCGTTGATCTCAACTAGGCTTAGTGGGGCTCTGAAAATGAAGCATGATTCGCTACTAGCGGATGGTTTCAGAGCAATCGGCCGTTGCTTGAACCGCTGCTCCATGGAAAACGAGCATTCGCTTACCAGCCTGATCACATGGCTGTCCGTTTCTCCATTGATCGGGTCTTGGTTTAATCCTCGGGCCATCTGTACCTGGGAAGAATCTAATTTGATCTTGAGGCACACTAGAACACCAAGTGACTTCGCTTAGACCGATCGGCTGAAATTTGTGTACCTAAGGAAATCTTTGCAAGACATATTCGCAGAAGTTTGAAACTCAATCCACGCCAATTTGGAAGGGAAATCACTCTAAAACGCCGAGCTACACGCCTTTTTAACAATAATAAAATTCTGCACTGAGCAAAGAAAAGTCACCCAAAAAACAAAGCTGTTTTGGGCTCGATTCAGCAATAAAAAGCGATTAAACTGCAGCTAGATCACTCCCCTAACATCTGCGGAAAACTTGAGTAAACAGTGGCTGAATTGGACACTAATTCGCAGCAAAATAAACCTCGAAGCAGTGGATTCGGGTGGTTCAGTGATGATGCGAAGAACGTCCATGAATCGCACTAGTAACACGATCTCGCTGAGTTCGTTGGAAACCTTGCAAGCGCAATGGCGATGGAGAATTTTTCGGGACTGAAGATTGCGTCCCTAATTGGAAGTCACTCGAGAACAACAACGCCACGATGAGATCAAGAAACCTGTGAAGCATTAATCAAGAAGCACCATGGAGATTGTTAATATTGAAATTGCTATCCAACGCCCCCATGTATGGACGAGCTGCATGTCAAAGGGGTTAAAAAAAAAGAAAATTAAATGAATCTCCTTTTTTGCATGAGATGCTTTGGATACATCCCTTTTTGTCTGTTGTGAATGAAGACCAAAGGAAGACTTTTCCTTCCTTGTTCTACTCTGGATGGCTCCACTTTTGGGTGGATATGACGTGGCTTGATCTGATCCGTTCATTTAGAATGAACGGCTCAGATCAAAAGTAAGTCACGATGACTTACTTTTGAGTAAGTCATGTGAGCCGGATCCCCACTAGTGCCCCCAATATTTCTCTATGATGGACCTTCGAAAACCCTCTAATGGCCGTATCCAAGCAGAAGGAATTTTTTTTTTTTTGCTTTGCCGACCCCCCCTCCTTCTCACGTGAAGTCTTGTGGCTCTCCAGTATCAAAATTTTTTTAATGGCCGGCCTCCTAATCGTTTCTCTTCCTTTGGCTTTTTTTACCTCCACTGCAATAATAGGTGGTCAAAGAGCAAGCACAAAGACAATCAACTTTATAGCCTCAACAACCCTTTTTGACTTTTCCTTGATGCGCTTTATTTCTTTTGGCTTCTCTGTCCTTAAGAGTACGTGGCTATGAAATCGCCAAAAAAGATGGTTGTCTTGTCTTCATCGAAGAACCTGCAAGGAAGAAAAAAAGAAGCCAAGCAAGCAAAACTTTCACTGGAATGTGTTTATGAGTCCAGAGCTTGCACCGAACAAGGTGCCAGTAGGATTTGCCATGATGGACAACACTGAGAGTGCTGCTCTTGAACGCTGCAAGACAGACCCCGACCATCTTCCCCTTTGGCCTCTCAAAATCAGCCGTGTTTGACAATTGTGTGGCTTTATTAAAATTCCGCCGTAAGTGTAAATTGGGTGGCCTCCCCCTAATGTGAACCCTAAGGCATCTATTTATAATAGTGAGCTAGGGTTTGGTGTAATTTTCATTATTTGTAAAATTGTCCCTCAACTTTGGATAATCGCAAATTGATCCGGAAAGAAAATATTCTGTCTATAAAGCCTTTTTCTTAATTAATGGGCATTTTTTAATTAAAAGGCTTTTTCCCAAATTGAGCATTAAATAGACCTTGATGAATTTTTTTTGGAATTACCCCCCTAGCTAGCTGAATTATGCTTTTTAAGCTTTGGTCCACCGCTCGTCGATTTCAATTTATTTTCCACCGCCGATCCGATTAAATGTAAATGCAATGCAATGCAATATGATGCTAAAAATAAATATGAAAAATAGTATGATTATTTTTTTGTAGGAACTAAAATTAATTCCTAATTTTTTATGCAAAATAAATTATCAAAGAAAAATCAAAATTAAGTGCCAACAGCGGCTGAGGGAGGTCTCCATTGATATATCACAGTTTGTCTTTGCCTGTGATGTACATCTCGACAACCTGAGACCATAATTCATAATTGGCTTCATCCAGTTTAATTGCAATTTGAGATGAAGCCGAATCATTCTGCGGTGTTGACGTGGGAGGAGGAGGAGTCTGGTTCTGAGTCAGCATCTGAGTCAGTTTGGTGGTCAAATTCTCCAAAAACGTTTCTGTGGTCGTATTCCCCCCTTGGTTTTGGGCGGGAATCAATGATCCGGTAGGGTTCTGATCCGCCATGGATCCAAGGTCGATCACGAGAAAGATGAAGAAGATCTAACGGGACGAAATCGACCGGCGTGAGACAACGGTGCCGCGACGAAAACGGCGCAGAAAGATGAAGAAGATCGAGGGGGACCGCCGTAGTCGGTGATTGACGTACAGTACCCCAAGGACCAAACCCTAGGGCTCTGATACCATGTTAACACAGAGAGATTTTGAGGAAGAAAACGTATTCCTCTATTTTCTGTATATCTTCTTCATATCTTTTACAATGACCTAGAGGTATATATATACAGATAAATGAAAGAATCCCAAAAGATATATTCTCTAATCTAGATCCACTAATCTAGCTAATTACAATCCATGCATATCTTCTACGATTACAATATCTTTTACAGCTCATTCTAACAAAACAACCTTCCAGAATGATCAAAAGTTTGGTTAAAGAGGAAGACATGAATGTTTACAAAGGAGATCAGCACCGACGATGATAGAAAAGTTTTAGTTATCGGTCAAGCAGTTTCAGGAGAGACCGTTGTAGAATCAAAGCCAGTGATTCCGAGGGAAGTTCATGAGCAAACTAAAACCCGAGGTGTGAGGGTCGTGCTCTTCCCGCAAGGCGATCTTGAGGCCTCCGACATTCTCTCCAGTCGCTTCCCGCATCAGCATTCCCTTCTTATATCCGACCATTTTCAAGTATCCCCCGAAGCCGACCATTTCGAAATGCAAGGTCAAATGATTTATGACTTTTTTAATACTTTTTCCCAACGAATTGCATCAAAACTCTATTTCCTAAAACCCTTTTTTCTGGATTCTAAAACGGAACGAGAGTTATGAAATTCCGCGTAGGATATCACCTACGTAGCATGGGACCGACGCACCACAGCAACTCGATGTAGTATGTAATCATTTTTGGTATCTTATTCCCTTTTAGCTTTTGGATCGTAAACATAAGCCTGGACATCGGCCCATCATGACAAATCGTAGGACGCGACTTCAATCATACCCATGTTTCCAAAGCCATTGCTGGAATGAATATATCAATCTACATGAACACCCTTCAATGATATCAACACACCATAAAGCCATCAATAATCTGATCAGACCATGAGAACGCGAAGGCGAAATTATCAAAAAGGTCCTAAGCTTATTATAATTGTGTCAATTCAATCATAAACCTTTTTGCATTTGTGCCCACTCAGAACACTCGGCAAATTTTGATAGGAAATCACATGATGTGGCGCGGCCACTGCTGATATGGATCGGCGATCGGTTGGAGGAAGAAGGAAGAACAACAAAAGAAAGAGAAAGGCAAAAAAAATGAAAAATAATTAAATAGGTAATTTGAAAATATTAAATTATTACTAAAAATTGTCTACGTCGGCGTCGACGGCACCATATAACACTGTGTCTGCGAGTGTGACCAAAAATTGGTTAGATGGACTGAACTGACACAAATACAAAATGTTTCGGCCCTGCTGATAAAGGGATTGGTGGGGGTGAAAACGCTAATATCATAGGTAAGGCGTTCGACTCCCTCTCTGTGCAAAGAGGCATAGTAATAGTCGGAGAGGGGAGAGTTATAAACAGGAAAGACAAAAAAAAAAGATATTGTTAATTACAATAGATTTAGAATTTTATTTTTTTTAAGTAATTCTCCACTTCAAAGAAGCAAAGATTCATGTCCCTGTGCAAGGAAAAGAAAATCACATCACTCATTTTTCAAATGCTGAGCATGAACTCTAGTCATCAACTCCCTATCATCAGCCCTTGGGAGCTCCTATCTCAGACAAGAACAAAAGGAAATTGCCCAATTCAGTTCAGGTCAAATCAAATGCAAGGTGCATCGACGCGACCAGCAAAATTCTTAGCTGGGGAAGCCATTATTTAAAGCACCCAAAAGAAAAAAGAACAAGAACAGGAACAAGAACAAGAGATAAAGTGAACAGTCATGTGTAGTATCAATCTTTTCAATTCAAACATTGAGATTCTCAGAAGAAATGGGACGTATCGACGATTCTACCTACTATTTCTTCGTCGAGAGACCGACTTTGGTTAACTTGGAATGGTGTTTGTTGTCCTGTGGACAACTGGACATGACTAGAGTTGCCAGATCGTCAAAGCAATTTAAGCTCCGTTCATTTCGCAAAAAATGATTGATTTCAAGCAATGCATGTAATCATTGATTAATTATTTCAAGCAATACTTGTGATCATTTTTAAGAAAATATCTTCCTAATCACTCATTTTTTTGCTAAATAAATGGAGCCTTACATGCATTTTGGACCAAGATTGTGTGCCATCTATGAACTTTGTTGGATTCTTAATCCTTCACTGTATATCTCTTCCGCTCCTCCTAATTCGCTCGGGTCGGTAGCGTGTGTCGGAATGCGGCGAATTGTTTGTTTTGATAGAAGTTTCAAGGCTTCCACTTTAGCGTGGAGCTCTCCGCATATCCCGCTTTGATCCGGCGATCGATCAATCTGATTCACCTTTTTTTTTTCCTGAAATTGTAGGCTGTAAGAAGTTTCTTTTTGTCAGCCGCCACCCTAGAACAGTTGCCATTACAGTCCTTCCATAATCCTTCCATACGATTTACACAAAACGGTTGACTACAACGTCGGTCCTGAATCCACACATCAATCTAGTACTTGCAAAGGAATCAGATCATTCATATCCATGTGCTTTAATGTCCTTCTCTGAAAGTTACTGAGCATACCAGGTATCTCAATGTTACCCCATCAAAGCATGATTAATTTGCTCATGATTCCCAACAATTTACTCTCCCTTTTTTTTTTTTTTTTTGAGTTTGATGGGTCGAGATCCTCCTTGCATGGAATTTCCATCAACTCTGGGAAGAACATAAGTGAATTAAAAAGAACAGCACAAACAAGCCTTTGGCAATGCTAAATGAAAAGAGTAATTCCTAGACTGGTAGTACTTATCCCTTGTTTAATTTCTGCACAGGAGCTGCTTGAATAATCACAGATTTGGCTAAACTGGGGAGAAAACAGAGTGCTCACGAAGGGTCAGACTGAAGACAACAAATAAGTTTAGCCCCAGGAGATAAGTAAGAGCAGCTGTCGGTCATGCAGTTCCAGGTGATACGAGGCTAGGCTCATAACCACGAACCGCAATGAAGATTGGAGGGATGCCAGGGATGTCCAGCGGCCGGTAATTCGCCCTTTTCGGGAAGAAATATGTTTTTAGGTTGGAACGGTTACCGTAGCATCTGCTTACCTCTAACAGAAAACGTTCATCGCTCAACCTACCAATGACCGCGTAAGTCATTTAGGGGTTCCAGACCACGTGAGTACCATGAAAAAACCAAAAGCAGATGGAAAAGTCTTCGAACTTGTCCCCCGCCACTTCCCATGGTTTCATCCACTCGTTATGATGTTCTACTACAGTCAAGCATCCTCTGAATCCTAGCAGCTCAAGTTCCTTGGGTTCAATCCCTTGTCGGGAGGCGGGCATCATCTCCCGACATCTTCGGCGTGCGGCCTTATGCCAAAGCCGTACTCACCGTTGGAAAATGAAATCATCCGAAGCTTCTCACGACATGCGTCAAATGATATGATGAACTCACCTCCTTCTCTAGAGATTTTCCAGTGAATCGCCCCATTCCAGAATATCGGTTCAAATACTTCATAAAAATACTGCCAATCATCAGGAACGTCCAATTTCCTCCACAAACTCGCTCCCGATGTAGTCGCTTCGGAGAACCTTCTTCCTTCATTAACATATGTCCGCAGAACTTTGTACTTTCCTGTCGAAGGATCGAAACCGAGTTCAACTTCATGACTGCCAATATCTGTTTCTCCAGATGTTGGCAATCTTCTGTACTCCCTCGTTATGGGATTACAAACAAAAACAGGATCAAGAGCTGATCAAGAACCTACACATAGCAATCCTCGTCACCATGGCCCGAAGTCCTTTAAACAGATCAATCTGAATCTGTCTAACCCTGTGACCCTCAATATCCACCAAAAGAAATGGTCGTCGGGGGTCATCATGCGCACGAAACGGTTCAAGGAGAAGCCCCGGTTGCTTGTCAATGCTGCTATCCAAAAGCTGCTGGTGGGATTTTTTGTCAAGTAACACCAGGCCTTGCATACATAGGAAGCTTGCATAATATTTCTGATATAATCTCCAGAGACAAGTAGGGAATGCGCTCATCACTACTGTTGCTTCTTTTCTCTGATTTCTCCATTGAAGACGAAATATATCAATCTCGTCTTTAGCTAGGTTCCTGCAAGTTACCGACATATGAATACAGTACTCCAAGCTTAAAAAAAGAAGCAGAACAAAGACATTATAAATGACCCAACAAGGAATCTAAAACGAATTCAGGCTTTCATTTTAAAGAACTATTTGCAGTTGACTTTTTTTTTTTTCCTTTGTTGTGCTGTCACTGTTAATAATGAAAGTTCGTGTAAGATGTCATTTATAAATGACTAGTATGCATCGCTGCCAAATGTGGCAAAGCTCTGACTTGTAAATAATCCGATTATCTTAAGACACCGCCGTTACATGACGTTGTAAGGATGATCTCAATTATATCATTATTTCCAAAACCGATTTAATCATTCAAACAACAAGAGCAAATATATGAATACCCGATATTAACACACTCCAAAACCATCAACAGTCACATCGACTTGCTGCTGCGCAATCAACACCTTACTCTCTACAGATTTCTCTAGACTACAGTTACAATCTCTATAGTCAGTCACCTAATTAGCTTCCCTCAGATTTCTACCTAGATCATCACCACACCAGCTTGTGGCTGCAAATGTCTAGAACTCTCGAGCAGGTTGAGATACCACAGCTACCAACTTTAGGATCAGGGCTACCATTTTGTGCAGGTGGGAGACAACTCAGAGAGCGCAAGGGCGAGTGAAGTGAGTGATCAGTGCGTCTAAGAGGTGCGCGCGCGAGTGCACCGTGAGGTGGTGACTAAAACACTTTTGCTTGTGCGCCGTGCGGCATAATTCGAAATCCTCATTCAGCGCTCACTGCACTTTCTGGACCAAACTTTTGATATTCAAAGGTTCACCTTCCCCCATATACAACAGTCTACACTTGTTCCTTAACCTCCCCATCCACTCGATTTTAAAATTCTAGCCAGAGATCATGAACTAATTTGTGAGCTATCGGGGCGGTATTTGATATCCTAAAGAGCTTGATACTGTCCCATTTTTTTTCACACTGATACGACGAAATGAGAAAACTTTGCTCTCACGTCTCAACTCTGCCGGATCAATAACAAGAACAAGAACAAGAACAAGATGCGATTTTTTCCAGGAGCGAAGAGAAATCGGAACTTCCAAGAACCAAACATGAATTCTTCTTTGACGGAGACAACTGCAACGAAGCAGGGGAAATAAAGAACAGCAAAACACGCATTCAGATCATCAGTCACGCAAGCCTGGACAGACAAAAAAAGGCAGATTTTGCCAGCACGTACAGATTCAGGGTTAAAACAAAGGAGCACCCAAGAACAAGAGGGAAAATAGTCCAGCAAATTCGGACCTGATCAGACAGATTCTCAACCAATACGAACATCATACGAGTGAGCAACACAAGGAGAAAGAGAGAGAACATCAAGAAACAGAGAACGCAACCGTGTCAACCATGAATCTTCTCGTTCCGACACCAAATTCATACGAAGAAAAAACAGAGAGGAGTCGACAGTTCTACCGTCAAGAAACCAACTTTTGCTCGCATTCTCGAGTTTGATCGTCCAAATGGGTCGCTCAGGTGCTTCGCTTTCTCGTCGACTAAGATTTTTTTTTTTTTTCGTTCTTCTGTCTATGCTACCTTCGTCTTTATTTTAGCATTTCATTTATATTAATGTGTTGATTGTAATTACCATATTAAGCTTTTGTGATAACGTAAAAAAAAAAAAAAGGGATTGATATCTATACTTATATATCAAGGTCAAACATGTCATTTCTCTCGCTTATTTAACTTTTGCTTAATATACACCCACATCAAATATTAAAAAGTCGAGAAATAAGACTACAAATATAGTTCAGTCCATTTTTAACGCCGCCACCACTTCAAAAGATTATTGTTCGAAAGTGTGATTTGTCTTGCTTATTTAGCATTCGCTTGACACCCCTAAATTAAATCATTGAAAGCCAAAAATATGAGGGCACAAATGTGATTAAGCGCATGTAGGAGAAAAAAAAACCCTTTATGTTAAGTTTAATTACAAATTAGGAACATTCAAATTTAACTGCGCATCCGCGGGGCGCGCGCTTGAAATCTAGTTCAATTCAAGCGATTTCTTTTTGCCATGGCCATTCCATTCTTGGGCCTCGTTGTTGGGCTTTGATTTGGGCCCAAGCTGCTCAGTGGGCGGGCTGGGCATGGCCCATGATCCGACCCAGCTTCATTATCCAAACCCGCCCAAAGGAGGAAAGAACATTTGCAGAGAGAAATTCCGGAGCAGACCAAGCCTCGATTGAATTCCATAGGTTTGGCCCTGCGTCGAACAATGAAGTGTGTCAAAGCCTCACCCGCTTCGAGTTATTCGACAACGATTCGCCTCCGACATTACGTCGGTGAAAGAACTCGCGAACCGCCGATAACACACTTAAGACCCGCGCACATAAGAAGACGGCACTCGACTCCTGAATTCACAACTGTCCTAATGTCGGAGGCGCGACCGCTATCTATCGAAAATTTTTAAACCTAAAATAGAAATGTTATTAAGGCTTGGGCAATATTTAGAATAGGGGTGAGCATGGTTCCATAGTACAATTGGGAACCTGGAATCGGAACCTGTGGGAACCGCTCCGGTTTCAGGTTCCAAAATATGTATGGTAGGTTTCAGATTCCAAAATTTGATGAACCTGCTCCAACAGATAGGTTCTAGATTCCACTATCTAGAACCTAGAATTTGGACCCTCAAACAAACTTTTGTGCTTTTCTTAGTATAAATTTTCGCATAATTTTATAACATTCTATGGCATTCAGATGATAATGTATAATCTAGAGCCAAACAAATTTTTAGATTCCAGGTTCCAAAAAAAATTAAGAAATCTGCTCCAACGAGTTGGTTTCATATTTCAAATGTAACATATACGGAACTTAAAATCGCTTAACTCTACTTCACCTTAGCTGTTGTAGCGTTCATTCTCATTTTGCTTAATTAAAAATCAAAAAATAATAAAATAATAAAAAAAATTGACAGGTTCTCGAGTACCTTAGAACCTACCATAGAACATGTGACAGGATAGGTTCTAGGTTTCAGGGTATGACAGGTAAATTTTAGGTTTCAAAAAATGAGAAACATATTCCGATGAATGGGTTTTCGATTTCAGTTGGAACTTGAAATTGTTCACCTCTCATTTAGAGGATAGGCATGATAAATGAGAGGTATGTATGGAAATGAAAAAAAAAAAAAAAAGACATTTTGATGTGATGTGCCCATTTGACACTTTATGTGTGTCTGAGTCAGAAAGTAGCCAAACCTGGGTGTCACTTTGTATTCTTCTTTGGGGCTGTGTGGTGATCAGGGAGACTTTCATCCCAAGTCAATTTTTTACTGCTTTGATGGAAAGTAGTCGCAAAAGCAAACAAAAAGACAAAAAAAAATTTCCCCTCCCCCTTTGGGACGGCTTCCATGAATTTCAATGCTTCATGTGCACATGTCAGCTGTAAAAATCATTTGGACAACTACCCAACCACATGAGTTTTAGCCTGCTTCCTACAAGATAATACTGCACTTTTGCTCAAAGTCGTTTTGCAAATCAGTCACTAGAGATTTCCCAGGGTATACATAGTCGGTGTGCTCGACGACGCTTCGAGGATGAGCGTTGTAGAACCAAGCGTGTTGTTTGGTAGAACATTATAGCATACGAAGTCTTTGCTATAGTTGAATGATCTCTGAATTACCTATCTTGGGTATGCTTTTTTTTACATATATCGAATGTGTTTCTTTTTAGCGGTTAGGAGATGTATGAGCCAACTTTTTGCGCACTTCAATTGGTCCACCTCCTTGAGCAATTTTAAGGACACAATCCTCCACATCAACCTCGTACGTTTTGAATGATTTTCAAATTAGCGCTCTATACAAAAGCCCTACTAATGAGAAAACAATCATTCCCCCCCGTGTGGGGAAGGGTGATCTGGCCGCGTTTGTGGTGAAATCGACCTGTGAGACGGTCGGTGTTTGAGCATGCTCAATGACAGATCATGATATCACGCGTGACATTTCATCAAACGGTGGGAGAAATAAATTCACACTATAAATATCAACGAAAGGACTATATGAGAAGGTCAACCAAGATCCGCTTTTTTTAAGTACTCTTTGGCCTATGTTGCATCTTAAAAGCACATGGGACTCCACATAATTCATGCACACCATTCAGTATGTTCACCAAGTTAAAGATGATAACGCTCAAGCATTCTAGACAACAAAGGGCCAAAATTGCAACCATCACCCATTTGGCCTTGGGACTTAAATGGAAGTGGGATCTTCTTCAACATGGGCTCATTGCCTTCCTCATCATGTGCAAATTTCTCGAGAGGGACAAATGAGCTTTGGAGGTTTTCTTGAGAAATCACTTTTTCTCTTTTCTCACTCACTTTTGAATTTTAGCTTTGATTGATTGAGAGGACGGGTGGTGACAGTGGATCTGCCATTGGGCCCTTTCTTGGAATGGTGGGTGGATGCTTGTGTCAATCTCTCTCCCTCTTTCTCATGCAGCTTCAATTGTAGGTGGCATCCACATCTTTTGTTCCCTCTCCACCCATCAAGCCCCACATGGGTGGATGGATTTCTAGTTACAAAACAAGAGTTGCTGCAACTTGGGGCTAGTTTTTCAGTGCCAATTCCCATCTGTTATCTCTTTGCTCTCATCCATACAAGCACCACTCAATCCTTTCCCTACCTACTGCATAGTATTAGTATATGCCTCGGACCTAGTGATCATTCCCACCCTAATGTTGGTTTCCATTCCAGTGTATTGTCCATTGCTTCTTGGGCACACAACACCTCTGTGATAAATTGCTCCTTACAGAGAGAGCAACTAAGTTTTGCGACTGCTGACCCAAGGAGCAATCGCTTTTAAAACATTATGATATCAGTGGGTTCGAAGCCTACTGAATTAGCAGTTTGCAGTTAAGACCTCAGAATGGATGTCAGTATATGGGGGTGCACGGGCATTGATTGTCTTGAAAGATGACCCAACATAACGAAAGCATTGGTTGGTTGGGACATGCAAGGGAAAGGATTTTTTTCATCCGGCAACCTTTGGTTGATCTTTTTGCTTTCCACAAACCGCTTCATTTTGTCCCTGATGGCACATCTACGTGCAATGAATTCGAAGAAATCTTGTTCGATGCGAACGGTATTTCGAAAGTACGCATGTCATGTTCTGGACATTGCTCGTGGAAACTAACGCATACCTTATTAAGGCCGGTGTAGAGAACATTAGATCATAGCATAGAGTGAACTGAAATGGCGATATTTGATCATCCACCATGCGCGTCTTTTATCATTATTTTCTGCTAAAACCAGGCGGTGGTTGTGTTGTCCACCCGTCTTTAAGAGCTTTGGTGGCTCCCTCTTGCCATGCTATGCAGTTAATTATTGTTCTGGCACTTCGTTGGGAGGAAGGGGCCCAACTCAGAAGCAAGAGACAAATTTCCTTAATTGCAACCCCATCTGCTTTGCTGAATCTGACGCAATAATTATCGCGGCCAATGAATCTGTCCGGGACTCTTGCTAAATGACAACCGTAGAGATATTATTTCACATCGCTTAATAACAAATCTTATATACTTCATATATTCGTATGGTCTCCATTCACATATCAATTTAGGCTCTTGGATTGGACTTTCTAACACGATATCAAAGTTAGTGTTGTTCCTTTCATGTATATGCATCCACCTCACATCAGTCAATTTGATATGAACACGTGAGGGAGTATTGAAATATTTCCACATCAAGTCCTATATGCTTTACATATTCTCCGACTCTCTAACAGCAACAAATCAAACAAATTTTATAAGGTTGTAACAGCCTTATATATTTCGTACTATTTATAATCAATGCATTCTAATTATAGTCTTATTGATGAGTGCCCATGCTCCAAATACTGGATCCGGATCGCCTAATCTTGCAATCTGGGCCATTCATTTTTTTACGGACAGCCCAGATCTCATGTTTTTAGCGGGCAATTTTTAGAATTTTTTATATATATTTTTATTAGCGATAATCTGGGACATCCATTCATAACACGAATGGCCCAGATTGCAAGGTTATGGCCTAACCTTCTAATGAAAGGTTAGGCGATCCCTTTCCCCAAATACTAGGGGCGTGCAACCTGGCCAGGGACCGAATCAGTAATAGAACCGGATGAGTGTCCATGTTCCAAATACTAGGGGTGTGCAACCCGAAAAATAGGCTCGGGAACGGGTTCAAGATTTTTGAAGTAGGTTGGAATTGGTCCGGTTCCAATGAATACCTCGCCCAGGGACCGGACCGGTAATAGAACCTGATCCGAAATCGGTTTTGTACTTAAAAAGCCAAATTCTAATGTGTTCTTCCCCTATAATCCAACCTCAATAGGAATCCATAAATCTTTATACGAGAGCCCTTCACCTTAACAGTTGTAGAACCATCAATGATTGGTGAGCCCGCGGATCCAACTAGCCAGTATCACTTTCAAGTTAGTTGTCAGTACGACTCAGCAACAGAGCAACACTCCTTCGCCTTTCCTCTTAGGAATTGTTGTCTTTTGCGGATATTATTCTAATTAATCATCTTTTACTTTAACGGTTTCATTGCTACTCATATTAATTAATTTGCTGGGGAAAAAAAAAAGGAAACTAGAAAAAGCAACAAAAGAAAAACAAGTTCTCGGATAGATCCCGAAACTGGACCAGACAAACAGGGTAGGTTCCAAAACAGATTCTATGGCAAACATGATAGGTTCTAGGTTTCAAAAATTGGGATCCGGTTATAAAAGAGTAGATTCCAACTTTTAGGTCTTGAAACTGCCCACCCTAAAACCGATCACCCCTGCCGGATACTTGCTAAACATGTCCGTAAGGAAGGTCTCGACATTCAAACTACCAGTCGCATGCTTTTGCCAGAATAATCAATGCACTGAAAAAGAAGAAGAAGAAAAAAAAAGCACCGAATCCTTTAAGCAATTAATTACTAAATCGGTGTCCAACAGCACACTCGTTAACGACCTCCGCCTAACATTTTTTTTTTTTTATATCAACACAGTGTCGGAGACACTCGTTAACATAAGCGTCACCTGGTCGGCCAGTCTTTTAAACTGATCCAAAGCCCTTGGATCTCTTTCCTACCACACGATCCAGAAGTGCAATTCCTCATCAGTCACCCACCTCACGCTGAGCCAAAATAAATGAAACCTGGAAAGAGGGTTGCACTGGTGAAGGCAGACCCCATCGACCCATCTTTCTTACTCTTGAGACTAGCTAGGATTAAGAGCAATGATATTATCAACTTTGGTTAGAAAATAACCTAAATTTGAGCGATCTGGGTGTTCATCAGATTGGGTAAACCAACCCCAACCCCAACCCCAACCCCGATGAAATATGTGGTTTTGGTGTTGACCAGGCGTGTGATTCAGAGCCACGATGTGAGAGGGGGGGGGGGGGGGGGGGGGGGGGGGGCGTAACCGAAGTTATGCTGCACAGGTGGCAAGACATGATTTAGCAGGGGCTTCGTTTTTCAATGTGTTGTAATGATCTGTCAACTCTTGTGATGCCTATAGAGAATCCATTCATGAGGTCACTACGGATGAACTACTGTGGTTAACTAGAAGTTCGCCATCTCAATTTGTAATTAGAAGTTCGTTAATCACTGGGCGAAACGTGGCCGATTTGAATCGGGGACGGTGTTTAGGACGGTCCGCATGTCCTAGGCTAAATTATAAGGAAAATTACCAAAAAAAAAAGTTATAAACCTATTACGATTGTGCTAGCTCACTCTTACTTTTTTTTTTGGTCAACTGATTCCTAAACCTTTTGTATTAGTGCCAA
The DNA here is from genome assembly GCA_021437785.1 of Rhodomyrtus psidioides. NCBI lineage: Eukaryota > Viridiplantae > Streptophyta > Magnoliopsida > Myrtales > Myrtaceae > Rhodomyrtus > Rhodomyrtus psidioides. Next base: position 7,173,354 of record JAILYB010000020.1, on the reverse strand, counting down.
TCTAGTCTATCCGGCCAATTTTGGCAGGAAATCGTTGACATGACGCGATCGGCGCTAACGTGGCACGGCTATCGCCGACGTGGCGATAACTTTTTCTCGTTTCACTTAGGGTGGATAGTCGTCGACCGGATTCACTATTCAATACCACCGGCATTCATTAACTTAGTAAAATGGGAGATACGTAAATGGTGGGGGGGGGGGGGGGGGGGGGGTGCGCTAAAAGTACTCGCTATAAATAGGTATAGATTCACCTTCTTCTTTTCTTTTCTTTGTTCCTCTTCTCTTTTTTGGGAATAGATAGAGCAATGAAGAAAGAAGGGCGGTTCACTTCAATGAAGGAAAGTAAATGCTTTTCTCTGTAGGGGGACCAAGCTACGGCCCAAGACATGGGTGGTTGGCAAGAAGACAGCATTCTACATGGGAGGGTGGCTGAGCATGACTTGGTGTTCGACCTATTGACCTAGGGAAAAAAACAAAAAGGATTGTTGCGGTGGAGCTTTTAATCGCTGCCCCTCCCATCCATCGTGCGGTTCTATTCCATTGTTAAGGAGAAACCACCACACTCGTCCGTCGGTCGGAGGAAACTATGCGTAGCACATCACTCTCGCCCCAAGTTAAAATTAACCTTCCCAAGAAAACGGGGCCCGGTACCGGCATGGCCGATGCCCAACCCCGAGTCGAACCCGACGTCTGATGATTATGGAAGAGAATGAAACGCCACCATGTCGATACCCCGTGATTAGTTCGTGCACTCACCTTCTTTGTTTCTCTTTCCTTTCCATGTTTGCGAAGAAGTCCCGAAAGAAACCCGCAAATTATATTCTATGTGGCACATTTACTTTGAGCTTTTCTATGACATAAAAAAAAAAACCCTCAAATTATACTCATTATGACATATTTATCCTGAATTTTTTCTTGTAACATCAAAACCTTAAAAACTTATACACGTGTGATACATTTTCCTCCGTCTAGATTCTCTCATATGATTTTCTAGCCAAAATTATGCATTACTTATTTCACTTAAATCATGTAGGCGCCAACTATACCATTTGCCTTCCATCGTCCATGTAGGTAGATTTTGAAATGTGTTTTGCCTGTATCATGCTCCTTTATTTCGTTCTTTTTTTCCTTTTTTCTTTTTGGTCGGGCCTTTATTTCGTTCTTTAATGAGTGGAAAAATAGCGGCCAATCTATAGCTTCACGTGTTCAGCATTTTGATGTAGTTTCTTTTTAACCAGTTTCATCATGTAAATTTTTTACCCTCCACTTTTAACCTCTAGCTAGTAATTACTGCTAGTCTTGAAGTAATAACCAACGATCGTGCACACCTTTATCAAGGTTCATCTCGAGAAGATTGAACCTTATCCAACAATAAAATGCAAAATTGCTTTGAGGCCGAGTTCCATTCTGCTGGCATTTTGAGGATCTAATTATTATGCTTCTTCTTCTTTTTTTTTAAGATTTTGTAGGACGATCGGATCCCATTTGTATGGTTTGAAAGCCCCAATGCTACGTTTGATAGCCAGGATAAAAGGTGGGATATGATAAAATACTTCATATCTAGTGCTTGGTTCTTGCCAAGATAAGATAAAGTCGGACATAATGGGGATATAATCAGGATAAAAATATCTCGTGGAAATGGGGGGATAAAGGTGGATAGCATTTTTTATATCTGTAATAGAAATAGGTTTTACAAGAATAACAAATTTATTAAATTAAAAAAATAATTAAAGACAAAATAATATTTCGATGCTACTATAAAAAAAAAACTAAAAAAAAGTGAAAAGTGTACTAAAAGTAGTGTAATTGAATTTTAAAACTTTCGAAAAGTGCATACAAGTCCTAGAACTTGTCAAATTGGTGCAATTGAGTTATTCCATTAATTTCGTTTAATTTCCTCTAACTTGATAAAAAAAAAAACACTAACGTGGCTTTTTTTTATTTTTTTTTCTCCTATGTGGAGCTGACGTGGCTAAAACATGAAGGGTGAAGCTAAAACGATGTTGATTTGGTCAAAATCTGATTGTTTTGAATACACACACACACACACACACATATATATATATATATATATATATATATATATATATATATATATATATATATATGTTATTTAAAATTGCATTAAAAATTTTTAAAAAAGAAAAGAAAAGAGAAGAAGGCAAAAAAGGGCGAGGGCCATCGCTGTTGTCTTGCCACCATCGCCAGGAAGGGCCGGCGACTGTAGGGGCGATGGTCCAATTGAGCTCCTTCCTTCTTCTTTTTTGTTAATTTTGTTTTTAAATTTAACTTAAATAATAATTAGATTAAGCAATATTTAGACCAAAACGACGTCGTTTTGACCTTCATGCTTTAGCCACATTTAATTAGCGCTACGTATGAGAGACCAAATAATAAAAAAAAGTCACGTCAGCTTTTTTCATTAGTTAAATTGGACGGAGTTAGCGGAAGGACTTGATTGTACCAATTTGACAAGCTTAAAGACTTGATTATAACTTCTAAAAAATTTAGGATTCAATTGTACTTTCGCAATAAGTTTTATGACTTTATGTGCACTTATCCCAAAATATAATTCATAATTTTCTATTTGACTTTCTTTCTATTCCCTTATATGTATATTTAGTATGTACTTATTACATATTTTAGGTACATAAGTATAGATTATTTTTAATAAGTTTTCTATTAAGGAATGATGGAAGGGAATAAAACGATAGGAGAAATAAGTACAAACTAAATAAAAATGAAGTAGAAGAACCTGATTTAAATGTACCAATTCAAACTTTAAAGGGATTCTAATTCACTCCATTTCTTTCTTCTCTGATTCTCTTGTTCATTTTGATGTTTCACAACTCCTCATTTCTAAATTTTTTATCACATCAAAACACCACGAAAATCGCGAGAGAGTCGAAGTTCCTTCTCTAAGTGACGCAGGGTAGCGATAACTGGAATATTCTTCCAACAGATAAATTGTAATTGAATTGATAATAGATTGAAGATTACAAAGATGGACGTCCATATATATGGATAAAACTCCATATTTCTTAAAGATAACCTAAAAAGAAATATTGAAATCAAATATAATTAGAATTCAAATCAAATATTGCGAATTATCTAAATTTCAAAATTGACTAAAAATAAAAAATTGCCTGAAAAGTGGTCTAAACGATCTCGAAATGCGAAAATCCATTGCAGTTCACAGCCAAAGGTAGTGAGTATTGATAAGAACGCCGTTTCGCTTCAACCGACCAAATTTGAGCGCAATCTAAGCTCGTCCGACTCGAAATCAAATTTACTGGCGAGAGTTGATTATTCTCCGGAACCTACAAAACATCTCGGAGGTGGTCTACATGTTGTTGTTCATCCAGACTATAGACAAATATATCGTCAAAGTAAACGACCACAAACTTTCCCAAGAATGGTTTCAGGACTTGCGTCGTCAAACGCATAAAAGTGCTATGAGCGTTGGAAAGTCCAAAAGGCATGACTAACCATTCGTAAAGCCCTTCATTTGTTTTGAACGCTGTCTTCCATTCATCTCCGAGTCTCACGCGAATCTGATGATATCCACTTCTCAAATCAATCTTAGAAAAGATCTGCGATCTTGCAAATCTCTCAAGCATATCATCTAAACGAGGAATAGGAAAGTGATACCTCACAGTAATTCTGTTAATTGCTCAACCGTCAACACACATTCGCATGCTTCCATCTTTCTTTGGAGCAAGGAGGGCAGGAACAGCAGGGCTCATGCTTTCTCGTATAAATCCCTTCCGCAGAAGTTCTTCCACCTTTTCCCATAGTATCATATTTTCCTTCAGGATCATGCGATAATGTGGTAGGTTTGGAAGACTAGCACCGGGTAGAAAATCAATTTGATGCTAGATGTCTCGCATCGGTGGTAACCCATCAGGTAGATCCTCAGGAAAAAGGCCAGAAAATCCTTCAGTGAGGGTTGCAGTGCTTTTGGAATTACAATGGTTTCATGTTTGGATCCATTATCCACAATCAAATACATACCATTCCTCTTGCGAACATTAAGTAGAACGCTAGCCTTGTCCTACTTTTAAGTAGGTTGAGAAACACTAGTATCTTCTTCTAAGGGACGAAGGGTGATTTTCTTCTTCCCCCATACAAAGGAGTAAACATTCTTACGCGCTCGATGCGTGACATCAACATTGAATTGCCATGGTCGTCCTAGCAAGACGTGGCATGCATCCATCTCAACAACATCACAAAATATTTATCCTTGTACGTTTTTTCAATAGAAATAGGCAAACGACAAGACTGAGTTACCTTAAGTTCCGGCCCCTTACGAAACCAACCAATCGTATAAGACGAAGGATGAGCTTCGTCTTTAGTTGGAGATGATTGACAACTGCCTTCGATATAATATTCTCGCAACTTCCTCTATCAATAATGACGATGCAGACCTTCCCGCTGATAGTACAACGGATGTGGAAAAGATTATTCCGCTATGATTCATCCTTCCGCGGAGCTAAAAGTAGCCGTCTAACCACGCAATTGACATGCTTACCCTTTGGTTCGGCCATCTCTTCTTCTTCCTGCCAATCGTTCTCGTAAAGCTCATCTTCAGGTTCGACCAAATTCACCATCTTCCTCCGTGGACAGTCACTCGAATGATGTCCAGGTTCATTACATTTAAAGCACTTTCCTGGATAGGGCTTCGCGTATGGATTCTGAACAACTTCACGAGCCTTTGATGTAGGGTACTCAATAGGCTTGGGCTCATCAACATGACTCCCTGAATTTCAGTTCGTATTGTTGAATTGCCGATTTGAGGACTCCGCCCCTTCCTGCGATTTTCCTCGTCTGAATTGCCCTCGAGGAGTGAAATTGCTTGCCCTGTTTGAGAAGTTATTTCGCCCTAGCTGCAACTCTACTTTCCTGACCATCTCTTATGCATCCTCGACAGAAAATATACGATGCAACGACACACGATCTTGGATACTAAACGTAAGCCATTGATATACCTGGCGGCTTGTTGCGATTCTGACTCGGCAAGATTATTGCGGGCCGAAAGACAAAGGGATTCCTCTGTGTATGATTGAATTGTCCTAATTCCTTGTTTGCAGTCCTGAAATTGCTGAAACAAGACTTGCTCAAAGTTAGTAGGAAGGAATCAAAGCTGCAACATCTGTTTCATCTGGTTCCACGTCCGGATGGGAGCCTTTCCTTGCCGACGTCAAGTTAGTTGAGTCTGCTCCCACCAAACCGATGTGCCGTCCTTCAACTTGTACGCCACAAGTTTAATTTGGCGATTCTCTTCGATCTCCATAGCATCGAAGAATTTATCAACCTCCCAAAGCCAATCCAAAAAATCTTCGATATTCAAATTTCCGTTGAAGGTTGGAAGATCAACTTTCAGTTGGTATTGCTCAGGATCCCGTCTGTATCCTCCACGTCGGCGATCTCCATGAACAGGTATGACCTGGAAATTGTCTTCATCTTCTTCTTCAGAGTCCTCGACATAGTCTTGTTGCCTTTGTCAAGGAATCGCCCTTCGCTCCAAAGCTACTTCTAAGGCGCGAGCGACAGGAATACGCTCGACATGAAGAACGCCAGGGTTAGGGTTTGTAGACAACCGTTGGATGGTGGCAAGCAAGTCTTGCATCGTCCGTTGGTGGTCTTGCAGAGTTCGCCGAGTCTCCTCAGCAAATCGCCGATTCTCCTCAGCAAACCAGGTAAATTCCTCTCGTGTAACAGGCTCATCGGAACGGCCCTTAGCTATGAAGGCATGTCAATTCACGTTATTAGTCATCGCCGTAGGGAAAAACCTTGCTCTGATACCAAATGACGCAGGGTAGTGATAATTGGAATACTCTTCCAACAAATAAGCTGTAATTGAATTGATAACAGTCTGAAGATTACAAAGACGGACGTCCATATATATAGATAGGACTCCAGATTTCTTAAAATAACCTAAAACAAAATATTGAAATAAAATCTAATCAGAATGCAAATCAAAGATTGCGAATTATCTAAATTGTAAAATTGCCTAAAAATAAAAAATTGCCTGAAAAGTGGTTTAGACGATCTCGAAACGTGAAAATCCATCGCAGTTCATAGCCAAAGGCAGTGAGTATTGATCAAAATGTCGTTTCGCTTCAATCGATCGAATTTAAACACAATCTGAGCTCTTCCGACTCGAAATCAAATTTATCGGCGAAGTTGCACCGGTTTCTGGTGATCAAAATTTTCCAAGAAATCGTGCGACAATTGTTCTACATCACTAAGTAGCAAAAGAGTCAAAACTCCTGGTGAGAAAGTCAAACTACTCCATTCTTCGGAATTGCGAAGTTGAATAGTCATGTTTTCTTTATTTTACTAAATTTGGCACTAGCTAGATAATCTACCTCGTCGATGTTGTTGTAACCACGTTTACATTTGTTGTCATTATCAAACCTATTTAAGATGTAAGTCACACAATAGTTATGATGTATTGATGGAAGATATCACCGTTTGGGCCTTTGTGATTTTTTTAGCAGTGAGTTATAGAAATTCCTATCATGTCCCTTTTACATTTGCAAGTTCATTTGCATCGATATGTCGTTCATATAAAAAAAAAATATGTGATAATATATAATAATATATGGCTCTATTATTGGATTCACCAAAAAATTGATAAGATATAACAAAATGTTTAGATTTCTATCCTAAATTATGATTAGAAATCTAGATGATCGAACGCAACCTATGTGTCTAACTTTAATTTTGACAAGCGTGATGCAATTTGAAGTCCTCTATGAAAATTTATGGTCAATTCAATAAGTAATGCTTGAGTCCTTTAGTATTTATATGTTTTTATCGAGAGAATTATCAAAAAAAATTCCTAAACCTATTGCATCATTCCTAAACCTTTTCTTTGTCAATTTAATCCTAAACATTTTGCATTTGTGTTAATTTTCTCCATTTTCTCAGCCGGCTATGATGTGGCCAATTTTCGAAGATATTTTTTTAAAAATTATTAATTATTTTCTTTTATTTTTCATTTTCTTTTATTTTTTTCTCTCTCTTTTTCTTCCTTCTTCCCCCTGTCGCCAAGCTCAGCAGCCAACTAGAGGAAGAAGGAGAAAAGAAAAAGAAAAAAAGAACATAAAATTAAATAATTTAATAATTCAAAAAATGTATATTAAAATATGCCGGACAGTCAAATGGACTGAATTGGAACAGATACAAAAGGTTCATGACTAAATTAGTACAATTGCAATAGGTTTATGATTTTTTTATATATACAATTTTCCCGTTTTTGTTGAGTCCTATGCAATGTTTTCTGTTTCTAAAGTCGAGGGTCAACGTTTTCATCTTGGCTCATTTCTAGTCTATATCTGGTGAAATTGAAGGTTAGGAGTCTTGGCATTTGTCTATCCTTGAAGAGTAATTCTCAGTTGAATCTATTTAAAATCCTCTAAGGATGCGTGTTGTTCCACTTTGGCGGAATGCCTCTGGAATGATGCCAACGTCTTAAACTATTTGCCATCAAAGCTAAGCAACTGCTGAGGCAAATCGGCCGCCGGCCGCTCGCGAAGGCCTTCGCCGGCCAAGTTAGGGTTTTCGATGACATTTTCGGAATTAAGAAAGTTAAGTGAGAGCAAAGTTTGAAGGAAACAATTTGTACCTGCATTCCGAGAATGCAGCACTCCAAAGAACTTCCAAACTTGCCTTGGGCCAAAAGGCGTGTAGAGACCTTTGGAAATGCAATTGCATTTTCTCAAAATTCTCCAAAAAAACGAACCAAACACCAATTGCATTTGCCTAAAGAACTTTAGAGTCTCAAAACCCTTTGGGAATACTAAATCAAACAAACCCTATGGCTTCCACGAGGGTGAGGTTGTTTTGATTAGTGAATGTCATCATTGAACCCTTTGATTATTTCGCAACTTTACATCTCTTAAGTGAATTTCACTAAGGCTCCGTTTGTTTCGCGGAAAATGAAGCAATTTTGGAAAATGCTTTCCAAGAAGTAATTTTCTAGGAAAATAGTTTTATTTTTCAGTGTTTGGCTCAAATGTAAAAAAGAATTAAAATTATTTTCTGTCGTTTGGTAAGGAAAATATTTTCCACCATACATATTTTTGTTATTTTTAAATAATTTTTAAAATTGTTTTTTATTTTTCATTTCTATTTTTTTAAAATTCAAAAATTTTCTTTTTAAATTTTAAATTTTCTTTTTTTCTATTTCTTCCTCCTCCTCTTTTCTTCCTTCCTATGCTGCCGCTCCTTCCTCTGCTACTGCTCCTCCTCCGCCGCTCCTTCCTCTGCCACTCAGCCCGGCCATTGGCCATGACTCAGGATGGTAATCTCGAGGCTTAGCCGGTCTCGGCAAGTCCCGACCTAGGCCACCACGCCCAAGAACTCTTCTGGAGCGTAACGAGTTCAGGACACTTTTTCAATACCGATCCGACGAAACAGAGGTGATCCGTCGAAGGAACCAAATCCTCGGATACCCTCCACACCTTCCTCGAGGTCTCCAGCCACCCCTTGCACTATGGCCTCCGCGAGCAGCTCCGCGGCGTAGCCACTCAGGACCTCCCACAAGAACCTCTCGGGCAACTCGCCCGCATCCGCATCCTCGTCCACAAAATCCTACTCCCACTCGTTGAGATCCGGGCTTTCACCCAGGCCCGACCCGAACGTCATCCCTATCATCGTCCTCTCCCTCCTCCATCTTCGCCGCCTCGATCCTCAAGTCTTCCTTCAAATCGTCCCCATCGGCGCCGCCCAGGCTGCGGCCGTCTCGCGAGGCTAAGGCCAGATTTGGCGAGCGCTAGCATCATCGCCTCGAGCTCAGCCTTGCTCAAGTCCGAGGCCAGATCTGGCGAATTCTTGGAGACTTGGGCTCGATTTTCAGGCTGCTGCAGGGCGTGTTAGGCGGGAATGGGGTGGAGGCCATCGAGCTCGGCGTGCTTAGGGTTTTCATATTCGACGGCGAGGCGAGGTTGAGAGAGAAGAACCACGATCTTGCAGCAGGCGAAATACGGGGGTAAGCATCAGGAGTGGACGACAAAATCGATGTCGTAAGGGAGGCGCTACGCCTGGGGAGGGGGAGGAGGAAGGAGCGGTCGAAGGGGATTTGATTGTCTTGAGTGAGAATGTCGGTGATGGAGGAGAGAGAGGCAGTGAGGAGAGAGAGAGAATGAAAAATGAATTTGAGAAGAGAGGAAGGAGCAATCTGAGAGAAAGCAGTAACGTCAGATATGGGGAAAATGATCTCCACTTTTGAAGAACGTAAATCATTTTCCTGAGTTTAGATGGTGTTTTTTCGTTGACCAGAAAATATTTTCCGTTGACTGTTAATTTTCCGCCCCTCAAACACCGGAAATTGAGGAAAATATTTTCCAGAAGAATATTTTCCGTAAAACAAACGGAGCCTAAGTGTCGAGTTATATGCCATGTATCCTAGGGTGGATTTCTCGGGTGGTACGATATATTTCTTTTCGCATTTGATTTTCCTTCTCAATCTCTCACCATTCTAGTATCACACGCACTACGTGAAAAAGGAGAAAGTAATAGGTAATTTTAATTTTTGATGCAAGGGTAATTTTACAGATAATAGAAAGGGAGATAATATTCCCCTCCAATCCTGACTAGAAGATAGTCGTGAGCGGTTCCATGGAACCGCCGGTTCCAGTTTCGAACTTTTATTTTTTTAATAAATAATGAAATAAAATTATAAATTATTAATTATAAATTATAATAAAAAACGGGAAAATTGTATATTAAAAAAATCATAAACCTATTGCAATTGTACTAATTTAGTCATGAACCTTTTGTATCTGTGCCAATTCAGTCCATTTGATTGTTCGGCATATTTTAATATACATTTTTTGAATTATTAAATTATTTATTTTTATGTTCTTTTTTTCTTTTTCTTTTCTCCTTCTTCCTCTAGTTGGCTGCTGAGCTTGGCGATCGGGGGAAGAAGGAAGAAAAAGAGAGAGAAAAAAATAAATGAAAATGAAAAATAAAAGAAAATAATTAATAATTTTTAAAAAAAATATCTTCAAAAATTGGCCACATCATAGCCGGCTGAGAAAATGGAGAAAATTAACACAAATACAAAATTTTTAAGATTAAATTGACAAAAAAAGGTTTAGGAATGATGCAATAGGTTTAGAAATTTTTTTTTATAATTCTCTCAATAAAAACATATAAATACTAAAGGACTCGAGCATTACTTATTGAATTGACCATAAATTTTCATATTAACACAAATACAAAATGTTTAAGATTAAATTGATAAAGAAAAGGTTTAGGAATGATGCAATAGGTTTAGAATTTTTTTTTTATAATTCTCTCAATAAAAACATATAAATACTAAAGGACTCGAGCATTACTTATTGAATTGACCATAAATTTTCATAGAAGACTTCAAATTGCACCACGCTTGTCACAATTAAAGTTTGACACATAGGTTGCCTTCGATCATCTAGATTTCTAATCATAATAGGAATGCATGGATAGGATAAAGCCATATATTATTATCTATAACTCACTGCTAAAAAAATCACAAAGGCCCAAACGGTGATATCTTCCATCAATACATCATAACTACTGTGTGACTTACATCTTAAATAGGTTTGATAATGACAACAAATGTAAACGGGGTTACAACAACAACGACGAGGTAGATTAGCTAGCGAGTGCCAAATTTAGTAAAATAAAGAAAACATGACTATTCAACTTCGCAATTCCGAAGAATGGAGTACTTTGACTCTCTCACCAGGAGTTTTGACTCTTTTGCTACTTAGTGATGTAGAACAATTGGCGTGTGATTTCTTGAAAAAATTTGATCGCCAGAAACCAGCGCAACTTCGCCGATAAATCTGATTTCGAGTCAAAAGAGCTCAGATTGCGCTCAAATTCGATCGGTTGAAGCGAAACGACCTTCTGATCAATACTCACTGTCTTTGGCTGTGAACTGCGATGGATTTTCACGTTTCGAGATCGTTTAAACTACTTTTCAGGTAATTTTTTATTTTTAGTCAATTTTACAATTTAGATAATTCGCAATCTTTGATTTGAATTCTGATTAGATTTTATTTCAATATTTCGTTTTAGTTTATTTTAAGAAATCTAGAGCCCTATCTATATATATGGACGTCCGTCTTTATAATCTTCAAACTGTTATCAAGGGTCGTGCTTTTTTCACTCCTCTTATGGCTTTAACACTCGCTTTTATTGTATTTTGACCATCCTATCCTTTGTGTGGCCCACCATTTCTCATACAATTTTATATAATTTCGTTTATTTTCTTGTTCGGTCAAGTCTTATATTTTGTTTCTTTATTTTCTTTCCTATCTCACTTTCCTTCTTTTTTCTTTCTTTTCATACTTCCCCTCGTCTCTCTATTTTCTCTCTAGCAAGCCATTCTTACTCTATGTATCTCGCTCCTTCTTCTAGAAATCCTGTTGTCCTTTATTTTTTTTTTCTTTTCACGCCTCCCACTCGTTTCTCAATTTTCCTTACAAGCCATGTTTTTAATGAAAAAATCTCTTATTGCGCCTACGTGGCAAGAAAGGGAAGAAAGAGAAGAGAGAGAATCGTCCCTTGTTTTCTGGAAGAAGAAAAGAGACTTGGTTTCAATCTCTTACCGCATCGTCCTCTGTCTTCCTCATAAAAGGAAGAAAGATAAATGACACTTCTCATTATTACACTCCATGGTGTAAGAAGAGTCTACCCACGGAGAAAAGAGAAGCTTGCTGGGGAGCCCACCCACGAGTCCAATGTCGTGCCAGCGAAAGTGTGGAGGACGACGGATTGGCATAATCGATAATAAATTGAGGACGTTGGGTTTCTAGAATAAGATGGAGTTGGAGGCATAGAGAGGGAATGGCCAAAAAGAGAGAAAACAGATAGACGAATAGGGGGTGTAGAAAGAAAATATAAGAGAGAAAACATAGAGACTAGAGCGGCGTGTGGAAAGAAAGAAGAAGAATGAAAGTGAGATCATAAGGGAAAAAAGAAGAAGCAAAATAAAAAAATAGTTGCAAAAAAAGGAAATCATATAAAATGGTACTAGAAGTGGTGGGCCACATAAAGGACAAGAAGGTCAAAACGCACACAAAAAGGAGTGTCAAAGCCATATGAGGAGTGAAAAAAGCGCGATCCGTTATCAATTCAACTATGTGAAAAAGGAGAAAGCAATAGGTAATTTTAATTTTTGATGCAAGGGTAATTTTACAGATAATAGAAAGGGAGTTAATATTCTCCTCCAATCCTGACTAGAAGATAGTCGCGAGCGGTTCCATGGAACCGCCGGTTTCATTTTCGAACTTTTATTTTTTTAATAAATAATGAAATAAAATTAATAAATTATAATCAAATTGTATATTGTAATAAAATTTGAAAAAAAAAAAAGGAGGAATGGGCTTGAACTTAATGAATTATCATTAAGCGCCTACATATCTTCTTCGGGATAGAAGAATCAAAGCCCATGTAGTTCTCTTACCTTTGGTAACCCCAACTTACCTCATCATCAATCGTCGCTATCCGTTGTTGTTGTGATAGTAGTATCTCCACATTCTTCACTGAAGAATTCGTTTTCTTAATCCAACTATTGTTGTCAAAATTTAGCCTTTGTCCAATCATCGACACAAGCTTGAATCTCCACACTTTTCAGAGTTAATCTTAAACAACGGGAGTCTAAAATTAATCCTCCAGCGCTAAATGATTGTTCAACTGCCACTGTTGAAGAAGATGTCACTAATATCTGTTTTGCAATGAGGGAAAGAACTGAAAATTGAGTTGAATGGTTCTTCCACCACTGAAGAATCTTGAAATTTGCGCTGTGTTCGGATTCACTAAACTCAAAAACAATTGTTCTCTAATTCAAAAATACTACCTGCTGTGCCCTTCTGTTTTTTTTTTTTTTTGCATACTCATGAGCATTTTATACCCTCTACTAAGTGAAACACTCGTATCGCTTCGTGAGACACTATGTTGGGCAGATCTACTGTCACTCAAACCATATCTGTTACAAACTTTATTATATAATGCTATTAAAGCTTCTTTAACCTCTCATTGTATAATTGAAACATATATTACTTCATCCAAATGTAAACAATCATAATAATAATCCCTAAGATAATCTAATAAACCATCTAATTTAGTGCGTGGATCGAAAATAGTACCAACTAAATAGACAAGAGGAATGTTGAAATAATAATGTAATCATTTTTCTCGCATTACTAAAATACTCGAAGATAATTAGTATCTTTTCCATATTCATTAAAACACCAGTAATATTAACACACTCTATTAAAAATAAATGTGTAGTAGGATAATAAATACCAGATAAAGTATTAGTGGCATCATTAAAAACTTTCAAAAAATCTAAAAAAAATTTGCAAACGTCCCAATGTTGCGGGAGTAAAGCAATATCGGGAACAGTATTCGAAATAAAAGAACATAATAAATCTTTGTAATCAAAAGTTTGTAGAAGCATATCATAGGTAGAATCCAATGAGTCGGGATATCTTTTGGAAATCTTTTTGCATTTCTCCCATGTTGTTTATAATATTTGTCCCATGCTTTCATAAAATGAGGACGACTCCATAAAAATCTAATTGCACTCTTTATTGGGTCGAGAGAAGTCACAAGAACTCGTAAATCATCTTGTACACATAATTCAAAATATGGCAATCACATCTAATGTGAAAAAATTATCCGCCAAAAGAGGGTTTATAAATTTTTTCTAACTCGGGAATAGAAACCGTATTTGCGGCGGCATTATCAAACCAATTGAAAAAACAAATATTAATCAAACCATATTCTTCTAAAACTTGCCTAATTAGTCTATAAATAATATGAGCCGTATGCCTTTCAGGAAAAACTCGAAATGCAAGAAGTGTTTTTTAAATAACACAATCATCACTTATCAAATGGCATGTGACACCCATATAAGAATTAATATTCCAAGAATCACTCCAAATATCACTACATGTATCTACACGTCCATTGAATTCTTCAAAAAAATTTATCAATTTTTTTTATAAACATGTTCAAGTTCACGTCTAAGAATAGTTCTCGGAACAAATGGTGCTTGCGGAGCCAACACAGTGTTTACCAAATATCTAAAATTAAACTTTCACCAGTATTAAACGAATCATGATCAAGTGCAACATATTCAACTAATGTTTGTTTATAAAGTTCATGAGTGTAACGGAATAAAGGATGATGGTCAAGATTAGCGTACCCGAAAATTTATTGTTGGCTAGTGTCGATCCCAACTTACATTGGACGTTTTTTCGTCAAATGTCGACGAAATATTCCGTAGCCATCTCCTTTACCAAGTTTGTATGTTTGCGGACAATATTTACAGCTTATATCAAAGTTGCCTTCATTTTCATTCCATACCTTATTGAAGTGTAGCTCTAAGCCGGATGTACCCTCTCGGCTCTTCCGTCCTGGCTCCTTTGCTATCGACGTTCCTCAACACTGGTAGGAGTGCATTGGGACATACTCGGCGTTGGGATTGGGAACATAGTTGATATTAACATCGTCGTCTGCCCAACATGCATATTCACAAAGATCATATGCAGAAGCAGGATAATCGGATTCTCTCATCGGGCTCTTTCCCTTTCTAACATTTCCGCTTCCACTTGCCATTTTTTTTAGAGAATTAATCGAAAAGTTGATTCAAAGAATTAAGATGGAATTGAAAGAGAATATCGGATTGAGAGAATTTGAGCGAATTTGAGAAATTGAGAATATTGGAGAGAATTGAGAGAAATTGTAAAACAAAATGAAAAGGGGGTGCCCTCCTATTTATAGAATGTTTTTCATTTTATTTTTATTTTTTTAAAAAAAGAAAAAAGAAAATTTCAACGGCCCGAAGAGGCAGGCGGGCCCCACGTAGGGCTCGCCTGTTGGGGCACGCCTTGCCTGGGGAAGAGCCACGGGCTCTTCCCCAGGCAAGGCGTGCCCCCCAACACCTCTTTTTTTTTTTTTGCAGTTCGGAATCGGGCCTGAAACAGCCGGTTTCAAGCCGGTTCACAAATTTATGGAACCGGAACCGGCCCAAAATCGTGGGCCCGGTCAATGGACCGGTTTCGGGTCCACGGTTCGAATGTCCACGTCTACTAGAAGAAACTCTCTTCAACAATATCTTTAATTTATTGATCATAAGTTATGGACATCCTTCACATGTAAACTCACTTAAATGACATACAGGCGATGACTACGCTTGTAACCCACTTATAAAAATGTGATTAGATAGAGTTGCTTCCAACAATTTTTGTAGGAAATTTCCA
Organism: Rhodomyrtus psidioides; assembly: GCA_021437785.1. NCBI lineage: Eukaryota > Viridiplantae > Streptophyta > Magnoliopsida > Myrtales > Myrtaceae > Rhodomyrtus > Rhodomyrtus psidioides. The sequence continues at coordinate 7,158,085 of JAILYB010000020.1, read as the reverse complement.
CATGCAATGTATGAAATTAAATTTATATGTACTATATTTCGGTCAGTTTCTCTTTGTTTATTCAAAAAGTCAAAACACAAATAGAGTATTCGGGTGTAAAGTCCAATTCCAAAAAAAAAAGTTGGTGGAACATCTGAATTTTTCCACTTTATTTTAGAAAAAATTACCAAAAAAGTCATAAACTTGTTGCAATTGTGTCAATTCAATCACAAACCTTTTTTTTGTTCCAATTCAGTCCTAAACTTTTTACATTTGTACCAATTCAATCCATTTGCCCGGCCGGTGCTGATGTGGCGCTATCGGCGCTGACATGAACTTTTTTTATTCTTTAATTTTTTCCCCAAAACCTTAAGGGCCGGCGAGGGTGCATGGCCTCTTGCCAGATCTAGCCAGGCAATGGCACCGCGACCCTCTCCTGGTCATGGCCCTCACCTAGACATGGCCATTTAGAACCGTGGGCTCGGAACCGGCCCATTGACCGAGCCCACGGTTCAGAACCGGAACCGTCCTTTAAGGGTCGGTTCCGGTTCCATAATTTTGGGAACCGGCCCGGAACCGGTGGCTCCAGGCCGGTTCTGAACCGTAAAAAAAATAATTATTGGGGGAAAGAGCCGTCGGCTCTTTCTCCCGTGGGGCCCTTCGAGCCGTTGCATGCAACGGTCGGCAAACCACCCCCTCCCCCAATTTGTTTTAACAAATTATATTATACCCCTCCCTCCCCCACCCCTTCTATAAATATCTTTCATCCCTTTTCATTTTTCTCATAATTCCTCTTATCTCAGTTCTCTCAAATTCTCTCAATTCCGTCTCAATTCTTCTAATCGATTTTTCGATCAATTCTCTCAAAAAATGGCAAGTGAAAGCAGAAATACTGGAAAGATCCCGATGAGAGAATCCAATTTTTCTCATCCTGAATATAATCCTCGTGAGTATGCATATTGGGTAGATGACAGTGATAATATCAATGTTATTCTCAATCCCAACGTCGAGCACGTCCCAACGCAAGAAATGTCAATAACAAATGAACCGAAACGGAAGGCCCGAGAGGGTACATGCGAGTTATGGCAACACTTCGACAAGGTATGTGAAAGCGAAGGTAAGTTTAAGATAAATTGTAAATATTTTCTAAAATCATACAATTTTTCTAAAGGAGACGGCTAAGGAACAGTCCGTCAGCATCTGACGAAAAAACATCCAACGCAAGCGAGAATCGACACTAGCCAACAACAAATTTCTAGGTACGCCAATCCTAATACTCATCCTTTATTCCGTTATACTGATGCACTTTATAAACAAACATTGGCTGAATATGTTGCCCTTGAACATGCTCCGTTTACAACTGGTGAAAATTTTAATTTAAAATATTAGTAAACACTGCATTGATTCCACAAGCACCATATGTTCCGAAAATTACTCTTATACGTGAGCTTTTCAAGGCTTATAAAAAAAAGGTTTGACAATTTTTTTACGGATTTCAATGGACGTGTGCATATAGGTAGCAATACTTAGATTGATCCTTGGCAAATTCATTCTTATATGGGTCTCACATGTCATTGGATAGGTGACAATTGGACCATTCAAAAAAAAACTTCTCGTATTTCGAGTTTTTGATGAAAGGAATACGGCCATTAATATTTATAAATAATTAGGAAAGTTTTAGAAGAATATAATTTGATTTATAAAATTTTTTCAATTGGTTTTGATAATGCCGCGGCAAACACCGCTTCCATTCCCGAATTAGAAAATATTTGTAAACCCACTTTTGACGGATAATTTTTTCACATTAGATGTGCTTGCCATGTTTTAAATTTATGTGTACAAGATGATTTACGAACTCTTGAAAATTCTCTTGCCCCAATAAAGAATGCAATTAAATTTTTATGGAGCCGTCCCCAATTTATGAAAGCATGGGGCAAATTTTGTAAAGAACACGAGAGAAGGGCAAAAAGATTTCCAAAAGATATTCCGACTCGTTGGAATTCTACCTACGAATTGCTTCATCAATCTTTTGAGTACAAAAAATTTATTATGTACGTTTATTTCAAATAATGTTCCCGATATTGCTTTACACCCGCAACATTGGGACGTTTGCCAAAAAAAATTAAATTTTTTGAAATTTTTTAATGATTCTACTAATATTTTATCTTGTGTTTATTATCCTACTACGCATTTATTTTTAATAGAGCGTGTTAATATTGCTGGCATTTTTAGTGATTATGAAAAAGATACTCAATTAGCTCCGACAATTTTAGTAATGTGAGAAAAATGGTTGCATTATTATTTCAACAAAATTCTGGGGTGGTGGAAGAACCATTCAACTCAATTCTCAATTCTCGCCCTCATCGCAAGACAGATATTAGCAATCACTTCTTCAACAATTACAGTTGAACAAGCATTTAGCACTAGATGAATAATTTTGGATGACCTCCGTTCAAGATTAAGTCCGGAAGCTGTGGAGGCTTAAGCTTGTGTCGATGATTGAACAAAGGTTAGATTTCGACACCAAAAGCTGGATCGAGAGCATGAATTTTTCAGTGAGGATTGTGGAGATACCACCACCACGGATATCACAACGGGTAGCGACGATTGAAGATGAGGTAAGTTGGGGTTATCAAAGGTAAAAGAGTTGCATGAGCTTTGATTCTTCTATCCCCAAGAAGATATGTAAGCACTTAATCATAATTCATTAAGTTCAAGCCCATTCCTCCTTTTTTTCCCTAAATTTTATTACAATGCCCAATTTGATTATAATTTATTATTTATTATTTTAAAAATTAAATTAAAAAAGGAAACCGAATCCGGCCTAGAACCGAAACCGGCCCCTTCAAGGACAGAATCGGATTCCACCCTTTTTAGGAACCAGAACCGCCCCGGCCATGTCTACCCTTACCTATCCTTAGGCTGCATTTGGTAGTCGGGATAAAAATCATGATATGATAAGATTTATCATATTCTGTGTTTGACTCCTGCCCAGGACAAGATAAAAGAAGATATAATGAGGATATAACCTGGATATAATTATCCCATGAGGGAGATTGGGATAAGGGTGGATAAGATTTCTTATGTCTGTAATATAAAAGCTATTTTTTTAATAACAAAATTCTGAAATAATAAAATTAAAACAATAATTAATTTTTGAATTATATTTGAATTCTAATATTAATGCTAACATAAAAGTTAAAAAAAAATTATATATACCTGTATGTATTTATAAATTTAATTTTCTTTATACTTTATAATATATATTTTGTGCATGAACACACACTTTTTATCCATATCATTATGTATTTTAAGAATGGCAGTATAGTATATTATTTAATAAAATATTTATTAAGAAATAATGGAACGGAATAAAAATAATGAAAATGATATATAAAAAATAAAAATAAAATCAATAAATAAAAATGAAGTAGAGTAACCATATTTTAAATGAATAAATTCAAACTTGAAAATGATATTTCTAATTCTCGAAGAATGTAGGACAATGAAATTAAAAAAAAAAAAACTAGAAATGTCCATCTTCTTATCTTATGTATCTCTTGTTCATGTTGAAGCTTCAGCATTCCATTGTACTTTTTTAGTTCATGTTAAAACTTTACGAAAATTGCGAGAGAGTCAAAACTTCTTCTCGATGGTAGGTTTATGGTTCACGTCAAAAGTTTATAAAAGCTTAAAGAGACTCAAAATTCATTCTCCTCTGTAGCTTTATAGTTCATCTTGAACTTTAACCAAAGTAAAGAGAGAAAAATGCCTTTCGTAATTGCAAATGTGAATGATCATATTTTAAATCTCTTACTTGAGTTTGGAGTGAATTATGAGAGATTCTTATACTCTTCGTTTGTGCATTTTCAGATTCGTTTTATATTGATATGTGCAAATACCAAACAATGAATAAGAAATTCACATATCCGACTTTATTAATGTGATTCTCCAAATAGTTGATAGGATATGATAAAATCCCTGAATTTTATATCATATCATATACAATCCTATACTGGCTAGAAATTCATACTGAAGAAAAGAAAAAAGAAAAAATCGTTAAAATTTTAAAATAATATCAAAAAGCCCATGTCAGCGAAGTGACCCCGGGGATAACAAAAAGTAAGGATACGACTTTTCTAGTGGTGTGTTTTTAATCCATCTTAGTTAGCCAGTTCACTTGTCACACCCCGCCGTCCTAACGAGTGCGCTCATCCGCTCATGCCGTAAACTCAGTCCGAAGATACTCCTCTATACGGCGAAATAGAAATGAGACTCGCATGCGGAAGAGTAAAAGAAAATAAATACATATCCCCATGCAAGATAACCACAATAAAACAAAGAATGAGACATGGGATAAAGAAAAGGTTAATTACATATCAAAAGAACGAGTTTATACAAACGGGGTCAGGGTCTAACTAACACCACAAACTAGGGTGGAGGAAGATAAAAGGGCGAACAAAAGACAACCACTAAGCCCCATCAAAAAGGATCGTCACATCCCAAAAGATCGTGTGACGTCGAGCCCACTAAGTGGTACTACTATCTTCGGCTCGATTCATGTCCTTTGCGGGATCATACTCTGAAAAAGTCGCAGAACGTACTTCTATGGTGTTCTCCTCCATGTCATCCTCCGAGTCAGAAATTTCTATCACTTCAATGCTTTCCTCTCTTGTCGGGGCTTCTTCTAGAACATTCCTCGAACCTGTTACAGAAACCTCTACCTCGATCTCGTCTCGAGTAGGGTGACACCACGATGGAACGACGCGTCTCGAAACCTCATGAGCCTTTAACAGACCAGTGGTAACTTCCCCAGTCCTCTTGAACCAAGCCTCAAAACGATGTGGCTTCCAAGATTCCTCCCCCTCATCAACCCATACTACTGTACTCTTCCTAATATAGACCGTACCTCGACCATCTAGAAATTCCTCAAAATAGGCTGTAATCTCCTTCGGGTCACCGAGGCGTATAGGTAGCATTCTCAGAGCTCGGGATCTGAAAAGAAAAGTTTCCACGACGGGGTGAGACTTACGTCTCAGCAAGCTAGCCTAACCCTACATAGGTCATCTGTCCCATTAGACCAAAACAATCATAGTAATAAACAAACAGTAGTAAAACAATAAGCGACATCTATAGTCATAGCACCATGTCATAATTTTGCTAAGAACTACATTCAAGGACAAGCACAAGCTAAGTGACCAAAGCTTCTGTACTAGCTTAGAACAATCTCCAGTTTCGTAAATTCATATATTAGCCCGCATTCTAACGCCTCAGGCTATCACGACTACTAAACCCGCGTTAAGACGCATCAGGTCTAATAGCTCATGGCTCAAACAAGCACTCATGGCTCGGTCCCCAACGGTTCCATTCAGTTTCCACTCAACCAAGCATAATAAAATCGTAAATTCATCGATTCCGCAATAAAACTGTCCAGTTGCTTCCAAATGTCCTAATATAGGTTTATGGGTCGTTTACCTTCGCTTACGCTAGCAATTTCCGCTAAAAATTCCTCAATAAGCTCGGCTCCAAAACGATTTCTTCGCTGTCCAAAACAAGACAGCAAAACATATCAGCGACAATCCAACGTTTTGACCAAATTATCTATTCTAACCTCAACTCCACCCACCATGCACCTCACTAACACCTCAATTGACCTTCTAATAAGTCCTAGCAGCAAATTTAGAGCACGACGACACCACGAACAGCCCTCAACATAACCGGTTTGCTTAGAATTGAAACAGGGCAGAACCAGTTCTGCCTCTACTTGCACAAACAGCCCACTAATCATCCTTAAGCTCCAATTTATCACAAATTCTACTTGTTAAAACCTTAAACAACATGTTATATAGTCCTACGATAAATTTCGAAGCCAAACGACACTCCTAAGACTCCCGAACAGTCCACTTCGCCTCAGGCCATCCGGCGGTCAGATTCTGCCCTTAAAAACTACATCAATTAAACCATCGAAACTTATTCGAAACTTAATCAAATCAGCAGCCCCAGCTCAGTGAACTTAGTACTACATGTCTACAAAGTCTTGCCGAAAGTTTGAAGCAAAACGAGGTTCTACGGAGGCCAAACGAAGACTTACTCTCTGCTACATCGAAATCTGTCCGGTTTTGGAAACAGGGCTGGCCGGAGCTCCTCGGGCGTCCAATGGCCGAGCTTCCACTTGGAGGTTGTCGACAAGAGGCTGAGGGTCAGGTGGATGGTCGGCGTGAGGCCGAATGGTCGCCGGAGGAGGCGTTCGACGGCGGCGAAGGGGGCGGCAGCGGCTGGACGAGCTGAGCAGTTTTCTGCTCTTGAAGAAAATGCACAAAATGAAGAGGAAGAAGGGCTAGTCCACGAAATTTTTTAGGGGAATAGCAGATGGGATGAGGTTTCATTCAACCATGGTCAAAGTTCTAGAAGATTAGGTTAGGGGATAATTAATGACATTCACCCAAAGGTTGACACTTGTCTTTTAATCCATAATATCCAAACTTCAATTGACTAAATTGCCCCCTCAATTTCGACAGCCTTGGGGAACAAAAAAAAAATGCCAAATGACTAAAATGCCATTCTCAAATCATTAAGGTAAGGTTATCTCTCCAAGGGCAAAATGGTCTTTTCACACCTTTCGTCCGAATTTCAATCTTTCGATATTTTCACTCTCGATAAGGCGACGTCCAATCCATATCAAATGTTGGAATTCCTCATTTCCATTTCCCAATTTCGAGATCCTATTTCGTGATCGATTATCCATCGTTCGTAATTCCAATTTGTCTCGAATTAACGGGCGGCTTTTGCGGACATCACGCGTATCGACTCGGTGATTCTCATCACACTTAGGATAACTCAAACTACGGCAACTTTGGTTGTCATGTAATCGCAAGGGTCTATCGCTAGCCCCGACGGCAACGATCATCACAAATCGATTTAGGAAAATTTCGCTAATCATACTTTGGTTAAGCGGCATCACCCGCGTCCCAATCGTATAACACTAGCAATGTGTTCCTTAATCGTTCTTAGATCGGCCTCGGCTCTAAATGTTCCCTCAACGATCTTTATGGTCAAAGCGCCGTTTTCTAATCGAGTTTCCTAGGTCCACGTATCTCATCGGGCGTTAGCCTTTCCCTTTTGGTTAATTAACTCGAGATCGATCAGATCCGAGCGAGACACAACTGAAATACTTCGACAGATTCCTTACAGTCAAATGTCTCGAAATGACAGGAAAATCAGAATGTAACATCACTTGTAAAAGGTCGGCTAAATTGATTGAATTACCACAAATGCAAAAGTTTTAAGACTAAATTGGTACAAAAAAAGGGTGTCGCGACCCGTCTTTTTCGGTCATCGAACGGGCTAACGGATTGCCGATCGGGCCCCCACTCTGCAATGTGGATCGCGGGCTTCTTCGGCACGGGCCCTCCCAGACCCATACCAAATCGCGACGGGAGTAAATTTTTACAGGGTTTTCGACGATAAGAGTTGATCGCTTTTCGACCTTGGTGTGATCGTGGTGGCATGTGCTATGTGTGCATGCATTTGGAGTCGCCACCGGTCATTCTTGGAAGGTGGACCGAAAACCTCACTAATCAATTGAGAGAAATCGATCAGTTCTGCGGAACCAGAGATTTTGGGTTCGGGGACTTGGTTACGTTGGTGTCATTACCAACACCCTTTCGGTACCTAACTCGAGTGATTTTCCTAACTAAGATTTCATGCAGGCACAATTTTGGGTGATGTAAGTTTGATTCAGGGGTTTCATGCAGATTGGAAGACTAGTCCTACCAAATCACAATCAATATAAGGAAAGCGTGATCAAGTGCATAAATGAACCACGTCAATGCACATCAATTCAAATCAAAGGCCTCTTAGTATAGCCTTAAGGGTTTAGGGAATGTGTGATTTAGGACCAGGGGTAGACTAGGAAGATTTGGGGATGATTCGCCTAAAGGGTAAGATCGTCATTTTTTGGAAGGTTTGGGTGTTGAACTAAACAAAATAGGTCGTGGTCAGTTGATCGTGGTCATTTCCTATTTTTGAGAAATTTCTTTGAATTTTTTCGGGATTTCTCGAGAAACGATTTACCTAAAGGGCAAAATCGTCATTTTTTGAAAAGATCGGGATTCGAAAGACCAAAAATAGGTCTTGACCAGTTGGCCGTAGCATTTCCCATTTTCTGAATTTTTTATTTTCTGAATTTCTTCAATTTTTGGGAGACGATTTGTCAAAAGGGCAAAATCGTCATTTTGGAAAGAATCGGGGTACGAAAGACCAAAAATAAGTCATGGCCAGTTGACTGTGGCTATTTCCTATTTTTTTTTTGGAATCTTCTGAATTTCTTGGGGAACGATTTGCCGAAAGGGCAAAATCATCATTTTGGAAGAGATCGGGGTTCGAAAGACCCAAAATAGGTCATGGTCAGTTGATTGTGGCAATTTCCTTTTTTTTTTTTGAAATTTTTTGGGAATTTTTTGAGTTTTTCCGATTTTTTCTGGATTTTTTATGAATTTATTTTTTTCTGAATTTTTGAAATTTTTTTATAATTTTCTGGATTTGTAATTACTTTAAAAAAGGTTATCCGAACCGCGTCAAACCCGACCTGCGCCTCTCGGGCGCCCGGCCCGACCATATGGGTCGGGGACCGGCCTAAACAAAGCCGTATTGATATTTCAAAAAAAGTTTTTCAATTTTTTTAATTATTTTCTGATTTATCCGAATTTCTGAAAATTAAAACCAATCGGACGGTCTCCAATTTGCCACGTGACACTACCCTAGCCATCGGATCAATTTAATTTAAAAAAAAAAAAACGGATCGCGACACGTGGCACACCCACGGCCGTCCGATCTAGGGTTTTTTTAATCATTTCTGAAAAAGCCATTTATTATTGTAAAATCATTTATTAATTTTGAAAATTTCCAGATCGCGACACGTGGCACCTCCCCAACCGTCCGATCAACTTAATTTTTGAAAATATTTTATCGCGACACGTGGCACACCCACGGCCGTCCGATCTAGGGTTTTTTTTTATCATTTCTGAAAAGCTATTTATTATTATAAAAATCATTTATTAATTTTGAAAATTTCCAGATCGCGACACGTGGCACCTCCCCAACCGTCCGATCTAGTTTTTTTTTAACCGACCCCACGAAGTCGACGAGACTGCCTACGTGGCACGCCATGTCAGCTTTGACCCTTTGACCGGGTCTTCCCTCGCCAGAGAAGACGACCGGCGCCTCGCCGGAACAGTTATTTTTCCAGCGAGGTCGCCGAAAAACTCGCCGCAAAATGCGAACCGAGCCCAAATCTTCATATTTTTGGTGATTCTTGCGCCATTCGACTCCTTAAACACCCCACATTAACATATGTCACATTTACGTCCAAAAACACACCGGAACCCGACGAACCGAACCCCCATAGATTCGGTTCCGACGAGGTGTTTTTCGAAAAAAAAAATTTGTTTCAAACTCGATTTCAGTCATTCACAAAGTATCCCACCAAGGTTTAAAAGCTTACCTGAGGCCGGTTAGGGCTCAGGTGACCGCCGTCCTCGCCGAACCGAGTTCTCGGCTGGGGTTAGGACCGGGGAACTCCAACCACCGTTTTCGGCGCCGATCGTTGCAAAACATAGAGTACACAAAGCTTATAGTCGGTTCTAAAACATATTAAGGGCAATGACGCGATGAAATATGCTCAAATGAGGCTTGGTCGTGACTATTATACGTTGAAACGACCGGCGAGTATTTTATCAAACAATTGGCGTGCGTCGAAAAAATTGGCGTTCGAACGGGAAACGGAGGAACCCGGGCTAAACCGAAGCAAACTAACACCCAAGCATCACTATAGAGACCTAAACTAACGTCGATATGTGGTCGGTTTGGCTCTGTTTTGCCGGAAATAGATTCGGACCAAAAATCACAGTGCGTGAAAAAAAAGGGGGAAAAAAAAGGGTATGGTACCGACCTTGGCTTGGCTCGCCGGCGGCTTGGGGGCTTCGGCGACAATGCTTCGGGTTCCTTGAAGCTTGGAGAACCCTCGACGAACGCTCGGTCACTCTCTCTTTCTCTCGGCTCTCTCTATCTCGCTCGAATCTCTCCCTCTCTCTCTATTTTTCTTGAAACCGAGAATGAAAAAATCCCCCCTTCTCTCTCTCTCTCTGTCTCTCTCTCTCTCTCTCTCTCTCTCTCTCCGACCCTTATACGCCAAAGCCGTCCGGGATCCGAGAGTACGGTCTCGCATTCCTCACCTCTGCAAAAAAGGACTGCCAACCTCGGTTTTGGTCGCCTGACGCTGCTCTGTTCCTCCCTGCATTTTTTGTCTCCTGTACGTGAAGAAGAACAGGGACTGTCCCCCGGTTGCATACCCGGTTTGGTCGGATCGGGTCAGGTCCGACCCGACCGGCCCAGTTCCTAATTTTCGCCTAATTGAGCTTCTAATTGATCGATTTTCATGAAATTGATGTCAAAATCGAACTCCTCGATACGATTTTAATCTAAAATGAGTATTTTTGTGAACAATTGAATTGGAATTTAATGAAAACCCCAAATTGTGCCTAGGATCCGAAAATGATTTTTGCCAAATTGGAGGCCCAAATGATCATATCAGTCTAAAATGAGGCCACCAATGAGTTCAGGACAATGAAAAATATAGGATAGAGGTGTTTAATTTTCATGGGTGTCCCTAAGAAAGATTTAATTTTAAGATTCGCGAAACCGGGGACTAAATCGCAAAGAAATTTGTGCATTTAAGTCCTTTTTGTCAAAATTGATCAAATTGAAGGCCTAATTGACCCAATAGCACTTCAAGGTTCTAGATCAAAATCTCATGGCTTATTGGGAGTGGAAATTGAAAATTAAAAGACTCAAAGAGAAATTTTTATGCTCGATTCGGGTGTATATTTGTGAAGGAACATAGTGACCCCAGTTGAATTTTCGAGATTTAATAAGGTCAAATTGAAGAGGGAATTAAAATAAAATTATTGACTATTTTTTTTTTCATTTTTCTGACCACGAATGGTATTTTTATTAGTTTTTGGGTGTTTTTATATTTAAATAAATTCAAAAAAAATATGAAAAATTACGAAAAATATTTTTTGTTCAAAATTGATTCCCAAGGCTAGGCCAAGGCTTCCAAAGTTTATTTTTCAATTTTATGAAATTTTTTTCTATTTTTAATTAATTTTAGAAATAAAATTGAAATAAAAATGATTAAAAATCAGGTGTCAACAAAGGGTTTAGGACTTGGAATAATGACAATAGATTAAAACTTGTTTGATAATTTTTTTATTAATTTAATAGGTTGTCATTTACTTTGACCTCTTATCTATGTTACTTTTGTGTTACCAAAAAAAAAATTATGCTACTTTTTCATTTCCTTGGTTTGATATCTCAATTCTTTGTGTGTGTGTGTGTGTGTGTGTGTGTGTGTGTGTGTGTGTGTGTGTGTGTGTGTGTGTGTGTGTGTGTGTGTGTGTGTGTGTGTGTGTGTGTGTGGGGGGGGTGATTGGCTATGTAGCACCGATACGTGTAAAAGGCTGCCATATCAGTATCGGATAGGGATACGCGTCCGATACGTTGTTGACACACGGTCAACGCGTGTCGGAAGTTTGACACGGGGTCAACACCATTGACACGCTCCGGACACGCGAGTCGAAGAGGAAAGAGGGCGTGGAGAGTGCAGATCTGGAGCCATGAGAGAGATGAAGGAGAGAGCCGGCAACCGCGAGTCGGGGAGGAAGGAGTGCGGAGAAAACACGGATCTAAAGGAGAAGTGTGTAAAGCTGTAGGTAGAAGGAGAGGCAGTGACAGCAAAAAGCGAGCCAGCGCTGGAGCGAGCAGAAATCGAACGTCGAGGGAGAGAGGAGGCAGCCAAGATCACGAAGTCGCCGTCGTTGCCACTCGCTTCGCGATACAGAGAGGAGGGGGAAGCGCAAGATGGGAGAGAGCGTTGGAAGACACATGATGAAATTAGAAGATGAGATATGAGAGAGTGCCTAATCGAGGAAACCAGATCTTTCCGGATCGCTGGTGTGGATTTTGGGATTTCTGTGGGAGGGAGAGAGCACATAGGAGAATGGCGTCATCTTCGTTTTTTGGGGAAGGAGAGAGAGGGCAACTGGAGAGAGAAAGATAAGCCCTGAGCGCATTTCAAAATTTTTCTAACATAGATCCTTGGAAAGATGCAAAGATGAGAGAGGCGTGTGGAAGACAAAAAAATGACGGGAGAGAGAGCGCGCGCCTTCAATTTGTCTCATCTGAGTCACTTCGGGAAGCATCACTCCGTCAAATTGATTCGTTTTTTATTTTATTTTATTACTCTCTTTTTTCTTGGTTGGCTTGGCTGAGCTTAAATTACGGGATTTTTTTGGTCAAAATTACGGGACAACTCATAGTGAATTTCTTTTGTAAATTAAAATAATATTATATATATTTAATATTTAACGTGTCCTCGACGTATCGAATTTTTTTATTTTTGGGAAATGGCGTATCATGTCGTATCGTGTCCCCGTGTCGGTATCGGTATCGGTGCTACTTAGATGGTCGGGAGGTTAGTGAAGACTTAAATGTTTGATTTCTTTGGCATGAACATATCAATGATTCTTCATTTCTATTTAATTTGAATTTTAACTGCTTAATTAAACTAATAACTTATTTTATTTCTGAATTTATTGTATTGTATTTTTGGCAAGTCCTCTCTATAACAAATGCTATGCTTGCACTTCAATCCAATGAGAAGCATAAGAGCTTTTAAATTAATATATTCAGATTCCCTTTTTTTCTTTTTTTCTTTTTTTCTTTTGTTCCCTTTTCTAGTTTTAGGAACCTAAAACATCTAAGTTAAGACTTTACAGGGAAAAGATACTAACTTCACATGTCAATCATCTTGATTACTTCACCAATTTATTTAAGAGCTGGATCTCAGGCAGGCGTGCAGCACGTAATCTTCACAGTTGGAAACACATGGTTGTCTTTAACCAAGACTTGTACTCCCCCTTTTGGCCAAAGTAGATATTACGTCCATGACTTGGATTTGTTCACAAGGTCAACATTTATTTAACATGTGGGATCTCTTGTGTTGTAATGATTGCAATTCCATGTAAAAAAAAAAAAAACCAAAAGCGGCAGCATCAAATTCCAAGTTAATTTGTTCCCTTGACTTAATTTGACCATTCATAGTCTCTGTTTCCCATGACCTTCTAGATCCCTTCTTGACATGTATTTCTCTCATTGGCCAAAATTTATTTATTGCACTCACTTTAGTATCAAAATTTTCAAAACGATCACTTTAAGTGTTGTTTTTTTTTATAAAGAAAATGTCCACTTCAGTATCAACTCCTATTTGAGCTGATCAATTTTTTTTATTAATATTTGAGCTGGCGTGGCTAGCTAGAGTGCTGGTGAGCTCTTTCAAAAAAATTGGCACTTAAGTGATTGTTTTGAAAGTTTTGGAATTAAAGTGATTGTTTTTCAAAAAAATTGATACTTAAGTGATCGTTTTGAAAGTTTTGGCATTAAAGTGAGCGACGTACACAAGTTTTGACACTTGTAATGTACTTGCGTCGCACTCAGTCGAGAGAGAGACAGAGAGAGAGGGAGGGAGAGTGTGTGTGTGTGTGTGTGTGTGTGTTTTTAGCTGAGGTCTTATTTGTGAGTCAAAATCACAAGCCCTGTATTTTTCTCAATTCCTAGTTAGAGAAAGCTTCATCTCAACATGTCTCGAATTTTGGTAGGTTACCAATCATGGCATCGTCTATATTAATACTCAATGAAGTTTGTACGTGAGTGATGTACGGTCCATAACCTATCATTCTCAAATATGGTCAGACGATATCATATAGACAAAAACCGTGGTCCTAGTTACATAGTCTAAAGTATTCTACCCGAAAACGAAAATTTCCTCATGATCGTTCTTATTTAATTATCACTTTTTTAAGACATACCTATCCCCTATTTGGGTTCTTTTGTGACTTTCAAGTTGCGTTTTCCTTGCCATTTCAAAGATCGGTGAGGAAAATGTGATGAGAAGGATTGAAACTTTTTTTTTTTTTTTAAAGAGGTGGGGGCGGGGGCATAAAATCATAAAAAGGGAGATTCCAATCCTTGACTTTGATTTAAGGATATGTGCTCTTTTTTCTCCAATTGAACCCTGTCCATCCATCCCACGTTTTCTCAAACAAAGGCGAGACATGTCCTTTCATTATGAATTGGGTGGAGATAATCATTCCTGCAGTCTCTCTCTCTCTCTCTCTGTCAATTATATAATGACCGCAAGAAGAAAAATGTGATCCACAACATGCACTGATTAAATATTTTGTCAAAGACGTTGTATTCGGCAAATTTTTTTTATTTTCGCCTTTTGGACTTGTCTACCTTAGTTGATCCATGATCGGCATGTCTCTTTCTTCTGCTAATTCGGCAAGAGCTCATTAGATAAGCCAAAAACCCTCCCGGTAGATGGAATTGGACTCGACTCGACACAACGTCACGCGGCAACTTGTCAAGCCACAGAAAGGATCGCTAAACTGAGCGTTCAATCAATTACCTCGACGTATCCGAACTCGACACGTCGAACATAAAACATAAAACTCGACACAAAGCTCCCTACTGTAACCACCATGGAGAGACACGTAACGTTTAACTTGGGTCCCGACCCATTTGTAGAATTGCAGCGACAACTCCTTTTCTGAGATTCCGGACGACCCAAATCACAATTTTTTTCTTTTTTTTTACCCCACTTCCATCAATTTGGTTGAAATGTCGTGATAAAGCCCTGTAATTTGTGGAACCGATAGTGTCCACTTCCCAACAAACGTTTGAGATGTTTTTGTGATACGGACACACACACACGCGCTCGCGCACAAACGTAATTTCAACAAAAAAGGAATGGGGACTGTTAGGTGGAGTTAGAAGAAGTGAGGGTAATTATAACAGTGGGGGGCTTGTCTTCTTGATCCCAACATAAGTGAGAGATTGGAGCTGAGATTGACGCTGCATAGAGATCCCTTCTGCAATCTGCATCCCCCTCTCTCTCTCTCTCTGCCCCCTTGAATTTTGCATGGAGCCTTGTGAATGTTTTTCTTTCTTTGCTCCCAAGAGAGGGGAATATTCTTTCTTTATGGTTCTCGAGAGGGATTTTTCTACTAATGGCATGGACCTTTTCCCATAAATCATCATTTAACACCATGCTCTTGTTCTCCCCCTTTTTGCAACCCCCAAGGGATCTTTAAAAAAAAAAACAAACAAACACAATAGTGGATACCTCATGTTCCCCTCCTTTTTTCTTCAATTTTCCTCGGATTGGATACACAGTAGTTTTCACAATCGTGTGGGACAACCCCAGCATGGCAGCATCACTTGGCATAAGATCTTGAGATTTCCTCTTTTCCCGGTTTGGAGAGTGAATCGTTTCGTCGAAGCGTCAAAGAAGTGAGACGGCGATCTAGATTTGAGACTCATTACAAGACGCCCATGTTTTTTTTTTTTATTTCCTCCCCCTCTCTGCCGTGATTTGCTGTGGGAAGTGAGATGTCGATCTTTATTACAGAGGAAAAACAAAGCCAATGGTCTTTAACAGCAAGTTGCTGTTTAGGATTTGGGGTAACTGTCGTTTAGGACTGTGTGCTAGTGAGAATATTGCAAAGGACCACCACCATTGTTATAATTTGGCGCAAAAGAAGAAAGAGGGTTTGTGCATAATATCGAAGGCAAAAAGTGTGGGAGAGAGGAGATCGAAGTTCCGTACTTTGCCTAAACTAGAAAAAAAGGAACTGTATTTAACTTCCCTCACCTTTGATTTGTTTACTCTCTCTCTCTCTAAAAATGGCAACCACTGGACTGATTTTCCCATGAAGTTTGGGGACATCTGATATCTTTTCCCCGATGTGCTCTCTCGGTCTCTCGACCCTATTTACTCTCTCTGTCCGTCGTTCTCAGCCCTACTGTTCACTCGACAGTGCCAAAGTTCTCATCTTTTTCTCTTATTTCTCTCTCCTCCCCTGTCCCATTCCCTTTCTTGCCACTTTTGACAGCCCCTTCCTCTCTCGCCGTCCCTATTATTGCCTTTCTCGTTTTGATTTCTTGAGCAGCAACAGCCCCTTTCCTTCTCCTCCTCCTTCTTCTTCTTCTTCTTCTGTTTTTTTTTTCCCTTCCTGGATTAATCTACCGTTCTTGGAGTGAGCAGATAACTCTTTCTTGGGGTCTGTTTCTCGATCAAATACAGCTTCGAGCTTTTGGGTGCTTCTGTGCTCGATCTTTCTGACATGGGATTCTCTTCTTATTGCAATTTGACGCTCGGTCTCTGTCTTTTCCAGTCCATTTCTGCTTAAGGCTCGAGTGTTCTTACCGGGATGGTTAATTTGGTCTGCTTTTGTTGTAGCCACTCTCTGTGCATAAGTAGTCACTCGACTGTTTCGTTGTTTGGCAAAAGGAAGTTCGAGGGCTGTTAGTGTATGCCATAGACAGTCTTTCTTGGTGGAGTCTGATGCGGGTCAGTATGCATTGATCTCAACAAATATCGAGTCTGTTCTCTCTCTCTCTCTCTCTCTCTCTCTCTCTCTCTCTCTCTCTCTCTCTCTCTCTCTCTTGATTCGCTCATGGAATCCTGGAGTTTCAGTTCTGGGGAGAAGGGGGTTCAGTCAGATGGGACAATGTCATCCTCTGATGCTCTTGCAAGAAGTAAAAATGCTTTCTTGAGTTGGGAACTGAGAACTCCATCCGGTTTTAGTAATAACGGCATGCTAGTCTCTGCCCAACAGGCAAACCATAGCATTAGCCCAGGTTTTGGTGAATTGGGATTTCAAGACATGGCCAAGCAAGTCCCCAGGGATCCAATCCGGGATGTCTGGTGTCACAGAGTTGGAGGAGGAAGAGACATGAACCCAATCATGGCCTCTCCAATCCATTTTCTGTCCGATGAAGAGTCCTCGAAATTCCCAAGCTTTGTCATGGACCCCAGCAGTAGAGACTCCTCACTCATTGATTTGAAACTGGGGAGGTTTTCCGATAACAGGGACACCCCTAAATCTAGGCTCCCGGTCCTGTCGTCGTCCGAGTCATCCACGCCGGCGAAGAGAGTTCGAGCGGCCGGGGCGAATTTCCAGAACGCATATTGCCAAGTTTATGGCTGCAACAAGGACCTTAGCTCCTCCAAAGACTACCACAAGAGGCATAAAGTTTGTGAGGCTCACTCGAAGACTTCAAAAGTCATAGTGAACGGCATTGAACAGAGGTTTTGCCAGCAGTGCAGTAGGTTGGTCTTATTCATCAATCCTCACTTTTCTTGCAAGATTTTCTATATCGTTAGCATGTTTTTTTTTCCCCTCATTTATGGCACTACATCTGTGAATTCAACCATGTGGCTAGTATTTTAGTTTGTTGTGTTTATAGTTGCCTGATTTAGTTCTTGTCAGTGATCAAATGGTGCATTCATAACTCTGTTCTAGTCTCTTTTTAACTCTTTACAGTTTGCTCTTTGCAGCATGAGCATGAAATGGACTTCTCTCGCCCTTTGAAATTCATTTCTCTTCCTGGGTTCCTTGCATTTGAGCTGAAAGAATGAAAGAGAGAACAATCTGACATTCAAATTCCTAATTTTATTAGCTCTCTTCACTGAGATTCAACAGAAGATAATTTTTAGTGTAAAAACTAAGCCAACTCATTCAAGAATGCAATTATGTGAAATATTCCATAGGGCATCTCCAGTTTTATCTAAAATCCCTATGACTTTCCCTTGTCCAATTGCTTCTGTACTTGTTGCTACTCTAATTAATTCAAGCTTTTGACTATCCAGGTTTCATTTGCTGGCTGAATTTGATGATGGTAAGCGCAGCTGCCGGAAACGTCTTGCCGGCCACAATGAACGCCGTAGGAAGCCCCAAGTCGGCATTCACTCTGCAAGGGCTGGAAAACTCTTGCAGCCATATGGTGGTATGAGCACGACTTCTACACTTGAGAATCTCAACTCTTCATCTCTCTCTCTCTCTCTCTCTCTAGGACAAGTACTGCATGTTCATGTCTTTCGCCTGCACAAACCTTCGTCGCATATCTGACTGTGCTATCCTATCCTTACTCATGGAGCTTTTCTGCACTGGAGTCATACTGACAACACTCTTACAACAAGTCTGAATTCCACTGAATGTTGACCCTGAGCTGATGATCGTTTGCTTCGGAATCCATAAGAGAATATCGGTTTCTCCCACACTTGTTTGCTTTGGAATTCATCAAAAAACATTGAATGGCACTGAGGGTAAAGTGCCATTGATAGCTTTTGTTTGGATAATGTTGCAAGGCTGTGCTGTGGCCTGGAGGTCCGGTAATCGGAACGTGGCAAAAATGGTAGCTGGTAGCTGCAATTGAACACCTTATACACTCTGCTATCGTGTGAAATTAATCCAAAAGATTAATTAATTTATCCCTATTGTAGCATAGATTTAGGAGTTACCTTTAGGAGTAAAATATCTACCAACGGGATTGTCCACGGGAACCATGGATTCCCCTGAACACTCCTCCTATGAAGCCTGAAAAATTTCGGAGGATCAATCCATCCTTGGATCACACACTCATCTAATCCCCTTGTCAAGATCAACTTGCGAGGCACCCTTATACAGCAGTGGAAAACAGAAGTCTTTCAGGCAATGCCGGAACGATTGTCGTTAACATGCTTAGGAACACCTGGTTCCTTTTTGCTATTTTTTTGGTAGTATACCGCCTCACGATTCTTCTTCGTAATGACACCTCATTGACGGTTTATGCATGATTTCCAGGAAACAGGTTTCAAGGGAATGTGTTCACGACTACGTCCTTTATTTGCCAGGACATACTCCCTCGTGGCAGCCGTCTGCATCCTGAGAAGTTTAAAGCCGATGATTGGGGCAACCGTGTTAAAGCGGAACATGGAACTGATTACGGTACACTGTCGGTGCCTTTCCCCTCTTACGGTTTCGGAAAACAGCTGCCTCCTTTCCTTGATAATAGAGGTAATTCCGGGTCGGTGGGCATTTTTGGCGAAGGCAGCCGATTTCAGCATGATGCCGAAGGACCAAATTCCGGTTCACGTTCCTTGTTTTCAGACCCCTTGGGGAGCGAAGACTATGGCATCTTCAACACCGAATCAACGGTCCAAGGATTGCCGGGAGTTTCAGAATCTGGTTGTGCTCTCTCTCTTCTGTCATCTCACTCTCGGAATTCTTCTAGCCAAACGTCTGGGATTCCCATGGACCAGTCCCTGATCATGCACGGCGGCCAGTCGCGATACGGCGTCGGCCCGGTGTCCGAAAACCTAATGGGGGTGAGCTCGTTCACTCTGGAAAACGGAGTGTCGAGCAAGTTCTCCTCACCAGCAATCCATTCTGCAGAACCAAATCAAGGGCCAATCCTAATCTGCGACAATGAGAATTCCAGTTACGAGATCTCGGGTGGGTTTGTCCACGGATCGAGTCTTTTAGATGCGAAAGACCATCCTCCTAGCGGAGATGATGGACCGACGATCAATCTGCTTCAACTGTCTTCGCAACTTCAGCGCGTGGAGCATCAAAGACAATCAATGCACGGGAAGCAGGAGAACAACGCTTTCTCTTGCCTTCAGACAACTTAGACCTTCCCAAAATGAAACTTCACGAAGTGGCAAGGCAGTACCACCACGCCCTCGTCTTTTTTTTTTTTTTCTTCTTCCTCCCCTCCCTCCTCATTCAGGTTCCTCAAAGTCTGTTTAGAACTCGAAAGGATGAAGCGAAATGTAGTTACTAGCTCTGTCTATGCAACTTGAGTTTTTTTTTTTTCAAGCTGAAAGGTGCCGAATAACTGTTCTTTGAGCGCCGTAATCAGGCGGATAACTCGACCAGTTTGACTCCAATTGTATGAATTGCCAGATTTCAATTTCAGGGCCGAAGTTTTTATGGACGGAACGTGCTCCGCCTCCATGGATGCAGGCAATTTCCATCCCCATGTTTACCCATTTCACTGACCATTGATGCCGTATATTATCTGATTGTAGTCGGCATGCCAGGCATCCGTCGTTTTCTCCGTTAAAACAGAACTTCTCTTTGCGAATTCACCAGCCAGTGTGCCGGACCGTTCTTCATCTTCCTGTCTCCTCGGTTCATAGTCCTGTTTATGCACCAACGTTCAGCGAAACCTCGCTCCCGGTCCCGGTGAGACGGGCTTCTCAAGAGTTAAAAGAGTCTCCATGACCAAAAGCTGTCAATGTTCCGAAACAAGAAGAAGCACCACCTATCTGAGAGAGTTTTGCAGATTGAGATCGGCCATGCCGCTCCTTCACAAGCTTGATTTTTGGACGCACGCGCGCTTCGTTCTTTCCTACCATGCGAAATGTCCGAGTCAGATCAGTGCAAGGCTAAGCTTTGGATAAAAAAAAAAAAAAAAGGTTGCGCGAAACAAGCAATCGAACGATAAATAGACATAATAAGAAAATAAATTGGACACCAAATGTATGTAGTTCGATCCAACGAATTTCACTATAGACCAAGCGATACATGGAGATTACAGATCATACTCAAGTCATGCAAACACTCTCCGTGTTTTGGAGTCTCAATTACATCCAATAACGCATACAGTGTTTAGCTCTCAATTCCTAGCGAAATAATCTTTCAATCTCGGAGAAGGAATTACACAAACCTAACAATTCCACGGACAAAAAACTCACAAAGAAATCCCAAACAAGCACTCGTAATCGGCTCCAGACCTTCTGCTTCTCAACATATACTCAGGAAAGGCTGTTGACCGAATCCTAATGGATGTCAATATCTTTTCTTTCCTCTTGTACCTTTCATGGACCAACTTTAAGCAAGATTTTAGTTTTTCTTTTCTTTTCGTCATCTCGAAGCAAGAGTCCAACGTCAATTGGAACTCTTACAAGAAATACAACCAACAAAGAAATCCTTCAAAATCTTATCCTCTCGCCAAAAAGATATCCAACGCACGCATTTTACATTTTGCTCGATTTCAGACGTCCGTAAAATATTCTATTCGGAATATTTACAATTTCGCTTCGGCTCAAAACTCGAGACATGTATTCTAACACCTTCTCTGGTACACTCTTTTTTTCTCTTTTGCTTTCGAGATGATATATGGTTTACGCTAGAAGAAAGGCGTTTTCCCGACATTTTCCCGAACAACTTTCCTGCCGGGGTTGATCGCGGGTTCGACTTTAGACCGCGTCTGCTCATTTGGAATCAAGATGCTCGCAAAGGAGGAGATGGTCAGTGAGGTTACGTCGTCGTGAGTAGTTTTTTTCAAGTGGAGTTGCTCTGGAGTGGAAGATGGCTCAATAAAGAAAGCATATTATGAGAAGTTTGCTTGTAACGAACAGCAAGGTCGTTGTAGTATAGTGGTAAGTATTCCCGCCTGTCACGCGGGTGACCCGGGTTCGATCCCCGGCAACGGCGTTTTGCTTTTTTTTTTTTTC
Organism: Rhodomyrtus psidioides; assembly: GCA_021437785.1. Taxonomy (NCBI): domain Eukaryota; kingdom Viridiplantae; phylum Streptophyta; class Magnoliopsida; order Myrtales; family Myrtaceae; genus Rhodomyrtus; species Rhodomyrtus psidioides. The sequence continues at coordinate 7,136,700 of JAILYB010000020.1, read as the reverse complement.
TTTCTATCTTTCTTTTTTTATTTGAAGATCTGAAATTGCAGGAGCTAACTTATGAATCAAGTTCAGTGGTAAGTATATTTCGAATTCGAATCATCTGTTCATCAATACCATGCTTATATCCTCGACATCGGCCGGCCCAAGCCTTGGTTATACCGTAGAGAGAGAGAGAGAGAGAGAGAGAGAGAGAGAGTTTGAGCGCTCGAACTCGAGAAAAATTCATTTTTAGGAGACTATATCTGCTGAACAAAGAAATGGAATTCAACATCGACGGGGAAAGTACCAAAAATGTCACGAACCTGTTGTATTGGTATCAAATCGGTCCTAAACTTTTCAGTTGCATCAATTTAACTTTAAACTTATTGCATTTGTGTCAATTCAATTCATCCAGTCAATTTAAATAGGGGAACCGCTGACATGGACGCTGGCCATCCTACGTGGCGCGATCAACACTGCATGGGACAAATTTTATAGTTCATTATTATTATAATTACTATTTTTCTCTTTGGGTCTCGTCTATCCAAAGCTCTCTCCGATCACTGTGGATCGGTTGACCCAGCCCTTCCGGTTCCTTTCCATCTTAACGTGCAAGGTAAACCATGAGGCCAGTTAGACCAGGACAGGCTTCAAAATGGCCCATGGCTAAGAGGACGGTTCAGAAGTCGCTTTTGCAGCTGGACAAATCAAAGATTCTCTCTGAATATTCGAAGTTATAATGAAGATGATGATAGGGTCAGACATGTGTTTCTTGCAAATTAGCATGAGATACTGCAAAATCCATCTGGAACTTGTGATTCATTGATCTGACTATAGCACCAAAGTGGATTAAATTATAAAAAGAAAAAAAATTGTTTTGATAGACCAAACCATCCAGAAATCCTAAACCTATTATACGGCGGCCTATTCAGTTATAAACTTTTCAACTGCGCCAATTCAACCCTAAAACTTTTGACGGTTTGTCAAGTCCCAAACCTTTCAATTCTGCCAATTTAGTCCTAAACCTATGATTCGGGTAATTAACCGAAAGAACTACATTGACAAGTTATCAAAAAGTTTAGGACTAAATTGACGCAAACGAAATACTTTGGACTAAATTGACAAATTTTCAAAAGGTTTAGGACTAAATTGGCAAAATTAAAAGGTTTAGGACTGAACTGCCCGTCGCACAATAGGTTTAGGACTTTCTAGATAATTTTCACGGCGACGACATCTATTCAGTGCTATATTTCAATTATAGCCCATCAACTTCAACATGGAGGTAGCTTCTTTGCTGAAACATCTTTGTGGAATTCTAGACGGTTGATGAGTCTTCATCACAAGGGAAGTTGAGGACTTGTTCCAGCTCTCACCTCACCCATCAACCAGTTCAAAAGTCTTACGTGATACCAAAAGCTAGAAGACCTCTGCTTAATCATTAGTAGAATATGCCTGAGGAAAGTGAGAAGCAGCTTTCATTCTGTTGCTGACTATTTTAATCAAGAAGGGTCTCTAAGTGATCGCACCCGTTTCGTGTACTTTGTGCTAATGTTCACGTGTTGCGCTCCCATGTCACGAGAAATTCGCTTCGCATTCGGATTGGTATGTGTTTGGGTAAAGTTATGCAGACTCCAGCGTACTCCCGTCGTGTATTTTCTTCTTCTTCCTCGTCCTGTGGCGATATACAATCGCCTTAGGGTACTTACCGATCCCCTTTTTGAGTAGGAGAATGTGACAAAGCTGCAAATGAAGAATTAAATTTGGCACTTTGCCCTTTGCATCTGTCAAGAGTCTGTGAGAAGCCTACATCAAAGGGAGTTGACCAAAGGGGTTTCTATAATTCCAGACATTCTGCTTTAATTTGATTAGCTGAGATTGGCTTCTGAAACTCTTAATCAATTGCAACCGACATATCATATGCAGAATACAAAGTGTTAGACAAGAAAACGATGTTAACAATTCACACGGTGCGCAACGACACAGTAGGTGAGAGCCATCTTTTGAAAAATCTCGAGGTTAGACAGCATAATGCATAAATAGTCAGATGCTGAATATTGGACCGGACAAAATATTCAAAATTTGGCATTCTGTGGAAGCCAGGAACATTGGGGAACCTGAAGAATGGTTTGCAGAAGCAATCTTCATCACATTCTCCTTTCTGTTGTATGTGTAATCCTGTTTTCCTATGCAGGTGAACGACTGGTTGTAATTTGCTTCTTATGTTGACAACATGTTAATCTTATTAGCGCACGATTAGTGGGATTTTTGCTGACTTTTTGTTCTGGCGTTGCCTGATCGTAGGGGCTTATGATCCCCTGGATCCTACCGGGAACATAACGATGAAATGGGATATCGTGTCCTGGACCGCCGATGGTTACGTCGTAAGTAATCATCTCCACCAGATCTCATACAAAAGATATACTGATAAAGTTGTAGGAGACAACAGAATAGTATTGCCCAAATAAAGGGAAACTTAAAAGATAGTAAGATTGCGACATACTGATCAAGTAACAGACTAATATGTGCAAGCACTCCGGTTTTTTGTCGATGTTATCAGGCGGCGGTGACAATGACCAATTTCCAAATGTACCGACACATAATGAGCCCCGGATGGAAACTGGGGTGGGTCTGGGCTAAGAAAGAAGTGATCTGGTCCATGGTGGGAGCTCAAGCCACTGAACAAGGAGACTGTTCCAAGTTCAAGGGGAACATACCACATTGCTGCAAGAAGAATCCCACTGTGGTCGACTTGCTTCCCGGGGTACCTTACAACCAGCAGATTGCTAATTGCTGTAAGGGCGGAGTCATGGCGTCGTGGGGACAAGACCCTTCAGCTGCAGTCTCGTCGTTCCAGATCAGTGTCGGGCTCTCCGGTACCTCAAATAAGACCGTGAAACTGCCCAAGAACATCACGCTGGCAGCTCCTGGGGGGGGCTATTCTTGCAGCCAAGCAAAAATCGTTCCATCTTCGATTTTCATTTCGCCGGACGGTCGCAGGAAAACTCAAGCGCTAAGTAAGTCTAGTATCGATATTCTTATAGCTAAATAAAATCGTTCTGTTACCTAGGGAGAGAAGAAAGCATGAAACCAAAAGAATGCGTCGCAACTTATGGCTTGATTGCTTAAAGGCGAACAACTGCGATGCGCTTGCGGGTGTCTCACAGAGCGTACATATATTAGGAGAGTCACTTCATATGAAACTGTAGCATCTGCCTTCTGAATTCCTCGCTGATGGCAGACCATCTAATATGTCGCCGGGATTTGCAGTGACATGGAATATCACGTGTACATACTCACAGCTGGTGGCATCTCAGCGCCCGAGATGCTGCGTCTCAATGTCATCATTCTACAACTCCACGATTACTCCTTGTCCAACTTGTGCTTGTGGCTGCCAGAACAAGAACAAATGCGTCCTGTAAGCTCATTTGCTATCTTAAAAAGCGTCGAGTATAGAGATGCATCGGCATTCCCTTCATTTTCTTGTATGACTTAGTGTAGCACGCGGTCTTGCACACATTAGTTTGAGTTACATTCTAGTCCAGGGGATTCAAATTCTCTTTGATCTCTCGATGCAGGAGCGCTCCTCAGATACAAAGCGTCGTTACACCGACAGTTGACAATCCGATACTGCAATGCACAGAGCATATGTGCCCCATCAGGGTCCATTGGCACGTTGAGACTAACTACAAAGAGTATTGGCGCGTAAAGATGTCCGTCACCAATTTCAACTACTTCGTTAACTACACCCAGTGGACACTCGTTGCGCAGCATCCAAATCTGAACAATGTCACCCAAGTTTTCAGCTTCGTCTACAAGCCGCTCGTCCCGTACAAATCCATGAGTAAGTCTCCCAGAAGAAACGTTTGCTTCTGTAATATGCATTTTCTTTGGTAAAAGAACAGTCTTCAGCAATGTTATTTAACTGTAATTTCTTCTGCAGATGACACTGGCATGTTCTATGGGATTAAGTTCTTCAATGACCTCCTCACGGAAGCAGGGCCAGACGGTAATGTGCAGTCCGAGATGATTATGCAGAAAGATGCTTACACGTTCACGCTCAAGGAGGGTTGGGCTTTTCCACGGAAAATTTATTTCAATGGGGACGAATGCATGATGCCGTCTCCCGATCAGTACCCGCATTTACCGAATTCTGCCCCGGCAAATCTATTTCCAGTGCCATCGCGAGGTGCCCTCTTGGCCATTTGCCTTCTAGTCTTTTGGTGATGTCTCGATAATCTTAATGATCACAACGGAAGGATGACGAGAGTTTAGTACTGGGATTCAAGCGTGTTTGATTCAGAACAGATGAAGATACGCGCGAACATGATTGATACTTACTAGGGACATGTAAGAAATTGATCTGGCTATTGTTTGAAGTATAAATGAAAGATTGGGAGGCATTTTTACACTTGTACGGGTACTATCGCGACTGTTTCGACATAGCATTAGGTCATCAGCAGATGAGCTTGCTCTGAGTGTTTAAGAATGGGCTTACCTTTCTAAGCATTCCTCTGCCTCAAGGGAATAAATTTTCGGGCGCGGTTTGTTGCCTTCACTAGGCGACTAGTCTTTTCACGGAACTCGGACGACAAGTTCATTGGTTTTCAACCATACTCATGCTTTTGCTAGCTGATATCAGTAAACTTATCAGCTCAAGTTGAACCGGTTGACTTTAGTACGTGCCGGCTTAACCCTCGACCATTGCATCACTGCACGATACAGAGTATTGCATAGTGCAATTGCTGGAGCAAGAACATGTTGATGCCGTTTCTTCATTGAATCGGTATCAGGAAAGCTAGATAGTCTAATCATATGATGTCATATACTCCAGAACATCGAGTTGATATGAAATATGGTAAGGCGCAATTAGCGGTTGCAGAGAAATTCGCAACTGATCCTAATCTCAACTATATATCATGCCAGACGATGTTAACTAAAACGAAGGGTATTTTGCGCCTGAATTTCAGATTTGACGACCTGATCGAGTGGCAAAATAAATAGCAATAGTCCTCTCACTAAAGAACAGAATTCCATAGCAATTGTAGAAAATTTCACCACAATTGGTGTATAGTTCCTAATCTGAAATTCATGGATAAGCCCATAATAGTGAACCTGACGCCAAGATCATTGCCGCTGCATAAAGAGTGGAGGTAACTGATCGTTGACTGGAGTTCGGCAACCATGGGTAAGCGTCTGGAGGTGGCATAACGCAGTCATAGCCGTTGAAGTAAATTCTACGAGGGAAGGCCCATCCTTTATCGAACGTGAAGCTGGACTTGTCCTTGTGAAATAAAAGCTCCGACTGCACATTCCCGAAAGGACCGGCTTCCATGAGCAGATCATTGTAGTACCTCACCCCCCACAACATGGCAGTATCATCTGCAGAAAAAAAAAACAGAAGCTCAACTCCAAAACTGTTCATAGCGACATTAACAAGGTCTTTAGAGGAGTGACATACTTAACCCGGCATATGGAGTCAGTGGCTTATAATTGAAGCTAAAGATCTGGGTGAGGTTATCGAAGTTGGGATGCTGCACGACCAAGTTCCACTGGGTGAAGTTCATTCTGTAGTTGAAATTTGTGATGGTGATCTTCACTCGCCAGTACTCCTTGTAATTGAGTTTGACGTGCCAATGGACACGGACCGGGCACATGTGGCTGGTGCATTGTAGTAGAGGCGTGTCGACGGATTTGCTCCGATGAGAAACAACAGAAGCCAAGTGCGGCGAATCAGACCTGCGAGAGTGTGTGCCGGGAAGCAGATCAATGTGTTAAAAGAAGGTTGGTACAAGATCCCGAACGGAAGTCTCGAAAAAGACACGATTCAATGCAAAGTGGGAGAGCTCACTGTATACAGCTCCCAGAATCCGTCGCATTGTGTCGGCAGCCACATGTACACGGCGGACAATTCACGACTGTATCATTGTAAAACGACGAAAGGGAGACGCAACAGGTAGGCGCCTTTTGCGCGAGAAACTGAGAATATGTGCAAGTGACATTCCAAGTCACTGCCAAAAATAAGCATTTCAAATGTCAGATAAACTCAGAATGAAGCATTGCGCTTCCTTTGATGTAAGAATTGGCTTACTCATTGCCTGCGTCGCTCTTCTTTTATCAGGCAACACGAACCTGGTCGGCCGCACGAGCTTCGGATACCCGCAAGTGTACCCTGGCCCCGGGGCTTTGAGGGTGAAGTTTTTGGGCAGTCTCACAGTCTTGTTAGTAGTCCCGGCGAGGCCCACGGTGACCTGAAATGCGCTCACAGCATTTAGCGGGTCTTGAACCCATGAACTTAGCACTCCTCCTCTGCAGCAATTCGCTGTCTGCAGGTTGTACGAAGTCACGGGCAGCAAATCGATGACCGTCGGATCTCTTTTGCAGCAATGTGGGATTGACCCATGGAACCTCGAACAATCGCCTTGCTCTGTGGTTTGGCCTCCCAACATGCTCCAGATCACTTCTTTCTTGGCCCATGTCCACCCCAATTGCCATCCTGGAGCTTGAATATGGCGATATTGCTGGAAGTTATAGATCGAAACCGTGGCCTGTTTAAACCAGTGAAGACACATCAGGAAACCCAGGAACAAAAGGTTATCTGAATTCATCCTTGCACTCACCACATAACCATCCGATGTCCAGCTCATTATGTCCCATTTGATCGTGATATTCCCGATAGGATCGAGCGCATCATATGCTTCTGCACAACAATCGATCCAAGAAAACTTGAATTTCAATCCCAAAGAGCGAAAGCTTGGTCACATCTCGATAGTCCAGTAATCTTTCGATATAAACCATAATAATATCCCCTTAAGGAACTGCAATTCTTCTTGTCGATATCATGCCGAATGCACTCTATGACTAAGTCATGTAAAATGTAAATAAAGTACATTGCCTCCAGCATCGATCATCCGAACATAGTGGTATTGTGGACGTCTTTAATGCAGCACACGTTCTCTATGAATCGAATTTTTGGTTTAAATTCGGAGAAAATGTTCCCTTAATATCTGTGGAATGCATATCTGCCTTTTCCTTGGCTAATTGCACAAGAACATGAGAAAGAGAAACTTTTTTCTCAAACACAGTTCGTCCAAAAGTCAGCTCATCTGGGAAAGCAAGAAAAAGAAATGCGGTCGGGGAAATCATTCAGTTCTCTAGTACTAGAGTCTCTCAGCTCTTTCCAAGAATCATATAACACAGAAACCAACCGAAACCTCATGAAACATCGTCACGTCGCTAAGAACAGATGCGTCAAGAAACAGGTCGGGATTAACGAAAGAATCACATGGAAGAAAACAGAGAACACTATCAAGAACTGCTGACCTGTACGAGAAATGCAGAAACAAGAAAGCAGAAACAGAGAGATGATGGCTGAAGCCATGGAGAGGAGAGGCCCCATCCTCGAGCAACGTTTTGTTCTCGGCAAGTTCGGGATGTTCACGTAGCCGTTCACAGAGAATAGAGAGAGAGAGAGAGGCTTCTGTTCTCGACCAATTCTGGCGGCACAGAGATGTGAAATGTGAAGTTGTTATAGATACTTCATGGCTTATGCTATGCAAATGCTAGTAAGAGAGAGAGAGAGAGAGAGAGAGAGAGAGAGAGAGAGAGAGCATAATGAGAAACCATTATCACTTCTCGATACTTTACGTAAGGTAGTTACTAGTCACGACATATGAGTATATCACCAATTTTCGCCATGGCCAAGATATTCCGCAGGCGCTTTCTGCAACGAATTAAACTTTTTCTCTCTCGGGGCCGAAACCTTTACTCACCGCATTTAGCCGACCATGGCTTTACGCCGGGGGGGGGGGGGGGGGGGGGGGGGGGTCGATCCCGAGAAAAGGGTAGAAAAGAAAAAGAGACAGAAGACGAAAAGGCCGAGGCTTTTTACTTAGTCTCGCGAAGGCACAATGTGTTTTGTATGACATTCACTGATCTGATTCATAATAATGCAATGCATCAATAATGGGGTGAGCTCCAATCAACTTAAGTGTTAAATTAGATTAAAAAAATGATTAGTGCTGAGCGTTTAATGCTGGTTTTTATTAATTTCAGACAGGGAATAAGTTTGCTTGCTAAGCAAGGAATTTTCACTCTTCCTTGTGCATCATCTTCTTCCTCTCCCCCAATTTGAAGTGGTTAGAGAGAGAGAGAGAGAGAGAGAGTGCTTTTGATGGGGAACAGTTGAATTATTCTTTCCCTATGACTATGAATTGTCATCTCCTTCTTTACTGCTATTCACATAATTTGGGAAGTCTTGATTGGTTTTGTGGTCCATGTAATTCCATTTTAGGTTCTCAAAAGAGCTTCCTTTGCTTAAATAAAAAAGTTCAGAAGCTCAGCAGACAACCGGCCTCTTTCCTCGGACTCGGATCCTTGGACCTAAAGGACTCATAAGCCATTGATCGTGTGAGATCTATATGATCAATTGCTCTTATCGATCCATGTGGACCCGGTTTCGGGCGAGGATTTGCCTCTTTAGAAGCATCCTGTCTTGATAATTTCTCAATTATGCAGTATCGGAGAATGTGTAGCGACTAAAGATTTTGAAACGTCACAAAAGGAAAAATATGAAAAAAGTCACAAACCCATTGCATTTGTACTAATTATTAAACCTTTCAATTAAACCAATTTAGGTGTAGGTTGTCCTATGTGGCATAATAGGCTATGGTATTGACATTTTCTAATAATGAAAAAGATCAAAATTTTATAAAGAAAAATAAAAAAAATACTATAATACTAATTAAAAATGTCAACGTGAGAGCCAACCGAATCATGTAGGACGGCCGGGCGTCCTAAATTGTCTGAATGGACTCAATTGGTACCAATGGAAAAAGGATTAAGGACTAAATTGGTATAATTAAAATGCTTAAGACTAAATTGATACAAATACAATAGATTTGGATTTTTTTTTTTTTTACACTTCTTCCCGTCACAAAAAGAACCATATTTTTATGCGGTGATATCAAGAAATTCTCAAACATCACAACCGAAAGATAATCGATCATCGGTAATTGAATTCATTACTTTGCTTACTTTTTCCACATCGATAACCCCTAACCCCTAGTGTTATTGGTCTCCATGTGTTACTTCTCCATTTGTTGTTTGGACCTCTCAATTCATGAATTACTTTGATAAAACACTTGATCACAAACATGATTATGCTTGTAACCCAAGTTTACTACATTCAAAAAAAAAAAAAAAGCCTCCAACTGTCCTAACTGTCATGAACAACATCACTAGTGACGATGTCCACGTTTGATGGCAATGTCAAAATCATGTCGTGCGCCACTAATCTCAAAAATGATGCTTTCGCAAATCAGAAGACATTGAATGTAACTTGTGTTGTAAGGCTGTTCTGGGCCTATGGGTCATCAGCACAAGGGCTTGCAAAAGCTCAATCCATTTTGCTCTCAACAGATGGGCCTGAGCCTTGCTCAATTTCATAACTTCGTACTAGCCAGCAATGGCAACTTGGGCCCAAAGAAATCGAAATGGGGGCATCAAAGGCCCCACCGTCCCTTGATCCAGTGACCATTCGACGGTTGGGTTGGCCGGCCGGCTGGGCCGGCCGACATAAAAAGAAAACCGGAGAACTTCCTATGAATTTGTAGAGGTTTCTCCCTCTCATGCTCACCGTCTCCGCTCTCTCACGAATTCTCGACAACTCCGACTTTTAAAGCATATGGCATGTTTGAACTTTAGGATGACGATGTACCCGATTTGGGTAACCGGCCGAAAAGAAGAGACGAGTCAGAATTCTTCAAGATTATTTAGGCTTCATTAATTTTATTTTTAATGAAATATTCACTTATGTCTCTTGTAAAAATAAATAAACGAAAAAAATATTTTCATCGTCCACAAAAAATATTCGGACATTAATTATTGGCTCAGAATATTCTCCATTGACTAATTATTTCAAGTGAAACAAACGACTAATTTTAGGAAATTTTTTATTTTTCGAGGAACACATGGAGCCTTAGTAAAACACACGTTTTATGTCCCGCACATTCATAGTTTGTCTTCAACATTGGAAAATCGTATCACGCGTTGATTTTGTGCAGTCCTCATTGTTGAAACTTACATGCGAGGTCGAAGGTTGTTTTCGGGGAGCCGGGCAGATCTACCGAGCAGTTCGGGCCAGATCTTGGAGAAAGCTAAAAAGCGCCGTTTGATGAGCATGCGCAGTATCAGGCGGTTGACGAGTTAAGTGGAAATAAAAAACTAGAAGTTTTACAAGAAAAGCAAATAATTTATTGAGAATTTCTAAACCAGCGACATTCGAAGAGATTATCATGTAATCTCGGAGCATGCATATTCTTACGCACTAGGGCTGTCAATTTGGCCCGCGCTAGACGGGCCAGCCCGGTCCGGCCCGACCTGGCCCAAAAATTTTCTTGCATTTTCGGGCCTTTTCAGGCCTGGTCTGGTACTCGAGCCAGGCCGGGCCGGCTCGGTCCGGCGCCAAACTTTTTTTAATATCTATTTTTTCTTTTAAATTTAATTTATTTTTATATTTTCTTTTTATATTTTTTCATTTGATGATTTTTTAATTGATTTTGGTTAAAAAAAATTAAAAAAATGAAAGAAAAAATAATCCGGCCCGACCCGGTCCGGTTTGGGCCGGCCCGAGCATGGTACTGCTCATTTCGGGCCGGGCCGAGACCCGGCCCATTGACACCCCTATTACGCACAGTTCTCGGCTACCACGTGATTTCGGAATCGAGATCTGCGAGCAATTAGTCCTGACTCATGTGATTGCTAGAGCCATCAATCATCATGGTCATTAAAAGCAGATGCTAACTAGAGCACATAATTAGGGCACGCGTGTGGATCCCATTCTCAAAGTTAGAAGAGGGGTCCTCTTCTAATGGACATGAACATGAGAGATTGATTGATTGAAAAAAAAAATAATAATTTTTTTTTCGACGCCCCGGAATATGTATAGATTATTATTGTGCTATATCATATGATTGTTAAATAATGAGACCTATCCAAGACTATGGTGACCTTGATCTTGTGCTCCAATCTCAGGTGGCAAAGACCAGCTAGTGGCTTAGGGCTCATGAATCAACCTCAAGCATCTCATAATTAGAAGCCAAAAGGGAGCAAGTGCCTAAGTTCTCTCCCCACGTTATGGTCCATATGAGAACATATTACAACTAGGGCAAAAATGTGAAAATCGCAAAAAAAAAAAAAAAAAAAAAAAAAAAAAAAAAAAAAAAACGGTTTTCATTTTGGGTCCATTTGTTTCTATAAAAAATGAACGATTTGCAAAATATTTGTCTAAAGATGATCGTTTATATCACTTATAAAAATAAACAGAAGAATATTTTCATCGGCCACTAAATTTTTAGATATAAGTTATTGTCGATAATGCAATCACTCTTAATTAATTAGTTATTTCAAGTTGTAGAAATATTATTTTTTGCGAAATAAACGGGGTTTTAATATATATTTTTTAACATGCTTAAAGCTGGTGTTGGAGAAGCATCCAACAAGGGAATATATGTATGATTGCGATCCGTGAATCATCATCTTGATAATCATTATCATTCCTGTGTAAACTTTACGACGCATGCAACTGTGTGCAGGAACCTCTCTTTTCTCTGGCCTAGAATCGATTCATCTCTCCCTTTCGAGTTCTTTAATGAAACTGGTTTGTGGTACCAAATGGGGCTTTGTGATAATTGGTGATGACGACGACGGCGACGACGACGATCGGGGAATTGCTTTGTTCCCATCTCTAGGGTCTTAAGCCTCAAGCCGCTCGGGCATCGAGTTTGCGCGATCATAGCTGGTAAGATTCGTTTTTGTAGTTAAAGAATCCGGATCGCGTGATGTTAAAAATGCGGTTTTCTTTTTATTAGGTTGGATGATCAGTTGAGAACTTATCTTCTATGACCGCCGTGGATTAAGATCATCATCCGAGTGATTGTGAAAGATTGAAAATGTGACGGAGTGGTGACGAATTGGTCCAGTAAAAATGCTTTCATTTTTCTTTGGATTACTATATGTTAGGATACACACGTGAATTGTATTAGAAAAATCTCACATTGGAGAATTGGTATGGTGTAAAGCAATTGATATATCTCAGTTGGCCCATAACTCATTGGCTTAAGTTTTTTTTAGTGAAGATGGGTCAAACTAGATATATTGACGGGTTCGGGCTTAGGCTCCCTCTTAGCGATCTCCTTAAACGAAGATATCCGGTATCTGGTGGGCAATCACAACAAATAGTATCAGAGCCAATAGTTCCACTAAGTGGAAGCCTAATTTTCAGTCAAACTTCATAATTCGGTCCAAAAAAAAGTTATCTATCTTAATTCAAAAAATTGGTGTGGTGTAAAGCTAACTCATTGGCTTTAAATTTTTGAGTGAACGTGGATCCAACTGGATATGTTGATGGGCTTGGATTTGGGTTTTCTCTTGGCGATCTCCTCAGGCGAATGTATTGGGGTTGTTGCGTGCTCCCAGCACGATAAGTGCCCATGACTGTTTTTAATATTACGAGAATGACCTCACAAGTTGGGCAGATTTAATATTTAATCAACTTGGGGCTGCAGGCACTATATAGTCTAGTTAAATGTGGGCCTATGCTTGCTTTGTATTGGGCAAGCTAGGATATTATGAAATTAGTTAAGCACAAAATATTCCTTTGGCATCCGGAAAAATTAAGCTTCCTTTCTTTGGGCCCAATCCGATCACTTTATATAAAGTTATCTATCTTTAAGCTTATGTGTAAAGTAGGGCATACTTTACACATAAGCAAGGTATTATAACGTGAGACGAAAAATTATCGAGTGCACCCGACCGCGCCCTAGTTCTTATCTGAACCGTTGAAGATGATGGGCTTCCCCCCCGGACCCGGATCCCCTGCCTTAGTTTTTTTAAGGCAGGGGGATCCCCACCCTTGATATAGGGGGGGAGAGCACTATCAAGAGTAGGGATTTGCTGCGTTAGAAAAAACTAAGGTAACAGATCCAAGCCCTTCCCCATTGACATGTGATGGGACTCTCCGAAATCGATGGTCTGTATATGATTCGAAGCTTGGTGCTGGTTGCGGCGTACGATACTCTTTCCTTTGCAGGTCGCGCTTTCTCTCCCGTTTCCTTGGGCGAGTAAGCGATCGAAAAGAACTTTAGCGTTTCTGAGAGCGTGGCATCGCTCGTCCCATAAAAAATCACGGAATAGATTCGACTAGTAGCGGGTGAATTGGGGTGGGTGAGAATGATATGGTCGTGGTGCACCTACAATTTTTGTGCCTATGGTTGTCGAAAATTCAGAGATTGTGTCCAAGACCCAAATTAATCATCGGACCCAGGATTTTAACCCTAGTACAGCTTTCGTACGGCTAGATGCACTTGGCTTCATGAGAACACTTGAGACCACCACTTAGATTCTTGCATATGTGTAAACAATTCGAGGCGTAGCTAGAGAGGGGGGCCAAAGGAATGGGAATAAGAGGAAGATATGAGTGCGAATGGGAATCCAAAAAATTGAAAGGACTCAAAAGAAGGAACAAAAAAAACAACTCAAAAGATTTAGGGGATAAAAGACGGCATTGGTGTCATAACTATTGTACAACGCTCGCTATAATGTCATTATTTTCTAAAATTGCAATTGCTATTCTTTACCGGAGTCACTGAAATTGACATTTTTAAAATATTTTTGCAGTAAATTGATTATCCATTTCATTCTTAAAGTTTTGGTACGAAATACTTTAAAATTGTGTGGGCCCTAATTTATGTACCGATCAACGATGTTAAACGTATCAACTTTCCACAATTTAGAATTTGGAATTAAGGCCCCGATTGTTTCACGAAAATTGTTGCCTTTCCGAAAAGCATTTTTTAAGAAGTCATTTTCTAGGAAAATAACGATATTTTTTTATATTTGGCTGAAACTTGAAAACGAACTGAAAAATATTTTCCACCGCTTAGTATAGAAAATCAATTTTCACCGTACACGCCTTTTAATAATTTTTTATTATTTTTATAATATATTTTTATAATTTTTTATTTTTCCTTTCTTCTTCGGCCGGTTGTCGAGGCTTGAGCTTGCCAAATTCCGACGGCTCGGGCGCTCTCATCTCGTATCCCTTTTTCGGCATCTCTTCGAATCTCCCCTTCGTGGTGCCAAACCTGAAAAGGAGGAAGGAGCGGCGGGCCGAGGAAGGAGGAAGACGGACAAAATAAAAACATAAAAAAGAAAAGAAAAGAAAAGAAAAGAATAATTTTTTTTAAAAAAGAGAAAAAATAATAAAAAAATAATTTTTTTAAAAAATAAATAAATGATGAAAAGAAAGTAAAAAATAATTATGAAAAAAACAAAGTGTGAAAGAGATGAGGAATGAAAGATGAAGAAAATGTTTTCCTCTTCTCAAGAAGTGAAAAACATTTTCCCTATATTGAAGTAGTTTTTTTCCATAGAGGGGAAAATATTTTCTGGGATTGCCCCTAAACACTGAAAAATACGAAAAACATTTTCTGGGAAACGTAGCCTAAATTGTTCCCAAACGTTCTCTAGCGTTGATCCTCACAGTTGGTAATAGACAAGTATTCCATATCCATAAGGCCCCAAACTCTATCGTTCAATCTTAAAACAGGGCCGGGGGGGAGGGGGTTAAGTACACCTCAAGTGCCATAAGTTGTGTACGACGCTCACTTTAGTGCCAAAACTTTCAAATAGATCACTTTAGTGCTAAGTTTTTGTAACTTCGATCATTTAAGTACTAACTTCTTTTAAAAACGATCACTTCAGTGTCAAGTCTGATGAGTCACGTCAGCTCAAATAATAATAAAAAATACACATGTCAGATTTTCGACGAGCCACGTCAGCCTAAATCGAAGTTGGCACTAAAGTGATCGTTTTAAAAGAAGTTGTCACTTAAGTGATCGATGTTATAAAAACTTAGCACTAAAGTGATCGATTTGAAAGTTTTGGCACTAAAGTGAGTGTCATACACAACTTATGACATTTGTGGTATACTTAAGCCCAGAGCAGGGTTAGAGAAAAAACAAATGCCAAGACACGAGTGATGAAGAAAATTTTACTTCATTTTTTCTATGAAAGCTAATATTGTTTGTGATTCCAAATGGACACAATGTCTGCTCCATGATCTTGCTTTTGGGAAAAAGTATCAAAAATGTCCTAAACATATTGTATTCGTATCAATTCAGTCATAAACCTTACATTGATACTAACTTAATTCTAAATCTCTTGCATTTGTGTCAATTGAGTCCATCTGTCAATTTTGATCGAAAATCGCTAACTTGGACGTTGGCCGTCCTAAGCGGCACAACTTGTGCAAACATGCACATTTTTTAGTACTTTTTCAATTTTTTATAATATTTTGAATTTTTTTCTTTATCCTTTCTTTTTCTTTTCCTCTTATTTTTTGTCGGTGCCGCAGATCGGTCGCACGTCGGGAGGACTGGCCTTGCCTACCTGAGGGCGAGCCTCGCCATATCTGACGACGCCGACTCATGTGACCTCTATTGCCGCCGCCTATGCCAACCCCTGCGACCTTCGCAAATGGTGAAAAAGAGATGGAGGGACACAACGATGACTCAAGTGGGTGAGGGGGTGGTGTTAACGACGGCTGGAGACACAATGGTAAGGCCTCATCATGGCCGCAACCAAGAAAGGACAGCCTCGCGGAGCCTCATCCTCTCCTAAGCTATGCCTATCGAGGCCGTCCGTAGGCCAAAGCGGCCTCGCCAGATCTAGCGAAGGGAGCCCTTGCCCTTGCCCACGTGAGGTTAGCTGGCCCGACCATAGGCAAATAGAAGAGGAAAAGGAAAGAAAGGAAAAAAAAAATTAGAAAAATTACTTTATAATATTTACAACAGTGGTGATCATGTCACATAGGATGACCGATGTCCACGACAGCAATTTTCGATCAAAATTGATTGAATTGACTCAATTGACGAAATTGTAAAAGGTTAAGTACTAAATTGGCACCAATAAAATGTTTAGGACTGAATTGACATCAATGCAATAGGTGTCCTTGCTTTTGATTTGAACAAAAACAAAGAATGTGATTTTTTATTTTGGCTAGGAAAAGTATCAAAAAAGTCATAAACCTATTACATTGTTGCCAATTCAGTCCTAAATATTTTAGGGCAGCGCTATTTCCACTCCTGTTTTGGCTAGGACACTCCTTTTTGCTAGTTAGCTTACTAAAATACCCTCCTCTTTCCTCAATTAAATGTTTCTTTTTTTATTAGGTTAATCCACAAATCTACCTTTATTTTTAGTTTTTTTTTTTTGGAAATCGAGGATCCGCAGGTTTACGCAACGGCTTGCGCCTACGTCAGCACTGCGTCAATACCTCGGGGGGAGCTAGCACAGCGGCCCACCAGCCATGGCCCCCCACTTAAGTCACGAAGTCGAGTTGGGAGTTTCGAACGAGTGACCAGACAAGGAATAGCATGCTCTCAACCAACTCGGCCATGCGTGGGTGGGTTTACCTATTTTTTTAGTTGATCTTGACAAAAATAGAAAAGTAAAATTGATCACAAAATGAAAAATATTAATTTATTTTTATTTATATATGTATTAACAAAGGATAAATACATAAAGGAAAAAACGTGAAATTTCGTGTTGTTCAACTCTTGATATAAAGAAAGGAATTAATATAAATTGTAAGTTCAATATCATAGCAAGTGGATCAACTTATGCGAGTTTGAAAGTACATAATATGTAAACAAATTTTCAATCTCATCTTGCAATTCATATCAAAATGTGAAAAGATAAATAAAATAAAAAACACAAATAAGCGATTTGTAACTTTAAAAACCTACAAGTCTATTTGAAAATTACCCATAAGATCAAAATATGCCTGATAATTATGTTGGGTTTTAAATTTCAACTTTGAAATAAATTTTCTCTCAACTATTTCATAAAAAATAAACAGTTCATTGTGTGTTCATAAATCGTTACAACAAGAAATGTACAATATTTTATATAGCTTTTCCAATTAAAAGCATGATATCATAAATTAAGAATAATGAACTTCTCTATAAAAGGTGATAACATGACGCATTATGGAACGTTATTCTATTGGGTATAATTTGACATTTATATTATGAATTTGATATTTAAAAGGGAAAATAGAAGTAAAGACAATTATGTTGGTCAGATTGATAAAAAAATAATAATAACTTGAAGAGGGAGAAGGGTATTTTGGTCTATTGATTGAAAATAGGAGTGTCTTAGCCAAAATGGGAGTGAAAATAGTGCCGCCCATATTTTATTGGTGTTAATTTAGTTTTAAAACTTTTGCATTTATGCCAAGTCCATTCAATCAATTTTGGCCAAAAATGGCTGATAAGGACGCCGACCATCCTACGTGACACGGTCGGCACTGATATAGGCCATTTTTAAATAATTTTTTACTTTCCTATAAGTTTTCTATTTTTTTGTTTTTTCCTCTTTTTCTTTTTTTTTTCATTTCTTTTTCTTTTCCTTTTTATTTGCAAATGATTGGCCGTGGCTGGGATGGTTGGCCTTGCCTAGGTGAGGACGAGGGCTTCCCTCGCCATATAAGGCGTAGCCAACCCCGGCCAGGCCAGGGCGACCTCACCAGGCGTCGGTTGGACGAGGACAATGCCCGGCGAGGCCTTCCTCCCCTGGCAGAGCCATCCTCGCCAGGTGGAGGCCACGATGAGGCTTCGCTGATGCTAGCCCTCAGGCAGGCCAAGCTAGCCCTCCTAGCGTGCTACCAATGGCTCGTCGGCGGCATCGGCAAAAAAGAAGATGAAAAGAAAAAGAAATGAAAAAATAAAAATATATTTAAAAATATCCACATCAATGTCGACTGCGCCACGTGGGACGGCCGGCATCCACATCAGTCATTTTCTTTCAAAATTGACCGAATAAACTCAAAATGCACAAATGCAAAAGGTTTAGGATTGAATTGTCACAAATGCAATATGTTTAGAAATTTTTTGACACTTTTCTCCTTTTGGGTCACATCCCCATTTCGTCAGATTTCCAAATTTAAAAATTTTAGAGCATAATTCTGACAAATGATCAACTCGATGCCAAAAAAACTTTGGCATTATCACTTTCATGCCTCAACTTTTTTTCCTCTAAAACCTTCATTTAAGCGACTTCAAGCACGTTAGATTTTCCAACAAGTCCCTAGATCAACTTAAACGACCGCTTTTCAATAGTCACGGCACTTAGACGTCCGTTCGAGAAAATATACCTTGAAAGTGGGGCGTCGTATCAAAGTTGTGGCATTGAGGCGGTGTTTTCCCCTTTGAGAGATCTGGTGCAAGGGATATAATCCCTGACAAAAATAGGAGGGTTCGCGTGAATATTCAAATCCCACATGCATCAATCTTTTCTGTTTATAGGGTGGCCAAAAAGGAGCATAGCTTTTTTTCCCGCAGCACAGCTTCCCTTGGATAAATATTCTCGGGGAAGGATTTGCATCTGCCAAAGCCGAAAAGAAAGGGAAAAGAGGATGTGGGTGATATGATATGATATGATATGATATGATATGATTGCGCCATATCAATCAATGATTTGTGTCTAGGTTCTTATTCCACAATCATTCAAAAGCCTCTGTTCAAGTGATGATATAATAATTAGTAGGGAGCTAGGGAAAATTCCCAAAAATAAATAATAAATAATAAATAAAAAGGACATTCTTAAATGTTGCAATTGCCCCCCTTAATTAAGGAATCATCTTTTTTTTTTAAGAACAAGCTCTTTTGTTCCTGTCATTTTTTTAATGGCGTTCAAAAAGGAGTTTGCAAGAGATAAAGATGCACAAAGTGAAGAGGAGAATATATGAAGAGTGAGTGGCGTTGAAAAGGAAAGGAAGAGCTTGCATTATTAATTTTGCTGGTATCGAATGAATGAGTGGGAAAGCGACCAAATACTCCCTAACCCTAACTCTGGACGACCTATAAACACACATATGTGTAGGCTATTAAAATTACGTGATCATGCTTACCCTTAATTTAGGTTTTGGCGACATAACTCTTGCGAGCACAAGAAAGAAAACCCTACCGCATGTATATCTATGCACATGTTATCCTTTTCGGATGTTCTTTTTCTTTTCGCATAATGACACAAGTAGTCCTTAAGTTTTAGTCCAATGTGCAATTGATCCATGAACTTTAATTTGTTTAATGTGGTCCATGAACTTTATTTCACTGTGCAGTGCCAACTCTGAACTTTAAATTTGTCCAATGTAGTTCATAAACATTTTATTTACGTTCAATTTAATCCATAAACTGTGTGGAAATGTCCAATATTGCCTTTGAACTTAAATTAATGGAAAGACAACATTTAATATTTTCATACCGTTTAGGGACTAAATTGAATATATACCAAAAGTTCAAGAGTTAAATTGAAAAAATTCAAAGTCCAGAGATGACATTGAACATTGAGCAAAAATTTAAGCAGCAATTTGCATATTGGACCAAAGTTCAAGGACCATTCATATCATTTTTTCTTTTTTATACCATTAAATTCATTGAAAGACAGAATAAACAAAGTTGACTATTTTAATGCACTGCTTCTTTAATAATAAGGTTGCCTGTAAATGATTTTTTAAAATTGCATATCGTGTCCCTCTTTCTTTGTAAGACATTTGGCTGCGTTTGACCGTCAGAATTTCTAATCAGGATAAGATTGGTATGATAAGACAAGAAATTCAAGTATTTTATTATATCATATCTACTTTTTGGTGAACCGCGAATATAAAGTCGGATAAGTAAAAGCAAGACGCAGTTGAAATCAACTTTGTTTTGCTGAAACATCATAATACTTTAGTTATTGCTGAACAGTGGTTTGTGAAAAAGGAAGCGGAGACAAGCCTGAACCTGAAGCTGGTATGCTATCCCCAATACCAAGCTCTCTCAGCGAGCCAATTTCAGGGGACTTCCTTTTAGTTTCCAGGCTCAATCTTGAAGTTCAACCCTCAAGATGCCAGAATTTTCTTATTCATAAGTTCCATCAAGGTGGCAAGTTAAGAGCATACTGAACCACATCGTAATACCAAATTAATATAATGATTCTAAAAACCTACGAACCATGCTTGGATAAGAAGAAGATGGGAGAAATTAGAAACTCATCATAAAGAAAACTTCACATTGATATTAGAGGGAGGTTCGGTCTACCTCTTTACACAATACAAGGGGGCCTTATATAGGCGATGAAGACACAACAGGACAAAACACTACTGGACAAGCACAAGTATTGGATACGCAGATATACCGACACTGACAACAACAGTAGTACTTGACACAACTTTTGACCATCTAGGGGCCAATTATTGAAGGAAAGATACATACACATATGACCTACAAGGGTCTCAAGATTAGTAACGACAAAACCCTTCTTCAATGTTGTCTTCTGAGCTATATGAGCTATCTAGACCATCTTCTGCTTTTTGATAGGCACGCCAAAGGCGTTCTTGTTCTATTTTCTCTCATGAAATGATGTCTTCCTTTGTAACTGGATCCTAGGGGTCTGGCTGGTACAACCTGTAGAGATAATTGGGAGCTGAGCTGGACAAGGGAATATCTACACATATGGTGAAACTATTGTCTTGGGAGCTCTCTGCATAAGGATCCTGAGAAAGTGGTCCTCCCCACGGATCTTGGTAATCCGTGTCAATCGAGGATTGGCTTGGTTAGTTCTGATGAAAAAGTTCTAAAGCATTTTTGGTGGCTTCACTCTTATGGACCTGGTCCCATGTGACATGTTCTACATCCAATGGCCATACTTCTGGCGAAATTATATGATTCTCCTGGCATCAAATTCTCTGAAGTTCTCTGTATTCACGGAGATTGGAAAAGATAGAGCCTGACAAAGTCCTGTGAACACCAACAACTTGTCAATAGAGTTGAGGTTTAAGCGTGGTCGTTCCAATCAAGCTTGGTTCAAATTTCACATCTCCAGTAGGATTGATGAATGCCCATGTTCTATGAAAAATCATGATGGTATGCCTCTCCAGTTCTAGTCTCCTTACACACTTTTGTAGCTTGAATAATTCTCTCCAAGCACTAAGTGGCTTAAACCACAACAATATATCAATCATGTTTCTTTGGTTCAAGTAATCATTCATAAGTGCTCTGGACAAGACCCTGATGATTTTCTCTGTGGGGAACTCAATGGATACGATATACAGGCTATGTAGCACCGATACTCCTCCTAGGTAAGAGTATCGTGTCGGACACCGTGTCCGAAACCGACACCCGTCCAATACCTCCCAATACCCGTGTCGGTTGCGTTGACCGCGTGTCGGCATTTCGACACTTGGTCAACGCGGCTGACACTCATGTTTGGCACGTGATCAACGGGTGTCGATTTTCGACACCTGGTCAACACGTCGAACACTTGCGCAACACGCGTGTCGAGCATTTTAAAAAGCTTTTTCACTAAAAAAAAATAGATATTTTCACTTCATCATTAGCCAAATAGACATTAGAAGTAATTCTTCATATCTCATTCTTGACAATTTAAAGAGTCAATGTACTTGTTATTCTCACTAGGCATCCAATGTGGGATTCCTTTCTTCACATTGTAAGTCTTTAGGTCTCATTCATGGCTTTTTAAAGTGACTTCATATTTGTTTCTCTCACTCACCACCAATGTGGGATTCTCGAATCTTCTCAAGTTTTTTTTTTTATCTCTCTCAATCATCACCGATGTGAAATCAATTCTAAGGCTTTTTTTTAACTTTCTTTTTATTTATGAATTTGAATCAAATTTAATTTGATTGAAATAATCCTAAAAATAATAATTTATTATGTGTATATATGATATTATATATTTAATATATAACGTATCCCCGACATGTCAGATTTTTCTATTTTTTAGAAATGTCATGTCGACGTATCGTATCGTGTCGTGTCGTGTCCCCGTATCGGTGTCGGTGTCGGTGCTACTTAGTATACAGGTTAAACAAGTACCAAAACTTCCATTTCAATTCTTCAGGGAACTCATAATTCGTGACCATTGCAAAGGGTGAATAGATGGGTAGTGAAAATGAAGACCATTAGGTTTCAACATTAGATCACCATAATCTTGAAAGACATGGTAGTGGTAATGTCACAGGTACAACTCTAAAGTAAGAGTGAGTTGGTTGACTCGTATCATGCTTGAAACATCTGGGGGTATTAATGGTTGTTCCACTTATTTCTCTCATATCAACGACGAAATATGTCAAGCATTGGTTCTTTTTGCATATACATGCTGATAAAGGCTACTGCCTACTTGGGCTTGGACAGAAAATCTGCAAGAATATTTTTCTTTCCTATAATGTGTTTGGCATCAAAAGAATATTTTGAGAACCATTCTACCCACCTTAACAGCTGAGGATGAGGAACTTTCTTCTGCCTGAATTTCAACATCTGGGGAAGGGAGGACATGTCCATTTTCACAAGAAAATTGTGTCCAATGAGATGGAACTCGAATTTTTTATTCCATACTTTATAGCCGGGATTTCTTTGAAAGTGAAATGGTAATGAATTTATGCTGGAGTAAATCGTCCACTTTTGTAAGCACAAATATGACATTTACCATCAATTTCTTCAAGGAGAGCGGCTGCCCTATATCTGTCACTTGCATCTGCCTACAGTATTTGTTTGCTGATGGATGGGATCTGCAATGGAGGAAGATATTGCAACATCTCTTTCAGATAAGCAACTGCTTCAGTCTTCTTTGGTCCCCATAGAGGTGCACTCTTTCTAAGCATCCATTGAAGCGGATGGAGTGCTTTGGAGATATTTGGGACAAAATCTCGGAGATAATTAACAATCCCAAGAAATGTATGCACCTACTTAACAGTCATATTTTTCGAGGGGAACTTCTGCAATTCTTCTGCAATATGGAGGCCTAGGCAGTAAGTTCCTTCTTATAGATGCATTTCAAGAAACTCTATCACCTTTTGGGTAATGATCATTTTCTTTTGAGAAAGCATAATGCCATGTTTCTGGACAATTTCAGCAAATTGGAAAAGAAGCTTATAGTGAGATTCTTCATCAGCACTGTAAAGAATGATGTCATCAATGTAGATTTGGGAGTTTGCCAAAATAGGCTGAAAAATTCTACGCATGGCCTTTTGAAAAAGAGAATGGGCAATTTTGAGTCCGAAAGGAACAGCTATCCACTGGAAGTGTTGGTTGGGAATACATAATCTAGTTTTCGAGCGATCTTCAGGATGGATTCCTAATTGCCAAAATCCTGCTTTAA
The DNA here is from genome assembly GCA_021437785.1 of Rhodomyrtus psidioides. NCBI lineage: Eukaryota > Viridiplantae > Streptophyta > Magnoliopsida > Myrtales > Myrtaceae > Rhodomyrtus > Rhodomyrtus psidioides. The sequence continues at coordinate 7,113,507 of JAILYB010000020.1, read as the reverse complement.
GATCATATTTGGAATAGATCTTAGCCTAGGCAAGATTGAGGAAAAGAGAATTTGTCTGAGGCAAAATAAATTTATCATCTTGGAGAAACTAGTCAAAGCTTTTCACGATTCTGCTTTGCTTGTTTGTTGACATAAAAGGCTTTACAAGCCCATTGAGAGTCAGAGGATTCTATGAGACCCTAAGCGAGCAATTCAATACATTCTTTTTTAGCAAGGAAAAGATGCTTTGGATTTATGCCAAAATGACTAGCCTTAATAGGATTGATATCCTCATTTTTCTTAAAAGGAAACCTTACAAAAAAGTATGGATTTTCCATAGAGAATGAGGGCAAGACTAAGAAATTGTGAGTGAGACTCTGAACAACAAGATAAAAGATTTTGAGTGATTGGATCGAGGATTTCTGGCTGAATGATGAAGAGTCTTTGAATACCTACAAACTCTCGAAATTAATGTTCGAATTGTAAACCAGTAGGCACAAACCCAATGATAAGGTCCTTGTCAAGGGAACTACATCCAAGGACTTTTGTGGTGATTAAGCACCGAGGGAAGATTTGGAGCGTAATTGGTTTTCTGCGAAATTTGATTGTGAAAGTGTCACTAGAAGCAAAATTGAAATACCTTATGTAAGGTGTCCAGAATTCTTCTGGAAGTACTTTTATATCCATGAGGGATGCAGCTGCTCCAATATCTATAAGGGCTATCACCTGGATAAGCTTATCATTATTGGAAATGAATATTTGGATAGAAATATAGGGATGAAAGACTGGATGCCGGATATGGTAAGAATCAGGGAAGGAATTAGAAAAGAAGGCAAAGATGTCACTTGGGGATTGATCATCTGAATCAGAAGAATAGGCTTTTATGGCGCAAAGAGTTTCAGGGGAAGGTTCATCATCAAAGTAAATATTGATTCAATATCATCATCATCAAGAGAAATCCTCGTGCTATGTGCTATCTTCTGAATCATATGACTTCCCTGGCGCTTTGCTTAGGGGTAAGCTATTGTAAAGTGTCCTTTCTTGTCACAGATATAGCATCTGTCAGTTTTGGCTTTCCTTTGAGAGGAATGGGAAGAGTATTTTTTCTTCCAAAGGAATTTTCACTTGCCTTTGCCACGCCTCTTCTTGTCGAAAAAGAATTTTTTGAAGTGCCTCTTCTTCTTGTGACCTGAACATGAAGGGTCATTGTAGTCTTTGGATACTTAATCTTGAAATCAGGTTTAACACAAGCCCTGTCAAGATCGCGATTTTCCCAAATGTAACTTTTAAAATTTTCTTTCCTGAGGCATAGTGCAATATAGACTTCTTGCTGAATTTCTCCAAGTGTTGCCTCTGCTAGATACCTCTGCCTTGATTACAAAGCTTTTTCAACAGCTTGACTCAAGAATGCAGATTTGAGATTTAGATCTGCACCAAGTAGGTAAAAAAGCTTGATCGTCTCCTTAAAGTGCCGGCCAAGGTCCTTTCTTGCCATAGAGCAACATTTTCGCTCAAAGAACCCTCTTCGCTTGAGTTCTTTAGTATTAGCCGGTTGGCCAATGAAGAACAGACAGATGAATAAGCTGGATGGTTTCATCCAAAGTCATTGTCAGAAACATCATCTAGTCTTCTGGTGTTGCTTTCCACTAATCTTTTAATGCTACTGTGAATTTACTTGCAAATTCAAGGAGTACATCATAAGTGTTTTGCTTAGCGAGGTTCCTAACAGTTAGTAGGCATTACATTTTTTAAGGCGTTCAGGCCACTTATGATATTGAAGATCATCTAAGGTGAAATATGCCTTGGATGATGAAAAGGTAGACGATCCATAAGGGTGAGTGGTGCCTGGTGGATGAACTATTTCTGGTTCAGAATTCATCTCTTCTTCTCTCGAGACGAGATCTGCCATCATAGTGCCAGTAGGTTGGGAACTGGCAGTTTGAGAAGAATCATCAGATGAACAAGAAGGGAGTTCATTCTGATGAAGTTTCGAAGGGTTTACAACAGAAACTGATGGGGTTTGAACTTGGTGCCTGAGGAGACTTTCTAAAGGATTCGACACCATGTATGATTGAGATGGGCGAAATTGAGGGGAAGGTGGAGGAGGTGCCGAGGGGGATACCTTTCTTTTCTCTCGAGATTTCTTATCTTGTTCTCATTTTTTTCAGGCATTCACGAAGAGACAACATATCCATTCTAAGGGTGGTGTAGCCGTGCTGAGAATAGCTGCAAATGAGGAAGAGGATCCTATAGGGCGTCCTGCTCTTGGTGCTGGAACTATAGAAGGAAATAGAAGAGATTTGGTAGGGAAGAGAGACTTCTGGTTCTGAAGAATCTCGATCTGACGCTTGAGCTTTTCAATTTCAGGAGTTAGATCTTCTAGATAATGACTAGGAGAGATTTGTTTTGTTTGAAGCAAATGAAGTCTCTTCTGAAAGTCTTCTAACATCTTCTTAGACACAATTTTTCTCTCGTCAACTCGTTCGAGACGAGTAGCATTTGTGCTAAGGGCCACATTCTGAGCAAGTGCATTTTCTGTCTGCCAATTCAAAATAGTCTTAGAAGGCGTGGGTCCTTTGCGCCTACCATGCATATCCACATCATTAGGAGCAGGAATCTTAGGTGCATGGTAATACTTTTGCCGTGGATCAACAAACTTTTTCAACGGAGGGAAGGTAAAGGCACTAGAACTCGGTTGAGGATTTAAAGGCTGTAATGGAGGCAAGTCTTCAGGCTGAAACATACAAATGCTGGGTAGAACTAAAGGTGGTTTTGTCTTGGGAACACGATGTATGGGCGAGGGAGTTCGATGGGATAAGAGTTTTTCTTTACCCATTTCTGGATTAGCTTGTAAAAAGGAGAAGTGGTTGACTTCTTGGGTGACGAAGGTGGAGATGGTAAAGGTTTAGGTTCTTCTGGACAAGAAGGTGGTGGTGGAGTAATACTAGGAGTCTTAGGTGAGCCATACTCAACTATGAATTGCCATATTCCATCATGTTCTCCAAGTGGTCCCACCGTATGATCACCATTAAGGTATCTCTGATAGAGAGAATCTTTCCTTCTCTTCTTTCTAGAAGAAGTACTGTCATCTTCTTCGTCAGTTTGAGAACATGATGGACAAGCACAATCAATATCCCAAAATAGAGTCTTGAAGGATCTTTGAAGTAATGGACTAGTTGCCCATTTGAATCTAAGGACTGAACAAACTCTTTAGGATCATGACATTTCATATTGACTAGGTCAGTTGGAGACGGAGTAAAACACAAAATGGTAGGGAAAGAAGGAATGTAGAAGGTAAATCTTCTCTTTCCTTGGCAAACTTAATGGTACAGTACCATCTCTCTTCTTGGTGAACTGAGGTTCAGAGAATTGAATTGGTCTGGTATTCTGGTGAAGCTTTTCATAGTTGGTTGTCCAACTATCAGGAAGAAGTTTGACAAGCTGATTGCTGGGGATTTGCCTGGGTACATGGATGCACGAAGTCTGGTCATGATTGACAGAGATAAGTAGAGCATCTTCCGAACTTGGAAGGTTAAGATCGATGGGATGTTTTTGGACTCTATAAATCATCTTATAATGAAGAGTAGCAGCTATAGATCCAGGAGTCTAGGTGTTCCAGTAATCGTTAATTGTACTTTAAAGGCTGAAAGAAGGCTAGGATCAGCAAGGGCCATGTTGAAGTTGGGGAAAAGAGTGACAAAAACAGTGCCTGCGTTTAACGTGGTCTGGATGGTGCCAATACAAGCATGCTAATAGTCAAGGAAACGGATATCGAGTAAAGCAATTCTTGCCACAACAGGCAACCCTTTTCGTCCATGAAGAGAAAGAGCAAGACGAATGGCTCCAAAATGGAGATGAGTATAACCCTGTTGAGCCCATTAAAGAGGGAACTCTTGAGCGATCTGTAAAGTGATGAATTGCTCTTGCTGGGTAGACAATATAGGGTGCTGATCAAACTTTGAAGACTCAACATATTCTTTAACAGTGCGAGGAGTGTTAAAATATGTCTCGAGTTTGAGCCCGAAATGAAAATCTAAATATTCCGAATTAAATATTTTCTAGTTTTTCTTGATATCAAGTTAGAATCGTCCAAGCAAAATAGAGAAAGAAAATATTGGCATATCAATATTCAGATTCCATAGATTTTGCATGGGACCTTTGAATTTGAATTGGACCATGGGATATTCATTCACGGTGGACAGAAGATGTCGACAAGAAAGAAATAAAGTGAAGATTTTCCTTCCTATTTCTTTTTTTTTCTTTTGTTGTAGTTGCATGCAAGAGAAGAAGTCCATGTTGGACTTTCTTAGGTTGACCGCACATGATTCAAGAGGAAGTCGGTCTGCTTGTTCCTCTGCGTGATATACATGCGTATATATAATATTATATGGTTGGATGTTTTTGCGCCGTGGTTGACACAGTGTGGGTCTTTCTTTCATATGAAAAGAGAAGGGCACCGTTACTGAGAAAGAAGCAACGGGGTCTTCGTACGTTCATGTTCGGTAAAAACGAAGACGTAAAGATCATGATCCTTGAAGCGCCGCATATATGAGTGCTTGGTGAGCCTGCGAAAACATCGAAGCGCCGATTCGTCAAGTGCTTGGCAAAGGTCCATCTTCGTGGAATTACATCAAATATTCAAGTGTTGAAACCAACTAAATCTCGATGTTAGATTTATGTAATTCCTTTGTGAGATTGAGAAATTATTTCATTAGGAATTTTGGGCTAAACACTTATGGGTTATTTGGATGTAATTAGGGCTTCAGAAACACTAAAAGTGTTTGAGTGACTCGACTGTGGTTTGTAATCTCCATGTATCGATCGTTCTATAGTGAAATTCGTTGCTGCTCTCCCCATGGACGTAGGTCTCTACGACCAAACCACGTACATCTGGTGTCCGATTTACTTTTCTTGTTCTGTCTATATTTATTGTTCAATCGCTTGTTCCGCGTAATAATTGGTATCAAAGTTAGGCTTGCTTGAGTTAAAGCGAATCAATGGGACAGAAGAAGCTGAAGTGAAAATTGACAGATTTGAGAGGAAGGATTTTGATTTCTAGAAGATGCAGATTGAAGATTATTTGTATCATATGAAACTACATACACCCTTGTCTAGGGAGAAGCCAGATACAATGAAGCAAACTGATTGGGAATTGCTGGATAGGCGAGCGATTGGTGTAATTGGGCTGACGTTGGCTCGTAACGTCACGTTTAACATCGTCAAGGAGAAGACTACTGCGGGTTTGATGCAAGCCCTATCGGACATGTACGAGAAGCTCTATGCGATCAACAAGGTCTATCTGATGCGACATCTGTTTAATTTGAAGATGAGCAAAGGTGCTTCAGTGGCTAATCATATCGATGAATTCAATATGATCGTTAATCAATTGAGTTCAGTTGATATCGACTTTGAAGATGAGGTACGTACTTTGATTCTATTATCATCATTGCCTGATAGTTGGAATACTACTGTTACTGCTGTTAGTAATTCTTCTGGATCAACAAGTTTGATGAGATTCAAGATTTAATTCTGAGTTAGGACATCCGTAGAAGAGAATTTGGCAAATCTATATCTATTACTTTAATAGGTGAAAATAGAGGAAGAACTAGTACTCGAGTTAGCAGAAGTAGTATGAACATGAATAGACGCAGTCAGTCAAGGACTGGTGGTGTTGTATGTTGCAACTGTGGCAAGAGGGGGTATCTTCGAATGGATTATCTTAAGCTGAAAAACGGTAAGGGAATTAGATTTGAATCTACAGATGATGTTGCAGCTATAGCTGAGAGTAATTCGATAATGCTGATGTTGTCTTATCTGTCACTGATTATTCGTCGTTTGACGGATGGATTATGGATTCTGATTGTTCGTTTCATGCTACGCCAAATAGGAACTGATTTATTACTTTTCAATGTATGGATAGTAGTAAAGTGCAGTTGGGGAACAACGTTGAATGCGATGTTATAGTTGTTGGTGATATTAGAATCAGAATGCATGACAGTATTGTAAAGATATTGACTGGAGTTAGACATATTCCAAAATTGAAAAAAAAATCTGATTTCCTTGAGTGCTCTAGATTCAGCTGGGTGTCGATATTCTTCAGAATGTGAAATTTTGAAGGTTGTTCGAGGTGCCTTGGTGATAATGAAAGGAATCAATAATAGCCTGTATAAGCTTCAAGGTAAGATAGTGATAGAATTCGCTGCAGAGACGTCGGATGCATCTATTCGAGAGTCAGAATTGTGGCATATGCGTTTGGGGTACATTAGCGAGAGAAGCCTGAAAGTTCTAAGTGAAAAGAATTTATAATGTAGTTGTATTGCTGACAAACTGAATGTATGCAGGTGTTATGATTTAGATCAACGGAAAAAAGTGCAATTTAGTGCGACCGTCAAAGAAACTACTGAAATTGCAGAATTACTTCACTTGGATGTTTATAGGTTGTCGCGGTTTCCTTCAAGAAAGAGTGCCAGATTTATGCTAACAGTTGTTGACGACTACTCGAGGAAGACCTGGGTGCTTGTGCTTAGGCACAAGTTAGATGCTATTGTCAAGATCAGGCAGTTAAGCGCTTTGATCGAAAAGTAGACTGGTAAGACGATCAAGCAGGTGCGGACTAACAAAAGCATGGAGTTTTACTCGGAGCTGTTAAATGAATTCTGCATGAAGGAAGACATAGTGAGGCACTGCACTAGTGCTAATGAACCACATGTTGCAGAATTAATGAGCAGAACATTACTAGAGATGGTCCATAAAATGCTTTCTAATGCTGGTATGGCTAGAAGGTTTCTAGCGGATGCGCTTAGTATAGCTAGCTACCTGATGAATAGATTTCCATCGACTGCGATTGGATGTCGGACTCCCGAAAAAGTGTGGTCAGGTAACGTTTCTGATCATTCTGATATTAGAATATTTGGTTGCCCATGTTATGTTCGAGTTAGTGATGGTAAACTCGATAGAAGGGTAATGAAGTGCATGTTCTTAGATTATGCACAAGGTAAGCAAGGTTACCGGTTGTGGTGCCCGGAATTAAATTCACCTATTATCAGCAAAGAAGTTACATTTGACGAGTCTCCAGTACTTCAGGCTAGGAGTGATTATAGCAGTGTTAATACGGATCTAAATGGTGTTCAGCTTGAGGTGGAGTTGCAACCAGAAACTCATAAGGAAGCAGATATTAGCGTAATGATCGACACAGATTGTGCTTATAGCGAGGTGGAGCCTATAGAGCCAACGGTTGTTGTAACTACTAATATTGACAAGGTACGTGATCGATCTCCTAACAGATATAGATGCAATGATGGTTTTGCTTTATCTGTGATTAAAGAGCTTGTGTCAGATAGTCATTGTGAAGCAGTTAAAGGTGCATGTTCAATTGATGTTTTGATGAGGTCCTCGGTTATGCCAAGTTCAAGCGCGGCTTGGATTTGGATGATGTTTGTGGCGGTTGAGCCCATTGAGGCTGTTGGGAGAGTAGCAGATGATATTCGGGTTATCAGCGAAGCGATTGTGACTTGGCTCAAACTTCGAGTCAAGGTGGAGATTGTTAAAATATGTCTTGAGTTTGAGCTCGAAATGAAAATATAAATATTTCGAATTAAATATTTTCTATTTTGTCTTGATATCAAGTTAGAATCGTCCAAGCAAAATAGAGAGAAAATATTGGCAGATCAATATTCGGATTCCGTAGATTTTGTATGGGACCTTTGAATTTGAATTGGACCATGGGATATTCATTCACAATGGACAGAAGATGTCGACAAAAAAGAAATAAAGTGAAGATTTGCCTTCCTATTTCTTTTTTTTTATATAGTTGCGTGCAAGAGAAGAAGTCCATGTTGGACTTTCTTAGGTTGACCGCACATGATTCAAGAGGAAGTCGATCTGCTTGTTCCTCTGCGTGATATACATGCGTATATATAATATTATATGGTTGGATGTTTTTGCGCCGTGGTTGACACAGTGTGGGTCTTTCTTTCATATAAAAAGATAAGGGCATCGTTACTGAGAAAGGAGCAGCGGGGTCTTTGTATGTTCATGTTCGGAGAAAAGGAAGACACGAAGATCATGATCCTTGAGGCGCCGCATCTATGAGTGCTTGGTGAGCCTGCGAAAACATCGAAGCGCCGATTCGTCGAGTGCTTGGCAAAGGTCCATCTTCGTGGAATTACATCAAATATTCAAGTGTCGAAACCGATTAAATCTCAAGGTTAGATTTGTATAATTCCTTTGTGAGATTGAGATATTATTTCATTAGGAATTTGGGGCTAAACACTTGTGGGTTATTTGGATGTAATTGGGGCTTGGGAAACACTAAGAGTGTTTGAGTGACTCAAGTATGGTTTGTAATCTCCGTGTATCGCTCGTTCTATAGTGGAATTCGTTATTGCTCTCCCCGTGGACGTAGGTCTCTACGACCGAACCACGTACATCTGGTGTCTGATTTACTTTTCTTGTTCTGTCTATATTTATTGTTCAATTGCTTGTTCCGCGTAATAATGAGTATGTTTTATGAGGTCTTTGATAGATCTGATGGGCAAAAAGTATGAAGGTTTGGAGAAATCAGAGTAGGGATTCATAAGAGGAAGCTAAGTTTCCGAGATCTTGCTATCATCAGAAAGATAGGCTACCCCATACAAATAGTCCATGTTGGAAGCTGCAGATTTTCAAAGTTTAGGAGGAGGGGCCAATGAGACTGGAGATTAAGGTGAACAGGAAAATGTCTGTAGAAGTTTCCATGGGAATGAAGTTCTTCTCACCATACAGGTCCTGGCTTAGAACCCTAATCTTATATTCGAGCACGACATCAATCGAGCAGACCCGATAGAACTAGATGTATTGATTTGAAGTCGAATTTTGAGAATGACCCATTGGCCTTACTCGTTGCCATGTCGAGTAAGTAAGCAAGTGTTGAACAATGAAATTTTTTAGCCTCTTTTGACAAATTGAAAATGCGCTCATGATGTCATCCAAAAGAGCTACTTTAAAGTTCGATGATCAACCTCATGTTCTTCATAATATGTCGATACCTCTTTCGAATGTTGAAAAGATTCAAATGATCAAAGAATGAGGTCGTGGAGATACCTGACTTTGCTGCCGCAAACCCCAACCTAGCGACAGTCGCTGGAGAGGTAGCCTGGCACAGCAGAGAGGCGGCCCATCGCGATGGAGAGGTGGTGATGATGGAAAAAACATGATTTTCCTCGTGTCTGCTTTCTTAAGAAATCCTATTCAAATCTATCTCATCCCCTCTTCTATTATATTTTTATCCGGACTATATCTCATATCCCCTTTTATTCTATCTTGAACATATGTCAAACACATGATAGAATAAAATTTATCATATCATTACCTTAAAGAGCATGTAATTAATTACGTTTCGGCGAGTTCCCCTCACGAGCTCCACTAAAACCAGCAGGAAGGAGCACGACGACAACGACATCAATGGCATCTTGCCTGGTTCCCAGAATACATAAACATGTACAGATTCCAAGCTTCCAAAACAATGTAACTAGCCACCATGACCATCATTTCCTCACAAGAGCAAGAATGGACCTTGCGGCACACATCACCGGCTTCGAACCGGACAAAACCTACCTTACCAAACGGGCTAAGGTCGGTCGGTTAGTCGTTCGATCAGGACTCTTCGGGCATCGACCCGATTGAGAAACATGTGAAAATGGGCGCGGCACTTGAAAAGGGCTTAAACACTGCATATATATATTATGGAAGGTTTGTGTACAAAGTAGGTTCAAGGGGGCTAAAAAGGCAAAAGAGAACAAGCACCGTGAATAACCCGAACATCCCACATTAGACCGAGCACCATTTCCTTACAACGACCGGCAGAAACCTTATATTCCTAGGACGAAAAATCCGCTGCTTGATCAATCCTAGGAGGAGAAAAGAGAAAGGAGAAAAGAAGCAGCGCAAAAGGTAGACAAGGCTAGCTAAGTTTATCAGTATTTTGACCTCCCCATAGAGAGAGTTAACAAAATTATGGAGGAGACCCGCATGCCAAATCCATCATCAACCAGACCAAACCCTAGGAATGGCCTTGCACACCAAGGAATTCTTCATCTCCATCGACAGCTTCAGGCGCTCGGACAAGTCCACCCCGCGATCCGAACCGACCCACTTAAAGTTCTGCAGCAGCTGCGCGAGCCAGAGCTCCACCGTGGCCAGCCCCATGGCCTTGCCGGGGCAGACCCTCCTCCCTGACCCGAACGGAGCTAGCCTCATGTCTGAGCCCATGATCGCCACCCCGCCTCCAGTGCCCTCCTCCAAAAACCTCTCCGGCTTGAACTCGCCCGGGTCCGGCCAGACCGCCTCGTCATGGGTTATCGCCCACATGTTCACCATGGCCGTGGTCCCGGCCGGGATGAAGTGGCCGCCAAGGTGGGTATCGTGGACGGCGAGCCTGGCCCAGGACAGGAGCGGGCCAGGCGGGTGCATCCTCAGGGTCTCCTTGACAATGGCCCGGAGGTACGGGAGCCCCAGGAGGTCGGAGTCCATGACGGGCCGGGCCGATCCGATGGCAGCGTCGATCTCCGCCTGGGCCTTGGCCTGGACGTCAGGGTGGAGGACCATCCTGGCTAGGATCCACTCCAGGAGGATAGCGACCGTGTCAGTGCCTCTGAATATCATTTCCTGATCAAAACATGCCCAGACAAAAAAGAAAACAAAAAGATTTCACCTTTCCGTTCTCATCAAAACAAAGAACACCACCACCTCGCTAATCCGTCCTCGCGACGGACCATGCGAGATCACCTACAGGAAATTAAAAACAAACGAGCAAACAGAACATGGCCAACAGCAGATAAACAAGGAGATGGATAAGGAATGAGAACAAGATAAAAAGGAGGTGATGATGGGCCAAAAAAAAAATATTCAGATTCTCGACATCTTGGGACGTCCCAGAAAAACAAAAGCAGAGGAAAATGCAATAAGCATCCATCCACAATGAACCAGAAGATGCAAAAGAAGGCTGGCCAGCACAAAGCATTCCGCATGGAAAGGAAAAAAGAAAACCTAGGAAACGCATCTAAACGCCGAAATATCCCGACCACGAATTTTTTTTTTTATATTGCATGTCTGCTCAAGCGAGAATCAGATTTATGACTCGACACCATGAAGAACCGACGTTGTTCTGAAGCATGTAATTCTTTCTCGTAGGAAAACGAAGCGACGCAGACCATGTACAGTCGAGAATGGAGTTACCCAGAGAACGGCAATCATGTCGGCGTCGCTGAGGCGGTTCTCCTTCTCCAAGTCGAGCAGGACGTCGACGAAATCTCCGGACCCATCGTCCTCTTCCTCGCTCTGACCTCTCGCGGCCTTCCTCTTCATCCTGTGATCCTCGATGATCCGACCCACGAAGGCGTTCACCTTGTCGCGGAGCTTCCGGCACCTCCCCCTCACGCCCTGCAAGTCCAGCCGGCGCAGGAGAGGGAAGTGGTCGCCCCAGTTGAACACGCCGAGCAGCTCGTACCCTTCGCTCACCAGGCGCTCCAGCTCGAGCCCGCCGCTCCTCCCGTAGCCGCCGCCATTGCTGCCGCCGAAGTCGTAGGACCTCCCGAACACGGTCATCATCACATTGTTGAGCGAACAGAAGTGCAGCACCTTCCTCGCCCCGACCTCGCCGCTCTCCTCCATCAGGCACTTGATCTCCCCCACCATTTGGAGCCCTACCTGGGCTCGGAACCTCCCGAAGGCGGCGACCCTCCTCGGGCTGAACAGGTGGGTAGCGGAGATCCTCCTCAGGTTGCGCCAGTACTCGCCGTACGGGGCGAACCCCATCGCACGGTGGAACAGGAGCTCGTACGCCGACTCCTTCACGGGTCGGTCGGCAAAGGCCGAGCTGTTCAACATCTCTTTCGCGGTCTCCGGTTCGCTCGAGATGACGAAGCGGGTGAACCCAACCGAGAACGCCATCAGCTTCTTGGCCTCCAGAGCCCTAGAGAGCTCGTCGAGGACCCGGTGAGTCAGGGACCCGGTGAAGGCGAATACGAGGCCGAGCACGGGGACGCCGGAGGGGCCCGGCACGGACGTGGCAGCTGCGGTGCCGTTGCTCTCGGCGGGGCGGGCCTTCGCTAGAGCCCAGGCGAGGCCGCCGGGCCACAGCCAGAAGGCGAAAATGGCGGCGAAGAGGACGAAGCAGAGGGAGAGCTGGAGGCTGAGAACGGAGTGGGAAGGACCCGGCTGCAGTGCGAGGAGGGTGAAGGGCTCGTCGGGGGACATGGCGGCCATGGGGGGACTGCTGTTGAGGGAGACGAGGAGACTGCAATAGATGGCGGAAGATGAAGAGGGAAGAGGCAAAGGAGAGTGAAAACGAAGAGGTGGTGAACAGAGTGAGTGAGTGAGGGCGTATATATAGAAACAGTTGGCCAAGCACTTCTTTTTAACCCTTGGGCCTCTCCCTTGGGCCAGGCACGTCTTTTCGGCCAAGCACTTCTTTTTAACCCTTTAGGGGGTATTTTGGTCATGCATGGGTGGTGGGGATTCACCAAGGCACCTGCCTTTAAGGGTGGGTACGGGAACATTTCTGTTCCTGGGCACTGTTTTTGAACAGAAATATTTTTCTGTGTTTCTGTTTTTACCTACGATTTTTGGGAACAGAAACGCATTTGGTAAATAAAAAAAAAAAAAATCTGTCGCCGGTAGTGGGCGGCGGCGGGCGACGGCGACGGGCAATGGCCGGTGACCAGTGGGCGGCCGCCGACGACCTGCGAGCGGCAGCCTGTGGCAGATGACCGGCAACCGACCGGCGGGCGCCGGCGACCAACGGGCAGCAGCGACGGCCGACGAGTGGTGACGGTATCGACGGCGATGGGTGGTGATTCCAAAACCCAGAAATAATATTTTTTTTGTTTATTCAAAAGTGTTCCCGAGCACAAAAGTGTTCCTCAAAACACTTTTGGAACATTTTTAAACCATATGCGTTTCTATTCCAAAAGCGTTCCGAGAACACTTTTGGAACAGAAATACTCTCACTGGAGTGTTTCTGGAGCGTTCCCATACGCACCATAAGGCTTGTGATCCTTACCCCTCTCAGATTCGGATCCCCTGCCTTAAAAGTAGGGGATCCCTTAAATCCCCAACACCCATTGTTTTAGGGGGGTATTTTGGTCATGCATGGATGGTAGGGATTCACCAAGGCACCTGCCTTTAAGGCAGGTGATCCTTACCCCTCTCGCTTCTTTAACCATGGGTAGAGAGGGGGCAGAGAGAGGGTCAATTTGCCCTCTTTTATTTCTTAAAAAATAAAGTATAATTTTGCTTTTTTTTAGGTTAATATCACGAAAAACTCCAAATTGATATATTTATGACAAATTTATCCCAAATTATTTTTTTAACTACCAAAAATCCTAAATTGGTACACTTGTGACAAATTTACCCCAAACTATTTTTTTACCACTAAAAATCCTAAATTGGTACACTTATGACAAATTTATCCCAAACTAATTTTTTTTACTATTGAAAATCCCAAACTGGTACATATATAACAAATTTACACTTTGTTAGTTTTTGTTAAATTGAGTTAATACCATAAAAAATTCCAAGTTGATGCACCTGTAGCAAACATAGGATAACGTATATACCCGACAATTGTCGCGTATCATCCAACTCATTAATTCGATGGTAAAATTTAAGGAAAACTAACGGATGGTAAATTTGTCACAATTGTATCAGTTTGGGTTTTTTGGTGGTATTAACCCTTTTTTTTTTGTCTTACAATTTTGGCACTTGATTTTGCAAGGGATTTGGCCTTTGACGTTGGTCATTTTTCTACACTACATAGAAATAGAATGTGACTATGGACCGTGGCATTGATGCACTAATGTTGCCCTACGATGGTTTGTATGGTGCATGGGGGATGGAAATGTAAAATGCGACACCTTTTGCAATTCCATGGACCTATAAATGGAAAATTTGGTGAGGTGGTGGGGTTGCACGGACGGGGAGAATGTTTTGAGTGTTTTGAATGTGGTGTGGAATGATCTCGTGCGTGCCATTGGAATCATTTCGGTAGCCGCTTAGTTCGGCGCTCGGCTTATGCGGGAGGATGTGTGCGCGCCAAGGGAAACCTGACTGCCGAACTATTTTCCCATGTTTGAAGAACTTGCCCGTGTCTCCGTCGGGAGGATCGGGCCGGCTTCCTTCATTCGAATCTTCACGCGAGTTGCCGGGCATAGAAGTACGCTTTGATTGGCACGGGTGATCGATCGATCGCTCGGGTTGCTTCGCATTCGGTCAAAGCTATGTGTTGAGGCCGGGAGTCGCGTAATGGATGAGCCGGACCACAACGGGTTTTGAAGTAGGAGGAGATGATATCTGCCACCTACTTGGATGCCACGTCGGATCATGTTTGACAACCCATGACCACATTGATCGGGGTGTTTGAAATAGGATCCGGATGACCTGACATTAGGGTTTTCATGACATGATTATCATTACTCAAATCAGGGCATCAGGGCGTTCAAATGAAAATGGACAGACAAGAATGAGCCATGTCATTTGTTGAGAGTGCGGGAAAAAATTAGAACGGAATTTTTTTGGGGTTTGAAAAATTTAGAATCACAACCCTCTCTCAAATCATGCTGTCCATTTTTATTTGGTCGGCCTGATTTGAGTAATAGTAAGCATGTCACGAAAATTAAAATGTTAGGTAATCCAAACCCTTTGAAATATCTAATGCTATCATTTACTGATCTCATTGTTTGGTGGTTGTTCTTGAACTCATCCGCCTTTAGCTTTTCAAATCTTGTCTTTGGGAAGACCAAAAAAAAAAAAAAATTCTGGTCTTTTGGCATGAGGAAACAAAATCTTATTAGAGAGCTTCAGACTGACCTCATCTCTCTTTCTTTGCTTAAATAGTCTTGATGTCCGAGAATCTTATAATGCCAGCCTAGTTTTAATTTTTTTGCGAAAAGTAAATAATTTGAAAATATTTTCTTATTAAAAATAAATGAACAAAAAATATTTTCATCATTTACGAAAATTATTTAGACTTAATTGTTGTCAATAATAAAAAATTTCTCCATTGACTAACAATTTCAAGCGATAAAAAGAGTTCTTTTTAGGAAAATATTTTTTTAAACTACTCTTTTTCCCATGGATCAAACGGAGTCTTGATTGATAGAAAATGTAGTATGCAAATGTTGAAATCCTAATACCCTTTTCAAAAAAATTATTCTATTCACCTGCCTTCAACATAATAAACAAAAAAATACATCATTTTGAGGATATGTGTCTTTTAGTTGCCGTCGGGGTGGCGGCGACAGCGAAAATCGATGGTGACGGCGATTATTAGGGGGTGCATGATTATCATTCTCTTTCAGGACTCTATTTCTGGCAAGAAATAGATTTTTCGATTTCTATTTCCTAGACTAATTTTTCAACCAAAAATCGCGTTTAACATCGATATAATTTTTGTATTTCCGAAAAAGAAATTCGTTTGATAATAGCATAAAATTTCTATTTTCGGTGACCGACGGCGACGGCCTGCTACTGCGGCGGGCCGGCGAGCTGGCGACCGACGGCGGCGGTGATCGACGGCGACGGCGACCGACGGCAGCGGGCAGCGATCGCTGCGGTGGGCCGGCGACCGGCGAGGGGCCGCGACCGCTCGAGGCGGCGACCGGCGACTGCGGTGGCAGGCGACAAATTTTTTCTATTTCTCAAATCTGTTTCAGAAACAAAAAAGTTACTTTTTTCTATTTCTCAAATCTCAGCCAAATCTATTTCTCAGCCAAAAAACTAGCTCGGAAATAAAATAAAATAAACTAAACTACATTGCGTTGTCAAAAGCATTTCTGTTCCAAAGCTATTCCTCATAACAAAAAAATTAAAAAACAGAGAAATAGAGAGACAATCATGCACCCCTTAAGCTACAAAGCCAATATTTGTTTTTTTAGTAATTTCATTATTAGGTAAACAAATCGTCACGTTACTAAATCATTGGCTTGGAAAAGTTTTGAAACAACATCGGATATTAAAAGAAAATAAAATCTAGGATGTCATTCCTCCCCCCGGGCCCCACCCCTCTTTTTTTTTTTTCCCCATCAATGGCCCAATTTGTATCACTGCCATTCATTTATGATGGGAGGTTTGACCAGAGTCATGGAGAAAGTATGTCAGTGAGATTTTTCGAAATGAAGCAACCAGGAATATCTGCAGGCTTTTGTTGTGGCTTGCGAGAGTAGCTAAAAGATCTTCACCAGGTTGGCGTATGAAGGGAGGGGAGAGAGAGAGAGAGAGAGGGGGAACCCACGCCACCGTCCTCGTCCTCGTCATCATCACCTCCGCCAACGCCGTCGCCGCCGCTGCCGGTCCTCGTCCCCTGGCCGCCGTGGCGAGGGGTGGCGCCGGCGCGTCAGACGCTGTCGTGATCAGTCGGCGAGGGAGAGAGAGGGGAGAGATTCAAACGTCTGGCGGTCTGGTCGTTTGACTGCTGAGTCGGTGGGGGCCCATGGGAGACGACAGCCAGCATCCAAAAAAAAAAAAACCAGCGGGGGGAAATCCGGCGGGAGATTCACATTCACGTTCCTGTCTGGGTCCCACCGACTCTCTCTCTCTCTCTTCCACTCGGTCAGTAGTCTAATCACTGCGAGCAGTGAGCACAGCCTCCACGGTCCTTCCCTCTCGGCCTCCAGCTTAGAAGGGGGGGTAGCTCATTACAGGCCTAGGACGTACCTCTTGTTCCCATTTTGAATGGCACCGAAACTTAACTTTAATACACGCATACATGTCACACGCAAGTATGACTCAGCCGTGGCTCGCCAGAGGTTCGAGATCGACAAGCTCGTCGCCACGGCCCAAGCCACCGGTTGACCGGGATGCTAGCGGCCAGGTTAGTTAGCGCACGAGGGTTGTCGCGATTGCGACCGAGCAATGCTGCAGTCGGAATCGAACCGGTAATCTTATGGACGACGGGTCGACTATCTGACCGAGGACTAGAGGATCTGGACAAGGAACGGCTCATACTAGGCTTTTATGATAGAGAAGGGGATATGAATGAATCGAACTGGACACTGATCATGGAGAGAGCAATTCTAAAATATACATGTGAGAATTGGAACTAACTCACAAAGGTACATTTTGACATAATGTCAATACTTAGTTTTGAAATTCCAAAATTTAGTGAGATCAGGTGAGTGTAGTGCCGGGATGGATGACCTTCTGGGAAGGTACCTACCTATACACCAAATAACAAAATCGTCAGGTTACCCCGAATGTATTATCCCTTCAAAAAAGATCGACGTGTTTTTTTTTTGTTTTTGTCTTTGAATTAGTTGGGAATTCCCTAATTTCATGTAATTTGTATTTTTCTAAGATTATTTATTTCGACCAAAGAGGGAAAAATATGAAACGGGAGGAGTGGGCAAGATTCCTACGCTGCCTTTGAGATGATAATACAAGAGATGAACGTGTGTTAACGAAAAGGCTTGATTAAGGATACGATAATCTAGTCTTATCTTAACTTGTGCATTGGTCGGGTCTGTTAAGATCTTGTGCAAATGTTTGTATTATCGACCATAATAGCTCCACGATTGATCTTATCATCCAAAATGACTTCGACTAAATGGTTTTCGAACTTTGACTCAATGTACAATGTGGTCTTTGAATTTTAGTCCAATGTACAATATCGTCTCTGATCTTTTAATTTGTTTAATATTACCCATATACTTTCGATACATATTCAATACAGTCCGTGAGTTATATGAAAATATTTAATGTTATCCCTGAATAGCGAGACAACACGATTTCATCTTCACAATTTTCATGAAATTTTACCGAGGAGCCCTCTCGAAACTCCATTAAGAAATCGAGTACAAAAAACCATGCTTCTTTAGCCGTTGATTCTCTTTGCGATAGTCACGATTAATATTCGTGGTAGAGAATGTTTGAAAGAAATGTGTTTTTTTTTGTACTTTAATTAAATGCTCAAAAGGAGATTTTTTTTTTTGGGTAAAAAAAAGGAGAAATTGGAATTTAGTATTTTTCCCAAGTCCAAGGAGAGGGAGGGACGTGTCATATGTTTTTTTTAGCGGCTGACAAAGATTTGGACCTTCGACCAAAAAAAAAAAAAAAGACAAAGATTTGGACCATTTGGTTCCACAAGAAACGAACCGAACAACAGATCCTCCAGTTCCCATACAACCATCTAGTTGCTATTCCGGCCTCCACCTGTCCCAATTCCGTGGCAGAATCGTAATTCTCGCTCCAAACTTGGTTCTTGTCTATAAAGACGTTAAAAAAAAAGGCCGAGTGGCAAATTTGTCATTTCTCCTCCAAGGGAAAGAGAGAAAAAAATTCAACCACCAAGTTACTTCGTTTTTGGAAAAATTTCTGAATAAGCACCTGAGTTGTATTTCTTTTCTCAAACAAGAGATTGAAGTGAACATTATTATAAGGAAAATGCTTACATGATAGTCTGGCATTACTATCAGTTATTTCTGACCGTAAATCTACACACCATCATAACGTGTTTTATATAAAACACTCATTAATTGAAAAATCTTGGCGTAAAAAAAAATAATAACAGTATTGTCAGACTATCGGAGTAGCAAAGCCCTTATTTCAAATAATGGCTAAATTCATACTCAAATAAGGCCCTGAAATGGCCATTGCAGTTTCAATTAAGGGCTCGACTTCCTTTGCCGGCAAAATATTTCGGCCAATCAACGGCATTTGACAATTAAATTATTTTTTAGTTTCTTGTTTTTCTTTGTTGTGGCCATCCAGCCACTGGCGGGGCTGACCCTCGCCCAGCCATTAGCGAAAAGGAAAGAAAAAAAAAATAGAAAAATGAAAGAAAAAGGCAAGGAAAAATAAAAATAAAAAATGTAAAGAAAGAAAATACCCTTGATAAGCCAGAATGTCAAACCCTTATTTTGAGGCTATCATGGTCATTTCAGACATTTATTTGAGAAAATAAGGTAACTTCAGGCTCTTATTTGAAATAATATCCTCTTCATGCCATTATTTGAGAAGAGTAGGACACTTCGGTCCTTATTTAAAAATTTCCCATCTTTTTATTACCTTACACCAAGTTGCATCCTGTTTGGATTTGCTTTGTTTGAGCAAATTTCACTATTTCTTTTTCCAAAATTTTAAAAATAGAAAAAATCATTATAATTTCTAAAATATTAGAAAATATTGATGTCAATTTAAGGGAAAATATTATACCCATTGAATAATTTTAGATAATTCCTGTTAAATAAAAATTAAAGAAGAAAGTCTAGATATGTAGCTTTTTTTTTTTAATACTTGAGCCAGGATCGTATAAACTCAATCCTTCATTTTGTATGAAAGCTAAATGAAATTTCGATTGTTGTGTAAGACTGAAAGAAGTTGCAAGCACTAATTAGAGGCTATTCTTATATATGTTCACCTAAATTTGTATCGAGTATTACCGATCAAGAGGGGGCGACCGCCTCTTAGTCGGTCAGAGGTTGGTGAAGGAATGGAATGAAACAATGAGATGCATGTTATTTTCAAAGGATGGACTTGATCTTTCTCTCTCACTCTCTTTTTTTCCGAGTAAAGAGAGTGTTATACGCCTCAAAATATGATTCCGTTTGATGCAGTTCCCAACGTTATCTTCCAACAACTGGCGAATCGTGCGGGTTCGAGGAGAATCATGTGTCTCTCTTCTCGGATTCTTCTCCCTTTTCTTAGGGTTTTCACAATGTCACAAAATGCAACATATCTAATAATTTTTTTTTCTTCTCTCTTGAGGGAATATCTGTCGAACCCTATTTCCCCTTGGCAAAGAAAATCTAAGATACAAATTCTCTTGGCTTCTTTCCCCTTTTTATACTTTGTGTTTTTGTCTCCCTTGTGTCGTCATCTTGGCACATTGAATTGATTGTCCGGAGGCGAAGTGTAGTGTAGATTTGGTCTTATTCTTTTCTTTGGCACACCCAATGCTAACTCTTCGAATCTATCTTTGTATATATGCCATTAGTCTTCTTTGGCACGTTGACCAATATTCTCCACCGTCTCTGTCCTCTCTTGCATTTTCTTTTTTGGGCCTTAATTAACTCCGGGCTGCGTTGGATCGTTCAGATACTTTTACATGTTAGGATAGGGTCGGATGGGACAAGAATAGATTTGCGACATTCTTAGTTGATGTCGGTATGAAATCTAGATATATATACGATACCGTTTTGCCTAAACGCAAGTTCTTCTCTCCCTTGGCGCCGTTGTCAATTTTCGAGCCTGTTTGGTTCAGCATTTGGCCAAAGGACTTTGAGTAAATACAAATATCTTTGGGCCAAAGACCTTTTCCAAAATGCAAGTAGTGTTTGGCAAAGTATTTTTTTAAAACACATTTGAAAGCAACTTTGACGTAAATGCCGTTTGGTTAAAAATATACTTTGTAAAGTATTTTTCCTTTTTTTATTTAAAAAAAAGTGGCGACGGGTGATCACCGGTGGCGGCGACGGGCTGTAGCGGCGGTCGACGGCTGTGACCGGGGACTGGCGATCGGCGAAGGGGCGACGACGTGCGACGGCGGCGATGATCGGCGCCAAGGATACCGGCTATTGGCGGAGGGGTGACGATTGTCGGCTAGAGGCGATTGGCGACGATGACGGACGTCGAACGATGGCGGCCAGCGGCGACTGGTGGTGGCGACCGCCGGTGGCCGCGGCGGTCTGCGATAGGCGGCGGCAGTCGGCGACAGGCGGCGGCTACCGACGACGGTTTACCTGCGGTGGGGAAACCGACAATCGGAGGAGGGGCGACGGCGGCGGGGACCGGCGGAGGCTGTGGCGACCGGCGGCAGTGGTGGCGACCTGCGGCCGCGGGCGGTAGGTGAATGTGACAATTTTTTTTTAAAAAAAAAAATTAGTTGCAAAAGTACCTCCAGAGATGCTTTGGCCTAAAGGCCTTTAGAGAGCATTTGAGATGCAATTGCATCTGCCCAAAGTGAGCTAAAAAATAAACCAAACAGCATTTGTATTTGGCTAATGGACTTTAGAACCACAATGCTCATCTCAAATGTTGAACCAAACAGGCCCGTCATCAACCCTCGGTCGGCTCGCCGTTGCCTTTTGTCGCCTCCTATTAGCCCTACCCTCTCTCTCTCTCTCTCTCTCTCTCTCTTTGAGCTTGTTGTCCATTGGCCTCGTGATCTCATGGCCATTAAGCTCCATGGCCGTTGAGATGAGTGCAATGTCGTGACCTAAAATTTGATTTAAATTTCAGGTTAATGCATTATCAGATTAATTAAATTAATTAACTAACCTAGTCCGAGTTCTCCCAAACTCTATCAATTCGCAACTTAGATTTGATTGATTTTTCTTATTTAGGAGCCGCCACTAATCTTTTTTTGTAGGTAGATGAGATACCTAAATAAAGTACATGAGAATACTTTATTTTCTGCTAACCAGAGATTTAAGTTCGGGGACTTAATTATGTTAATTTTTCAATTAACACCATTTCAGTACCATTCTTGTGACAATTTTCTTGATTGGCCAATTCAATTGATTTCAGTGAATGAATTAAGGTGTAATCTTTTGGAGATTTTCTTGATTACATGAATGTCATGCAAATGCAACTCTATGACATGAGACTACATGAGTGCAACTATATGCAAAATTTGAACATATAATGACATGAAACTATGTGACGAGAAAAATAACTATGCATGGTGACTTTAGAAAAATCAAAATTTTAATGCAAAAAGAAATGTAAATTTCTTCTTAGATGGCATGGCATAATAATGCATGAATGACAGGTAATATACATGAAATGCGAAAATTATGACTACCCTAAATGACATGGAATAATGCATGGACGACATGGAAAAATGCATGATATATTGTGAAAATTGAATTTTGATGCACTGAAAATATGAGTCCAATTCACATATCATGTGAAAATAGATGAACTATGCTAATGACATAATAAAAATGCATAACAAATTTAACTATATGAAATGCAAATGAAATATCATGACCTTTAATGAATTTTCAGTTTTTTCATGAAGAATTCATTCGACAATTAACACAAATTTGATTAAAATCCAATCTATATTAAGAGTCATCTTTGAATGCAATTTTCGAAATTTCAATTAAGATCAAGACAAGGAATTTTTTTTAAATGATTTTTATGATAAATTAATCAAATAAAGATATAATAAACCTGGAGCGTAATACACCTTATATTTCGAATTTTCATATGAATTCACTTCGTACCCTAGGGGTCGGGTTAGAAGGTAATTTATTCACGTCGTACCCCGGGGTAGGGTCAGATAGTGAATTATGAAATTTGTCGGTCCAGTCCCAAAGTTATGGAATAGGTTAGACAATTTCCTGTGCGGATGATGTCGTACTTCGAAGGTAAAATTTCGAGGGACAAGGTACATGGGAGCATGTATTATACTCAAGGTAGATTATAAAAATATTTGAATTAAAATGAATTGTCGGCCAACTAGGGATAGATGCCGAATTTTAAAGGGGATAAGCCCCTATCTACAAAGGATTCACATCTTTTAAAATTAGAAAAATTATCTCTTAGGA
This sequence comes from Rhodomyrtus psidioides, assembly GCA_021437785.1. Taxonomy (NCBI): domain Eukaryota; kingdom Viridiplantae; phylum Streptophyta; class Magnoliopsida; order Myrtales; family Myrtaceae; genus Rhodomyrtus; species Rhodomyrtus psidioides. Next base: position 7,091,002 of record JAILYB010000020.1, on the reverse strand, counting down.
TTTTCAAGATAATTGAGATAACTTCCAAATTTTAAAGATATCTTCAATATTTCTGAAACATTTGATTAAGTCATGAGATATTACTCCGATATTTCGAAAATATGTTGATATCTTACATGATGTGATTAAAAATTTTGATTGCTTCGAAATCTTATCACCAAAAGACATGTATCACATTCAGGATAAGCAAGATATCTCTAGATTTATTCAAAAATTTCGAACGTGCAAGATTAGGCAACATAAATTTCTTATGGATATGCTCGAAGTGATTCGAAAATATATATACACAATATCTCACGATGTTCCATATTCGAGACTTCAAATTAAGTAACATAATCTATCTGGAAACCATGTCATAATCACGGGATAGAGTAATTACCTAATTTGAACTTTGAAACCAAAATTGCGCACCAAGCCTCAAGTGATGGACTGCACGGGTAGGGAAATTCGTACGCACGATTAGGATTTGCAAGACGAAATCACAGCATCTATTTCGCACCTTAATCAGCACTGAACAGTGGAGAAATTGCACCAAAAAGTATGGTAATTGGTTTCAAACAGTGAGCAAATAATCTGCACCGAATCAGCAAGTAAAACCACCGAAACAATGCTGATTTTTAGCCTGGAAAGCAGCGAAACAAACCCAAAACAGCAGTATTTTATCCTTGCATATGACAACTTTCAGAGAAAATCTTTCTCTCATATTCATATTAACAATTGGAATTCTGCATATATACAGCCATTCCCTTGTGTCTAACGTTATGATAACAGAATACTACAAAATAAGGAAATAAAATCATCTACGATACCTCCCTAACTTACACGATATGATACAGCGCGTCAAATCCTTATAAGATAAGGAAATAAAATCTCACTTCAACACCCCCTCAAGTAGGTGAAAAAATATGTTTGATCCCCAACTTGTCAAGTGAGTTTCTAAACTCCCTTCCAGATATGGCTTTAGTGAGCATGTCTGCAAGTTGGTCAGCTGACCTGACAAACGGTACTCCAATCACTTCTTCTTCCAGCTTTTCCTTAATAAAATTGCGATATATCTTAATGTGTTTAGTTCGATCATGTTGTGCAGGATTCTGATCAATATCAATGGCCGCCTTATTGTCACAAAACAACTGTATTGCACTCTCGGGGAAAAAACCAAATTCGGACAGCAACCTCTCGAGCTAGAGTAGTTCGCAAATGCCTTTTGCCACACCCCTAAACTCCGCCTCTATACTCGAGAGGAAAACGACCTTCTGCTTCTTGCTTTGTCATATAACCAAGTTCCCTCCCACCATGGTGAGATACCTTGAAGTAGACCTCTGATTAGTCAAGTTGCCGGCCCAATCGGCATCCTTATATCCTAACATCAATATGACAATGTTTTCCAAAAAAACAATCATCTCCCAGGTGCACCCTTCAAATATCTTAAAATCCGGATTATTGTTTCCATATGATCCTTCCTCGGGTCATGCATAAACTGGCTTACCATGCTCACTGCATAGGCAATGTTTGGCCGAGTATGTGAGAGGTAAATTAGCCTTCCTATCAATCGCTGATACACCTCCTTATTAGTCACAACTTGATCAGCGCCTTGTTGTAATCTGTGATTTTGAACGATTGGAGTGTCAATTGGTGCACATTCTAACATACCAGTTTCTGCAACAAGATCTAGCACGTACTTCCGCCGAGATAAGAAAATTCCCTCCTTGGATCACGCTACTTCAATCGTTAAAAAATACTTTAATTCTCCGAGGTCCTTCATTTCGAAATCATCACTGAGCCTAGCCTTGAGTCTCGAGATCTCACTCGAGTTATTCCCAGTGATAATGATATCATCAACGTATATAATCAAGAGGGTTACCTTGGATTCCCGTCGGCATACAAAAGAGTTTGATCAGAGTTGCACTGTTTGTACCCCACACCACTCCATAGCTGAACTGAACCTTCCAAACCATGCCCGGGGAGATTGTTTGAGTCCATAGAGTGACCGATTTAACCTGTATACAACTTCTAGATTGTCTTTGCAAGTATACCATGGTGGAATCTTCATGTAAATCTCATCTTTCAAATCTCTGTGGAGAAAAGCATTTTTCACATCAAGTTGGTGCAGAGGCCACTCCATGTTAGCCGCGAGTGATACTAGGACACGTACAGTGTTTAGTTTTGCCACCGGCGAGAACGTCTCCTTGTAATCAACTCCATAAGTTTGAGTAGACCCATTTGCCACTAACCGTGCCTTGTACCTCTCGTTCGACCCATCTGCTTTGTTCTTAATAGTAAACACCCACTTGCAGCCTACATCCCTTTTTTTTTCCCGCGGGAGATTGACTAGACTCCAAATGTTGTTTTTATCTAGTGCTACCATTTCTATTTTCATGGCCGCAACCCACTTCGGACTTCTGATTGCCTCTTCCACCCGTTTTGGAATTTTCTCAGCTGAGACATTGTTGATAAAGGCTTTATATGATTCTGAGAGTTTTCCTGTAGATACATAGTTGATGATTGGATACTTGGCATTTTCTAATTTTCGTTCGGGAGAGTACCGATCAGGTGGCTTGCCCCTGTTATGTCTTTCGGGAAGAACATACGTTTGACAAGTATAAGAAATATCTGAAATACCAGGTGGAATAGATTTTACTTCAAGCGCATTCGCATGAGTTTGGTCGGGTGCTATAGAGGACGAAGGATTGACTCTTGCTTGTTTCTCTTCGTCTTTTCTTCATTCTGATTCAGAGTTAATACTCTCTATTTCTGAAGTTTCAAATTCATCACCATTGATCAGCTGAGTTCTTTGTTCTGTTCTTGACCCTACTCCAACCGCAGGCTGAGCCGAATCTGTAGTTGGAGTGATCGTAGTCTGTGAAGGATGCACGGCAATCTCCGGTTGTTCTGTCCCAAGTTGAGTTATTCTCTGCTTGACAAACCACCACTGTCCATCCTCTTTATCTTCTATTATTATATAATCTCGGCTCGGAGCAGAGAAAAACATATCTGATTCAACAAAGGTAACATCTAATGTGACATGTATCTTCTTTGTATTGGGATTGTAACAACGGTAACCATTCTTGTGTGATCCATAGCCCACGAACACACATCGTTCTGCATGAGGATCCAGCTTCGTTCTCTGATTTTTGTATAAGTGCACAAATGCTACACACCCATACACTTTAGGAGATAATGTCAAGACAGACGGAAGTTCTACATGCTTCGCCAATGCTTGTAATGGAGTTTGGAACCCCAGGACCCGAGAAGACATCCTGTTCATCAAGTAAACAGCAGTAATCACAACCGTGTGCCGTAGCCTCTTTGGCACATTACCCCTATAAGCAAGGCTCTTTCCGATATATGCCGGTTTTTTCGTTCTGCTATCCTGTTTTGCTGTGGAGTTTGAGAACACAAAATCTCATGAATGACTCCTTGTATCCTAAGATATTCAACAAGCTTCCCATTAACATACTCACCCCCGTTGTCAGACCGAAGTGTATGAATCTTTACTCCGAATTGGGTTTTTACCATTTCATGAAATGTTTCAAATATGCATGTTACCTCATCCTTATGTTTCATCATGTAAAGCCAAGTCATACGTGTACAATCGTCAACAAAACTGACAAACCATCTAAAACCACAAGTGGTAGAAATTGGGGAAGCTCCCCATACATCAGAGTGAACAATAAAAAAATGTTTAGTTGTTTTGTTCATAGTAGGAGAAAAGTGAACACGATGGCTCTTGGCTTTAATACATGTGCCACAAGTAAACAATGATTCTGATAAACTACGAAATAAATCTATGAACAAGATCTTCAAATGCCCAAACGAAGGATACCCCAAACGACGATGCCATAACTGAATTTGCTCTTTCTTTTCATCAGTTTGACCCCTGGCTTGGAATACCCAGCTGATACCCACTTCATCCACAAAGTAGATTCCATCCCTCTTAGTACCACGCCCAATAATCTCCTTTGTGCGAATGTCCTGAAAAAGGCAAAATTCGGGGTACATGTATACAACATTGCAGTTTACTAGTAAGTTATGCAGCTGATAACAACCTACTCGACAATGAGGGTACAAGCAATATGTTAGATAAAGATAGATTATGGGATAGCTTAACATCACTAGCCCTAGACACACATGAACTAAGGCCATTTGCATTGACAATGAAATCGCGTCTCGGTATAGAAGAATTCATAAGGTCATGTAGATCGAAGGTCATATGATCCGTAGCTCCGGAGTCAATAATCTAGCCTGAGTTTTTTCCTTTAGGGGAGACCGAAAGACATGTCCCGAAGGTACCTTCCGGAGAGTCAATCGGTATCTGATCTAGCACAAGTGAGAGATTAGATCCACCGAAGACCATTTCCGCCTTGCCCGAATTCTTTCCCCAGCTCTTTTCTACCTTTTTCTTCTTCTGTAGCTCCTCCCACCAATCAGGATAGCCGTGGAGCTTGAAACATGTGTCTCTATTGTGTTTAGAGTTGCCGCAGTGGGAACACCCCTCAGTGGTAACCTGTCTCCCTCCTGATCTGGGTCGATGGCTATCAAAATTTCCTTCCAGCCTTAGCTGAGTCTCTGGATAACCACGTTGGGAAACCATTGTCGCTCCATCGCCTTCCAGTTCACCTGACGATAACATCATCTCCTGCCTCATGTCTTCCCTTCTGATCCGAGCGTAAGCTTGTTCAACCGTAGGAAACGGTTGCATCTAGAGGACGTCTGCCCTTACGTTGTCCAATCTATCATCGAGACCATCAAGAAATTGGTATACCCTATCCTCCTGTATAGCCGTAGCATACCTGGCGATGTCAATAGTGCACGTCATTGGGATTGGCCGTCGAAAATCTATTTCTCGCCAGATGCCTTGAAGGTTATTGTAATAGGTCTCGATCGGTCCACCACCCTGCTTCATCCGAGACACCCTACGCTTAAGATCATAGACTTGAGAGGTATCGTTGCCATAACAAAATGTTGTTGCTACGGCGTCCCACATAGTTTTAGCAGTTGGAAATCGTATGAAATTTCCAATCAATCCTGGGTCCATTGAATTGATAAGCCAACTCTTAACAATATAGTCATCGGTCTTCCACTTCCGGTATCCTGGGTAGGTCGAAATCGGCTGTGGAGTCTCACCGGTCAAATATCCCAACTTGTCTTTACCGGAGACATACATCTCGACAATTTGGGACCAAAGACCATAGTTCTTGCCATCAAGCTTAACAACGATCGGTGGTGCAGCAGTTTCGGTTGGGGTAGAAGTTTGGTTCTAGGTCAAAAGCTTCTTCATTGTCTCTGTGAGGTTTTCAAGGATAGCCGAAGTTGCGTCGCCATTGCCACCGAGATGAGGGCCAATGGCTTGGTTCTAGTCGTTCATGGTAGTTTCTGATCCTAGGAACGAGGGCGCTCTGATACCATGACAACTTTCAGAGAAAATCTTTCTCTCATATTCATATTAACAATTGGAATTCTGCATATATACAACCCTTCCCTTGTGTCTAACGTCATGATAAAAGAACACTACAAAAATAAGAAAATAAAATTATCTACGATACCTCCCTAACTTACACGATACGATACAGCACATCAAATCCTTATAAGATAAGGAAATAAAAATCTCACTTCAACATCATAGCATCAGAACTTTTAGAAAGGACATCAGGGAGTTTTGGGCATCGATCAGTAAAAATACCAACACCAATTAACAGCGAAACAGTAGCCAAACAGATGCAAAATAGTGGCAAAGATCAACACTGAACAACAGACTACAACTACCAAGATTGGGACTTTGAAGCAATAAAAATTGACATCAAACCGTGTATGATGAGAGGCCAAACAGAAGAAGAATTTTGTCCTGAATGGCAAGGGACCTTCAAGGAAATGTGAGTAAGGAAGTTCCCACTCACTTTGCCGAAATCAACAATTGTCGAGGCTCCTTTTGGCTTTCTCCCCTATCCACTCTCTTTCACGTGAGCTTTGAATTTTCTATGAATAATGCGTGGATCCCCCCTTTCAACTCTAAGCGTACTATGGTATATATAGAATAAGAGAAAGCCTTGACGTAGGGTTTATTCTTGTCTTCCAGATTAAAAAAAAATCAGGCCAAGGTAGGATTAGATATAGGCCGTTAGATAAAAAATTCTAACCTTGAGGAGTCCTAATGGACTAGAACACCTTAATTTTCGGAGAGGTGCAAGAGGGCTAGCCGTGGATTGCTCATTTGTGGGCTCATTTGCGCAAGTTTGGGCTCAAATCAGGCTCAAATTAACTAGATAATTAATTAATTAAAAGCCTAAAGGTTGTGTTTGGTCGTCCGTATAAAGCTTGAGATATGATATGTTTTATCCTATCCTGTGTTTGGTAGGTGTCTCGGATAATATAATGTTGTATATAGAGGGAATATAACCCGGCTAAAAAAATCCGGGGAGGGGGTAGGATAAAGCCGGATAGGATTTCTCTTATCCGTCGTCCCCAAAAACCAGCCAATGCGTTGACTCGATGTTCCCCATAACCCCTAGCTCCACCTTCTTCTTCCTCTCCAAGCCCTCCTTTCTCTTCGCCGCGCAGCCCTCCCTCGCCTGCCGCGCCGCCGGCGATGTCCCCGCCGGCCCGGCATTCCGAGGTGGCTCCAGTTCCCGGTGGCGTCCGCCACGGATGCGGCGAGGGTGAGGTAGAACTTCGACACCGAGGCAAGGAGGTGGCGGCAACGGCAACGTGAAGGCAAATGCGATGGAGAAGAGTGGTCGCGGGATGGGAAGAGCTACTTGACGGATGACGGCGATGCTCTCCCCCTCCCCATGACGTACCCGAATTCGTCACCTATGACCCCCTGAGGAAATTGACAAGCGACTTTGCTGTGATCCTGTAGTTGAGGTTTTACCCTGGCTAATATGTTGAATTGTACTTCGGAGGTTGCTGCAGATCAGTTGCTTGCTTATTTGGCCTTCAAAGTTTCGTTTTGATGAAGATTGCAAATGATAATGTCCTATAGGAGTAAGTGCGGAAGAATTGGCTCTGATGTGTCCTCTTATGATAGGAGAATTGAGTAATGGGAGAACTCACATGTAGATTTTCGAAGGAATTATGGTTTTGATGCCCTGTTTTTGGTTTCTGGTGCATTTTGCTGGACTTTTTTCTTAGAGTACTGTACTGTTGTTTGTCGAATTTACGGTCAGAGCGGCAAAATGAGAGTGAAGAGCAATGAAGAACACAAATATGTGACGTTACACATGAAAAGGTTTCCTTCGGGTGGGCGCTCTATTTTCCATAGATTGCAACCTCTGCTTGATTGTGTTTGGAAAATGCTTCAAGTTCATGGGGCAAACATGAAGAGGATGATGACAATTTTCTTGTCTCATTTGTTTCTATTTTCATTTTTTTTTTTTGCAAAGAAGTTTGAAAATTTAATAAAATGTGCATATTTTCAAGTTTATTTGTGTATGAGAACGTTATTTTTATAGTAATAAGATCGAAATATTTTATGAGCATAAGGTAGGGGAATATATGTCCTTTATATTGATATACAGTTTCTACCAAACGCAGGATATGATAGGAAATGAGAATATCCGATTTTAAATCCACAGTTCACCAAACAGTGGAGAGGATATGGCTAAATCCATGGATTTCTTATCATATTCTATCTAATCCTATCCTGACCAGAATTCCCGACGACCAAACGTAGCCAAAAAGTTCAATGAGCGAAGATGGGCCAATTTGAAATAGGTCCATGAATTATATAAAATTTCGGTACATAAACTTCAAATCCCTGCAAATTTAATGTCCAAGTCGCTTGACAGAATTGAGCTCAAATCCGCTACCGATATCCAAACAAATGTATGATATTTTTTTTTTGGTAACCAAAAAATGCATGATATGATGTATGATAAAAATAAAAATGAAAAATGATTTAATTATTTTTGTTCAAAACTAAAAGCCTAGCTCTGATTTTTATGCAAAAATCATTGAAAAATATTAGTCAAAATTTAGGTATCAACATGCAACCATAGATATCTGGCCATAGAGCTCCTCCGTGACCAAGGTCGAGTCGAGCTCCGCCTTGCAAGAACTTTATATGTGTACATTAAGATCCACCACGTTGTAATCTATTGACTGAGATGGAGCTTAGGCTCATAGGTGTCAAATGAGTGGGCCGGGTCGGGTCGAATATGGTCCGGCTCATACTGACCCGTTTAACCCTTTTTAATCCACATTCAATGACCCATATCCGACCCGACTCACAATAGACCCATACTCGACCCGACTCACAACAGACCGGTACCCGACCCGACCCATTTTGATCAATATTACCAAATCACAATAATATTCTAAGAAAATAATATTACTAAAATGCTTCCATGCAATAAAAAAATTACTAATTTTTTTCTATTTTTTATAAAAAATATTAACCTCTCAAAAATACTTTATTATTAAACATATATTTTATTCAAAAATATTTTATTAATAAAAAATATCTTTTAAGTTTTTCAAAAAGTATTTTTATTTTATTTTGTTTTCATTTTTCTCCAGCGACCAATGGACGGCGGTCGACGAAGGGAGGGAGGCGGCGTCCAGTGACCGACAGTAGTGGCAACCGGGGGTCGGCGGCGGAGGGAGGTAGTTTTTATATTTTTAATTATATTTTATTTTTTGATTTATTTAATTCACTTATAAAAATATATTTTTTTAAAAAAAATAATAATAATAACAAAACCTTTGAGATCTTGGGCCCATTTGCAACTTGTGAAAGGAAGCTGTTTTCATGAGTCGAAAATGGGTCTACCCATTTTCATTCAACCCTTTACAAGCTTAGAACCCATATACAACCCATTTGTATCAAATATGGGTAAAAAATAGATCATTGACCCCATATTGACGGCTCTACTCATCATTGAGCACGGTACCTCCGTACCAAGGAGAGGATGAATGTAGGAATGCCATTAAATCTAGGCCGTCCAATTCAAAATGGAAGGCCCAGATCAATCCATAGTTTTAGTGGAAAATGATGTGGACTAATCTGGACGGTCCATTTTGAATTGGACGGTCCAAATCGATCATGACACACCTATCATCATGGTAGGAAATCCAGATTCGGCAATGAGAAGGTCAAAATCATCGAGACAATGGTAGCTACATGCACGGAAAAGTGTTGACAGAGGTTGCGGGTGGTTGTAGGATGGGGTGGAGAGAGAAGAGAGATGAGTGTTAGGGCGATATCCGAATATTTCCTCATCATATCATACCTCACGGTAAGACTTTTTTATTCGGATCGATTCCGATAATATCCAAAACACATCCAAATTTCGAAGGATGAACCGGAGTTATATCCAACCAAGCAAACACAGCCTGAAATTCCTTTGGTTTTGATTTTTCGCCTATATTCAGAAATTGAACCTCTAATTGCAAACAAGGAATGGTCGCTCTATTTATCTATTTTCCCTCAAGCCTGCCAGCTCGCTCATTCTATAGAATTCTTTCCTTCCTAATCAATTATCAGCAAAAAAGTGGATGCGCAGATCGGATCTTCAATGGGCCCGGCCTTGACTACACGCTAGCCTCGATTCCTACCTGGGCTGTGCTTGCAACGCAAAACCAACACAGGCCGACACCTCGCTTCTGAGAGGATACACCGACGTCGGCCATGTGGGCCGTAGCCAGCGACAAGACGGTTGGCTGGATGCAAACAAGTTCAAGCCCGGAGAAGTTCACGAATCGATCGACAAGTCGAGGGTCAGATCCGCCCTGGTAAGCCCCGTGAGCTTGTCTGAAGTTGAGATGCTTGATCAGCAGCTTCAGAGTTTGTTGGTTGCTTGTGGTGGCAAATTTGGACTGCCCAATTGAACCGTATGCTCCTTGAAAACCAGCATTTTCTGCGGCATTACATGCGGACACAAGCTCAACGGTTGATACCTACTCCACATGTCTTATGACCGACAATGTCATACAATGCAAGTCACGAAAAGAGAGAGACCTCGTCGTGGCGGCACATATTATTAGAACAGTCGGAGTGTCAAAGCAAGCGACAAGATCAATGAAATCCCGAACAAAGACGCAATCCAACTTTATATCTGTATTATGCACGGACCATGATCTAGAAACACTGTAGCCTTCATTTACTCAAATGCAAGAACAAGGCATTGGGACGCTGGCAAAACTCCATGTTTGAATCGGATGTCAGACCATCATTCAGTAGGTCCGGTAATACAGACTCCTAATTGTATGCAAGGCGGTATCTAATTCTCTTGTACCGCAAGGTTATCGCAACCTTCAGCCACCGAGGGCACTCTGGATTCAAGATCTCCCTCGCCGAATCCTGGGGATCTGCAGTAAAAACAGGACAATGTTAAGCAAACAACTGTCGCAATTTATAACTGAATGCACCGGAAATAAGAATATGGTCATCCCAGGTCGGCAAAAAGTGGCAGTCCATGGTCGCTTGAACCCAAGTGACGTCCGAGCGATTGGTCAATTCACTACTACATGTTCAACTTTATTTCAGATAGATCTAGTCTGGGAAATCTGAAAATTTTTTCCCTTTTGTTTTACCAAAACTTGGGTTTTTAACATTACAAAGTCAACAGTCCGGTAAGGTTTTCTCAAAAGCCAAACTGAACAGAGAACTTCTACAGGCTTCCTCATCCTGAAAACTGAATCTTCCGACCTGACCTGAACCAAAATTACCGGTTCAAGTCGCAGCTGGGTCAGGTCAGATTTCTAGGCCATGCTAGTAGGTTTGACCCAACAAGTTACAAGAGCATTTACAGCTGACTTCGTTTGAGTACTTAATAGTTTTTTCTTTTCAACTTCATATTAGTTCGCAATCAATGCATCATGCGAGTTAATTCATTAATTTCTACATCATTCAGGTAGTGCCTCCATAATTGGAGTAAAGAGCTTGTAGTAACAATGCCTCAACTCTGAAAACTGAATGCAAAAGGCTAAAATTAAGTATCACACTAGTGGATTCATCAGGTACATCTTCCTGTATATGGTCCACAATATAAGTTATGAAGTTCAAATCTTGACTAAAAAGCAATTTGACATTAAGGAGTCGCGTAAACCAGAATGGCATGGCCAGTATGCCTGCCAAACACCATTTGAAACTTTCCTTGCATCTGACCTAATTGTGAGAAGTCTGTTATGACAACAATTAAAACCTCATCAACATATACATTGACTGGATTAGCCAGACTAAACAACTGGAATGAATCTGTCAGGTCTAAACAGAGAGAATATTCACCAAATCATCTTTCCTCGAGGAAAAAGACTACATAGTCCAATGTAATAATTTAGTAGATTAAAGATTCCTGTCTCCAGAGTTGGTTGCATATTTTGACATTTTTATCGGGCTGGCAGCACAGTTATAGGTGCATATGAGGTATCAAAAGTAGTAAATAAAGCTGCAAATGATGAAAAGCAATATAAAGAAAAATCCTACCTTGTTATTAAGGTCGCATTGTCACTTGCAAGAATTATCCAATCAGTCTATCCTGTTTGGAGAAAGGTAACACTTAAGAAGCCTTGAAATGATAAGACCACGTTGTGAAACTGCTGCTACATGAGTCTCAGGAGCTGAGCACATTATTATCTATCACAAATAACACATTTGCTAAACAGTAATAAATACGTTGCATTTGCATAATTTGTATATACTTCACTGGTTATTTTCTTGATAAGGGAGCGCAGCTCAATAATAAATACAATTGCAAGTAAAACATCTATGTCATATTGAACTTAGAAGTAATAATAACAAGAAAGTTTGCCCACTGGATACTATTGTATAGAAGTAAAGACACGGATATGTAAACTGTGATACATATAAATAGCATAAATAACTTAATTAGAAATGTATTAAAACTAACCTATCCAGTCTATGACTTTCCAATAAAGCAACAGTTTTGGGACTGGACATGATAATAGATTTTCTCAAAGGCCTTCATACCTGCAACAGAATTGACAACCTCACTAACAGATTTTACAAGAATAAACTTTGCTACAGGAGCAATGCAAGCTGACAAAAATTGATACAGTAAAGTCAAAATGGAGCAACTCCATGAGACAAAACTTAAGAAGGTAACAAAGTACCAAACAAAGGACAATAGTTTAGAACTACGCACAGATAAAATTAGTGCCACCGATTTAAACTAGAAAATCTAATCTTTTTTCACAATCCACCTGCATAAATATCGTAAATATTGTGTTGTACAATGAAATTTAACACATTTTATTGGTTTTACCTAGTTTTGAAGAAAGCAATGTAAAAGCAACTTGACCAGAATGAGGAAGAGCAGAATCCATCTTGTTCAACATCTCCTCCATATTGGCAAGAACAAACTGATACTGATACATGCTGATTTTCCATATCCTAGAGATGCAACAATTGAGTGTCAAAACCCGATCAGAAATGACCAATACATGCTGCTGATGTGGTAACAAGAGATGCAAGATCCACATGCCAATTCCTAATCTGGTTAAATCAAGGCTCTAAAGAACTGATCCCGACTTCAGAATATGCCAAATACTGCGAATTCTGCATAAAGTTCTACATACCCGTGGATGGTTCAAATGGACGTGAACCACTTACAATCGTCAGTTTGATACATACTAATGGATGAGATGCTACGGCTTTCCCATCCTAACCACCCAACTCCATAAAGGACCTTATGTTTTCTGCATCATCCTTGGACTGGGGATACTTTTGTGGTTTGAAGAGTTTCCACAGTCCCACTGCATGCTGCTTCTTAGCTTCATCTCCTTCACATCTTCTGAAAATCTTTTCGCACTCTGGATAAGGCTTGACATATAAGTTGTAAAATTTTAGCCTGCTAGGCTTTATCAAACTTTTCAAGCCTACTGGATCGCCTAGTCCCCCAATGGATCTTAAGTACTCAATCACATTGTATCGAGGAAGGATCTGTTTTTCAAAACTCACGCCTAAATACTCAGGCACCTCAATTAGACATTCGACATCGTAGTTCATTTCGTTTACCAAGAAATCAATCTTCCTCTCAATCTCCCCTGTCTGATAGACAATCAACCTTGGCTCTTTCCACAACACTTTGAAAGCATCTCTTCGAATCAAACCATGCCTGCACAAGCAGTCGAGTCTCAATTTCACTTCAAACCCGGCTCTGAATTCACCTCCCCTGAAAATCTTCTCTTTAATCGACTCTCGGCATTTTAAAGTCCGTAACAGTTCCAAGCAACGCGAGAGTTCCCCAAGTTCCATGCCGAGAACTCTAGGCTCTCTAAGAATCTCATCCCGAGCCACGCCTTTATCAAAACCCAAATGCCTAAACTCACGAATCAGTGGCATCAATCTATTCTCCACACTCAATCCCAAAATGCCAGGAAAAGCGCAAAACACACGATCCATCACAGCTTTCGGTATACCGATTCCCTCCAAGAACTCGACTTTGCCCAAAATTTCACTCTCCCCCATTGCAATAACTCCAGGCAACTCCTCCAATATCCTGCAGTAAGTGCGATCCTCAACCCCTAAACCCTTCAAAACCTCGAAAGTTCTACCAAACCTTTCCGGACCGACATTGAATTTCCTAGAAACCTGGAGGGTACTTATAATGCCAGCAGAGGAAACTCCAAGAAAGCCAAACTCCCGGAAAACCACCTCCCATCTCCTCAGGAACTCATGCTCCAAAACCCCAGGACACCGACTCATCACAGAGACCACCAATTCGTTGGGAATCTTGAGCGAGGACAAAATGCTTAGTGATCTGTCAGTGTCGTGCAAGCTAGCATCGAGCAAGAACCGATTCTTCGCGAGGAAATCAGGCGACTGGGACGGAGAAAAACCGTACCTTTGGAAGAGATTCGCGAGGGAGACCTGCTTCCTGTGCTGGGACTGCGAAAGAAATCGCGGGTTCGGACTCGAGGAGTCGCCGGCTCTTCCGGAGAGATAACGACGTCCCGTTTCGCGAAATGCCAGCAACCTCAGCCACGACCTCATCTGGTCAAAGAGGATGATGAGGCTCCGTTTTCTTCTCGCCTGAGCTCGCCGGCGCGAAACTGGCCTCTTTCGAATTCAGCTGTACGCGGTGGGTTCTGAGCTCACGGTCAGCCGTTCCCGCGGCGCTCTCGCCGCGAACCTCCGCCTCAACTTATTCGTCGCCGCTCAAGATGCGCAGGAGGCTCAACTGAGAAACTACGGCGTTTTTACTCCTTTTTTCTCCTTTCACCAAAAAAATTCTATCTTTCATCACTATTTTTCTCTCTTTTTTTTAATATATCTCTAATTAAACCCTCCTATTCATACCAAAAGCCTAATCACATCCCTTTTTAGGAAAATTTCAAAAAATGATCTGAAGTGGCTTCGTTTCTTCAAATAAGGGCCTAGAGTTAACGTCATTTCAAATAAGGGTCTGAAGTGCTTATTTCAAAAAGGCCTTTCTTAACGACATTTTTGTCTTTTCCTTTCTTCTTCTTTTTTCCCCTCCCCTTCCCTCCTGTTCATCATCTCCTCCACAGCGCACCTCCACAGCACGTCTTCTTCAGTTCCTTCAAAACTCCTTCCCCTCAGTCTGGCTTTACTCAAGCTCTCGATCCCCAGCAGACAGTGACTCCAGCCGCACCACCACTTATGGACTGGCCATCGTCACCACGCACCCGGACGGTTGCACCGTCACGACCCGACCCTCTCGTGTCAACCGTCGACCGCCGCCACGACAACGTCCAGCACAACATCTCCTCCAGGCGGTCACCGAACTCATCCACAGTGTCGCCAACGAGGAATCACCAGAACGAGCCGAAGACATGGAGGAGAGCAGACGGGGAGGACTATTGAAACTCAAGCGGAGACATCAATGGCGGCTCCTCTCTCTAGCTCTCAAGGCCCGCAAGAAGAGGAAACTCGTTTCCCCCCATTAGAACTCTATGGCGGAAGCGCTCGCAGTTGAGGCCGACTGCAGAATGCCTGGCCATGGCGGTATGCGCCTTCCATTTTGTCCCTTGTTTCCACTCTTGCCAAACAGAGGTCCTAACCTCGCCATCGTTTTTCTCGTTTTTTGTCATTATAGAGAAGGAAAGAGCTCGAGGGACTCTAGAGAAGGGATTGGAACCGGGTGGGATCGGGAAGGAGGAGGCCAATGAGGGCCGGGCATTGTCTCCGAGAGGCATCCTAGAGATACTGTCCCTGACCTCCGACTCCAATCACAACAGCGGGGCCGAGAAGCCGACGGCGGCTCAGAGGCTGCATTGATGGAGCGTGGTAGAGGCGCTGAAGAGAAGGTCGACGAATAAGCTGCTACCACTGGCAAGTCTGGTGAAAGCTGTAGGATCTAGCAATATCACCTAGAGGGGGGTGAATAGGTGAATCGACAACTAAATTGAAATTTCTTATGGAATTAATGATAATTTCAGTACGCGATTAGTAAATGGGAACAACGGGTGATAGTACACAAATTAAACGCACCAATGAAGTAAGGAAGAGAAAAGAGCAAGCTGAGTTTATAGTGGTTCGGCTTGTCAAGCCTACGTCCACTCTCCCACGATGACAGTCGATCGGCTGGATTTCACTATAAAGAACAAGAGAATTACAATCACTCAACCACTCGGTTTTTCTCTCTTATAGATTCTCACAATGAATGAGATTTTGAGCACTCAGAATATTTTTGGGTAAAATTTGAATCACGCTTGCACTTTTTGGATTGTTGTTCGTTTCCCCTCTCAGATCCCCATGGTTCTTCTTTTATACTCCCATGTCTCCAAACTAGCCATTGGATATCTGGCCAAGAGATCGCTATTCAACCCTTGATTGGATGTCATCAATCGTGATTGAACGAGACTGTATCTTAAAAGATATGAAAACCGTTGAAGAAGATATTGAACCCTTCTGATTTAGTCGCCCATACAACTAAATCTCCAATTTTCATAAGTGTGGTAAATCCGTATTGGTCCCCGAAAAGATATTCTTGGAAGGTAATATTCAATTGTAGAAAATCTCTTGATTGATTAGAAGGGACATCATGTCAATCGAATATCACAAATTTCCATAAGGAACCTTGCCTTGAATGGAAACCAGCCATTCGTGGGTCTTCATGTTTTGGAGATGCAGAAACTGACAAATTTCAAGTTTCGTCTTCAAGAAGAACTTCCTGAATTTGATCAGTTAAAATAGAATGGTAATTTGGAAATTTGATAAGGTCCATCTGTCACTGCATGTAGATCGTTGCGCGAAATGTTCAAATAGAAGATTATGTTGAACTTGACCCTCAGAAGCAGCTCCATCTGAAGGTCCTCAGATGCACTCCATCTGACCTCGTCAGAAGCACTTCCATCTGACCTCGTTAGAAACACTTCCATCTGGCCTTGTCAGAAGCACTTCCATCTGACGTCGTCAGAAGCACTTTCATCTGACCCTTGATCCAGAAGCACTTCATCTGACCCTTGGTCCAGAAGCACTCCTTCTGACCCTCCGTCCAGAAGCACTCCGTCTGACCCTTCGTCTAGAGGCACTCCTTTTGACCTTTCGTCCAGAAGCACTCCGTCTAACCCTTCGTCCAGAGGTACTCCTTCTGACCTTTCGTCCTCGTGACAGAATTAGATCCACACAACTTGCTGCTTACTCATTCTTTCTGTATCATAAAACATTATACAAATCCTTTTGATAGTTTTGTCAGAATCAAAATATAGGAGAATTTCCACAACAATTCCCTCCTTTTTTATGGTGACAAAACTACAAAACTTAATGAAACATTGTATGTCAAAAAATTATAAATAGTGTTACTGTGATCAGTAACAAATAAAAGTAATCACTCAATCTGCTCCTGCAGGCAAACATAATCAGGAAGTATCCTGCACTATGGCTATGGTTAATAATATCCTGCACTGTGGTAAATGGAACTGTGATAGATAGAGAAATCTCTCCCCCTTTTTGTCAACAGCAAAAAGAATGTATATAGTAAAGAATATGATCAAGTCATTGTAGAAAGAATAGGTTAAAAAATGTGGCATAACAAATGACATCCTTGTGCTTAAAAAGATTAAGAAGGTGAGGGCATTTTGGAAGAAGAATGAACATCTTTAGGCTCTGCATCAGCCTCCACTGAAGAAGGTCTGACATATCCTCCTCCTATTTTTTGAGCATGGCTTCTGATATCTTGAGTTGTAGGTAGTGCTGAAGCTGCTATGTCAGTCCTGACCAGCGTGTATGAAGGCATGTTTGCAATCTCAGTACAGAACATTCTACCATACAAGTCAATGGACTTCTGTAGATTGGTCACTTGATTTGCCATGCCCTACAACTTCCCATCAATCTTCTGTTCAAAACTATGCAGTTTCTGATCCAGCATGGTTTCCATAGCAGCCAGATTCTGGATAAGGATTTGTTGAAGATTCTTCATTTGCTTCTGAATTTCAACATGTGGTGCTGTAGATTGTTCTTGATTTGTAGTGCCAATCCTTTTTCTTGGCACATCCTCCCCCTCAGATTGAGCTTTAGGAAAGGCTTGAGAAGCAAAAACTTATGTTAGAAAAACATCAGATGTTACAGGTAAATGCTCCCCCTGAGTTATAGCCCTTTTCCCTTTAGCCTTTGTAAGATTCTATCTCTTCATCAATGTCCATTAGTATGGACTGAGCACTCGAAAGTTAATCCTCTCTTGCAATTGCTGTTGCCAAGCTTGAGGCAGCTTTGTGAATAGTCAATCGGGTAGAGGATATGGAATAAGCCTCAATATCATCTAGCTCTGCCACCTGATCTTCTGAGGCCATCTGTGCTAGTATTTGTGCTGACCACTGCTCATAATCAAAATTGAAAAGAGTATCACCATACTCTATTTCACTCTCTTTTCTTGCAGCATCCTCTTCAGTCCACATAGTAAGGAATTCTTCCTCAGTTAGTTCACAGTTATAAACACCAAAATCTGTTGACTGTGTTTCATTGACATCTCCTCCTTCTTCATTGCTTCATGCACTTTGACTCTCAGTTTGACTTTCTCCATCTGAGGCACCTTTAGATTGAGTAGCTTCAGAGTCAGATTATGCTTTACTTTTTCTAGAGTGATCATCAGATGAGGTGTCTTCTTGTTGACCCTTGATGGCCATAACCTTTCTCTTTTTGGAGATTTCTGTTTTAACTCATCCTCGAATTCCACAAGAATTGATTCATTGTTCTTGGTCCTCAAGCCAGCAGGAGTCATTTTGAATCCTATCTTGCCCATCATAGTTTCACCAGTAGTCATCAAAGGAATTTGTTGTTTGATAAGATTTGCAGAAGCCTTGATCTTAAAATAATCTATTATTTTATAGATCATACCAGCATAAGGTAGATGTCCCTTTGGCTTGAGAACTATTCTATACATGTGAAGTAGAACCGTGTGGGCAAAAGAAATTTTCTTTCCCTACAAGATACCCCACAACAATTTTGCCTTGTACTTTGAGATGTCTGTCATTGAGGCAGCCTTTGGCCTGAGGCATTCAATGACAACCTTATGTGTCATGGTGTGCTTCAGAGGAAATCATTGTAGGCAATGTGTGATTTTAACTCTTTGGTGAAACTTATTTTCCCAGTAAGAAAATAAAAGGCTTCTTCAGTAGTAACATCCAAAGGTTTGAAAGCCCTTTTACTGGTTCCCACAATGGATGTTAGTTCATCAACATGCAAGACATATTGCTTTTTACGCACAGTGAATGCCATAGAGTTGAAGTTGGCAAAGTGAAGGTTGGAGTAAAAATAGGCTACCAAATCAGGAAAAGTGTAACTCCTTTGAGTTATAAAGTTCTCTAAATTGACCTTTTGCAGATGCTTTCGAAGAGGGATACCATTCCTGTCAAAGTACTTTAGTTCAAACACCCCGTGTGGTATGATGCCTCTCAATTTCAAGGACTCAAACTTATCCTTATGTGCTTGACTTTGGAACAGAGGATCAGGAAAGTTTGCATCTATAGTAAACCCAATGTTTTTCACAAAATCATTAAACAGGACTTCATCATCATCATCATCTTCAACCTTTGCCTTAGTGCCGCCAGGCCTTATTGGTGAGGGTTTTCTTGTAGTTGATTTCGAACTAGGCCCTACTACTTTCTCTTTTCCCTTTCTAGAGACAGATTCAAGTACTTCAACAGCAATCGGTTCGACAATCTTTCCAGGCAAATTAAAGTATTCTAGCAATTCGCTCTCACTGGCGAACTTGTGAAGATCTAACAGTTTTCGCAGTTCATCATCAAAATTCCCAACAGCCTTAATGCTATCAAACAGTGGCTTAACAGTATGTGTCGTTGCTTCCTTTTTCCTCAAAGTCAGATACGGACAAACCTTTTGCTTGTCGAAGGGCCTCACGTTGCTCATTGATTTCTGTTATCGACGATCCGGTGGAACTCGCATCCGGAGAGGAGAATTTTCTCTTCATTTGAGTTGGCTTCCCTGAGCCGGAGGTTGATTTCGGAGCCATGGGGATGAAAAAGTTTGAAACTTTGAGAGAGAATGTGTAGTGTCGAGGAGAAAAATTGAGAGCGAGAGAGATTTTGAACAAGTTTAGGGTTTCGAGTGAAATCGGTGTGAAGGTGAGAGACATGAGTGACGGTTCGTGGTCTTATAAAAGTGGCGGTTATTTTTGGAAACAAAATCAAATTTAAAATATAGGAAAGAACTTTTCTAGTAAGTAAATCAATTACCGGCATTTAAATATTCGTAGAGAGATATGAGAGACTTACCTTAAAAAGAATTTTAGGAAATGACTGACTTATGATTTGTGAACTTCCCAAAAAAAATGATGATTTGCTTCTGACGTTCCTTCCGACTCTCCTTCTGACTCTCCTTCTGACGCTCCTTTTGAGTGTCCTTCTGACGCTTCTTCTGAGTCTACTTCTGAGTCTCCTTCTGACGCTCCTTCTTAGTCTCTTTCTGTTCTAAAATACACTTAAGACAGATGGTTAATGATGGCTAATTTGTTTATAATAAAATTAAAGGATTCCTTATCCAAGGGTTTTCTGAAAATGTCTGCAAGCTGATTTTTTTGTATTAATGTATTGAATATTAACATCACCGTTCTGAACATGATCACGTATGAAATGATGTTTGATCTCAATGTGCTTTGCTCTTGAGTGGAGTATGGGATTCTTTGTAAGATTTATGGTGCTTGTGTTGTCACACTGGATTTCCACATTTGTATTTTCAACACCATAATCTCTGAGCTGTTGTTTTAACCAAAGAATCTGAGCACAGCAACTTCCAAGTGATACATATTTTGCTTCAGCTGTGCTGAGTGCCACTGTACTTTGCTTCTTGGAATACCATGAGATAAGCATATTTCCCATGAGCTGGCAAGTTCCAGATGTGCTTTTCCTATCAATTTTGCAACCTACAAGATCTGCATCTGAGTAACCTCTTAGTGTAAAATCAGAAGTTTTAGAGTACCACAAACCATAGTTGGGAGAAGTCCCAATGTATTTGATTATTCTTTTGACGGTTGAAAGGTGTGATTCCTTTGAACTTGACTGAAATCTTGCACACAAGCAGACACTGTATAGGATGTCTGGTCTTAAGGTTATGCGGTAGAGTAGTGATCCAATCATGCTTCGATATAGCTTGGGGTCAATTTCTTTTCCATCTTCATCTTTGTCTAGTTTGGAGGAGCGAGACATGGAAGTTTCTATCTTCTTGCAGTTTTCCAATCTAAACTTTTTCACTATTTTCAGTGCATACTTTTCTTGAAATATGAATGTTCCTTTCTGAGATTGATGAATTTGAAGTCGAAGAAAGAAACGCAATTCTCCCATCATACTCATTTCGAATTCATCCTGAATCACTTTAGAGACATTGTTGACTTTGAACTGATGTAACTCTTCATGCATTGCATTTATCCAGTTCTCATAGGCTAGTGCATCTTCAATTCCTTTTGGCTCCAATTCATACACCAATGCTATGTTACTCATTGATTGCTTAAACTTGGATCTTGTCTTGATGCCATCACTTACGTTTCCCATGATGAGTTTCTTTGGATGACTTGACTTATGCTTCCAGTTTTTGTCGAAGAAATCAGTTGAAAAAGTTGTGGGTTCATTCTGTTCAGCTTCTAGCCTTTCTTCATTTGAGTGAGTTTCCTTCTGAACATTCTCTGAACCAGTGTTTGCATCTGAGTCTTGCTTTTCTTTTGATTCTTCCTGTGAATTTGAGACTTGAGGAAGTATATAGCTGGATTCGGGTTCATCATTCTGACAATTTTCATCAAACTTGATGTTCACCGACTCTTCAACAACAGGAGTGTTTTTGTTGTAGACTCTGTAGGCTTTGCTCGTTGTTGAGTATCCTAGAAAAATTCCATCATCTGATTTCTCATCAAACTTTCAAATTCGATCATTAGCATTCTTTAGAATAAAACATTTACAACCGAATACATGAAAGTATGCAACAACTTGCTTTTTTTCTTTGAAGATTTCATAAGGGGTTTTCTCAATGAGGGGTCTAAGAGAAATTCGGTTCAAAATATAACAAGCTGTGGAAACAGCTTCCGCCAAAAAATGAGATGCAATCTTACTCTCAATCAAAAGAGTTCTTGCCATTTCTTGCAAAGATCTGTTTTTCCTTTCTACTACCCCATTCTGTTGAGGAGTATACGGAGCAGAGAAGTTATGCTAAATTCCAAATTCATTGCAAAAATCTGAAAAACTTTGATTTTCAAACTCTCCCCCATGATCTGTTCTTAAGCTAGAAATGGTACAGCCTTTTTCATTTTTAATTCTTTTAGCCAATTTTGAAAAAGATGTAAAAGCCTCACTTTTGTGAGCAAGAAATAACACCCATGTAAATCTAGAGAAATCATCAACAATAACAAGACAATATTTCTTACCTCCAAGGCTTAAGGTTCTGTTTGGTCCAAAGATATCCATATGAAGCAACTGCAAACATTGCTTAGAGGAAACTTGATTTAAAGACTTAAAAGTACTTCTTACCTGCTTGTCTAGTGTGCATGCATGACATAGTCCTTCTTTTCAAACTTCGTTTGAGGTAATCCTCGAACAAATCCCTTTTTGGAAAGCTTTGACATATGCTTTACACTAATATGACCTAACTTTCTGTGCCAAAGATCAAATTCATCCTTAACAGAAATAAGACATTTTACATTTTCAGGGTCAGAATCAATATCTAAGAGATAAATATTTCCATCTCTCTGACCCGTGAAAGATTGCTTCTTGTCCTTGCTCATACTTGTGCACTTTAGGTCTTGAAAGCATATTTAATAACCAGAGTCACAGAGTTGACTTACAGATATCAAGTTGTGGTTCAGTCCTTTGACAAGGGGGACATCTTTAACCGTCAGATTTCCAATCTTGACGTTGCCTTTTCCAATGACCTTTCTTTTGTTCTTTCCTCCAAATGACACACTTCTACCATCATATTTTGAAAGAGATATAAATACATCTGAATTTCCAGTCATGTGACTCGAACATCCACTATCTAAAAACCATTTGTTCTTCCTTTTCTTTGATACCTGCAAGAAATGAGCAACTCACTGTTTCTTTGGTATTCATGCTTTCTTGGGTCATTCTGTATTAGTAGGATTTGACCTTTTAACAGGTTTCCAAACTTTCTTGCAATAGTCCTTAGTGTGGCTAGGATCACCACAATTTACACAAGGCTGGTGTATATGAGATTTGGTAAATTGTTTGTAAAA
Source organism: Rhodomyrtus psidioides (assembly GCA_021437785.1). Taxonomy (NCBI): domain Eukaryota; kingdom Viridiplantae; phylum Streptophyta; class Magnoliopsida; order Myrtales; family Myrtaceae; genus Rhodomyrtus; species Rhodomyrtus psidioides. Next base: position 7,068,389 of record JAILYB010000020.1, on the reverse strand, counting down.
ATGCATTCTATAAATAGTAATAGTAGATTTGTGGAAATTCGTCTTGGAAAAATCGTTTCTGAGAACACTTTCCTGTTTAAAACCCAAACCTGATCTATCATTAAAAGGTATTTGTTTAGAGATAATATTGTCCAAAGTCCTTGAACTTTGTGAAAACCTTTTTGAAGTCACATCAATTTTTTCTTTTAGAGAATCATTCTCTTTTGAAATGAGATCATGGCTTTCTTTCAACTGATGAAATTCGTGTTGTAGAAACTCAATTTTTTTCTTTTTGAGAAATATTTTGATGTTTTAAAGAGGAGTTTTCATTTTTCAAAACAGAAACTTTTTCAAGAGTTTTTTTTGTAACTTTTGCAAAGCTCATCAATATACTCTGTAACTTCATCAGGGAGATTAGATGGACTTACCCCAGTCTCTGAATCTGACTTTGCCATCAAACAAATATTTGCGTAGTCTTCACTTTCATCAGAATCACTCAATGTTTCTGCCTTTAAAGCTTTCTTGTACTTCTCATATTTGAGCTTGTCTCTCTTTAACATTGGACAATTCGGCTTGATATGTCCTGCTTTCTTGCAGTGAAAGCATATCACATCTTTGCTTTCTTGAAATTTATTTTGAGAGAATTTTTGATCACTTTTCTTCAAAGGTTTCTTTCCTTTGAAGTTTCTGGCTTTTCGAGTCATTTTTCTAAATTTCTTCACCATAAGTGTAAGTTCTTCATCATCTGTGTTAGACAAATATTGAGCAATTTCAGTTTTCAATGCAATTGATTTCTTACCTTGTTGATCTCCCCTTTTGCTTGCTCGTTCTGTTTCATATGATTGTAGTGTCCCAACTAGCTCATCCACCGAAAGCTGTCTGATTGTTTGACATTCTTGTATGGAAGGTTTGATATAGTTCCACTCGTCTGTGAGTCCTCTAAGTATCTTTCTCACTTGCATCGCCTCAGCAACTGGTGCACCTTGTCTTGCAAGTCCACTTGCTAGACTTTGAAACTTGTCTATCATATCAGCAATAGATTCGTCAGATTTCATTTGAAATGCTTCATACTCACTCAGTAAAATACTGAGTTTTATTTCCTTCACTCTATTTGTTCCTTGAAATGTGATATGAAGCCTATCCCATATTGTTTTAGCAGATTCTTCCTCTGAAATACGGTTATAAAGAGGAGTTGATAAAGCACAAAATAATACATTGACAGCTTTGGAATCCAAGCTTTGTCTTTTGGCTTTTTCAGTTTCAGTCATGGTCGTTGTGGGATTTGCTTCATTTCCAGATGTTGTACTTGTAGCAGCATTAAGTATAACACCATTTGTAACAACATCCCACATCAAATCATCATACGCCTTAAAGAACCATTTCATCTTGTTGCTTCACATATTATATTCATTCCCATCAAAGTAGGGTGGCTTATTGGCAAAGTGCGAATCACCTGCTCCTGAAGAGTGATTGCTAGACATAGTAGATCGTTAGCTTTGAAGTCAATAAACACTTCGTAAATATGAGCAACCTGCTCTGATACCAATTGTTGGATTTATCAATATCACATAGAGGGGGGTGAATATGTGAATCGACAACTAAATTGAAATTTCTTGTGGAATTAATGATAATTTCAGTACGCGATTAGTAAATGGGAACAACGGGTGATAGTACACAAATTAAACGCACCAATGAAGTAGGGAAGAGAAAAGAGCACGCTGAGTTTATAGTGGTTCGGCTTGTCAAGCCTACGTCCACTCTCCCATGATGACAGTCGATCGGCTGGATTTCACTTGGAAGAATCAAGAGAATTACAATCACTCAACCACTCGATTTTTCTCTCTTACAGATTCTCACAATGAATGGGATTTTGAGTACTCAGAATATTTTTGGGTAAAATTTGAATCACACTTGCACTTTTTGGATTGTTGTTCGTTTCCCCTCTCAGATCCCCATGGTTCTTCTTTTATACTCTCATACCTCCAAACTAGTCGTTAGATACCTGGCTAAGAGATCGCTCTTCAATCCTTGATTGGACGTCATCAATCGTGATTGAACGAGACTGTATCTTAGAAGATATGAAAACCGTTGAAGAAGATATTGAACCCTTCTGATTTAGTCTCCCATACAACTAAATCTTCAGTTTTCATAAGTGTGGTAAATCCGTATTGGTCCCTGAAAAGATATTCTTGGAAGGTAATATTCAATTGTAGAAAATCCCTTGATAGATTAGAAGGGATATCATGTCAATCGAATATCACAAATTTTCATAAGAAACCTTGCCTTGATCGAAAACCAGCCATTCGTGGGTCTTCATGTTTTGAAGATGCATAAACTGACAAATTTCAAGTTTCGTCTTCAAGAAGAACTTCGTGAATTTGATCAGTTATAGTGGAATGGTAATTTGGAGATTTGATAAGGTCCATCTATCACTGCATGTAGATCGTTGCGCGAAATGTTCAAAGAGAAGATTATGTTGAACTTGACCCTCAGAAGCAGCTCCATCTGAAGGTCCTCAGATGCACTCCATCTGACCTCGTTAGAAGCACTTCCATCTGGCCTCGTTAGAAGCACTTCCATCTCGTGACAGAATTAGATCCACATAACCTGCTGCTTACTCATTCTTTCTGCATCATAAAACATTATACAAATCCTTTTGATAGTTTTGTCAGAATCAAAATATAGGAGAATTTCCACAACAAAAGCGAGGGCTGACGAGGACGCCCGTTGCGGACTCGGCTGGAGTCATGGTTTGCTTGGTCTGAGCGTGTAGTACGATCATGGCTTGGAACGAGGACGGATCTCTATCTTGCTTCCTTCCATTGGTAGATCTAGGAGATGAGCAAAAAAGACCGCCCGGATCAGGATCGCCCGAACCGGACCGGGACCGATGGTCCGGTTCTCGATTTTAGGGGGATCCAGTCCAGTTCCCGGTTACTAAAATTGGAACCGATGACCGGGTGGTCTGGTTCCCGATTTCAAGGTCCGGTTCCGGAACCGAACCGCCGGATTCTTTTAAAAAGAAAAAAGAAAAATATATACCTCACGTTTTACTTGTAGGTTTTGGGCAAATTGAGGTCTCTTATATCCCACGATTGGTAGCTGAGGGGAAATCTAGGAGGAGAACCCGTTTCAACCTAGAGAGATTAATTCCTTCTCCAGGGTGGGTGAAAAAGGCAAGGAAGCTTTCTGAAGATGAACTATTATCAACATCCTGTTTGATTCTGAGGATTCTCAACAATTTTGTTCCTGATGAATACTCTCCAAATCTTGTGCCAGAGGCACTTATTGAGACCCTGGACTTCAGGGTTGGTTCATTCAAGATGTCTCTTGTGGAATAATACTGCTGCTTCACATTCGTTTTTCGGTTAAGTTCTTATCCAGTTAATAATAATATGCTGCAATAATTTGTTTGTATTTATCATTTGACTGATCAAACATAGATGAAGCATTTTCTCTCTTTGTGTAGCATCACCTTGATGAAGACGAACAGTTGATAACTATTCGATTGTGTTATTGATTTCTTGGAGCCAGACCCGACCAACGGTCCGATTCGGTTCCTGGTTCTCGGAGTAGCCGGTTTGGTCCGCGGTTCCAAAAAATAGGAACAGAAACTATTGACCCGGTTCTCGATTTTTGAGGGGAACCGGACCAAATCGGAAACCGCTTACCCCTAGATAGATCCACAACACGTCTTCTTCATGGGAGGTCGAAGGAGTGGCGAGCTTGGGGAGTTGGTGGCATGGCAGTGGGCAAGGAGCCTCTTTGGTGCAGGTCGGCGACATTCATCCCAAGAAGAAGACGTGATGTGGAGGAGATGATGAACAGAGAAAGGGGCAGAGAAAAAAAAAGGAAAAAAAATATTAAAAAGATAAAAATGTCCTTATGATAGGTGCTGTTTTTGAAATAATTTGAGTACTTCAGGCCCTTATTTGAAAAAAAAAAAAAAACGAGACTACTTCGGACCCTTTTTTGAAAATTTATCTTCCTTTTGGATAAAATCCAGCTAAATTCGAGTGACATGGCCATCCGAGGATGCCGGAGTGTGGCCCACGTGGATGTTAATTACGATTATATTAATTGGTGGAAGTATAAAAAAATTAAAAAAAGGTTGATCCATTTATTGTCTGTAATCGGCTGAGAGTATTCATGTAGGCATTAACGTCAAACTCCGACGTCCTCCGACGGTCGCACCATTTGAATTTGGTCGGATTTTCGTATTAGACATGCTTGATTAGATATTCTATTTAACTTTATGAGCTTGATAAAAAAATTTGAAAATATAAGGACTTAATGAGAAAAATAGCATAAAAGTAGATTTTTTTTATTACAGTTTTATTTTTTAGAAACCCAAATTTGAATACCAAATTTATTGGGTATCGACAATGAATCAAATAGAATAGGTAATTGTTCCATCAGAAGAAGGCCTCACGGACTCTATCCGATTGTTTGTGCTTAATTATTGTTGCCCAATTTGTGATTCTATTTTCCAATGATAGACAATAAATTTAAATGATTTCACGTGAGTTTGTTGGGCGAAAAGTAAATGATGCAAACAATATTTTTCTGAAAAAATGAACGCTTATTTAGAGATAAATTGCTGCTGGCATTAAAAATATTTTCAATCGACTATTTATTTCAATCAACGTAAACGATCATTTTTAGGAAAATATTTTACGAAAAGTGAATGATTTGCAAAATATTTTAAAGAAAATGAGCTCTACATCGGTTAAATAAAATGAATGAAAAAAAGACATTTTTCGTATAACCAATCTATTTCGTTTTGGTTCAAAGATTCCAATATGGTTAGTGTATTTTTTTATTTTGCATTCTCAATTAATTAATCAAGCCGCATTCAAAAATAAAATTTTTTCTTAAACCTCGTACTTCGATCGTGCCCAAAACCTCCGACCCTGAAGAAAAACCAAAACTTTCACAGTGAAAAATGACGCTCTGCATTCTCTGAATTGAATTCTTCATTTCAAAAAGAGACGCTCTTTGGATCCCAAGGGAACGATGCAGAGGCTCGTCTCTCTCAAGCTCGCTTCAAGCCTCTCTCGAAACCTATCGGGCACCGCCCCCGCCTCCGCCGCGGCCTCCTCGACGTCTTCGTTCCTACGCCATTCTCGCCTCTGCGGCTCCTCCACCGTAGCCAGGCCGAGCCGGGCCGAGCTCGGCGTTTCTTTGCCCCGTTCCTTCTTCTCCGACACCGCGCCATGGCGGCTCCAAGCGAGGAACGTCCCGGTGTCGGCTTATTCGAGTGCGCTTCTTGGGTCGCCGCTCAAGAGCCTCTTGAATTCCAGAGCTGGGTTTTACGGGGCGCCCTCGCCTTTCAACTCGCGTTCAGGATTCAGCGGCAGTTTCGACTCCTACAGACGCGGCTGGTCAGTGGCTCCGAGTGTTCTTTGTTTTGCAATTCTTGGTTTTTGGGGATTCTTGATCTTTGTTCGATGGTAAATTGTTAAGGGATCCTCTGCATTTTCTTTTTGCTTGTGATTTGCGGGGCTTCTAGCCTTCTATTGCTGAACCGACCCTTTCTTTTTTCCCGAGAGTGGACCAATGAAGAGAGATGACTCTGCTTGTCACTGTCTTGCTAGTGAAAATTGCTATGAGCTGAACTCACCTTCGAACTAACTATTCATTGGATTCTAATTCTTATGAAAGGGGGAAAAACAGAAGGGTGAATATCCAGTGCTTATCTTTGTTTAGTTCTGCTTCTTGACATTAGAATGTCATCTTTATGTTACAGAATAAGCCAAAGCTGAGGAGAGAGTTATATCTGTCTAAGGACATATTCAATTTGCAAAGTATGAAAAGGATGTTTGCAACCTTCAATTGGTTATAGATTTACCATTTACCATTTAAGTTCAGTCTCAAATTCTAATTGGATCATGACTGGCCTGTTGCACTATTAGGACTCAAACCAAATAAGTGGATTTCTCATCGCTCGCATTGGAAATATCAGTGAATCAACTGCTTCTAGCTGGCTTCTTTGTGATCTTGCGTGCAGCTTAGGTAGCTTTGGGGCATGCTTAACAATCAGAGAGTGGAGGGTAATGTGCAAGAAAAAGAAAAGGAAGATCGCAGCAAATTCCTAAATTCTATTGTTTTTTAGCCTACGTGACAGAGAGAAAGGGAAGGCTACTCGGATACTGTATTTTAGGTGATCGCTTGGTCTGCTGCCACTTATTGATAAGAAATTTAATGGCCACATAAGCAGAATGCTTTGTAAGTGTTTTTATTACCCTCGTAACAAATTTAACTGAAGGTGAGGGTTATGGCATAAGCTGCTTTCTAGGGCCGTACAAATGAGCGTTCCTCGACTTTCCTCGGTTAGGATTTGTGATTTCAATCTTCCAGTTGAAACATATGGTTATGATTCAAGTTCACTTGATTGTAGATTCATGTAGCTAAAGCATAACTTTCCAAGGTACCTTTGTCTTCCCATCTGCAGGAAATCATGGTTTAGACGGCTAACAGTTGACAATGTGGTTCTGGGGCTGATAATTGCAAATGTTGCTGTTTTTATGCTATGGCAGATTGCTGATCGTAGTTTTATGATAAAAAACTTCACCGTAAGATCTCTGTCCTAGAATTAAAGGTCTCCAATGAGATGAGACCTGAAGGAGCTGATCTAAGTTATAAATCTTTATTTCTCAATCTAAGTGAATCTGTGATCTTCGGTGCAGATTTCGTTAGACAACTTTAAGAGCGGTCGTCTGCACACGCTGATAACTTCTGCTTTCAGCCATATGACTATGGAGCATTTAATCTCTAACATGATCGGCCTTTACTTTTTCGGGCACAGTGTATGACTTAACACCTTTTCATCTTCTTATTTCCTTTCAGATAAGATGCCTTTTTCCCTTGAAAGTTTTTATTTTCTAACAATTTAAGGATCGTGTTACTTTGGATTTGGAGCACTGTTCATATTCAGCTGAAGCTTTAACAATACAAAGACTGTAACTTTTATGCAATTTTCATTGAAGGATGGCAAGTTTTCTGGAGGGAGGGAGAGAGGCGGATAGAAATTTCTTTCTCTTCTGTTTTTTACAATGGCGACCTTTTTCTGTAACATGTTTGGTAGAATTGTACTGTTTGTGATCTTGTGCCTCACCATATTGTTTGATTTTCCAATTTGACGGATAATATCCTGTGACTTTACTTTTCTCTGATTAATTATGTACCTTTCAAATGGTTGTATGGTTAGACTGGGAGAAATTTCGGACCAGAATTCTTGTTAAAGTTGTATCTGGCTGGGGCTCTTGGTGGTTCATTATTCTACTTGGTGCACCATGCTTTCATGCATTCACAGGCGAAGGTAAACTGGATTTATGGAAATATGTGCAGAATCATGCTGTGGGCTTGTAGTTAATGCAAATATTGATTATCTCAAACTTTGCAGGGTCAAGGAATGTTCAGCATAGATCCTTCAAAAATGCCAGGATTGGTATGTGTAAATGGAGCAACTACTATAGAGATGGACAGTAATTTAATTAAATCCAGTAGTCAAGTCCTGTTCACTTTAAGTTTATTCCAAGTCTTTGAATGTGAATTTGTCGACAATCTGAAGTGGTCTAGCAAAGTTGTACTTTATTCTGAGATAGGTGATTGCAGTTTAGTCCCAAAACATGAAATAACGCTTCTTCGATTTCCATACATCACGTTGAGGTGCATTATCTATAATCCGAAACAATGCTCGTAGACATGATCAGAAGCAAGTCATTCTTCTTGGTGCTGCAAGTGTGTGATATTATTTTCCGGAAGATCCTGGGCTCAGTTTATGGAATAGCCTCGAAACCTGCAACTTTTCTTTATTTCAACTGGCATGTTGAAAATGCTTGAGTTTTATCTGACTTGTGATATCCTTGTAGGGGGCTAGCGGAGCTGTCAATGCTATCATGCTCCTTGATATATTTCTCTTTCCAAAAGCAACACTCTACTTTGACTTTATCATTCCAATTCCTGCCATCTTACTGGTAATTCTTTCCTGGTTTTGATTGGAATGTTGTTTATTCGGGGGGTTAGTTTCGAGATCTCTCTGAATCAAATTTTAATTACTTGTTAGGGAATTTTTCTGGTCAGCAAAGATCTGTTGAGGATAATCAAGGTATGCATTGGCTCCTTTTTTTTTCCTTCCACTTTCTATAGGGTTGGCTAGTTTTTTATTTATTTATGTGAATACCTCTCTTTCTATTATATTCAACATTCTGGTAAGCTAATCCCTCAATTGGGTCTAGACAAACGATCAATATGTTGTAGTGTTGTCAAGATTGATGTATTGTGATAGGATAACTAGCGTAAAGCACGATTCCATCAATATTGTAAGAAGTATCTCCTGCAACGATGATAACATACTGATTTCTTCGTATTACTCAATAATTGTGAGCATAAGATATGTGAGTCAATGTGATACCACATCGTCAATGAAGCGGTATCACTGATAGACATTCTCCTAATTTAGAACGCAGAATAGTTTGTGGAGAGATGCCCTTGGTGATGGTCGGGAATGAGCAGTGTTGCTAGTACAGCAGCATGAGCATACTAATTCTGAATTTAGAATAGTTTGCAACTTGTGAATCGTCCATTCAAATAGTAGAGATTACAAATTATGGCTCTGCAACTTATCAAGTTTCCAACAAAGTTGGGGCTTTTTTTTGTCAAAGTAAAAGAAAGGCCGCCGTGTGAGTGCCCGAGCGTGGGAATCTGTCCTCTGCCATCCGAGGAATTTTTCTGAATCTGTCGTGTACAAAGTGCTTGTAAACTTGTATAATTGTTTCGGACCAACAAGTCTGGATTGTAATCCAACATTTTTGGGTTGGTTCAGGGAGACAGTGAGATATCAGGATCGGCTCACTTGGGAGGAGCTGCAGTTGCAGCTATCACCTGGGCCCGACTCAGGAAAGGGCGATTTTAAATGTTCGGCTTCTCATGTTGATTGTGGCGCGGATAACTGATTTTCTATTTTTTCCATTCCGCTGCTTCATTTTTTTTTTTTTTTGATGGAGGTGTCCAGGTCATTGCCTCCGAGGTGTCGCTGAAAACTTATATAGCAGCTGGCAGAAACGGCTCTGGAGATTTTGTCAAATGCTGAAAGAGATGACATAACAATGGATGTCGAGCTCTCTATGCACCATGACTACATTGACTAGTGACTACTGCGGCGGTAGCATTACTGACGTACACAATTACACAATCTTCGCACAATTCAATGTTCACACTAGCTCTTCTTGGACGTCGCTGGTAATATGTTTATTGCATGCATTCCCCGAAATATTTGCAGAGGCCTTTGGTTGATTCTGCGCAGGGAAGTATCGGCTTAATAGTCATCGATGCTCGCTCTGTTGTCCTTGACATGGATAATCCCGCGCTCGAGCTGTATATGAGAATTCGCCAAGTATAATATACACGGCGTAGTTTATGCCGAAACAACTTAGATTAAGTCAAAGCACCATCTTTTATTTTTCTTTGAGCTCCAGGACCTCAGAACTTTAATCCTATCCGAGTTGAAGTTGTGGAATATTGAATAATGCTCTCACTAGCCAAAGAAAAAAAAAGATGAAGGAATCGAAAAGAACAGAAAATATGATGAGAACTTGTTTAGACTTCAGCGTGTCATCACAACTCGTTAGAGAGTAGACTTCAGTTAATCACAGAAGGTTCCCGCACTAAAAAACTCAAATCAATTTCCAAATTTTCGATGTCAATAGGGGAAGTCCATTCTAGGATTTAAATACAAGTGAACCAAGAGGAAAGACCTGAAATGCTTCATATTCTTAGTGTCTTTCAGTGGTTTCGATTGTTGTAATTAGTAGTTTAATGGCTCAATTATTGCCAGTGTAACCGACGTGCATTTATGTCGGTGTAACGGACGAGGTTTAATGTTGCGTAACGGACGTAACTGACGCAGTTTAATGTTGCGTAACGGACGTAACCGACGAGGTTTAATGTCGCGTAACAGATGTCTTATCGATCTATAAATAGACGGATTTTCGTAGTTTAGAAATATAACTCGCAACTCACAACTCGAAGTTCATTCCTCTAGTTCTCTCATTGTTGCCTTCCAAGTGTGCCGGTTTCGAGAAGTGTTCGACAGAGTCCGGTTCGTATAGTGCTGGTTCGTATAGTGCTGATACAAACAGGTTTGAGGTGTTGTATCTTAGGAGGCATAGTTTGTGAAGCTGCTTAGCATCGTTGCCAGGAACTAATCGCCTTAAGGAGATTCGGTTAGCCGTACCTCACATCTTTTCCTATTTTTCAAGTTTACTATCTAGCAATTTTATTTGTTTTGTAATCTTTGAATGTAAAGAATGTAATTTGGCTTTGTTATTGTTATTGAAAAATTATTGCCATCTTTATTTTATTATTTTTTCTGATTACAACAAACAGTGTTGCGTATTTCCCCCTATACGCTAACGTGTGCGCTTCAGATTTTCCAACAATCCTAAGGCGATTAACACGTATACTTACTGTTTGTTTGCTTTTAGCCAAAATTATGATGGCTAAAACAATCAAGTACCCAGTAATGTTCCAAATGTTTCTGGAGACGTTCCTATCGTTGATTGGACTGTGGCTGGTGGAGAGGTTCATACCTCGAGGCCTTATGTTGTGGCAGCGAATGCTGCGAGCCTTCGGGCTGGAACCACCTATGGTGGCTCGGGTATACATCAACAGACATTGCCTTTCTTGATGATACCATCTCATACACTGAATGAGAAACCGGAGAAAGTCACTGGTGTAGGCTTTAAGCCAAAGGAACAGTCTCAGAAATTTAATAGGACACGTTTTCTTTGCAATCAGTCTAGCTATCAAGCTAAGGATTGCAAGAAGTGCCTGAGCAAAGGAAAGGGCAGTGGTGCAGCTAAGCAGCTGAATCTGACAGAGCAGGCAGGTAATCATGACCTGACTGCTGTTGTGGTGTCCGAGATATCACTGGTGTCAAACAATACTGATTGGTGGTTGGACACAAGTGCCACAAATCATATTTGTGTGGACATACACCTGTTCTCGTCACACAGCAAAAATTGTCGGGAGAGGAAAGGTGATACTGAAGTTCACCTCCGGCAAGGAGATTGCGCTGTTAAATGTGCTGCATGTACCGGAGATCCGGAAGAATCTTATTTCTGGCCTCATACTTGTCAAGAAGGGCTTCAAAATTGTATTTGAATCCGACAAGTTTGTACTTTCTAAAGGGGGAATGTATGTGGGGAAATGGTACTTGAGCAATGACCTGTTCAAAGCCAATGTGGCTGTCATTGATGTAAACTCGAAATTCTTGTACCCAAAGACTGCTAATAAAGAGAATTCTTCAGTTTACATTGTTGTGTCTCCTTATCTATGGCATGGTAGATTAGGACATGTAAACTACGGTACAATGAAAAAGATATCAAACTTAGGGCTAATTCCAAAGTTTGGGTTGGATGCCCGTTACAAGAGTGAGACTTGTGTTGAGGTTAAGTTTGCTAAGAAATATTTCAAATCGGTTGAAAGGATGAGTGAACCTCTACAACTAATCCATAGCAATCTATGTGATTTGAAGTTTGTAGAAAGTAGAGGTGGAAAGAAGTACTTCATCACGTTTGTGGATGATTGTACTCGATTTTGCTATATTTATCTGTTAACTAGCAAAAATGAGGCTATGAGCAAGTTTATCAAGTATAAAAATGAGGTTGAGAACCGATTTGATAGACGAATTAAAGTGCTTAGATCTAACAGAGGAGGAGAATATAGTTCTTCCAATTTAAATGAGTTGTGTGCTAGTTTGGGGATAATTCTTCAAATGACTGCACCTTATACTCCATAGCAAAATGGAATTGCTGAACAGAAGAATAGAACTCTAAAGGAGATGGCTAACGCCATGCTCTTAAGTTTTGATTTACCTCAAAACTTGTGGGGGGAGGCAATATTAGCTGCAAACTATATTCTTAATAAAATACCCCACAAGAAAACGGGTAAGATTTCATATGAGTTATGGAATGGAAGGCTACCGTCCTACAATTATTTGAAAGTGTGGGAGGGTGCCTAGCCAAGGTGTCAATTCATCCTCCTAAACAAACTCGATTGAGACCTAAAATGGTGAATTGTATATTCATCGGTTATGCTCAAAATAGCAGTGCATACAGATTTTTGGTTCACAAATCTGAAAATGCGGAAATCCATGTCAATACTATCCTAGAATCTAGGGTTGCTGAATTCTTTGAGGATATATATCTTGTGAAAAGAAATCAGGGTGAACCTTCTAAGAAAAGATTCAGAAATTCAGAATTTGATAATGATGAAGTTGAGGCTATAGTGACGCCAACTTGATTTTGAATTCTGATGAATTGAAATCGACTAGCGGATATGTGTTTACGCTAGGAGGTGCCACAGTTTCATGGAAACCCTCAAAGCAAACTATAATAGCGCGCTCCACGATGAAATCAGAGTTTATTGCTTTGGATAAAGCTGCTGAAGAAGCAGAGTGGCTTCAATAGTTTTTAGAGGATGTTCCGTTGTGGCCAAAACCTATGCATGCAATATGCATTCACTATGACAATCAAGCAGCTATTGCAAAGGCACATAATGTGATATATAACGGTAAGTCTTGACACATTCGTCGTAGACATAATACCGTAAGGCAGTTGCTCTCGCATGGAATAATTTCATTAGACTTTATAAAGTCAAAGGAAAACATTGCGGATCCACTGACAAAAGGATTGTCGGGAGAGCAAGTAAACTGCGCATCAAGGGGAATGGGGTTAAAAGCCTCAACCCAATAAAGAGCTTCTGAGGTGGAAACCTAACCTATGCGATTGGAGATCCCATGGACTAGGTTTAATAGGACAACGCAAATTTCGGAAACTCTAGAGTGAGCACTGTCTCTCATTCCTATGATGCAACGGTGCTTCCTACAGCGTTTTAAGCGTACGCTATGCGTTTAATGGTTCATATAGCTTGGATTTATACATCCTAGCAAGGTATAGTAGGATATCTTTAATAGGAATGCACCTATATGCGTGGAGCTAGCCGACTCTATGAAAATCTTTAAAGGTTGGATTTTCTAAAGCACGTATGAATCCTGAGAGGTTCAGGGCCGAAAGAATGAACGCAACCGAGAACCAATCTTGATTCGGAGATACTCTGTGTGAGGTCTATTGTCTGGGCTTACACTAACAACTGGCGGTTCACCGACTGGTTAAGTATGTCCGATAGGCTGTCACTAAAGAAGGTTCAAAGCGAAAGCTACCTATCTTGATGCAGTGCATTTCCACAGGCACACTTGGAATTCCTCGAGTCTTAGTTCTATTGAACAATTATGTGGGGGATTGTTGTAATTAGTAGTTTAATGGCTCAATTATTGTCAGTGTAACCGACATGCATTTATGTCGGTGTAACGGACGACGTTTAATGTTGCGTAACAGACGTAACCGACGCAGTTTAATGTTGCGTAACGGACGTCTTATCGCTCTATAAATAGACAGATTTTCGTAGTTCAGAAATATAACTCATAACTTACAACTCACAATTCGAAGTTCATTCCTCTAGTTCTCTCTTTGTTGTCCTCCAAGTGTGCCGATTTCGATAAGTGTTCGACAGAGTCCTGTTCGTATAGTACTGATACAAACAGGTTCGAGGTGTTGTATCTTGGGAGGCATAGTTCGTGAAACTGCTTAGCATCGTTGGAAGGAACTAATCGCCTTAAGGAGATTCGGTTAGCCGTACTTTACCTCTTTTCATATTTTTCGAGTTTACTATCTAGTAATTTTATTTGTTTTGTAATCTTTGAATGTAAAGATTGTAATTTGGCTTTGTTATTGTTATTGAAATATTATTGCCATTTTTATTTTATTATTTTTTTCTGATTACAACAAACAGTGTTACGTATTTCCCTCTATACGCTAACGTGTGTGCTTCAGATTTTTCAATAATTGTTGTAATTTGTAGTTTAATGGCTCAATTATTGTCAGTGCAACCGACGTACATTTATGTCTTTGTAACGGACGTAACCGATGCAGTTTAATGTTGCGTAACAGACGAGGTTTAATGCTGCGTAACGGACGTAACCGACACTGTTTAATGTTGCGTAACGGACGTAACCAATGAGGTTTAATGTTGCGTAACAGACGTCTTATCGATCTATAAATAGACGGATTTCTATTGTTCAGAAATATAACTTGTAACTCATAACTCATAACTCACAACTCACAACTCGAAGTTCATTCCTCTAGTTCTCTCCTTGTTGTCCTCCAAGTGTGCCGATTTCGAGAAGTGTTCGACATAGTCTTGTTCGTATAGTGCTGATACAAATAAGTTCGGGGTGTTGTATCTTGGGAGGCATAGTTCGTGAAGCTGCTTAGCACCGATAGCAGGAACTAATAGCCTTAAGGAGATTCGGTTAGCCGTACCTCACATTTTTTCCTATTTTTCAAGTTTACTATCTAGCAATTTTATTTGCTTTGTAATCTTTGAATGTAAAGATTGTAATTTGGCTTTATTATTGTTATTGAAATATTATTACCATCTTTATTTTATTATTTTTTCTAATTACAACAAATAATGTTACGTATTTCCCTCGATACGTTAACGTGTGCGCTTCAGATTTCCAACAATCTTAAGGCGATTAGCGCGTATACTTACTGTTTGTTTGGTTTTATCAGAAAATCGTGATGGCTGATAACAATCATGTACCCAGTAATGTTCCACATGTTTCTGGAGACGTTCTTATGTTTGATTCGACTGTGGCTGGTGGAGAGGTTCATACCTCGAGGCCTGATGTTGTGGCAGCGAATGCTGTGAGCCTTCGGGCTGGGACCACCTATGGTGGCTCGGGTATACATAAACAGGCATTGCCTTCCTTGATGATACCATCTCATACACCGAATGAGAAACCGAAAAAATTTACCGGTGTGGGTTTAAGCAATGGCAGAAGAAAATGTTATTCTATCTGACCACGCTGAATCTGGTTAAGTACTTATCGGAGGTGTGCCCGATAATTAATTAAGATGAGCAAGATGTCACCACGCTAGGGGCGTTGCAGGCTTAGAAGCACGGGGACTTCCTATGCCGAAATTATATCCTTAATTGTTTAGTAGATTCTCCTTATAATGTTTATTGTAACATTGAAACTGCTAAACAGTTATGGGAGTCCTTAGAGAAGAAGTACAAAACTGAGGACGCGGGCACCAAGAAATTCGTGATTGCCAAATTCCGGGATTTCAAGATGATGGATTCTAAATCTGTCATGAGTCAGGTGCAGGAAATACAAATAATTCTGAATGACATCTTTGCTAAGGGAATGCTACTCAGCGAGTCATTCCAAATGGCAGCTCTTATTGAGAAGCTACCTCCGTGCTGGTTAGACTTCAAAAATTATTTGAAGCACTAACAGAAAGAGATGAGCCTTGAAGATCTCATTCTACGCCTCAAAATCGAGGAGGACAACAGAAGGAATGCAAGCTCTTATATGGAACAAAAGGTGAACATAGTCGAGTCTTCCTATTCCAAGCAGGATAGGAAAAGAAAGAAGCCTTTTCAATGAAAAGGCAAGCAGAAAGAACAATCCCAGAAATTTCAAGGGACGTGTTTTATTTGCAATAAACCTGGCCTTCGTGCTAAGGATTGTAGAAAGCGTCTGAACAAAGGCAAGGGCGGTAGTGCACCTAAGCAGCTGAATCTAATAGAGAAGGCAGGTAATTAAGGCCTGATTTCTGTGCTTAGGTCTGACAGAGGAGGAAAATATAGTTCTTCCAATTTAAAGGAGTTGTGTGCTAGTTTGGGGATAATTCTTCAAACGACTGCACCTTGTACTCCACAGCAAAATGGAATTGCTGAACGGAAGAATAGAACTCTAAAGGAGATTGCTAACGCCATGCTCTTAAGTTCTGGTTTACCTCAAAACTTGTGGGGGGATGCAGTATTAACTGCGAACTATATTCTTAATAAAATACAAAACAAGAAAACGGGTAAGATACCATATGAGTTATGGAATGGAAGGCTACCCTCCTACAATTATTTGAAAGTGTGGGGGTGCCTAGCCAAAGTGGCGATTCCTCATCCTAAACAAACTCGATTGGGACCTAAAATGGTGGATTGCATATTCATCGGTTATGCTCAAAATAGCAGCGCATATAGATTTTTGGTTCACAAATTTGCAAATGCAGAAATCCATGTCAAGACTATCCTAGAATCAAGGGATGCAGAATTCTTTGAGGATATATATCCTGAGAAAAGAAATTAGGGTGAACCTTCTCAGAAATGATTTAGAAATTCAGAATCTGATAATGATGAAGTTGAGGCTTTAGTGATGCCAACTTGATTTCTGATGAATCGAAATCGACTAGCGGATATGTGTTTACGCTAGGAGGTGCAGCAGTGTCATGGAAATCCTCAAAGCAAACTCTAATAGCGCTCCACGATGGAATTAGAGTTTATTGCTTTGGATAAAGCTGCTGAAGAAGCAGAGTGACTTCGACAGTTTTTAGAGGATGTTCCGTTGTGGCCAAAACCTATGCCTGTAATATGCATTCACTGTGACAATCAAGCAGCTATTGCAAGGGCACATAATGTGATATATAACGGTAAGTCTAGACACATTCATCGTAGACATAATACCGTAAGGCAGTTGCTCTCGCATGGAATAATTTCTTTAGACTTTATAAAGTCAAAGGAAAACATTACGGATCCGCTGACGAAAGGATTGTCGAGAGAGCAAGTAAACTGCCCATCGAGGGGAATGAGGTTAAAAGCCTTAACCCAATAAAGAGCTTCCGAGGTGGAAACCTAACCTTTTGTGATTGGAGATCCCATGGACTAGGTTCAATAGGGCAACGCAAATTTCGAAAACTCTAGAGTCAGCACTGTCTCCCATTCCTATGATGCAACAGTGCTTTCTACAGCGTTTTAAGGGTACGCTATGCGTTTAATGGTTCGTATAGCTTGGGTTTTTACATCCTAGAAAGGTATAATAGGATATATTTAATAGGAATGCACCTATATGCGTGGAGCTGGCCGACTCTATGAAAATCTTTAAACGTTGAATTTTCTAAAGCACGCATGAATCCTGAGAGGTTCAGGGCCGAAAGAATGAACGCAACTGAGAACCAATCTTGATTCGGAGATTCTCTATGTGAGGTCTACTGTCTAGGCTTACATTAACAACTGGCGGTTCAAAGACCAAGTTCACTGACTGGTTAAGTATGTCCGATAGGCTTTCACTAAGGAAGGTTCAAAGCGAAAACTACCTATCTTGATGCAGTGTATTTCCATAGGCGCACTTGGTATTCCTCGAGTCTTAGTTTTATTGATCCATTATGTGGGGGATTATTGTAATTAGTAGTTTAATGGATTAATTATTGTCAGTGTAACCGACGTGCATTTATGTTGGTGTAACAAACGAGGTTTAATGCTGCGTAACGGACGTAACCGAGGCAGTTTAATGTGGCGTAACGGATGTAACCGACACAGTTTAATATTGCGTAACGGACGCAACCGACGAGGATTAATGTTGCGTAACGGACGTCTTATCGGTCTATAAATAGACAGATTTTCGTAGTTCAGAAATATAACTCATAACTCACAACTCACAACTCGAAGTTCATTCCTCTAGTTCTCTCCTTGTTGTCCTCCAAGTGTGCCAGTTTCGAGAAGTGTTTAACAGAGTCCTATTCATATAGTGTTGATACAAACAGGTTCGAGGTGTTGTATCTTGGGAGGCATAGTTCGTGAAGCTGCTTAGCACCGTTGGTAGGAACTAATCGCCTTAAGGAGATTCGGTTAGCCATACCTCACCTCTTTTCCTATTTTTCGAGTTTACTATCTAGCAATTTTATTTGCTTTGTTATCTTTGAATGTAAAGATTGTAATTTGGCTTTGTTATTGTTATTGAAATATTATTGCCATCTTTATTTTATTATTTTTTTATTACAATAATTGTTGGAAATCTGAAGCGCACACGTTAACGTATCGGGGGAAATACGTAATATTGTTTCTTGTAATTAGAAAAAATAATAAAATAAAGATGGCAATAATATTTCAATAACAATAACAAAGCCAAATTATAATCTTTACATTCAAAGATTACAAAGCAAATAAAATTGCTAGATAGTAAATTCGAAAAATAGGAAAAGAGGTGAGGTACGATTAACCGAATCTCCTTAAATCAATTAGTTCCTGCCAACGGTGCTAAGCAGCTTCACGAACTATGCCTCCCAAGATACAATACCTCAAACCTGTTTGTATCAGCACTATACGAACAGGACTTTGTCGAACACTTCTCGAAACCGGCACACTTGGAGGACAATAAATAGAGAACTAGAGGAATGAACTTCGAGTTGTGAGTTATATTTCTGAACTACGAAAATCTGTCTATTTATAGACCGATAAGACATCTGTTACACAACATTAAACCTCGTCGGTTACGTCCGTTACGCAACATTAAACTGTGTCGGTTATGTCCGTTACGCAGCATTAAACCTCGTCCGTTACGCAACATTAAATGCACGTCTGTTACACTGACAATAATTTAGCCATTAAACTACTAATTACAACAATCCCCCACATAATGGCTCGATAGAACTAATACTCGAGGAATTCCACGTGTGCCTGTGGAAATACATTGCATCAAGATAGGTAGCTTTCGCTGCGAACATTCTTTAGTGAAAGCCTATCAGACATACTTAACCAGTCGGTGAACTTGGTCTTGAACCGCCAGTTGTTAGTGTAAGCCCAGACAATAGACCTCACACAGAGTATCTCCGAATTGGTTCTTGGTTGCGTTCATTCTTTCGGCCTTGATTCATGTGTGCTTTAGAAAATCCAGCTTTTAAAGATTTTCATAAAGTCGGCCAGCTCCTCGCATATAGGTGCATTCCTATTAAAGATATCCTATTATACCTTGCTAGGATGTAAAAATCCAAGCTATAGGAACCATTAAACGCATAGCGTACCCTCAAAACGCTGTAGGAAGCACCGTTGCATCATAGGAATGGGAGACAGTGCTCACTCTAGAGTTTCCGAAATTTGCGTTGTCCTATTAAACCTAGTCCATGGGATCTCCAATCGCATAGGTTAGGTTCCACCTCGGAAGCTCTTTATTGGGTTAAGGCTTTTAACCCAATTCCCCTCGATACACAGTTTACTTGCTCTCTCGACAATCCTTTCGTCAGCGGATCCGCAATGTTTTCATTTGACTTTATAAAATCTAAAGAAATTATTCCATGCGAGAGCAACTGCCTTACTGTATTATGTCTACGACGAATGTTACTAGACTTACCGTTATATATCACATTATGTGCCCTTGCAATAGCTGCTTGATTATCACATTGAACGCATGTTGCAGGCATAGGTTTTGGCCACAACGGAACATCCTCTAAAAACTATCGATGCCACTGTCCTTCTTCAGCAGCTTTATCCAAAGCAATAAACTCTGATTCCATCGTGGAGAGCGCTATTAGAGTTTGCTTTGAGGATTTCCATGACACTGCGGCACCTCCTAGCTTAAACATATATCCGCTAGTCGATTTCGATTCATCAGAATCAGAAATCCAGTTGGCATCACTAAAGTCTGAACTTCATCATTCTCAAATTCTAAATTTTTGAATTCCTTCTGAGAAGGTTCACCTGATTTCTTTTCACAAGATATATATCCTCAAAGAATTCCGCATTTCTTGATTCTAGGATAGTATTGACATGGATTTCCGCATTTGCAGATTTGTGAACCAAAAATCTGTATGCACTGCTATTTTGAGCATAACCGATGAATATGCAATCTACTGTTTTAGGTCCCAATCGAGTTTGTTTAGGAGAAGGAATTGCCACCTTGGCTAGGCACCCCCACACTTTCAAATAATTGTAGGACGGTAGCCTTCCATTCCATAACTCATATGGAGTCTTACCCATTTTCTTGTGGGGTATTTTTATTAAGAATATAGTTCGCAGTTAATACTGCTTCCCCCCACAAGTTTTGAGGTAAACCAAAACTTAAGAGCATGGCATTTGCCATCTCCTTTAGAGTTCTATTCTTCCGTTCAGCAATTTCATTTTGCTATGGAGTATAAGGTGCAGTCGTTTGAAGAATTATCCCCAAACTAGCACATAACTCCTTTAAATTGGAAGAACTACATTCTCCTCCTCTGTCAGACCTAAGCACTTTAATTCGTCTATCAAGTTGGTTCTCAACCTCATTTTTATACTTGATAAACATGCTCAAAGTCTCATTTTTGATAGTTAACAGATAAACATAGTAAAATCGAGTACAATCATCCACAAACGTGATGAAGTACTTCTTTCCACCTCTACTTTCTACAAACTTCAAATCACATAGATCGCTATGGATTAGTTGTAGAGGTTCACTCGTCCTTTCAATCAATTTGAAAGATTTCTTAGCAAACTTAACCTCAACACAAGTCTCACACTTGTAACAGGCATCCAACTCAAACTTTGGAATTAGCCCTAAGTTTGCTATCTTTTTCATTGTACCGTAGTTTACATGTCCTAATCTACCATGCCATAGATAAGGAGACACAACAATGTAAATTGAAGACTTCTCTTTATTAGCAGTCTTTGGGTACAAGAATTTCGAGTTTACATCAATGACAGCCACATTGGCTTTGAACAAGTCATTGCTCAAGTACTCTTTCCCCACATACATTCCCCCTTTAGAAAGTACAAACTTGTCGGATTCAAATACAATTTTGAAGCCCTTCTTGACAAATATGAGGCTAGAAATAAGATTCTTCCGGATCTTCGGTACATGCAGCACATTTAACAGCGCAATCTCCTTGTCGGAAGTGAACTTCAGTATCACCTTTCCTCTCCCGGCAATTTTTGCTGATGCAGAATTAGCCATATAAAGCTTTTCATGTTCCTCAGCTTTCTCGTATGAGGAGAATAGGTGTCTGTCCATACAAATATGATTTATGGCACTTGTGTCCAACCACCAATCGATATTGTTTGACACCAGTAATATCTCGGACACCACAACAGCAGTCAGGTCTTGATTACCTGCCTACTCTGTCAGATTCAGCTGCTTAACTGCACCACTGCCCTTTCCTTTGCTCAGGCACTTCTTGCAATCCTTTGCTTGATAGCTAGACGTATTGCAAAGAAAACATGTCCTATTAAATTTCTGAGACTGTTCCTTCAGCTTAAAGTCTACGCCGATGACTTTCTCCGGTTTCTTATTCGGACTAACCGAAAATGGCACCATCAAAGAAGGCAAAGCCTGTTGATATATACCCAGACCACCAAGGATGGTCTTAGCTCGAAGGCTCGCAGCATTCGCTGCTACAACATCAGGCCTCAAAGTATGGACTTCTCCACCACCCACGGTCGGATCGACCATAGGAACGTCTCTAGAAACGTTCTGGACATTATTGAGTAGTTGATCATTATCAGCCATCACGATTTTCTGGTAAACTCAAACAAACAGTAAGTATATGCATTTGCAGATTTCCTGTCGCACTCTGTGCAAGCAATTGGTGGTGTTGACCCTAAATTTTGATTTTCATAAATTCTAAAATGAGAGTTAGTTATAACTCTCGTAAAAAAAAAATATAAATCCTCATGCATTATCATTCATTTACATTTAGGGTTAGAGTCGGGTCAATTGAGCTTAATTTGACAAGGGGTCGGACCAGAGTCAATCCGAAAAATTTCTACTACGGTAGAGGGTTGTCGATTTTTCTATGAGTCAGGGCCAATATCAGTCCATTTGAGCTTAATTGTTTTATTAGGGCTTTCGGTTAAATGTTCATGATTTGAGAAAAGTCTTAGTTGAGTCTGCATATTCTAAGCCAGTCTATAAGTCTGATTGAAAACATGGTCATGACATAAGCATATGTGTGCCGAAATCATGAGATGGTTTGGATTTGAATTTGAGTTCAATTCAGCCTGTTCTAGTGTCTTAATTATGCAAGGCCTTAGCTAAATACTCTTTTAAGTTAACTGGAGCCCGATTAGACCCAAGATTGCACTCCAAAGTCCACGAGCAAGGCAATGATCAGCCATCTTCATCATTACATTCCCTTGGCCGAAAGTTTGACAGAGTTCATTTGAATTGGGCCTCCAGCTCTAATTAAGAGTTTTAGTGCATGTGGACATCTAAGATCTAATGGCGAATAACAATTCCTACGCTAGCTGGGATGGTTTATCTGACGGTTCTCGAGAAGTCCCACTCTTATTAGGACTTGCGACCGAAGCTCTATATATATAACCATTGGCTCGCATGTTAAGGGGGTCGGCCACTTCAAAACCTTCGGCATACATAGCAGATAATTAGAAGCAGGTACGAGGGAGTTTGATTGTCTCCCAACGGGTCGAGACGATCCTCCTTTTGCCGACACCCCTTTGGCGCTTGAGCCTCGCACCATCGTTGATCCCTTGTGCTCATCCACCACCATCCAGCTGCGGCTCCGCCTCATCCTAGTCGACGCAAAGGCGTCGGGACTTAAAGGCCCCCCGACGCCTTTGCGTAGCTGCGATTGATCCGGGATCATAGCCGATCAGCTCGCATTCTCGGATCGACCCGTGTTCAACAGGAGCTTTCCTTCACTGTCCAAACCGAAGAAGCTACTGTCCAGCTACTGTTCGGTGCTTGACGGAGGTTGACCAGCCCTTTCTTTGTCGTAATTTAAGGCATTGATACTTCTATTACTTGTGTTAGCTAGCTTGGAGCATCTCGGTTGCAAATCGTGCTCGGATTGGTCGAATTGGAACGTGAATCTGTCGAGGGTGTGCTGCTGGAATTTGCGGAAAGAAGGTGAGCTTTCATTCTTTTGGTTAATGACTTACGCAGATTTGCATGAAGATTTGCATATTGTGCTTGGGTTTCTTTGAATGTACCTGACTTCATAATCAAAACCGAAATTAAAAGTCAAGTTTTTCTTCATCGACTGAGAGCCGAAATTGAGTTATTCATGGGATGAGGAATTTGGTTCGTCCATTGGCTAAGTTGGACCTTGCGACACATTGAGGAATTGATAAAGCTAATTTGAAAAATTCAAAATTACCCAACTCTTTCTGAGACCAAAATTCGAAATTTTCAGTAACATAACTCCCATGGTCGAACAAGTTGTGGATGGGCATCCCTTGATCTTTGCTTTGAATTGGTTGGGCAGCATTATCCTTGGTTAAGTCTACCTCGTCTTTATGCTGTGGATAAAGATAATTATCTATGATGCTTAAGTTAGTTGGATGCCATAGCCGGTCCTATCTCTCGTGGTTTAAACGGATATCTAATCTTAGAGATAATACTTGAATTCAATTGGGTGATTATCTATTTTTTGAAGAATTATCTCTAACACGTGGATTGGTTGAGTGATTTTTTCTGAGGAGTCATCTTTTGAGAATTTTCATGTCATGGATAAGACTTAAGTTCTTTGAATGTTTATTCAATCCTTTTTGAGAATTATCTGAAAATTAAATTTTCCAAGTCTTAAAGATAATTTCTCGAATTAAAATTGGATCAAAATTTCAGATGAGGAAAGATGGACCCCAATGTCACAATTTCGGCTATCCCTCTAAATTTTCAAAAATTCAAGCTCAATGGACTTCTTTTCATTTTATTTTTGTTATGATTGCTTTGTTTTGATTGTTCATAAAGTTTGCACATTAATAAACAATCTTGCCCATAACACATGCTCCCAATTGTGCATTATCCCTCGGAAAACGTACATTAAGGGCAACATATGATTTCGATCTCGAAGTATAATGGTGCCCGTACGTGTGAATTAGATATCAAATCCTCAATCTTGAGGAGCGGATTGTTAATTCATAAATAGAATTTCAAGGTTTGCCCTATGTATATAGGGACGACGGTTATTCTATAATATATTCACGCTAACCCTAATCTCGGGAGATGTTGTGAATAAAATCGGATTTTCGGATTTAAATGTGTTTTATGGGCAATATTGTTTATTTTTGTTCAAATTTTCTGTGTTTTCATGCTTAGATAAATCCCTAAAAATCCCTAAAAAATCTCATGTTTTTCTTAAGTTAGATTATATTTCTTTTGACTTTAGGATAGCTTTTTCACTTCATTTTTCATATATCCGAAAATAAATAAAAAATACCAAAAAATGTCATTTGCATTGCATATCGTTTAGTTTGCATTATCATGTTTGCCACGTCATGCATTTTGCCATATCATGCATTTTGCCACGTCATTATGCCATGTCATACATCTTTGTCATGTCATATCATTTCACATGTCATATAGTTAGATTGCATTAGCATTGCATTTAATAAAAGAAAATCCCAAAAAATTCAATTCATCAAACTAAGGATTTTTCATGAAAATTGGGTACCAAAAGGGCATTAATTTTTTAATTAATGTAACCAAGTCCCCGAACTCATTTTCTCTGGTTCATAGAGATAAAATAGTTATCCCGCTATTTTATATAGGTTTCTAATCAACCTACCGTAAATGATTACTAGCGGCTCCGATTGAATATTTTTTCACGAACAAACCTAAGTTGCGATTTGGTAGGATTTGGGAGGGTCCGAGTTAGGTTACTTAATTTAATTGACCTAATAATTCATTAGCCTAATTTTTAGGTCGCGACAGGTGGTTAATATCTTCCCCACAAACACACGGTCGACATCTAAGAGTTTGTTTCACCTCTAATGTTTCGTCGAAAAAATTTTGCTTTATGTTACCTCAACAACGGTGCCCAAGTACGGACGCCCTGATGGATTTTGGGGAGTCTAACAGAAAAGAAAAGCAATATTAAGCATATATATTTTACATGGCATACTTGTAATTTACTTCTCAACTATATATGCCCTAGACTCCTATTATATATGTTGGGGCAATATCTTTTGTATTTGTGGTGCTGAAAATCGATAGTGGAGAGATTGCCTAGTGCGTCACCTTGGTTTTTTCCCTTTCTGATTTAGAAGGGTTTTTTCACGTAAAAAATTCTCGTCTTATTCTTCTCTATTTTTTTTTTCTCTTCAAAGATTTGCGTTCCTTACATATCCTTCATCCTCCTTGAACTCTAGTGATTCCTATCAGTATGTTCAGGAGAAAAATGTTGCTTTCGAAGCATCAAGTTCTTATGTACATTACCGCAGCAAAAGACCTCGCGTTTAGTTAAAAGCCGTTAATCATTTGTATTCGCTGCTATGGACCAGATACAATCAAGCTCCTTTTTTTTTTCCCCAAAGAATAGCCTATGTAGGTTGCAGCAGCAAAGGATCTTACATACAAAAGCCATCAATATGCCCTTATCCACTACATAACAGGTGAAAAAACAGTTGTAAGTTTAATGCCACCTGCAATTCCTCTGATCTTTAAACAGTGATCAAACATAAATTCATAGTCTACATCGGGCAGTTCCCTCTTACAAATCAACCAACAAACAAGATGAATAAAAAATTGAGCACAAGGGAAGAAGTGAGACTCTGCATTGAAGTATCTAATTATGAATTAAGACTTTGGTAAACGAGATTTCCTCTCAGAATTTCAACAACTTCCACAACACTAAGTAAGTCCAATGAAACACGAGATCACGACACAAAAAACAAAGGCAACAGAAGTTGGAAGTTCACCAAAAGCCATCCCTCAAGAAATTCCAGCAGTAAATAAAATTTACACATCAGCAGAATGCAAATAGGGAGAAAGTCAAAATAGCAGCACCGTATATAACAATCACTGGACATAGAAAACAACATGAAAAATTCTCTTCAGCAAATCGCCGACAAAAGAGCCAAGCCATTGATTATAATAAAATCCAACAACAAACAAAAGGCATCAGCAATAAGAAAAAGAAATTCCAACAAGCAAAGTCGCACCAAAATACCTTTTTCGGCCCTTCAGAATAAGATCAAGAAGGATGATATTAGGAAAGAACGCCCTATATATAAACTCGTTCCAGGGCTATCATTGTCAAAGCAAAATCCGGCTGGAAAAATATGCCATTTAATGCAATACCAAAATTATCAAATGACAGAATTATGTGTTTCGAAAGATGGATTGTTTCATTGGGATTTAGATATTGCTCTTTTAACTTGCTTGCTTTAGTAAGCCTAAGCTGTTGAAGTACACTATTAGATTTGGAATAGACAAAAAAGAAAATCATTTCGAAACTAAACATTTGAAGCTTTAAATTTTAGACAGTCTTTTCAAGTAATTGATTGTTAGCAAAGTTTAAAAGATGTAATTGGGGGAATTACCGAGCCTAGGTGATAAATTTTTTCTCTAATCATTCTCTAGTACTAATAGCATTTAAATGATATAAATAATCCATATATGTAAATATATGATGGGAGCAATAATTAAAGGGAGCAAACAATGATCATTTGATACCAGAGTCGATAAATTACACTATATCAGATGATACAGCTCTTTTACCAAAATTATAGCTTTTGAAAATTTACCAACAAGAAAAAAAAAAATTGAATCTTTTCTCAGACCAAACACATAATAGTTCTGTAGAAGGTAATAGTAGGAATTCTTAAGTTGAAAGTCTCCCTGATTTTTTACCTAAAATTAGAGCTTATCAGCTTCGTGAACACGGATCCTCGTTTTCAGCCGATAATTAAGTAAAGTGCACGACTTAGGAACTTGCACTAGCCGAGAGGGTTTCTCTTGACATCATTTCAGTATTGCGTACACTCATAGCTTCATTCCGAAATGCGATTAAGGCCACAGTAAGATTTGAATGGTAGCCTCTAGACTTGACGAACATCTCGTTAAGATTTGGGATATTTTACATGACGCATCACCTTCTCTTGATCAATTTTGACAAATAGACAACTGCAGCAATCCAACCGGTTTTGCCGCATGATATCATGAATCATTCGAAACTACCATGGATTAAACATTGGACAATCTCCAAACATCTCGCAAAACTAATAAGGTGCTTATTACGAAAGTACTGGATGTGGTGTCCAAGCAATGAAGCAATATAAGCACCCGTATGAACCAGAGGACACTCCTTTCCAAGAGCTAACGCACCCCGACAAAGCCAATGCTCCCGAATATCTGTGGATATTTGGAAGTGGTGACCGAGGCATTCCCTGACATGGCTCAAGATCCAAAAATCCATGATCTTTTCTATGACATGAGTCAAGATCCAAAAATTCATGATCTTCTCTTAGTCTCTTTCTTTGGCTAATCTCGCCACTGTGTCGCTTGGCATATCAGCATATGTTGAGACAAGCCGCCACGACCATCCTTCATCCTTTGGCGACTTTGTCAATGTCGTTCTCGTCATCATCGATCATGTACCGCTTCTAGAACCAATGCTGCTTCCACACTCTCTCGACCATCAAGTCCACAGGCACACCCTTTGTCTCGGGCAAGAGGAACAATGTAAAAAGGCCCATGACCAGAATCCAAGCGGCGAAGAAGAAGAAGATGCCGGCCTTCATGTGGCACAACATTGACAGGAAGGCTTGCGCGATAATGAAGGTGCAGAGCATGTTCGAGCTCACCGAACAGGCGAAACCAGCCGTCCTCGTCTCCAGAGGGAAGGTCTCGATCACTCGGAATCAGCCACCCAAGCGGACCCCATGACCATGCGAATCCCATCACGTACACGCACACCAGCACCACCACGACTATGGCCTTGGTAGAGTTGAGAGACCCTGTTGGTTTCAGGTGTAGTAGCAAGAGCAATTCTATCACAGTCTGCAACAAGAAAGAAAATTTTGTGGATTAGAAAGCATCAACGCATCGGATCAACCTCTCTCCTTCTAATTGACCAGAATGATGCAAGTTTGATGTGATTTTGCGTCGATCTTGACGGAAGAAACGTGCGAAGACAATGTGAATTACCTGAGTTATGAACATCTGGACACAAGCTTCAAGGAGCAACACCCTCCGGCCAGCCTTGTCCACCGTATAGATCGACACTAGCATGCTGAAAACGTTCATGAGCCCGGTGATGACCGTCGAGAGTAGCGCGACATTGTTCCCGAATCCGACTGTCTGGAACAGGACTGGGGCATAGAACATGATGGCATTGATCCCGGTGAACTGCTGGAACACCTGCAGAACTATTGCTATGACAAGAGGGGGTTGCTCGATGGCCTCATGAGCTTGCGGAACGGGTTCTTCACTTGCCTTGCGGCCTCACTGGCGGCTACAATAGAATCAAACTTGGCAGTGATGTTATCGGTGCCACGAATTCTCCTCAGGGTGGACTTCCCTTGGTCGACCTGGTTGCGCTCGATGAGGCTGGTACGGGTCTCGCAGATGGCGAATGAGCCCACGAGGAGGATCACGGCCGGAACGCCGGCCAAGCCAAGAGAGATCCGCCACCCGTGAGGGTGAATGTTGGCTGTGAAGTAGTTGATAATGCCGGTGAGCATGCCAAGCTACAAATATAGGGAAAATGGTCAACCATGAATGGTGGTTCAGAGAGTTACTACGCCACAAGAAACCTAGCCAGGAAGGGACCTGGCAAATATAACAAGCAGCCATGCGTCAATGCAGAGAGCTTTTCATGTCAGTTCATAGGCCCAGCAATCGTGTCCAAAGTGAGCTCGTTTATCTTCATAAAATTACAAGTTAAGCAGATGGACCACCAAGTGAAAATGTTGAATTCCAACAGTGAAACTACACATGTAACTAGATCGTGGGAGCAAACAGAAGCTGAAGGGTATCGTTGGACATAGATAGGGTTTTCCTGGATATGGGCTGCTTCTGTTTTTGTTGTTTAAGGATTGGGTGGGTTTTGAGAGGAATAGTCTCATTAAAAATAATACATATTCAGATTATATAAGGGACTGGTTCATGGGTCGGTTGGATGGTTCGCCTTCAAATCCGTAAACCGAACAGATAAAACCTGTTCTTGAAAATTGAAACCGAGAATCGAACCGTACCCGCTAAAAACCATCCAAAATCAACCGGTTGGGTACGGTCTGGTCCGGTTTGGTTGGATCGTGGTTTTTCTGCTCACCCCTAGTGGAAATGCAATATAAACTAGCCTATACCAGAGGCAAAAATGTGATGTGATCTTTTCTCTTTTGAAATAGAAAAAGACAGAACAAACAATATCTTTGCATCATATCAATCTTGCAAAAAAAAATAAATTAATTAAATAGAATAATTTTCTCCAACCTGAAATTCCGATGTCGTATCCGAACAACAACCCTCCGAAGGCCGAGATTATCACACATAGAATGACGTAGAAAGTTATCTTCCCGTCATGCTCAGGTACATGGCCGCCGTGGCTCATGATGACCCCGGGCATTTTCTGTCTTTCTTTTTGGTTGAAAAAAAAAGGGGGGGGTGGGGGGGGGGGGGGGAGGGTAAGATTGCTTGCTTTATTTTTTGTCTGAATATGAAATCTAAACATGCATTGGATGAGGTACTTAAAACATGTCAAGAAGGCTGAGAAAGGTTGAGAAAAGCTAAATGATGATCAAATGACAACTAATAGGATAGGATAATGACGTGGTTTTCCTCTTAACAAAAATTGGATGGCATCATAATCCCCTAAGTGTCGCGCTTTTTATGATTCATCCTCGTCACGTTGACCAGATTTTGCAGGATAATTTGACTCAGGAGGGACTTAATCATGAGGAGAGGATGAGGATGTTCCATAAAAATGCCAAAAAGAGAAACTGACTGTACTAAATCAAGATTGACACCAAATTGCGCGTTCATCTTTGGTGGGAGCATTCCAGGAGATGAAAGAGTTCATTGTCTAATTAACTAATTAAGTGCGGACTTGACTTAACCCTAAGTTTAATAAACAGAAACACGGGGAAGAGCTTTTTTTTTTTTTTTTTTTGTTAATGTTCAATTCGAATTTGACTTGCAACTAAGATGAAATAATGATGGTCGTGATTTTTTTCTAAAAGGTTAAACGGAGCAGATTTGTCAATATAAATCCGTAAGTGACTTAAAAAATAGTTGGTGACTTGGGACAAGTTGATAGCTGATGGGAACAATGCTGGAAACTTAAATTATGTTTGGGTATTTGATGTACAAGTTGATAACTTCAAAATGTCAATAAATCATAGAAATAAAAGTTGTTACAAATATTTCTCTTTGTAACCACAATTGTGAGTACACCTATTGTGATTCCCAATACAAGAGTCAAAATAGGTAAAAACATCCCTAAGATTTTAAAGATTCTAATCTAGAAAAAGAATTTATATCTTGTATTTCTGTTGTATCAATTATCATTTTAACAGTCAACTTCTCAAATAATGATATTTATGCTGCCTAGTATTGTCATAATATCGGCCAATTTCATTCTTTTAACTAGTTGAGGAATCATTTGCAAATTCATAAAACCATGTGGACAAATTTTCCACCTCCAAGGAAAACCACTCTGATCTCCTATTAAAAAAATTTCCAATTCTCCCTTTGGCGTTTCAACTCGTATATAAAGTTCTTGCTTTGGCCATTCAAAAGTAGGAGAAGGTTTTTTTACTAATGAATCAATATTCAAAATCATTCGTTTCGGGATCCTTTTCTCTAGCAAAGCACCGGATTTCTAAATTCTCATAGGGCCCCTCTAGAATTCCTTCCAGGGCCTGTTGGATTTTTGTGCAATGCATTCTTATGTCATGACATAAATAATTTTATTGAGCCCTATTTGTTTTGTCAAAAATCCTATAGCTTTATTTTAATTTTGAATTGGGAGTGCTGTTTTACTATTCTGATTAGGTCCAACGACAAAACCAAAACAAACATACCAATGCTATAATTTTCATCATTATTTTTTTGGATCCTATCTTGATTAAAATGAATTTCTATAATTTTTTTACCAATTTTTCTTGATCAGCAGTTGAAAGTATACCATGAATCTTATTTATCCAACCTGTCTCGATGTAATTTTTTATGGAAATTTTATTTAGGTTTAGAATTGGAGATGAAAAAAAATTTGACCCTTCCACGACAGGGCCCATTCAAAAAAGGATCATATATTTTCGGCAAGTATTCTTTTTTATTTTCATTATCATACAATCTAGTTCTTTTTTCGAGTACATCTAGAGTAATGAGTCATTTATTTAGAGTTTCCATTCGATTTTAAAATTCTTTGGTCAAGTTGTTTTTTTTTTTCATTAGTATAAATCCAATGATCATACAATTCATCAAGGGCAGTTTTTCTCTTGTCAGCAATTTTTTCTTTCGTTGTATCATTTCCAAGAAAGGTGAAGAATGGATGTTAGGAAAAAGATATCGTATGTATCGATATCCAAATATTTGGATTTGTCACATGAAGATATAATCTGATAGATCTATCTTATCCATAGAAATGGATCTTGTGTTCTAGAATTAAAGAAATATATTGAAAAAAAAAGGGCTCTTGTATTATGACTTTGAATAAACCTTTCTCTATGATGGAACATAATATCAATCTATTCCTCTTCAATATCCTAGGAATAAGAAAATGGAATTGGAAATATCGACAGATTCTTGCACTTGCGCAGTCCAAATAAATAGGAAATAAAAAAGATCCACTCTTACAATTTAATCTCTATCGAATTTGAATATCAAAATAGCGGATATAGTCATGACTATACTACTATGAATTAGGAAATTAGATAGGGATTCCAATGGAAGTATTTTCCCTTCTTCAAAAGCTAAGGAAAAGCCAAGGTACAGGCTTGGAATGATAGCAAAGAGAAAAAGAAATTGACTGTGAATTGAATGAATAAAAAGATCAAATCAAGAAAAAGAATGAAGAATTCATCTAATGGTTCGGAATAAAGAAATGGAAGAACAAAAGGCGCTCTCCCAAGTGAAAAAGGATAATTACTATCTTACATTACACAAAAAGTAAGGCTTGAAAAGAAATTCTTTCTTTATCTCTCTTTGCTATTTTTTTTAGTATATTGATATGTACAACTTTAATATATACTACTTTTATAAGCAATCCCATTTAGATAAAGAAAAGGTTCTAAAGAGATATTTCGAATAAAAAAACTAAAAAAGCAAGAATACCTCTTCTTCCGAAAGACCTTAAAAAAAAACGTGCGTAGAAATCAAAATGAAAGAGATTTCAAGAGAAATAAACGACAACGATCTGATCAAATGATATAATTGCGGTTCGAGAGGAAGTAAGAGTATCTACTTTGACACTACAATGGGAATGTGTTGAATCAAGAACAAACAATAAGCGTTTTTATTATGGACCCTTTATTCTATCTCCACTTATGAAAGGGCAAGCCGACACAATATGCATTGCAATGCGAAGAGCTTTGTTTGGGGAAATAGAAGGAACATGAATCACCCATGCAAAATTTTAAAAAAACACCACATGAATAAAAGGAAGAGCAGAATTGACGAGATTCATAAAAATGAATTGGTTAATATGGGTGGGTATAAATGGGGTATACGTAATGGAATACCAGAAAATACTTCAAAAATACCCCAAATTATACACGAATTTGGAGTCCCATACGTATTTTCCATCCATAAAAGTACTAAACATGTAAAATAAATATACCATCTTGTAGAGTATGAGCATACGAGCACGCTGGTACCTGGAACTCCCCCATTGGACGCCGCACACTCCCTCACGCATCGCTTGAAGCTTCGGCGCGTGAGACCCACGCGCACACACGTGCAGCGCACGTGTTCCATTATCTACCCGGTTCTGAAATTGGTCCGACCGCTCCTTAAACCGAACTTCACGAACCAGGTCGAGGCGGTCCGGTCAAACCGGTCAACGACTGGTCTGACTGGACGGTCCTAGTCAACGGTCAACTGATTCGGGTTGGTCACGTTTTGGATCGGGTTCTGAGTCGGGTCGGGTCTGCACCCGGCTGAATGACGTCAGCTGATGTCATCCAGCACGTGAAATGCACGTGCAGGACTAGGTCGGCGCGTGGGGCGCGTTGCTGCCACGCGCTCGATGGGCAGCGTCTTCTGTCCGCGCGTGGCAGCACGTCTGGCGGTCGCCAGCGACGATCTTCATACGGTTTTTCTCGTCTCGTCGAGCCCTTTCCGAATATATAATTTCTTTCGATTTCGACAAAAAAAAATTTCGAAAAAATACCGAGAACGCGATTCGCGACCTGATACGCGCAGGCTTTGATACCACATGTATCAAAAGAGAAAGAAGGAATGTAAGAGAAAGCTATAAGACTACAAGGCTATACAAGTATGTCTAACACCCCCCCTCAAACTCAAGGTGGATCAAACAACGAGAGTTTGGAAAGAAGAAATTTAAAGCGTTGTGATGTAAGAGCCTTCGTAAAACAATCTGCAAGTTGATTCTCAGTTCCAACAAAAGGAAGAGAAATAGTGCGAGCTTGAAGATGATGACGAGTCAGATGACAATCGATCTCAATATGTTTTGTACGCTCATGAAAGACTGGATTTGCACCAATATGGATGGCACTCTTGTTGTCACAGTGTAGAGGAGTGGGATCCGGAAGTGAAACACCCATGTCAGCAAGTAAGCGGCGAAGCCAAACAATCTCAACGGTAGTGTCAGCCATAGCACGATACTCGGACTCTGTAGAGGAGCGTGAGACAATTTGTTGTTTCTTGGCACGCCAGGAAATAAGAGAATCGCCAAGAAAAATGCAATAGCCAGTGATAGATTTGCGATCAGACACATTGGAAGCCCAATCAGCATCAGAATAGGCACGCAACTTGAGAGCAGAAGAAGATGGCAGAAATAAGGAACGCGATAAAGTGCCTCGGAGATATCGCAAGATCCTCAGAACAGCAGCATAATGAACTGTGCGAGGAGCAGCAACAAACTGACTGACAACATGAACAGCATAAGCAATGTCGGGTCGGGAGATAGTAAGATATACAAGGCTGCCAACCAAAGTTCGATAGCGGGTCACATCAGAAAGAGGCTCCCCGTCATCCGAGCAGAGCTTCTGATTCAGCTCAATAGGAGTAGCAGCAGTGCGTGCATCCGAGAGAGCAGCCCTAGAGAGAATATCAGCAGTATATTTTTGTTGAGAAATAAGGATACCACGTGAACTGCGAGCAATTTCAAGCCCAAGAAAGTAGCGCAGTGGTCCAAGATCCTTCATGGCAAAATGTTGCTGAAGGTGCCGCTTGGTATGTTCAATATGGTCGCGATCATCTCCAGTGATAACCATATCATCAACGTAAAGAAGAAGAATAGTGCAACCAGCAGAAGAGGTATGAACAAACATAGCATGATCAGCCTCGCTTTGAGTAAAACCAGCAGATCGAATAGCATCACTGAACTTCTCAAACCAAGCACGAGGAGCCTGTTTAAGACCATAAATAGCCCGTCGCAAGCGGCAAACCTGTCCAGAAATATGACCAAGACCAGGTGGAGGTTGCATGAAGATATCCTCTTGAAGATCCCCATGAAGAAAAGCATTCTTGACATCAAGCTGAAAGA
This sequence comes from Rhodomyrtus psidioides, assembly GCA_021437785.1. Taxonomy (NCBI): domain Eukaryota; kingdom Viridiplantae; phylum Streptophyta; class Magnoliopsida; order Myrtales; family Myrtaceae; genus Rhodomyrtus; species Rhodomyrtus psidioides. The sequence continues at coordinate 7,034,130 of JAILYB010000020.1, read as the reverse complement.
GGGGCCAATTACGAATTGAAGCAATAGCTAGTAAAGCTCGGACAGATGTCATCTTTGCTACGGGAGCAAACGTCTCCTCATAATCAATGCCATACTCCTGCGAGAAACCTCTGGCAACCAGACGTGCTTTGTAACGTTCAATACTGCCATCAAAACGGGTTTTAATCTTATATATCCATCGGCATGATACCAAGGAGCGGCCTGGAGGGAGAGACACAAGCTCCCAAGTACCAGTACTTTCCAATGCCCTGAGCTCCTCAGACATAGCTTGACGCCACTCAGTATGCTGAACTGCCTCACGATAACTAGTGGGTTCTTGTACAGCATGAACAGCAGCCAAAAAAGAGCTAAACTCAGTAGAATAAGAAGTAGAATCAACATACCGAGTAGGCGGACGTCGATCCCGAGGAGGATTACGGCGTGGCTCTAGAACTGCAGAATCGTCGAGGGCAGGTAGAGTAGGAGGTACAGCAGAACGGGTAGGAGAAGATGGGGACGGTGGTGATATATCTGGTTCCGAGGTGAAAGTAGAATAAGGAGGATCAGGAAAAGGATCAACAGGGAAATCCATAAATGGAACATGGGTCGAGACAGGAGGTGTTACATTTGTAGGGAAGAAGGGAACGTGTTCATGAAAGGTAACATTGCGAGAAATACGTATACGTCGCGCATTTGGGTCATAACAGCGATAACCCTTGTGCTCGGTGCTGTAACCCAAGAATGCACACGAGATGGAGCGAACGGTGAGCTTCGTACATTCGGTGGGTGGAAGAATGACAAAACAAGTACACCCAAAAACTCGAAGATGATTATAGCTGGGAGATCGAGAATAGAGACGCTGGAAAGGGGTGTCTTGATGAAGAACAGACGAGGGTAGGCGGTTAATTAGATGAACAGCTGTGAGAAGTGCCTCAGCCCAGAACTCAGTAGGAACAGATGTCCCAAGTAAGAGAGCGCGAGTGGTATCTAAAATATGATGGTGCTTGCGTTCAGCAACCCCATTCTGAGCTGGAATCCCAGGACAAGATAGTTGAGGAAGTGTACCATCGCTGGCCAAGAGGGAACGAAAAACAGTAGAAAGATATTCTCCTCCCGAGTCTGAACGAAAAACTTTGATTTTTGTATTAAATTGGGTGGAAATCATGGTAGTAAAAGACTGATAGATGGAAAAGAAATCACTGCGTTGACGCATAAGATAGACCCATGTGTAACGAGAGTAATCATCAATAAAAGAGACATAATATTTGAAACCACTCTTTGAACAAAGTGGGGCAGGACCCCATACATCAGAATGAATAAGATCGAAAATTACACTAGATCTAGAGTTACTAATAGGAAAAGGCTTAGCAGATTGTTTGGCCAAGGGACATACAGAACATGGATGAAGATTACCAGAAGAAACAGGACCTAAAGCACCTCGTTGATGAAGGACGGTGAGACGAGAAGAAGGAATATGTCCGAGACGTTGATGCCATCGGGCAAGATCAATGGTAGCCAACACAGGAGAAGGAAGAGAAGAAGTTGGAAGGTGGAGATGCTGCATAATATAGAGTCCGTCCCGTCTACTACCTCTCCCAATCATCCGACCACTCAAACGATCCTGGACAAAGCAAGAGCTATTTGTAAAGCTTACAGTACATCCAGCATCAGTAAGTTGTCCAACGGATAATAAATTGAGAGCTAGAGATGGAACATGTAACACGTTAGGGACATTGAAATCTTGAGAGATGGTGAGAGTACCCCGCCGGGTAGCTAGGAGAGGAGAGCCATCAGCAGTAAAGAAATGTGCTGGATGCTTGAGCTCAGAGAGCTGAGTGAGACAAGCAGCGGAACTAGACATATGTCTAGCAGCTCCTGAGTCAAGTATCCAGGTAATAGAAGTGTCACCTGAAGATGGAGTGGCTGCAGCAGTGTTTCCTGTAGATGAAGAAGTTGTAGGAGTGCTGGAATCGGGAAAAGACCCAAGCAAAGAAGGGTTCAATCGAGCAAGCTGTGCTTCAAGGGCAGCAATCCGATTATCCGTAGAAGAAGAAACCAGAGTAATAGGTCGAGAGTGTGGAGATGTCACAGAATACTGAATAGAACGCGGTGTTGCTGAAGGGCGTGAAGCTTCCTTCTTCTTTTGCCAACAGTGTGGCTCCTCATGTCCAAGACGGTGACAATAAGTACATAAAAGGCAGCGAGAGCCACGTGCAGAGGGAGATCGTGGTGAAGCAGCCAAAACAGCAGGCGGAGCACGTGGTGGAGCAGCTAAAACAGCAGCAGAATCAGCAACTGCAGAGGAGGAAAGTAGACCCAGACGAGTTTCCTCAGACTGCAATTCTTTGATAGCGTCAAGGAGGGACGGTCTAGGAGAGCGATGGAGAAGCTGGCTGCGAACACCTTCATAAGGAGAGCCAAGCTTCATAAGGAAAGTATGTAGACGGTGTCTATCTTGAGTTTGAAGCCGAGTAGATGGACACCTAGTACAGTTCAAGCATGTCGAGCAAAGAACAGGAGCAAGAATATCTAATTGACTCCAAAGGGAATGCATATAATTGTAAAAGTCTCGAATAGAGCGAGACCCTTGCGTAGCACAGTAAATTTCTTGCTCCAACTGATAAACCCGAATGTCCCCGGTCTGAGTAAACATCTCGGCGAGCTGATCCCACAAACATTTCGCTCCAACAATATGAAAAAATTGTGGGCGAAGAGCAGGATCAATAGAGCCAAAAAGAATAGCCCATGCCTTCCGATCAGCAACTGTCCATGCTCGAATTTCAGCGGTACGCTTTACAATCGCCTCAGATGAGGCACTTTCCTTAAGAGCATCAGGACATAGACGGAAACCTTCAACATGCTCAAATAAATCGCGGTAAACAAGAGCCGCCATTGCCGATGGTTTCCAAAGTGAATAGTTTGAACCATCAAGCTTGACATCTATGCGGTCACTAGAATCGCCCATGACAACAGAGAAATCACTAGCGAAGCTAGAAAAGTGGGTTGAGGTGGGAAAGCTGATCAAAAGGATCGAGAGACACAAATTAGAGACGCTAGCAAAGCTGGGTGACGGCTCAATAGCCCAAAACTCATTATCTTAATTTCTGATGCAGAAGATCCAATTTATGGCAACCGCAGAGCATACTTTTAAAAATAATGAGCTCATTATCTTAATTTCTGATGCGGAAGATCCAACTTGTGGCAACCGCAGAGCATACTTTTCAAGACAATGATCTTGGCTCTGATACCATGATAAGAAAGAATGATTAAGAGAGAATGGTATTGTTCTCTAATAATGGTGTGTCAAACAATGTACATGAGAAGCCCTTATATAGGCTTAGAAGAGGTAAAGAGCTTAGTGCTCTTCCTATGTGGGACTAAAGAGAAAGAAGGAATGTAAGAGAAAGCTATAAGACTACAAGGCTATACAAGTATGTCTAACACCTATGACCTGGGGATGCTAATGATGTTCCCGCAACTTGCCGAGTTCTACACGAGATTGCCACCTTGATGACATGTTCACAAAGATTTCCGGACCTTGACCAAGAGTAATCGCATGTGGAGAGCTCTGAACCTGGGTTCCACAATTCTGAGCTTCTGTCTTTAGAGAGAAGATTTCGCTCGTCCGCATCTAGAATGTCATGGGCGTGATGCTTTTGACACCTATAACTGGCCTGGGCTTCAGAAAGCCAGAAAGGCCATAAGAACATCGTGTGATTGAAAGCCCAGCGTATGCACAACGAGTCAGCAACCAATTGTTGGGGTTATCCCACATCGGTTGTGGAAATGGCGGGTGGTCGGTTTATAAGTGTGAGAGAAAGCCTCAACCTTTGAGCTAGCTTTTGGGATGAGAGAGGCCCAAGACCACCCAACACCAATAACATGTGGCTGATGCCCAAGTAGATCAAGCGCCTTGACACCGTGAGAACGGTACATGTTGCCGGAATTCAACCATCCAGTGGATAAGAGGCTACCGAAGGTTGCACCTTGTACTCAGCCATAAATAGTCAAATAGTCGGAGACGAATCTAGTTTGAAATGAAGAGTGATATTCAGTTGCCAACATGTCGATCAACCATTTGATTCTTGGCCATAACTTCAATCTCAGGTGGTAAGACTCAATTGCAGCCTAGACGTCCTACCATTAATCAGAAAATCTGCAAGATAATAAGAGTCTTCAAAGTTCTGGGTAAAACAACACCTTTTAAAGCCATTAACAATTTCAAATTCAAGAAGCACGGTTGTAGATGTTGGATAAACTAAACCATACCTAAATGGGGTAACCACCGCTCCCTGAAATAGTCCATAAAGACACATTGGCCAAGACATACCTGCATGAACTCTTCGACTCCTTTTATAGCATCCTGCAAGTTTCTCGTGCAGTAATTTTGCAGCAAAATAGCTTAAACATCTCTCTTTGTACACGAGAGTGGCGACTTTTCTATAGAAGATTTGTTATCCAAGCACGACGAACACGCTAGAGGCATCATGGTACTTGGCATCGAAATGCGTCTCGAAAATAGGACGAGCTCAATATTCATATAAAATTTCTCTGTTTCTTCCCTAATAGCTCAAGGAGATGATAACATCGTTTACCTCGTACGAAAGACCTTGAAGGAGAAATCGTCCACTAGATAGATGAAAATTTTTAAGCTCTTATACGTTATGTGTTCTATTAATTTTAGCAGTTAATATTGAGTATGAACTTCATCCTGATACACTAAGTTTTACTTAAACTACTGTAGAGATCATAATCTAAAGGGTTAATACCTCGAAAAAACCCCAAACTTGTACACCTGTGACAAATTTACCCCAAACTATTTTTTTAACCACAAAAAACCCTAAACTGGTATAATTGTGATAAATTTACCCCAAACTACTTTTTTTTTACCATAAAAATCCAAAACTAGTACACATATGACAAATTTACCCTTTTGTTAATTTCCGTTAAATTGAGTTAATACCACGAAAAATTTCAAGTTGACACACATATAGCAAACATAGGGTAACGTGTACACCCGATAAAAGCCATGTGTCATTTAACTTTGCAATTTGAAGGCAAAATTTAACAAAAACTAACTTGGGTAAATTCGTCACGGCTGTATCAGTTTTGGGTAAATTTGTCACAGATATACCAGTTTGGAGTTTTTCATGGTCAAAAAAATAATTTGAGGTAAAATTGTCATATGTGTACCAGTTTGGGGTTTTTTTGTGGTATTAACCCTAATCTAAAATATGTTTACCTAGAGACCATTTGAATGCTAATAGCACCAGAGAATGATTAGAGCAAAATTTGATATCGTTTCATGGATTGAACAATGTTACGGCAAGAATCGAGACTCAGTAGTTCCCCCATTTTCATCTTTTAAATTTTACTAACAACAAATTACTTGAAAAGTTTAATTCTAAAATTTAAAGCTTCAAATATTTAGTTGCCAAAAGATTTTCCTTTTTGTCTATCCGAAATCTCATGATGTACTTCAACAATTTAGGCTTAGTCTGTCTCAACAGAAGTGTCAAGAACAGAATACGTCTTTGTAGCCAACAAAGACGAAATATCCCCTCAAAAAGCCATTGCGGGCAAGTTAAAGGAGCAATATCTACATCCCAATGACAAAATGTCATATTCTTTCTTACTTTATCCCTAATTCAATTTATGGCCGTATTTGTGCTTTTAGAACACAGTTCTATCATTTGTTATTTTTGGTGTTGAATTAAGGATTAATCACACGAAAAACCTCGAATTGGTAAAGCTATAATAAATTTACCCCAAGTTAATTTTTTGATTGCCAGAAACCTCAAACTGGAAGACGAGTGACAAATTTACCATTAACTTTAATTAAATTTTAACATCAAATTGCTGAATTGAATAACACGTGGTACATGACGGATGTATCAGTTTGGCTTTTTATCTCCTTCTATCACAAGTGTGTTAGTTTGGATTCATGGTATTGGCTCAAATTTTATAGAAACTAACATAGGTATGTTTGTCATAGGTGTATCAGTTTTGGGTTTTTGGTGGATAAGAAATTAGTTTGGGATTTGTCGCAAGTGTACTGGATTTTTGGAGGTTAAAAAATTAATTTGAGGTAAATTTGTCACAGTTGTATCAATTTGAGGTCGTTTATGGTATTTACCCAACTTTTTTAGTGGATAATATTGTCTCTGAACCTTTTTTTTGTTTCAATAAAAACCCTCAACTTTTGTAGTGCTTCCATTAAGTGTAGAACCGTCTTTTGTGTACCTTCATGTGAATTATCAGTTCGTCAAATACATGAAGAAAATAAGGATGTCGACCTAGCAACAAATATTCTTCATTCCATGAAGAAATCACAGAGAGAGAGAAGTTTCAAGGAGAACACGTGGACTAGGCATGGCAGATCCAACATTAAATAAAATTTAATTTAATAACTTTAGCTTACGGCTTTAATATTTTCAGTCGAATGACTACATTTAGTGTATTTTGATAGTTCAAGAACTAAATCGAACAAAAATTTTAGAGAGCACATTGAAGATTAAAGAAAAAATCAAGGACCATCCACATCATTGTCCCTAAACTGGTACACATGTGGCAAATTTACTCTACACTATTTTTTTTTACCACCAAAAACATCAAATTTGTACACTTGTGATAAATTTACCCCAAACTATTTTTTTTTATCACCAAACCCTAAACCGATACAACTTGACAAATTTATCCCAAATTAATTTTTTTGCCATAAAAAATCTCAAACTGGTACACATAACAAATTTATCCTCTGTTAATTTCCGTTAAATTGAGTTAATACCATGAAAAATTTTAAATTGACGCACCAGTATCAATTACAAAGTAACATGTACACCCGACAATTACCACATGTCATCCAATTCGACAGTAAAATTTAAGAAAAACTAACGAAATATAAATTTGTTACAACAGTATCAATTTGGGGTAAATTTATCAAATGTATACTAGTTTGGGGTTTTTCACAGTCAAAAAAATAATTTAGGGTAAAATTATCACAGGTATACTAATTTGGAATTTTTGGTGGTATTAACCCAATTATAACATTCGTAACTTACCAACTTTTATTTGGCACGCATTGATGGCGTTTTAATTTATACTTCATTTTATTTATTCTAATTGCTGATCAATCTTTCTAATTAAGTTACCAATGAGCTTTACCAGCTTCTATAATTACAACTCTTTTATAAATTTACCAATCTTACTTAAGTTGCTAACAAATTTTTTTATTGTGCTACTCACTGGATTTAACTTATCAATTCTTTTTTATGCGACTATAAATGTCTATTTTGTCGATCTAACGTTATTAACTTTTGCAACAACCAACCAATCTTTGCTTCGTAGCTTATTGACGTTTTAAAGTCACCAACTGTTACATAAAAATGGTTAATACCACGAAAAATCTTAAACTAATACACATATGACAAATTTACCCCCAATAATTTCTTGGACCACCAAAAATTCCAAAATGGTACACTTGTGATAAATTTACCCCAAACTATTTTTTTGACCCACCAAAAAACCTAGACTAGCACAACTATGATAAATTTGCCATAAACTATTTTTTTTAAAACAAAAAATTTCAAATTGGTACATATATGACTAATTTACCATATGTTAGTTTCTGTTAAATTGATCTAAAACCACGAAAATTCCAAATTAATACACCTGTAGCAAACATAGGTAACGTGTACACTCGAAAATTGCCACGTGTCATCAAACTTAGCATTTTGACGGTAAAACTTTAACGAAAACTAAAAGATGATAAATTTTTCATAATTGTACTAATTTGGGATAAATTTATCACAAGATATCAATTTGAGATTTTTTATGATAAAAAAATATTTTTTTGTGAGGGGGGTGTTTGGTGGTATTAACCTTACGTAAAAGTACAACCCTATTCAAGTTGCTTACTAACTTTTTTTCCCAATTTAAGTTATTGACCAATTTTGGGTTAACCTTGTCGGTGCTCTTCTGGAATTACTAGCTTTTGTAACAACTTTTATTTCTACAGCTTATTGTACATTTTGAAGTTATCAAATATATCAAATAGCTAAAAATAATTTGAGTTTTTAGCATTATTCCCATCAGCTATCAACTTGTCCCAAGTAATCAACTATTTCTTAAGTCAGTTACCGACTTATATTGACAAATCGGCTCTGTTATGGCAACATGCAACGTCAATCCCTGGACTTAAATTAACCTATTAGAAAACAATCACGACCATAATTTGAAATAAGCAAGTCAATTTTGAATTTAACATTAACAAAAAAATCTTCCCGTTACTTTTGTTTATATGACTTAGGGTTAAGTCAAGTCTGCACTTAATTAGTTAATTAGACAAAGAACTCTTTCATCTCCTGCAATGCTCCCACCAAATATGAATGGGCACTTTGGTGTGAATCTTAATTTAGTATGGTCAAAGCTATGCAACCTTGGATTCTCATGTACGATTAGTTTCTCTTTTTGGCATTTTTATGGAACATCCTCTTCCTCATGACTAAGTCTCTCCTGAGTGAAACTAACCTGCAATATCTGGTCAATTTGACGAGGACGAGTCAAAAAAAGCCCGACACTTAAGGGATGATTATGCCATCCATTTTTTGATAAGAGCAAGACAACGTCATTATCCAATCCTATTAGTTGTCGTTCGATCTTCATTTAGCTTTCCCAGCCTTCTTGACGTGTTATAAATACATCATCCAATGCACGTTTAGATTTCATATCCAGCAAAAATTAAAGCACTCAATCTTGCCCTCCTCTATCTTTCTTTTTCAACCAAAAAGCAAGACAGAGAAAATGCCCGCAGTCATCACGAGCCACGGCGGCCATGTGCCTGATCATGACGGGAAGATAACTTTCTACGTAATTCTGTGTGTGATCATCTCGGCCTTCGGAGGGTTGTTGTTCGGATACGACATAGGAATTTCAGGTAGGAGAAACTTATTCCATTTAGTATGAATTTTCTTTTTCTTTTTCTTTTTTGCAAGATTATACGATGCAAAGATACTATTTGTTCTGTCTTTTCTATTTCAAAAGAGAAAAGATCATCTCACACTTTTGCCTCCGATCTAGGCTGGTTTATATTGCATTTTGAACCGTGATCCCTAAATTTCTAAGCACAAATTGTATTAGTCATTGCATATTCTCTCACTTTTCACAATGTTTATCTTGATTTATTGAATATCAGGTGGAGTGACTTCCATGGATGACTTCTTGATAAAATTTTTCCCCGCCGTGTACGATAAAAAGAAGCATGCCCTGGAGGACAACTACTGTAAATACGACAACGAGTACCTCCAGTTGTTCACTTCTTCGCTGTACATAGCTGCTCTCATAGCCAGCTTTGCAGCCTCAAAGGTGTGCTCCCAATTTGGCCGAAGGACAACGTTGCAAATCGGGTCCTTCTTCTTCGTCGGGGGCGTCGCACTCCAAGCCGGCAGCGTCAACCTTGCAATGGTCGTCTTCGGAAGAATCATCCTCGGTTGTGGGGTTGGATTCGGTAATCAGGCTGTGCCTCTGTTTCTATCTGAATTAGCTCCTGCTAGAATCAGAGGGGCTCTCAACATTTGCTTCCAACTCTTCATTACGATCGGAATCCTCATCGCCGGCATTATCAATTACTTCACAGCCAACATTCACCCTCACGGGTGGCGAATCTCTCTTGGCTTGGCCGGCGTCCCAGCCGTGATCCTCCTCGTGGGCTCATTCGCAATTTGTGAGACCCCTACCAGCCTCATCGAGCGCAACCAGGTCGACCAAGGGAAGGCCACCTTGAGGAGGATCCGCGGCACCGATAACATCACTGCCGAGTTTGATTCTATCGTTGTCGCCAGTGAGGCCGCAAGGCAAGTGAAGAACCCATTTCGCAAGCTCATGAGGCCCTCGAGCAGACCCCCTCTTGTCATAGCCATAGTGCTACAGGTGTTTCAGCAATTCACTGGGATCAATGCCATCATGTTCTATGCCCCTGTACTGTTCCAGACAGTCGGGTTTGGGAACAACGCCGCCCTGCTCTCGACGGTCATTACAGGGCTCGTGAACGTTTTCAGCACACTAGTGTCGATCTACACAGTGGACAAGGCTGGCAGAAGGATGTTGCTCCTTGAGGCTTGTGTCCAGATGTTCATCACTCAGGTAATTCACTTTGTCGTCGCATGTTTCTTCCATCGCGATCGACTCAAAATCACTTCAAATTTGCGTAATTCTGTTCGATTATAAGGAGAGAGATCGATCTCATGGGGTGATATTTTCTAATTGACAAAATTATCTTGCTTGTTGCAGACTGTGATAGGATTACTCTTGCTACTGCATCTAAAACCAACAGGGTCTCTCAACTCTACCGAGGCGATAGTCGTGGTGGTACTGGTGTGCGTGTACGTGATGGGATTCGCATGGTCATGGGGTCCACTCGGGTGGTTGATTCCGAGCGAGACCTTCCCTCTGGAGACGAGGACAGCTGGTTTTGCATGTGCGGTGAGCTCCAACATGCTTTGCACTTTCATTATCGCACAGGCCTTCTTGTCGATGCTGTGCCACATGAAGGCTGGCATCTTCTTCTTCTTCGCCGCATGGATCTTAGTCATGGGGCTCTTTACATTGTTCCTCTTGCCCGAGACGAAGGGCGTACCTGTGGACTCGATGGTCGAGAGAGTGTGGAAGCAACATTGGTTCTGGAAGCGGTACATGATCGATGATGATGAGAACGGCGATGACAAAGTTGTCAAAGGATAAAGGATGGTCGTGGCAACTCGTCTCAACATTAACGGTGTCGAGATTAGCCAAAGAAAGAAATAGAGAAAGGATCATGATTTTTTTTTTTTAATCTTGAATAATGTCATAGAAAAAATCATGGATTTTTGGATCTTGAGCCATGTCACGTAATGCCTCGGTCACGGAATGTATAGTCAAATATCCACAGATATTTGGGGGCGTTGGCTCTATCGGGGTGGCTTAGCTCTTGGAAAGGAGGCTCCATTGTTCACACAGGTGCTTTGTATAGCTTCATTGCTTGGACATGTCAGTGTACACACCACATCCAATACTTTCTTAACAAATATTTTTTCTATCCCTTTCTTCTTCTTCTATGGTAGAAACCAGTGATATATATATATATATATATATATATAGTAAGATTAGCTCACGGTGTTAATATTTTCAATTGAATAACTATGTTTAGTGTATCTTTTTACAGTTCAATAACTAAATCGAACAAAAATTTCAATCACCACATTCCATATCAAAGAAAAAGCCAGGGACCATCCACGTTATTGTCCCTAATAGTAAACCTTTGTGACTTACCAAATTTTATTTGGAGTGACTGAATGATGTTTTAATTTACACCGAATTTCATTTGAATTTCTTGTCAAATTTTCTAGTTAGGTGACCAATGAGCTTTAACTCACAAATCCTTATTTGAGTCATTGACCGAAATTCATTTAACTGTTTCCAACCTACCAACTTTTATATCGACCTATTGATTTTTATTTGGGTGGCTTAGTAAAGGGTTTTAACTTTTAAGTAACCAACTCTTACGTCTAAACCAACCTTATTTGAGTTACTTGTCAACTTTTCTCGATTAAGTTATGATGTAGGACAACGACGTCGTAATTTCACTAATCAGGAAAGTTACCGAATTCTCCAAGTTGCCGAATATCTAACTTCCCGAACTTCCGATTTACCCAATTCGATATCATTTAGATTTGATTCAAATATTCGTTTTAGGATATCTTTGGGTTTGATTTGTAATATTTTAATATTCGTTTTTCTAATTTTAGGAAACTTAGCAATATAGATATATGCAATATTTGATTTCAATTCTCTTTTAATTAGATAAGATTTGATTCGTTTTAGCGTTATCTTTTGTAATTCTATTTCTTTTAGGAGTCCTATCTATATAAAAGACGTCCGCTCTTTGTAATATTCAGACTATCATCAATCAAACACAGTTTATTCTGAGGAATTGTTTTCCTGTTTATCGCTACCCTGCGTCATTTGGTATCAGAGCGAGGTTTCTCCTTATGACGATGACAAAGAACGTGAATCAACAAACCTCCGCAGCTGAGGGCGCTAAGCCTATTTCGCGTGAGGAATTTACCCAGTTCGCTGAGGAAACTCGGCGGGCTCTGCACGACCACCAACGGACGATGCAAGAATTGCTTGCCGCCATCCAACGGTTGTCTGCCAACCCCAACCCTAACCCTGGTGATCTTCCAGCCGAGTGTATTCCTGTCGCTTGTGTCCCCGAAGTAGCTATGGGGCGAAGGGCGAATCCCCGACAAAGACGACCAGGCTATGTCGAGGATTTTGAAGCAGAAGATGATGATGAATTCCAGTATGCCCGTGTTCGTGGAAACCACCGATATAGAGACATCCTGGACGAACCTGTTCGTGGACGTTATCAACATGGAGGATATCGACGAGAGCCCGAGCAATATCAGTTAAAGGTCGATCTTCCTACTTTCAATGGTAACTTAAATATTGAAGATTTCCTAGATTGGCTTTGGGAGGTTGAGGAGTTCTTTGAAGCAATGGAGATCGATGAGGAAGATCAAGTAAAATTCGTGTAGAAAAAGTTGAGGCGCGACACTTTAGTCTGGTGGGAGCAAACACAAATATCTCGACGCCGATAAGGAAAAGCACCCATCCGAACGTGGAGACGAATGAAACGAATGTTAAAGGTTCGGTTCCTTCCACCTGACTGTGAACAAGATTTGTTAAATTCAAACCACTCGATAGGTTCTTTGTGCCATTCTTTCTCCTATTCCTTCGCCAAGACATCCGAAGCTCTTGTCGAGGGCAAGAACCAGCTTTTCAAGAAATTAGAGAAGGAGCCAACGGTGGAAGAAGAGATGGAGCAGAAAGACCTGGAGATCGTTCTCGAAGTCGAGACTTCCATCGAGAAAGTGGGTGAACAAGATGAGGATGATGTCCAGGAAGTGAAGAAAGGCGAAGAGTGTCCAAAAGAAAGTTTATATCCAGCGAAAAATCTAGATTATGATGATCTTGTTGAGGAGGATTCTTTGGGTGATGATGTCACTGTGCTCGATGCTACTGACGAATATGTCATGCCAGGTGGAGTTGATATGCACACTCATCTTGCTATGGGGAGTCAGACAATAGATGACTTCTTTAGTGGTCAGACTGCAGCATTAATAAGTGGAACAACAATGCACTTTGACTTTGTAATACCAGTCCAAGGAAGTTTAATTGCAGACATTGAAACATATGAGATGAAAGCAATGCAATCTTATACAGATTATGACTTTCACATGGCAATCACAAAATGGGATGCCGGCGGTACTGTGATTGGACTTTACCAGCGATCCGCTCAAGCAGTCAAGTTCTTTAAAAGAAAGAGGGGGAGGCACTGGAAGTACAGGAGGAAGCGGATCCAGACACGACGTTATAACTCGAGGACGAGTTCTTTTGAAGAATGGGAGACTGATGTAGGACAACGACGTCGTAATTTCACTAATCAGGAAAGTTACCGAATTATCCAAGTTGCCGAATATCTAACTTCCCGAACTTCAAATTTACCCAATTCGATATCATTTAGATTTGATTCAAATATTCGTTTTAGGATATCTTTGGGTTTGATTTGTAATATTCTAATATTCGTTTGTCTAATTTTAGGAAACTTAGCAATATAGATATATGCAATATTTGATTTAAATTCTCTTTTAATTAGATAAGATTTGATTCGTTTTAGCGTTATCTTTTGTAATTCTATTTCTTTTAGGAGTCCTATCTATATAAAGGACGTCCGCTCTTTGTAATATTCAGACTATCATCAATCAAACACAGTTTATTCTGAGGAATTGTTTTCCTGTTTATCGCTACCCTGCGTCAAGTTACCAACTAATTTTAAGCTATCAACCCTTATGTTTATTAGTTACCAGGCATAAAATACGAGGTTTTCCATCTTAGCAAGAAAGTGCGAGAAACAGATACCCATTTATTTGATTGTTTTTCATAGCTGGCAATAAAGAAGCAACTTATATAAGAAATTACTAACCTTAATTTGAGTTACTTGCGGATTTTCTTCCCGCAAAGTAACAAAATACTTATAAATTATCAGCTCCTATGTGGGTTATTTAATGATAATAATCTGACCATTTACAAATTGCCATTTTTTTTAAGGATTTAACCAATTTTTATTTTGATGGCTTATTGATCGATGTTTTAGATTACCAACTCTTGTATCAAATTATCAATGGGACGTTGGCTGAGTTGGTGAAATCATTGGGCCTTAGACAGTTAAACTGATGAGGTCCCAGGTTCAAATCTCCCCGGCGCCGTCTTGAAGGTTTACCTAGTGGCATTGGTCTTGTACCCCACCATCCTGAAGATTTAGTCCATTGCAGGTTATCAAAAAAAAAAATCTCTTATATCAAATTAGAAACCTTATTCGAGTTATTTAACGATATTTTCTTCATTAAAGTACTTGATAGTCCTAGGTTATCAATTCTCACTTGAATAACTTACCAACATTTATTTTCTTGTTATAAAATGAATATTGCCTTCCTGATTGACATTTTAAAATTAACAACTCTCATATGAAATTACCAATCTCATTTAAGTTGCTAACCAAATTTTTTATTGAGTTAGTGACTGCATTTAACTTATCTATTCTTATTTTATTTATTTTTTGGTCGGATATTGATTCTTATTTGATGCCTATATAAATGTCTATCTCTTCAATATAAAATTACTAACTTTCGTAACAACTTACCAATCTTTGCTTCGTAGCTGATTGACGTAACTAGCTCTTATGTAAAATTATCAGCCTTTTTCAAGTTGCTCACTAACTTTTTTCCCGATTTAAGTTATTGACCATTTTTGGGTCATCAACCTTGTTAGTGCACTTCTGAAATTACTAGCTTTTGCAACATCTTACAACTTTTATTTCCACGACTTAGTGACATTTTGAGGGTATCAGCTTGCATATCAAACGCCCAAACACAATTTGAGCTTCCAACATCTTCTCATTAGTTATTGTTGGAAGAATTCAGTGGAGAAAACGTCTAAACTTCAGATGCATGACAACAAAATTACCGAGGAATATCGGTTGAGTCACCGGCGCGCAATATTTCCATCACTTATCACCAGTAGATATGCCCCTGCGGGAAAATTCACTCGGCAAAGGCATTTCCCTTTCCTAATTCCCGGATCATCTGACTTTCAAATCGCCTAACATGTCAATTTTTTTCTCTATTTTTCCCTTATGTCATTTACACTTTAAAGGGTTTTCTTTCCTTATTTTTATTTAATAGGTTTCCACATTAAGTTTCACTACTAAAAGGAATTGAAAAACCAAACTTACCCATATTTAATAATGAAAGAAGCCAACCATCTGTCAAAACTTCCCTTCCTTAGCATCTTATTTGAGCAGTTAAAGAAATTATATATTTAACAATACACCTGCTCAAGCTAAGTCTCTGAGATTCTGAATCATAATATGATGTGGAATCCCTTAGTAATGCGTTTTTGGACCGATTGGACCGGCAAAAATCAAATCGGAAGGCAAAACGATAATGCGACTAGAACCGGCGAACCCGGTCGACGACATCGGATTGAGCTCAGATTCGGTCGGTTGAAGCGAAACGGCCGTCTGATCAATACATGACGATGGATTTTAGCGATTCGAGATCGTTTAGATGGCCTTTTGAATTATTTTAGTATTTTTCGGATTCAATTTAATTTTTAGTGGCAATTTTGTAATTTTGTTGGTTTTGGTGTCATTAGGGTTAACACCCTATATAAGCTTGTTTTAGGGTTTTGGACGACATAACATTATTATCAATATTGAATTTTCGAGAATTTCTTTTTTTAAGTAATGATTTGCTTGTTTCTTCGCTGACGTCATAATATTAATGCCTTAAAGCTCTCCCATGCTTGGGCCATGCTATCTCTTAAGTCTGCTGGATACCAGAAGCAATGGCCTTAAAATGCCTTAAATTCAACCTGGAATAGCAAGTCTGATATTACATGATTGCAAAGTTAAGGAGGTGGAAAAAAGTGAACAGAGTCAGCCGGCTGCGAGTTCGCTTCGGCAGGAAGAGGTTGTAGCAGCCCACTTTTAGGCAACTCTCCCAAGCCTTTACATTCCTGATGCAACCCGGTTGCACATAAGGCACGATCAAGAAATACAGATCAGAGCCTGCCTATGACCTGGGGATGCTCATGATGTTCCCGCAACTTGTGGAGTTCTACACGAGATTGCCACCTTGATGACATGTTACACAAAGATTTCCGGACCTGGACCAATAGCAATCACATGTGAAGAGCTCTAAACCCGGGTTCCACACTGTGTATACTGTGCTTCTGTCCTTAGAGAGAACTTTAGCAAGCAGGAGATTTCGCTCGTCCGCACCTAGAATGTTGAGTGCCTAATGCTATCAACAACTGTAACCGGCCTGGGCTTCAAAAAGCCAGAAAACCCATAAGAACATCGCATGATTGAAAGCCCAGAGTATGCACAACGAGTCAGCAACCAATAACATGTTGTAGCCGATGCTCTTGCAGATCAAGTGCCATGACACTGTGAGAACGGTACATGTTGATTAAGCAAAGTAGATAAGTCAGAAGTTCAACCGTCCTGTTAAATATGTCTCGAATTTGAATCGTCTCCGGATATAAATCGATTTGTTACAGAGAAAGAAAATCTTGAAATATGCAAAATTTGACCAAGACGAGTTGACTTTCGTGGATTCCTATGCTATGGACTTCTTCTGGAAGAATAAAACGAAAGAAAAGGGGAAGGGCACACATTATATTGTGGGACCCATGAAGGAATAAAAAAAAAGGGTGATTTGTTTTCTCTTTTGTGATGTGCCTGCAGAACCCTTACCCAAGAATAAAAGGAGGAGTTTTTCTCTGCACTAAAGAGAGAGCCGCTCCACGATAAAAGGCCTTTAGAAGTCGCCAGAGGAGTCCGATTGAAGCGCCGCACAGTGTCATCCGAAAAGCTACACAGAGAGCAGTTCGCGACGCACGAAGAAAGGGACTCTCGAACAAACGCACGGAGATTTGTGCCGCGTGAGATTTATTTATTTTATCATATCCAATTGAGAGTTGTTTATTTGTAAACATTAGATTTGGGTATAATCTAGGTGCGGGAAACACGAGCGTATTGAGCGATTGTAATTCGATTATCCGATTATAGCGGATTGTTCTTGCTGGCTCTCCACATGGATGTAAGTAACGACATTCGGACCGAACCACGTTAATTCTTGGTGTCGCTTATCGTTCCTCGTTACTTTTTCTAGGCTTTTGCGTTGACATATTTGCAAGATCCTGATAGTTTTGCACGTTATATTACAACAATTGGTATTGGAGCTTGGATCAGATATTCTGGATTGTGATTTGGGGCTTTTGCTTGTCTGATTATTAGCTGCATATCTTGTTATTGCAATTATGTCTAGAGTGAAAGCTGAAATTGAGAAGTTTAACGGGAGGAACAACTTTGGGTTATGAAGCCTCAAGATGGAGGCATTATTGACAACTCATGGTTTGGTAGAAGTATCGGAGGGCAAGACTAAATTGCCCGAATCAATGAAAGATGCTGATAAAGATTTGTTAATGAGGAAAGCTAGGAGTCTAATCGTGTTGAATTTATCGGATGAAGTGTTAATAGAGGTAGGCGAGGAAGAGCATGTCGCAACGTTGTGGGCAAAACTCCAGGCGCTCTATATAATGAAGGGATTGAATAATAGCTTGTACATGTTGAAGATGATGTTTCAGTTTAGATATACTGAAGGTACATCTATCAAAACCCACTTAGATGAATTTAATAAACTCATGATGGATTTGAAAAATATCGGTAAGGCTTTTGAAGATGAAGAACGGGGCATGATGTTGTTAGCTTCTTTACCAGAGTCATGGGAGCACTTTACTGATTCACTGTTGTAGGGGCGTACTACGATTACCTCAAAAGAGGTAAAGCCCGCCTTGTTTTCTAAGGAGTGGCAGAGAAAATTACGAGATGACAATCTAGCGCAGGATGTAACGCGAGGACTAGTGATTTGGGGTAGAGAGAACCAATAGCAGCAGAGGTAAAAGCAAGTCTAAGTCGCGCCATAGAAAGTCCAAAGGACGCGTGAAATGTTTTGAATGTCACGAGGAGGGGCACATCAGGAGAGATTGTCCGAAGTTGGGAAACATATGGGATAAGCAGAAGGCCACAAGCAGTGAGGCAAACATTGCTGAGGAGAGCACTAGTGATGTAGATGTTGTTTTGTGTGTGACTATAGGTTTGTCAAGAGACGAATGTGTGCTAGATTCGGGGTGCTCTTATCATATGACGCCTCATAGGAACTGGTTTACTACTTACCAGACTGCAGATGGTGATATAGTTCTATTGGGGAATAACATAGCTTGTAAGGTTGTCGGGATAGGAACAGTTCGGCTTCAGATGCACGATGGTGTGGTTCGCACATTGATAGACGTGAGGCATGTACCGGAGCTCAAGAAGAACCTTATTTCTTTGGGGACACTCGATGATATCGGGTATAAGTACACCTCTGAAGGTGGAGTGCTGAAGATCTCTCGAGGTGCCATGACAGAGATGAAAAGGAAGAAAGTGAATTCTCTCGTTCAACTATTGGAAGAGACCATGACAGGAGTTGCTGCAGTTTCATCAGGTGAGTCAGATTCTGATTTAACTCGTTTATGGCATATGCGTTTTGGGCGCATGAGTGAGGCAGGTATGACAATGCTGAGTAATGGAGGGTTATTAAAAGGTCAGGAGACAAGTACGTTAGACTTATGTGAGCACTGCATCTTTGGGAAGCAGCGCATGATTAAGTTTACTACATGTATTCATTCGACCAAGCAACCGGTGGAATATATTCATTCAGATGTCTGGGGCCCATATCTGGTTCCTTCGAAAGGAGGTGCCCGTTATATGCTTATATTTATCAACTATTATTCCAGGAAGGTATAGGTATACTTTCTAAAGCACAAATCTGATGTGTTTGATCGGTTCAAGAAATTTAAGGCATTAATTGAGAAGCAGTCGGATAAACAAATCAAGTGCTTGCGAACCGATAACGGCATGGAGTTCTGTGGTAAAGATTTTATCGAATTCTGCGAGAGAGAAAGGATTGTGAGACACCGCACAGTATTTGGGACACCACAGCAGAATAGCGTGGCAGAAAGGAAGAACAGAACTTTACTTGAGCGGGCTCGGAGCATGTTATCACATGCTGGTATATGCAAGGAATTTTGGGCGAAGCAGTGAACATGGCATGTTACCTAATTAATAGATCTCCATCATCTGCTATTGAGTGGAAGACTCCAGAGGAAGTATGGTCGGGAAAAACTGTTGATTACTCTGGATTACGAGTATTCAGATGTCCTGCATATGCTCATGCTAGTGATGGTAAGCTTGAGTCGAGGTCGAAGAAGTGCATATTTATGGGTTATGCACATGGAGTGAAAGGCTACCGGCTATGGTGCACCGATCCTAGATCACCCGGTTTTCTAATCAGCAAAGATGTAATCTTCGACGAGACTGCAATGCTTCGACAGAGAAGTCCTGAGATACTACTAGCAGAGTAGACAGATGATGGTGTCAGTAGTGAGGTAGAGCTTCAAGTGGAGACTCCGAAGACCTATGAGGTAACAGAGATGTTGAGACTGCAGATGAGGCCGCAGTTCATGAAGTCGGTGATAGTGAACAACCAGTACATCCGCAGCACACTCTAGCTGAGGGCAGACAACGAAGAAAAATAAAACCACCGGTACGTTATGGTTATACAGATATTGCTTATACTTTGACTGTAGGTGACGAGGTGGAGACAGATGAGCCTTCGTCTTACTCTGAGGCGATGACTAGTTCTAAGTCATCGCAGTGGCTAGGGGCTATGAGTGAAGAGATGGAATCACTCCATCGGAATCAGACATGGGAGTTGGTTAAAGTACTCGAGAGCCAAAAGATTGTTGGAAGTTAATGGGTCTACAAACGAAAAGAAAGCATTCCTAGTGTCGAGGCAACGAGATACAAGGCGAGACTTGTAGTGAAAGAATATACCCAATGGGAGGGTATTGACTACAATGAAGTGTTTTCTCTTGTGGTAAGGCATACTTCTATTCATATTTTACTTGCCTTAGTTGCTGCACAGAATCTAGAGTTGGAGCAGCTTGATGTAAAGACGGCGTTTCTTCATGGTAAGTTGGAGGAACAGATTTACATGAGGCGGCAAGAAGGATTTGTTATTCATGGTAAGGAAGATCATCTTTGCTTGTTAAAGAAATCTTTATATAGGCTGAAACAGTCTCCTGGGCAGTGGTATAAGCGGTTTGATGCTTTCATGGCTAGTTAGGACTATTCAAAGAGCCAGATGGATAGTTGTGTTTATTTTAGAAGACTGGATGATGGGTCTTTGATATATCTGCTTTTATATGTGGATGATATGTTGATAGCAGCGAAAAATATGTCTGATATTGATGTGCTGATAAGGCAGTTGAGTGCTGAGTTTAAGATGAAAGATTTAAGTACTGTAAAGAAAATTTTTTGTATGGAGATTTTGCGTGACAGGACTGCTGGATTATTACATTTGTCTCAAAAGAAATATATTGAGAAGATTGTAACACATTTTAATATGCAGTCAGTGAAGTCTGTGAGTACACCTTTAGTGAAGCACTTTAAACTTTCAGTGAAGTTATCACCGCAGACTAAGGAGGAGGAGGAGCATATGTCGTGTTCCGTATTCTAGTGCAGTGGGTAGTATTATGTAGGCTATGGTGTGCAATAGGCCAGATATTTCACAAGCTGTCAGTGTAGTTAGCCGCAATATGAAGCGTCTTGGTAAAGCTCATTGGGAAGCTGTGAAATGGATCCTCAGGTACTTGAAGGGGACATCAGACGTTGTATAGTATACAAGAGGAACAATAATGGCAGTGCGACCACAAGTTTTGTAGATTCTGATCATGCATATGACTTGAATGAGTGTAGGTCTTTAGCAGGTGTTGACACTTGATTTTGGATTAGTCTTTTTTCAGTTTATTTTTAGAAAATTCATAGAAAATCCATAAAAAGTTGAAAAATTAAAAAATCAACTTCGGTAGTCTTGGCCAAGCCTAGGGAACCTTTTTTGACTAAAAAATAATTTTTCATATTTTTCGCATATTTTAGTATTTTTAAAAATAGGAAAATACATGAAAATTAGAGAAAAATAGCATTCGAGGTCACAAAAATATGAAAAAATAGTCAATATTTTTATTTAAAATCCCTTGTCTTTTTGAACTCATAAAAAGTCAAAATTCAAGTTCAATTGTATATGTTCTTTTGCTACACATATGATGAAATTTGGTAAAAAATGTCAATCGAGTCTTTTAAATTATAATTTTTGGCATTTTGAGAGTCTTGTCATCCAATCTGATTGTCCTTATTTGTAATTTGGTCCAATTATTCGCGTAAATGGTTTAATTGCATGAATTGGATAAAAGTACAAACTTTATTGCAATTTAGTCTTGAATTTGGGCATAATTGAAATTACTTTTAATTCAAGGGCTACGTTTGCAAACTGAAGTCACTACCCAATGTTTTTCATCATTCTGAGTCGATTGGCAGGGGTGGTTTGGTCCAATGTGACTGTTTAAGCCCTCAATTTCACAATTTTTTGAATTGCAATTAAATGAGAATTTGGGGTTTTCATAGAAATTGGCTAGAACTTTTGGGCAAAAACACATTTTTGGATAATATTCATGTCCTAAGTTCGATTCTGAGGTTTAATTGCAAAATTTTCCACAAATTGTGATTAATTTTGAAAAATTAAGTCAGAACCAGTTCTAACTGGTCAAACTAGTCTGGAACAGTGTCATCTTCTTCCCCAAGTCACCCATGCAGATGAACAATGGCAGGTCGAACTTAGATGGTCAAAATTGGAGGCTCAATCGATCATAATCGGCAAATCTAGGGTTGGGCTTTTGATCTTCAGATGAGACACATCGATCGGGACCGACGGCATCGTCAATGATCACCGGAGCAAGGTAGAATTGGTTGGTCAATGTCGCGATGGCCGTGAAAGTCAACTTTCACAGAATGGCCAAATCGGACATCCAATTGCGCACAACAGAAGACCATTTGAACCTGACGAAATTACCCCACCGTCTCCAATGTCGTTTGGACCAAATGGCACACACGGTCACGTGCCATGGCAAGTCGGTGAGTGTTCACCGATTGAGCGGGACATTAGAAATTAGTATATAGCCTCCAAGGGCTTTCTAGAAGAGAGAGGAGGTTCATTCTGTTTCTGAGGATCGAAAGAGAGAGAGAGAAATAGAGAGAGAGAAAGCTTGCTCTCTGGCCCCTGCCATCGAGAGCTTGAGCTTGAACTGTGAATGGCCGACGGCAACAATTCAGGCTGAATCAGGCCACCATTCCACTTCGAGGAGTTCACTGAAACTCCTGAGAGTTGATCACATCTGTTCAATCGATCCGACATCACCGGAAAAGGTAGTTCCCTCTCTCGAGCTTTCAATTGTGCGTCAATGGCGGATTTCATATCCGGCCATAATTTTTCGAGTTTGGATGTGTGTTTTACTCTACGAACATCACTAACCATGACCGCACTTCATTCTTGTCTCGATCTTGCATAATTAATCGCACCTGAGTCTTTGAACCCCCTCGCCATAACCGAGCATTGTTCATTCTCGCCTAGCCAAATCTAGGTCGTGCGAGCTCAATCGGAGCTTGAGGTAAGTCTCTTGAACTTCATAATAAGCTTCTCTGTGAATGAATAGGCCTGAAATGCTCTCGATCTTGTGATTGAAATACCATGGCTATACTCGGCACTTTGCATGATGCTCGTGATTTTGTGGCTGAAATGCTCTAATTCTTAGATATGTTGAAATATAGGAATAAGGCGAGTCGAATGGTGTTGGTCGCGTGTCGATTGACCTAGGTTTGGCCGTCGATCGGCGCCGGAGAAGTCTCGGTCGTCCGTTTAGTTGCAGTCGAGAGGTTGAAGACGATGTAGACGTGGCAGGTCAACGAGTCAGCGGTGTTAGGTGACAACATGGGATTGGTCCACGTAGGTACTGAGTTGGTTCAACCGTTAGTATGTTAGGCTGAGTCAGTTTAGATCGGACGGTCTAGGTAAATCGAGTTCGATAATTGATGGCCGTCTGATTAGTAATTAGGAATATCTAAAAATGGTTTTATAATTAGAAAATCAAAACAAACTGAAACGGTGCCGTTTAGGTTAGTAGTCGAGCGGCGTCGTTCAAGTTAGTGTGATCGGACGGTCCAGATCGAGTCTGATCTTTTAATCTTGGCCGTAGGTTTTAGTAAGTAGATCAGACGATCTAGGATCGGTTTTCATTTGATCTGAACCATAGATTTTAGTAATTGGATCCGAGGGTGGTGGCTTAGCCACGTGGTCTAAGGGCAACCGTAGGATCAGACTAAAAATTAGAAAATAAAAATAAAAAGGGCAAAACGACGTCTTTTTTGGAGAGAGTTCGCTCAGGTTCAGGTCAGGGCCGGGTACCCGGTCAGCGTGGATCGAGTTGACCCGATCCAAATCATTTTTTTATAATAAAAATTTCAAAAATGATTTTTAAATATAAAAAAATCAGAAAAATTCTAAAAAATTCTAAAAAATTAGAAAATCCTAGAAATTTCCAAAACAAATATAGGATAAAAAATTTCTAGACACTCCAGAAATTCCCACAAATTGAGGAATGGCCACATACAATAATTCTTGGGATTTCTTATTATTTCTTCTTGAAATTGACGATTTTGCCCTTAGGGGTAAATCGCCTCTGCTTTGTACATGAGATAGGTCGAAAATGCCGAGATACGTATTAGGGTCAGTTAGGTGACCAATTCTTCTGCTTGGGTTTTCAAATCTCATACTTTTTCCTTGAAATGACGATTTTACCCCTCAAAGGGTAAATCATCTTTCCTATTCCAATGAGTCATGAAAATTGCTAAAAGGGAAAATGACCAAAATAGTCCCTGAACTATCACTAAATGTGCAATCTCGTCCCTGTATTTTCAATTAGACACAAATGGTCCCTGAACTATTCATAAATGACCAATTTCGTCCTTCTGTTTGTACAAATCGTTAAATGATGACGTGGGACGTTAACTAATGACATAGAAAGCTGAGTTAGATTTGTAAAATTATGACTCAGCATATGCTTTAAAAAAAAGATTTTTTTGTCATTGAACTAGGGTTGCACATAGCACTCTTCTTCACAATCACGTCTTTGCCAACCAAAAGAAAGAAAAAAAAACGTCGTTCTTCTACCTCTGCAATTGCATATTTCTTCCTTCCGACCCAAAAAAGAATTGCAGATTTCCTAAAATGCTTGGATCGACGACAAAACAAAGATGGATGGGTTGAGGTCGATGCAGGCAACGATTCGGATCTAAGGACTGTAGAGGGTACGCCATTGCCTCTGCTGGTGGAGCTCGTGGAGGCACGCATGCTCGGGTTGATTGAAGAGAAGAGGTTGCTCGTACAGGTCCCACAAAGCCATTGAGCAATCTTCCGTCCAAGTCATGACAGACGCAAGCGATAGCACCCTCTGTTAACTTGGTGAGGTGCAACCTATCAACATTCAATTTCAATGTCCTTGATTGTGGAAGTTTTCATCTTTGGCCAAATCTTTCATCAGACTCTTCTTCTCTTTCGTCCTTCTGTTAAACTTCGAGTAATTTTGGTGTTAAATGACAATTGAAGCAACTGTGATTATGGGCTATGGCAGCTGGTGTTTGAAGATGGTAACATTTCGAGCAATCTAACTTTTCCAGAGTGTGGCAACTATAAGCTTGAACTCCAGATGGATGACACATGTATAGAGTCTATAGACTGCTGGGATATTGTTCACGATTTGGCAACTGAAGGACTTGCTTCAAAGAAGCAGATAAATTGGTTGTCTTCTCAGTGGATTTTCACACATTCACCCTTTGCGAACCGATTATACCGATTCTTTCCTGACCAAAATTTCAGAACCAAAAAAGCTAGAAGACTTACAACAATTGAAGAGAGAGAGAGAGAGAGAGAGAGAGAGAGAGAGAGAAGTGAAGATGAAGGCTCAATTAGACACATGAAGTTGAAACCTGTGACAGAAGTGGCATGGTTGGACATCTATGTAGTGATCCAGCACGGAGCAGGTTTGTCACTGGACTGAAGGAAAAGAGAGGGATTTAATCATACCATCGCCAAGGAGCAGGAGCAAAAGCAGATGATTTCTGAGTCCAATCCACGATTCTTTCCTCAATCAACTTCTCATTTGTAGTCTGGTCTATCACATTATCTTTTCAGTGCGACATCGATCCAATTCTAGTTCGAAATTATCGAGCTACCACAGTCATTAGGCCTGGTGATCATGATTTGTTGCGATAGACAATTGGTTTTTACGAATGAAAATATTAAAATCATTCACTGCTTGTGTTAGCAATGAAAATTGATGTTATTGTAATGAAAATTCATCGAAGTTTTTAAGAAGGAAAATTCATGTCTATCTCTGAACAAGCTAGACTTTTTATTACTGAAAGTTGAAAGGCAGAATTTGGAGATACGTAGACGAAATGCATATGGCTATCAAACCATTTGAGTGGGGATGTAGACAGAAATCAACTTTATTTAGGTTTCTTTTTGGTAAACCTTCGTTCAAACGTATTTTACTGATCTCAATTCAAGAATATCAGCCGAGTGCACAAACAAGAATCACTCGTAAGCGCACAAACAACTATTCAAGAATATTGGATGTAATCTTTAACACCAATAGATCAGATGAAAATAAGGCCAAGTGCACTTCTTTTTAAATATCGTATGTATTGCAAAAAAACAAAAAATTCTTGCTCAGAGTACTCGTGCTCTTAACAGCATCATTGCCACATCTTAAACATTTCCAGAGCTACAAAAAACAAACTCCATCTCTTGATATTGATTCAAGAGGATCATATCAACAAAAAATACTAGAACAAATCCTATTTGTAACTCCTCAAACAACTACTTTTAGTCAATTTTCCTCTTTCTCGGAGATCTTCTTAATCCAACACTTCCAGAATTGTTCGAATGCTCCGCAGCTTGTTTCTGATCTTCTTGCTTCTTTTTCATGATGTCTGCATTTTGCCGCTACAAAAGAGATGCATCAATCAACCAAATGTCTTTCTTTACATAACAAGTTTACTACCATAAGATTGTACCATTTTGGAGCAATCCTCATCAAGTCAGCCTTTTCTGCCTTGCTCATCTTATCTAATTCCTCGAGCTGATTTCAAATTGCGGGATTGTAGTTGACTTGGCACACATCCAAAATTGCTTGCGACAGTCGTTACCCCCATTCTTCTTGCGCCAATTTGCATAAATATGTCCTGCACATCGTCGGTGCTCAGCTGATGGAATCTTCTCCTCTAGTACCTGCACAAGTTCGTGCAATAGAATACATGATATTATACATATATTTGTATATAGATATACATATTTAACAATATGGCACACACAGAAAGTCCAAAATAAAATGAGAATAATAATGTTACCTTCTGCTGATCTGAAATCACTATGTATCCCACACCGTCCTCTATGCCAAGGTCATACTTCAAGGCCTCTATGAACCAGCCCAATGAATCCTTATTCTCGACCTCAACAACGGCCCATGTAATGGGATAAATTTGATTATTTGCATCTCTCCCAATAGACATGGCCAAATAGGACCCGGACCCGGAACCGGCCCATTGACCGGGTCCACGATTTCGAACCGAAACCGAAACCAGCCCTTCATGGGCCGGTTTCGATTCCTAATTTTTCGGAACCGGCCCGGAACCGCCGGTTCTAGGCCGGTTTCGACCCGTTCATTCAAAAAAAAAAACCCCATTGTGTGCCATGCCCCCTGAAAATTTCAGGGGGCGGGGCCTCCCCGCCCTGGGGAAATAGTCGGGCCCGCCTGGCAGGGGAAAGAGCCGTTTGGCTCTTCCTCCAGGCCAACGGCCGGAAGGCAAAAAAAATAAAAATTAAAATTAAAATAAATAAAAAATCTATAAATACCTCTCAATCCCTATTTATTTTTCTCACAAGTTCTCTCAATTCTCTCTAATACTCTCAACTCTCAAGTCTCACAATCTCTCAAATTCTCTCAATCTGCTATTCTCTCTAAATTTCGTCTCAATGTTTCGATCAATTTTCTCAAAAAATGGCAAGTGGAAGCAGAAATACTAGAAAGGGAAAGAGCCCGATGCCGATCGAGATGGGAGAATCCGATTATCCCGTTCATGAATATGATCCTTGTGAATATGCATGTTGGGAAGACGACGATGCTTCCAATCCCAACGTCGAGTGCGTCCCAACGCAAGAAAGTCTTCGTCCTCGTGGTGTCGAAGAATCGTCGATAGCAAAGAAGCCGGGACGGAAGAGTCGAGAATCCGATTTATAGCTACACTTTAACAAAGTATGGAATGAAAATGAAGGCAAGTTTGATATAAGCTGTAAATATTGTCCACAAACATACAAACTTGGTAAAGGAGATGGCTATGGAACATATCGTCGGCATGTGACGAAAAAACATTCAACGCAAGCGGGGATCGACACTAGCCAACAACAAATTTCCGGGTTCGCCAATCCTAACGCTCATCCTTTATTTCGTTTCACTAATGCACTTTACAAAGAAACATTAGCTGAATATGTTTCCCTTAAGCATGCTCCTTTTAATACTGGTGAAAATCTTAATTTTAGATATTTGGTAAACACTGCGTTAGTTCCGCAAGCACCATCTGTTTCGAGAAATACTCTTAAACGCGAACTTGAACTTGTTTATACAAAACAAAAAAAAGAAATTGTTAAGATTTTTTAAAGAATTCAATGGACGTGTACATATAGGTAGTGATATTTTGACTGATTCTTGGAATATTAATTCTTATATGGGTGTCACGTGCCATTGGATAGGTGATGATTGGGTTATTCAAAAAAGACTTCTTGCATTTCGAGTTTTTCCTGAAAGGCATACGGCCCATAATATTTACAGACTAATGAGGCAAGTTTTAGAAGAATTTAATTTGATTGATAAAATTATTTCAATTGGTTTTGATAATGTCGCCGTAAATACTACTTCCATTCTTGAGTTAGAAAAACTTTGTAAACCCTCTTTTGGCGGATAATTTTTTCACATTAGATGTGCTTGCCATGTTTTGAATTTATGTGTTCAAGATGGTTTACGAGTTCTTGCAACATCTCTTCAGCCAATAAATAATGCAATTAGATATTTATGGAACCGTCCTCAACTTATGAAAGAGTGGGGAAAATATTGTAAAAAAAATGGGAGAAAGGCAAGAAGGTTTCCAAAAGATATTCCGACTCGTTGGAATTCTACCTACGAGATGCTTCTACAAACTTTTGATTACAAAGATTTATTATGTTCATTTATTTGGAGTAATGTTCCCGATGTTGCTTTGCTCCCGCAACATTGGGAAGTTTGCAAAAAAAATTTAGATTTTTTGAAGGTTTTTAATGATGCTACTAATATTTTATCTGGTGTTTATTATCCTACTACGCATTTATTTTTAATAGAGTGTATTAACATTGCTGGTATTTTTAATGAATGTGAAAAAGATACTGAATTAGCTTCAAGTATTTTAGTAATGCGAGAAAAATGGTTGCATTATTACTTGAACATTCCTCTTGTTTATTTAGTTGGTATTGTTTTCGATCCACGTACTAAATTAGATGGTTTATTAGATTATTTGAATGCTTATTATTATGATTGTTTACATTTGAATGAAGTAATAGATATTCAAAGTATACAAGTAGATGTTAAAAAAAGTTATAGTAGAATTATATAATGAATTTTGTAGTAAATATGGTTTAAGTGACAGTGGATGTGAATCTGTCCAGCATAGTGTCTCACGAAGCAATACAAGTATTTCACTTGGTAGAGGGTATAAAATGCTCATGAGTAGGCAAAAAAAATAAAAAGGGACAACATGTAGTATTTTCGAATTAGAAAACTATTTAACAATTTATTTTGAGTTTAGTGATTCCGAACACAGCGCAGATTTCAAGATTCTTGAGTGGTGGAAGAACCATTCAATTATATATCCAGTTCTCTCCCTCATCGCAAGACAAATATTAGACCTCTTCTTCAACAGTGGCAGTTGAACAAGCATTTAGTGCTGGAGGATTAATTTTGGACTCCCGCCGTTCAAGATTAAATCCGAAAAGTGTGGAGTTTCAAGCTTGCGTCGATGATTGGACAAGGGCTAGGCTTCGACAACAAGAGCTGGATCGAGAACACGAATTCTTCAGTGATGATTGTGGAGATACTACCGCCACCACAACAACAGGTAGCGACGATTGAGGATGAGGTAAGTTGGGGTTACCAAAGGTAAGAGAACTACATGGGCTTTGATTCTTCTATTCCCAAGAAAATATGTAGGCGCTTAATGATAATTCATTAAGTTCAAGCCCATTCCTCATTTTTTTTCAATTTTTTTTACAATGTACAATTTGATTATAATTTTTAATTAATAATTTATTAATTTTATTTTATTATTTTAAAAATAAAATTAAAAGTTCGGAACCAGAACCGAAACCGGCCCTTTATGGGCCGGTTCCATCGAACCGTGCATCTCTACCTCCCAATAGCAATTAGTATCTCACCCTTCAACATTCCTTTTAAGAAACACCCATCCAACCCTATCAAAGGTCTGCAACCTTCAAGAAAACCCTTTCTCACAACATCAAAGCAAATATAAAACCGTTGGAAGACGAGTCTTGAATTTGATGATTCTCTTATAAACTGTACTTTCACAGTATTTCAAGCATTATAAATAATTTCTTCACAATAATCCCATGGCCTACTAAACTCATAGGAGTACATACCATTTAGTTTTTCGATTACCTTCAGCTTAGTCCTTCTACACCGGGTTATAGTGACATCTAAACTCATCTGCTCTCGTACAATTTTTTTGAACTCATGCAACTTCATTGATGGAGCTGCCCTCCACAAGCTTAGATAATGCTTGGCCATATATGTAGATGTGAACCTCCTCACTTGGAAAAACCAAGAACGTGTGTGCTCATCCTTGAAAGTTTTCACTAGAAACAAGTCTGTCTTCCTATCTCTAGCTGTATAAATTAACCCATCACAATTTTAAGCCTTACATTTTGCCCTTACTCTCACCTTATCATTCTTAATAAACTCAATCTTAACTCTTCTGGTGGCTGCATATTTGTTGATAGCTTCCTTAAACTGCTTAGGTCCATCAAATACCATATTCAATGCAAAACTAGGTATATTCGTGGATTCATCATATTGCACATGTGTGCTCTTCCTTCTACCAGCTTCTTCTATTTCTGGTTCTTCTTCATCACTCGTGACAAAACTCCAATTAGAGTCACTTAAGTCAAAGCACTCAGTCTCGAGGTCAACATTATCATTACAAGGGGTAGTTATAACCTCTTTTTTTCCTTTTTTGTTCCACTTCAACATCTATTTCACTAGGTATCTTCAGCAACCTAGCAACTCCATATGCATTATTTGCCTTAAAAGTTTTAATTTTCCCCCTAGCCACTTGAAATTCTTCTTCTTCATTGTCAGATAACCATGGGACCTCAATAAGCTCATCATCTTCAATTTCATAATTTTGCCAATCAGTGAGCATTACAACCCCCTCATCTTCTTCTACGTTCGTCAATCTCTTAAATAACCCATCACCAATGTATTCACCATGTTCAATAAGTACCTCACATGTACCACCAACTTTTTCCCAAAATCCTATCATTTCCTGTACCGATGTGTCATCTTCAATTAATCTCAGGCCATCCTCAAAATTCTTTCCCGGCATTAAATAATAGAATTTCTCAATATTAGAGTAGCCCATATCTTGTACCAAGTGCAAAATCTCAAAGTAGCTCAGTTTATCTGGATCATAAAGCCACTCACTACTATGACCATCAACATACTCTATTATTTTATCGCGAACAAACTTACCCCCGACCCATAGAGTAAATCAGAATGTCTCATCAGCCATATAAATCTGCAAAAAGTTACACATAAAAATCAACGAAACTACTATAGAAAAGGACCTCTAAAATATAATGCGGGCGTCTAAAAGGCGAAAGAGCTACAACGACTATAGCAAGTTGGGACCACATTAAATTAATGTAACAAAACTCGCAGCGCATTCAATATTGCTTTTAATAATCTTATAGGGTATTGCGTAACACAACATGCTTCCCACTTTACCACAAATTGTGCATTTTCATGTTCGAGAAAGTTCTAATTAACATATCTTCAAGAAAACTGTAATTAACCCTAAATAAAAGTCATGGAGGAGCATACAGGACACAACACCCTTTTAGAATCCCTACTTGTACAGACTTGGGTTTCGAGAGTTTGACAAAAGACTTACCCAAAAGATGAAAAGCTCTACAATTAAGGACACTGAAACTGAATGTTGATTGGTCGCATCTCACCGGGTTAACAGAGGGCATAGTCGCTTGCGTCTGTCGCAACTCGAACGGAAAATAGATCGATGCTTTGCGCGACCTATAGGGGCTTCCTCTATTCTTCAATAAACCCGAGCGTGCATGCCTCCACGAGCTCCATCAACAGAGGCGGTGGTGTGTCCTCCACAATCACTAGATCAGAATCGTTGCCAGCATCGACCTCAACCCATCTGTCTTTGTTCTAGTGCTTATCCAAGCATTTTATGAAATCTGCAATCGAGGAGGGAGAAAAACAACGATTTTTCCTTTCTTTTGGATGGAAAAGACGTGATTATGAAACCCTAATTTAATGGGAATTTTTTTTTTAACGGACATGCTGAGTCATAATTTTACAAATCCAACTCAGCTTTCCACATCACCAGTTAACGCTCCACGTCATCTTTTAACGATTTGAACAAACGGAAGGACGAAATTGGTCATTTATGAATAGTTCAGGGACCATTTGTGTCAAATTGAAAATACAGGGACGAGATTGCACATTTAATGATAGTTCATGGACTATTTTGGTCATTTTCCCTTGCCAGAATTAGGTGATGGGTCAGGTGGGTGGCAATCCTTCTGTCTGGGATTTTTGTATCTCATTCCTTTTTAAAAAATGACGATTTTACCTCTCAAAGGGTAAATCGCCTTCTAAAATTCCAGGAAATTTTGAAATTTGTCTAAAAATAGGAAATGGATTGATTCGATGATCAATCCTATTTTCAACCCCTTTTGACTCCAGGTTTCTTCTGAAATGGTAATTTTGCCCTTTTGGGGCAAATTGTCCGGTATTTCTTCAAAATTACGATTTTGCCCCTCATTGGCAAATCATGTCTAAATCATTCTTGAGCCTTGGTTGACACTTCTCTAGGCTAATATGGCCTTACTAGGGATGCTATGCTGTGTTCATGTGATTTATCTGCATGTCTTGGATCCTTGATTTGCGCACTTTCGTTATTGATTGTGAGTGCTAGGGTAGTCATTCTTATCTGCATGAATTCTCTAGGTTAATAGGGCCTTACATATATGTATATACATATATACATATATGTACACCAGAGTGGTGGCTTTCTATAGAAGATTTGTTATTCAAGCACAAGAAACATGCCTCTGGCATCGTGGTACTTGGGGAAAAGTACACTACAAGTGCCATAACTTTCATAGAGCGTTCACTTAAGTGCCATAATTTTCGTAAGGCGTTAACTTGAGTGCCACATTGGAGCAAAAACGTTCAGATGAGTGCCAATTTCAGCCAAAAGCGTTCACTTGAGTGCTATTTTCGCCGAAAAACATGACATGAAATTTTTCCTATTATTTATTGAATTTCTGAGTGTCATGTGGAAATTTCATGTCATTTTTTAATTTTTTCTATTTTTATTTTTTATTCAAATCAAAAAAATAAAAGGAAAAAAAAGAAAAATTTATGAAAAATTAAACCCAGGGCACTGTTCATCATCTTCAACCCAGGGCACTGCTCGTCGTCGCTCAGTCCGGATAACCCAGAAAAGATGACTACGCAAGTCGCCGCAACAAGACTCTTCAACACCATCCTCAACCAAAAAAAAAAAAC
Organism: Rhodomyrtus psidioides; assembly: GCA_021437785.1. Taxonomy (NCBI): domain Eukaryota; kingdom Viridiplantae; phylum Streptophyta; class Magnoliopsida; order Myrtales; family Myrtaceae; genus Rhodomyrtus; species Rhodomyrtus psidioides. The sequence continues at coordinate 7,001,136 of JAILYB010000020.1, read as the reverse complement.
GTATCCCTCGAATCCAAAAATTAGGGTGGAGGACCCCCCCCCCAATGGTCCGAGGGCCATCGCCTCGCCTGAATCCACCGCCGCGAGAACGAGATTGAGCCTCGTTGACACTGATGTTCCTCTAGAATTCGAAAAGGATTGACAGCAAACAGATCAGATATGGGACAAAATGCGTCGGGGAAGAGGGAAAAACAGATCAGATTTGGGACAACAAACAAAGCAGATCAAGATTCGATTCGGACAAATGGACCTTCGAGTCGATGATGTCACCAAACTGGCTGAAGGCCCTCTCGAGGGACTGGTCGTCGCTGGTCCACGCGAAACCGCCGACGAAGCACCTATACTCAACCTCTGGAAGCCATTGAAACACGAAAATAAGAGAGAAGGGGGGCATGGTGATTTCTAGGGTTTACTCAACACCACAGCAGCCAAGGCTTGGCCGTCGCGGCCTCGCCGGCCCAGGGCGAGTCAAACCTTGCCCCTAGACAGGCCGGTGGTGGCCAGCGTCGACCCTCACCGGCCACCACCGAGAAAGCTGAGGATTTTACAAAAAAAAAAATCCAGAAAAACAAAATCTGCAAAACAATAAAAAAATAGTGAAAAATGCCACGGGTACATTAAATATTCACAAAAATTGGGTCGACGGCGCCACATCAGCGTTTCTGGTAGCCACGTCGCCTTTTCCGGTGGCCACGTCACCTTTGGCACTCAAATGAATGGTTTTTCAAAAATTTGGCACTCAAGTGAACGTTTGAAAGTTATGACACTTAAATGAACGCCGTACGAAAATTATGGCACTTATAGTGTACTTTTCCCATGGTACTTGGCATTGAAATGCCTCTCCAAAAATAGGATGAGCTCAAATTCATATAGTCACTTCTCTGTTTCTTCCCTAATAGCTCAAGCCTCGTGCAATTTAGGCTTACTAAAGCAGGCAAGTTGAAAGAGCAATATCTAAATCCCAATGCCAAAATGCCATGTTCTTTATTACATTATCCTTAATTCAATTTACGGCCGTATTAGTGCTTTGAGAACACATAATTCTGTCATTTGGAACGAGTTTTTATATATGGGGCAATTTTTCCTAATATCATCCTCCTTGATCTTATTCTGAAAGGGCCAAAAAAGGTATTATGAAATTTCTTTATACACGACGATGTTTTGGGAAGGAAAAAAGAAAAAAGAAAAGAAAAACTCTTGCGTTCCCTCGCAAAAAATTCATCTTTCAAAATGGCTTTGAACAAAAGACGCTGTTTTTTTTTTTTTTTTTTTTTTTTTTTTGTGCTGCTTCGTCGACATTTGTTCAGGTCTTATTGCTCTTGCCCTCTGCATGACACCACAGAGAGACCCTCTGCATCCTTTAAGCCCCAGTCTTCTTGCCCTCAAACTTTGAAATCTCACTCTTTTCTTGAAAGGCTTTCACTTTCTGGCGCTTTCTTGGCCCCTTTTTTGTCGTCGGTTGATTTCCCCGGAAAAGAAAAAAAATGAAGTGGGAGAGAGTCCTGTTGCCGCCAGCCCAGGGACCAGAGCAGAGCAGAGAAGAGGTGGGTGGCCCCGGAAAGAGGTGGGGCCACACTTGCAACGCCATCAAAGGAGGGAGGTTTCTCTACGTGTTCGGTGGCTATGGGAAATACCACTGCCAGACCAACCAAGTTCACGTCTTTGACACTGGTGGGTCTTCGACTTTATCTTCTGGATATTCTGGTTTTTACTTCAAAGTTGCATCTTTTAGAGGATGCAATCAATTTAGATTGGTATTCTTTACTTGGTGCTGAGAGAAAGATTGGTTCTTCTCTTTTCTTTTTTTCCGTTTTCTGCCTGATTTGGAGCTCCTGGTGTTTTTGGCGCAACTTTGCTTGTTGGGATTTCATTTTCTTATGTTTATTTTTGTTATAACTCGCCGATGCTTTTTGTTTGTCAGTAAAATCCAATGGTTTGGCTCTTTTGTCAGCGATTTGTGGCAAGTTCCTTGCATTGAATGTGTGGGACGGAAGAGAATTTTCCATGAAGTTCTGTGTCCAGTGACTGTTCCATATGGCACTGCTATGACAGATATTTTCCTGTGCTTCTTTCATCGTGAACCTTACTGGAGTTGTTCCCTATTTCCATTCTGCTGATGGTCATACTTGCTGCTGGAATTTCGTGCTTTTGGTTAACTTCCATCTTCTGTTGCATTCTAGTTTTTGCGCTATGATCTCGTGTTCCATTGGGGTTTAGCTATTGTGACATGTGGAAGCTGTTGAATTATGAGAGGCGATCTCGTTTATAGTCTTAATTGATAATTAGTTTATTCTGACTCACAGTTTGTTGAGATTATAATAACGATAATGCGGAAACGACCACGGATCTTGCAAATATGTCGAGACGAAATCACCAGAGAAATTATGAGGAACGATAAAGGACACCAGATATTTACGTGGTTCGGTCCGATATCGGTACCTACGTCCACGGGGAGAGCCAGCAATATAATCCACTATAATCGGTGAGTCAAATTTACAATCGCTCATGCACTCGAGTGTTTCCCGCACCTAGATTAAGCCCAACGCAAACCCACAAGTAATCTCACAATCTCTCACAGAACTCTCATTAAAAAAAAACTCACAGAGAGAAACGATACTTGTCTTATTTGCTCTCGAAAACGGATGAACAAAGAACCCGGCGACGTTCTTTCCTTCGTCTTCGTGCGACTTCCTTTTCGTGCGGCTCGTTGTGCCTTCTGTTCGTATGGCCTCCTTCTGCCAGAGCCGCCTTCGTGCGGTCACTTTTGCTGAGGAAAATCCACGCCCTCGAATAAGGAAGAGAACCCTATTTTTCGTCCTCTATGCGTGCGGCACATCCAACAAAAATCCGCGTCTCTTTTTGTTACGTGGCCTTTTAAGCTAGTCAACAAACCTAGCTTTTAGTGGGACCCTTGCTTTTCCACCCACTGCAGCAGGCGTACAAAAAGGGAAGCAAAACCCTCTCCTTTTTTTTTTCTTTAATTACTTCATGGCCCCACAAGCTAAAAGAAATATCAATAATATATTTTAGCTCTTTTTGGATATAGGAGTCCCTCTGCATATTCACGAGCACAACTTGGACAATCTTGTTTATACTTCAAGATTTACTTTTCCTTTAGTAAATCGATTTCACAAACCGATCAATATCCGGAACAATTCAAACTCGAGACATAACCCAACACAGTTAAGCAAACATAGAGCCAACCCACAATAGAAGGCATGCCACCTGCTCCAAGGGACAGCCATAGCTGTACTAATGTTGGTGACAATTTGTTTGTGTTTGATGGGACGGATGGGATGAACCTTCTCATGGATTTGCATATATTAGACACTTGTGAGTTACATTTATCGTCTTGTTTTCCCCCTGGTGTAGCCATACAATCTTGTCGAGTAATAATCTGCATGTCTTTTCATTATACTTGCAATAGCAGAAGTTGGGTTCTTTTTAATGTAATTCATGAATCTGTTTTGTGTAATTCATGATTTTTTTTTTTTTTTGCAGCTTCTCATACATGGATATCACCATTTATAAGCGAGGAGGGACCGGAGGCAAGGGAGGGTCATAGTGCAGCACTTGTGGGTAAAAAGCTGTTCATATTTGGTGGGTACGGAAAATCTCCTGATGATTGATGACGATGATGATGATGAAGTATATTATAATGATCTCTTCATATTGAACACAGGTACATTCTTTTTTAAAGTCCTCATCACCTTGAGTCCGCATTGACATCTATATGTGAATGTTCCCATCTGTGCATGTGAGTGGTTCGTTAAAGACGTTATTTTCCATGAATGTCGTGTCCCGAACTTCTCAAAATGCTATCCATGTAGCATGCTCTTCAGTTACTACTGCTCGTCCAATATTTATTGTTTAGATTGCAGGGTTCAGTATTCGTCTTCCTTGGGTAGAAAACATGCTAGTACATGCATTTCCTTCTCATTCCCATAGGTTTGGGTGAATCTTTGGCAACCAACAAAGCTTCATACCTTTCAAGGGATCCATTAGATCTATGCTTGGTTGTGAATACCCACTTGGATCCAATTGTAGTCTTTCCCTTGAATAAATCCACCATATTCCACGTTCCACTTTTTTCAAAAGCTTTCATCTCCTCAAGAATTGCTTCCTTCCATTCAAGAACCTATAAAGCATCATGCACGGTTTTTGGAATCTCCTAACAAGACAAAATTGAGGTAAAGTCACAAAAATTGGGTGAGAGGTTTTTATAGGACACATAATTAGACATAAGATGTTTGGTACAAGACCTCACTTCTTTTTTAATAGCAATAGGTATGTCAAGTTCATTAGTGGACTCATTTTTTTACTAAGAACAGGTTTGATAGATTGAGTTGGAACATTACCCGATAATTGTATGGAGTTCTAGTCATGCCCCAACTCGCCCTCATGGCACCTGAGAATCATTTCTTTGAGTTTTGTTTCTTCTCATTTGAACTAGAAAATAGGATGGGAGCTCAGTATTCTTGGAATAAATTTTGCATATGTTATGCTCACAAGTAGGATGAGATGCCAAAATAGGTGGACCAGAATTTTCATTACCTAAAAAAATTGGTTCAGAACTAGGTATAAGGGTTGTGGGAATAGGATTTTTAGGTTATAAAAGACAAAAAGATTCTATGATAGTGTTGTGCGAATCTGCACTTTCTTCCCCGTCCCCCCAGAGATAAGCTAAAAAAAGGCATTAATTCAAAAAAGGTGATATCCATAGTGTGTGTATATATATATATATATATATATATATATATATATTTCGAAAATCGAGTTAAAGCATTTTTGGTTAAGTCCATAACCAACAAATACACATGGTCTTGCTCTAGGATCAAGTTTCCCCCAATTTCTATATGGACGTGGACAAAGGAGGTAAAACCAAATAGCTTTAGGGGTCAGGCTGAAGCAAGTCTAGATGCTGGATAGGTCCTCTCAAGGACTCTCATGGGTGTCTGAAACTTTAACACTTTAGAAGGCATCCTATTGTTAAGATATGTAGATGTAAGAAGAGCTTCACCCTAGAGGTATGTAGGAACTTTAGTTGCGAAGAGTAGAGCACTAGTTACTTCTAAAATGTGCTTATTCTTCCTCTCTACCAACCCATTTTGTTGAAGGGTGTCATGGTAAGAACTTTGATGCACAATTCTTTTTTCAAGAAAAATCGGCTCGGATTTTTATTGAAATATTCTTTCTTGTCACTCCTAAAAATCTAGATTTGCACTTGGCATTGTACTTATATCATGGTGTAGTTTTTCAAAATAATCTTTACTTTAGATTTCTTTTTAACAAGTACACCCAAATCACCCTCATATGATCATCAATAAATGTAACAAACCATTTTTTTTCCTGAGGGCATAGGATGGGCCCAAACATCACTATGAATTAATGAGAATGGTTTCGATAGCTTGTAGGTTTGCGAGAGAAAATTTGTTCAATGATGTTTGGCTAATTCAATGAATTCACGCTAAAATGAAGATGGACTTTTATTCAAAAAACAACTTTGAGAACAATAACTTTTTTTTTTGGTCGGGAGAACAAGAACTTTAAATATTGAAAGTTCAAATGACCTAGCCTATAATGCCATAATAGAATATCATCATCCTTACAAATGGTAAGAGCTTCGAAACAGCTACCCTGAACTTGTCTACTTGAGCTTGTTCCATCTTCAAAGAAATAGTCCTCTACTATCTCTAGCACTACCAAACGTCTCCCCCTTTATGCCCTGCGGTGATGATTCCTCTAGCATTACGACCTTTTCCACAACGATGCTGTCCATAGATCAAATTATTTCGTGTATTGGATTTCACTTGACTGTCTACGGCTCCATTGAGTATGCTGGGGGTAGAAGTTTTGTATAAATATATCACCATGCTATTAATATTAAGTATTTGGATTTAAGTTCTTTTCTTTGCGCGATTCATGTATGCTGCCATACCCCTTGTTTTTAGAGAGGCTAATTTTGTGATTCGAACGCTTGACCAAAGATCACAATGGACTAACCTTTTACGGCTGTACTAAGGCTCACCTTTAAGTGACCATGATCTAGGTGACGTCTACATATTTGCTACGTATTTACTTTCTTTGTCAAATCTATGTACTTACTTTAAGCAAACGGATTCGATCTTATTGTAGGTCTCTTTCCATGTAAATCTTTATTTCATAAACCAACAAAATCATCATATCCAATACCAAATCACTATATTCAATACAAAATCAGGAAATTTCCTACAAAGTTGTCAATAGATTTGTCAAGTAATTGAAAGTCCGTGAAGCAGAAGCCAAGTGCCTGCTTTACATGTCCTCCCTTGCCATTATATAGCTATAGATCTCCCACTGGACTTTTCACTTATCCAGAAATTGTGGGATTATGGTCCTAATATTGTCTTTATGAATTACTTGTATGTGCCAAATCATAAGTAGCTATGGACTCTATTGCAGGTTCTCGTAATCATCAATTCACACAATCAGAAGCCATCCTAGGCAAATCAGTATTTCAGCTGAGGGTGACGGAGAAGTTTGGAAATCAATACACCATTGATACTGTCATGGACAAAGAACCTCTACGTGGGATTTAATTTTCTAGTAAGCCTGGCACTCTTCCTTTATCTTTTTCAAGCTCCAACAGGTGAGACTTTTGTTTTTCTTATTTAGCTGATCAACTTTACTTAAAAATGTTGGTTTTGTTCTGATTCTCTATTCTTGTAGTGGGACAAGAACTTATGGAGATTCGAGTAAGGGTACGACAAACGCTAATTATATGTGTGTCACAGGCTTCTAGAAGTATCCAGCCAGACTCAGTTGCTGATCGGCAAGCTGACGCTATGCATGGAGAAGAAGCCTCACCCTAGGAGCCCAATGGAGAACCTGTTGGTTAAGTTCCCATTTCGGATGTATTACAACCTCTTGATGGCTCTGACCTGGACAAGGTCAGTCAACCTCGTAGTTCCAACGTTCTCTTGAACTCTTATCACAAATATAGCTTTTAAAAGGCTGGAAATTCGCGCAAGGATCGGAGGCTTCTTACTCTGCATTAGGAGGTTTTAAAAGTTTAGGCAATGATTCCTGATCTTTCTGAGTTTTTGAGGAGCTCCTACTGTTCCTTTTTTAGTTTTGGTCTGTTCTTTTTACATTCCTGATGTACATGACCAGTTAAGTAAGAGTTCTTTCTATTACTTTTGAGGGGGGAAAAAAGAGAGAGAAGGGGAGAGAGAACCCCTTGTTCAATAGAAAGCAAAACTTTAGATGTAGAATCAATCTATTATTGAAGGTTATGAGTATTTGAGAGAGTAGAGAGTGTTTGCTTGAAGTATTACACCTTGAGACATCCAGTTTGGAACGCTTAAAGTGTTACCTCCAGCGTAGGAAAACCCTGGAGTTATATGCAAGCTATTGGGCTCCAACTCATATGGACTCAAATAACCATGCTTTCACCTATTAGGCTTGTATGTGAATATATTATATAGATTATATTAATAATATATCCAACAATTTCCTCCTATGTTCACCATACAACATAATCCAATACGGTGGTCAGTGTGATGTTGAAGTAAATATGAATCATCCACATTCAGTCCAAGACAATCAACTCGGATCGATCAAAGAGTTTTAATAATAAATATTAAACTCAATCATCATTAGCAGTCCAAATAGGTGAATAATCTTTATCATGAATCTGTTCACAATCAACATATGCATAGCATTCAAGTACAAGTAGGCCAATCAAAATAGTCTAAGGCCTTACAAATACAAGAGACAAGCATAATGATGTTCACAACAAAGGACAGAAAATATAAGTCTCAAGTAAATAGACTCCATCAAAATGGGCATTTACATGTGAACTGTTAAGTCCCTCACACACTCTGAATGATATATTCATTCATCAAGTAAGTCATCCTAGTCAGGATCCCACTCATTAAACTCTCCTCCATCTCTATCATCCTTCATAGAATCTCAAATATGAATTTCATATTACCATGAATTCAATCATTTGAATAATCTACTAAAAGTGTCTAGTTCTACTAAAAGAACTTAGCACCATAATACCAGGCAGAGAGGAATATATATTGATGTCATAAAGCATCATAATATCATGTTCATAAGCATCAAACCAGTTTCATAAATTATGAACAAGGCCTAAATAGTTTAATTTACAAAGAGCCATCAACCCAAGTCTATTTGTAAGATAATAACCATTGTCTAGTTTCAAAAAACCAGACCAATAGTCAAGTCACTTACAATAACTTAGTCAGATAATGTCAAGTTTCAATTAAGAACAAGACCAATAGACTTCTTATGTAATCAATTATTTCTATGTTCCAATTTGGAATGTCACAACTACTGATTTCTTAAAGTCAAATAATCTCGCATCAAGTTTGGAATGAGATCATTTAACCAAAAGAGTAGTCCAACCTAGTTGGATTGTATCATCAAGTTTGGAATGACACAAGCTTCCCAGATAGAACCTTTGAATCAGGTTAAAGTCATCTTCATCAAGTTTGGAATGAGACAACTAATCTTTTTCAAATTCATCAGCAACCATGAACATCGATGAAACACATAAAATGTGCTTATAATTTTGGCAACAAAAGAAGATTCGATAATTCAAAACACATAATTACAAGGTAAGTAAATAGTAATTAAGACTTGTCTACACAGTCTTTAACCCCATTTCCCCCCACTGTTTTGAATAATCGATCTTTAGGCAAGCCTTTTGTGAGAGCATCGACCATGTTATCATTCGATCTCACATCGATCAAGGTGATAACTCCTTGTTCTCTCAGATAATTCAACACCGCATATCTCAGTCTCACATGTCTTCTCTTTGAATTAAAGAGAGCATTCTTGACTACTTGGACAGCTATTTGATTATCACAGAAAAAGGCTTAAAGAATTAATCTTTAGCCGAGTCAAAGGAATTTTCATAATCAGATTCTTTATCCACTCTGCCTCTTTGCCGACTAAGGCTAAAGCAAAAAGTTCTGATTCCATAGACGACAATGCAATACAAGTCTGTCTTTTGAATTTCCAAGTAATAGCAGCTCCACCTAGAGTGAATATGTATCCACTTGTGGATTTACTATTTCCAATTTCTGGGCACTATGAGGCATCAGAATATCCATCCATAGTTGGAGGAAAATCAGAGTAACATAGAGCATAATCCTTAATACCTTTAAGGTATTTCATTGTCGCGACCTAAAAAATAAATTTCTTTTTCTAGGCTAATGGATTATTAGGTTAATTAAATTAACTAACCTAACGCGGACTCTCCCAAGCCCTACCAATCCGCAACTTAAAATCAATTTCATGCAAAGATATGTTTTGGAGTCGCCACTAATCATTATTGGCAGGTTGATTAGAAACCTGAATAAAATAGCGGGAGAACTATTTTATTCCTGCGAATAAGAGATTTTGAGTTCGGGGACTTGGTTACATTAAGTTTTCAATTAATTCCCTTTCGGTACCCTTTCCATTAAAATGTCTGATTTTGGCAAATTTGATGAATTTTCAAAGATGCAACTTTTCTGGTTTTTGCAATACTTTTTTTTGGGTTTTCTTATGAATGTTTAAGGTTTTCTTTTTTTATAAAATGCAATGCAATGCAAGTTATAATAAAATAAAAAAAGACATTAAAGAACATAAATATAAAAAAGGGGGGGTAGGATGCGGTGAATTTTACGACGTCGGAGTCCTTCGGTGTTTGTGCAACAAGATGTGGGGATATAAACCACCAGCAGGAGGCTCGGCCTTTCGATTCTGGGGTAGCATAATATAATTTGCAGAAAATAGATGAACACAATGCCTTGGACATCAATAGGAGGCTCGGCCTTCCGATTCTGGATCTGATAGGCGAAATATAGAAAAATCACACTTATATATATATATAAATGACGAATATACTCTAAAATAACAATTAAATCAATTCCAATCAAGGTAAAAAGGATATGCCAATGCAAACAGGTTAAGACAATAGTAGAAAAATATCTATGAACCTCGAAAGATTCGGTGATGTTAATGGCCTGGAGATATGTTCGTGTGCACTGATTTCGTTGGCAAATTCAGATAAGATTATTGTGATCACCAAAAATGACAAGAGAATAAGCTTATCTACTAATTTGGACAAGGCTAACGTCTACCTGCTGATAACAATGCTCGTTCGATTAAAAAAAAAAACAAACCCAAATAATATACGAGCTCAAGCCATCAATCACATCTTTGCATACTAAAGTGATAGAGAGTTACCTTCAATTGCTCGAAAAAAATTTGCTCGCGCAAGCTACCACTTGCGTTATGTCAACACGAGCAGAAAATGCCACAATGAGGAGGCTGATTACATCGACGAAAGAATTACAAAAAGTTTTCGGCTGGAAGCACAAGAAACGAAACACTATGAGAAGAGTTTTCTCTCTTTTTTTGATCCCTCTCCCTATTGCTTGTCACGTATGTTCTCAAGAATGTGGCTGCCGAAATTGTTTTAGCAATCGTCAACCTCCCTCTCTCCCTTTGTTTCCATTCGTGATCCTCTTCTTATTGGGAAGAACCAAGGAGACAAGAAAACACCATCATAGATGTTCATATGATGATGGATGGTGGGTGGCATGAGCTTTACTTTGCATTGTCTAAAGTAAATAATTCTCTTCACATGGCCGTGCACGTCAATGAACGTGGCATCCTTCTAACAACGACCATCTCTCTTCTTCATGATTAGCCATCCATTATTGTTGACCAAAATTTGTCGTTCTTTTATTTGTTTGTCAATCAACATTCTTTCCACCGAAGAAGCCCTCCCTCCATTGTCTCTTTCTTTTGTGGCCACTCGAGTGCGTCTTCTTTATCGATTACCGAATGTCTTCAGACTCCTTTGGATGCTCTTTCTATTGTGGAAATTCTCCTATATTTTGATTCTGGGAAAACTATCAAGAGGAATTGCATAACGTTTTATGATGCAGAAAGAATGTGTAAGCAGCAGGTTGAGTGGATCTAATTCTGTCGCATGGACCAAGGGTCAGATGGAGTGCTTCTGGACCAAGGGTCAGATGGAAGTCCTTCTTACGTGGTCAGATGGAAGTGCTTCTAACGTGGTCAGATGGAAGTACTTCTGACGAAGGGTCAGATGGAGTGCTTCTGGACCAAGGGTCAGATGGAAGTACTCTGACGTGGTCAGATGGAAGTGCTTCTAGACGAAGGGTCAAATGGAAACGAAGGGTCAGATGGAAGTGCTTCTGACGATCCACATGCAGTGACAGATGGACCGCATCTAATCTCTGTATTACCATTCCAACTTAACTGATCATTTAGGAAAGTTTTCTTATTAAGACAAAAATCAAAGATGATCAGTTTCTGCATTTCCAAAACGCGAAGACCCACGAATGAAAGGTTTCTGATCAAGGCGAGATTTCCTATGGAAGCTTGTGATATTCGATTGATCTGATGTCCCTTCCAATCAATTAAGGGACTTTATACAATGGGATATTACCTTCTAAAGGATATCCTTTCGAGAACCAACTCAGACTTACCACACTTATGGAAGCTGGAGATTTAGTTGTATGGGCGACTGAATCAGAAGGGTTCAATATCTTCCTCAACGGTCTACATATCTTTTGGAGATACAGTCTCATTCAATCACGATTGATGGCGTCTAATCAAGGATTGAAGAGCAATCCCTTGGCCGTTAATCCAACGGCTAGTTTGGAGGCAGGGGAGTATAAAAGAAGAACCATGATGGACTGCAAAGAAAGAGGTCGAACAACAATCCAAAGTGCAAGTGTAATCCGAGTCTTACTCGAGAATATTCTGAGTACTCAAAATCCTATTCATTGTGAGAATCTGTGAGAGAGAAAAATCAAGTGATTGGGTGTTTGTAATTCTCTTGATTTTACATAGTGAAAATCCAGCCGATCGGCTGTCATCGTGGGAGAGTGGACGTAGGCTTGACAAGCCGAACCACTATAAACATTGCGTGCATATCTCTCTTCATTGATCTCTATCGCTATGATTAGTTTATATTGCATATTGATACTATTCCTAGATCACGAATTGAAATTGTTTTCAAAATTCCGCAAGTAATTTAAATTTACTCGTAGATTCACCTATTCACCCCCTCTAGGTGACATTGCTAGATCCAACAATTGGTATCAAAGCATGTTGCTCATTTTTTTTCGAGGTGTTTATTGACTTCAGAGCTAACGATCTATTATGTCTAGCAATCACTCTTCAAGAACAAGCGATTCGCACTTTGCCAACAAGCCACCATATTTTGATGGGAAGGACTACAACATGTGGAGCAACAAGATGAAATGGTTCTTCAAAGTTTATGATGATTTGATGTGGGATGTCGTTACAAATGGTGTAGTACCTGTAACTGCCACAAATCCAACCTCTGTTGATGGAACAAATCATGTCACAACAATGACCGACGCTGAAAAGGCTAAAAAACGAGGCCTTGATTCTAAAGCTGTTAACGCTCTTTTTTGTGCCTTATCTATTCCTCTTTATAATCGAGTCTCAGAGGAAGAGTCCTCCAAGGCAATATGGGATAGGCTTCATATTACATTTCAAGGAACAAATCGTGTGAAAGAAACAAAGCTCAGTATTTTACTGAGTGATTATGAAGCATTTCAAATGAAATCTGATGAATCTATTGCAGATATGATAGATAGATTTCAAACACTGGCAAGTGGACTTGCAAGACAAGGTGCACCCATTGCTGAGCCTATGCAAGTCAGGAAAATACTGCGTGGACTAACAGATGAATGGAATTACATCAAATCATCTATTCAAGAATGCCAAACAATCAAACCACTCTCGGTGGATGAGCTAGTTGGGACACTATGTTGTGGAAATTCTTCTATATTTTGATTTTGACAAAACTATCGTAAGAAATTGTATAACGTTATATGATGCAGAAAGAATGTGTAAGCATCAGGTTGAGTGGATCTAATCTGTCGCGTTGACGAAGGGTCAGATGGAAGTGCTTCTGACGAAGGGTCAGATGGAAGTGCATCTGACTGAGGGTCAGATGGAAGTGCTTCTGATGAAGGGTCAGATGGAAGTGCTTATAACGAGGTCAGATGGAGTGCTTCTGACTGAGGGTCAGATGGAAGTGCTTCTGACGATCTAAACAGTGACGGATGGATCGCATCAAATCTCCGTATTACCATTTCGTGCCAACTGATCTAGTAAGAAACAAATCTGTTCTAAGAGGAAACCCGAGAAAGATCAGTTTCTGCATTTGCAAAACGTGAAGACCCACGTATGGCAGGTTTTCGATCAAGGCAAGATTCCTATGGAAAGCTTGTGATATTCGATTGCCCTGATATCCCTTCCAATCAATCAAGGGACTTTTTACAATGGGATATCATCTTCTAAGGAATATTCCTTCGGGAACCAACACAAACTTATCACACTTATGGAAGCTGGAGATTCAGTTGTATGGGCGACTGAATCAGAAGGGTTCAATATCTTACTAACGGTCTACATATCTTCTGATGATACAGTCTCGTTCAATCATGATTGATGACATCCAATCAATGATTGAATAGCGATCCCTTGGCTGGGAATCCAACGGCTAGTTCGGAGGTAGGGGAGTATAAAAAAAGAACCATGATGGACTAAAAAGTAAGAGGGTGAACAACAATCCAAAGTGTAAGCATAATCTGAGTTCTATTCGATATTCATTGTGAAAATCTGAGAGAGAGAAAAATCAAGTGATTGAGTGTTTATAATTCTCGTGATTTTTCATAGTGAAATCCAGCCGATTGGCTGTCATCGTGGGAGAGTGGACGTAGGCTTGATCTAAGCCGAACCACTATAATCGTCGTGTGCAATATTATCTACTCTAAACTCTTATTTTTGTGTTTAGACTTTTTGCACACTGTTATATTGTTCCTAATTCTAATCGTACACTAAATTATTTTTTATTCCGCAAGAAATTTCTATTATATTCAGAATCACATATTCACCCCCTCTCTAGGTGATATTGCTAGATCCAACAATTGGTATCAGAGCAGGTTGCTTATATTTACGAAGTGTTTATTGGCTTCAGAGCTAACGATCTACTATGTCTAGCAATCACTCTTCAGGAACAAGCGACTCGCACTTTGCCAACAAGCCACCATACTTTGATGGGAAGGACTACAATATGTGGAGCAACAAGATGAAGTGGTTCTTTAAAGCCTATGATGATCTGATGTGGGATGTTGTCACGAATGGAGTAGTTCCTGCAACTGTTACAAATCCAACCTCTGCTGACGGAGCAAATCATGTCACAACAATGACCGATGCTGAAAAGGCTAAAAGAAAAGGCATTGATTCTAAAGCTGTCAATGCTCTCTTTTGTGCCTTATCTACCCGTCTCTCTAATCGTGTCTCAGAGGAAGAATCATCTAAGGCAATATGGGATAGACTTCATATTACCTTTCAAGGAACAAATCGAGTAAAAGAAATGAAGCTCAGTATTTTACTGAGTGACTATGAAGTATTCCAAATGAAATCTGATGAATCTATTGCAAATATGATAGACAGGTTTCAGACCTTGGCAAGTGGACTTGCAAGACAAGGCGCGCCTATTGCTGAACCAATGCAAGTCAGGAAAATACTACGTAGACTCACAGATGATTGGAATTACATCAAATCATCAATTCAAGAATGTCAAACAATCGGACCACTCTCGGTGGATGAGCTAGTCGGGACTTTGCAATCTTATGAAACAGAACGAGCAAACAAGAAGGGAGAACAAAAAGGTAAAAAATCTATTGCCTTGAGAACTGAAATTGCTCAATGTCTTTCTGATACAGATGATGAAGATGAGGATGATGAAGAATTAGCCCTCATGGTCAAGAAATTTAGAAAAATGGTTCGAAAAGCCAGAAACATCAAAGGGAAGAAACCTTGGAAGAAGAATGATATGAAAATGTCAAGCAACGATTCACAAGATAGCAAAGACGTGATCTGCTTTCACTGTAAGAAGGCAGGACATATCAAACCGAACTGTCCAATTTTGAAGAAGGACAAACTCAAGTATGAGAAGTACAAGAAGGCCCTAAAGACAGATACTCTAAGTGATTCTGATGAAAGTGAAAATGATTACGCAAACATCTGTCTCATGGCCGAATCAGATTCAAATTCAGACTCAGAAACTGAGGTATGTTCATCTGAACTCCCTGATGAAGTTTCTGAGTATATTGATGAATTGTGTAGAAACTACAAAGAAGCTCTTGAAAAAGTTTCTAGTTTGAAAAAGGAAAATTCATCCTTAAAACAGCAGAATTTATCTCAAAAAGAAAAAATCGATTTTCTACAACAAGAGTTTCACCAATTGAAAGAAAATCATGATTTGATTTCAAAAGAAAATGCTTCTCTGAAAGAAAAGGTTTCCGATATCTCAAAAAGGTTTTCACAAAGCTCAAAAGCTCTGAATAACATTATTTCAAAACAAATACCCTTCAATGACCGATCTGGATTAGGTTTTAAAAAAGAGAGTAATCTCAAAAATTCCTTTAAAACTGAATTTCGAAAACCAACATTTTCTGATTACATGCATCATTTTCATAAGCATTTTACTAGATCTTATATTCGACAATCCTGTGTGAACTGTGGTGATCCTAGTCATACTAAAGATTATTGCAAGAAAATTTGGAGACCCGTTAAAAGGTCGAAACCTACTAACACAGAAGGACCCAAGAAAGCATGGGTACCAAAGAAACAATAAGTTGTTTATTTCTTGCAGGTACCAAAGAGAAGGAAGAACAAGTGGTTTCTGGATAGTGGCTGTTCAAGTCACATGACTGGAAATCCAGATGTAATTATGTCCTTCTCAGATTGTAATGGTAGAAGCGTGTCCTTTGCAGGAAAGAACAAGGGAAAGGTCATTGGGAAGGGAAATGTAAAAATTGAAAATTTGACGGTTAAAGATGTCTCTCTAGTCAAAGGATTGAACTATAACTTAATTTCTATAAGTCAACTCTGTGACTCTGGCTATGATATTTGCTTCCAAGATTTAAAATGTACAGGTGTGAGCAAGGACAAGAAGCAATCCTTCACGGGACGAAGGCATGGGAATATTTACCTTTTAGATATTGATGCTAACTGTGAAAGTGCAAAATGTTTTATTTCTGTTAAGGATGAATCTGATCTTTGGCACAGAAAGTTAGGTCATATTAGTGTAAAACATATCTCAAAACTTTCCAAGAAGGGACTTGTTCGAGGGTTACCTCAAACGAAATTTGAGAAAGGTGGACTATGTCATGCATGCACACTAGGCAAGCAGGTAAGAAGTTCTTTTAAGTCCTTAAATCAAGTGTCCACTAAGCATTGTCTGCAGCTACTTCATATGGACATCTTTGGACCGAACAGAACCTTAAGCCTTGGAGGTAAGAAATACTGTCTTGTCATAGTTGATGACTTCTCTAGATTTACATGGGTTTTATTTCTAGCTCACAAAAGTGAGGCTTTTATGTTTTTTTCAAAACTTGCTAAAAGAATTCAAAATGAAAAGGGTTACACCATTTCTAGTTTGAGAACGGATCATGGGGGAGAATTTGAAAATCAAAGTTTCTCAGATTTTTGCACTGATTTCGGAATTCAGCATAACTTCTCTGCACCTTATACTCCTCAACAAAATGGGGTAGTAGAAAGGAAAAACAGATCCTTGCAAGAAATGGCCAGAACTCTTCTTATTGAGAGTAAAATTGCATCTCATTTTTGGGCTGAGGCTGTTTCCACAGCCTGTTATATTTTAAATCGAATTTCTCTCAGACATTTTAGTGAAAATACCCCCTATGAAATCTTCAAAGTAAGAAAGCCTAACGTTGCATATTTTCATGTATTCGGTTACAAATGCTTTATTCTAAAGAATGCTAATGATCGAATTGGAAAGTTTGATGAGAGATCAGATGAAGGAATTTTCTTGGGATATTCAACAACGAGCAAAGCCTACAGAGTCTACAACAAGAACACTCGTGTTGTTGAAGAATCAGTAAACATCAAGTTCGATGAAAGCTATCAGAATGATGAACCTGAATCTATTCAAGTTCATACACTTCCTCCAGTCCCAGACTCACAAGAAGATTCAGGAGAAAAGCAAGACTCAAATGTGAATGTTGAGACTGTTCAGAAGAAAATTCTCTCAGTTGAAGAAAGACCAAAAGATGAACAGAATGAACCCACAATATCATTAAATGATTGCTTCGGCAAAAGTTGGAAGCACAAGTCAAGTCATCCAAAGGAACTTATCATAGGAAGTATAAGTGGTGGCATAAAGACAAAATCAAAATTCAAGCAAGCAATGAGCAACATAGCATTGATATCTGAATTAGAACCAAAAAGGATTGAAGATGCATTAGCAGATGACAACTGGATAAATGCAATGCAGGAAGAGTTACATCAATTTAAAGTCAACAATGTTTGAGAATTGGTCAACAGACCGAAAAATCGTCCAGTGATTGGAACTAAGTGGGTATTCAGAAACAAACTGGATGACAAAGGAAAGGTTGTAAGAAACAAAGAAAGACTTGCAGCAAAAGGCTATTCTCATGAAGAAGGAATAGACTACGATGAGACCTACGCACCGGTTGCCAGGTTAGAAGCCATTAGGCTACTTCTTGCTTATGCTTGTTACAATGATTTCAAACTTTTTCAGATGGACATGAAAAGTGCTTTTCTATATGGCTACATCAAAGAAGAGGTATATGTTGAACAACCCCATGGCTTCGAAGAACCTAGAGAAAATGATTTGGTATTTGTCTTAAAAAAGGCACTCTATGGACTGAAACAAGCACCTCGTGCTTGGTATGAAAGGTTGAGTAACTTTCTATCTCAACACAACTTTACAAAAGGTAATGTAGACACTACTCTTTTTATTCAAAGAAAATGTAAGGATATTCTTCTAGTTCAAATCTATGTTGATGATATTATATTTGGTTCTTCTAATGAGCTTCTCTGTAAGAAATTTTCTAAAGTAATGCAGGATGAATTTGAGATGAGTATGATGGGAGAATTATGATTCTTTCTTGGTCTTCAAATTCATCAATCTCAGAAAGGAACTTTCATATATCAACAAAATTATGCACTGGAAATAGTGAAGAAGTTTGGTTTGGAGAATGGCAAAAAGACAGAAACTCCCATGTCTCACTCCTTCAAATTAGATAAAGATGAAGATGGAAAGGAAGTTGATCCCAAACTATATCGAAGTATGATTAGATCACTACTCTATCTCACAGCTTTAAGACCAGACATCCTATATAGAGTCTGTTTATGCGCAAGATTTCAATCAAGCCCAAGAGAATCACACCTATCAGCCGTCAAAAGAATAATCAAATACATTGGGACGTATCCCAACTATGGTTTGTGGTACTCTAAATCTTCTGATTTTATACTAAAGGGATATTCAGATGCAGATCTTGCAGGTTGCAAAATTGATAGGAAAAGTACATCTGGAACTTGTCAGCTCATGGGAAACATGCTTGTCTCATGGTATTCCAAGAAGCAAAATACAGTGGCACTTAGTACAGCTGAAGCAGAATACGTATCTCTTGGAAGTTGCTGTGCTCAAATACTTTGGCTAAAACAGCAGCTCAAAGATTATGGTGTTGAAGAATCAATTGTGGAAATCCTTTGTGACAATACAAGTGCCATAAATCTTACAAAAAATCCCATACTTCACTCAAGAACAAAGCACATTGAGATCAAGCATCACTTCATACGTGATCATGTTCAGAATGGTGATGTTAACATTCAATACATTGATACGAAAAATCAACTTGCAGATATTTTCACTAAACCATTGGATAAGCAGACTTTTAATTTTATTAGAAAGGAATTATCCATCATTAACCCTCATTCTTAAGTATATTTTAGAACAGGGAGAGTCAGAAGGAGAATCAGAAGGAACGTCAGAAGGAGCGTCAGAAGGAACGCCAGAAGGAGCGTCAGAAGGAACACCAAAAGGAGCGTCAGAAGGAACGCCAGAAGGAGCGTCAGAAGGAGCGTCAAAAGGAACGTTAGAAGAACGCCAAAAGGCGCGTAAGAAGAAATTCACATCTTTTTAGAAAAGTTCATAAATCAAGGTTAGTTAACTCTTAAAATTCTCTTTAAGGTAAGTTTCTCATATGAATATATATCTCTGAATATCTGATTGACGGTGATTAATTGATTTGTTAAAGAAATTCTTTTATTTCTTTTTAGAAGATCAGAATTTTTTTATTGATTTTGTTTCCAAAAATAACCGCATCTTTTATAAAACACCGAACCGTCACCTCTGTTCTCTCACTTTCAAATCTCTCTCAAATCGAAACCCTAAAACCGTATTCAAGATCTCTCGCTCTCGATTTCTTCCTCAAAACAACGCTCTTTCATCCAAAGTTTCAAACTTTCTACGTATCAATGGCTCCAAAATCAGCCTCTGACTCGAAGAAGACTCCTCAGTTGAAGAGAAAGTTTTCCGCCTCAACTGCAAGCAGCGCCGAACCTACGGAAACCCAAATCAACGAACAACGTGAGGCATTCCGATTGGCAAAAGGTTTGTCTCTATCTGCTTTTGAAGGAAAAGAAGCAATGGCACATTCTAAAAAGCCAATGTACGATAGTATTAAGGAAGCAGGGGATTCTAGCAATGAACTTAGAAGATTGATGAATGCTCATCAGTTCGAAAGTGAAGATGAATTGCTCGAGTTTATTAGTTTACCTGAAAAAATAGTTGATCCAATTGCTGTAGAAAAACCTGAATCGGCATCTAGAAAAGGAAAAGCGAAAATGGCAGAGCCTAGTTCGAAGTCAAGAAAACCATCCCCTATAAGACCTGGCGGAACTAGGGCAAAGGTTGAAGATGATGATGACATTCTGTTCAATGATTTTGTGAAGAATATCGGGTTTAATGTGGATAAAAGCTTTCCTGATCTCATGTTCCAGAATCAGGCTCGCAAAGACAAGTTTGAATTCATGAAACAGAGAGGTGTTATACCTCACAAGGTGTTTGAGTTAAAGTACTTTGATAGTAACGGCATTTATCTGAGGAAGCATCTACAAAAGGTGAAGATAGATCAATTCATAACGTATATGGGCTATACCTTTCCTGATCTGGTAGCATACTTCTACTCAAATCTTCAGTTTGTTAACTTCAACTCATTGGCTTTCACGATGAAAAGAAAGCAGTATATTATGACTGTTGATGAATTGGAATCTATTATGGGAACCAGAAAGAGAGATTTCATACCTCTAGATGTCACTGCAGAAGAAGCCTTTTGCTTCCTAACTGGCAAATCAAGCTTCTCAAGGGAATCGAAGTCGCATATTACCTACAGTGACTTTTCCTTAAAACACATCATGATGCACAAGGTGATCATTGAATGTCTTAGACCCAAGGCAGCCTCTAAAACAGACATCTCGAAGTATGAGGCAAAACTATTGTGGGGCATCTTGACAGGAAAGATGATTTCTTTTGCTCACACAGTCCTATTACACATGTACAGGTCTGTTCTCAAGCCAAAAGGACAACTACCATATGCTGCTTTGATCTATAGAATTATAGATCATTTCAAGATTGGTGGATTGAACGCCTTTATCAAACAAGAAATTCCTCTGATGACTGCTGGTGAGACTATGGTGACAAAGATGGGATACAAGATGACTCTTGCTGGATGGAGGACAAAGAACAATGAATCAGTCATTGTGGATTTCGAGGATGAGTCCAAGCAGAAATCTCCAAAGAGGAGAAAAGTTATGGCTGTCAAGGGACAACAAAAAGACAGCTCAACTGATAAAGACTCAGAGGCAAGTGAAGAAGGAACAAGGGAGTATGACTCTGAAGCTACAGAATCTCGAGGTGGATCAGATGAAGAAGGTGAATTTGGGGATCAAAGTGCTGAAAGGAATGAGGAAGGAGGAGATGAAACAGAAACACAACCAAAAGAAAAGGTTGTATATCATTGTGATCTTACTGAGGAAGAGTTCCTCACAATGTGGACAGGGGAGGATGCTGACAGAAATGTGGATGAGATAGAGTATGATAATGCTCTTGTCAATTTTAATCATGAACAGATGTTAGCACAAGTCCTAGCTCAGCTGGTCTCAGAAGAGCAGGATGCAAAGCCAGATAACATTGAGGCATATTCTATATCCTCCACCAGACTCACAATCCACAGAACTGCTCCAAGCTTGGCATCAGACATTGCACGAGAAGATCAATTGTCAAGTGCTCAGTCCATATCTATGGACATTGATGAAGATGTAGAATCTGCACCCAACTTAAGAGATAAAGGGAAGAAGGCTATAACTCAGGGGGAGCCCATGCCTGCAACATCTGATGTTTTTCTCACTGAAGTGTTTGCCTCTCAAGCTTTTCCCAAAGCACAAACTGAGAAGGAGAATTTAGCTACAAAAGGGATTGACACCTCATCTCAAGAACCTGCTCCTCCAGAACCACAGGTGGAACTTCAAGGACATTTTGAGAATCTTCAACATATTCTTCTTCAGACTCTGGCTGCTATGGAAACAAGGCTTGATCAGAAACTGCAGATTTTTGAAGAGAAGATCGATAGGAAGTTGCAGGATATGACTAGTCAGGTAACCAAATTGGAGAAGTCAATTGATCTATATGGCAGAATATTTTGTGCCGAGGTCGCCAACATGCCTACCTACACACTGGTCAGAACTGACAGAACAGCTTCAAAACTGCCTTCATCTCAAGCTGTTAGAAGCCATGCTCAGAGAATGGGAAGAAGCTATGAAGGACCTTCCCCAGTGGAAGCTGATAACGAGCCTGAAGATCGTCCCTCTTCTTCAAAAATGCCTCCGTCAACATCTTCTTAATTTTATATTTTTTTTTGGTAAAAAGTTACTCTTTGCTATGATACAACCTTTACTCTATTTTGTTTAAAATTGACCCGATTCAATTTTTTTTTTTTGCTTTATACACTCTTTCTGATGTTGACAAAAAGGGAGAGAAGAATCTATTTGTGCATGGATTGATATCATCTTGAGCAAAGATATCTATACGCTGTTTATACTCTCATTATGGGAAGAAGAGTTTATTTTTGTGCAGGATAACCATACTCTGATAAATACCCACACTCTGTTCATACTTTCATTATGCATCTATACTCTGATCATGTTCTTCTACAGGAGTATTTTTAGTACAGGATCTCTAATGATGATTACCTGCAGGAGCAAATTGGATGATTACTCGTTTATATCACTGTTTAAAAACTTTAAATTCACATATATGTATTTGCAATAAGAGTAGTTTTGTCACCATCAAAAAGGGGGAGATTGTTGTGGAAATTCTCCTATATTTTGATTCTAACAAAATTATCGTAAGAAATTGTATAACGTTATGTGATACAGAAAGAATGTGTAAGCAGCAGGTTGAGTGGATCTAATTCTATCGCGTTGACGAAGGGTCAGATGGAAGTGCTTCTGACGAATGGTCAGATGGAAGTGCTTCTAACGAGGTCAGATGGAGTGCTTCTGACTGAGGGTCAGATGGAGTGCTTCTGACTGAGGATCAGATGGAAGTGCTTCTGACGATCTAAACAGTGACGGGTGGATCGCATCAAATCTCCGTATTACCATTCCGTGTCAACTGATCTAGTAAGAAACAAATCTGTTCTAAGACGAAACCCGAGAAAGATCAGTTTCTGCATTTGCAAAGCGTGAAGACCCACGTATGGCAGGTTTTCGATCAAGACAAGATTCCTATGGAAAGCTTGTGATATTTGATTGCCTTTATATCCCTTCCAATCAATCAAGGGACATTCTACAATGGGATATCATCTTCTAAGGAATATTCCTTCGGGAATCAACTCAGACTTATCACACTTATGGAAGCTGGAGATTCAGTTGTATAGGCGACTGAATCAGAAGGGTTCAATATCTTACTCAACAGTCTACATATCTTCTGAATATACAGTCTCATTCAATCACGATTGATGACGTCCAATCAAAGATTGAAGAGCGATCCCTTGGCTGGGAATCCAACGGCTAGTTCGGAGGCAGTATAAAAGAAGAACTATGATGGACTAAAAAGTAAGAGGGCGAACAACAATCCAAAATGCAAGCATAATCTGAGTTCTATCCGAAAATATTCTGTGTACCCAAAATCCTATTTATTGTGAAAATCTGAGAGAGAAAAAAATCAAGTGATTGAGTGTTTGTAATTCTCGTGATTTTTCATAGTGAAATCCAGCCGATTGGCTGTCATCGTGGGAGAGTGGACGTAGGCTTGATCTAAGCCGAACCACTATAATCGTCGTGTGCAATATTCTCTACTCTAAACTCTTATTTTTGTGTTTAGACTTTTTGCACACTATTATACTGTTCTTGATTCTAATCGTACACTGAATTATTTTTTATTCCGCAAGAAATCTCAATTATATTCAGAATCACCTATTCACCCCCCTCTAGGTAATATTGCTAGATCCAACACACTACAATCTTATGAAACCGAACGAGCAAACAAGAAGAGAGATCAAAAAGGTAAAAAATCAATTGCTTTAAAAACTGAAGTTGCTCAATGTCTGTCTGATACAGATGATGAAGATGAGGATGATGAAGAACTAGCCCTCATGGTGAAAAAGTTTAGAAAGATGGCTCGAAAAGCCAGGAATATCAAAGGAAATAAACCTTGGAAGAAGAATGATATGAGAATGTCAAACAACGATTCTCAAGACAGCAAAGACGTGATTTGCTTTCACTGTAAGAAGGCGGGACATATCAAACCGAATTGTCCAATTTTGAAGAAGGACAAACTCAAGTACGAGAAGTACAAGAAGGCCCTAAAGGCAGATACACTAAGTGATTCTGATGAAAGTGAAGACGACTACGCAAACATCTGTCTCATGGCTGAAACAGATTCAAATTCAAATTCAGAAACCGAGGTATGTTCGCCTGAACTCCCTGATGAAGTTACCGAATATATTGATGAATTGTGTAGAAATTACAAAGAAGCTCTTGAAATAGTTTCTTTTTTGAAAAAGGAAAACTCGTCCTTAAAACAGTAAAACTTGTCTCAAAAAGAAAAAATTGATTTTCTACAACAAGAGTTTCACCAGTTGAAAGAAAACAATAATCATGTCTCAAAAGAAAATGCTTCTCTAAAAGAAAAGATTAGTGACATCTCAAAAAGATTTTCACGAAACTCAGAAACTCTGAATAGTATTATTTCAAAATAAATACCTTTCAATGACCGATCTAGGCTAGGTTTTAAAAAGGAGAGTAATCCAAAAAAATTCTTTATTAAATCTCAATTTCAAAAACCAACCTTCTCTGCTTACAGGCATCACTTTCATAAGCATTTTACTAGATCTTATATTCAACAATACTGTGTAAACTGTGGTGATCCTAGTCATACTAAGGATTATTGCAAGAAAGTTTGGAGACCTGTTAAAAGGTCAAATCCTACTAACACAGAAGGACCCAAGAAAGCATGGGTACCAAAGAAATAGTGAGTTACTTATTTCTTGCAGGTACCAAAGAGATGGAAGAGAAAATGGTTTCTGGATAGTGGATGCTCAAGTCACATGACTGGAAATCCAGATGTATTTATATCCCTTTCAGAATGTGATGATAGAAGTGTGTCCTTTGGGAGAAAGAACAAAGGAAAGGTTATTGGAAAGGGAAATGTCAAGATTGGAAATCTGACGGTTAAAGATGTCTCTCTTGTCAAAGGATTGAACTACAACTTGATATCTGTCAGTCAACTCTGTGACTCTGGGTATGAAATTTGCTTCCAAGATCTAAAATGCACAGGTATGAGCAAGGACAAGAAGCAATCCTTCACGGGACGAAGGCATGAGAATATCTACCTTTTGGATATTGATTCTAACTGTGAAAGTGCAAAATGTCTTATCTCTGTTAAGGATGAATCTGATCTCTGACACAGAAAATTAGGTCATAGTAGTGTAAAACATATCTTAAAGCTTTCCAAGAAGAGGCTTGTTCGAGGGCTGCCTCAAACGAAGTTTGAGAAAGGAGGACTATGTCATGCTTGTACATTAGGCAAACAGGTAAGAAGTTCTTTTAAGTCCTTAAATCAAGTTTTCTCTAAGCAAAGCTTGCAGCTGCTTCATATGGATATCTTTGGACTAAACAGAACCTTAAGTCTTGGAGGTAAGAAATATTGTCTTGTTATAGTTGATGATTTTTCTAGATTCACATGGGTTGTATTTCTAGCCCACAAAAGTGAGGCCTTTACATCTTTTTCGAAACTAGCAAAAAGAATTCAAAATGAAAAAGGTTACACAATTTCTAGCTTGAGAACGGATCATGGGGAAGAATTTGAAAATCAAAGTTTTTCATATTTTTGCAATGATTTCGGGATTCAGGATAATTTCTCTGCACCTTATACTCCTCAACAAAATGGGGTAGTAGAAAGGAAAAATAGATCCTTGCAAGAAATGGCAAGAACTCTTCTAATTGAGAGTAAAATTGCATCTCATTTTTGAGCTGAGGTCGTTTCCACAACCTGTTATATTTTGAATCGAATATCTCTCAGACCTTTTATTGAGAAAACCCTCTATGAAATCTTCAAAGAAAGAAAGCCTGATGTTGCATATTTTCATGTATTCGGTTATAAGTGCTTTATTCTAAAGAATGCTAATGATAGAATTGGAAAGTTTGATGAGAGATCAGATGAAGGAATTTTTCTGGGATATTCAACAACGAGCAAAGCTTACAGAGTCTACAACAAAAACACTCGTGTCGATGAAGAGTCGATGAACATCAAGTTCGATGAAAGCTATCAGAATGATGAACCTGAATCCAGTCAAGTTCATATACTTCCTCAAGTCCCAGACTCACAGCAAGAATCGGGAGAAAAGCAAGATTCAGATGTGAATGTCGGTTCGGAGAATAATCAGAAGGAAACTCTCTCAGTTGAAGAAAGACCAGAAGATGAACAGAATGAACACACAGCATCTTCAAGTGATTGCTTCGACAAAAACTGGAAGCACAAGTCAAGTCATCCAAAGAAACTTATCATAAGAAACATAAGTGATGGCATAAAGATAAGATCTAAGTTCAAGCAAGCAATGAGCAACATAGCATTGGTATCTGAATTGGAGCAAAAAAGAATTGAAGATGCATTAGCAGATGAGAACTGGATGAATGCAATGCAGGAAGAGCTACATCAGTTCAAGGTCAACAACGTTTGGGAACTAGTCAACCGACCCATAGATCATCCAGTAATTGGAACAAAATGGGTATTCAGGAACAAACTGGATGACAAATGAAAGGTAATAAGAAACAAAGCAAGACTTGTAGCAAAAGGCTATTCTCAGGAAGAATGAATAGACTACGATGAGACCTACGCACCAGTTGCCAGGTTAGAAGCCATCAGGCTACTCCTTGCTTATGCTTGTTACAATGATTTCAAACTTTTTCAGATGGATGTAAAAAGTGCTTTCCTAAATGGCTACATCAAAGAAGAGGTCTATGTTGAACAATCCCCTGGCTTCGAAGAGCCTAGAGGAAAAGATCTAGTATATATCCTAAAAAAGGCACTCTATGGACTGAAACAATCACCTCGTGCTTGGTATGAAAGGTTGAGCAACTTTCTTTCCAAACATAACTTTACAAAAGGTAATGTAGACACTACCTTTTTTTATTCAAAGACAAGGTAAGGATATTCTTCTAGTTCAAATCTATGTTGATGATATTATATTTGGTTCTTCTAATGAGCTACTCTGCAAGAAATTTTCTAAAGTGATGTAGGATGAATTTGAAATGAGTATGATGGGAGAATTGCGATTCTTTCTTGGTCTTCAAATTCATCAATCCCAGAAAGGGACTTTCATATATCAAGAGAAGTACGCACTAGAAATAGTGAAGAAGTTTGGTATGGTAAACTGCAAGAAAACAGAGAACCCAATGTTTTATTCTTTCAAACTTGACAAAGATGAAGAAGGAAAAGAAGTTGATCCCAAGCTATATCGAAGCATGATTGGATCATTACTTTATCTCACAGCTTCAAGACCAGATATCCTGTATAGTGTTTGTTTGTGCGCAAGATTTCAGTCAAGCCCAAGGGAATCACACCTATCAGCTGTCAAAAGAATAATCAAATACATTGGGACCTATCCCAACTATGGTTTGTGGTATTCTAAATCTTCTGATTTTATATTAAGAGGTTACTCAGATACAGATCTTGCAGGTTGCAAAATCGATAGAAAAAGCACATCTGGAACTTGTCAGCTCATGGGAAACATGCTTGTTTCATGGTATTCCAAGAAACAAAGTACAGTGGCACTCAGTACAGCTGAAGCAGAATACGTATCTCTTGGAAGTTGTTGTGCTCAAATACTTTGGCTGAAAAGAAGCTCAAAGATTATGGTGTTGAAATACAAATGTGGAAATCCAATGTGACAACACCAATGCCATAAATCTTACAAAGAATCCCATACTTCACTCAAGAGCAAAGCACATTGAGATCAAACATCACTTCATACGTGATCATGTTCAGAACGGTGATGTTAACATTCAATACATTGATACAAAAAATCAGCTTGCAGATATTTTCACTAAACCTTTGGATAAGGAAACTTTTAATTTTATTAGAAATGAATTAGCCATCATTAACCCTCTTTCTTAAGTATATTTTAGAACAAAGAAACTTAGAAGGAGGCCCAGAAGGAACGTCAGAAGGAGACTCAGAAGGAGGCCCAGAAGGAACGTCAGAAGGAGACTCAGAAGGAGCGTCAGAAGGAACGCCAGAAGGAACTCAGAAGGAACGTCAGAAGGAACGCCAGAAGAAGTGTCAGAAGGAACGGTAAAAGGAGCGTAAGAAGAAATTCATATTTTTTTTTGGAAAGTTCATAAATCAAGGTCAGTTACCTCCTAAACTTGCGTTTAAGGTAAGTTTCTTATATGAATTCATATTTACGAATATTTGATTGACGATGAATAATTGTTTTATTAAAGGAATTCTTTTATTTCTCTTTAAATTGATTTATGTTTCCAAAAATAACCGCCACCTTTATAAAACACCGAACCGTCACCTCTGTTCTCTCACTTTCAAATCCTTCTAAAATCGAAACCTTAAACCGTATTCAAGATCTCTCGCTCTCGATTTCTTCCCCAAAACAACACTCTTTCTTCCAAAGTTTCAAACTTTCTACGTCTCCATGGCTCCGAAATCAGCCTCTAACTCGAAGAAGACTCCTCAGATGAAGAGGAAGTTCTTCACTTCAACAGCAAACACCACCGAACCTACGGAAACTGAAATCAACGAACAACGTGAGGCACTCCGTTTGGCAAAAGGTTTGTCTTTGTCCGTCTTTGAAGGGAAAGAAGCTATGGCACATTCTATTAAGCCAATGTACGATAGTATTAAGGCAGCAGGGGACTTTGGTAATGAACTTAGAAAATTGTTGAATGCTCACAAGTTCGATAGTGAAGGCGAACTATTGGAGTTTCTTAGTTTGCCTGGAAAGATCGTTGAATCAATTGCTGTTGAAAAACCTGAATCTGCTTCTAGAAAAGGAAAGGAGAAAGTAGCAGAGCCAAGTCCAAAACGGAAATCCTCTCCAATTAGACCTTGCGGCACTAAGGCAAAGGTCGAAGATGATGATGATATCCTATTCAATGACTTTGTGAAGAATATTGGGTTCAATTTGGATAAAAGTTTCCTGATCTTATGTTCCAGAATCAAGCTCACAAAGACAAGTTTGAATCCTTGAAACAGAGAGGTGTTATACCTCACAGGGTGTTTGAGCTAAAGTACTTTGACAGGAACGGCATCAATCTGAGGAAGCATCTTCAAAAGGTCAGAATAGAGCAATTCATAACACATAGGGGCTTCACCTTTCCTGATATGGTAGCCTACTTTTACTCGAATCTTCACTTTGTCAACTTCAACTTCTTGGCTTTCACTGTGAAAAGAGAGCAATATGTACTGCATGTTGATGAACTGGCATCCATTATGGGAACTAGAAAAAGGGCCTTCACACCTTTGGATGTTACTGGAGAAGAAGCTTTTTGCTTCTTAACTGGCAAATCAAGCTTTTCAAGAGAATCGAAGTCGCATATTGCCTATAATGATTTTCCTTTGAAACACATCATGATGCACAAGGTAATCATTGAATGTATCAGACCCAAGGCAGCCTCTAAGACAGATATCTCGAAGTATGAGGCAAAACTGTTGTGGGGCATCTTGCAGGGAAAGAAAATCTCTTTTGCTCACACAGTTCTACTTCACATGTACAGATCAGCTCTCAAGCCAAAGGGACAACTACCTTATGCTGCTTTGATCTACAGAATAATGGATCATTTCAAGATCGGAGGTCTAGGCTCTCTTGTCAAGCAAGATATCCCCATGATGGTTGCTGGTGAAACTATGGTGACCAAGATGGGATACAAGATGACTCCTACTAGATGGAGGACAAAGAACAATGAACCGGTCATTGTAGAATTCGAGGATAAGTCAAAGCAGAAATCTCCAAAAAGAAGAAAGGTTATGGTTGTAAAGGGACAACAAGAAGACAACTCAGAGGAAAGTGAAGAAGGAACAAGAAAGTCTGATTCTGAAGCTACTCAATCTCAAGGTGCTTCAGATGAAGAACGTGGCTCTGAGGATCAAGATGCTAAAAGCATTGACGAATAAGGAGATGAAATTGAAACACAACCAAAAGAAAAGGTTGTATATATGTCGCGACTCGTCCGAAGAGGACGCGGCTAATGGATTACCGATCGCGGGCCTTTTCCCCGCACTGGAGTGCGGATCGCGGGCTTTGGATCGGCGCGGGCCCTACCAGGCCCATACCAAATCGCGGCGAGAGTATTTTTTTAATGGGTTCGACGATAAGAGTCGATCGCTTTCGACCTTCAGTGTGGTCGTGGTGGCATGTGCAACTTGTGCATGCATTTGGAGTCGCCACCGGTCTTTCATGGAGGGTAGACCGGAAACCTTACTGACCAATTAGGAGAGATCGATCAGTTCTGCAGAACTAGAGATTTTGGGTTCGGGGACTTGGTTACGTCGGTGTCATTACCAACGCCCTTTCGGTACCTAACGCGAGTGATTTTCTTAATTAAGATTTCATGCAGGCGCAATTTTAGGTGAGGTAGATTTGATTCAGGGTTTCATGCAGATTGGAAGACTATTCCTATCAATCACAATCAATTTTAATGAAAGCGCGATCGAGTGCATAAATAAATCAGATCGATGCACATCAATTCACATCACAAGGCCTCCTAGTATAGCCATAAGGGCTTAGGGAAGGCATGATTTAGGATCAGGGGCAAAATGGGAAGATTTGGGGACGATTAGCCCGAAGGGCAAAATCGTCAATTTTTGGAAGATTTGGATACCCAATTACCCAAAATATTCGGTGGCCAGTTGATTGTGGCCATTTCCCATTCTTGAGAATTTTTTGGAATTTCTTGATTTTTCTTCAATTTTTGGAAGACGATTCGCCCAAAGGGTGAAATCGTCTTTTTTAAGAAGGGTCGGGGTTCAAAACACCCGGAGTTAGTCTTGGCCAGTTGACTGTGGCCATTTCCTTTTTTTTTTGGGATTTTTTTGGAATTTTTTAGAATTTTTTTTGGAAGACGGTTTGCCGGAAGGGCAAAACCGTCATTTTTGGAAAGACCGGGGGTCGAAAGACCTGAAAACAGGTCGTGGCCAATTGAATGTGACCATTTCCTATTTTCTGGAATTTTTTTATAATTTTTCTGAATTTTCCGAATTTTTTTGAATTTTTTTTTATGATTTTTCATTGTTTATGATTTTTTTGAATTATTATTATTTTTTTATTATTTTCTGAATTTTTTATTATTTAAAAATATTTTCCGGGCCGGGTTAGACCCGGCCCGCGCCTCTCGGGCGCCCAGCCCGACCTTACGGGTCGAAATCGGTCTAACAAAACGACACCGTTTTTTGTTTTTGAAGGTTTTTCAAATTTTTTTATCAATTTTTTTTATATTATCCGAAAACCACAGATCGGATGGTCCGCGTTGTGCCACGTGGACACCTTCGATGCGTCCGATCTTGCAATAGATCGGACGTCCCACAGAGTGCCACTTGGCTCAACGTCGACCGTCGGATCGAATTTTATTAATCATCCGAAAGAACATTTATTAATATTTCAAAAATCTCAGGATCGCGACACGTGTCGCGATCGGGGCCGTTCATTTCATTTGTTTGAAAAAGCACTCGGACAGGCCCCACCTGGCTGACGTGGCTGCCCACGTGGCATGCCACGTCAGCCGTCGACCTCTGACTGGCCGGAGGGTCGCTGGGGAAGACGATGAATAGTGCCAAATTCCGGCGACCCCTGCCGGAATTCTCGCCGGCAGGCACGAACTGTGCCCAAAACTCGGTGCTTTTTTATGATTTTTGTGGTATTCGAATCCTTAACATCTCATAATCAAAATACGACACAAACATGGCGGATTGAACGTCGGAAAGCGACCGAATGATCCTTCCCCGAACCGGCGCCGACGAGGAATTTGCAGAAATTGTTTTTGCACCCAAGCTCGTTCCTATTACATCACACAGCATCTAATGGAGTTGAGGAAACTTACCTGAGGTCGCTTGGACCTCGGCGACCGCCGGAACTCCTCCAGCGAGCTCCCGATCCGAATGCAATCCGACAAAGCTCCGGGCCGAGTTTTCGTCGCGTTTTAATGCAAATAAATGAACAAGCCAGGCTTAGGGATAGTTCTAGGGAAGGTTCGAAGCTAGAATCGCGCGAAAAGAGACCGGGAACGACACAGCCGAGAGGCACAAATTGAAATACTTACTGAGGCATTTCGTCGAACACTTACTATACACCGAGAAAAAATGGAGGTCGGGGAAATATCGACATGTCCGAGGGGTGCCGGTGACGATGGATGCTTCGACGGTGATCCCACGGGTTCCCAAGAGCTTCCTCAATGTCCCTCTCGCTCTCTACTCTCTCTCTCTTTTTTGCTTTCCGCCCCTGTGCTTCATGGCCGAGACCTCTATTTATAGGGGATTTTGGCGATTATTTTATGGCCGGCGGCAACCACCACCTCCACCATCGTGTTGCCCTCCAACTCAGCTCCACTTTCTTCTTCATGGCCGGCCAATTTTGTGCGCTGAATCGACCTCCATTCTGCCTCCCAAGTGTGCCACTCAATTCACCCTTTCGGCCATGGTGGGTCTGCAACTCAGTTGCAGACCCGGTCGGACCGGGTCGGGTCGGGTCTGACCCGACCCGCCCGGTTCAACCAATTCGCCCAAATTGGCCCCCCAAATTGACCTGTTTTCGTGCAATTGATGGTAAAATCGGATTCCTTGACATTTTTTTTTATCAAATACGGGTATTTTCGTGAATCAATTGATTGAAATTTAGTGAAAAACCCCAACTTGCCCTTAGGATCCGAAAATGATTTCTGCTCAATCGAGGGCCTAAACGATCTAATTAGTCAAAATTGAGGCCACCAATGAATTTATCATGATGAAAACTATAGGGTAGAGGTGTTTAATTTTAATGGGTATGCCCGTATGAAATTTAATTTCAAAAATCGTGAAACCGAGGACTAAATTGCAAGAAAATTATGCAACTAAGCCCTTTTGTTTAAAATTGATCAAATTGGAGGGAAAATTGACCTAATTGCACTTCGATACTTTAGAATCCAATGTCATAGCTTAAAAAAAGTGAGAATTGAGAATTAAAAGACTCGAAAAGGATTTTTTTAGGCTCGGT
This sequence comes from Rhodomyrtus psidioides, assembly GCA_021437785.1. Classification (NCBI taxonomy): domain Eukaryota; kingdom Viridiplantae; phylum Streptophyta; class Magnoliopsida; order Myrtales; family Myrtaceae; genus Rhodomyrtus; species Rhodomyrtus psidioides. The sequence goes on along the minus strand of JAILYB010000020.1, from coordinate 6,968,476 downwards.
TCGGGTTTATGTTTGTGAAGGAACATAGTGACCCGAGCCGAATTTTCAATATTTAAAGTGGCACACTTGAAGAGGAAATTAAAACAAGATTATTGAATATTTTTGTGTATTTTTCTAACCACGAATGGTATTTTTCTGATTTGTTTTTGGATATTTTTAATAATTAAATAAATTTGAAAAATATTAAAAAAATCAAAAAATATTTTTTTGTTCAAAATTGGTTCCTAAGGCTAAGCCAAGGCTCCCAAAGTTGATTTTGTCATTTTATGACCTTTTTTGATATTTTTAATTAATTTTAAAGAATAATAATAAAAAATAATAATAATATATGGTCAGAAATCAGGTGTCAACAGTATACTTGTGATCTGACTGAGGAAGAATTCCTCACAATGAGGAATGAGGAGGATGCTGCCAGAATTGAAGATGAAATAGAGTATGACAATACCCTTGTCAATTTTGATCATGAGCAGTTGCTAGCACAAGTCCTAGTTAAGTTGGCCTCAGAAGAGCAGGAGGAAGAGCCAGATGACATTGAGGCTTATTCTGTATCCTCCACCAGACTAACAATTCACAAAGTTGCTACAAGCTTGGCTTCAGCAATTGCACGAGACGATCAACTGTCGAATGCACAGTCCATACCAATGGACATTGATGAGGAAATAGATTATGTGCCGAGCTCAAAAGCAAAAGGGAAGAAGGCTATAACTCAGGGGGAGCCTCTGCTTGCAACATCTGATGTCTTCCTTACAGAAGTCATTGCTTCTCAAGCTTTTCCTAAAGCTCAGACTAAGGAGGAGAAAAGGATTGACACTGGAAATCATGAACAATCTTATTCAGTTCAATTGGAAAACTTTCAGCAACTTCTTATCCAGAATCTGACTGCAATGGAAACCATGCTCGACCAGAAACTGCAGAACTTTGAACAGAAAATTGAAGGGAAATTAGCAGGTATGGCAAGTCAGGTGACCAATCTGGAGAAATCCATTGACTTGTATGGCAGAATGTTTTGTGCTGAGGTTGCAAACATGCCTACTTACACATTGGTCAGGACTGACAGAACAGTTTCAGAACTGCCTACAACTCAAGCTGTAAGAGGATTTGCTCAGAGAATGGGTAGCAGCTATGGAAGATCTTCTCCGGCGGAGGCTGATGTAGAGCCTAAAGATGTTCCTTCCTCTTCTAAAATACCTCCACCTTCAACTTCTTAATTTTTTCTTAAATTTTGTTTGCTACATTGCTTTGATACAATTTCTCCGTTCTTTTTTTTATATACATTATTTTTTTTGCTGTTGACAAAAAGGGGAAGAAGAGTTTATTAATCTGATTATATTCTGATTATAAAAAGGGGGAGAAGAGTTTATTTTGTGCAGGATATCTATACTCTGATCATGTTTTTTTACAGGAGTATTTTCAGTGCATGAGTTATAATTAAGGTTAACCTGCAGGAGCACATCGATTAATTATACTTGATATCGTTTACAATCTCAAAAATCACATATGTATGTTTCTTATTATTTGTGGTTTTGTCACCATCAAAAATGGGGAGATTGTAGTGGAAATTCTCCTATATTTTGATTCTGACAAAACTATCAAGAGGAATTGCATAACGTTTTATGATGCAGAAAGAATGTGTAAGCAGCAGGTTGAGTGGATCTAATTCTGTCGCATGGACCAAGGGTCAGATGGAAGTCCTTCTGACGTGGTCAGATGGAAGTGCTTCTGATGAAGGGTCAGATGGAGTGCTTCTGACGAAGGGTCAGATGGCAGTGCTTCTGACGTGGTCAGATGGAAGTGCTTCTGACGAAGGGTCAGATGGAAACGAAGGGTCAGATGGAAGTGCTTCTGACGATCCACATGCAATGACAGATGGACCGCATCTAATCTCTGTATTACCATTCCAACTTTACTGATCATTTAGGAAAGTTTTCTTATTAAGACAAAAATCAAAGATGATCAGTTTCTGCATTTCCAAAATACGAAGACCCACGAATGACAGGTTTCTGATCAAGGCGAGATTTCCTATGGAAGCTTATTGATCTGATGTCCCTTCCAATCAATTAAGGGACTTTCTACAATGGGATATTACCTTCTAAATGATATCCTTTCGGGAACCAACTCAGACTTACCACACTTATGGAAGCTGGATATTTAGTTGTATGGGCGACTGAATCAGAAGGGTTCAATATCTTCCTCAACGGTCTACATATCTTCTGGAGATACAGTCTCATTCAATCACGATTGATGGCGTCCAATCAAGGATTGAAGAGCGATCCCTTTGCCGTGAATCCAACGGCTAGTTTGGAGGCAGGGGAGTATAAAAGAAGAACCATAATGGACTGAAGAGAAAGAGGTCGAACAACAATCCAAAGTGCAAGTGTAATCCGAGTCTTACCCGAGAATATTCTGAGTACTCAAAATCCTATTTATTGTGAGAATCTGTGAGAGAGAAAAACCAAGTGATTGAGTGTTTGTAATTCTCTTGATTCTACTTAGTGAAAATCCAACCGAGCGGCTGTCATCGTGGGAGAGTGGACATAGGCTTGACAAGCCGAACCACTATAAACATTGCGTGCATATCTCTCTTCCTTGATCTCTATCGATGTGATTAGTTTATATTTTATATTGATATTGTTCCTAGATCATGAATTGAAATTGTTTTCAAAATTTCGCAAGTAATTTCAATTTAGTCGTAGATTCACCTATTCACCCCCATCTAGGTGACATTGCTAAATCCAACACTTTCTCCTTCTTCGAATTCTTCTTTCGCTACCTTTCTTCATTGGATGCCATCAAAATGTCAATTGAGTGCCTAGAGTTAAGGTTTATAAGAGGGGGGATATCATCATACCTCAAATAACGACTACTTCCAGACCGTTTTAATTTAAGATTGATTTCGCCCCGTCAATGCCAATGCAATGTATGATAAAAGGAATACGTTATGCATGATGATTAATTATTTTTGGTGAGAACTAATTCTCCTTTTTATGCAATGACAAATGAAAAATCAAAATTTAGGTGTCCACAGCTGCCCCTCTTTGAGCAGAAGCTCGTAGAGGTTTCGCTCAAAGACAATTGGAAGCCTAAATTTTGACCATGCAAATAATGGATGATCTTTTTTAGCGGGATTCGAATCCCATTTTCTATGCAATATTCAATGATGCATGATAATAAATTTTGGGGGAGTATTAATCCCATTTTCTTATGCAAGAGGAAATGATGCATGAAATGCAATGCTATAAATAACATGTGCTAAAACTTCTCCTATCACACATCAGAGAAGCTTGCACATGGATCGCCTATGAAAATACATGTTTTACCAAATACCTCATAAGCTAATGATTTCCTTAACTTCCAGTGGATGCCAGGATGCTAAGGTACTGGCACGTTTGTTGCCAGAAGTTTCCTTCTGACGCGAAACGACGCAAGATCTGTGTAGAGTTTGAAAATGTGCTCGAGTTATGGTTCGAGCTGGCCATTTGTCTCTTGGGACCTCCTCGATGAGTCACCATGAGACGGTAGAATGTCTCTTGCGACCTCCTCAACGGGTCTGCATGAGTCGGTAAGGTAATCTCTCGCGACTTTCTTTCGAAAGTCTCACCGTATCAAGACGAGAGATGTCTCTTGAGACCTCCTCAACGGGTTACCATGAGACGGTAAAATGATCTCTTGCGACCTTCTTTAGAAGGTCTCACCATATCAAGACGAGAGTTGCCTCTTGGGACCTCCTCAACGGGTCATCATGAGACGGTAAGGAAAATCTCTTGCGACCTTCTCAATCAGGTCTCACCGTATCAAGACAAGAGATGCCTCTTGGGACCTCCTCAACGGGTCACCATGAGACGGTAAGGAAAATCTCTCGCGGCCCTTTCAGGAAGGTCTCATCGTATCGAGACGAGAGATGCCTCTTAGGACCTCCTCAACGGGTCACCATGAGACGGTAAGGATAATCTCTCGCGACCTTCTCAGGGAGGTCTCATCATATCAATACAAGAGATGATGTATCACCTGAAATGAAACAGTTATGAACAGTGTGATGCTTGGATTTCCTGAATAATGAATGGATGAGGGCTAGGTTGTCCGCATCATACATGTTCATTTGCTCGAAAAACATGATGGCAAGTATAACTGTTGCAAACGCAATGTTATACGCCAGAAAATTTTTGTGTGCTTTTGCTAGCATTATAAAGTTCCACTAGGGAATTTTGTCAATAGGGAAGCCTATCTGATCTTTCTGACAATTCTGACCAATTTAAAAGAGGGACTTCAGTCGGAAGGGACTTTTCAGTCATGAAAAAGGCTTTTGAGAACCGATCATTAATGCGGGTAATAGAATCGCTCAGAGCTGTCATCATCATGTTTGACAAGGGTCTGGATATTCTCGCAATTAGTATGACCTAGACCAATCTATGAGGTCTTTTATAAGGACTGTAATTCGGGCTTGGTCAAAGGCTATTCGAAGGGGACTCATGCGAGTCGTTAGGTTATTAAACAGAACCTTCATCAGCTGCATTGGGTTTACAAGTCAGGAACCCTGCGAAATGATATAAAGATAATCCTGCTTGCACTTCTTCGAGCGGTATTCATAAGCATCTGAAACCCTGTGTTAACCCAACTGCCCTAATCTGAAGAGACTTTTGGTAGGGGTGGTGGGTTTAGAAATGAAAGATTTATTTTCAACAAAAAGGTTGTATGATAAGCAAATTGGTGATCATCTGTCTTTGTCACTTTGCAGCCTACAAATGAACATTTTTCGGAGAGCATTTTTTGAACTAGTTTGAGTAAGGCCTCCTTCTGGAAATTCTTTCGAGAGAGCTCTTTTCCTTTTCCCCCTTTTTTAGAGTGGGCGTTTTTGCCCCTTTTTGCACGGCAAGCTTTTCTCTTTTTTCCTCCTTTACATGGAACCCTTTTTTTTTAAGGAAGGAAATGTCTTATCTGAATTGTCTACATATTCCAAATTTCAGCTTGCCCCAAGGCATTTTGCTCACCCCTCGGATAACTTGAGACAATCTCATTTCTGGATGATCACCCGTTGGGTTTAGAGAAATGAATCCATTGCTCAAAATGGGTTAAGCAAAGGGATAAATGAATATGTGGTATAGAAACGAAGTGCTTTTCGTCATGTCTAAGGCACTTGAGCTAACACAGAATTCATATACCACAAACTCACTCAAAGATTGATGCAAGTGAAAGCAAGAAAATTCTACTCATTTTTTTTGAATTTTTTGAGATTTGCCCCGATGTAGGGTTGTTCCTGACAGGGCTATGAAATGAAACCACCGTTCAAAGGATTTAGCAATGGGTAACTTATAGTGTTTGGGTAGATGAAATGAATGCCTCATATCATTTCAGTCGTCATACTTTTCGCGAGATAACCCTTTACCTTGTCAGCATGGAAGTTTTCACACTGCTCATATGACATGTATGGAAATGGCTTGCCTATCGTTGTTCTGACATTCCTCATTCAAAAAGATCGGTCCAATTAAATCAGAGAGACTTCCTGATTGGGATTATCCCACCGTGGAAATTCATAATGCAAACAATAGGCAAACAAACCGGTATCAAAAGAATATTATAACTTGATTAGAAAATGTCAAAGCAAATCAAGTATAATACTTTTTTACAGCATCAGAGTTGACTGGGCTGGTAAAAACACAGCCATCCATCTCTGCAAGGATCAAAGCACCTCCTGGGAGTACCTTCTTCACGACATATGGACCGCCATAGTTCGGAGCGAACTTCCCTTCTGGAAACGGAACAATAGGCAATAGTTTTCGTAAAACAAGATCTCCTACTTGAAAATGTCGAGGCCGGACTTTCTTCTTAAAGGATTTAGCAACCCTCTGCTGGTAGCACTGGCCATGGCATAAAGCTTTAAGCCGCTTTTCATCAATCAGGTTCAACTGGTCCATCCTCTGTTGGATCCAATCGGCATCGGTCAGCTTAACTTGAGATAGTATACGCAAGGAAGGGATTTCCACCTCAACCGATAACACTGCTTCCATTCCATATACAAGATAATATGGGGTTGCCCCGGTAGATGTTCGGATTGAAGTCTGATAAGCCATAAGTGTAAAAGGTAACCTCTCATGCCAATCTCGATAGTTCTCGGCAGTTTTGGCCAAGATTTTCTTGATGTTCTTGTTGGCTGCTTCCACAGCTCCGTTCATTTGGGGACGGTACGGGGAAGAGTTCAGATGCTTGATCTTAAATTTCCTGAACAAATCACCAATCAGCTTGTTGTTCAAGTTCGAGCCGTTGTCATGATTATGACTTCAGGTGAACCATATCGAGCTATGATGTCTCGACTAATGAATTTCACGACGTTTGATGCCGTGACTGCCAAGTACGATGCTGCTTCAATCCATTTGGAAAAATAGTCGATGGCGACTAGGATGAAACGATGTCCATTGGATGCTTTCGGGTTAATTGGACCAATCACATCAATGCCCCACATAGAGAAAGGCCACGGTTCAGATAATTGGTGCAGCTCGTTCGGAGGAACATTGATCTTATCGCCATGCCGAATACAATCGCTTTCCAGAGTGAGCCAATAATATCCCAGCCTCATGATCTTCTTAGCAAGCATGTGACCGTTCATATGTAGGCCGCAGATCCCTTCATGTACTTCCATCATCAAACGGACAGTTTCAGTAGAATCAATACACCTCAAAAGAACTGAATCAAATGATCTTTTGTAAAGATTTTCACCGCTAAGAAAGAATTTCGAGGCCATCTTCCTTATGTACTTCTGATCTGACGCAGTACACTTCTCAGGGAATTTTTGCTCTTGAATGTAAGCCTTGATATCGTGATACCAAGGCTTGCCATCGGGTTCATCGGCTATGGCCATGCAATAAGCCTGCTTTCTTAATACTTCGATCTTCAATGGCTCGACTTCAAGCCCATTAGTAACTCGCAACATTGAAGATAAGGTAGCCAATGCATCAGCGAACTAATTGTGAGTTCTGGATAAATACTCAAATGAAATATTATCAAATTCTTCCACCAACTCATCCAGATACTCATGGTAGGGCAGCAGTTTAGCATCCCGTGTTTTCCATTTTCCGACCGTTTGAAGGATGATTAGGGCCGAGTCTCCAAACACCTTGAGCCGGGTTACACCCATTTCGATTGCGGCTTGCAGGCCCAGAATGCATGCTTCGTATTCTGTGATATTATTAGTGCAAGGGAAGACCAACTTTGCTGCTATTGGATAGTGTTGACCGCTTGGAGATATCATGACTGCCCCTATTCCTGATCCAGATAAATTCATGGCTTCGTCAAAATACATGATCCAGAAATAATCGTCTGCCGTCATGACTTGATTTTCAGGTTGGTAAAGATCTTCATTTTCCCTCGGATTATCTGCCAGGACATCAGCTATAGCTCGACCTTTTACTAACTTTTGGGACAGATACTGCACATCAAACTCAGAAATGAGGATCTGCCATTTAGCAAGCTTGTCGACCAAGGCAGGTTGATTCAACAAGTACTTGACGGGATCGCATTCCGTTACCAAAAGAATTTGGTAATGCAAAGTGTATTGTCGCAGTCGATGTAGCACCAAAACCAGACCCGCACAAGTCTTCTCGGCTTCAGAGTAGTTCATTTCAGAAGCTGTAAACTTCTTGCTCGGATAGTAAATGGCTCGTTCTTTCCCGTCATCTCGTTTTATCTGTGCTAGCATAGCTCCCAAGGATTCGCTGTGGATCGTGAGGTAAAGGACCAAGGGTTGTCCTGGTACTGGCGGAACAAGCATTGGCGGATTCATGAGGTGTTATTTTATTTTCTCAAAGGCTTTATCACAATCATCATCCCATCCGACCAATGCATTCTTTTTTAACAACCTGAAGAAAGGTTTAGCGGTTTCTGATCACTGAGAGATGAATCGGGCAATATAATTTAACCTGCCCATGAGGCTTCGAACTTCCTTGATTGTCTTTGGCGGCTTGAGTTCACATATGGCTTTTACTTTAGACGGGTCTATCTCAATGCCCTTGTTACTGACAATGAGCCCGAGCAATTTGCCCGAGCTAGCGCCGAAAATACATTTCGCTGGATTAAGGCGTAGCTTGAACTTCCGGAGTCTGTCGAACAGCTTTGTCAAAGTTTCAACATGATCCTCTCCACGCATCGTCTTCGCAATCATATCATCGACGTAGACTTCGATCTCATTGTGCATCATGTCATGGAATAAAGTAATCATGGCCCGCTGATAGGTCGCGCCAGCATTCCTAAGACCGAAAGGCATTACCTTGTAATGAAACATCCCCCATGGAGTGGTGAACGTGGTCTTCAGTTTGTCATCCACATTCATCATAATTTGATTATAGCCTGAGAAACCATCCATGAATGAAAACATTTCGAATCCAGCCGTGCTATCTACGAGCACGTCAATGTGTGGGAGCGGGAAATCATCTTTAGGACTAGCCTTGTTTAGATCACGGTAGTTGACACAAACTCGAACTCATCCATCTTTCTTTAGCACTGGGACAACATTAGCTACCCAGTCAGAGTATTGGGTAGTCTCAATAAATCCGACGTCGAGGAGCTTCATGACCTCTTCTTTGATTTTCTTCGCTAGCTCTGGCCTGGCCCTTCGTGTACCCTGTACTACTGGCTTGACTTAGGGGTCGGTCGGTAAGCAATGTTCGACGATTGATTTGCTCTGATTTTCAGTAGATAGATTCGCTCCGATTCTGGATCTGATAGGCGAAATATAGAAAAAACACACTTTTATTGAATGCAATGCAATGCAAGTGATTTTATATATACATATATATATATATATATATGCAATTTTTTTAAGATGATTATAAATGACGAATATACTCTAAAATAACAATTAAATCAATTCCAATCAAGGTAAAAGGGATATGCCAATGCAAACAGGTTAAGCCAATAGTAGAAAAATATCTATGAACCTCGAAAGATTCCGTGATCTTAATGGCCTGGAGATATGTTCGTGTGCACTGATTTCGTTGGCAAATTCAGATAAGATTATTGTGATTACCAAAAATGATAAGAGAATAAGCTTATCTACTAATTTGGACAAGGCTAACGTCTACCTGCTGATAATGATGCTCATTCGATTAAAAAAAACCCAAATAATATACGAGCTCAAGCCATCAATCACATCTTTGCATACTAAAGTGATAAAGAGTTGCCTTCAATTGCTCGAAAAAAAATCTGCTCGAGCAAGCTGCCACTTGCGTTATGTCAACACGAGTAGAAAATGCCACAATGAGGAGGCTGATTACATCGACGAAAGAATTACAAAAAGTTTTAGGCTGGAAGCACAAGAAACGAAACATTATGAGAAGAGTTTTCTCTCTTTTTTTTATCCCTCTCCCTATTGCTTGTCACGTATGTTCTCAAGAATGTGGCTGCCGAAAATTTTTGAGCAATCGTCGACCTCCCTCTCTCCCTTTGTTGCCGTTCGTGATCCTCTTCTTATTGGGAAGAACCAAGGAGACAAGAAAACACTACATAGATGTTCATATGATGATGGATGGTGGGTGGCATGAGCTTTACTTTGCATTGTCTAAAGTAAAGAATTCTCTTCACATGGCCGTGCACGTCAATGAACGTGACATCCTTCTAACAACAACCATCTCTCTTCTTCATGATTAGCCATCCATTATTGTTGACCAAAATTTGTCATTCTTTTATTTGTTTGTCAATCAACATTCTTTCCACCGAAGAAGCCTCCCCTCCATTGTCTCTTTCTTTTGTGGTCACTCGAGTGCGTCTTCTTTATCGATTACCGAATGTCTTCAAACTCCTTTGGATGCTCTTTCTCCTTCTTCGAATTCTTCTTTCGTTACCTTTCTTCATTGGATGCCATCAAAATGTCAATTGAGTACCGAGAGTGAAGGGTTATAAGAGGGGGGATATCATCATACCTCAAATAACGACTACTTCCAGACCGTTTTAATTTAAGCTTGATTTCGCCCCGTCGATGCCAATACAATGTATGATAAAAGGAATACGTTATGCATGATGATTAATTATTTTTTGTGAGAACTAATTCTCCTTTTTATGCAATGACAAATGAAAAATCAAAATTTAGGTGTCAACATTCATCAGCCTACTAAGGGCATCCCAATGCTCTTTACTAGGATTATTAGTGAAACGACTCAGCATGCCAACTGTAAAGGCTATATCTAGTCTAGTGTAACTCATAACATACATGAGACTACCAATCACTTTCGAGTACTTTAACTGATCCACGTTGGTCCATTCATTAGTGTCGCGACCCGTCCGAAAGGCGGACGCGGCTAATGGATTACCGATCACGGGCCTTGGATCGGCGCGGGCCCTCCCAGGCCCATACCAAATCGCGGCGGGAGTATTTTTCGACGATAAGAGTCGATCGCTTTCGACCTTCAGTGTGGTCGTGGTGGCATGTGCAAATTGTGCATGCATTTGGAGTCGCCACCGGTCTTTCTTGAAGGGTAGACCGGAAACCTTACTGACCGATTGGGAGAGATCGATCAGTTCTGCGGAACCAGAGATTTTGGATTCGGGGACTTGGTTACGTCGGTTTCATTACCAACGCCCTTTCGGTACCTAACGCGAGTGATTTTCCTGGCTAAGAGTTCATGCAGGCGCAATTGTAGGCGAGGTAGGTTTGATTCAGGGTTTCATGCAGATTGGAAGACTATTCCTATCAATCACACTCAATTTTAATGAAAAGCTCAATCAAGTGCATAAATAAATCACATCAATGCACATCAATTCAAGTCAAAGGCCTCCTAGTATAGCCATAAGGGCTTAAGGAAGGCGTGATTTAGGACCAGGGGCAAAATGGGAAGATTTGGGAACGATTAGCCCGAAGGGTAAGATCGTCAATTTTTGGAAGATTTGGATACCGAATTACCCAAAATATTCCATGGCCAGTTGTTTGTGGCCATTTCCAATTTTTGAGAATTTTTTGGAATTTCTTGATTTTTCTCCAATTTTTGGAAGACGATTCGCCCAAAGGGCGAAATCGTCATTTTAAGAAGGGTCGGGGTTCAAAACACCCAGAATGAGTCTTGGCCAGTTGTTTGTGGCCATTTCCTATTTTTTGGGGATTTTCCTGGATTTTTTTAGAATTTTTTTGGAAGACGGTTTGCCGGAAGGGCAAAACCGTCATTTCGGAAGATCGGGGGGTCGAAAGACCCGGAACAGGTCATGGCCAGTTGAATGTGGCCATTTCCTATTTTCTGGAATTTTTTTATAATTTTTCTGAATTTTCCGAATTTTTTTGAGTTTTTTATGATTTTCCATTTTTTTATTGAATTTTTGAATTTTTTATTATTTTTTATTCTTTTCTGAATTATTCTAAAATCTTTTAAAACGGACGCCCCAGATTATGCCACGTGGCTGCTTCTGGTGCGTCCGATCATAGACAAGATCGGACGATCCCCAGAGATCCACGCGGCATAGTCTGGACCGTCAGATCTCCATTTTTTATTAATATTCAAAAATCATTTATTAATCCGAAAATCATTTTTTTATTTTTTTTTAAAAAAACCCAGATCGTTACACGTGGCGGAGCCACGGCCGTCCGATCTGGATGTTGTTTAATCGGACGTGGCCCCCCCACGCTGACGTGGCTGCCCACGTGGCATGCGACGTCAGCTCCGACCGTTGACCGTTGACCGCCGGCGACTTCGCCGGAGAAGACGATGAATAGTGCTTTTTCCGGCGAAGTCGCCGGAGGGCCCAAAACCGACGTAAAAACCCACGTTTCGAGTCGCGATTTTGACACCTATCGAACCCCCTCGAATCCCACATCCATACCCGACGAAAACATGGCGAAAATGACGTCGGGAACCGACCAAACGGGCAACGACCGAACCGGCGCCGGCGAAGATTTGCAGAGAATTTTTTTTACTTTTACAGCTTATTTTATCCATTCAAGCAGCATCGAAATAAGGTTTGGAGACTTACCTGAGGTCTCGTAGGGCTCGGCGGCAGCTGGTTTCGCCGGTGCAAGCCCTCAACTCGGCCCGAGCCTAACGGAGCTCCGGTCGTTGCTCTCGATAGATTTTCATGCAAAACAGACATCAAGCCGGGGCTTAGAGTCGATTCTATGGAATATTAAACACTAGAACCGAGCGAAATGAGGCTTGAGAGGGCGCGGCCGAGTCAAAAAAAAATCAAACCTCCACTCACACATTTCATCGAACAGGTTGCCTACACGCGAGAATTGAAGATCGGGAGAGGGTACCGACCTGTCTGAGGGACGCCGACGGCCATGGAAGTTTCGACGATGACCTGTGGGTGTCTGAAGGTCCATGGTCCTCCGCTCTCTCCCGGTTTCGCTAAAAAATTCCCTCCTCCTTTCCTCGGCCGAGCTCCCTTTTTTCCACCGCGGTGCCTCCTTTCATGGCCGACCGGTCTCTCTTTTTCTTTCACAAATCCCCCGAAACGTGAATACAGACCACCCTTTTTGTCCCCCACCTTCGCACGTTCTCCTCTTTCTCTCTTTTTTTGAGAAAAACCGACACCCCCATCCCCTGCTTTCCCTTCGCTGGCCGGTGGTGGGTCTGCAACTATGTTGCAGACCCGGTCGGACTGGGCCGGGTCGGGTTCGACCCGACCGGCCCGGTTCGACTAATTTGGCCCAATTGGGTCCCAAATCGACCCATTTTCATGAAATTGATGGCAAAATCGGACTCCTTGACATGTTTTCTATCAAATAGGGGTATTTTCATGAACCAATTGATTGGAATTTAGCGAAAACCCCAATTTTCCCTCAAGATCCGAAATTGATTTTTGCTTAATCGAAGGCCCAAACGATCGAATTAGTCGAAATTAAGGCCACCAATGGATTCAGAATGATGAAAAATGTAGGGTAGATGTGTTTAATTTCAATGGGTATGCCCGTATGAAATTTAATTTCAAAAATTGTGAAACCGGGGACTAAATTGAAAGAAATTTGTGCAATTAGGCCCTTTTGTTCAAAATTGATCAAATTGGAGGGCAAATTGACCCAATTGCACTTCGAGACTTTAGTATCCAATGTCATAGTTTATAAAAAGTGGGAATTGAAAATGAAAAGACTCGAAAAGGATTTTTTATGCCCGATTCGGGTTTATGTTTGTGAAGGAACATAGTGACCCGAGCCGAATTTTTGAGATTTAAAGTTACAGACTTGAAGAGGAAATTAAAACAAAATTATTGAACATTTTTGTGTATTTTTCTGACCACGAATGGTATTTGTCTGATTTTTTGGGTATTTTTAATAATTAAATAAATTCGAAAAATATTAAAAAATACCAAAAAATATTTTTTGCTCAAAATTGGTTCCTAAGGCTAAGCCAAGGCTTCCAAAGTTGATTTTGTGATTTTATGACCTTTTTTGATATTTTTAATTAATTTTAAATAGTAAAAATCACAATAATAAATGGTCAAAAATCAGGTGTCAACAGCTGCCCCTCTTTGAGAGGAATCTCGTCAGAGGTTTCTCTCAAAGATAAGATGGCACCTGATTCCTGGCCGACTCGACTGGGAAAATGAGAGAAGAAATGCTATGACATCGGATCCTTAAGGCTTTTGATAAGAGCTCAAATTAATCCCTTGTTTACTCTAACAATTTGGACATGGGCCGGAGTGAGAGAGGCTTACCTGAAGCTCACCTGTCGGATGCTGCCGGTTGCGATAACTTTCAAGAAGATACCTAGGACTCGTTGAGAATATCCTAGGGAAATTAAGCTCTGACCCGTATGGTAGGTCATACCATTATGGGGTTCCTAGCTGTAGGAACCTGAGGAGGGCGCATCCCACGCCCTGGGATTTGCCAATGATTTTGATCCGTATGGTGGATCGGACCTTTGTGTCGATGCTTATGGCGGTATTTATCAATGAGTTGACCCTTATGGCGGTTTCTACCATATTTTTGACCCTTTAAGCGGTTTCTACCTTTGTTTAGACCCTTTAGGCGGTTTCTACCTTTGTTTGACCCTTTAGGCGGTTTCTACCTTTGTTTTGACCCTTTAGGCGGTTTCTACCTTTGTTTGTTTTGAAAAGGGGTCTCATGACGAGGGTTCTCCACGTCCGATGAGACTGCTTGAATTTTGAAAAGGGGTCTCATGACGAGGGTTCTCCACGTCCGATGAGACTGCTTGATTTTGTTTAAAAGGGGTCCCGAGACGAGGGTTCTCCACGTCCGATGAGACTGCTTGAATTTTGAAAAGGGGTCTCATGACGAGGGTTCTCCACATCCGATGAGACTGCTTGATTTTGTTTAAAAGGGGTCCCGAGACGAGGGTTCTCCACGTCCGATGAGACTGCTTGATTTTGTTTAAAAGGGGTCCCGAGACGAGGGTTCTCCACGTCCGATGGGGCCTGTTTGATATTTTTGAAAAGGGATCCTAGGACGAAGGTTCTCCACGTCTACTGGGATTGCTTGATTTTTTTTTTGAAAATGGATCCTGGGACGAGGGTTCTCCACGTCATGCGAGGACCGCTTGATTTTTGAAAAAGGGTCACATGACGAGGGTTCTCCACGTCCGATGAGACTGCCTAAATTTTGAAAATGGGTCTCATGACGAGGGTTCTCCACGTCTGATGAGACTGTTTGATTTTTTGGAAAGGGGTCCTGGGACGAGGGTTCTCCACGTCATGCTAGGACTTTTTCTTTTAAAAGGGTTTTTTTTTCAAAGATCCCGAAGTTTGTCGGGAATTCAACTTTGAAGCAGTGAAAGATTTTATTTTGACAAAGCTTCACCTGAGTCTGTTGAGGCGACATTCTGGGAGCTGGGTTCTCCAGGTATCCTGCAGAAAGTTCAAACCTGAAAGATTTTTCTTCACCAAGAAAATGTTAATAATCTTTGGGAAGACAATAATTGTCCAATTGATAGAATTTTATGACTTAAGTTTTAGTCATGAAATGTGCATTTTGATGCTGGAGGTTATCCAAAGCATTCTTGCAACATGCAAATGTGATCACAAATTCCTTGCATGGAAAATCCGGATCAACAGTTTGAAAATTCCAAAGAGAGTTTGTTCAAAATATCAATTGGAATATTTCTCGACAAGGAGGTCTCCTCACCTGTTTTGAGATAGTGGTTGTTATAGGGGATGCACTCAATTCCCTACTAACCTGTGCCTAGGTTTTAGGCTCATTCGCAGCGCATACATTTTGATCGGTCGGGAGGTCTTCCACGGGACCGTAATGTTGGGCTCGGATATTGGTTTTCAAGGGGGACCCGCTTTGGAGTCGAGGCCATTGAATGAAAGTCTTCACCATCTGCTCCGGGTTTACAAGTCAAGAACCCTGCAAAATGAGAAAGAAATAGTCTTGCTCGTACTTCTTCGAGCTAAGCTATATGTTGACCCAAGTGTCTTAGTCAGATAAGACTGTTTCAGGGTTGTAACATTGGTAGGATTGGGGACCGGAAAAGGCTTGTTTTTGGCCCAGAATTTATGAGGGGATTGACATTGGTGATCATTGCAAACTTGTCACCTGTCTTTTCCATTCTGCATCTTCAATTTTTGAGGCGTGCAACCGCTTTTGAGGTGTGCACAAACTCTTTAGAGAGCGTCTCTTGTCGCGTTCAGAGAGCGACTCTCTCCATGTCTTTGTTCTGCGCTTGGCACTATTTGGGGAGCAGCCCTTTTGGATTTGACTCCTTCAGGGATTTCTTCTTTTCCCATCCGGCTTCATTATGGATCAATCAAACAACTTACACGAGCATCGGCCTTGCTTTTACCAGGCACTTTGCTTTTTCTTAATGCCGTGGATTTTTCTCATTCATTTTTGAAATCCCACTTTTTCTCATCTTCATGGGATCATGTTAGACATATAGTCTAAACATGCTTTAAATATCAGTCCGGGAATTCTCTTCGTAATCCCTGAGTCTTGAGCTCTTCCGTTTCTGAAATGATGCTGCATCCATCTTGAAATGCGCAATGATCACCAACGGGTTCATGAAACGAATTTGCAGGCTCAACTTGGCTGTGCAAAGGATATGGTGTGTGGGATAGAGAAATGAATGCTTCTCGTCATCCTATGGCATTTGGATTACCATATAAACAACACACAAAGATTGATGTTAGTCCGAGCAAGAAAATTTCTAACCATTTTCTCCTGACGCTGCTGGACTCACCTCCATTTTGCCCCGATGTGGGGTCGTTCTTGACAGGGTTAAGAATGAAAACCGCCGTTCAAAGGGGTTATCAATGGTCACCTGTAGTATTTGGGGATATGAAACGAATGCCTCCGTCATCCCAATCCATGTAATTGTTGCGAATAATCCCTACTTCCGTAGGTCCAGATTTTGCTATCTGATCCGCTCCACTTCTCTCTCAAGTGTGTATAGGACGTGTTTGGATTAGGCTTTGCCTCTCGTCTTTTGAGAAAACGTCCTTTTGAAAATTTTGAACAACTTTTGATTGGAAAAATATCTTTTCTTTTTCTCCATAAAATTTTCTCCCAATGGGGCTTTATGATGCACATGCATGTTTCATTCATGTTCAGACAACCTCCCAACTTCAACTGTGGATGTCTATGAGTTTAAAAATTCGATGCCTCTTTTCAGACATAATGATTGAAAGAGTCCTAACACTTTTTTTATCTTCAACGACTTGGGGAAAAGGGATACTTACCTACCCGCCGCGGCTGGAGATCCCTGAAAATGCGGAAGAAACATGTTATTGTACGTTCATGAATTTTTCAAAAAATTAGAACGATACATCTTACCCTTGGTCATGTGTTCCAATGGGTAATACATGGGATGTGAAAACCTGTTTCGCCTTGATGGCGAGCCCCTGTCAATGACGGGAATTAGTTGTCAGTTTGCGTTCCAAAATTCAAGGCAAATTGGAACGATACAGCCTTGTTCTTGCTTTGTGTTTCCATTTGAACACAAACTCGCGGCTTGCAGGATCTGGCCCTATATCTTGTGGTCTTGATCCCTTCGTTTGGTTGGCGATGAATCATTCTCAAGGATTTGCCCCAGAGGAGATCCATTTGTGTTTTTGGGCGCATTCCAGCGCCATTCTTCAAGGTTCCTTTTATTCAAGGAAAAAAGAAAATTTTATCAAGATGCATGTCAAAGCATGGGACGTAGGAGCGATACTTTTTACCCTCCACTAGGTCTTATAATCAAAGACCATTTCTTGGAGTGCTGACTCCTAAGGTCAATAGTTTTATTCGCCTCCTCGTTGGCGAGTTCTTTTCTTTTGAGGTTTTCGGTGCCAACGACTCCCTGTAAAAACTCACGTTAGGCATGTGGTCTTCGAAGACCAAATTGGAACGATACAAGGTTACCGTTCACCCATATTCGTATCTTGGGGTTTGATTTTGATGCGGACGACTCTATTATTGCGTCCATTGACTTTGCCAAAGGAGAAACGTCATTCTTTGTCCAGCGCACAAATGATTCACTTGCCCCAGTTGGGTGTGATTTGTCGTAGTTAGGTGACGCTTGCCCCAGCTAACTTCATTTTGCATTTTGTTGCAATCCTCATCCTCTTTGGGAATGTCTTCTCTCGTCTTTGAAGGAACGGTGTTTTTTTTTTCGAGCATTTTGCCCTAGTGAGGCTGGTCTTGCTGTTTGTCATCTCTGGATTTGATAACCCTTGTCTGACGTGCCTTCATGGGGCTTATGAGAGTTTGCCCCCGGCCAATGAGTGATTCGCCTGGGCTGGTTAATTTATTTGTAGGCAGTTTGATCATGTCGCATTGACGCATTCAGGCTATTTGACATCCGCAAGCTTGGGTTTACTCGTGATTGAGTACTTCAACAATCTGCGCGATGAAAGGAGTGAAAGAGTCAATCACCGCGTAAGGAGCTTTAATTGAAATGATTACGGATTTACTATCCCCGCTCTGGTCACTTCTGGCGTCCAAGATGCTGGAAATTTTTCAATGGGCCCGTTCATTCTCGTCATCGCCTGCAAGAATGAGAAACCATATCAACTCGTGAACCAGTCAATCCGATTTGGAACGAACACAACTTTTTCGATTTAGGGAGAGCCAATCCTAATTAGGTTGCTCCTCCTTCATAATTTGATTCAATTTGTCATTGCAATCCCAATGGGTGACATCTGCTGAAGGCACGTTTCTTTCCGTCTTATAGGGAAGACAAATTTTCCTTTGTTTGTCTTTAACCATCTTATCCTGTAGACAAAAGACATAAAGGTCCCCGTCAGGTATAATATTCGAAGGGCTTATTGGAACGATTACAGTTTCACCATCATTCCATGATCATCTTGCAAGTGATCGGATGAGGACATTTTCGACAAATGTATGCCATGTAAAACATGTCCCTCGTGTCTATCCACAAATGGATTTTCCTTCTCTACCTGTTTTTTCACCTGAGAGGAAAAGATAGGAAATATTATGCCGGTATCTGATTGAAAATCAATTAGGAACGATACATTTTTACACTTGACCCGGCTGCCCCGGTCAAAAGGCGTTTGCCCTCATCTGTTGACTCTTCAGGGTGGTCCAGCGCTCTTCCATGCCATCCTGGTTCGTTTAAACTCGCGACTGATTCTTCACACCAGTCTTTGGATTTTGATTCATAAGCGGCGCTGAATGACCTTTTGGTTTCGGGCTGTACCAATCATTCGCATACATGCGCATGAGACCAGTGAGGTTTGACTCTAAAAATCAAAAAGATTGGGCTTGGTACCTAAGGCCAAGGCTCCCATCTCGAGTTCTAGAAATAGTAGATTCCATTGCACAACTATCGTTGCATTGGGGCTCGATCCATAGTTCAAAATGAGCGGAATTGAAAAGTGGATCACCCCGTGTTTTTCCTCACGGAGATTCCATTTTCAATCCCTTCTATTGTTTTCCTATAGGCGGCACTCGGGATTTTAGGCGCGGTTGTGCGTGTCCATGTGTCGTGATCATCACAATGTAAGTCATGCACAACAGTTTATCAATCAGCGCTTCAAATCATCCAAATAGCATACATTCCTACGCCAACCTGCATAAGACAATGTTAATCACAGACTACCCCCCTTATTTCTCCAATCTGCAAAAACATATAACACCTATCATAAGCGGACTTACCTCACCTTCAAGAGCGCCTGCAGGGTTAGAAAAATCACTCAGCGTTTTAATTACGGCCTAAGTCCACTTGAGGTCTAGAACCATAGGTTCTAGAACAAAGTTCCCCAGCGGAGTCGCCAGCTGTCGCGACCCGTCCGAAAGGCGGACGCGGCTAATGGATTACCGATCACAGGCCTTGGATCGGCGCGGGCCCTCCCAGGCCCATACCAAATCGCGGCGGGAGTATTTTTCGACGATAAGAGTCGATCGCTTTCGACCTTCAGTGTGGTCGTGGTGGCATGTGCAAATTGTGCATGCATTTGGAGTCGCCACCGGTCTTTCTTGAAGGGTAGACCGGAAACCTTACTGACCGATTGGGAGAGATCGATCAGTTCTGCGGAACCAGAGATTTTGGATTCGGGGACTTGGTTACGTCGGTTTCATTACCAACGCCCTTTCGGTACCTAACGCGAGTGATTTTCCTGGCTAAGAGTTCATGCAGGCGCAATTGTAGGCGAGGTAGGTTTGATTCAGGGTTTCATGCAGATTGGAAGACTATTCCTATCAATCACACTCAATTTTAATGAAAAGCTCAATCAAGTGCATAAATAAATCACATCAATGCACATCAATTCAAGTCAAAGGCCTCCTAGTATAGCCATAAGGGCTTAAGGAAGGCGTGATTTAGGACCAGGGGCAAAATGGGAAGATTTGGGAACGATTAGCCCGAAGGGTAAGATCGTCAATTTTTGGAAGATTTGGATACCGAATTACCCAAAATATTCCATGGCCAGTTGTTTGTGGCCATTTCCAATTTTTGAGAATTTTTTGGAATTTCTTGATTTTTCTCCAATTTTTGGAAGACGATTCGCCCAAAGGGCGAAATCGTCATTTTAAGAAGGGTCGGGGTTCAAAACACCCAGAATGAGTCTTGGCCAGTTGTTTGTGGCCATTTCCTATTTTTTGGGGATTTTCCTGGATTTTTTTAGAATTTTTTTGGAAGACGGTTTGCCGGAAGGGCAAAACCGTCATTTCGGAAGATCGGGGGGTCGAAAGACCCGGAACAGGTCATGGCCAGTTGAATGTGGCCATTTCCTATTTTCTGGAATTTTTTTAGAATTTTTCTGAATTTTCCGAATTTTTTTGAGTTTTTTATGATTTTCCATTTTTTTATTGAATTTTTGAATTTTTTATTATTTTTTATTATTTTCTGAATTATTCTAAAATCTTTTAAAACGGACGCCCCAGATTATGCCACGTGGCTGCTTCTGGTGCGTCCGATCATAGACAAGATCGGACGATCCCCAGAGATCCACGCGGCATAGTCTGGACCGTCAGATCTCCATTTTTTATTAATATTCAAAAATCATTTATTAATCCGAAAATCATTTTTTTATTTTTTTTTAAAAAAACCCAGATCGTTACACGTGGCGGAGCCACGGCCGTCCGATCTGGATGTTGTTTAATCGGACGTGGCCCCCCCACGCTGACGTGGCTGCCCACGTGGCATGCGACGTCAGCTCCGACCGTTGACCGCCGGCGACTTCGCCGGAGAAGACGATGAATAGTGCTTTTTCCGGCGAAGTCGCCGGAGGGCCCAAAACCGACGTAAAAACCCACGTTTCGAGTCGCGATTTTGACACCTATCGAACCCCCTCGAATCCCACATCCATACCCGACGAAAACATGGCGAAAATGACGTCGGGAACCGACCAAACGGGCAACGACCGAACCGGCGCCGGCGAAGATTTGCAGAGAATTTTTTTTACTTTTACAGCTTATTTTATCCATTCAAGCAGCATCGAAATAAGGTTTGGAGACTTACCTGAGGTCTCGTAGGGCTCGGCGGCAGCTGGTTTCGCCGGTGCAAGCCCTCAACTCGGCCCGAGCCTAACGGAGCTCCGGTCGTTGCTCTCGATAGATTTTCATGCAAAACAGACATCAAGCCGGGGCTTAGAGTCGATTCTATGGAATATTAAACACTAGAACCGAGCGAAATGAGGCTTGAGAGGGCGCGGCCGAGTCAAAAAAAAATCAAACCTCCACTCACACATTTCATCGAACAGGTTGCCTACACGCGAGAATTGAAGATCGGGAGAGGGTACCGACCTGTCTGAGGGACGCCGACGGCCATGGAAGTTTCGACGATGACCTGTGGGTGTCTGAAGGTCCATGGTCCTCCGCTCTCTCCCGGTTTCGCTAAAAAATTCCCTCCTCCTTTCCTCGGCCGAGCTCCCTTTTTTCCACCGCGGTGCCTCCTTTCATGGCCGACCGGTCTCTCTTTTTCTTTCACAAATCCCCCGAAACGTGAATACAGACCACCCTTTTTGTCCCCCACCTTCGCACGTTCTCCTCTTTCTCTCTTTTTTTGAGAAAAACCGACACCCCCATCCCCTGCTTTCCCTTCGCTGGCCGGTGGTGGGTCTGCAACTATGTTGCAGACCCGGTCGGACTGGGCCGGGTCGGGTTCGACCCGACCGGCCCGGTTCGACTAATTTGGCCCAATTGGGTCCCAAATCGACCCATTTTCATGAAATTGATGGCAAAATCGGACTCCTTGACATGTTTTCTATCAAATAGGGGTATTTTCATGAACCAATTGATTGGAATTTAGCGAAAACCCCAATTTTCCCTCAAGATCCGAAATTGATTTTTGCTTAATCGAAGGCCCAAACGATCGAATTAGTCGAAATTAAGGCCACCAATGGATTCAGAATGATGAAAAATGTAGGGTAGATGTGTTTAATTTCAATGGGTATGCCCGTATGAAATTTAATTTCAAAAATTGTGAAACCGGGGACTAAATTGAAAGAAATTTGTGCAATTAGGCCCTTTTGTTCAAAATTGATCAAATTGGAGGGCAAATTGACCCAATTGCACTTCGAGACTTTAGTATCCAATGTCATAGTTTATAAAAAGTGGGAATTGAAAATGAAAAGACTCGAAAAGGATTTTTTATGCCCGATTCGGGTTTATGTTTGTGAAGGAACATAGTGACCCGAGCCGAATTTTTGAGATTTAAAGTTACAGACTTGAAGAGGAAATTAAAACAAAATTATTGAACATTTTTGTGTATTTTTCTGACCACGAATGGTATTTGTCTGATTTTTTGGGTATTTTTAATAATTAAATAAATTCGAAAAATATTAAAAAATACCAAAAAATATTTTTTGCTCAAAATTGGTTCCTAAGGCTAAGCCAAGGCTTCCAAAGTTGATTTTGTGATTTTATGACCTTTTTTGATATTTTTAATTAATTTTAAATAGTAAAAATCACAATAATAAATGGTCAAAAATCAGGTGTCAACAATTAGGACTCGATCTTTTATTATAATCACATGGTGTCTCAATTGGTTTACACTCACTGTATCCCTAGGTAGAAAGTAGCTGCTCAATATAATGAGCCTGGCTAAGGGAGATGACTTGCCTTTCAAAGCTTACTTTCATACCAAGAATGATATTAGCAATACCAAGATCTTTCATGTCAAATTCTTTAGCTAAAGTAGTTTTCACGTCACTCACTACAGAATGATCGGAGCCAAGAATTAACATGTCATCAACATACAAGCAAATGATGACTATCTTATTTGACATAGAACGATGGTAAAGGCATTTATCTGAGTAACTTGACTGAAAGCCATAACTCTTTACCACTTTGTCAAATTTAAGATGCCACATCTTAGGTACTTGTTTAAGACCATACAAAGATTTGTTCAATTTACAAACTTTGTCCTCAAAGCCTTTCATGACATACCCTTCCGATTGTTCTATGTAGATTTCTCCATTTAACTTTTCATTGAGGAAAGTTGTCTTTACATCCATTTGATGCACCACAAAGTGTTCAATAGATGCCAAAGCAAGAAGAATTCTTATAGTTGATAGATGACACACATGTGAATAAACATCAAAATAATCTATTCCACTATGTTGTTTATAGCCTTTAGCTACTAAACGTGCTTTATATCTGGCTATTGATCCATCACTATTCAGTTTCTTCTTTAATACCCACTTACAGCCTATAGCCTTAACCCCTTTTGACAAATTGACTAGCTGCCAAGTGTGGTTCTGTAGCAAAGAGCTCATTTCATCATATATAGCTTCTGCCCACAGTAAGGATTCCTTATATCTCATTGCTTCCTAATAGGAGAATGGACCATCCTTTAGATGATAAGTGACAAAGTCCTCACCAAAACTTTTGAGAACTCTCTCTCTCTCTCTCTCTTGTAGATACTCTAACTGGATCTGATTCAACAACCAGATGTGTGATATTAGTGTCAGAAGGGCCTCTTTCAGATTCTACAAGAGACTCTATAACCATATATGTAGATCCAGAAACACTCAAGCCATGATCTCTGAGAAACTTATTCTCAAAGAATTCTGCATCTCTAGATTCTATCACTGCTTTAGTAGATAGATCCAAAAACCTGCCTGCAACACTATCTTTTGCACTACCTAGATATACACAAGTGATCGTTCTAGATCCCACCTTAGGTATCTTAGGATCTTGTATTCTTACATAAGCAATACAGCCCCAAGTCTTAAGAGTATCATAGCCCTACTCATAAGGTGTCATAGACAACTTAGAGTGCGGCAACCTGTTCAGGATGTGATTAGCAGTTAGAACTGCTTCTCCCCAATAAGAGGAAGACATACCAGCTGTAAGTAACATGGAATTTAAAATTTCAGTTAACGTTCTATTCTTACGCTCGGCAACACCATTTGATTGGGGTGAGTAAGGAGCAGTAGTTTCAAGTATTATGCCATCTGAAGCACAAAATTCCTTGAACCCAGTCATTGTATATTCTTCTCATCTATCACTCCCAAACCTCTTAATTTTCAAGTTGAGTTTATTTTCTACTCTGGACTTGAAAATCTTAAACTTTTCAAAAGCTTCATCTTTCGATTTCAACAAATAGACATGGCAATTTCTTGAAAAATCGTCTATGAATGTTATCAAATACTTCTGACCACCTCTTGTGACGAAATTTCTAAAGTCACAGAGATCAGAATGTATTAACTCAAGAAGTTGTGTGCTTCTAGAAACCAACTTAAAAGGTTTTCTAGTGATTTTAGCTTGTGCACACACTTCACATTTGTCAAATCGAATACAAGCGTCCAATGGAATATTGTGAGTTTTAGCTAGATGTTGCATTTTCCTGTAGTTCACATGTCCAAGTCTAATGTGTAATAACTTTGGATCATTCAAAGTGGAACTCACATGGTTTATGCTATCAATATCTAAACTCAACCTATACATACCATTAACCATGAATGCACAACCGAAATAACATGAGTCAACTGATAAAGTTACTCTACCATTCATAGTTGAAAAGGACATACCAGTTTTATCAAATAAACTCATAGAAATCAAATTCTTTTTGAGTAAAGGTACTACTCT
Source organism: Rhodomyrtus psidioides (assembly GCA_021437785.1). Lineage (NCBI taxonomy): Eukaryota > Viridiplantae > Streptophyta > Magnoliopsida > Myrtales > Myrtaceae > Rhodomyrtus > Rhodomyrtus psidioides. Next base: position 6,944,079 of record JAILYB010000020.1, on the reverse strand, counting down.
GACATGTTTCAAAGTTAGTAATTTACCTGAAGAAAGCACCAAATTTACAGTTCCAGTATGAGTCACATCTGTTTCACCACCATTGCAATTTTCTACGATATCTTTCACTTCTGTGACCTCGGTGAGTAAGTTCTTGTCATTTGTAGCGTGACAAGTAGCGCCATTGTCCAACCACCACTCAGAAGAGACACTGGTCTTTCCATTCTTCATCATTCCAATGAAGGCTTGAGGCTCTGACTCATTAACTAGCATATTAGCCTCATTTTGTGGTGTGTCATTCTTTGTCTTTTTTGGTAGCATACACTCTGCTGCCTAGTGACTCCATTTTCCATAGTTATGGCACTTGTCCTTCTTCTTCCTTTTTGAAGATAGTCTTTTTGGCCTTTAACTGTAAAGAGGATTCACCTTCTGGTGACTTGAACTTTTCCGAGGTTTATTGGAATGTGAAACTAAGTTGGCAACTGAGTTTTGTTGTCCTACTTGTTTTAAACTCTTCCTAGAAATATTTTGATGCTCAATGTGAATATACCTCTTTAGTTCATCCAGTCCCATCTGTTCTTTCTGTCTGTGCATTTCAGTCTTGAAAGAACTCCATTCAGCAAGTAACTTACTTAACACAAGACCGACAAAGAGATTATCGGACATATCAGAGTTATCATCTTTCAACTTGTTCCACATGTTCTCAAGTTTAACTAATTACGAGGTGACACTCGAATTCATATTGAATTCGAAATCAAAGAACTTCTCCGCTAGGAAAGTTTTGGAGAGTCTCTCTTGTTTTTGGAACTGAGCGTTCAAGTAATCTCATATCTCTTTCGCCGTCTTATACTCACTATAAGTCATAGCTAGACGAGGACTTAAGAGGTCAACAAGTAATCTCTACAAAAATCTTCATCTTTGTTCCATTGATATTCATCCACATCATCAGTGGTAGATGCATAATCACTTAAACCAGTATAGAATATTTCTCGTTCTTCCATGCCAAATTAAACGTATAATTTTCAACCATGAAATTCAGTAACATCATAGGAATAATGTTTTTCATTCAAATCAGAGCAAAGAGTTAAAAAGAGTGTACCTTGGAGTCCTCGAAGCTCACAAAGTCGAATAACGCCTTTAACTTCGGTCAAATTTGCTCTATAGAGATGGAATTTACCAAAATATACCCCAAAAATGAGTCCGGAGCGCCCAAAAACCCTAAGATGGACTGCCATTGTTGCTGAAAATTTGCCAAAAATAGCTGAAATATGCCTAAAATACGCTTGAAATACGCAGCAAATACGCCAGAAATACGCATGCTACAATAACCGTGGAACTTCCGACGGCCGTATCTCCGTCGTCCGACCTCCGTTTGACATGAATGACCACTCAAAACGTTCGCATCGACGAGTAGAATGAAACATAAGTGGTCTCAGCCTCTGAAATTGGCTATATTTTATGGGTTCTTGATTCAAAGATTTCGGCCATCCGAATTTCAAACTCAGATATCGGCCAAACCAACCGTCGAAATCGAAAGTAACTTATACCTGCTAGTTCGTCTCGACGATATCTTCAAGTAGACACCTTGCTCGCTCAAATCCGGCACACGAACATAATACTTCAAGATTGTTGCAGGTTATGAGTATTTGAGAGATTATGAGTATTTGAGAGAGTAGAAAGTGTTTGCTTGAAGTATTACACCTTGAGACGTCAAGTTTGGAACGCTCAACAGTGTTATCTCCAGCGTAGGAAAACCATAAAGTTATATGCAAGCTACTGGACTCCAGCCCATATGGACCCAAATAACCATGCTTTCATCTATTGGGCTTGTATGTGAATATATTATATAGATTATATTAATAATATAGCCAACGTCTATATCTATATCATCGCCACCATGTAATGAACGCTTGTATGATGTTTACGCGTCATATATCCATGCGGAGGTTGACATGAGTGGAGTCATGTTCTTGAAATTATTTTATATCATCATCTGATGGACCCAACTTTCCTAGCTGGCGAAGCATAGGTATCTTGATGTGGTGTTTTGACTTTAATTTTGGGTTTTGAGTTTTGGCGGCAGCTAATTTACATATATTGAATTTACTATTGGAAATTTTAACTTCAAAGAAAAGGAACATGTGAAAGTATGTTACAATCTCCCGTTTGAAGGATAATGTCCGTATTCTTACCGAAAAGTACAAGCAAAGAAGCATTCTCTATTTTTCTCTACTAAAAGGGTGGTTATTGAGTAGATTTTTATGTCAATAGCAAGTTGGACCAAAATCAGATGCAGTAGCAGGGGTTGACTCGCAATTGAAATAATTAGACCTCCTGGATGTGATATTGTTGCTGAAAGAGATTAAAGAAAAGCAACATAACAAAAATTGGTCTACCAAACAGTATTTGGCTATTTTATGCAGAAAGTATATGTGTTTTTGAGCTCTTTTTGGGTGTTCATGGTCATTAGAATGTGCTATTGATCATGTGGTTATCTTCTGTGCTATAATTTACATTATGTGATTATCTGCCTGCATATTTTGATGTTTGTCTTCCTCCTCAGGAACCTGCAAACCAAGAATCATCGCTGTAGGCTTCAATGAATACCAAAGATGATTAGATGGGTGAAGCTCCAAATCTGAACGTGGAAGTTGCAACATAGAGGGTATCTCCATCAACCAAGGACTCTGACGTGATCCCACGAAACAAGAATCATACGTGTTGCTGATTGTGACATGTTGCTCTTATCCAGCTTCAAGTTACTATAGCCGATCAAATTTCGTCTCAAACCTGTGCTTGTGAAATGATAGTTTCTAGCAACGAATTACTCACAGGTCAAAGAAATTTTTTTCAGCACAAACCTCTATGTGCAGGTGTGTACATAATATCTGAAGGATGGCCATGACATTGTGTATTAGATATCTTATATATATTGCATCGTCTACATCATTTAAACGAATAATTCTGGCCCTCACGTATTCATTCTTGAATACACCACGCTTGTTAAAATAACTTCTTCGTTTGCCATGATCTCGTGGCGAGGAGTTCCTCTTTTTTCTGGCTTATCTTTGAAGTTTGTGAATACTTTGGGATATGAGCTATGAACTACCTCCTTGTCATTCAGATATGAGCAGCAGTCTGTTTCAGTTTCTTAATATCCTTTGTCGCATGGCTTCATCTATCTTTTCGTGTATCATGGAGTCGGGGGACCAAAATCGTGCATGTTTACACCCATGAGTAGCATGTTCATTGATGTACTTTTTGTAAATGCCTAAGCGTTGCACATGCAAACAGTTTTGACTGTTGTTAAGATTAACTGGGAGTCCTGATGCTAAGAAAAAAAAGGAGCCCTCAATGAAACAGTGATCTTGTTTCCAAAAGAAGCTCCATCTTTAGGTGGATTTCTTTGATTTGGGCATCTGTATATGATCTAACATATGCTGCTTACAAGCTAGTTGCTATATTTCTGATGGCAGATGAGAGGACATCAGGTAAGATGGAAGAGGTGATTTGGCAACATCAATTTGAAACAGTTTCTTGCACAGTTACTTTTGATTGGTTGAACCTCTTGACATATCCCATTCACAAGCCAATTCCGCCCGTCCATTCATCAAGTTGTCCGATATGCATTTGACGCCTGACAGAGTCTTCAAACTAACTATAGAGATCTGATCTACCTCCTGATCTTCACTCAATTAGTAATTCAAGTATGATGTGCTATTCGTAAGTCTGGTTTATTGTGAATCTCGTTTTGCAGCAATTATTGACTTCAACATGTACAATCCTTATTATTCTGTCATGAGATGAGACATCAAAATGTTCCTCGTTTTTCTTTAAGTATTGTACATGTAACTGACCAATAACCATTGCTTGCGTGCTACTAAACTCGTATTACTTGACACCTTATGTGATTTGCTCACTTTTGATTGATTTTGCTACACCACGCGTCACTGCCATGTGGTGCATCTTACACACAAAATGAATTCTCATTGTTAGATTTGGTGCATCCAACTTCAAGAGAAACTCCTGCTAAGTAATTGGTAAATCTTTCAGGATCTACAGCATGTTGCCATTGCCACCACTTTGAAAGGGGCAGCCGTGGCCCTTTGTTGAGGGCCGGTCCTGTACAAGAAAGTTTTCTGGTTTCGGCAGTCTTGTATAAGTAAAGAAATTGGAATAAGGATTTAGAAACTTTGAAAAGTTTGTAAGCACTATGCTGATAGACCATCAGAAGCCACAAGGGCGAAGATAACTTTCACCGCTATGATTACTGATAAGGGCAGAGCACCACGACAAACCTGGGTAACATCACAGAAATAATTAGGACAACCAAGTAGACAAAATACTTCAGATGCAAGCAATCACCCTCTAGTCAAGGCATTTCCACAATTGAAATGTGAGGCTACTCGTGATTGAGTGCGCAAGAAATTTGAGGATTTGGAGAACAATGTATCGATTACGGTTGGTGCTGGTTGAGGTTCTGGGTTGTGATTCTGAAGTTCTAAGTGATGAATGTCAGAGTTTCGAAGCTTGTTGCCCTGCACTTTTGGCTCTATTTGAGGATTTCGTCCGTGACAATGATCGGGATGGTTTCTTAACTTCGAAGTCAGCTGCCGGTGGTGGAAGTTTGTGGACTCCAGTCCACCCACGTGCTCCGATCTTGAGGGTTGTGGATAAATTCCCTGCAAATTTCTTAGTCTATTAGCGGACTGTGTCAACGACGGCGACCGCAACGGTTTCTTGACTTTGCCAGAGAACTCGGCCACCGCCGGTGGAAGTTCAGAAGAGGAGTCCACACACTCCGATCTTGAGGGCTATGGATATAATCCCGACAACTCTCTTACATTTGAAGAGTTGGATGCGCCTCTGTGATGTAAACATGAATTTGCCTTGTTATCTTAAGCAGCTTCTTAGAAGTAATGGATTAGTTGATATGCAATTTGTGTTGTACTAAGAAATAGCTAAGGTAACAGTCTTATGTGGTTACATCTGCTTTATCTATCAGGTGCAACATTGTTCTATACCTGATGAAATAAAGTAAACCACTACTGGCCCTACTAGTCTCTCTGATTTTAAAAGCCTATATTAACTCCAAGACTATACGATACCGTGTCCACGTAGTATCTCTTAATCAAATGAGTATGAGGTGGGTTTGATTGGATCGTCAATTCTCGCGACGTGGATGATCATACCAATATCGCGCTTTGGAAGGCCATGGCCATCCTGTTAACAGTATGAACCATGAACTTATTTGTTGTTCCAGTTTTTGACCAAAAAATCTTCTAAAACAAGGACTTTACATTTGTTATAGCACGAAAAAAATATCATGTCTTGTCTTTATTGAGAAATAATGTTTTCTTGAAGTTAAAGCTCAGACTTTACATCGCAAATCGGCTTCCCAGTGCACAAGACTCCCCAGCGCTGCGTGGGTTTGGGAAGGGGTTCATGATCCACACCGTTAGTCTCTAGAGAGGCTATTTTGGTGAATCGAACCCGTGACCTCAGGTCATAATGGAGTATCCTTTTACCGTTGCATTAAGGCTCGCCCTTAGGGTACCCGGATCTAGGTGACGTCTAAGTATTTGCCAGGTATTTACTTTTTTTGGTCAAATGTATGTGTTTAATGGATTCGATCTGATTGCAGGTTTCTTGCCATGTAAATCTTTTTTTCATAAATCGACAGAATTGCCATATTCAATACCAAAACATCGTATTCAATACAAAATCAGGAAATTTTCTTCAATATTGTCTAGAGAATCTGTCAAGTCATTAAAATGTCCATGAAGCAGAAATCTTGCTGTTATGTAGCTATAGATGCCTCACTAGAGTTGTCGCTTATCTAGGAATCGTGGGTTAATGGTCGTGATATTGTTATTTTGAATACTTTGTATGATCGCCAAAATTTCTCCGTCTCTCTCGCTTGAAAGATCTCTCGCTTGAAAGATCTCTCTCGGAGAGCTTCTGATTGTGTAAATTCATAAGTATGAGCACCTGCATTAGAGTTCACAGACTGTTAATTTCCCCTAGCAACTATCATAGAATACTTGTCCTGCTACTGTTTCTATGAATTGCCTGTATGTGTCAGATCATAAGGAGCTACAGACTCCAATGTAGGTTCTCCTAGTCATCAATTCACACCACCAGAAGCCGTCCGGCAAATCAACATTTTTAGGCGAGAGTGACGGAGAATTTTGGTGATCGATACAACATGGAAACTGACCCGGCACTCCCTATACCTTTTTCGAGCTCCAAGAGGTGAGTCTCTTGTTCTTCCCATTTAGCCTGTCGACTTTGCTTAACAAAGGTTGGTTCAGTTATGCTTGTCTATTCTTATAGTAGGGAAAGAACTCATGGGGATTCACGTGCTGGTATGCCAAATGGTGATTATAATAGTGAGTCAAAGGCTCGTAGAAATATGCAGGCGGACTCGGTTGATGATAGGGAAGCTGATGATATGCATGGTAAAGAAGCCTCTTCGCCGGAGCACTATGCAGAACCTGTTAGTCCGGTTCCTGCTTTGAATGTAACACAACCTTCTGATGGCTCTGATATGGACAACTTCAGCCAACCTCGCAATTCCAATCTTATCGTGGACTTTTTATCCCAAATCTGTTTTGATCTGTTCTTTTCATTCCTGTCCGCTGTCAATGTAGCAACTACGAGTGGAATATCAGAAAAATGTGACAATTGACTTTTAATGTACTTGACTTGTATGCCTCATATGTTTTGCCGTCAGTGACGCTCCGTGAAGACCTGGCTCGACCTTATCAGCTAGTTGAAGTACATTTTGGAGTATCAATGTATTTCTGCCACAGTGAAGTCTGACCTCATTTGACTGAGGCCCTCGTTTTTTAAGGGCAGTTCTAATTATCTTCCCACTTGTAGGAAATCATAGTTCAGAAGGCTACATCCTGAAAACCTGGTAATGGAATTCATCATTATGAGTTCCGCAATCTATATGCCGCGGCAGTTCGGTGATCGCAGTCTTATGTTTTAACAACTTCAGTGTAATATTTCCTGGAAACCTATGCTGCTAGCGCGGCCATCAATTCTAGCTTATTAATGTGCTGAGGCCAGCAGAAGGTGAAGGTGTATTGGACCACACCTGAGTCTGATGATTCAAATAGATAGGTTTTTCCATCATTCAATCCAGAAGCGATCTTACCTCAATCAAATGGAATTTGTTGATTCTTTGGAGCAGATGGCATTGGACAACATGAGGAGCTGGTGCTGCACACGCTGATGACTTCTACATCCGGTAGTATCTCCTACGGCCGAATGCTATGCAACTTCCTCGTGGCCTTGTGTATCAGTGTGCAGTGCACGAAATACGCTTACTGGTGCGGCTTGATGTGCAGGGTTTATGAACTGATACTATCTTCTATATATGTTTTACAGTTAACCATGTGTTTTTTCTGTTCCACTGGATTGGTAGGGAGGCTTAGGATTGGAATACCTGCTGAATGTCAGGATTCAACGCACAACCTCAATGAAATAAAGTGTAAAAGCGAGAAAGAGAAATCAAGACACGAAGTTTATTCTAATTTATCCCTAAACTATGGCTACGTCCAAAAGAGGATTTCACTATAATTAGTAACCCGCTCACCTTCGTTACATCATTTCATTACAATCGAAAGAAATAAGCCCAAATTGCCAATAAAATATAAGATCAAACTTCAAAAGGACTATGGCGGCTCGGAAGCGCTTCCCTCGCGACCCCACCGGGATGGCCCCCTAAACCTCCACCCGCTCACTGGGGAGTGGGAACTCACGCTTTCCTATCAATGGAGAGTATAAACCACACCCCAACACTGAAGCTATATTTGATTGGAGCAGTTGAGGTTTAGTTTTCCATACCGCGTACCACGCTTTCGTGGATTCTCGGTTGAAGGTAAACTGATTGTTTAGAAGTAGTTTGAACCCTTACTAGGACCTGCCATTTACATATCTTGATTCCCACTTCAAAGTATACATGCTCAAGGAATGTATGGCATGGAGCCCTTCAAGAAACCCGGGAATAGGATACTAAATCTTTGCATCTGCTGCATCCAAATGACCTCCTCTCTTTTCTTTTCTTTCTACTGTTTGCTTTGCTCGATCCGACGTCCTATGACACATGAAGATCGAAAACATTCGACGGATATTCATACAGCATTGGCCAATCCTTATGACCGCTAGTAAAGATGTGCATATACATAGCTTTTTAGATGTAACAGCTAAGTACTCGAGTTGAATATCATTTGAACTTCTTCGTAGCGTAGTAGCACTGTGACACTTAGCAGTTAGCAGTATCAGGTTGCGTTTTATACCATGATGTTCTAGGCACATGAAATCAAGAGGGTAATCCAGGCATAGGTTACCAACAAGTCAAGACCCAACAGTCACTCGGAAGAGATACGGGTTATCGCTCTCTTCGACCCATGGCCCGATGTGTGAGGGGGAGATTGTTGGGGTTGTCCCACATCGGTTATGGAAGGGGCTGGTGGTCGATTTATAAGTGTGAGAGAAAACCTCAACTTTTGAGCTAATTTTTGGGTTGAGAAAGATCCAAGACTACCCAACATTGGTATCAGAGCCGATAGTTGATTGGTGGGCCTCCAATATGTTCCGGTGAATATCTCAAGAAGGAATCTGGTGGTCAATGCTGTTTCCGGGACGGTGGGCATTGTGGCGTATCAACGCGGGCCCGATGGGCATTAATGGAGATTCAAACTGAGATATATCTCAAAGAAGGAATCTGGTGACCAACGCGGTTTCCGTACCGGTGGGAGATTTAAGTCGAGATCAGTTAGTGCGGAAGGATACTTGGATTAAGGGGGAGCAAATCTAACACTAGAGCTCACACGTGAGGGGGAGCAAATCTAGTGTAGCAAATCTAACACTAGAGCTCACACGTGAGGGGGAGCAAATCTAACACTAGAGCTCACACGTGAGGAGAGATTGTGGCGTATCAACGCGGGCCCGATGGGCATTGATGGAGATTCAAACTGAGATAGATCTCAAAGAAGGGTTTCCACACGTGTGAGCAAATCTAGTGTAGCAAATCTAACACTAGAGCTCACACGTGAGGGGGAGCAAATCTAACACTAGAGCTCACACGTGAGGAGAGATTGTGGCGTATCAACGCGGGCCCGATGGGCATTGATGGAGATTCAAACTGAGATAGATCTCAAAGAAGGGTTTCCGGACCGGTGGGCGTTGTGACGTATCAACGCGGACGTTGATGGAGATTTAAGTCGAGATCTGATAGAGATTTAAGTCGAGATCAGTTAATGCGGAAGGATACTTGGATTAAGGGGGAGCAAATCTAACACTAGAGCTCACACGTGAGGGGAGATTGTTAGGATGCACATGTGAATTGTGTTAGATGAGTCTTACATTGGAGAATTAATGTGGGGTTGAGCAGTTAATATATTCAAGTTGACCCATAGATCATTTGCTTAAGCTTTTGAGTAAAGGTGGGTCCAACTAGATATATTGACGGGCTCGGACTTGGGCTCCCTCTTGGCGATCTCCCCCGGTGAACAAATATTGGACTTTCGCTGCGCGATCCCAACAAAAATGGTATAGTCTTTGTCTTTGGCAAGCCCCCCTCTCTTATCTTCGCTCGGATTTTTCGAGTTTCAATCTCAAAATTCTCATTATGTTTGCCGCTCTTCCACCGGTGGTTTGATCACATTATCACAATTAGCTCCACCGAACCAATTTTATCTATATCTGACGTTAGGCATGAATCAAGACTCCATGAAAATTAAAATAACAGTTAATTACTTGGAAAATCCGTTCAAATCTCCCGGCTTCAAACATTAGTGCTCTTATGTGTGGGGCAATTTTCCCTCATATGATCCTTCTTGATCTTATTTTAATGGGTCAAAGAGGGTATTAAGGAAATTCTTTACAATATTTGGAAAATTCCTCAATATTGTTAGAGCACAACCTTGACATACATTCAAAGAAGAAGCTTCGAAATAGTTAATATCACGAAAAATTTCAGATACCACAAAAAATCTCAAATAGTACATCTTTGAAAAATTTGTCTTAGTTTTTCATTAAATTTTATTGTCAAATTACTGAGTTGGATGGCACGATTTGTCATGTGTTAGTTTTTCGTTAAATTTTATTGTTAAATTACTGAATTAGATGGCACATGGCAGCTGACGTATGTACCAATTTAGGTTTTTACCATTCGTTTGTCAAGTGCGTACTTATTTAAAATTTTTCGTGATATTAACTTAATTTAATAAAAATTAATAAAGAATAAATTTATTATATATGTTCTAGTTTTGGGTTTTTCATTAAAGTCACATTTATCTCATCACTGTACAACTTCATGGCTGAGAAAATGGAAGAAGCAAAACAAAACAAAACAAAAAAGAACTCTTTGCATTCACTCGCAAAATCCATCGTTCAGCGCGGCTTCCCACAAAGGACGCCCAGCTTTTGCTGCTTCGTCGACCTTGGTTCAGGTCCTGGGCTCTCTCCCTCCATCTGCATGACGCCAAAGAGAAACCCCTTCTCCAATCCTTTGAGCCCGAGCCTTCTTCTCCAACTTCGAAATCCTAATCTTTTTCTTCAAGGGCTTCCTCCGCCTTCTCGCGCTTTCTAGGCGCCTTGTGTTGTCCGATTGATTTTTTCCCCGGAAAGGGAAAATGAGGTGGGAGAGAGTCCCGTTGCCGCAAGCCCAGCAACCAGAGCAAGGCAGAGAGGAGGCGGGTGGCCCCGGGAAGAGGTGGGGCCACACTTGCAACGCCATCAAAGGGGGAAGGTTTCTCTACGTGTTCGGTGGCTATGGCAGAGACAACTGCCAGACCAACCAAGTTCACGTCTTTGACACTGGTGGGTCCTCGAGTTTATCTTCTGGGGATTCTTGTTTTCCGTCAAAGTTTGCATTTTTTTCCAGGAAATGTCTTCGATTTAGATTGCTATGCTCTACTTGGTGCTGAGAGAAAGATTGGTTCTTTTCTTTTTTATTTGTTTCTTTTTCTGTCTGATTTGGACCTTCTGGGGGTTTTTTGGTGCAACTCTCTGTTTGTTCTGTTGTAACTCGCTAGTGCCTTTTGTTTGTTGTTGGCTTTTTTTTAAAAAAAAAAATTTGATTGCTTGGCTGTTGTATCGGCAATTTCTGGCTAGCTTTATGCATTGTATGGGTGAGATGGAAGAGAATTTTTCATGACGTCTGTGTCCAGTGATTGTTATATATGGCATTGCTATGACCAAACTTTTTTCATTGAGAGCAATTACTGGAGCTGTTTTTGATTTCATCCGTATTTGCATTTTGCTGATGTTTATATTTACTGCTGGAATTTCGTGAGGGATGGCCGTTGGTGTACTTCCAACTTCTGTTGTCTTCTAGTTTTTGAGTCTTGATCTCATGTTCCATTGGAGCTTAACTATTGTGGCATGTGGAAGTTGTCGGACTATGAGAGGCGATCTCTTTTACCATAGTCTTAATCAGTCACCTGGAGGGAGAGAGAGAGAGAGAGAGAGAGAGAGAGAGATGCAGATCTGCACTTGCTTGTTTTTGTATGTTGTAATTTTCTTTTTCAATTGATAATTAGTTTTATCTGACTCGCAGTGAAGCAAACATGGAGCCAACCCACGATAAAAGGGACGCCACCTGCTCCAAGGGACAGCCATAGCTGTACTAATGTTGGTGACAATTTGTTTGTGTTTGGTGGGACGGATGGGATGAACCCTCTCAGGGATTTGCATATACTAGACACTTGTAAGTTACATTTACCGTCTCAGTTTCTCCCTGCTGTAGTCGTACAGTCTTGTTGCCTAATAATGTATGTATGTGTCCACTATACTTACATTAGCGAAGTTGGGTTCTTTTTAATGTAATTCACAAATCTGTTTTGTAGCTTCTCATACATGGATATCACCAAGTATAAGAGGGGAGGGACCAGAGGCAAGGGAGGGTCATAGCGCAGCACTTGTGGGTAAAAAGCTGTTCATATTTGGTGGATGTGGAAAATCTCCCGATGATGATGAAGAAGTATATTATAATGATCTCTGCATATTGAACACAGGTACATTCTTTTTAAAAACCAACATTTCTTCTTTGCCTCTAGTCCCAATCGACATCTATATGTGAAATTTCCTATGTGTGAATACGAGAGGTGTTAGACTTGATTTTCCATCAATGCCGTGTCCTCCAACTTCATGAAGTACTCTATCTCTAGCATGTGTCGTCAGTAATCACTGTTCGTGAAGTTTTTATTGTTTATATTGCAGAGTTTAGTATTTCGTTCTTCCTTGGGTAGACAAACATGCTTGTTCATGCATTTCCTTCTCGTATCTGCAGAGACATTTGTATGGAAAAGGGCTATAACGACTGGTATCCCACCTTCAGCACGTGATAGCCATAGCTGCTCAACTTGGAAGAACAAAATGATTGTGATTGGTGGTGAAGATGGACGTGATTATTATTTGTCCGATGCCCATATTCTTGATGCAGGTTTCCTGTCTACTGTAGCCTTAGCTAGTTCAAGAGAATAGCGTTTCTTTGTTTATTTCTCTTCACAAATATTTTGTTTTTACTACTTCTTTGGCCTTGCTGTTTGTTAGACACCCTGATGTGGAAGGAACTGAACACCACCGGCCACATGCTACCCCCCCGTGCTGGACATTCAACAGTTGCTTTTGGGAAGATCCTGTTTGTTTATGGGGGATTCACAGAGGCCCAAAAGCTATATGATGATCTGTATATGCTTGATGTTGGTGAGTACTTTTTGCTATGTATATGATTCCTAAATGTCCGCCGCAGAGATCATGCAGATATATATGTATTGGCTGAACTGTCCTCGAATTGCTAATTGTCACATTCTTACTGGACAGTTTTATACGAAGTCTGAGTTAGTTAATATATTTCTAGGCAATGCTTGGATGTTGCAGTTTTCAATCTAGAGTATATTTTCCTTTCTTTTGGGATTTGAGTGGTGCATTGGAGTGCTAGATGAACTACTATTTAAGAATAGTGCCTTCTTTCTTCTCCGGTCAATTTTATATCCAATGATCAGTTATCTTTGCTTGATCATTTAGTATATGGAAATTAAAGGTTGAACTGATCATCTTATTGTTTCTTCTAATTTATTCCTATTACGTTGCCTTGGAAAAGCTAGGGAAAGTAACATAAGTATGCTTTTTTCATCAACCAAAACGCATGTCCTCACCTTGGCTAACTATTTTGCTTGACTGTTACCATGATTTTGCAGAATCTGCTATATGGTCCAAGGTGACTACTGCCAGTGCTGGACCTTCTGCCAGATTTTCTATGGCTGGGGACTGTCTGGATCCAGTAAGGAGTGGTGTTCTTGTCTTTGTGGGTGGTTGCAATAGAAGTCTCGAGGCTCTTGAAGATATGTATTACTTGCACACAGGTTCAAGTTATATTCTAAGGATTTTCTTTTGGTGGTTTATGTTGGTTTTCAGGTTTTCAGAACCCAAGATATGTACCTCAGTTGATTTCCTATTTCATTTTCAGGACTCACTAGGGAACAGGAGCCAAGGCTAGAGAAGCTATCATTGAGGAAGAAATTGAAGCTGAAGTGCCAAGAACAAAATTTGACTCTAGGACATGATAAAGCTTTGGTGCAAGTTGGGGTGACCACAAACACATTTCAACCTGTGCCAATATCAATCTATGGTCAGCCAGGTCAGGACCTGATATATGTTTACTTCGATGTTCTTGAATGAGGGTTTGTTGGTGGGAGAAAGAAATGGCTATGGAGGTAGATTATTTATGTCAATCCTATATTTGTTTATGTGGACTTGAAACTATCTTTCATGATACCTATTGTCTCTAATTCTTTAATTTTTTTCCTCGTTACTCTTGGGTCTTCTATTTTGTATCCTCCCATAAATCATTCTTGTACATGATTCATGAGATTGTATTGATGATGTGGTTTGGGGGCTGGGGGTGGTGAATCTGTTGAACCTATGCATTTTTCCCTGTGCCTTTGTTAAGGAGTGGCAACATGCATAATGATATGCTCTTGTATCTAGTGACAGACAACATATGCTCATGCCTTAAGCTTGATGTTAATTTTTAGAGTGTCGTCTAAGTTTTGAGCTTCACTTTGTGCCCGTTTTGGCATAATATCTGTGAGGTCCCTATTTGCTTTATTTTCACATTTTCCTTAGTATTGGCTTTAGATGCTGAGATCTTAAGTGCGTTTATGTAGAAAATGATCTGGTTGCTTCTGCTTCATCGACATATTCTTAGAAATATATAGTGAGTGAATCTCTTTTTATTCTTACACCCCTTTTGTCTTATATATCAAAATTCAGTCTCCATGGATAATACAGTTTGAAAGTGAACACAACTTCCTAATTTTGGCAAAATGGTTTTTTTTTTTTTTTTTTTGTGTTGAAGATTGTCTAGTTTTGCCCCTCATGATCACCCAAAAAATAGCCACAGGAATCAAGTGAATATTTTTTTTTTCTTCTCTTTGTTAATGCATATACCAAACGAAGCTCTTAGCTCTTCTTGCACGGTCTCTGCACTTAATGGGTGCCTCAACCGACCAAACCAAAATCCAAAGCAAACTTGACCAACCACAGTGTAACAATAGATGGTCAATAGATTGCATTGCCTCTTTGTAGAGGCAACACCTATTTGCCAAGATCTGACCTCTTTTTTGTAGGGATGAGCAATGCTAGGTTCCATACAAATTCTACTTGAAACCTGGAACTGACCCGTCGGAACATGTTACTTATTTTTTGAAACTTGGAACCTATCCTGTATACCTTGGAACCTAGAACCTACCCTGTCACAGGCTCCAAGGTTGGTTTGAAGGTTTACATAGGTTCCACTTGTATTCTTAATTGAACGATTGTAATGAATCATCATCTTTAGTGACCACCACTTGCTACTACAATCCACTGTACACAACTCATTTAGACGCACGAATAAATACACAACATTAACAAAGTAAAAGTCTCAATTTTAAATATCGCTAGAAATGGAAACTCATACTAGTAGTTCTAGATTACACACTCATCGTTGGACAAATGTTGTAGGATCGCACAAAGACATATTACCAATAAAAGCACAAAAACTTGTTATAGTTTCCAAGTTCCGCCTAACTAGAAGCTAAAAGCTACTGTCGAAACAGCTTCCCCAATTTTTGGAACTTGGAACGTGTCCTACATACCTTGGAAACCCGGAACCGGACAGGTTCCTTGCCAGTCTGGTTCCAGGTTCTACCTTAAAACCATGCTCACCCCTATTTTTATTTATTTTTTTGCTTGGTATCAAAATTCATAGCCTTCCCCAAGATGCTTCCCAAGCAAAAGAGAAAAAAAGGAAGTTTTAATTGGTCTTCTTGTTTTGCATATCAATCTCCAAGGAAATCGTGATACTCTTTCTCCTTTGTTTTTATGCAAAAATGATGGTGAAAAGATACATGGTCAACACCGCATTTTTGGTCAATGGCTATTTCAAAGAATGAATACCCTTTAGGTTCACCTTTGCATTCACTACAACATGAAAACATGTCGGGCACTTACCACTCCCCTATTATTTATGTTTCTGATCAATGCAACACGGCAAATGATCTTGCCATTTGCATAACTCATCCAAGATTGAGGAGTCACTTCTTTGCTGCTTGTAATTTGAATAAGCTATGAAACTGACTTTTCAAAGAGGTTGTCGAGCACCAATCATAATGGCGATATATAATAGAACCCCCATTAAGGAGAATAGAGTACTTTTTCATGGAAGAATCCTAGTGTTGCGTATCCATTTCCAGACTTCCACCCCACGTAGACAACCCCCCCCCCCCCCCCCCCCCCCGCTTCTCTCACTTTGAGATTCATCTTCTTTCCTTTGTGTATATTCTGCTATTATTGACTTGTTTCCTAATGTGATTGTTGTAATTTAAAAAGTCCCCAAAGCCATTTGCAGATAGAGCATTATTACAAAGGGACCGAGAGCATACTCTTAAACCATCTCTAAATATCAACAAATTGACCAGACCCCATCTCACCGGGTGATAATTGCGTCTTTCATCTGCACTGCCCCTTGAGAACTTCCTCTGAATATCGTCCAATTTTTTCACAATGGATGCTAGGGAATGGAAAGGGCGAAATAAAGTAAACTAGCAAGAGTTCTCTTGATAAGTGTGGCTTTTCCTTCCTTGGAAAGATTAGGCTTTTCCACCCCACGAGCCTCTTCAGGATTTTCTAACAATGGGATTCCACATCAATTTGTCTGGGAACTTCTCCCCTAGCGGTTATTTCAAATTGGAGTCAAACTAGTAGAATTACCAATGCATAGTATAGTGATATTTGTGAATTTGCTGGACATATCGGGCACGATTTCACCGAAACTATGTTATAAGAGGAGAGTTATACCTGATTTCATTGCTTTATCAGCATTACTTCAAAGTTCAATCTGATTGTTGCAACTCTATTAGAAAAGAAGGTCCACCCCAAGGATGAGTTGCATGTCCATAAACACCATCTTAGTCAACTTTAACCACGAATTCACCTATCGAGCCCCAAAATATCGACCGAGATATAAATTCAGTTGCAGAATTGGGTTATAGACTTCCAAAAAGATTATTTGACATAAAGAATATATAAAAATAGGTCATTGCTCTGTGTTAGAAAGAAATGCTTTGCCAGGATAATCTACAGCAGGCCTCTTTGCAACTATGTTCTGCTTGCTAAGGATCTAATTGGTAACCTCCAATTTAAAATGTGTTGGTGTTGGTTTTTGTAGTATTTTTTTTTTTTTTGGGGTGGGGGGGGGGGGGGGGGGTGGGTGGTTGTGTGTGTGTGAGAGAGAGAGAGAGATTCTGTGTGTTTGTGAGGGGATGAAACAAAAATGCTCCTCTTGTGAGCACTAAGCACCTTTTCTTAAGAAATTTAAGGCTGCATGCGATACTTGTCTGAAAGAAACTGTTTTGCGGGAACCTCAATATTCGGTCATTTTTGGAACCAAAGTATGGATTGGACTTTTAAAAGCTTAGTCACCAACTTGCACAGATAATTCTACCGTGTATAAGATTTTATGGATACGTTAAGTTTCTTTAGATATGAAGTGTTACCAAGATTGTGGTTCACTATGAGTCATGACATGCCATGATAATGAGGATGAGGTATGTCGCCTGTCAAGAAAACCATGCCTGAGGAGTAGGGTAAGTTGATTTGTGATTCGTGGTACATTTTGAAGTAGTTGGGGGGAAGTAACAATCTTCTTTAGTAACATTTGCTTTAAATTTATAAGATGCAACATTGTCTAAATTGATCAAAAAAAGTAAACTGCTTCTGGCCCTACTAGTTTCTATGAACCTAAAAGCCTAAATTGGATCGAAGAATATATACTACCATGTTCATGTAATGTCTCTTAATTGAATGAGTTTGAGGTGGGGTTGATCAGATTCCAATTCTGGAGGTAGGGTTGATCATGTTTCCAATTCTGACGTCCCAGAACATGAGAGTTCAAAAATTAGAAAGATCACACCAGTATCACAGTTGAGAAATAATTTTTCTTAAAGCTCAAACTTAACATAAGAAAAGGGCGTCACAGTGCACAAGACTTCCCCACACTGCATGGATCTAGGGAAGGGTTCATGTATGCAGCCATACTCGTAGTTTCCAGAAGCTATTTTCGTCACTCAAACACGTGACCTCAGGTCTCCCTGGAGTAACCTTCTGCCGCTGCACTAAAGCTCACCCTTAGGGTACCACGATCTATGTAACGTCCACATATTTACTTTCTTGATCGAATCTATGTATTTATTATAAGTAAATGGATGCGATCAAATTTTAGGTTTCTTTCCATGTAAACCTTTATCTAGTAAACCGACAAAATCACCATATTCAATACTCAATCAGGAAACTGTCTTCAAAGTTATCTACAGATATTTCCTTGTGACCATAGATTTTGCCAAGTAATTAATTGCCCATGAAGTAGAAGCCAAGTGCCTGTTTGTATGTTTTCGCTTACTCTTGTAGATAGATACAGACATAGATCTCTCACTGGGTTCTTTGTGATACAGCTATTTTGAATACCTTGTATGTGCCAAATGGATTTATAATGGTGCCCCGTCACCAAAACTCTGTCACTTTTACTTGAAATATTTTTTTACCTTGGAGAGGTTCTGATTGCTTGGATTGATAACTGTGAGCACCTGCATTAGAGTCCACAGACCGTTGACTTCCCCCAACTACTACTTCTGAACATACCATGAACTGGATAGCAAATCAACTGACCTTACTCCTTAGGTACCATTTTCTTTACAGGCAGCATACCTCATACTCGTTACCATACCATGACTCATAGCAAAATACCATGTACCTATCTACATATTTTTTGCTGTTTTGTTTAAATCTACACATTTACCCCAAGTAAATAAAGTCATTCTTTTTTTATGTTTTTGTCGATGTTAATATTGATTTTATGAACTGTCAAAATCTCCATATCCAAAACAAAATCAGGAAATTTTCTTCAAAAGTGTCCGTGAAGTAGAAGCCAAGTGCCTGTTTTACATGTTTTCGCTTACTATTGTGGATAGATACATACATAGATCTCTCACTGTAGTTTTCACCTATTAGAAATCATAAGATTATGGTCGCAGTACTCTGTTAATTGTTTGTATGTGCCAAATCATTAGTATGGACTCTATTGCAGGTGCTCATAGTTATCACTCCTACCAATCAGGAAATGTCCAAGGTAAAAAGATATTTCAAGCGAGGGTGACCGAGAATTTGGGTGATCGATACACCATTGAAACTGTCATAGATGGAAAACCTCTCCGGGGAATTTTATTTTCCAATAAACCTAGCACTCTTCCTATACCTTTTTCAAGCTCCAGCAGGTGAGTATTTTGTTTTCCCATTTGGCTGATTGATTTAGTAAACAAATGTTTTATTTCTGATTCTCTATTCTTGTAGCAGGAAAAGAACTTATGGGGATTCAAGTGCTGGTATGCCAAATGGTGATTCTAACAGTGAGACAAAGGCTTCTAGAAGTATCCAGCCGGAGTCAGTTGATGATGGCCAAGCTAATGATGTGCATGGAAAAGAAGCCTCTTCCCAGGAGCCCCATTCAGAACCTGCTGGTCCAGTTCCTGTTTCAAATGTGACACAGCCTTCTGATGGCTCTGACCTTGACAAGGTCAGTCATCCTTGCAGTTCAAATGTTCTCTTGAACCTTTATCACAAATTTAACTTTTAATAGGCTGGATATTCCCACAAAAGATTTTTGGATAGTCTGATTCTTTTAACTTTGTTTTAGGAGCTTTTAAATGTTGGTGCCACGATTGCTCTAATCTTTCTTAGGATTTGAGGTGCTCTTATTGTTTGTGGATTTCACAATAAGAAAAGAACATGTGAAAGTACAATGCAATCTTACATTTTAAGGATATTGTTCACATTCTCGAAAAGGAAAAGCAAAAAAGCTTGCGGAAGGAGCTTGTTTTTATCTTATTCTTCTCTAATTAAAGGTTGTTATGGAGTAGATTTTGATGCCAATAGCAAGTTGGACCAAATTTAGACGCAGTGGCCGGGGGCTGACCCCAATTTAAAATTATCAGACTTCCTGTGTGTGACAGTCAAGTTGGCACATTAGTAAATTACAATGCTTTTATGTGATTCTGTTGTTGGAAGAGATGAAGGATGAACATAAATTTGATCTACCAAATGTGATCTTGCTAATTTTTGGAGAATGTATACATGTGGTTTCGAGCTTCTTTTGGGTGTTCATAGTCATAATGCTGTGATGTTGGCCATTGGATTATTTTCTGTGCTCTGAATCCAAATGTGTCTTGTGCCTTATGGGATTATCGACCTGCATAATTTGATATTTTTCCTCCTCAGGTACCTGCAAACCAAGAACTATCAATGCAGGCTTCTATCAATTCCAAAGATGATCGGATGGATGAAGCTCCAAATTTGAATTTGGAAGTTCCGAAAGAGAGTGCATCTCCATCAACCAAGGACTCTGACATAATCTCACAGATTAAAGGTATGAACTTGAGGATAAGAATCATCTATGTTGCTGTTATCCAGTGCAAGATTCTATAGCTGATCAGAGCATGTTTTGATTGCACACCAATGCTTGTGAAAAAAATTGTTTCTTGCAGTAAATTACTCACATGTCATAGATATTTTAGTCAGCAAAAGCTTCTGTGTATGCATGTCTACATCATTTGTGAACGATGGTCATGTGTTTTGGATTGTTTATTTCACTTGCGCATTTCCATTCGGACACACATGTATTCATTATAGAATATGTCTAAATTGTTGGAATAACTTTTCCGTCTTCCATGATCTTGTGGTGAGGAGTTCCTCGTCTTTGGCTGATATTTGACTTTTGTGAAAACTGTGGGGTACAAACTATGGAGTACCTCCGTTGTTATCCAGACAGAGAGCCACAGTGTGTTTCAGTTGCTTAATATCCTGTCATTGCCGCATGGCTTCATGTCTTTTCATGTATCATGGAGTCAGAAAACCAAAATTGTGCGTGTGCATGGAGTCGCAAGTAGTACGTTCCATGCATACAAGGATGCATTATGCAAACACTTTTTGACTGATTAAGATTAACTGGAATCCTGATGTTAAGAAAAGAAAGGAGCCCCTAATGAAATAGCGGTGTTGCTTTGACATTGAGCTCCAACTTTAGGTGGATTTGCTCGATTTGGGCATTTTGACATGATCTAATATATGCTTACAACCCAATCGTTATATTTCCGATGGCAGATGAGAGGACATCAGGCCAAGATGAAAGAGGTGATTTGGCAAAATCAGTTTGAAACAGGGTTCTTGCACAATTCCTTTTGATCGGTTGGCCCTCTTCACATATTCCCCGTGGAAGCCAATTTCGACTGTACATTCACTAAGTTGTCCCAGATGCATTTGACAGCTGACAAGGTCTTCAAGCTAACTCTAGAGAATCTAACCTACCTTCTCGATCTTCGTTTTGCATCCTGATCTCCGCTCGATGAGTTATTGCCATATTTTTCTTCTCGTAGTTTTATTCCTAGTCTCAGTAAGCATGTCGGGGCTTTTGTTGACTGGCAGTTCCAGGAAGGTGGAACTGCGCCATAGCTGAGGAATCAAAGTCTGCCGTGCTATTTGAGGTCTGGTTCACCCTGAATCTCGCTATGCAGCAACTTGAATTTGACATGTGTGACCACTTTTATTCGCCATGAGACCGGACATCAGAATATTTCTTATGTATGATAAAGTATTTCATCAGCCGGTGATCACGTGGTAGTAATGGCGCGGTGTAACTGATTAACGACACGTGGTAGTAATGGCGCGGTGTAACTGATTAACGACCATCTTGACGCTATGTGTATTTTGCTCGCTTTTGATTGGCTTGCTACACATCATGTCATTGGCACATGATGTATAAAATGCGCAAAATACCCACTCATTGGTTTGGTTGTGGGGGTAGCCAATTGAAGAATTGATGATTGTCTTGTTTGTTAAAGTTTGAGGTGGTTATAATCTAAATAGCACCAATACATAACACAATTTGTTGACACATCATTTCTTTATTTTCTCAAAAAATAGAGAATTCTGACACGGTAAGGCATTTTTATATCAAATGTATATTTATATATACATGATAAATTATATATGAAAACATCAACGTGAATTTTTTCTTCTCTTATTAAAGATTCATGGTAGGTTTGTGAGGCTGATGCGACATATTAATTCTGTGGTGGCTGGATATCTGAATTTTAATACATATATTACATATATTTTGATCTTTAATTTATTAAAAATGTTTAAAATTGATCTCGTGCATGTTGAAATACTAGACTCGCGTGTCGCTAATGTGTCCAGAGCATTGACTAGTGACCACATGTCAGATGATAACAGGTATAACAAAGGATGTATTTGAGCTGTGCTCAGAAAACATCAAAAAGAATGCTCTATTTAACAATGCAGCAAACAAAAGTATGCTCTATTTAACAATGCAGCAAACAAAAGTCTATATACTATAAGTTATCTATATTCGGTATTAGCTTTGCCAATCCGAAGTCAAAAAGACCTCGATGGCGATCAACAAACTGAGAATTTAGTTGCTTTGTTGGGCATGAGGCAGCTCATGCATTGAAGTTACTAGAAGTCATGATTAGCTCGGTAAAATTCAGAAAATGAGTATAACTATATAATACAAGTTTGCATAATTAAGGCGGCATCTACTTGTAGGCTAGACATGATGGTAGTCGAAAATTCATCCAACTTCAAGAGCAATTCCTGCTAAATAACTATAAACTCATTGGGGATCTGGCTCATCAATTGCCATTGCCATTGCCACCACCTCCAAACAGGTAGCCCAAGGAAGATCCACCGCCAGGGGCTGCGTGAACCTTAGTCGAAGGCCGGTCCTGTACAAAGAGGGTCTATGGTTTCAGAAATCCTGTGCAAGTAAAGAAACTGGAAAAAGGATTCAGAAGCTATGAAAAATCTGCACACAGTGCACTGAGAGAAGATAAAAAGCATAAACAATTGGGAAACAATGCCTTAAGGGTTAAGATAGTTTTCGCCACTATAAGTGCTAGTAAGGGCAGAGTACCACGACAATCCCGGCTAAAATCACAGACAATAAGGACAACCAAAGTAGACCAAATACTTAAGCAATAACCCTCTAGTCAAGGCATTTCAACATTTGAAGCTATATTATGCGCTGAAAAGTTGCCATCAATCTACATTGACTGCTATTCCAATGAATGAAGCAGTAACCTATATGCAGCACCTAGGCTCCAACTATTTGCAGATATTGAAGAAACCATCGATTTAAGCATGATCTTGGCATCGATTTGAAGTTTTTCAACAAAGAAAGTTCAGTTAGTTCTAAACATGGCAAAAGGGAAAATCCCTGGTGAGTTTCCAGGCAAAGCTTGCTAATAAGGGCAGAGTACCACAACAATCCCGGCTAAAATCACAGACAATAAGGACAACCAAAGCAGACCAAATACTTAAAGACACGATAATAACCCTCTAGTCAAGGTATTTCAATATTTGAAGCTATACTATGCACTGAAAAGTTGCCATCAATCTACATTGACTGCTATTCCAATTAATGAAGCAGCAACCTATATGCAGCACCTAGGCTGCAACTATTTGCAGATATTGAAGAGACCATTGATTTAAGCATGATCTTGGCATTGATTTGAAATTTTTCAACAAAGAAAGTTCAATTAGTTCTAAACATGGCAAAAGGGAAAATCCCTGGTGAATTTCCAGGCAGAGCTTGCTAGGCATGCATTTTATAGTCCACAACTTCTTCCAGGTATAAACTTCTAAAGACTTTATCCAGCTAAAAAGTAAACTTGATACATGAAGGTTGATATGTGATCTATTATTCAGTTTTCACAAGAACATTCACGAAAAGTTCTGGGACATACTCACAAGTCGCGATTGCTCTCTTATCCTCTGGGATAGAAATGATCCAACCCTAATTAAACTACATGTAACTGTGTCCCAGTATAAATCTCGAAGTATAACTCACACCAGATAGATCCTAGTAACACCATCCTAGTAAATGATACTGGTATTTTCAACACTCGCATGGGATAGAAATGGTTAAGAAGAGATCAAACGACATTTTTCAACCACAACATACCGTGATGAAGTTGCCTCTGTTTTGACCATCAGTGCGGAAATAGTTGTTTGCCTGGCTCCCCTGAATGCCCGCTGGAATCTGCTTAGTGACATCTACTTGTGGCACAGAAGCAGTAGACTTGTGAGAAGTTCCATTAATAGTGTCAGTTACCTTGGTAGGAGCTCCCCCATTATGGTCAGTGGGTTTTGGAGCCTCTCCACTGCCAAAAAGGTAGCCCAGAGAACTTTGTCCCCCACCCCCACCAGCACTAACTCCACGACCCATATTTCGTGACTTGAACTTTACCTACATAAAACCAAGAGCCCGATTTAGCAATAACGAAAATTGTATACGTTCCAGAGGATACACTGCCAAAGGATTATTCAGAATAGAAACAGCAGGAAATTCAGTCATAGGAACTATATAGCTAAACTAGAGCAGCACCCATTATATCAACTGGACTGCCCTTTCATAGCCATTGCGCCTACAACATAAAACTCAACTCGAAAAAGCATTATGGATGACACACAGATACATGAAGCTGAAAAAACCAAGGATTAGTATGTCATTGTGATTGCTTAGTAGGTGAAATAGTTTCTATTAAAAGGTCTCCTCTCTTTTATCTTGTTAAGGACATAAGGAGATTAAATATTGATAATATAGCAATCCATTCCAGGCAGCCATTCCATAACTCTCCTTCCCTATGACCAGATAAAATTTGAGATACTGACTCAATGTCCTCACGACATGAGTCACAACCATCAGCTTAATAAAGTGGACTTGGGTTTACCGAGGACGGCGAGGAATAAGTTCCCACTAGTCGTATAAACACAAGCAACTGAGCTTGAGGATAAATTGTTAGACGTCATGCTATCATGATCAACATGCCTTCGTTCACTTACCACAGGTAATCTTGAACCTCAACTTCTGTAAAAGAATGAAGAAGCAGAACAGGATTAAAGAGGAAGAATAAATGAGCAAGTTTAGAATAGACTGACATCTGAACAAGGTAATTGTAGCATTCACAAAAGAAGAAAAGGAGCCAACATAAGCGGCGCCCTAGACAAAGGCACAAAAAACAAGGAAACAACAATTGCTGCAAAGAGTTCGCTCAACGCTGATTAATCGGAGGAACATTCAGCTGGTTATTAGCTTAAGAAGTTGGTTACTTCACTACTGTGACAAAAAAATGCCTT
Source organism: Rhodomyrtus psidioides (assembly GCA_021437785.1). Lineage (NCBI taxonomy): Eukaryota > Viridiplantae > Streptophyta > Magnoliopsida > Myrtales > Myrtaceae > Rhodomyrtus > Rhodomyrtus psidioides. Next base: position 6,919,332 of record JAILYB010000020.1, on the reverse strand, counting down.
TACTAATGTCAGATGAAGCATATTAGCTTCAAATCTTCCGCCTACACATCAAATCACCCAATCCAAGTCATTCATCTCCAGAACTATCGTTACATGCTGAACGACAGAAACAGGTACTTGCCAGACCCCATAATGCAGCATCAAGATGATAGACCAAGAACCCACTTCGCAAATCTCAACCTTGACCGGGAAACCACCAATGTATGAGCATCTTCGGACACCCTTTCCTTCCAACCAGCAAGACTCAGAATGGGATGCTAGATTAGGGCATTTTCTCTAAAAGGTCGTCCGAGTCGTAGATCCAAAAGACCGATGTCGACCAAAACAAGAACCAGACAGAAACAACAACGACCCGGAACCAAAAACCAGAAAAACTCAAAACCCCACATCCCTCTTGGTCTCAAACGAGACGCGAAAACATGCCAACAGACGAAACACATGATACATTGACGAAAATGGGAGTCAGAGCAGGCAGAGAGGGGGAAATGGCGAGGGCAAGACGAGCCCGCCTCACCTTCTTCTCTTCCTCGCTTCCTTGAGCTCAGATCTGCAGCAAACAAACCGAAGGAACGAGAGAGTGCATCCTCTTATTTAAAATCCGCGCTAGTGCAGAGTTCACATGTTTTGAATCGAGCTGCGGCTCAATGGGCGAGCGAGCTTGAGACTGAGTGGCACTCCCGTCGGGAGAAGATAACGAGCCACTCGCAATTTCACTTCCGGGCGAAAAAGAAATCAAAACGTGGATCCCCCGCCCGTTGTGGGGCCCAAAACCCAAACAAAATTTGAGATATTTTTTTCACTTGTTTCACGAAAAACAAAATATCAGAAGAAAAAAATCCGAATTTCACTCCACCTACATTTTCTTTTTCTTTTTTTTTTCCTTGTTCTTCGATCGATCCCCGACCAACCGTAGGCGAGGGACGAGCTCGCCCAATCCGACAAGGTGGACCTCGCCCGAGGCATGGCGAGGCTTAAGTTTGTTGGATCTAGTGAGGCTCGAGCTTGTCGGTCTTGGGCGAGTTCGTCCCTCAACTGGCTGGTGATTGGTAGAGGAAAAAAGCAAGAAAGAAAAAAATAATCAAAAAATTAAATTTTTGATAATTTTTTCCTAGAAAATCAAATTTTATTTTCCATAACAAACGGAGGGAAAATAATTTCCTATTCATTTTTAGGCTAATTAAGATACTATTAAATATTTCTTCTTGTTTCTCTTGCCATGAAGGATGTCACGCCCGACTTTCAAGCCCGCGAAATCCCTTATCAAATCGCCACTAGGTCATAGAGATAACGTTCCAGGCACACTATCAACCTATTACTTACTTACGCATGCAGAAACTTGTTAACTCCTTGACACCATATAAACAAACAGGGATAGAATAGCAGAAGCCAATCACCATAACGATTCACCAAAAGATAATTATAAACATTCAAACATAATAACATATGGGATCTTAACCCTACTGAGTTACAACTGACATAAACAACCCCACACTTCGGGGCGGCTTACTAAGACCTCAAAAGGTTACTCGGTTTGGTAAGGTTAACTTCTTATCTACTCCACACAACTAAATCCAAAAGCCAATCTTTGGCGTCCGCGAGGCTTCATCACTTGGGACCTGAAAATGTTATCCCACGACGGGGTGAGAATAAATCTTAGTGAATCAAGCCTAAACTCGGATAGGAAACTAATTCGCCTAGGGCATCCTAACAGAAGCTTACAAGATTACATAGGCACGTATAACAACCACTCACAATAACAATATGATAATCATCCACATGCCTACTTACCAGCCTTCAGCTACACATAATGCAATGCTTGACTCGACTCAGCAGTCAACATCAGTCAATCACTCAAACAAACATCACATCCACAAGTATGCATAGGACACCACACAAGTTCATTTTATTAACAATGATCGTGCCAACGGCATATGAGAGGATCTACGCAATTGGCGTGATTCGACTCTCACAAATAACGCGATCCAGCACATTAGTGCGATCCAGCGTTCTACCGGCAAGACCGAGCTACGTTCCTTTTCTCTCGGCAATGGCTACTACAAGCGGTGTATCCAGTGCAACCGTTGCACGGCACAACGGTAGGCATCCCTAAACGGGGCGTTGGTTCATCACAAGCTGCGACCGGCATCCGACCAACTCTGAATCCGTACTAGTTGGCACTGGTTCAGAATTGTCGTGCTTCTGGTAAGTCGTGTGGTTCCATCAGATTGGTATGGTACGAACTTGCCAGGAAAAGCATCATCGTTCCCTCATATGACCATACAACACACATTCAACAATCAACCCATTTCATTATTGTGACATTCCGAATTTCGACCCTCCTCGAGGCTTAAGATATGGAAAGACGTCTCGAAATCGGATTTAGGTCAATGGAGAATTTCAACATTTGAATGAGTTGGACGCCATTTTATCGAGGACGAAAATATCAAAAAACTGAAATTTCGGACGAAAAGTGCGAAAAGACCATTTTGCCCTTGGAGGGTTAGCCTTATCTAAGTAAATTGAGAGGGGCGTTTTGGTCATTTGACAATTTCCTTCCTCCCCAAGGCTGCAGCAGAAAATTGAGGGGCAAAAATGTCATTGGAGTTTGGATATTATGAGGTTGAGGACATGTGTCATGATTTGGAGGGTGATAATTTATTTTCCACTAGCTTAATTTTTTAGAAGCTTATCCAAGTGGGATAGACTTCCATCATCTGCTAGCAAGCCAATTTTCGTGAGCCATCCCCTCCTCCCTTTCCATTAGAGCAAATTCTTCAAGAATAGAAAACTGCCAGTTTGCCTGATTCTGCCCGGCACGTTCGGTCCGTACGAGCGCCACTTCCGGTGACTGTTTGGCCGACCGCTGACCACTTCAGGTTATTTTAACCTGTCCTTGACGTTTTCCCGTTGGTTTCATGATTTTTGGAGTTCTGGTTGATTTATGGTGATTTTTGGAAGAAAACCGGACAGATTCTGAGCGATCTGGGAGAGGGCTATGGTTCACCCCCTTAGAGACTTCATTTTGCTCCGAATTTTTTATGGGAGCTACATAACATATAGCACTACTTGTTGATGGTCAGAAATTAATTTTTCATTCAAAATTTAGGGGCGTTTCATGGCTGAGTTTGAGTAGACAGAATTGGGCGAAAATCTGACCGGTGGACAATCTGTGGAGGCCGAACCATTTGGACATCCTAAGGGTGTTATTTTGCTTCCAAATCATTAAGGGATGTCCTAGTCATGTAAATCTAGGTCTTGGCAAGTGGAATTGGTGAAAAATTAAAGCTTATGGATGTTTAGTGGACTGATTAGCTAAGGATTATGCAAGGCCGGTTATGTTCGGTTGGGGTTTAGCAAGAACCGGTTCTGTTTAGGACTGTTCTTGGCGTCGCCAAGCTTCTAATCCGTCGTTGAGTCATACTAGAGTGTAAATTGAAGTGGTAGCAAGGAGTACGGTTGATGGAATTGAAGTTTTGGATGGTTAAATGGATTGAATCGGCGAATTGTTTCTGAACTGAGATGCTGCCCTATTTTGGACAGCGACGTCTTGGGTTGAAGCCGAGCTTGTCGAAGGGAATTTGGCGATAAATTGCTAGTTCGAACCAAGGTGAGTGACCCCTAACTCTTTATTAGGACATTTGGACGCGACTGGATGGTTTTTCCTTAGGAGATTCATAAATTAAACTGATTTTCATTGCTTGGTTGATGGAACGCCAAATGGCCGTGAGAAGGAAGCAGCCGTGAAGGCTAGTTTGCCTTAGAATCGTGTCCTCGTGATTGAATTGATAACGTGCTTGTTAGTGTGTTCTGCTTGCCGATGTGGTGATATGATATACGGTTCTTGAATTATGTTTTATGACAAAGCATGTCCATTCCTTTTTGGCAAGTAATTGATTTGTACTCTAATGCCTGAAATTTCTCGCCGTGGGAATGCAATTGAATATTTGTGATGATGAGTCTTGGTTGAACGACTTGAGGAATTGGGCTTGTGAGCCATGAGAACATACGGACGACGGCAAGTATCTTGATGAGACAAGGGCTTATAGCCGGTGGAACACCCTAATGTGAAATACCCTGATGCGATCTAATCGCGGGGTTGAGATATGAGATATACCCTGAGGCGATGTAATCGCGGGGTTCAGAAATGTGAAATGCCCTGATGCGTAAAGACGCGGGGTTGAAAATGGCCATTGTCCTGATGCGTCGAGATGCGGGACGAGAAGTTATATGTGTTGTACCCTGATGCGTAGAGACGCGGGGTTGAACGCGGCCTGGGATGACGTTGCAAATCTGATGACGTTTGAACGCGGGTTTATTGACACAGGCCTGGGATGACGTTGCAAATCTGATGTGTTTGAACGCGGGTTTATTGATCGGGATAGCCTGAGGCGTCTGAACGCGGGCTAGTCCCTGGAAAAGTGAAGCGAAGTAGAACCATCTTATTATTTTGTGATGATATGAATTCTTCTGATGCTAGTATGGAAGCTTGATCACTTGATGCCATGTTTACCTGGATTGAAATTTCCGTGTTAGCATGATTCAATGCTTTGAGAAATTGCCATGCACTGTTTTATTTAAAGATTGCATGTTACGGTGATTGCTTTGGTTCGGTGGGACGGATGACCTAATCTAGGATTAGGATAGCTCTCTGAGACGTAAGTCTCACCCCGTCGTGGGATCCTGTTTCTTTTTTCAGGTTCCAAGCCTTGAAGCATCAGCTGGCCAAGGATGGAAATTTCGTGGAAGTAGTAGTTGGTTGGTTAAAGGATATTTTGTGATGTTAAGGGATTCGTCACGATTTGAAGTAGAATTAATAATTGGTGATTAAGTGAAAAGGCACCACTACCGTTCCAAGTCATCTTGTGTTGATTTTGTATGGAGGTGATTTCTTGCTTTCGCTTATTTGTATATAGTAAGCTGAAGTGGGCCTAAGGATCCTGGAATGACATGAATTAAAAGTGGCCTTGGGCGATGTTCGCGTGCTCGTCGAGTTCGAGGCGTGACAATTATCTTCGGTTAAGGCCGGATGCTCACACAGGTATGTAAAAGACTTGGCCCAAGGCCATTTTCATGCTAAAATATGTCTTTTGATTCCGCATTCGGTTATATGCTTATGCAGACTGTCATTAGACTCTACAATCACAGAAGGGCGATTAACCCCCAAACAGACGGCCAACCAATCACTAGACATTCAGTATACTCAATCAAGCATTTCAGCTAAGTGATCAAATCAATAAGGCCATAACTCAATCACAAGTAATTAAATCAGACTAAGCAACATCAAGCTCAATTCGTGCAATGTCCGTTATTAATCTATTCAATTTAAAATGGCGATCGCTCGCTCGTTCTAACCTGTCGCTCGCTCGCGATCGAACCACAACATACAGTCAATCAATCAATCAATTCAGTCTAACCTCAATTAGCCACAGACGACCTAAACTAATCCGACTAACCTAATCGATCGCGGCCATTTAACTTGAACCCAATTTCTATCTAAACCAGCCTCGATCGCGTACTTAAATTCCCTAATCGACTACTCGACTAATCCTAGACGTAATTAGTGCCTAACCAAGGATTAGGGTCAACTCACCAAGTGAGTTATCTCGGGCGGTCTCAACGGCGAAGGCGCAAGCTGCGACGACGAACGGAGACGGCGACGACGGCGGTTCAAGGTGAACTTAGGGTTTATCACGCGGCGACTCGACCCTACACTTCAAGGACACCACGGGAGAGCAAGGTCGCCGGGATAGGTGGCTGGCGACGGAGCGCCGGAGAACGGCGGCCGGTGTTGTGAACAGTAACGGTCAGCAGGTATACATGGTAGATTGGGGCTGTTTTGAGGAGATTCTCAGCCTCACGGGCCAAGACAATGATGGCAAAGGCTAGGGGACTCACCTACGGTCGAGGGTGGTCGTCGGGACGGGCTGGGGGTGGCGGAGAACTGCCGAAGGCGGCGGAACAACGGTCGGACAGAATCGGCTAAAACAGGGGAATCGCGTGGCTGGAACAAGGGAGCGGTTTAAGGCCATTTATGGGCTCTACGCGCGGCGGCGAGCTACCACGAGCTCAGGGTCACCAAAGAGAGGTTCAGGGAGGTCGTCGGAGGTAGCGATGACGTCGGGTTCGGCCGGGTTCGAAGAAAACCCGAACCAAACTCGAAAACAGGGCATCGAGGGTTTTAGGGCTAGTCGCGGCGGCTCTGGTGGTCGATGGCCGGTGCAATCAGGTCGGGGTGGTCGAGAGGGGGCTGGTGGCATAGTTATCAAGGCGACAAGGCGTTCTCGGATGCCCAAGGCGTCCTGTCGCCTTGCCGGTTCACTTCAAAGCGGGCACCTTGGACGCCTAGGCGACGCCTTGTTGACGCCTTGGGCGCTTAGGGGGCGCCTTGGACATTTCTGACAAGCGATCACGCTGGTCGAGGCTGCAGGTGGCCGAGCGGCGCGACAACATGCCGTAACGCTGCTGGGAAGAGGAGTTTCTGGGCTGTGAGCTTCGGATCTAGAGTTACCGGGTTTGTTGAACATGGCTGGGTGGTCCTAGGTTTGGGTCTATAGAGCGTCGGGGCTTGTGGCGGGTTGTGGAATCCCCTGGTGACGCAGCGTCGAGGCTTAACGGCAATGGACAACGGGTGAATCTGGCGACTGGTGGCTGGCGGGCGACCATCGCAAGCTCAGCCGCTGCTAAACAACGACGACGGAGGCTGGACAGCAACGACTCGTGGGGTCGATGGAGCTCGACAGCAAAGGATGAGGCGCGACCAGTGATGGATCTCGGGTCGCGGCTGAACGAGGAGCGAAGGAGAGGCAGAGATGTGGTGGCCAAACATTTGGTGTCCGTCGGACGAGGCTAGTTCGCTCGCGCAGAACAGAAGTAAAAGTTACATAACATATAAGGAAGAAGAAGAAGTGAAGAAGAAGAAGATGATGAGGAGAGGAAGTCTTCGCCTAGTCTACGGCATAAATAGAACTTGGGGAGCAGGTTGGGGTGATGCAAGCAATGACCTCACATGAGGGATGGCTGATTTGATGGAAAAAAGCTGGCGGGTCCACAAATAATTTAAACTTCACTATTCTTGTCTTAAGCTAATAAAATCTAGGATATTTTGATAAATTGGCAATCAACCTAATAGTTCGGGGGTGGGGCGGAGGGAGGAACAATGAAGATGAAGTGATGTTTGATGACATTATTAGAGTTACCAGTTATATGTTTGAGACATTTCTTTATATTTGAAACTTATTTAGTAGAGCATGTTAGACTATTTTGAAATTATTGAACTCAAAGTTACTTAATCTCGATTACCTACTTCATTTTATGATTATTATTTGTCTTAAATATATTTGATAGTTATTTATTTGAATCATGAATGTATTTTTTGAAGAATAAATATAAAATATACAATTTTATATATATATTTAAAATTTTACCTATAGTATCACCTTATCGCCTTGCAGACGACTAAGCGGGCACCTAATCTCTTAGGCATTTTAGAAGCCTCTGTTCGCCTTGTCGCCTTAACAACTATGGCTAGTGGACGTCGGTGTGGTGGTGGTAGGCAGTGGCGACGCCGTATGAGGCCGGAGGAGGAGTTGGAAGCTCTCGGGTTCCAAGGGAGCAGAACATGGGGTGGCTTTCGGGGGTGTTTCATAGCTGTCCGGCGGCTAACGACGGCCGGGACTGGGTCGACGGTGGTGGAGACGTCGTGGGGGTTGGAGGTGGCTCGGCAAACTAGCAAGGAAGGAGGAGGAGCTCGGCTGGAAGTAGTCCACCGAAGAAGAAGAAGAAGCAGCAGCCCACATGAGGAAGAAGAGAGAGAGAAGAGAGGAGGGCACAGCTGATGGGAGGGAGTGTGATGGGAGGTGGGGTCCACAAAGACTTTTTGCCCAATTTTCATCTCTTATGCTTGAATAATTGAGGGGTATTTTGGTATTTTGGCATTTTAGGATAGAACGAAATTTGATACACTGGACGAGAGTGAAATTTTGGTAATTTCGCAAGCTAGGCTCGGTTGGGATTAGGCTAGGGCGTGAGGACTGAAATCCCAATTCGCGACGGCTAAGAATTCGAAACCTAATCTAAAATAACCGAAGCTTCAGAATTGGTCCAATTATCGTCTCTTCAGTCCTTACAGTCCAAAATATTCCACAGACTGAAATTCAATATTAATCCATTTTATTGAATTCAGGTACTTTGCATAAGTCGAATTTCCAGAGCGTCACAAAGAAGGGGGGAAATTGTCCAAAAAGTGCTCGACATATTGCATTTTGGCCAAGTCAATCCTAAATCTTTTGATACTTTGTCATGAGTCCATTCGGCTAATTTTTAACCAGAAATCAGTGAGTTGAAAACCGGTGGTGCCGCGTAAGACGGTCGACGTTGACGGTGGATAGTTTTTAAACTTTTTATTCTTTTACTTTCTTTTCCTTTTTTTTCTCTATCAAGTCCGGTGAGGGCTCGTGACCCTCGCTGGCCACTAGGTGAGGGCCGAGACCCTCACCAGCTTTGGCCTAAAAATTGAAAAAGAATAGAAGAAAGAAAACTCAATTTTTTTATTATAAAAAAAATTATCCACGTTGGTGCCGGCCTTGTCATGTAGAACATTAGAAGTCGCGTCAATGATTTCCTGCTAAATTTGGCCGGATGAACTCAATTGGCAAAGTGTCGAAAGGTTTATGACTAAATTGATCAAAGTTCAATAGGTTTAGAACCTTTTGGACAATTTCCTCCTGAAAATGTTGAAAGCTTTGAGCTATCTAAGGCTTTATTCAAAGTAAGTAAAAATTCTAGAGACTAAGATATATTGATCTACTTCAACTTTTGACTTGGTTATTTGATGTTTGCTAACTTAGATTGAATTTTGATGTTGTGTGAGCAAAGTTTCAATAATGGTATTGTGATTTCTTGACTTGTATTAATCAGTATTACATGTCTAGAAAGTGCTATATGGACTACCACGAGATTTGATATCATTTTGGATGAAAAAAATTGATTTTTTCTAATTTTGCTCTTTAGATGAGTTTTAGAGAATCAGAACACATTTGATAGTTGCACAAAATTTTTGTTCTTATGATAAAAAATATTTAATAACTGCATAGAATTTATGTACTCAAAAATAATTTTCTTCCCAATTTTTTTCGTTTGAGTCAAATAATTACGTATTGTCACTACAAAATCAACCTATATAACATTACTAAGGGTGTGTTTATTTTGGGGAAAGTATTTTCAGGGAAAGTGTTTTCTAGACTTTCGTCCTTTTGGTTCGCGAAAAATGATTTTGTCAATGAAAAATACTTTCCAGTCAATAAAGATTTTATTCATTAAAATAAGAAAGTGAATTCCCAAAAATAAAAAGGTGAAAACACTTTCCCAAAAATTTGAGTCTCACTTTCTTTGAAAACGGGATTGGGGCCGAGGCCGGAGACCCTGGCCGGGGCTGGCGATTGAGACCAGGGCCGGCGATCGAGGCCGGGGACCTAGACCGAGGGCCGGCAACCAGGGCCGAGGATCAGGGCCAGGACCGGGGTCGGGGCCAGGGATCTGGACCGGGGCAGGGACCGGTGACAGGGGCCGGGGCCGGGGCGTCAACCAGTGCCGGGGCAGAGGCCTGCGCCGGGGCCGATATCAGGGCCGAGGACCGGGGCAAGGGATTTGGATCCGGGCTGGTGACCGGGGTCGACGATAGGGACCGGGGCTGGGACGGAAGATCGAGGCCGGCGACGGGGGCCGGGGATTGGGACCAGGGCCGATGTCGACCTAGGCCGGGGGCTGGGGAACCGGAACCGAGCCTAGGCCGGGGTCGGGAACCGGAACTAGGGCCGGCGATCGGGGCTGGAGACCGGTGTTGGGGCCAGGGATCGGGATCAGGGCCTGGACCAGCGACCAGGGCCGGGGCCGGCAACCCGGACGGGGGTCTGGGCCGGTAGCCGGGGTTGAGGACCTGAGATCAGGACCGGAGGCTGGGGCCGGCGATTAGGGATCGAGATCGGGGCCTGGGATCGGAACCAGGGCAGACGATCGGGACCAAGGTCGGGACTGGCGACGGGGGTCGTGGCCGAAACTGGCAACCGGGGCTGGGACCGAGGATCGGAGCCGAGGCCGAGGACCATGGCCGGGGCTCGAGACCGAGGAAATGGGCCGGGGCCGGGACCAAACAAAGGAAAACAAATCGTTTTCCAAATGAGAAACAAACATCGAAAAATATTTTCGGTAACATATTACCAAATAAATGAAAACAAATCATTTATCGAGAAAATGATTTCCAGAAAATCACTTTCCAGAAAATGAATTCCCGAAAATCACTTTTCTTGAAACAAACACACCCTAATAAAGTAAACACATATCATGGATAATCCATAGTTAGTATATTTATTTCGTGGAGCATAAAGACATATGTGTTGACACCTAAATTTTAATCAATTTTTTTTCCTTTATTTTTCGAAAATTCATAGAAAATCCATAAAAAGCTGAAAAATTACAAAATCAACTTTGGTAGCCTTGGCCAAGCTAAAGGGACCATTTTGGATAAAAAATATTTTTTCATATTTTTCATATTTTTTATTATTATTGTTTTCGAAAAATATAAAAATAAAAAGAAAATAAAAAAAAGTAGTATTCGAGGTCACAAAAATATATACAAATAGTCGGTATTTTTATTTTTAATTTTCTTTACTTTAGGACCTCATAAAATAGTAAAATTCAGGTTCGATTTTAGGTGTTCTCTGATCACCATAAAATTGAATTTGGCAAAAATATTAATAATAATTAAAAGGAAAAGGAGTGAAAACATCATCATTTAAAAGGAAAAGGGGACTAATCATTTTGTCTTCGCTTTTGATTATTTTATTATTATTTTTACTTTTTAGTATTTTATTATATTATTATTATATTATTTTTTATTATTATTTTATTTTTATTATTATTTTACTTTTCCCCCCTCCCCCTCATCATCCGTCGCCTCCTCTTCTTCCTTCTTCTTTCTTCTTCTTCTTTTTCTTCTTCCTCCTCTTCTTCTTCGGCTTCCTCGCGGGCGTCTTCTTCTTCTTCCTTTCTTTCCTTTTTCTTGGTGGACGCCAAAAAATGGAATCCCCACCTTCCGCCGTCGTCGCTAGCCGTCGTACCTCAAAGCCGCCGTGAACAACCCAAGACCCGCGGCCTCCACCCGTTTCGGAGTTTAGGTCGGGTTTGTTTCGGATCGGGCCAAATCCGTCATCGCCAAAGCGCGCTATCGCCTCCGGCGACCGCCCCGGAGTCCTACCTCCTCCCTCGGAGCTTGTGGAGCCTACACGCCGCTGGTGGAGCCCAAAAACAGCCTCGGGTCACCACCCCGTCGTCGGAACGTGTCCGGACGTGTCGGAGCGTGTCGGAGCGTGTCGGAGCGTGTCCAGACGTGTCCGGGCGTGTCGGAGCGTGTCGGACGTGTCGGAGCGTGTCCGGACGTGTCCGGGCGTGTCGGAGCGTGTCGGACGTGTCGGAGCGTGTCGGACGTGTCGGAGCGTGTCGGAGCCGTGTCCGAGCCGTGTCGGAACAGTGCCTGAACAGTGTCCAATTTTTTAATTTTTTTAATTTTTTTTAATTTTTTTTTTTAATTTTTTTAGTCTTAATTTGTGAAATTGACTATCGACATTCTAATGGCGATCGACAGGTAACGGGCATGGAGATGGTCGTAGGCTGGGGCTGGGCGATTGAAGGCCGGTGTCCAATCCGGTATGTTTTACGTACCCGATCCGTACATCAAGGTTATTTTTCTAAAATGTCGCCATTATAGATTTGGTTTGCATGTATTTATCTCAGTTCAGTAGTTAGCTTATTTATCTGGTTGAGTGTTGTCTATTGCCAATGATATGTTTTTTGTTAAAATATTTTCTGAAAATATAAAAAAATATTAATAAATCAGAAAATGCCAAAAAAATGGAAAAATTAAAGAAAAACAAAAAAATTGAGAAGAATTGCAGAAAATTACTAAAAAAAATTCTAGAAAATTCCCAAGGCTGAAAATGATCAAAAGAAATTGATTGGTTGTCATTTTTCAGGATTTTCTCCCGTTTAATCCAAAACGACGGTTTTACCCCTCAAAGGGTAAATCGTCTTTGATATTCCGATGAATTGTGGAAATTGCTTAGAATTTGGCGATGAGCCAGATAGGTGGCTAAACCTTATGTCTAGGATTTCCACATTTCATTCTCATTTTTAGAAAATGACGATTTTACCCTTCGAATGGTAAATCGGTTTCTAAAATTCCAGAAAATCATGAAAATTGCAACAAAAAAAAATAGGAAATGGGTCAATTGAGTGACCAAACCTATTTTTGATATTGTTTTACTCCGAATTCATTCCGAAATGATGATTTTTCCTTTTTTGGGTAAATCGTCCCTTTTGTCTCAAAATTACGACTTTACCCCTTATGGGTAAAATCATGTCTAAATCATTCCTAAGCTTGATTGATACTTATTTAGGTTAATAGAGCCTTCTTATGAGTGTCATGTTGATTTGATGTGTTTATTTTGCATATTTGGATTCATTGATTTGTGCCTTTTATTATTGATTGTGATTGCCAGGATAGTCATTCCTATTTGCATGAATTCCTAGATTTATGATTCGTACTCCACTCATCTGCATGAAATCTTAGGTCAGAAAATTCAGTCAACTTAGGTACCGAAAGGGCGTCAACTCTGACAGTTGACGTAACTAAGTCCCCGAACCCATTTCTCTGGTTATCGCAGAATTGAATAGAAACTCCCGACTATTCAATAGGGTGGTCCAATCATACCCTCCAAAAAATGATTGGTGGCGACTCCATGGAATGCACACTTAACACATGTCACATAGACCACACTGAAGGTCGACTACGTATACCTCCGTTGCGATTTGGGTAACGGGCCTTGGGAGAGGCCCGCGTCCGACCAGACTGGACGGCCCATTAGCCCTCGAGAGCCCACGGCGAACCTCGAGAGGGTCGCGACAATATGCAAGATCCTTAAGAAAGAAAGTAAACTCAATAGACAATTTGCACTTGAATTTTTTACATGAATTTACACAAACATTTTTTTATTTAACCAAACCCATACCCGATGTGACGCCCTGAAAATTCACCCTCTGTAAAGTGACTGAATTCAACAAAATGGATGTGACATTCTGAATTCCGACCCCTTCGAGACTAATGACATGGAATGGGGTCTCGAAATGGGATATTGGACGATGAGGAATCCTAACATTTGAAAGGTATTGGACGTCGCATCATCGAAAGTAATTTAAATTGAAAAAGTGAAATTTCGGATGGAAAGTGCAAAATTACCTTGCCTTGTCTTAAGAAAAAATGAATGACATTTTGGTCATTTGGACCCTTCCTCTAGCTGCCGAAAATTTTGTCAAAGGAAGTCAACGAGAAGCTTTGATATTTATGAGAGCAAGACGAGTGTCATTCAAGGGGTGTTTAGCATTTAAATCTCACTCACAACTACCATTCCACTCTCTTTGACCAAATAATTGGTGGAAGCCTTCTTCTTCCTCTTCTTCATCTTGCACTACCACTTCTCTCTCCTCTCTCTCTCTCTCTATCTCTCTCTCTCTCTCCATTTCTTCTTTTTTCTTCTTCTTTTCTCTTGGCCGAGACAGCTCCAACCCGACCAGTTCTGCCCATCCACTTCGATGCTCACGACCGCTATCTTCAACGACTCCCTGACCGTGTGCCTACCACCAAAACATTCCTCATCTTCTCCTCTACACATCCCCGGTGGTAGATCGTCCATTGGTGATCCCAAACTCCCCGTCCAGCCCCAAACAGAAAAGTGGACAGAATCTGAGCAAGTTGAGGTAAAGCCTTTGTTCTTCCTCTTTGAGACTTCGATTGGCTTCAAACTTTCTGTGGGATCTTCATAACACGTAGTACTCAAGTTGGCTGAGCTGTGATTGCATGTTTGTTCGAGATTTGGGATGTTTTCATGGCTGATTTAAGATAGTTTCTTGAAGTCAATTTTTGGCCGTTTGAGGAGCTAGAGGGACCGAGTTGTTTAAAGACCCTCAAGACGTTATTTTGCTTTGAAATCTTCGATGAGTTTCTTAGACTTGTAGAACAATATTTTATCAAGTTGATTTTGTGATGAAGTGAAGTTTAGAAGTGAAATTGTGGGTCGTTATGCGTGAAACAGTGAAGACCGAATCTGCCCTGTGTTGTGGCTGAGTGAACCGAACACTTTGAGGCTTAGGAAAGGTGTCACCTTGCTATTAATTTATCATTAAGGCACCTTAGGTTGTTAATTGATATGTTATTGAAGTATTGGCGCAATGGAATTGAGAATCGAATGAGCTTTGATGTGAAATTAGTGAAATTTTCCTAGGACCGTGCGTGACCCCTGTTGTGGTCGTGAGCTTGCTGAGTTAGTTGGTTCGTTTGGATTGAAATTTTGCTAGTTCGATCAAAGGATAAGTGTTCCTTAAACCTTTACTTGAAAGTTAGGACACTACTGGATGAATTGAGTTGATGAATTACTTGATTAATGAATTCTATGAGTTAAATGGCAAAATATGATTTCGGTTGTGATGAGAATTGGCATGGTTGTGTGAAATTTCCAGTGTAATTGCCTATTGTGAAATGAGATGGCCAGAGTGCCTATTGTGAAATGAAATGGCTATAGTGCCCTATGAGATTGAAATGGCGATAGTGCCCTATTGTGATTGCATGGCCAGAGTGCCCTTATGCAGATGAAATGACCAGAGCGCCCTATTGTGAAAGCATGGCCAGAGCGCCCTTATGCAAATGAAATGACCAGAGTGCCCTTATTTGATTTAAGTGGCCAAAGAACCCTTGAGAAACACATCGCGGCTAGGGAGCCCTTGGCGATGAGAAGATGTGATACCTTTGAAATAATTTCTGAAGTCATGAATTCATCTTGTGCTAGTGTGATAAGCTTGGTCTCATGGTGTTACGAATGTTTGACTGTGATATTTGTTCATGCCAATCATGTTTTAGTGTTCTACGTTTGAATGCCATGTGCTATTGTCTGGATGAACTTCTGCATTTTGCTTCATTGTTTAGTCTGGGGGACTAGCGATCTAGTCTGGGTTTAGGATTCACTTGCTAAGATTTATATCTCACCCTGTTGGGGATTAACATTTTTAGGTCCTTGACGATGGAAACACAAGCTTGATGAGGATGAACTTGAGGAAGTAATTGGTTGGATGGATGTAAAACCTTTTGTGGCATTAGGGATAATACTTTGCTTTGTGGATTTAGAATCAAACCATGGGTTTTTGACTATTGCAATCTGATGAGGTGTATTATATGAATTCGAGGAGTGTACTTGGGTTCCGTCCTAAGTCTTTTCGTTTTTATTTATGATTGGAGTTGTGTTGTCGTTTCCGTTTGTCCATAAAATTTGTATGGTTATTGAAAGTTGTGGCTGAAAGATCCTGAGATACTATTGAAGAGAAGAACGGCCTAGTGGGATGTGCGCATCCGCAGGTTCGGGGCGTGACAATGGCTATTATTGAATTTCATTCTGTAAAATATTTTGGAGCGTAAGGAATTAAGTGACGATTATTGGACGATTCCTGAAGCGTCGGTCAGATTATATTAGATTTTGAAAATCTTAGTCGCCACGAACTAGGATCGAAATCCTCGCACCCAAACCTAATCTTGATCGAGCCTATCCTATGAAAATACCAATTTACCTCTCCGTTAGTGGAGCAAAAAATTCGTTCAATCCTAAATTATTGAATTACTAGTTTGCCCCTCAATAATTCAATACAAGCCAAAAATAATTCAAACCCTCAAGTGGGCCCCACCTACTTCTCTTCCCCATGCAATGTTACTTCCCTACCAACCAATCAACTCCCTCTCTCACATCATTCTCTCTCTCTCTCTCTCTCTCTCTCTCTCTCTCTCTCTCTCTCTCTCTCTCCTCCTTCCCTCTCTCTCTCTATCTCTCTACTCATTTCCCCCTCGCAAAGAATGCCTTGGCCGAGACGACTCCTCATCGTCTGGCCACCTTGCTCGACACCATCACAAGCACGACCCTTAGACCACCTCGCCGCTCCTCCGCCACCCCGTCGCCACCGTCCCGATCGCTCAAGCCACCAGAGAGCCATTGAGACAGCCGCGCAGACCCTGCCTGTTTTATCGTCACCTTCGGCTTCCTCGTCGGCGAACCCTTGACGCAGCCGCCAACCGCCACCAACCACCACCGCAACCTCCATCCGACCACCAGACCTCCGTCCGACCGCCGCGTGCCTCTCCTGAGCCGTCAGACAGCCTGAGAACCCCCGACGGCCCCATCTACCCTGTTTCGGAGCCGTGAGTCAACCAAGCCACGTCGGTTCTTGTCGCCGCTCCCGACCATCCTCCACCTCGTCGCCCTCCCTCCTACCCCTAGACCGCCGCTCGACTGTCAATAACAGCTGCAAAGCCGTCGAGCAGCCACGGAAGCCCGATGACCCTTGTTCGGCCCGCCTGCCCTATTCATGGTCCCGAAGCTGCTCCATCGTCCTTCGTCACCTTTTGCCGCACATTGACCACTCCCAACGATCGTCCTCGACCACCAATCGTCAACCAAGCCCGTTAGTCGCCGTCTAATGCTCGTTGAGCCGTGTTACAGCCCGATCCAGCATGCCTTGTTTTTCGCGTTGCCTTTGCCCGCCGCTGGTCGCGGCTGTTACGTCGCCTCCGACCACCGTGGCCGCTATTCCTCAACTCCCTCGACACCTCACTGGCCTAGCTCAACCCTTTCCTTCTTGCACCTCCCAAAACCCCACAAATCAGCCCCCAACGCCGCGAAACTCTATTCCCGAGACCCTATTCTATTTTGGTCGGCCCGTGCCGAGCTGTTCAGTTTGTTTCGACCACCTCCAGCCACCAATCACCTTCCCAACGCCGCGAAACTCTATTCCCGAGACCTTATTCTATTTTGGTCGGCCCGTGCCGAGCTGTTCAGTTTGTTTCGACCACCTCCAGCCACCAACCACCTTCCCCGAGTCCGTGCCGCTGTCCCGGAGTGTCGCCGCCTCCCTCAGACCTCACTTGCCCAAACCTTGGAGCCTAGAGTTCGAGTTGGCAGTTAGTCACTGAGGACCGAGCCGAGCCGAGCCGAGTTCACCGCCGCCCGTGCCGAGACTGCCCGAGCTAGTTAATTTATGAGTCAATCTCTAATCCTTGGTTAGGACACTAATTGCATCTGGGATTAGCCGATTAGTCGGTAGGGTGTTTAAGTAGTGAAATCACAATCGATTTAGATAGAAATCGGATTTAAGATAAATGATCGAGATTGATTAAGTTAGTCAGATTAGTTTAGGGTGTATGTCGCTAATTGGTCGCTAGATTGGATTGATTGATTGATTGGGCAATTGATTGTCGTTGTTTGATCGCGAGCGAGTAATAGTTCATAACCGAGCGATCGATCGATAATTTAAGAGAATTGGGATTAATTATTATCATTTGATTAATTGGATTGCTTAATCGATCGTGTATCCGATTACTTGATTGAGTGTAGTGATTGATTGTCATGTGTTATGGCTGAGAATCTGTGTGTTTCATCGTCCGTGTCAAGCACAAGCCTAGTTGTGAAATTGTGCATTCATATGACCTGTGTGGAATCAAACTGCATCATTTAGCATGAAAACGACCTTGGGTCGAGTCTTTGAGCACGTATGTATGAGCATTCGGCCTTAATCAAAGATGATAAAACTTATTGGTTGTCGGATGTGATTTTTGGTCATATGATGAGACGATGAGACTCCTGACAAGATTGTACCGTGATGATCAGAAAGATACGACTTGTTAAATGCACGTCAATATGTGATGCCAGGTTGATTGGATGCCGATCGCAGCTTATGACGGACCGACGCTCCTTGCAGGAATGTCTATTAGGTTGTGCCGTGACGAACGAAAGTACACTGGCCTAGTGGTTGCTGCCTGGCACCGCCAGAAGAGTACTACCTGATAAGTGTACTATACACCAATTGACCAGTGTGCCGAGCTGACAAGTCTATTTCCTAACGAATGGATTTCGTGTGGTGTCCTGTGTGTGCAAGCTTATGTGATGCCTTGCCTTGATTTGGTTGATTGACTGTCATGTCATGTTTGCATCGCATTTCGTGTAGCTTCTTGGCGGGTAAGTTGCATGTGGCTGAGATATTTGTTATGATGATATGTCATGTCTGTCAGTTAGGATATTCTGGACAAATCAACATCTTAGCCGGGTTTAGGCATTGATTCACTAAGATTTATTTCTCATCCCGTTATGGAAACCATTTTCAAGTCCCAAGTGACGGAGTCTCATGGATGCTAAGGCATGGCTGTTGGAGTAGCCTTTTTGGAGTAAATGTGGACTTAACTCTACCTCGACCCTTTTGTCTCTTTTGAAGTCTTAGAGAGTCGCTTCTAAGAGTGGGGTTGTATGTTGTTAGCTCTACAGGGTTAATTAATATCTGCCATGATTACTGAGATGAATTCTCTTTTACTGATTTGACCGAATGTATGCTCATGCTTTTCTATTTCATGTTGATCTTGTTGTTTGGCAGTAAACTGTTTCCGCATGCGTAGTTTGTTATAGGTCGATAAGTGTGCTTGGGACGCAGTCCTTGTGACCTGAGGCGATTTGGTAGGGATGACGCGGGTCCGAGAGTCGGGGCGTGACACCCGATCCTTATTTGTTAAACACGTATATATTTAACAAAATCATGGCATATTTATTTCTTATAATTCGTTAAGAAAAATGATATTGCTATAGCCCTTTCTTGCAATTTCAATCTATTGAATTTTTTTAAAAATAAATTCAAAAAATTTAAATTAAAGTATATTTTATTTTTTAAAAAAGGTATTTTTATGTTCAATTATTTTTTCCCTTTTTCTCCGGTGAGCGGCGGCAGCCTGTGAAGGATGATGGCGATCAGCGACGAATTGCGGCGGACGGAACAAAGTAAGAGCTTGATCTTGTTTCTCAGAAGTGATTATGGAACAAACAATCAACTTTTTTTTTTAAATTCTTGTTTCTCCTCTAAATATCTCCCAGGAACAGAATCTTAATATTTTAGAATCAGGAACATTCATGTTACCAAATAAGATTATCATTTTTTTCCTGTTCCTAGAGAATTTTAAAATCATAACAATTTATGTTACCAAACAGGTTTTTCATCTTTTTCTGCTATGGCAATCAGAATCAGAGAATCAGAATCGTTGCCAAACAGGCCCTAAGTGACCCCGACCCCTTCCCATGACTTGTACTCCACACTGTTTAATTTCTTTAGAGCGATTGTAGTATATAAGGATGACTTAATATCTATGCACGAAGGCACATATAAAATAGGTGAAAGCGGATAATCTTGACTTAATCTATCATGTCCATAAAAAAAAAAGGCAGAATATAATGTAAAATAACGAAAATTATTCAAGGAAAGACCACGTGTCGCTCATAAAGCTATGGGGGCGTCGCAATCCACCAAGCCTGTCCCAAACATGCCTTCCCGAGCTTGTGCAATTAGTAGAGAGTAGAATACTTTATTACGTGCGCATTCGAATTAGGGGTGTGAAAACTAGACCGGACCGGTTTGGATCGGTCGGACCGGCCGGGTTGGTCCGATCCTTGAGGTTGGCGATCTGGTCCCCGGTCCCAATAAATGGGACCGGTGACTAGGTGGTCCGGTCCCCGGTTCTATGGTTTGGGACCGGACCGCCAATATTTTTTTTTAAATAATCTACATTTAGAGTTAACCTAATTTTAACATTATGAGAAGTCCCGTGAATCTCATCTCACACCTCTTGAGTTTAGTGGTGTCATTGTATGTATTATTTAGCAATTTGATTTTTGATATTATTTTGGGATAAAACCATGTCTTAATTGATGATAAGATTTGTTCCTTATGATGGACACATGCACGAAGAATAAGCACGCACGTGCATGAGGACAGAAACTCGAGTCATTATGCAGATTTAAGAAATCTATTTTTTTCACAACTAAAAATAAAAAAGAAATAAATAAAATCCGAGTTCGGTTCCATCGCCCACTTGAGTTCAGCGGGCCACATGCGAGCGTCGATTACGAGCATAAAAGATCACGTGAAGCCTTTAAGGCCGGATCGAACACACGTTGGGTGCCCCTAGCATTTACGTGGTTGTCTTGCCGTCGTAAGTTGATTATAGATTGTAAATTAACATTTTATTGTAATTTTTAAGGACTAGATTTTTATAAGTAGATAGAGTTAGCAGTCTTATTGGGCCCGGACCTGGATCGGCTCAAATCGGGATCGGCCCGAACCGCCGGTCCTGGTCCGGCCCGTGGTCCCGAAAATATGGGGGCCGGGACTATTGGTCCGGTCCCCGGTTCCATGCCAGGACAGGATCGGTCCGGCCCGGCCCGGACCATGCACACCCCTAATTCGAATAATAACGTGATTGAAGAAAAATGAATTCTTGAAACTACACGTACGAAACTCGAAAAATATGTTTAGAACCTGTTGAATTACTGATCGAAAAGAGTACGTTACGCAGCGGAACGTACCTTGATTTCTACAGATTAACTACTACGATGCAGCCTTGCGAGAGAGAGAGAGAGAGAGAGAGAGAGAGAGAGAGAGAGAGAGAGAGAGAGAGAGAGAGAGAGAGAGTCCTTCCTTGAACACGATGGGGAGAGGCACAACATCGTCGTCCATTTTTTCTCTGTAACGACCGAACAACGCAAGAACGCTTTTTTTTTAATCATAAAACCCATACGAGGTAATTTCAAATTTTGAAACGTAAGCTCGTCGTCTTTGTCAAACGGAAAATCTTTCGTTGTTCTGAGAACACTATGTAATATTTTCTCCCGTTACTAACTTACTGTCAATGAAGCAGTTTGATAAACCGAACGTGATAAATTTACCCTTCGTCAAACCATTAATATCCTGATTAAATTGTTGACATGGTGTGACGCCCTGGAAATCCGACTATGGTAAAGTGCCTGAATTCAGTAAAATAGATTATTATCGAATTTCAGTCGTTAAAATATATTGGATCGTAGGGACTGATGAGACGAGAATTGGACGAGTTCTAAGGTTTTAGTCGGTTTAGATTAGGTTTCGAATTCTTAGTCGCTTCAAATTAGGATTTCAATCCTCGCGACCCGAGCCTAATTCTAATCGCGTCTAGCCTGTGAAATTACCAAAATACCCTTCGTCCGTTGTAGCGAAAATTCGTTTCAGTCCCGAATCGCCAAATGACTGTTTTGCCCTTAGATATTTGCATATAAGACAAAAGTCTCAAAAGACTTCATGGTGGCCCACCAAAACTCCCATCAGCCATTTTCTCACGTTTCTTTCTCTCTTCTCTCTCTCTTATTTCTGTTGCTTCTTATTCTTCTTCCTGGGTTGCGAACGACACACCCCCACCGAACACCCATCAACCTCTTCCTCTTGGGTTTTTGTCGCCGGCCACCATATCTCTGGCCACCATCACCTTCAGCGGGCCTTGCCGTCACCTTTGATCGCTACTGTTTACAGCCACCGTCGCCGTTCGCCGGAGCTCCTGTAGCCGACCACCTGTCCCGGCAACCATACAGAGCTGGTCGGATGCTGGTCGCAATGGAGGTTGGACCGACGCCCCGTATAGGGATGCCTATCGCGCGTGCCGTGCAACGGGTGCACTAGATACACCGCGTGTAGTAGCCGTTGCCGAGAGTAAAGGAACGTAGCCCGGTTCTACCGGTAGAGCGCTGGATAGCACTGAGGTGTTAGATCGCGTTATTTGTGAGAGTCGAATCACGCCCCTTTTTCGCATTGATCCTCTCATGTGCCGGCGGCACGATCATCGTTAATAAATGGACTTGTGTGATGTCCTGTGCATACTTGTGGATGTTATATTGAGTGATTGACTGAATGACTGTTGAGTCGAGTCAAGCATTGCATTGTGTGTGGCTTAAGGCTAGTAAGTATGCATGTGAATGATCATTGTGTCATGGCTGTACTTGGATACTATAGGTGGTGTTATAATGTGTAATATCCCTGTTAGGATGTCCTCGGTGAATCAGTCTCCTAACCGAGCTTAGGATTGATTCACTGAGATTTATTCCCACCCCGTCGTAGGATAACAATTTCAGGTCCCTTCTAACGGAGCTTTGTGGATGCCAAGGATTGGCTGTTGGAGTAGTCTGTTGAAGTAAATGGGAAGTTGACCTCACTTGACCGAGTGACCCTTTTGAGGTCTTGTCTAGTCGCCCCGAAGTATGGGGTTGTGTATGTACGTTAGTAATAATAAGATCTAGACTCATCTGCTTATGATGGATGTTCTGTGATTGTATTTTTGTGAATGACGGTTGTGACTACCTGCTGTTCTATCCCATGTGAATCTTTGTCAGGGAGTTAAAACGTTTCCGCATGCGTGGTTAAGTGGTAGGTCGATAGTGTGCCTGGGACGCTATCTTTATGACCTCGTGGCGATTTGGCGAGGGATGTCGCGGGCTCGAGAGTCGGGGCGTGACATCCCCGTTCATGGTGGTATCAGAGCAAGGTCAGCCTGATCCATCTGGTCATTGGCTTGGAGCGATAAGAAGCGTTGGGGTTTGGGATAGTTAGTAGGATCATAAGTTTTTGCATGTGCTTGTTATCTATGTTTTTTTACTGACGGTTGGTAATCTCATTACGTGTTGCCTGGGGTGGACAGGACTCCGTAAGTTACCTGTGTAATGAGTGACCGTAATGAGATGATGTTTAGTGGAAGGATAGCTCGAGAAGATCCCAGAGTAGAAGGGATCCAGCAGGCATTGGAAATTTTGAGAGCTGTAGTTGGGCAGCAGATGGGTAGTCCAGCTAATGCTACTGCCGTTTCGCGTGAAGACTCAGTGGCTGAAAATGAGAATGGTACGCAACCAATACTCGAGTTGATGGAAAGGTTTTTAGACCTAGAACCGCCGAAGTTTGAAGAAGTAGGAGATCCAGAGGCTGCAATCTGGTGGATTTTAGAAATAGAGAAGGCATTCGCTCTGCCGAGATGCTCCGAAGAGGATAAGGTGTTGTTAGCCGTTTACCAACTTCAAGGTGACGCTAATGCATGGTGGAAAGTCGTACAAGAAAAGATATTCCCCGAAGGTATGGTCCCTGTGTGGGATGCCTTCGTTGAAGCCTTCTATGGCAAGTACTTTTTGGACTGTAGGCGACTGAAAAAGATGGTTGAATTCCTACAGCTTCGACAAAACCATATGACGGTAGAGCAATATGAGGTGAAATTCACTGAACTGTCAAAGTATGCACCATGAGTAACTGGTGATTCGGTGACTAGGATAAGAAGATTTCGTGAAGGATTGAGACCTGAGGTTAAGGAGCAACTGGTGCCGCTGAATTTTAAGAGTTTTGGCGAATTGTATGAAATGGCCCAGTCTGTGGAGAAGAACATAGCCAAAAGGACAATCGCGTCTGGATCACGATTTGCACCTTCTTCTAGGGATAATCGTTGGTCAGAGAAGAGGCCCATGTATGTCAACAAGTATCACATCCCGTCTAACCGAAGAAGTACAATCAGAAAGCCGATGTTCCGCCAAAGTGAGAAATGTCGCTTGTGTCGCCGTAAACATGAGTTTGATTCGTGTCCGTATAGAGGTGGAGCATGCTTCGATTGTGGCCAGCTTAGCCACCAAGTAAAAGATTGCCCACTGAGAAATAAGACAGACCAAGCATCGCTGCCACAAGAAGGACAACATTGAGGAAATGTTCAACAGAACCACCGGAATTGACTCTACTGGGAGTAGGGCGACTTTTGGATGAAGATGTTCTAGTACTGGTTAGCAATAGTTAGTCGAGCTTGGAAAGACTTTTTGTAGATAAGACTTATGGATATGGGTTTGTAATAAGGCGACTGGTATTTTGAGGATTGCATAAGTTTGAAGTGTTGTTTTGCTTGGATTGTCTTAGCTGTTGTTTTTCTTTGGATCCTAATTAATGACTAGAGGAATATTCGTAGAGGAGCGAACATGAATTGTGAGATTTATCTCTAAGGTGTAATGAGACCCCAAAGATTCAGAAGGTACGTATTGATAAGGATCGATGTGAAGGCAAGTAACATGTGCCGAGTAGCGATGAAAATCTGTCTCTACAGGTGGTTAAAGTTGGATTTAAAAGTGAAAACACGTTTGGGGAGTGTGTTGTGGTATTTCGGGCGATAGACAGAAGATTGTGGATGAATCGAAATGTCATGCGCAAGTAAGACTCATGTGCCACGTCGAATTGGTGAAAGTCAGTTATGCCTCCGAATCTTGATAGGAGAAGGCCTTGTAGTATGTCAAAGGCAGTTTTGAGATGACTTGAGACCTGTATGGTTTAGTCGACTAGTAACTTAATGAGGTTATGGTGAAATGTACACTGCCTGAGGACTGTGATTAGATATGTGCATGGAACAAGGACGGTAAAGACTAACAAGGAAAGTTCGTAATGGCAGTATAAGGGTAGACGACATGGTAGGGTCGTCAGTTGATTGCATAGGCTATGGAGATTGGCGATACCCCTGAATAAGATTAAGATTGCGAGATGTGACAATTAAGGATGGATAGTTATCAGAGTAGCGCATCGGAAGCATCGTAGGGCCACATGATTTCTTTGAGTAATGATCATAATGGTCTTGCTTTTGGTAAAACAGAAAATCGATCGAAACTCACCTTAGTAGTTTCAGTGTTAGTCCGAATAGCTTGATGAGGCACCAAGATTCGAGATAAGGTTACTAAGGTATTGACAGGAAAATTGGTACAGCCAAGCTTATGGCAAAGAGTTAGCATATCGATAAGTCAAAGGGCAGCATTACAAGCCTAGTGGACTGCTGCTGTCATTGGGGATTCTAGAATAAAGGTGTGAGAAGATCCAATGGGTTCGTAATGAAACTTCCAAGAAATCAAGGGATATGTGACTCAGTTTGGAATGTAGTAAGCAGATTGACGATACATGTGCAGGTTTTATCAGTGTGAAGAGATTCAGTTTGGTATAAAAGTGATGCCCCAAGATCTAGAACCGACCCAAGCTTAAGACCCGGATTGTTCGCAAACAATGACTAAGAGTTGAGGAAGCCATCGAGAGTTTAGAGGTCGCCTTCGACGTGGATGATGGCCTGATTTACCAGTTGGCTGTGCTGATTGAGGTTCGACTGTGTGGCGATCTGAAATCAAGCATGGATCGATTTGGGTTGATCTCGCTCAGCTGTAAGTCAACCATAAAATCACCCTGAAGTCGACCAAGGATTGATTCGTGGCGTGATTTGCGAGCTGGCATTGATTGATCATTAGGATGGCCATGGACCTAGTAAGGGACGATTTGTACTAGAACCCCGTACCAGCCACACACTAGTCAAGGATTAGCTACCCTGGATTATGTGATGTGTTGCTGGAGAACTCCGGATCGAGTTGAACCAATCCTGCATCAACTTGAGTTGGTCATGAGAGGTGATCTTGACAGTGTTCAATAGTACTATCGGTTTGGGAACGGGTGATTCCAACCCTAAACCGGAATATTTGAAGTGGTCCTCAACTCGTCAGTCGCTTGTGAGCTGACCATGTTCGACAGAATGGATGGCCTGACTCTTAGTTGGATTTGACGTCTGAGTTCGGTAATTCTTCAGATGTTTCTAGAATTGACATGTGATAATTCCAGACCACAAGGAGTTCACGGATAAAAAGGTGAATCATAAGTTGACCTTCTTCATGTAAACAGAATGCCCAAATTGCCATTAGTGTTAGTCGTGATTGATATCTATGGATCAAGAGGAGAAGCAGCGTTAAACTCTGCTCATTGGAAGTAAGAAATAGTTAATCGATTTGTGGGGAATGGATAATTGCTACGGTTACTAGGACAATCAACAGTTGAATGGGACAGCAAGGTTAGATGGTCACAGTTGAGTTGAATCCTTAGGGTTGAATGGTTCAACCTGCTTAATCGAATTGTGGATATGGAATTGTGTCAGATTAGTAGTCAAGGATCGTAAGTTTGAATCTTACTTGGGTTTGATGGTCGTTACGGGATTTCGGTGTACAGAGTGGAGGTAATGAGTGATTTGAAATAAGCATGGTATAAATTTTGGAAAGACGAGACTGCAGTTCAATGTGATCTATCATTCGAAGACGGATGGCCAGTTTGAAAGGACGATTTAGACTTTGGAGTACATGTTTAAGGCATAGATTTGGATTTCAAGAGTAATTAGGAGGAACTGTTGCACCTAGTGAAGTTGCCTAAATAATAGATATTAGCAAAGCATTATGGTAGTGCTTTTCGAGGCATTGTTTGGTAAAGCGTTGTCGCGACCCTCTTGAGGTTCGCCGTGGGCTCTCGAGGGCTAATGGGCCGTCCAGTCTGGTCGGACGCGGGCCTCTCCCAAGGCCCGTTACCCAAATCGCAACGGAGGTATGCGTAGTCGACCTTCAGTGTGGTCTAGTGATATGTGCTAAGTGTGCATGCCATGGAGTCGCCACCAATCATTTTTTTTGGAGGGTATGATTGGACCACCCTATTGAATAGTTGGGAGTTTATATTCAATTCTACGATAACCAAAGAAATGGGTTGGGGACTTAGTTACGTCAACTGTCAGAGTTGACGCCATTTCGGTACCTAAGTTGACTGAATTTTCTGACCTAAGATTTCATGCAGATGAGTGGAGTACGAATCCTAAATCTAGGAATTCATGCAAATAGGAATGACTATCCTAGCAATCACAATCAATAATAAAATGCGCAAATCAATGAATCTAAATATGCAAAATAAACACATCAAATCAACATGACACTCCTAATAAGGCTCTATTAGCCTAAATAAGTATCAATCAAGCTTAGGAATGATTTAGACATGACTTTACCCATAAGGGGTAAAGTCGTAATTTTGAGACAAAAGGGACGATTTACCCAAAAAGGGCAAAATCATCATTTCGGAATGAATTCGGAGTAAAACAATGTCAAAAATAGGTTTGGTCACTCAATTGACCCATTTCCTATTTTTTTGCAATTTTCATGATTTTCTGGAATTTTAGAAACCGATTTACCATTCGAAGGGTAAAATCGTCATTTTCTAAAAATGGGAATGAAATGTGGAAATCTTAGACATAAGGTTTAGTCACCTATCTGACCCATCGCCAAATTCTAAGCAATTTCCACAATTCATCGGAATATCAAAGACGATTTACCCTTTGAGGGGTGAAATCGTCATTTTGGATTAAAGGGGAGAAAATCCCAAAAAATGAAAACAAATCAATTTTTTGTCATTTTCAGCCTTGGGAATTTTCTAGAATTTTTTTAGGAATTTTCTGTAATTTTTCTCAATTTTTTTGAGTTTTTCTTTAATTTTCCATTTTTATGATTTTTAATGATTTTTCGAAATTTCTGAAAATAAAATCCATCTGACTTTCCTCAGCTCGCCACGTGGTGTCTCTGTGACCATCAGATCATTTTTAATTTTATAAATCTGAAATTTATTTTTTTTAATATTAAAAATATAGTTTTTTTTTAATCGCCGAATCGCGACACGTGGCTCATCCGCTGTCCTCCGATCCGTTTTTTTTTTAAATGACATGGACCCACATTGCTGACGTGGCGTGCCACGTCAGCGTTGACTCAATGACCGGCGAAAGGGTTCGCCGGAAAAGACGACCGACGCCGACGCTCCTTCGCCGGCGGCTCGTCAGAGGGCCGTATCTCGGTCGTCCGACGTCGGATTGACTTGAAATTTTCGCCAAAATTCTCGTAATGAGCTCCTCTACAACATATATGAAGCTTGACACAGCAGCTCATCATTTACCATACTTGCAACTCCGGCCAAAACTAAACTCCGGCGACTACCCGCCTTAAAAAATTCGATTAGGAAGCATCTTAGGAGGTTGAAAAGACTTACCTGACCGTCGGTGAGCTTTGTTTTGAAATGTAGGAAGCTCACATGCTCAAGAGAGCTTTTCGAGTTTGGGGACGACTCGGAGGATTTCATGCAAAAACGGAGAAAACGAGGTGCAATAACGAGATCAGTGATGCGCCAAGAGCATTTTAGGACTACAAACTCGAAGAAAGGTGCTTAGTACCCCGAGCTACCATTAACGACGCTGGACAAGGGCGGAGATTGCGCTCACCTTTTCCGGGGATATTAGAGAAAGCCGCACGTCTCTGTGCATTTCCGGAACTGAGACGAGTCCAACAGGGTCGGTGGCGTGGCCTAATGTTGCCGGAGCTCACCGGAAAGCGAACTCAAAGCTCTCGTACTCCCACCTCAAAAAAAATGCCGAACACTTCCTTTGTTGACCCTTTTTTTTTCCTCTTCATGCCCATCCAAGAGCAGAGAAAACCTTCATTTTTTTTGTTGCTTTTCTAATCTCCGGCGTCGGAACTGATACCGATTGACTCCTTGAAGTTCAAGGAAGCCTCTGGTGTTGAGTCGGTGGTCTGGCGTGCTTCGTAAAATGGCCAGACTGACATGCTCAGTCCAAAAAATGATCGTCGCCCCCGTACTCTCTTTGTATCCCCCCCTATATCTCTCTTACTCTCTCTCTTTATTCATCTTCAAGAATCCTTTTTTTTTATTCCACCATGGCCGAACTCCTTCAACGGATGGTCCGCAAATCTCATTCCCTTCTCTTCTTTTCTTTTTTTTTCAATGCTTTAGAATGATGGTCTCTTTACTCTCTCCTCTTTTCCTTTTTAATAGCGCCGCATCCTCCACCTTCTCTTCCTTTTTTTTCTCCTCTTTGTAGTGGATGTTGATGATGGATCTCTTTTGCTAGCTTTTTTTTTTTTATTATTCTTTCCCTCAAGAAGTGGTGTCCTTAATGGCCAACGAAGAAGATCCCTCCGTGCGTAAAGAGACTTGCCATCGCTCTTTGTTCAGCTCCCCCAATCTTCTTTCATATTTTTAATTAAAACCCTTTTTTTGTGGATTGCAGGGGATCCGTCGAGCGATTGATTATCATCATCTTAGCGCCTTGCTTTTAATTGTCTCTCTCTCCTACACTCATTCTTCATTCGTTGTGCTTCTTTGATGAAGTGGTCGACGGAATAGACCACAATCTCCAACGATACGCATCAAGAGGGCAATCCGCAGATTTTGATTTTGAACGTGGGGATTGAAATCAAAGAATTTTTTTTTCGTGCAATTATGTCCCTAATATCAAAATCGAACAATTCCATGAACAACGGGGCCAAATTGAAATACATGGCCCTCAAATTGGATGTCAAGACTCCAAGAATACAAAAATTGCCAATAGAAAGACTCAAACAGTAATTTTTTTGTAAATTTAATTTTATGTGTAATGAAGGAACACACGCAATTAAACTTGAATTTTATCTTTTTTATGAGATCAAAATGAAGAGGGAATTAAAATAAAAAAACACTAACTATTTTCCTATATTTTTGTGATCTCAAATTCTATTTATCCTGATTTTCTTTGTATTTTTTGTGTATTTTTCTATTTTTCGAAAATAATAAAAAAATATGAAAAATTATTTTTTTTTGTCAAAATGGTTCATTTAGCATGGCCAAGCTCACCAAAGTTGATTTTGTAATTTTTTTTACTTTTTATAGATTTTCTATAAATTTTTCAAAAAATAATTAAAAAAAGGTTGATCAAAATTTTGGTGTCAACAAGCGTGTAGAACGCTAGTCTGTTTGGATTGAAGATGGTAAAAGGAAGGTCACGGGTCCTGAGTTAGTGAAACAGTCATTGGAAGCTATCAAGGTTATCAGAGACAAACTGAGGATAGTTCAGAGTCATCAGAAAAGTTACGCCGATAAGAGACGAAGACCTTTGGAATTTCATATGGACAATTATGTCTCTTTGAAGGTGTCACCTATGAAGAGGGACATCTCGTTTTGGTAATAAAGGAAAGTTAAGCCCAAAGTATGTTAGACTTTTCGAGATTTTGGAAGGAATTGGAAATTTGGTGTACTGTCTTTTGCTGCCGCCGAAGCTTACTCAAGTGTAATGTCTTCCATGTGTCGATATTAAGGAAGTAAGTTGGACCCCACTCATGTGCTGAGTTATGAAGAAATTGAATTGGATGGGTAGACACCGTACGTGGGATGTCCAGTCAGAATCGTGAATAGGAAAGAGCGAGTACGCTGGAATAAGACGGTCCTGCTAGTCAAGGTAGTTTGGTAACACCATGAACCTGAAGGAACTATTAGAGAGATTGATGAAGTTTTGAGAACCAAAGTAGTGAGGACTAAGTATTCTTGTTCGTTTGAAGGGTTGTAGCAGTACTTCAATTTCGAGGACGAAATTTCCTAAGTGGGGGAGAGTTGTGACGCCCTGGAAAGACGACTACGGTAAAGTGCCTGAATTCAGTAAAATAGATTATTATCGAATTTCGGTCGTTAAAATATATTGGATCGTAGGGACTGATGAAACGAGAATTGGACGAGTTCTGAGGTTTTAGTCAGTTTAGATTAGGTTTCGAATTCTTAGTCGCTTCGAATTAGGATTTCAATCCTCGCGACCCGAGCCTAATTCTAATCGCGTCTAGCCTGTGAAATTACCAAAATACTCTTCGTCCGTTGTACCGAAAATTCGTTTCAGTCCCGAATCGCCAAATGACTGTTTTGCCCTTAGATATTTGCATATAAGACAAAAGTCTCAAAAGTCTTCATGGTGGCCCACCAAAACTCCTATCAGCCATTTTCTCACGTTTCTTTCTCTCTTCTCTCTCTCTTATTTCTGCTTCTTCTTCTTCTTCTTCTTCTTCTTCTTCTTCTTCTTCTTCTTCTTCCTGGGTTGCGGACGACACACCCCCACCGAACACTCATCAACCTCTTCCTCTTGGGTTTTTGTCGCCGACCACCATATCTCCGGCCACCATCACCTTCAGCCGGACCTTGCCGTCACCTCTGACCGCTATTGTTCACAGCCGCCGTCGCCGTTCGTCGGAGCTCCTGTTGCCGGCCACCTGTCCCGGCGACCTTGCCGGACCCCCCGTGGTGTCCTCGAGGTTTAGGGACGTATCGCCGCGCATTAAACCCTAGGTTCGCTGTGGATCGCCGCCGCCGTCGTCGTCAGGGATCGTCGACACCGCGTCGTCGTTTTTGTGACCGTCCGAGCTAGTTAATTGTGAGTTGAACCTAATCCTTGGTTAGGGTGCTAATTGCGCCTAGGATTAGTCGTTTAGCCAATTGTGGAATTTAGGTACACAATCGGGGCCGGTTTAAATAGAAATTGGGATTAGGTTAAATGGCCGATCGATTAGATTAGCCGAGTTGATTGAATTGTCCGTGGCTAATTGTTGCTAGATGAATATTGATTGATTGATTGGGCAATGGATTGCCGTGGTTTGATTGCGAGCGAGCAATAGGCTAAAGACGAGTGATCAATCGACGTTTTAAATCGATGGGTTTGACTAATAAATAATTATTGCATGAATTCGAGCATTTATGTGGCCTAATTGGATTGATTATTCGTGTTTGTATTGATTACCTCGTTGGATGGCTTGATTGATTGGCTAGAATAGCTGTGGCTGTTGGATTAATGATTGGGGGTTAATCGCCCTGTGTGTGGTTGTGGTGGCTAGTGGCTAGTCTGTATTTGCATATGACCATGTGCGATGTCAAAAGACATATTTTAGCATGAAAATGGCATTTGCCCAAGACTTTTACATACCTGAGTGAGCATCCGGCTTTAACCGAAGATAATGAAATGGGTTGATTGATGGATGTGGATTGTATGGTCATATGAAGAAAACGATGATGCATTCATGGCAAGTTCGTGTCATACCAATCTGATGGAATCAAACGACTTGCCAGAAGCACGACAACTCTGATCCGGTGTTAACTAGTACAGATGCAGAGCTGGTCGGATGCCGGTCGCAATGGAAGTTGGACCGACGCCCCGTATAGGGATGCCTACCGCGCGTGCCGTACAACGGTGCACTGGATACACAGCGTGTAGTAGCCGTTGCCGAGAGTAAAGGAACGTAGCCCGATTCTGCCGGTAGAACGCTGGATCGCACTAAGGTGTTAGATCGCGTTATTTGTGAGAGTCGAATCACGCCTCTTTTTTGCATTGATCCTCTCATGTGCCGGCGGCACGATCATCGTTAATAAATGGACTTGTGTGATGTCCTGTGCATACTTGTGGATGTTATATTGAGTGATTGACTGAATGACTGTTGAGTCGAGTCAAGCATTGCATTGTGTGTGGCTTAAGGCTAGTAAGTATGCATATGAATGATCATTGTGTCATAGCTGTACTTGGATACTATAGGTGGTGTTATAATGTGTAATATCCCTGTTAGGATGTCCTGGGTGAATCAGTCTCCTAACCGAGCTTAGGCTTGATTCACTGAGATTTATTCTCACCCCGTCGTGGGATAACAATTTCAGGTCCCTTCTAACGGAGCTTTGTGGATGCCAAGGATTGGCTGTTGGAGTAGTCTGTTGAAGTAAATGGGAAGTTGACCTCACTTGACCGAGTGACCCTTTTGAGGTCTTGTCTAGTCGCCCCGAAGTATGTGGTTGTGTATGTACGTTAGTAATAATAAAATCTAGACTCATCTGCTTATGATGGATGTTCTGTGATTGTCTTTTTGTGAATGGCGGTTGTGACTATCTGCTGTTCTATCCCATGTGAATCTTTGTCAGTGAGTTAAAACGTTTCCGCATGCGTGGTTAAGTGGTAGGTCGATAGTGTGCCTGGGACGCTATCTCTATGACCTCGTGGCGATTTGGCAAGGGATGTCGCGGGCTCGAGAGTCGGGGCGTGACACATGGAAACACAAATGGCAAGCAACTCAATTACAGGTAAGACGTCGTCTTAGAAATTCAAGCTCGTCTTATTGGCCTAGTCTTGCGAAGAAAAAAGACATTGAAAACGGTTTATGGAACTTAGGGATGAGCAAATCGGATCGACCGGACCGGACTGAACCGAACCGGTGGTTCGGTTCCCTATACCAAAAAGCGGCGGTCCAATTTTCGATTCTCAAAAATGAAATCGGTGACCGAGTGACCCGGTTCCGAGTTCCTTGTGATACAGGATCAGATCGGGCTGGTTGATATTAATTATTTTTTTAATAATAGACGAGGACAAGACAACAAAGAGACATCCGTCTGATACTCCAATTGCTATTTCCTCAGACGCACGTAAATCTTTCCCAGCAAGATCTTTTTTGTTCCCCCCTAATACACACGACTTAAAAGGGATGTTCCTGGGGACAAATTCGTGGTAAAGAAATGAAAGCCTACTCGCGAAATAAATCAGTGTGATTTTTTGGCATATCCTGGTCATATTCGGCGATCTCATCGCTTCATTTTGGTATTCTTCTACCGGTTCCATCGGACCGCCCGGAAACCGAGACCGTCCGGTCCGGATCGGACCTAGAACTGCTCTCCTCCGATGGAACTTGAGCGAAGAATCTGTGATGTGAAGCCTTGCAAATTCTCCCTCACGTTATCTCCATCGATCACCCTCCGGCCCTTGAGATTTGATTGTTTGGGAGAGAGGGAAAGGAGTAGACTTAATCACGCGCTGATCCCGGATCTCAATTCATTTTCTTCAAATCTAGCTTTTCCGTGAGATTTTAACATCAGATCCGTGTCAAATGAGCTTGTGGCACGAAACTTTAGTTTGCGGTAAACACCTACAGCTGCAGGAATATCAATTTGGGATTTGTGGCGACACATAAAATTTAGTTTGGGAAAACATACCACTTTGGATTTTTGTTTTTTTTTTTTACGGTGTTATCCTGAAGTTTTAATGGTGTCAAAATCGGATTTTGACGTGCATCTTCATAAGTTAAGGGTGTTGCGCATGGCAACACTTTTGCTCCAAAAATCAACTTTTGATGAGAAGTTGGTTTTTCTACCACTAGGTTTCAAGTAACTCCAAAACTACCTTTGAAGCAACAAAAAAAAAGGTCCATAAGTAGAAAAATAAAATTACGTAACCAAACAAATTTCTGCTTCAAAAGTTACTTTACCAGATAGATTTCTGCATCACAAGCACTTTGGAGCAGAAAATTTTACTCCGTAAGTGTTATCATGAGCGCCCTAAAATGGTTAGATTGTGACTCTATTTGTTTTGCGAAGAACGAGCGATTTGAAATTTTTTTTTCTAAAAATAATCGCATCTATTGCTGAAAATAATTAGTTAACGAAAAATATTTTCATTATCAATAGTAATTTCTATTTGAACATTTGCGTGAACGATGAAAATATTTTTCGTTAATTTATTTTTGTAAGTCGTATAAGCGATTATTTTTTTAAAATGTATATTTTTTAAATCTCTCATTTTTTGGAGAAACGAATTGAGCAAGAAGCGCGACAAACATTGGTTTTAGTACGGATTACAAACCAAAGCCAGCAGTAATTATTATAACTTCCCTTAATTCTCACGCAAAGAAATCCTTCCTTTTTTTTGGCGTTATTAGAAAATCTATTCTAATTCCAGAGCCGAAACTCACTTGGAACTCCAGAGAAATCTGCTCAGAAAGATTATCGACTCTCCAATTTCTAGGGCTCGATTCTCGACCCGAATTCGTGTTTCTTCCTAAGCATCGCCCCCCAATTCGAGATCATCTCTCCCTCTCTCTCTCTCTCGCGCTGCGCGACTGGGAAGCGGCGGCGGATTCTCGGGCTCCCCATTCGTCTCGCTTCGATCTCGTCGGTTCCTGAGGCGGAGGCGTCGGAGGAAGCGAACGGCAAGTGACGAATTCGGTTTGCGTCCTTCGATTCTGTCCGAGTTGATGAACGGAGTGAGTAGTGAACGTGGTGGGGAGAGCCTTTTTGTTTTTTTTCTTCTTCCTTCTTTCCCGAGTGATGCGGCGGAGGCTTTTGCCCTCGCGCGCCGCGCTGCGGGATGTGGAATTAGAAGCTGGACTGTGATGAGTTTCCGAGACGCGGGAAATGTCATGTGACTTCGCACGGTGGTGGATTGATTAGCTCGCGGTTGTTCGTTTCCGCTGTTTAGGACATGGAAATGTGTGTTTCTGAGTCGTTTGCCGTTGTGGTCGAGAATGAAGCTGAGTTTGATCGGGAGGTGAACTTGTCGCTCTAGATTGGTTCGGTGAGGGGGAAGCTAGGATTAGATTTTGTGTGTTTTTCCTTGCTCTGAAATGTTATACAGGCAAAATGCGTGCGCAACTTGTAATTCGCGGTGTTTGTAACACTAGTTGGCCTTTTCTTTCTGAACTTACTGTCTTAACACAGAGTTAAGCATTTCGTTTCGGGCCCTTGATTTTAGCTTGATAATTTGATCTTTCTACTTCACAGGGTGGTGCGGATTTTCTGGACCTAAGGTGTTGGTGGGCAAGAAAAGGTGGTACGAATTGAAAGCCCAGTTCTCATCAATATGTATGGCCAGGGAAACTATGGTCATCAGACTGGTCAAGGTCCTAACGCGCAACATCATCTCTTGCCTCCTACTTCTTCCCAACCTCTGGCAGCATTGAATTCTGTAATGCATCGGCCTCCTGCTGCTTTCCCTTCTCAGATCAATCAGCTCTTACCAATGTATGATCAGGTTCCTCGAGGACCACCTTTTCAGGGTCCTCCTATTGGAATGCCGAACGCTACTAACCCGTCTCATGCATCCCTTCCCCAGCCTCCTGCAGTACTCGGAAGAATGCCGATAACTGGCCCTTCTCGCAATTCTCAGCATAACCTACATTATCCTTCACATGTAGGGACTCAAAATTCTCACCACTTTCCAACTCCCTCCCCTCCTCCTCCTCCTCCTCTTGTTCAAGGGCACACTACGTACTGGCACCCAGTCAATTCGCAGCCTAGGCAGCCTATTTCTGTACAAGGTCCTCCAGTCCCCAATACCCCGCCGCCTCCGCCTCCCCCTCCCCCTCCCCAACCTCCACTTCCACATGCTTCTTCATCACCTGTTCCACCTTCTCCGCCATTCTGTAGACCTCTGCTGCCCGCATCTTCTATGTCCAATGTTTCTTCTTCCGATTTGGCGCTTGATGTTTCTGGACAGAGAGCTGACAAAGTTGTCACCTCTGAAGGAAGGGCTGTGGAGTCATTAGGTAAAGGGTACGGATCCATTTCTGCATTAGATAGAAGCGCGGCTTTGGAGATAGACGTCCATCCAGCTCCACCAAAACCAGCTGACGAGAAAATCTTGAAAAGGATCGAAACTTTATGCCAGTTTATTGCCAAGAATGGCCCTGGCTTTGAAGATATGGCTCGAACCAGGGAGTCTGCAAATCCAGAGTTCAAATTTCTTTTTGGTGGTGAGCCTGGAAGTGATGCTGCGGTTGCACATGAATATTATCAATGGGCAAAGAAAAAATACACTTTTGGAGATAAGTTGCAGGAAGGTCCCTTAAACTTACGGCCTTCAGAGGCTGGTATTTCTGTGGAAACCGAACCATTCAGTATGACTTCCGTAGCACATCCGAATTCTGATTCTGACATGGAGATGGAAGGTTGGTGCAAGTTTCATAGTGACATTTCTTTTCAATGCATGTCTTTTCTTGTGAGAGACTGTTCAAAGTGTGTGGATAGGTTCTATCATCAACCCATGCAATCTTTTCCTTTATGTGCTTGTCCAGTAGTTGTCAAGCCATTCATCTGATCTCGAATTTGCTCTGCTTCATATATAAGCTTGCTGTTTTTGTGTTTCCTTCGTTCCCCTGCTTTGCAATATATTGGATCGCTAAGGTTGGTCAATTATGAACATCTGGTTCTTTTCTTGTTTCAAGATGATATTACCCAGGTTGACATGGATCAGGAGATGGAAAGACCGGTTGAATATCATCGTCAGGACTCTGATTTGGTTCGTTATGAGCAGGACGGGAAAGAGCAGCCAACGCCACAAATTGTTCGGTGTGCATCAGCTCAGGATGTTGTGTGTGATCAAGTTCCTTTTTCAGAGGTTCCAGGTCGGAGCGACTGTGGACATCAAGGTAGCCTTGTCTTTTTATCCTTTTCTATCTGTAATAGCAGCATATTTTGGTTGTCGATGAATGGTTGGACGACAATTGCCTGAACTAGATTTCATGCGGTGGTCCTGAAAATTATGCTATACCTGATTCATTGATTAGAATATAGCTTTTAATTATGTTTTCTCTGTTTATAGGTCCAAATGAGACCCAAAAGTTTTATCTAAACCCTGGTATTCCGTTGTCAAATCTGATTAGTTGCATAGTGCTCCGAGGCCATGTAGTTGGAAGTTCTTAGGTGATTTCAGTGTCCATTTTGATTCTAAGTCGAGGCTTGGTGGATAGGGCATCCAACCCAATATTTATTGTCATACAGGGATTTTGGTATTCTTCTCTATTATGCTGTGCTTCTTTCTTGGGTCACATTCCTAAAGCAGAATCCTTTTTGGCATGCAAGACAATGCAAGCAAAGTCTATGAGATATTGACTCTTTGTCTCTTTCCATTCCTTTGCTCCCCTTTTTTTCGTTCTTTTGCTGTGCCTCGTTTTAAAATATTGGTGATATGTAAAGCTTTCAGTTTTGAACTAAGTTTTCCTTCACATCAGTCTTGTTCACATGTGTGTGTATACATTTACTTTTTTCTTAATTTTGTTGAATTGTCATTTTCTTAAGCATCTATTTCAAGTTAAGAGAAGTTCAATAGCCTTGTGTTTGTTGATTCCTCTATTTTGTTACTGCACTGGTGACCGATTTCTAGTTTAGTATTTATGATAGTGATGTGGACTGAGAACTCATCATAATTTGTGTCTCATCGGACTTGGTGTCGGCGAGTCTTCGATGCCATTTAAGCTTTTGACTACAAACTAAGTCTTATATCATGTAGTGGGTCATTCTAATGTGGGTCTTGATCTCATCTCATCACGTTGTGATTTTTTTTGTATAGTATAATCCCAAAGCAAACTGATGTTGTTTGAGTGTGCAGGATCTGGTATTCTTCCTAATCACGAGTGGTTGCTACCTGGAAATCCATCAAATAGGATCTGCTCAGACTCTAATCTGCCTGAACCTGCTGGAGAGGGCATCGCCAAAAAATTGACCACTGTTCCAGCTGATGTTTCAAGCCCTCCAATTTCTTCACCAACTGTCACAAGTGGTAGGCCATTCAGATTAGTGCAAGACTATGCTTCGGATGACAGCTCGGAGAACTCTGCTGTGCCGCATTCCAAAGAAAAGCATACAATGGCTGAACTGTCAGTTTCACCTGGTTATATAAACAAGTCTGATTATACTGAATGTAGATCTGAGTCAGATTTACGAGTTGCAGACCTCGGCAAGATTGAACAGGTCATTAGACCACTATCAGAATCTGGGAAATCATTTGTAGCTCTAACTCGTGTTTCCAATGTGAAGACTAGGATCGTGGAAACTGTTGCAACCTCATCTGAAATTGGGCTGAGTGATGAACCTTCTGATACGAACTACAATGGCCAAGGAACAATTCGCAATGCTGCATCTTCAGAAGCTTCTGCTAGAAATAGCAGCTTAAGAAGTCTAAGCACTGGGTCACATGAAAATCGTACGTCTGAGAAGGAAACCGGAGGAGAGAAACCAAGGCCCAATACAACTGCAGTACAAGTGGATGAATTTGGGAGGCTGGTGAGAAAAGGAGCTAGTGACAGTGATTCTGATGATTCATTATATTCTGGGAGGCGTCATAAGAAAAGAGAGAGAAGTCGGAGCAGGAGCCAGTCTCCTGTAGGTAGAAGGAATAGACGGAGGAGGAGTTTGCAGAGGACCAGAGACAGACGAAATCGATCTCGCAGGTATCTGCCAATATTCGTGTTATATATGTGTGTGTGCATGTGCAGATGATGTAGTAGGAGTGTACTACTATATACATCTGTTCTTCTTTTTCCCGTCTCTTGTTATGTCTGTTGCTTCAAACAGGGATTTGTATATATCTTTGTGGAGGTATCTCAATCTGAATGCTTTGGTCAAGTCTCTGAAGCTCTTACAGTTTTAGTAACACAAGATCAGCAAAATGTTAAGAAAATAGAAAAGGAAATTTCTAAGTGCCGCAGTTTTTTTATTCCAGCTGGTCTCCGAGGGGGCGAAGAAGCAGGAGCAGGTCTCCTGTTTTGAGGCATGTGAAAGAATTTGGCAATGATGGTATGAGATGGAATAAAAATCGGATGCCCGGGTGTTTCGACTTCCGTCGAGGTAAGTGCTACCGTGGTGCTTCTTGCCGCTATTCGCACCAAGAAGCAGAGATGGATCGATCAAAACGCCAAAGGAGGAGAGCACAGACTCCTGAAATGCCTTTACGCTCCAATAAAACTGATTTAGTTGAAGAAATGGAGAATCTATCTGCCAGAGTTCCATATGGTGGGGATAGTGAAGTCAAGAACAAACCTTGGCAAATTCACAAGAATGTGCCAGATGGAATCTCTGATGCTGTTAAACATGAGAAAAGAGACGATTCTCTGGGACACGCCTCGCGAGCTTATGTTTTTGGTAGGGATGGTATAGCTGGTGAAGATGAACCCAAGAACGATAAGGAGGTTGTTGACATGCACCTGCCATATAGACAATTAGTTCCAGAAGATGATTCTTCCACTAGAATTCCTTGTACTAAGGAATTTGAGGAAGGAGTTGGGACTCACCAGCCAATCTCAGTTGATAGTTTTACAGAGCAACCTCTCGGCGGTGCTGATTCACTGAAGTCTTGCACTGATAATGCTTTCAAATCTGCTAGAGAGAATCTATTAGCAGTGTCTTCTCAGCCCAGTCCTCCCAGGGGTGGGCCTCAAAATGCTAATAACCTGCCTCAGCTTGATGATTCTTCTAAGCCATCGCCTGACAAAATAGCTGCGATAATCTCTGCGGGCGAATGTCTTCCAGGTATAAGGATATAATGTCTGGCAGACTGGTGCATAATCATCAGTTGCTGCAGCAAGTGTTTTACTTATTGTCTCAATATCTGGCTTTGAAGACATTTTTTTTCTTGAACTCTATTGCAGATATTCCACACCATCATCCTCAACTGCCTCAACATCTTTCCCCGTTCATGCAAGTTGCAGTCACTGGAAATTTGCAGCAGGTGTCCGGGGATCATGTTGCGCAACAGTCTCCTTATGCATCTCAAGGTCTTCCTTCGTCCATGTTATCAGGCAATCAACTGCCTCTTGTTTCTGCGCCGCAGAATTCCAACCGGAGCTCCATGCTGCCGCAGCAGCCATTTCCACATGTACAATATGATTCGGCAGTGAAGGGAGGAGCGGTCGCCCCTGCTCTTTATACGGAATTTCAGCAGAGTCACGTGTCTCATACTAACTTCAGTTCTCAGATGTTGAAACCTTACCCAACTGGAGTGCCTGCTCATTCACACGTGGGTGGCTTTCCACCCGGAGCCTACTCTGCGGAGCCGGTTCCTGGTCAATCTCTTAAGCCCAGAGAAGATTATAGATCAAGTACCTACCCTCCTGGCAATATACCTGGTCCACAGGTTGCAGGTCCTGGTTCTGCAGGGCCAGCCCATCGTAATGAACCACAACGTTACCCAAGTGGCAGCATGCCACCACCTGAAGTCCTGAAGTTCTCTTCGCAAGTTCATCCGTATGTGCAGCAGCAAAATCCACCACCCGCTTTGCGACACAGTGGATCTGCCTTTGCATCTCCAGGAGGGCTGAGCTCATCTACATTTTTGCCTGATGGTTTGGGCGGGAAGCAGACTTCTGCTCTAGATTATGGAAGACTGAGAAGGTCTTCTCACAACCCCTATGCATCTACTTTTGAGCAGCCACTGATCTCCAAATTTAGTTCTGGTGCTTTCGGGCAAGACTACCACAGTAGATATAACACAGCTTTCCCTTTCAGTCATGCATCGGTTGATGGAATAGGCATCGGCAGTGTTGGATCAAGACAAACAACTTCCTCACCAAAATCTGCCATGTTGATGGACCGGGATTTACCACGTGTGGGTGGTGATCAATATGATCCACTTTTTGACAGTATTGAACCCTCTTCAAGCTCAGTCAAGAAAGTTGATCGTGCACATAAGGCGGAATCAGTTGATGATAGCGATGTCATCCTGAGGACCAGCGATTCGAATACGCCATTAGATGTGGAAGAGAACAATAAAAGGAAAGAGATTGGAGCCTTTGCTCCATCCATTTCTGTAGATGATGATGGGTTTGGTGAGACTGCAGAAGTGGAAGTTGGTGCAGTTGAGAATGCGAGCATCAGTAATCCTATTGATGCAGCAGATGCCACAGAGTTTGAGATGGAGATTGATCAGATTAAATCCCCTGGGAAGAGCAAGAAGCGCAAGGATTCTAGGTCGATGAAACTTTTCAAAATTTCCCTTGCAGATTTTGTGAAGGAAGTTCTACGGCCATCGTGGCGGCAAGGGAACATGAGCAAAGAGGCATTTAAGACTATTGTGAAGAAAACCGTTGACAAAGTAACTGGAGCTATGAAGGGCCACCACATACCAAAATCTCAAGCAAAGATAAATCACTACATTGATTCTTCGCAACGCAAACTTACAAAACTTGTGATGGTAAGTCCTGGTACAAGTATTCATTTCTTACTAGATTACCATAATTGGGGTGAGGAGTTACATTAAGCATTCTTTACCTTTTGGCATTCATAACGCTCGATGGCAGATATCCTGCAAATGCACCCCATTATTATATTTTGTCATGGTTACCTAATGCCATGTTGTTGGTATTTTTGCAGGGATATGTCGATAAGTATGTCAATGCGTAGATATGAAACTGATGGATTTCAAGGCCATATGTATCATACCAGAGGTTTGGGTGAGCTCTGTACAATTCGGATGTTGAAATGATAATGAGCAGATACTTCAACCCACCAACTGTTTGCTCTAGTCTATGGATGGGAGTGAAAATTGATTATAAGGTTAGGGAAAGAAAGCATCCCGTTACTGCAAGGACAGCATCGAAATTAAATGCAGATCGAGGAAATTCAAATTACTAGTGTCTTTGACAGCAGTACGTTCTTCGGAGCTGCAAAATGGGCTTTCTAACGTGTATTTCGAAACGAAATTTGCTATTGCAGTTCCAGTGTCACTACTCACATGCTTTCATTTTCCCTGTGTTTATATTAAATGGTATCTCTTTCCATTTCTTCCATTGGTACTAACATATGGATGAGATTTTCTGCTCATTTCGTAAATGCACGCTTTGTGGGTTATGACTGCGTCGTCAGAACTGAACTCCATCCTTTTCTCAGCCTTTCAGGTACTTGACTGTGTAACTATGGAGGATGAGGAAGCTGTGCGATTCTTGTACTCTTGCCCCAGAAAAAGTTCACTTACCCAACCGAGAAGTGGGTGTCTCGTTTAGCTGTCTTGGAGCAATTGTCCTTAGAGACTACTGAGCCCATTTATATTCTATCCCCGATTCGGCTTGACGTTCTTGCGAATTCATGTAAAAGCTTCACTTGATCCTGAAAGTAGTACAACCTCCTCTGGAAGTTTTCGCTCCCAAAAGTCCGATTCGACTTTGTGAAGGTGTGTTTATCAAGTTTATTGTAATGAGAGACTGACGGTCTTGTTCCTCATTGTGAGCACGTCCATATAACGTCACCTGATAATGCATGTTTATTTTGTTAAGGTGAACAAATTTGACTAGTCAATATAGTTGTCTTATCCCCCATAAACATCTTAGTTTTTCTATGTAGATCTTATTCATCTCACGCTCGGACCCCCTTTCTTTCTATTTTTTTAAACGCCGGTTTGCATTTAAAGATTTACCTAGGGAAATAATGTTTATTCGAGATTCCATTTAAAAGTGGCTATTTGATTACGTGAACGTATAATTTACTACAATGTGGTAGTTTCACCCCTCTATCAGCAAAATAGAAAAATATTACATGGTACTCTTAGACTAACACAAGATTTTCTATTTGACATTAGGTAAGTTTATGGACATGCTTACGTTTCCAATGTGTTAAGAGTTATCTCATCGGTTCGAATTAAATCACCTCATGAGCATGTAATTTTGTACTCTGTTAATGGGGCGACGCATGTAGACGGGGGGACTGTCCTAATCGTTAGATGGGTGAGCCTGATGGCGGTTCTGGCAGCCCGCAAACTCATCCAGTTTCGTTTGAAAATATAGATAGACAAAACCGAAGGAAGCAATAATTTTATTTTATTTGTAAAAAGAAAACGATTGACAATTTTTCAGTCAGAAAATGGAACCACTTTAAAAAGAAAAATCTCAAACCTGAGTCCTGACCATACAACAAAAAACGATATGAAAACTTTGAGGCTGCTTTTGGTGGTCATGATAAAAGGCAAGATAGTATAAAAGTTATTCTATCATACGTTTGGCTATTGTCCAGGACCGGATAAAGTGGGAGAATATAACCTAGATAAAATTATCCCATGGGGGAAATGTGATAAATGTGGATAGGATTTATTATGTTCATAGTGTAAAAGCTATTTTTTCTCGAATAACAAAATTCTTAAAAAAATAAAATAAAATAATAATTAAATATGAATTATATCCTAATATTAAAAATAAAATTAAAAATTAAACATAATTTTTTTATTTATCCCTATATGTATATTTATAAATTTCAGTTTCTTTCTACTTTACAATATATATTCTATTACACACTTCAGTTTCTTTCGAAAGAACATACCTCTCTCTCTTCTTCTTCTTTCTCTTACAAGCTTATGAACATAAGCTTTTTCTGGCCAAGCTCAACTCTCTATGTGTCTATGGCTCTCCACACAAAATAGCCAA
Source organism: Rhodomyrtus psidioides (assembly GCA_021437785.1). Lineage (NCBI taxonomy): Eukaryota > Viridiplantae > Streptophyta > Magnoliopsida > Myrtales > Myrtaceae > Rhodomyrtus > Rhodomyrtus psidioides. Next base: position 6,875,776 of record JAILYB010000020.1, on the reverse strand, counting down.
CGTACCCCACACATATTTATAAGCATTTTCACCGCGGCTCAGAGAATTGTTGACTTCGATATGCAAAAGTTGGCCGACTTCAAGTCGTCAAAAATTGTTCGCATGATTATCTGTTTCATACGGTTTACTTCGGCCCAACTCTTCGTTGTTGATTAAAGAAGCAAATTTCTAACTCAGAATACAACTTTGATCTTCAATGCAGATTGGGCTCTTATTGGCTACGTTTGCAATCAGGATATGATAAAATTTATCATATCCTATGTTTGATTCCTACTCAGGATAGGATATAGTATGATATAAGGGGGATATAGCCTGTATATAATTATCTTAGGGGGGAGGTACGATAAAGGTAGATAGGATTTCTTTTATTTATGGTATAAAAACTATTCTTCTGAATAACAAACTTCTTATATAATAAAATTAAAATAGTAATTATTTTTAAATAAATTTGAATTCTAATATTAGAAATAAAAATCAAAATAAAAAATAATTTTTATTTTTATTTTTTATAATTCATATTTATAATTTGATTTCTTTCTTCATTATAATATATAGTTTGTATATGTACACACACACACACTTAGTATCTATATCATTAAATATTTTAAGTATAATAATACAATTTGTTATTTAATGAAAAAATTTATTAAGAAATGATGGAAGTGAGTCAAAATAATAATAATAATTTATAATTTAAAAATAATAAAAATTAAGTAGAAGAAACTAGATTTTAAGTAAATAGAATGATTTCTCTAATTCTTGAAGAGAATGAGTAATGAAATTTCTAAAAAAATAGCATCTCCGTCTCTCTAACTCTAGTTCATGTAGAAGTTTCATGATTGCTTTGTAACTTTATAATTTATTATAAAACTTTACGAAAATAGCGAGATAGTTGAAACTTACTCTCATTCTTAGCTTTCTGGTTCACATCGAAAGTCTAAGAAAATAGAAAGAGAGTCAAACCTTTTTCTCCTTCATATCCTAGTCTTTCATATTGAAGTTTAACGAAGGTCGCGAAAAAGGTAAAATTTTTCAACAAAAGTTGAATATTTATATTTTCTTTTTTTTACTAGATTCAATAGTGAATTACAAGAGATTCATATATTTTTCGTTTGTGCTTTTTCAAATTCATTTTACATTGATATATCGTATATACCAAACAGTGAATATGATATGATATGAACATATCTGACTCTATTACTGCGATTTACCAAACACATAATAGGATATGGCAAAATTTCTGGATTTCATATCCAATCCTATCATGACTAAAAATTCGGGCGATCAAACGCAGCTCAATGTTGGAGCCGGTTAAGGACCCAAAGTTCAATTTGGTCTTTGCTCAAAAAATCAATTTTACTATTTCTAATTCGATATTCATGTTTGTGTTTTTCTCTCGCCGGCGGACGTGAAGTAACGAGACGCTCGTGATGGGGAGCTCGGACTCAGACTCGCTCGCTCACTGAGTCGTAGGTCGATTCGAAACACGTGAACTCTGCACTGGCGCGGAGTTTAAAGAAGAGTCATAATTCCCTCGTTTCTCGGTTTGTTCGCTTCAGGCCGAGCTGAAGGGCGCGAAGGAGAGAGGAAGGTGAGACGTTCTCTTCTTCCCCTCGCCATTACCCTCTCCCTCTCTCTCTCTCTCTCTCTCTCTCTCTCTCTCTGCGTGCTCTTTTCTCCCATCTCCGTCCATGCGCCACGTGTTCGTGAGTGGGCATGTTCTTGCGTCTTTGTTTTAGACCCAGAAGGACTGTGGGAGTTTTGAGTGTTTTTTTTTCCTTTCTGGTTTCGAGTCGGTGTTGCTTCTGTCTGGTTCTTGTTTTAGTCGAGATTGGTCCTTTGGATCTGCGGCTCGGACGACCCCTTTGAAGAACATGCCCTAACCGAGCATCCCCGTCTTGAGTCTTGCTGGTCGAAAGGAAAAGGGTGTCTGAAAATGCTCGTACTTTTGGTGGTTTCCTCGTCAGGGTTGAAATTTGGGAAGTGGGTTCTTGGTCTATCAATGATGATGTTGCATTCTGGGTCTGGGAAGTATGCTTCTGATGTTTTGCATGTGTTGATTGCCACTTGAGGTAATTAAAAGGAAGTTCCTGCTTAGCTAAAAGCTGGGTGTTTTGTGTTAGAAAGTCAAACTCAAAAGCTCAAGTGTTGTGAGAAAACAACTTCAAAATTTTGCATGCTTCTCTCTTTGATTATCATTGAAGGTTCCTCAAACTGATGTTGCTAGTGCTTGTGGCTTTGTAGATGGGACTGATAGGGGGCAATTGTTACTTGTCCACTGCTGAAGCAATATCTTCAATTGTTTGAGTAGGAAGTAGAGCATCATTCCAAGATGAAAATCTATTGGGGGAAGTTACCAGATGAAGAGTTGGTATTAGTAAGAGAAGTCTTTTTTTTTTTTTTTTTATAGAAAATGTCCGAGTAGGATAGGGTTAATCCTTCTCAGTTACTAATCATCATCATTTTTTGGGCTTCAAAATGTCAATCAGCTTCAACATCATCGATTTATGGTGATATGAGTTCGAAATTCCCGTTTCATCGTGTTAGGGTAAGCAACATCTGATAGATTAAGTCCCATGCATATGCAAAAAGGTTTAGGACTGAATTGGCATCGAAAAAAGGTTTATGACTGAATTAGTGCCAATGCAAAAGGTTTATTACTGAATTGGCGCCAATGCAAAAGGTTTAGGACTGAATTGACACCAACACAATGGGTTTAGGACTTCTGCTAACACTTTTCCCGTGAATGGACACAAGAAGGGATAACGTGCATGCAGGAAATAGTTACTTCAAGAGGGACCATACTGCAAAGTTGGGACGCTGGGCTTTCGGGTTGGAGTAATAGTTCAGTGACATGGATGAATTGTTATTCTTAAATAAGTTATGGAGGCAGAGCTGTGCAGTGGTAGTAGCTCAGTAGTGGACAAGAAGAGGAAAAAAATGGTGAAGCCGAAAATTAGAATTGTTCAGATCTTAGGATGGATAATGAGAATAGTTTTCCAGAGAGAAATTCTTTGGTGAATGTGATTATTGCTTTACCTGAAAAGAAGTACTCGAAGAGAAAGAAAAAGCGAAGGCAGGAAAGGCTAGAAGGAAGCAAGAAATAGTCTCATCTTATTAGGATCAGTTCCTTGGATCGAGGACCGCTGGCCTAGTTCTCGGGTGGGTCCATGGAATTGTAGGGCGGTTTTCGATTTCCATTTCGTGGAACCGGTTCTTGGTAGACGGTTCCCGATTTCAGGTCAAGGACCGCCCACCCTGATCATGTTCACCCCTACCGCGAACAAAAAACTCTCTCCATTCTCATCATCCTCTCCATTCTCCAATATATGATCAATTGGGGGGGGGGGGGGGGGGGGGCAAGCGAGGGAGGGAGAGAGAGTAGACTTACTTAATTTTGCCCTAGTCCCAATCTCAATTCATTTTCTTAAGGAGTCACGAATTTTAACAACGGATCCACGTCAAACGAGTTTGTGTCATAAAAATTAGTTTGCAGCAAACTTTGGTAGGAATACCAGTTTGAGATTTTTAGTGACACGTGAATTAATTTTCTCAAATGTATCACAAATGCAACGCTTTAGAAGTTTTAATTGTAATCTTTCGATTCTCCAATTTCTAGAGCTCGATTCTTGACGGAGTTCGAGTTTCTTCCTATCTATTACGCTCAAATTCGAGATCATCTCCCTCTCTCGCTGTGCGACTGGAAGCAGCAGCGGGTTCTCAGGCTCTGCGTTGGTTTCACTTCGATCCCGAGAGCATCCCTCTCGATTTGTTGGGGATTCTGGTCAGTTCCTGAGGCGGTGGTACCTGGGAAACAACAGCGAGTGACAGATTAGGTAGAGAATTCGGTTTGCATCCTTCAATTCTGTCCGAGTTGATGAATGGAGTGACTGGTGATGAGAGCCTTTTTTTTTTTCTGAGTGATGCGGCGGAGGCTTTTGCTCTCGCACTGCGCTGCTGGATGTGGAAGTAGATGCTGGACTGTGATGAGTTTTGAGATGCGTGAAATCTCAGTGACTTTGACTGCGGATTGATTAGTTCGCAGTTGTTTGTTTTTCGCTGTTTACGACATGGAATGTGTGTTTACGAGTCATTTGCCATAGTAGTCGAGAATGAAGCTGAGTTTGATTGGGAGGTGAACTTGTCGCTCTAGACTGATTCGGTGTGGGGAAGCTAAGATTAGATTTTGGGTTTTATTCCTTGCTCTGAAATGTTATACATGCAAAATGCATGCGCAGCTTCTGCTTCTCGTGGCGTTTGTAACACGAATTGGCCTTTTCTTTCTGAACTTATTGTCTTGACACAGAGTTATGCATTTCATTTCGGGCCTTTGACTTTAGCCTGATGATTCGATCTCTCTACTTCAGAGGGTGGTGTGGATTAAAATGTGCCCCAGTTCCCAATCTCGAACTTAATTTTTCCCTAGTCCCAATCTCAATTCATTTTCTTAAGGAGACACGAATTTTAACAACGGATCCACGTCAAACGAGTTTGTGTCATAAAAATTAGTTTGCAGCAAACTTTGGTAGGAATACTAGTTTGAGATTTTTAGTGACACATGAATTAACTTTCTCAAATGTATCACAAATGCAACGCTTTAGAAGTTTTAATTGTAATCTTTCGATTCTCCAATTTCTAGAGCTCGATTCTTGACGGAGTTCGAGTTTCTTCCTATCTATTACGCTCAAATTCGAGATCATCTCCCTCTCTCGCTGTGCGACTGGAAGCAGCGGCGGGTTCTCAGGCTCTGCGTTGGTTTCGCTTCGATCCCGAGAGCATCCCTCTCGATTTGTTGGGGATTCTGGTCAGTTCCTGAGGCGGTGGTGCCTGGGAAACGACGGCGAGTGACAAATTAGGTAGAGCATTCGGTTTGCATCCTTCAATTCTGTCCGAGTTGATGAACGGAGCGACTGGTGATGAGAGCCTTTTTTTTTTTTCTGAGTGATGCGGCGGAGGCTTTTGCCCTCGCACTGCGCTGCTGGATGTGGAATTAGATGCTGGACTGTGATGAGTTTTGAGACGCGTGAAATCTCAGTGACTTTGACTGCGGATTGATTAGTTCGCAGTTGTTTGTTTTTCGCTGTTTACGACATGGAATGTGTGTTTACGAGTCATTTGCCATAGTAGTCGAGAATGAAGCTGAGTTTGATTGGGAGGTGAACTTGTCGCTCTAGACTGATTCGGTGTGGGGAAGCTAAGATTAGATTTTGGGTCTTATTCCTTGCTCTGAAATGTTATACATGCAAAATGCATGCGCAACTTCTGCTTCTTGTGGCGTTTGTAACACGAATTGGCCTTTTCTTTCTGAACTTATTGTCTTGACACAGAGTTATGCATTTCATTTCGGGCCTTTGACTTTAGCCTGATGATTCGATCTCTCTACTTCAGAGGGTGGTGTGGATTATCTGGACCTCAGATATCGGCGGGTGACTTGTGAGGGCAAGAAAAGGTGGTAGCTGATTATACGTACTGAAAGCCCTTTTCTTATCAGTATGTATGGCCGGGGGTTCTATGGTCCTCAGACTGGTCAAGGTCCTTACCTGCAACATCATGTGCCCACTGCCTTGCCGCCTCCTACTTCTTCCCAATTTCTGGCGGCGTGGAATTCTGTAATGCATGGGCCTCCTGCTGCTGTCCCTTCTCAGATCAATCAGCAGATTGCTCGAGGACCACCTTTTGAGGGTCCTCCTGCTGGAATGACGAACACTACTATCCCGTCTCATAAATCCCTTCCCCAGCCTCTGCCAGAACTCGGAAGAATGCCGATAACTGGCCCTTATCGCAATTCTCTGCATAACCTACATTATCCTTTACATGTAGGGACCCAGAATTCCCACCACTTTTCAACTCCCTCACCTCCTCCTGCTCCTCCTCTTGTTCAAGGGCACCCTACATACTGGCACCCAGTCAATTCGCAGCCTAAGCAGTCTATTTCTATACAAGGTCCTCCAATCCCCAGTACCCCACCCCCACTGCCTCCCCCTCCCTCTTCCCAACCTCCACTTCCATATGCTTCTTCATCACTTGTTCCACCTTCTCTGCCGCTCTGTAGACCTCTGCTGCTCGCATCATCTGTGCCCAATATTTCTTCTTCCACATTGGCACTTGATGTTTCTGGACAGAGAAATGACAAAGTTGTCACTTCTGAAGGAAGAGCTATGGAGCCATCAGGTAAACGGTACGGATCCATTTCTGCATTAGATAGAAGCAGGGTTTGGAGATAAACGTCCATCTAGCTCCACCAAAACCACCTGACGAGAAAATCATGAAAAGGATTGAAACTTTATGCCAGTTTATTGCCAAGAATGGCCCTAGTTTTGAAGATATGGCTCAAACCAGGGAGTATGCAAATCCAGAGTTCAAATTCCTTTTTGGTGGTGAGCCTGGAAGTGATGCTGCAGTTGCACATGAATATTATCAATGGGCAAAGAAAAAATACACTTTGGGAGACAAGTTGCAGGAAGGTGCCTTAAACTTAAGGTCTTCAGAGGCTGGTATTTCTGTGCAAACCAAACCATTCATTATGACTTCTGTAGTGCATCCGAGTTCTGATTCTGACGTGGAGATGGAAGGTTAGTGCAAGTTTTATGGTGACATTTCTTTTCAATTCATGTCTTTTCTTGTGAGAGACTGCTCAAAGCGTGTGGATAGGTTGTATCGTCTACCCTTGCAATCTTTCCCTTTATGTGCTTGTCCAGTAGTTATCGAGCCATTCATCTGATATCGAGTTTGCTCTATTTCGTAGGTAAATTTGCCGTTTTTGTGTTCTTTTTCCCCTGCTTTGCAATATATTGGATCGCTAAGGTCGGTCAATTATGAACATCTGGTTCTTTTCTTGTTTCAAGATGATATTACCCAGGTTGACATGGATCAGGAGATGGAAAGACCAGTTGAATATTATCGTCAGGACTCTAATTTGGTTCATTATGATCATTATGGGAAAGAGCAGCCAATGCCACAAATTGTTCAGTGTGCACCAGCTCAGGATGACGAGAAAATCATGAAAAGGATCGAAACTTTATCCCAGTTTATTGCCACGAATGGCCCTAGTTTTGAAGATATGGCTCAAACCAGGGAGTATGCAAATCCAGAGTTCAAATTTCTTTTTGGTGGTGAGCCTGGAAGTGATGCTGCAGTTGCACATGAATATTATCAATGGGCAAAGAAAAAATACACTTTGGGAGACAAGTTGCAGGAAGGTGCCTTAAACTTAAGGCCTTCAGAGGCTGGTATTTCTGTGCAAACCAAACCATTCATTATGACTTCTGTAGTGCATCCGAGTTCTGATTCTGACGTGGAGATGGAAGGTTAGTGCAAGTTTTATGGTGACATTTCTTTTTTATTCATGTCTTTCCTTGTGAGACACTGCTCGAAGTGTGTGGATAGGTTGTATCGTCTACCCTTGCAATCTTTTCCTTTATGTGCTTGTCTAGTAGTTATCAAGCCATTCATCTGATATCGAGTTTGCTCTATTTCGTAGGTAAATTTGTTGTTTTTGTGTTCTTTTTCCCCTGCTTTGCAATATATTGGATCGCTAAGGTCGGTCAATTATGAACATCTGGTTCTTTTCTTGTTTCAAGGTGATATTACCCTGGTTGACATGGACCAGGAGATGGAAAGACCAGTTGAAAATTATCGTCAGGACTCTAATTTGGTTCATTACGATCATTATGGGAAAGAGCAGCCAATGCCACAAATTGTTCAGTGTGCACCAGCTCAGGATGTTTCATGCGATAAAGTTCCTTTTTCAGAGGTTCTGGGTTGGAGCGATTATGGACATCAAGGTAGCCTTGACTATTTATCCTTTTCTATCTGTAATAGCAACATATTTTGGTTGTTGATGAATGATTGGACTACAGTTGCCTGAACTAGAATTCATGCGGTGGTACTGGAAATTATGCTATACCTGATTCATTGATTAGAATATAGCTTTTAGTAACGTTCTCTCTGTTTATAGGTCCAAATGAAACCCAAAAGTTCCATCTAAACCCTGGTTTTCTGTTGTCAAGTCTGATTAGTTGCGTATTGCTCCGAGGCCATGTAGTTGGAAGTTCTTAGGTGATTTCAGTGTCCATTTCGATTCTAAGTCGAGGCTTGATGGATAGGGCATCCAACCCGATAGTTATTGTCATACAGGGATTTTGGTATTCTTCTCTAATATGCTGTGATTCTTTCTTGGGTCACATTCCTAAAGCGGAATCCTTTTTAGCATTCAAGCAAAGTCCACAAGATATTGACTGTCTCTTTCCATTACTTTGCTCCCCCTTTTTTCGTTCTTTTGTCGTGTCTCGTTTTAAAAATATTGGTGATATGTAAAACTTTAAGTTTTGAACTAAGTTTTTCTTCACATCAGTCTTGTTCACGTGTGTGTATACACATTCACTTTTTTTCCGTAGTTTTGTTGAATTGTCATTTTCTTAAGCATGTATTTCAAGTTGAGGGAAGTTCAATAGCTTTGTGTTTGTTGCTTCCTCTCTTTTGTTACTGCATTGGTGACCAGTTTCTAATTTAGCATTTATGATGGTGATGTGGACTGACAACTCATCATAATTTGGTGTCTCATCAAACTTGGTGCCAGTGAGTCTTCGTTGCCATTTAAGCTTTTGACTGCAAACTAAGTCTTATGTCATGTGGCGGGGTTGGCTATATAAATCTTTCGGCGCCATTACATTGGGTTTTCTAGCAAGTCTTCTATAAGCTCTATATGCTCCATATTATCTATCATTCTAATGTGGGTCTTGAGCACATCTCATCGCTTTATGACTTGTTTTTCTTATATAATCCCAAAACAAACTGTTGTTGTTTGTGCGGTAAGTGCAGGATCTGGTATTCTTCCTTATCATGAGTGGTTGCTACCTGGAAGTCCATCAAATAGGATCTGCTCGGACTCTAATCTGCCCGAACCTGCTGGAGTCGGCATTGCCAAAAAATCGACCACTGTCCTAGCTGATGTTTTGTGCCCTCCAATTTCTTCACCAGCTGTCAAAAGTGGTAGGCCATTCAGATTAGTTATAGACGATGCTTCCGATGACAGGTTGGAGAACCGTGCTGTGCCGCATTCCAAAGAAAAGCATACAACAGCTGAACTGTCAGTTGCACGTGGTTATATAAACAAGTCTGATTATACTGAATGTAGATCTGTGTCAGATTTACGAGCTGCAAACCTCGGCAAGATTGAACAGGTCGTTAGACCACTATCAGAGTCTGGGAAATCATTTTTAGCTCCAACTCGTGTTTCCAATGTGAAGACTAGGATCGTGGAAACTGTTGCAACCTCATCTGAAATTGGGCTGAGTGATGAACCTTCTGATACGAACTACAATGACCAGGGAACAATTCACAATGCTGCGTGTTTAGAAGCTTTCGCTAGAAATAACAGGTTAAGAAGTCTAAGCACTGGGTCACATGAGAATGGTAAAGCAAGTGACAGTGATTCGGATGGTTCATTATATGCTGGGAGGCGTCATAAGAAAAGAGAGAGAAGTTGGAGCAGGAGCCAGTCTTCAGTAGGTAGAAGGAATAGACGGAGGAGGAGTTTGCAGTGGGCCATAGACAGACGAAACCGATCTTGTAGGTATCTGCCAATATTTATATATCATATAAATGTGTGTATATGTGTGTGTGCAGATAATGTTGGAGTAGGAGTGTACTATTATATGCACGTGTTCATCTTTTTCCCGTCGCCTGGTATGTCTGTTGCTTCAAACTGGTGATTTGTATATATCTTTGTGGAGGTATCTCAATCTGAATGCTTTGGTCAAGTCTCTGAAGCTCTTGCAGTTTTAGTAATTGTTCAGTGATTCAGATCAATTGCTATTCTTATATAAGTTAGCCGTGCAGTGGTAGTAGCTCAGTAGTGGACAAGAAGAGAGAAAGAAAGATGAAGCCGAAAAATAGAAACGGCTCGGATCTTGGGATGTATGATGAGAATAGTTTTGCAGAGAAAAATTCGTTGGTGAACTTGATTATTGCTTTACCTCCTCCATCTGATTCCATCTCAGGCCTGGAGAATTCCACGGCCCAGCCATGCAATGCATCAAATCCTTTACCTGAAAAGAAGTACTCAAAGAGAAAGAAGAAGCAAAGGCTGAAAAGGAAGCAAGCAAGAAATAATGGTGCAGAAGTCCCATATGCTGCTCTGCAAAAGATAAAGGAGAAGAGGACAAAGAGAAGGGCGCAGAAAAGAGAGGCAACAGCTAGGGAGAAAATCTCTGGGAAGAGCAATCTGCTTGGCGGTATCCCAAATAATGTTTTGCAAGTGGCTGACTTGGATGAAAGTGCTGTGAAAGAATTTTCCTCAACCTGCGGTAAGCAAAGTGACATCGAGAGAGAAGAAGTACATGGAGAAGCTCATACTAAACAGACTTCCTTTCATTCCGATGATGCTCGCATCTCGCATCTTTCAGATGGTAAACCAGAAAAAGTAGGAGAAAAAATACAAGCTACATCAGCCCAGGCTCACATGGGAATCTTCGATTTTTTTCTCAGCCTTTCATGGATTTGACTAAGTAATATCGACATGGAGGTCGAGGAAGTTGTGGACTAATGAACTCGCCGTGGAAAAGTGTCTAAAACTCCCATTTCTTGCACTTGCCAAACCAAGAAAAGGTGGGAATGCCTCAATCAGAAGTCTTGGAAAAGTTGTGCAGAGAGTCCACAGAGCCTATGCTCATTTCTTCCGATTTGGCTTTCTGTTTTTTGGTGGATTCATGTAAAGCTTCAGTTATGTTACAACCTCCTCTGTAAGTTTTTGCTCCCCGGTCAACCCAACTTGCGGGGGTCGTGTGTTATTAAGGTTGTCTGATGAGAGACCGACAGTGTCGTTCCTCATGGTGGAGCATATATGTTCATAGAATCTCACCCGATAATGCATGTTTCTTTTGTTTACATGTGTTCTGTTAAGTGTCATACAGCAAGATGGACAGGATCTTGATTTGAATAGTTCGTACAGTGGTCAAAAGTATATCCTACGAACATCTTATTTTTCGAAACCTTGTAGGTCTTCCATCTCTAACTTAAAAGACTGTCTTCTAACTTGCGAATGCATCGGCGGTAGATATTCACTCGAGGCGTCAATCAAGACACCGTATGGATAGAAGCCGAGTCCGCATTGATCGTTGTTATGTCCTGACTGAGCTTCAGGGTTAATATGCTTCTTCCCCATTGTAGTACCTCTGTGAACATGATTCATGGATTAAAAAACTAGCGAGAACAAAAGGCTTTCCAAAAAGTTGTGGGCCTCAGAAGTCAAAGAGCCGGAGAAGTTCAAAGGATTTCGGGGTGCATTTGTTTGTCTTAGATGAGATTCGGGATCTTCCTCAGTCCATAGCAACTCTGACCTAAATCGCGATTGGTAACTACGCTTTAAAGGATTTGTGTTGATATTTTATTTTTATTTTTAAAAAAAAAAATACGTTAAACTATTTGCCAACGAAACTCAGTCGCTGGCAAGCCAAATGGGCCGTCGGCCAGCCTTGCCTAAGGTGGTCGCCCGACCTGAGGTGAGGCTATCAGGGGTGGCGTGACCTCAGGAGATGCTTGGGTCGCGCGACCCGAACCTCCCTTGATGTCAGGCGAGGGAGGCGGTGGCTCACTAGTAGCTGAGACCTTCAAGGGCAGATTAGAATTTTCGAGAACATTTTCGGAATTATGAAAGTTGAGCGACACCAAAGTTGAAAGAAGGGGAAAAAAAATCCATTTGCGATTCCAAAATTCTACATTTTTTTTTAAGTACCATTAGACTTGCCTTGAGTTAAAAGTCCCAAAGCCTATTCCAAAGGCTGAAACAAAAACATGCCCAAAGGCCCATGTTTTTGTCCAAACCAAACACTGAAGCCCCGTTTAAAAGCTCAAGCACTCTCTCTCTCTGCAGCTCTTCTTCTTCTTCGGGTCCTTCTGTGCATAGTCCCAATCGAGGGAACCACCAAAACTGGAGCGATAGCAGTCGGGTGCTTCTATTTCCTTTTGAGGCAAGCAAGATCCTTCACCTCCATCAGGTATCTCTCTCTCCTGCTGTGCGAAGAATGGTGGATGCTGCTTGACTTTTCTTCTGCATTTTGTTTTTCGTTTTGATTGTTTTGCTTCTTCTGGGTATAGGGTTCCGAGCGTTCTTGAATGACTCATTCATCATGTGAGTAAACCAAATATCCGGGGATGTGAAGGAATCGACTGTTTTCTGTTCAATTCCGAGTTCATGTTGATTTGTCGTATTTGAGAACTTGAATGGCAGACCTGAGGAGCTGGGGAAGTTAGAGATTCTCCGTTTTCTCCTTCTAATAATGTCGATTGCAAAAATCTCCATATGATTCACGTGTGTAGGAGAAGTGGGTGCTAATTTCGGACGCTTGCCACTTGAGGTAATTGGGAATAAGTTCCAGTTCAGCTAAAGCTGAGGTGTTATTGCTTATGGCTTTGTAGATGGGTCATAGATGGCTTTTGGTACTTGTCCACTGCTGAAGCAATATCTTCAATTGTTTGAGTTGGGAAAGAGTGTCAATCAAATATGAAAATATATTGGGGTAGTAAAGCAGACGAAGAACTGGTATTGGTATGATAATTTTCCTTTCTAGAAATTGTCCGAGTAGGATCTGATTAATCCTTTTCAGTTACTAATCAGAACACTTTCTGTGCGTTGAAATGTCAGTCGACTTCAAGTTATCCTTTTATGGTGACCTGAGTTCTGAATTCCCAGTTCATCATGTTAAGATAAGCAACATCTGATAGATTGAGTCTCATGCATATGAGTATGAATGCGAGAAGGGATAAGTTGCATCCAGGAAATTGTTGCTTAATTTGAAAAGACATTTGAATAGCCCTGTTATAGAGTCAAAATCGTTTCTTGGGCTAGTTTACTCTTATCCAATGCTGTATTCTTTCCCCAATTAGAGAATTAGGTGTTCTAGTAGAACTGACTGATTGCATCTTGCTGTGTATGCTTCCTTGTATAATTAAGCTTTTCAGTAGGGAACGTATTTAAGGGCATGCGTATCAAGCTTACGTGTTGGTTTCATTCACATTCATGGTGCAGCTTGGGACAGGTCAAAGGGGCATTCAGGATTGAAATAATTTATGGAGGCAGAGCCGCGCAGTGTTAGTAGCTCAGTAGTGAACAAGAAGAGAAAAAGGAAGAGGGTAAAGAGTAATAGAAATGTTTCGGATCTTAGGATGGATAAAGAGAGTTACATTCCAGAGAATAATTCGCCGGCGAACGTGATTATATCCTTACCTTTCCTAGCTGATTCCAGCTCAGCCCTGGAGAATTCCACGGCTCAGCCATGCAATGGATTAAATCCTTTACCTGCAAAGAGAAAGAAGAAGAAAAGGAAGCAGAAAAGAAAGATCCAGGAAACAAGGACTACTCAAGGTGATACTGGTGCAGAAGGCCCATGTAATTTTCTGCAAGTTAATGACCAGGAAGTTAAAAATGATATAACATGCTTCTCTGGCGATTCCCCTAAAAGTTTGGAGCATGAGAAGATCCGACCAACTGGTGAAACAAACTGCCATACCGTGAAGCAAAAGAGAAGGAAGGAGAAGAAAAAGTTGTGGAAGAGAAAGAAAAAAGAGGCAAAATCCAAGGTGAAAGTCTCTGGGAAGAGCGATACGCTTGCTGGAATCCCAAATAATGTTTCGCAAGTTGCTGAATTGCATGAAAATATTCTGAAGGAATTTCATCAACCTGTGGTAAGCAAAGTGACATCGTGAAGAATATATGTTTATCAGAAAAAGAAGATGTACATGGAGAAGCACATTCTAAAGAGACAGACTTCTGTTCCGGCGAAGCTCGTCTCTCTCATCTTTCAGATGGTAAACCAGAACAAGTAGAAGAAAGAATACAAGCTACATCAACCCAGGCTCCCATGGGAATCTTCGATTTTTTTCTCTGCCTTTCAAGTAGTTGACTGAGTAGTATCGACATGGAGGACGAGAAAGTCGAAGAAGTTGTGGACTTAGGAAAGTGTTGAGACCATCCATTTTATGCACTTACCTTATCAAGAAAGGAGGGGTTCCTCAATTAGAAGTCTTGGAGAAGTTCTCCAGAGAGACCACGGAGCCTATGCTCATTTCATCCAATCTGGCTTTATGTTTTTGGTGGATCTATGTAAAGCTTCACTTGATCCCAAAAATAGTACAACCTCCTCTGCAAGTTTTTGCTCCCTAGTCAACTCAACTTGTGAAGACGTGTCATCTAGGTTGTCTGATAAGAGACTGACGGTCTTGTTCCTCTTTGTGAGCACATGTTCATAGAATATCCCCTGATGATGCATGTTTCTTTGGTTAACATGTGTTCTATTAGTATCATATAGCAAGATGGATAGATTCTTGAATTTTTTTTTAAGTCAGAATCTTGATTTGGATTTAAGTATGCTACAAGTGCCAAAAGTGCCAAAATTTGTGTATGACGCTCACTTTAGCACCAAAATTTTCAAAACGATCATTTAAGTACCAACGTTTTTAAAAAACGATCACTTCAAAGCCAAAATTTTCAAAACGGTCACGTAAGTGTTAATGTTTTCTTTAAATAATCATTTAAGTGCCAAATTTTTTGAAAAAAATACTCACTTCAGTTTCAATTTCGATGAGCCACGTCAGTTCAAATATTAATAAAAAAAGAATAGGTCATGTCGAATTTTCGACGAGTCACATCAACTCAAATCGGAGTTAGCACTGGAGTGATCATTTTTTTAAAAAAAGTTGGCACTTAAATAATCGTTTTTAAAGTTTTGGCACTAAAGTAAGCGCCGTACACAAATTTTAGCACTTGTAATGTACGTTAGCCATTGATTTGAATAGTTCATTTCTTCCTCTCGAACTTAAAAGACTGCCTTTTAATTTTCGAATGCATTGACGGTTGATATTCACTGAGGCATCGATCGAGACATTGAAGTTCTTTGTCTATATATAAACTCATTTCGCATGAAACCCGAGTCCGCATCGACCTTTGTTAGACTGATTGAGCTTTAGGGTTTTATATTAATTGTGAGCAAAAAAACTGATCGGACTAAATTGGTTGGTTTGATGTAGTTCCCGAGAGCGTTGGTCCAGTTTTCAGTTCCATAAAATTAGAACTAACAATTGTCAGTCTAGTTCTCAGTTTCAAGGGTAGAACCGCAACCCTGGACCAAAGCGAATATTATTATTTTAATTTTAATTTCATTTCTTAAAAATCTTTAAAGAAACTATTTAAACTTGTAATTATTGAAGGTACTTCTACACATTTTAAATGTAAAATGTGTGCTTTAAATACATGCAATTGGTTCCACGGGACCGCCTGGGAGCCAAAACCGTCCGGTCCGGTCCAATCCAATTCCCCGATTTCGAAAATTGGGAATCAGCCCATTCGATCCAGTTCTGAGATGGGATTGGACTTGATTACGAACCGATCATATCTAGTTTCTATGCTTCTTCCCACAGTAGTACCTCATTGAACATTTTCATGAAAAAAAGGAGTTCTCTTAAATTAGTCCTTTGACAAAAATTAATCTTTTTTTGGACTTTCAATACGTGGATCTTGGACCTATGAATGGGGGTTATTATCGAAACTCACAAAGAAAAAAGGAAAAAGAAAAGATAATCAATTTGGGCCAAAAGAGAAAAAAGTTTTTAAAAGTCGTGGGCCTCGGAAGTGAAAGAGCCCCAGAAGTTCAACGGACAAACCCTCCACGACACGCAGTCTCAAAGACAAAATCCCATGTTGTCATCCAAATTCCAAACCGTACCGAAGCCCGTTTGAAAGCTCAAGCTGTCTGTGTCTCTGTCCGTGTCTCTGCGACTCTTCATCTTCTTCGTGTCCTTCTCTTCAGAGTCCAATCTAAGGAGCCACCAACACTGGAGCGATAGCAGTCGGGTGCTTCTATTTTCTTTTGGGGGCAAGCAAGATCCCTCACGTCCCTCAGGTGGTTCCTCTCTCTCTCTCTCTCTCTCTCTCTCTCTCTTGCTGTGCGAAGAATGGTGGATGCTGCTTGACTTTTCTTCGTTTTGATGGTTATGCTTCTTCTGGGTATTGCGCTCCGAGCGTTCTTGCATGATGACATCGCCTCTCGCTCTCTCTCTCGCTCTCGCACGCGCGCACAATTGGGCTTGCTTCGCGTCTTGGATTTGACCTTTTTTTTTTTGGTAGCTGATACTGTTGAGTAGATTCAGTCGCTTCATAATGGAACAGATTCATTCATCATGTGAGTAAACCAAATCTCCGGGAAAGTGAAGAAGTCAACTATTTTCCGTTCGACCAATTTTTTTTTTTTTTTTGGTTGAAGTCCGAGTTCATGTTGATTTATCGTATTTGAGAACTTAAATGGCGGGCCTGAGGAACTGGGAAAGTAGGAGATTCTCCATTTTTCCTTCTAATAATGTTTATTACAATAATCTTCCTGATTGTAATCTCGCCATTTTTGCCGCTGGAATTTATGATTCACGTGTGTAGACGTGGGTACTAATTTTGCACGCTTTGTTTCCATTTGAGGTAATTGAGAAGGACTTCCGGTTTAGCTAAAGCTGGGTGTTTTGCATGCTTATCTCTTTGATTCTCATGTGAAGGTTCCTCAAACTGGTGTGTTGTTGCTTATGGCTTTGTAGATGGGTCATATGTGTCTTTTGATATTGTCCAGTGCCGAAGCAATAACTTCAATTGTTTGAGTGGGAAATATAGTGTCAATCAAATATGAAAATATTTTGGGTTAGTAAAGCAGACAAAGAACTGGTATTCGTATGATAATTTTCTTTTTTAGAAATTGTCCGAGTAGGACCCGGTTAACCATTTTTAGTTACCAATGAGAATACTTTCTGTGCGTTGAAATGTCAGTCAGCTTCAAATTATCGTTTTCTGGTGGCCTGAGTTCTGAATTCCTGGTTCATCATGTTTTTGTTTATATTTTGGTCAGAACCCAGTTCATCATGTTAGGATAAGCAACATCTAATAGATTAAGTCCCATGCATATGAGTATGGACGCGGGAAAGGATAATGTGCATCCATGAAATAGTTGCTTATTTTGGAAATATATTTGAATGCCCTGTTATAGCGTTAAATTTGTTTCTTGGGTTAGTTTACTCTTATCCAATGTTGTATTCTTTCCCCAATCAGAGAATTAGGTGTTTTCGTAGAACTGACTGATTGCATCTCACTGTATATGCTTGCTTGTATGATTATGCTTTTAGTATGAAACTTATTTAAGGGCATACATGTCAAGCCTACGTGTTGGTTTCATTCACATTGACGATGCAGCTTGGGAAAGATCAAAGGGGCATTAAGGATTGAAATACTTTAAATATCAATCTCTGAGAAAATTTTCTTGTTCTGCTTTGAAAGAAGAGATCATTGCATGTGGACAAATCTCTATTACCATGTCTTTAGGGACCAGACTGCAAAGCTAGGACGCTGGGCTCTGGGTTGGACGTTGTTCAGTGATATGGATCAGTTGTTTTCTGGTGTGTTTACTTAATTAAGTTATGGAGGCAGAGCCGTGCAGTGGTAGTAGCTCAGTAGTGAGCAAGAAGAGGAAAAGGAAGAGGGCAAAGAGTAATAGAAATGTTTCGGATCTTAGGATGGACAAAGAAAATTACTTTCCAGAGAAGATTTCGTCGGTGAACATGATTATATGTTTGCCTTTCCCGGCTGATTCCAGTTCAGCTTCCCTGGAGAATTCGGAGGCTCAGCCATGCAATGAATCAAATCCTTTACCTGCCAAGAGAAAGAAGAAGAGAAATAAGAAGAAAAGAAAGATCCAGGGAACAAGCACTACTCAAGGTGATGCTGGTGCAGAAATTCCATATTCTGTTCCGCAAGCTAATGAGCTGGACGTTAAAGATAATATAACATGTTCCTCTGGTAATTCCCATCAAAGTTTGGAGCAAGATAATATCGGACCAACTGGTGAAATAAACTGCTTTATCATGAGGCAAAAGAGAAAGAGGGAGAGTAAAAAGTTGTGGAGGAGGAAGAAAAAAGAGGCAAAATCTGGGGAGAATGTCTCTGCGAAGAGTGATACACTCGCTGAAATCCCAGATAATGTTTCACAAGTTGCTGAATTGGATGAAAATATTGGGAAGGAATTTTCCTCAACCTATGGTAAACAAAGTAACTTTGAGAAGAATTTGTGTCCATTAGAAACGGAAGATGTACATGGAGAAGCTCATACCCTTTTGATTGATTCAAGCAATATGAGTACCTCTTCAAAGAAGAAAGGGGTCAAAAAACTCAAAACCGATCGGTGGCTAAATCAATCATCAAGGTTAATGACAGGAACTGTGGATTTTTCTGAGGACCATGTTCATAGAGAGACTTCCTTTCATTCTGATGAAGCTTATATCTCTTATCTTTCAGATTGCAAACCAGAGCAAGTAGAAGAAAGGATACAAGTTACATCAGCACAGGCTTCCATGGGAACTTCAAAAGAAGAAGCCTCTGTTCCTGATCCAGAGCAGAGGCTTGATCTTCCAGAAAGACCTGAAACCATCAAGCTGCATAGTGCAGAAGATGGTTCTGCTGAAGTTGTTCTAGTTGAAAGTACGGCTGTAACTGAGGCTACAGAAAACAAGAATGCTGAAAAGCTTTTCCAGGTTCATACTGTGGAAGAGCATGTGTCTCGTGTTGATAAAGAAATTGAAGCTGCATCCAATTGCAATGCAGAAGCTTCAGTTGAGTCTGGTTGTGTTTCTTGTTGTGGGCACTCAAACTGGAATGGTTTCAAGGTAAATAGGCAGATTGATCAAGTAAACCCTTCGCCAGAATTTTTGGTGTCTGAAGGTGATATTAAATTGGATATCAATATCAACAAAGAAAGCATGCCTTTGCAAATTCCTGGTATACCATCAGAGAGGACTAGTGTTGAACCTTCTAGAAAGAAGCTTCTTATACTTGATCTGAATGGACTCTTGGCAGATATAATTCCATATAATGGCTACGGATGTAAACCGGACTTAATCGTGTCAAGAAAAGCAGGTAAAGAATTGAGAATTGGTGAAAGGTTGTTGATTTTATTTTTCTACAATCTAAGAACATAGTTCTAACTCATTGTTCACTATTCTTGCAGTATTCAAAAGGCCCTTTGTTGATGATTTTTTGCAGTTTTGCTTTGAGAAATTTGCTGTTGGGGTTTGGTCTTCAAGGACAGAGTATGTTGTTCTGTCTATGACCTGCATTCTCATGTTCTTGTAATTCCTTTACCACCATCACAAGACTCTTCTATGTGTGTGCTTGCATGCGCGCGTGTGCCTGTCAAGATCACGATCCAGATTGTAGGATCATGATCGTACAATCCTACTACTTAAAAACCTCTGAACAATCCGGATCCTAAGAAAAATGATAAGTCTGCTGGGATCATGATCTGGATTGAAGGATTGTGGAAGATTGCCATCCCAAATACGATTCCACGGATCCATCTTTGAAAAGCAATTCTGCCTTTTCAGGCGAAGCAAACATGAAATTGGACCTCCTTCCCCCTAGCCCATGGACCACTTTCTTAAATAATGTTTTCAGTCCCCATATATGTCTTGGAGAACTAAGAAAAAAGGATGGAGGTGAATCCACAGTAGAAAACTGTGAGATTTGATGGGACTACTTGCCAACTGTTCTAAAAGCTTAAGCTGTTAGAAGAATGCGTGGTTTAATATTTATATATTCCAACACTCCCCCTCACGCTTAGTCTGGTCTTTTTGCATAGTACTAAGCGTGGACAAAATCATTGGGGAGACAAATAAGGGCCTGGAAAGATTTGAACTCAGGACCTCCTGCTCTGATACCATGAAAGATTTTGTGGGATTACTTGCCAACTGCTCTAAAAGCTTAAGCTGTTAGAAGAAGGCGTGGTTTAATATTTATATATTCCAACAAAAGCAAAGCAGAGCAGAGACACCCATTTTCTTCTTCTACTTCTTCTTCTGTCTTGACTCAATGATGAGACAGGCATCAACCATCTCTGGCTCTCTGAATTTGTACTTTCCTTCGGAGACAAGAGAGACGAAGCTTCCATCCTTATGCACCCAGATGAGAGATTACCTTTGGAACATCCTTAAGAAATTGGCACAAGATTTTACTTGGCCAAGTAGCGTAATTTCTTTGGATGTGTACTGATTAACATTGAGCTAAATTCTAAAGAGCTGAAAACCCTAGAATAGTAAGTGAAAGTGAGGTCTGTTTCAAAGGATAAAAGAGATGCAATTCAGAGATTGATTATCCTGTGTAATAAAGAAAGAGAAGGTATGTGTATTGTAAAGAGAGAACGTGCAGATTTTATTAATGAAACCCAATATATATATATACAATGACAACCCTAGGAAACCCAATGACCATTATACCCTTTCTTAATATCTCTAACACTCCCCCTCAAGCTGGAGCATAAATATCAATCATGCCCAGCTTGTTACAAATATACCCTATTCTCCCATTTCCTAGAGGTTTAGTAAAAATGTCCGCAAGTTGTTCACTAGTCCTAATATAACTAGGAAGAATCATTCCACTCTGAAGCTTTTCTCTAATAAAATGACAATCAACTTCGATGTGTTTTGTTCTCTCATGAAACACAGGATTGGAGGCTATATGCATAGCTGCCTTGTTGTCGCACCAAAGAACCATAGGAGCCGAAGTCTTGAAGATTAATTCAGCCAGAAGTTGTTGAGTCCACATCAGTTCACATGTCACTTGTGCCATGGCTCTATATTCTGACTCAGCACTGGAACGGGCAACAACATTCTGCTTCTTACTCTTCCACGACACTAGATTTCCTCCAACAAAGGTACAGTAGCCAGTAGTTGATCTTCTATCATCTGGAGATCCTGCCCAATCGGCATCAGAGAATCCTTCAACTCTACCATGTCCATGATTTTGATAAACAATTCCTTTTCCTGGAGCTTTCTTCAAATATCTCAAGATCCGAATAACTGCATCCCAGTGAGATGTACGAGGAGAAGATAAAAACTGACTTACCACGCTAACTGGAAAGGCAATATCTGGTCGAGTAACTGTCAGATAATTCAGCTTACCTACCAGTTTTCTGTATCTCTCAGGATTATCAATGATTTCTCCTCTATCTGCTACTAGTTTAACTCCTTGTTCCATAGGAGAATCAAGAGGCTTAGATCCCAACATACCCGTTTCAGTGAGCAAGTCCAGGACATACTTCCGTTGCGAAAGAACAATACCTTTCTTTGACTGAGCCACCTCAATTCCTAGGAAATACTTCAACTTTCCTAAGTCTTTGGTCTGAAAATGTTGCTGAAGATAGAGTTTTAATTCAACTATACCAGTAGAGTCATCTCCTGTAATAATAATATCATCAACATACACAATCAAGAACAATCTGCCTCTTCCTGATTGTTTATAAAAATAAGAATGATCATTTTCACATCTAGACATTCCAAATAAGAGTAAAACTTCAGAAAATCTTCCAAACCATGCTCGTGGAGACTGCTTCAAACCATACAAGGACTTCTTTAATTTACAAACCAATCCACCAGACTCCCCCTGAGCAACAAATCCGGGAGGTTGCTCCATATACACCTCCTCATTAAGAGTACCATGTAAGAAAGCATTCTTTACATCAAGTTGAAACAAGGACCAGTTATATGTTGCAGCAAGCGAGATCAAAATACGAACAGATGTAAGCTTAGCAACAGGAGAGAAAGTGTCCAAATAGTCAACCCCATACACTTGAGCATACCCTTTCGCAACGAGCCTTGCTTTCAGGCGAGCAAGAGAACCATCAGGATTGACTTTCACAGCATATACCCATCGACAACCAATAGCAGTTTTGCCTGATGGAAGAGGTACCAAGTCCCAAGTTTCATTAACTTGTAATGCCTTTAATTCTTCTTCCATAGCTGTCCTCCAATCAGGGCTCTGTAATGCCTCAGATACAGACTTGGGGACAGGATATTGATCAACAGTAGATAAAAAGGATCGAAAAGGAGACACAGAAGTATACGAGACAAAGTTTGCAATAGAGTGTTGAGTGCAGGCACGTATACCTTTGCGGTGAGCAATAGGAATATCAAGATCAGACATTACCTGAGGAGCAACTAAAGGTAGATGTGGAGCTGAAGATGACGCAGTAGGTACGAGAGGATGGGGAGGATCAGTGGTTGCTCGAGAACGCCGCGTATAAACCTTAACAGGAGGAGATTCCTGTGCAGGCACTGATGAGACAGCTGGAGCAGGTGACTGAATGATAGTCACATGTAAGTCTTCATCCATTTCAGAAACAGTGATTGGAACCTCATGGTAAGGAGTAGACTCAAAAAATGAAACATCAGCAGTTATAAAGTATTTCCTTAAAGTCGGGGAATAGCAACAATATCCTTTTTGAGTACGAGGATAGCCCAAGAACAGACATTTAATTGCCTTAGGATCAAGTTTTGATACTCCAGGTCGATGATCACGGACAAAACAGACACAACCAAAAACACGGGGTGGTAGAGCAAACAAATGCTGATTGGGAAACAAAGTAGAGAAAGGAATACCACCTCCTAAAACAGAAGAAGGCATACGATTAATAAGATAACATGCAGTGAGAACAGCATCAGACCAAAAGGTTTTAGGAACCTTCATCTCAAATAACATGGACCTAGCAACTTCCAATAAATGTCTATTTTTACGTTCAGCTATACCATTTTGTTGTGGTGTATAAGAACAAGAAGATTCATGAATCATACCCCGTTGAGTCATAAAGTCAGAAAACGGAGCAGAAAAGTACTCTCTAGCATTATCGGAACGCAAAACTTTGACATGAACACCAAACTGAGTATAAATTTCAGAAATAAAAGCTTGAAATATAGAGAACAATTCTGAACGACTTTTCATTAAATATAACCAAGTAACTCTAGAATAGTCATCAACAAAAGTGACAAAATATCTAAAACCCAAATTCGAATCCAAATGACAAGGACCCCAAATGTCAGAATGAACTAATGAAAAAGGAGACGCCGCTCTTTTATTAACTCGAGGCGGATAACTAACACGATGCAATTTGCCAAGTTGGCATGATTCACACTCTAAACTAGAAAGAGACTGAAAGCTAGAATCCATTTTCTGAAGACTCTGTAGTGAAGGATGTCGAAGACGACAATGAATCTGATGTAGAGAGGTGGTACTGGGACAAGCAATGGAAGCAACGTCTTCGAGCACATATAGCCCTCCCATCTCTCGTCCTCTACCAAGCGTCGTCTTCGTAGCCAGATCCTGAAAGATACAAGAATCAGGATAAAAGGTCACTGAACACTGAAAGTGTTTGGTTAATTTACTAACAGACATGAGATTGAATGGAAATTTGGGAATGTAAAGTACTGAAGATAATGGTAAAGAAGGTGTTGGATGAACTGTACCAACTCCTTTAACTTGAGAAGATGAACCATTAGCTAAAGTAACAATAGAAGATGATGAAGTAAGAGAGGAAAATATACCTGAAAGACCTGACATATGATCGGAAGCCCCTGAATCAATGACCCAAGGGCGAGAACTAGCTGAAATGCACGCAGTAGCATTACCTGTTTGAACTAGAGTAGCAGTGGAAGAAGTAGGCCGTGAAATCTGAGACTGGTTGTACCGTGCAAATTCTTCATCAGACATAACCACTACATTGCCTTGGGAAGACTGTGGTAGGGACAAAGAGTCAGTGTCAGCTACAGCATTTGCAACCTGTTGTTGTCCGGGTCTACCATGTAGCTTGTAGCAAAATTTTTGAATATGGCCAGGTTTTCCACAATAATGACAAGTCTTAATAGCTCCTGAGCTCTCAATAGGAGCTTGGGACTGTCCATAAAACTGCCTTTGTCCTTGGCCTCTTCCTATTCCTCCTATTCCAGTGCTTCGACTACCACGGCCACCGCGACCATTATATCCTCCACGATTTCCTTCATCACCCCTACCTCCACTAGCTCTAGACTGAGAGACAAGAGGTGAACTGTCAACAACAGATGTGGTACTTTGAGAAGAACCACGGGATGCGCGATGAACTCGAGCATATGTATCTCGAAGTGATCCAATAGTCTCTCCTCCAAGGATCTGAGACTTAACAACATCATATGTCGGACCAAGACCACCTAGAAAATTCATCACAGCCAACTACTCTCTTTGAAGACGCATTTGTTCAGCATTAGAGGAAATAGGAAGAACAGCATTCAACTCCTCATACATCCGGTTAAAATCAGCGAAGTACTGATCAATGGAACGCCCCTTGTTCTCACAGCGATGAAATTCCTGGGATAGTTCATATACAACACATCTAAATACTCCCACAACTCTTTAACTGTATCAATATGAGTGACCAAATCTACAATATTACTTTCCATAGAGTTCAAAAGCTGACCCATAAGACGTGCATCAATAACATCCCAATTCGTATCGCCAGAAGGTTTAGTTCCAGTCAAATGCATATGCTGATTTCTACCCGTCAAAACAAACTTAACAATCTTTTTCCATTGTTGAAAATTGACAATACCTTCAAGTTTCTTATCAGTGATTCGAGAAGATGAAGAGGAAAATACTTCAGTCGTCATGCTGGTACTATTCTCACTCTTCTCAGGATCAGCCATTACAATTAATAATTACTTCAAATCAAGTCGACAACTCAATAACCCAATCACAAAATCAGCAAATGCTCCACCAAATTTTTTTCACTCAGCTTTGCATCAAATTTAGATACAGCCAACACCACCAACTTCAATCCTTTCTAATACCACAATTAGCAGCAACTCAACTCAGCAAGGTCGCTCATCAAACAAAATTCTTAACACAGCACAATCAGCAAATTCAATAAGGAGGGGGTCGCACATCGCAGAGTAACCCAAACCCATTCACGCAGAATAATCAACTCACATCCAGCGACCCCCATTCACATCCACAAGAGGATCTCACCTCAAACAGCGACCAGCATGGGTCACGCGTCAACCACCAACAATTAGTCGCGCCTCAACTAGCAGCGACAACCAGGGAGGGAGTTGAGCCTTCAGCCACCAGCAATCAGTCGCGCCTTCAACTGCGACCAGCAGGGATCGCACCTTCAGCCTCAGCCGACCGAATCGCGTCTTCAGCCTCCAGCGACCAGGAGGGTCGCGCCTTCACCAGCGACCACCTTGGGGTGGGTCGCGCGAGACCGGCGACCACCAGGGATGGGTCGCGTCGGCCCTGGGGTCGCTGCCCCTAGACGACACTCGGTTGAGGTCGCCGAGGTTGGGGAACGTCAGATCTGGGCTCCCCGATGCTAGGCGACGCTGAACGACTTTGGCCTTGAGGTCGCCAGGCTTAGGGAACGTCGGATCTGGGTCTCCGATGCTAGACGACGCTGTGCGACGTCGCCCTTAAAGTCGCCGGGGAGATTTACGGTGGTGGGGACGGTGGCCGATGGTGGTCGATGGTGGTATCGATGATGGAGGCTCTGATACCATGTAAAGAGAGAACGTGCAGATTTTATTAATGAAACCCAATATATATATATACAATGACAACCCTAGGAAACCCAATGACCATTATACCCTTTCTTAATATCTCTAACATGTATCACTAGAGAGGAGGACAAAATGAAGGCTTGGAAATGAGGAAAAGGCAGGAAAGGGGCTTTTTATTCAGCCTTTTTATCTATTGTCATGGAGAAAAACATGAAAGAAAAACTAGGGAAAAGAGATTTTGTTCTTGTACATTTTCTTAATTTTTCTGACATAGTGCTTTAACTGTGATTTGAAAAACTGGCAACCAAGAGTTTATACCGAAGTGTTCTCTCACAAGAGAATCCCCTACCTTTGAGTACCTCCTTTTAACGTTAATATGCATAAAATTACAGCGAGTTAAGTAAGAATTTCATATTTTAGGGTCGATTCAATAAAGTTGTAGGATCTTACGATTTTTGAATTGGTTATCAAAGATTGTTAAGAGGATCCTTTGGGATCCCTATCCTGACAACCCAGTGTTCCGTGGGTGTGTGTGTCACTTCACGATAAAGGTTGCCCAGCTTATTATTTACTGTGCATTAACGGTCTTGGTTATTCATTTTACAGGAGAAATGTGAATCCAGTTGTAGACTTTCTTATGGGCGACTCCAAAGAGAAATTGCTTTTCTGTTGGGTAAGCAGCTCTAACTTGGAGCTTTTCTTCTCTATGTTGGCGTCCAATTTTGTCCCATTGCTCATCTTGCATGGATGGAGACTTACTGCAGACCATTGAGAAAGAATAAGGGCTACTTTTCAGTTCCTCATCAGTTTGGTGCATGATTGATCTCTGAAGCTTAATGGCCTAAGAGCCTGAGTGTAGGATCGGCCTCTTTAATTTCAGCCGAAGAGTGTGGGAAAGTTTTTTCTATGTATGCTTCTATTATGGAATCCTGTGGCCTTCTTTTCTTCAGATGGAATGAATATCTAGTATTTATTGTCCAATTGATCATATTCTCTTGATGTTTCAGGTTGTCCATTTTATCCTGTGATTATATGCTTTGTCAAGTAGTAAATTAGATTTTGACCAAAAAAAAAAAAAAGTAGTAAATGAGATGAATAAGTTCTCTCTTTCAACTTTGTGATTGCATTGCTCCTTCCTGAGAATATATAGGTATATCCTTGGAACCAAGTCGCATTTCACTCTGTTAGTTTGAACTTTATGATCTTCTAGTCTTTCACATTAATAAGAATCCTTAACATCCCTAATTAAGTTGAAAATTGATTTCGTATCCGTGATATGTCCCCTTTCCTTTTTGTAGTTTC
Organism: Rhodomyrtus psidioides; assembly: GCA_021437785.1. Classification (NCBI taxonomy): domain Eukaryota; kingdom Viridiplantae; phylum Streptophyta; class Magnoliopsida; order Myrtales; family Myrtaceae; genus Rhodomyrtus; species Rhodomyrtus psidioides. Next base: position 6,849,100 of record JAILYB010000020.1, on the reverse strand, counting down.
CCTTAGATCCTTGGTTTCTGTTGCATAATTACATTAAAGTTTTGCTTACAATGCGTAATTAGTAAAAACATATACTAAAACAACCGCGAGTAACTGTTTCTGTAGTAGCTATTGGTTTCCAGTTAAAAAGTAAATCTCAACCTTTATGCATTGTAGCAATAATAACATCCTATTTTATTTTTATTTGTAGTTTATTGCAGCCTTTTTTTTTCACTAATTCTAGTTTATTGCAGTCAAATCTAACAGAAATTGATTTAATACAGGATCAGTCTCATTGTACTATAACAAAGTTCACTACCATCGAGAACAGGAATAAGCCACTGGTTTTGAAGGAACTTAGGAAATTGTGGGATAAGCTCGAGCCTAATCTTCCATGGGAGAAGGGAGTGTATAATGACTCAAACACCTTGTTGTTGGATGATTCTCCGTACAAAGCCCTTCGCAATCCGGTTAGTCAGATAAGCGGCTCATATTTTCAGCTATTTTGGTTCATATTTGAACAGTATGACTAACATTGGTTTATCCCTGTTGGACTTATCCTCATCCAGCCAAACACTGGAATATTTCCTTACTCATACCAGTATAGAGATGCCAAAGACAATTCTTTAGGTGAGAGACGTTCAAATATGCATGTATTTTCTCTGTTTTAGAAATTACAAATATTACAAATATTGAAGACATTATTTCCTAAGGTACCTTCACATAGATCTCTTTTTCTATGTTCTATTTAAAATGCATGGAGTAATCTCATGAAGAAGCCATAGCAGGTAGCTGAATAAATGATAGTTCTTTTGAAAATGCTCTAATTTCTATTCTGTTGTGCATTCTAAAAGGGTGCAATAGATAGCTGAATCAATAGCGGGTGCTTTCTTTTAGTTTTTTGTGTATAATTTGACTGGGCATAACATGGGGACATAACTTGGCCAATTTTTTACCCTGTTGAGTACATCGTCCTGGACATTCACATAGTTGGCATTTTGTTTTTTGTCCAGAAGTGTTAGACATCACCTTTTGATCTGCTAACAGTTTTATTTGTCAGAAGACACGCAAATTTACTTGGCTATGGAATTTTATGATCATGGTTGAATAAGCAACAGATCAAACTTTTTCTGCGTACCGTAATACTTGCATATTATTGCCGATGAGCAGGTCGCTTTGTGCATTATTTTGCTACCTTTAAACTGCACTATATCATTAGGCTTATAATATCTCTCTTGGGAAAAGATCATCCAGTGGCTGATAATGCTCTCATTCTCCCAGTTGCAGTTTTTCATCAGTGCTCTAAATATTTTATTCGAAAATTAATGCTTCATGCAGGACCTGGAGGTGACCTGCGGGTCTACCTAGAAAGCTTGGCTTTGGCCGACGATGTTCGGGAGTATGTAGAGCAGAATCCATTTGGTCAAAGAGCAATTACAAAGTCAAATCCATCCTGGAATTATTATAAAAGGGTGTTAGCTGCAGATGCACCTGAAGACGCTACGTCTATATCGAAGTGAGCACATTTCTTGTCCTTCACTTGGATGCGGCTTGGTTTTTGACAACTAGAACATCTTTTTTGTTCGAGCTTGTTTAAGAATTAAACAAGCATGTGATATTGCATAGCAGCCCCTGGAAGTGTTAAGTTCATCTAGAAATGTCACTGTTGTTTTTTGGGGTGAGAAAAACTTCTTGTTTTGACAGTCATGTTTTAGATAGTGTCTATCTTTATACGTGGTGAAATTTTTTTGAATACTTCAAGCCGGTCGCTTGTGTACAATAAACTGTAATCTTCGTAATTCAGCCTAGCTCTGTACTGACAAAAGAAAAGGCTATTCTACATGTTGTGCCTTTAAATTGATGCAATTGCATGGTCTGTTCCATGCTTCTCTTGCATAGTCATTGTCGCCTTTTCTTCCTGCATCATCTTCTATTTTTAGTGCTGAGTTTGGATTGCTCAGTTTTACATGGTATGTTGACGACCTGGAACTGTTGAGTTGGGAGGATTATGTGACCTGTTTAGCTTTTGGAAGATACCATGTAATACCAACCTCGGCAGTGTCAACATCTTCTTTGAGAAGGTGGTTGGGGTTTAATTTTTCTGCAATTCTGTGCCCAACCACCATAACATGTAAGATTTCACATGCTCAGAGCATTCATCTGATATTCTGCCAGAGTATTCACCAACCTCATCCGCATGTATGATGATATCTGTCATTTCACATCATACATAGAGCACAAGGGGGCCAGGACTAGTACCAAACAAAGGAACAGATGTAGGAGGTATTCCCCAATAAGCAGGAGTTAGAAAGGAGAAGTAAGCTGTTCTGTGAAACATTTGTTGGGCCCACAGGCTGAGCCCCCCCCTCCGGAAAACATCATAGCTACTACCAAAATGGGCCCTCTGTGAAGTGTTGGGCCCATGAGGGCAGGTGGCGAAACCCCCAGAAGTCCAATTAACATCTTGTTTGTTCAGTATGATAGCAAGTGTTTCGTTTCATGCATTTGTTTTTTCATGCCCAACTAACTCATTGATGACATGGTTGGTGACTTTCCATCAAGCTTGGTCATGTGCAATCAGATGGGGGCCTCTGATTCCAGTGATCTGGCAACCTCAACTTCATGACTAGGAGTTGCCCTAAAGCTAGGTCATGACCTTTATTAGGGGCATAGCCCCTTTTGGAAAGGTGAATAGACTTCACATCACACGAGGAAGTGGACCCTTGGGCCATGAGAAAGTATATCACACAAAATAATACTTATCTAAAGAGTAGTACATCACATAAAAGTAATTCTTCTATCAAAAGTTGATATCATAAAATAATGAATTTGTTGTTCCTAGGGATGATAACAATTGCGGATGCTCCGAAATTGGGGGTAATCGATTGACTTATTGGTATCAAATTAGCATATCGGGTGGTATAATCGCAGTATAAAAGCTCTTTTTTTCAAAACCGAAAGGTTGGTATAATCGACTTATTGATAGCAAGTCAACATGTAGGGCGGTATAAGCGCGGTGTAAAAACTCTGTCTCTCCGAACCAAAAGTTCGATACGATCGGAGCGTTACTAAATTCGCTTTTGAGGCTAGTCTCAGAAATTAATTGCATAGTCTTAAGATTAGACCAACCATTTCCCCATGTTGAGTCAGTTGAAATGGACACTAACGGAAGAGACAGCAATGATCAAAAGTGGGAGGCCGTCATGTTGGTCCCCAAAGTCCGGTCAATCACTTCGGTCGTCGATGCGATCGGTTGTCACCACTAATTGAGTTCATCTAACTACTTCAATTATCCTAAAGAACAACCTGAAAATCGGTGCCCAAAAAAAAAAAAAAGACAAAAGACAAAAATCAAATCTAAAAAACAATTGAGCAACAGGAACATAAAATTGAGTGATGATTAGGAAATTTCCAGGGGGGGACAATTACATAGTTATGTGCACAAGTAAGTAGATGTTTTTTCTTCCCATAAAGCATCACTCAGTACATTCAATTTCAGATTAATTGTTGAATGACTTGTATTAAAACCAAACCGATTAAGTTAATTCCGGTCTCGTAACTCTTAGTAAGTGACAGACCTGGTCTTTCGAATTCCTTTTTTTTTTTTTTTTTTTCGTTTTCTTCGTTTTATAATCTAACTCCTCTTAACTATGTAAAGATTACATACACTATATTTTTCAGCTGTTACTTTACATTGCATTTAACTACAAATCCTTTAGATGATAGTCAGGAAAGCTTGGAACTCTTTCTATTCAGCCGTTACTTTCCTATATATATCATATCAATTTCACTCAAAGGGTTATTTTTTTTTATCGTATGTCAATTCATTTATATTTTGCATATATCCGACTACATATATTCTTTATTTTCTTTTATCTAAACACACGCTGACGCGGGCACGTAAAGTGAGCTCGCAATAATTGATTGGATGGGCGATGAAAGAGTATGATTTCATGCAAAATGTATTGATAGTGGTTCTCCCTCTCAACGATGTGACCAATGGACACGATGATTTTGGTGGGGTTTGAGATCCTAGGAAAGTAAGGCATCATTGTTCCAATCAAAGTAAGGCAAAATTATATAATTTGAACATGCATATGATAGTCTAAGTCTTCCAGATCATATCAAATTAACATAATAGATTATAGTGGATACGCATGTTATAATATACTTATCATTTATGCAATTTTATTATATGTTTGGAGAGAGAGAGAGAGAGAGAGAGAGAGAATCCTTGGAATTTGACAATAAAGGGTGAAGGGTAAGAGACAAGAGCAGCCACATGCCTTGGCAATCTCAACATGCCTTTTTTTTCTTTGGGGCCAGGTTCATTTTTTTTTTTTAATGAAGACTGTCATTTGGAAATACCACTCTTTTTCGCTATTTTATTTTTTCCTCGATCAATAAAAAAAAAACAACATTCTTTTTTATGGATATAGGTATAAACAATAGTTTATATAAAATTGGAAGCACACAGCAGCGGCCATATCGGGGTGAACACTGAACATGCAGAGAATTGTTCTCCTGAATTCATCGGGAATATCAAAGTGTGGTTATTGTAAAGATTTGGTGGGACCATTTACGTCTTCTTCTAAAAGCTTAAGCTTTTAGAAGAAGGTGTGGTTTAATATTATTCCAACACCCTCCCTCACGCTTAGTCTGGTCTTTTGCCTAGACCTAAGCGTGGACAAATTAATTGGGGAGGCAAATAGGGGCCTGAAAAGATTTGAACTCAGGACCTCCTGCTCTGATACCATGTAAAGATTTGGTGGGACCACTTGCCAACTGCTCCAAAAGCTTAAGCTTTTAGAAGAAGGCGTAGTTTAATATTATTCCAATAGTTATGTAGAAGTCGATTTGTATAATTATTTCTGTCTCGAAAAATTATTATAATGCCTCTACTAGGAAGAGAGAGAGAGAGAGAGAGAGAGAGAGAGAGAGAAAGAGAGAGAGAGAGAGAGCTGAATTAATGAATTATTAGAGGTGAGCATGGTTCTAGTAAAGAACTCGGAATCTAAACCAGTTGGATTCCAAATTTCAAGGTATGTAGGGTAGGTTTCATGTTCTAAAAATCGGGAAACCTGTTCCGACAGGTAAGCTCCAGGTAAGTGATACCTGAAACTTGGAACCTATTACTCGAAACAAATTTTTATCTTTTTCTTGGTATGTATATTTGATCATGTGATATTCCACGTCGTTCGATGATTGGTATATAATTTGAAACCACTAGTCCGAGTTTCCATTTTCAAAGATACTTGTGACTGAGATTTTTACTTTGTTAGTATCTCATATTTATTTATGTCTGGATATGAGTTGTGGTCAGTGGATTATAGCGGCAAATTATGATCATTAAATGTGTTGATTCAATTGTTCAATTGAGAATACAAATGGAACCTGAGTAAATCATGTAATCGATTTAAAACCCGTGACAAGATAGATTCCAAGTTCCAGGGTATACAGAGTAGGTTCCAGGTTATGAAAAATGGGGAATCTGTTCTAAGGGGAAAATTTCAGATTTCAGATGGAATTTGTATAGAACCTGAGACCGCTCACCCGAGCTTCCATTTTTAAGGATACTTATGACTGAGATTTTTACTTTGTTAATGTCTCATATTTATTTTGTGTCAAAATATGAGTTATGGTCAATGAATTATAGCAGCAAATTATGATCATTAAATGTGTTGATTCAATTGTTCAATTAATAATACAAGTGGAACCTGGGTAAATCCTGTAATCGACCTGAAATCTGTGACAAGGTAAGTTCCAAGTTTCAGGGTATACAGAGTATGTTCCGGGTTATGAAAAATGGAGAATATGTTCCGACGGATAGATTTCATGTTTCAGTGCAATATATACGGAACCTGATCATTATATATATATACACACACACGCACACACCTCTATGCAAATACTTTTGCGCTTCTCTCGCCAACAATGACCTCCTTTGTAAGGACTTGTTTATGTATCACACGAAATGCCTCTTTTTAGATAAAAGAAATTGGCCGAGCGGTTCCAATAATTAGATAATTATAGGAATTAATAATTATAATCCAACTGCTTCACAAATACGTGTCGGCCACTATGTCCTACGAGTTGAAAAGAAGAAGAAGAAGAGAGGCTCAATTCAACAAACTGTCTAGCTTCTCTTATTCATCATCAAAGCTCTCATCCATCCATCAACCTATCTACCAAACTGGTAAACTTTTGTTAAATCAAAAAGTGGTCTCCCAAATTGTCCGATCGTCCTCTTGATATGCACAATCGATACGCGTTTAACAAGTTTCCTGAGATTATTCGTTAACGATATATCTTGCCCAAATCATTAATTGAAAAAGCTTCAAAAGCCCTTTTGTTTTTTTTTTTTTTTTGGTGGGTGGGTCAAGTCGTTTCATTTTCCCAACATGTGCGAGCTGGCATTCCCATTGGTGCACAAGGGTAAATATACAGCAACCACAAATATTAATCACCTTCTTTCCATTCATGCATATCTTTATGGCCCAAGACGAAAGGATAAAGACATTGTACTCTTGCTTTGACAATTAGGGCTCTAAAGTGATAAACTTGCATGTGAGCTTCTTTTTTCTTTTTTTTTTTGCTAGAACTTGCATGTGAGCTTGTAACATCACATGAAAGACACCCGGAATAGATGGCTACGTGTGACAAAAGAAGAACCGAATCCATCGAACAAAAACTCGAGACTTTTTTTTTTTTTTTTGGTCTCTTACACGAAAGAACGACAATAAACAACATGGTATAATCACGAAAACTAAATCTCATTTACGGTGAAAGGGGAAGACGCGAAAACAAATGCTTTTTAATGAAGATCCTAACCTGGAAAAGACCATTTCATTGTTCCTTTTAATACCCGAGTAGACTTTTATTTTTTCAGACGTGGCAATCCTAATCAAATATATATATATATATATATATATATATATATATATATATATATATATATAAGAGATCAAATCACAATAGGACTCGAGAATGAAAAATTTAATTGTCAAAAAAGTAGTAGTTTTCTTACTAGGCCACAAATAGGATTTAATTCCACTTTGCTAACCGTAGTGCTATTATCACTCACTTCAATCTTTTTTACCAACACAGAAGAACACCCCCCTCCCCCCCTCCCCCCCCCCTTTTTTTTTTTTTTCTAAATTGGTTCCTAAGGCTTGGCCAAAGCTTTCAAGATTGATTTTATAATTTTATGAATTATTTTGATATTTTTAATTATTTTTTAAAATAAAATGATAAAAAATTGAAGGTCGACGTGGTGCAATAACAAAAGAGAAGATGGTATGTTCAAAAATAAAAATTTCTCGATTGTTTCTAAAAAATATTTCTAATGTGTTTCTAAAAAGTATTTTAGAAATACAAAAGTAATTTTTTTTTCTTGTTTCTGCTCTAAAAGTATTTCTGTTTTTCAAAAATGTTCCCGGAACGCTTTGATAAAACATTTTTGAAACAGAAATATCTTTCATGGAGTGTTAAGCCAGGACACCTTCGAAATAGAAACACTGTTATCATACAGGTCTTGAAGTTGAACAACGGATAAAGAAACTGCTGACTCCATGTCCACCCTATGAACTCTCTCTTTCTCTCTGACAAGCTCACATGTTAACACAGACAGCTTTAGACCCACTCACAAACTCATCCCACATGGATGTTTGAGCCAAAGAGTGTAATAATCTATGAACACATCTGCATTATTTGACCCACAAAAACCCGCACCCCCCATTAAATATTTCCTTTTGCCAAATCTCTCTCTCCGTCTCATCTCTTTCTGCTTGGTCTCTCCCTTTTGTTCCTCTGCTCAGGATAAATACTAAAAACATCTCCTTTCTCGGATCTGCAAAGATTCCTATATGTTCTCGCACCTGGGTCTGCATTTATGTTGGTGGTGTTTATTGGAGGTAATACTGCAGAAGAGAAAAATACACAATTCGTGATTTTTCTCTGCACCTTGTCTCGGTTCTTGGGTGAATCTCCTTGCCTTCACTCTTCCACCCTCTCTAGAAAAAAAGAATCATCTCATTGGTCCTGTGATATCTGATTCAAGCAGTCTTGTTCCTGTGATTTGCATAGCATTCTCGAGCTTTGAATTTCCCTTGTATCTGATAAAGAATGAATTTTTGGGAGGAATTTGGGGGGAATGCCATTGAGGATGATTGTCGTATTGCAGAAGAAAATGGACTCCTGATTGCAAGAAGAGACGAAATCTGTCTTTGAGCTGTAATTAGCTGGAATAGAGTGGGGGCTTCAAGAGAGAAATTCGGGTGGCTTTTCTTCTGTTTGTATTCTGAAGCAAATGACTTGATTCTGTGGGAATTTCTATATTTGGAGGTCCCCATCGCGGGAGCTAAATGAGTGTGGAAAGTGCTCTCTTCTTTTGTGGTTCAAGCAAATGCATCTTGCTTCCGACTACTTTTGCTGAAGAGTGAGAGGCACAGGATTGCTCTTTTGGCTTTCAGAATGTTGAATACCTGATGTTTTCTCCGAGTGCTGTTTTGTTCGTAAAATGCCAAAATTGTCGAAGAGCCTATGTCGGATTCTTTAGAAGTAGAAGGATGAATGTTGCAGCTTAGAACAGGAGATAGGTTGTTCCTAAGGTTGAGAGAGATAAAATTTATCTTTCTGTGTTGAAGTAAAAGAGAGGTGGTGGAGATGGCTGCTAAGCTTCTGCAAACGTTGGCTGACGACAACCCAGATTTGCAGAAACAAATCGGATGCATGACCGGTATTTTTCAGATTTTCGATCGCCACCAAATGATTGCCGGTAGGCGCTATAGCCACAAAAGGCTTCTTCCTGGTAATTTCTGACCCTTTGCTGGGAAATCCTGTGAGCTTTTCTGATTGGTACTTTGATCAATCTTGTATATGCTGTTTCTGAAAAGTTAATATCCTGACTTGCTGTTTCAAATTTGGCAGTTTAATATCTGCTATTGGGCATCTTCTGATCCACTTTAATAGTGTTTGATTTGGGGCAAGAGAGAGCTTCTCATTGAATGATAATAGTCCTCTTCCTCTTTCCAGAGAAATAAAATGTAGGTCCTTGTAGATTGTGACCGGCATGGAGATAGCCAAAAAACCTTAGCATTCGAAATTTCTGACTTGTAGAGCAACTTCATCATGCAAGTCAAAATTTGTTTGTCCCAGGGGGGCGTGTGTGTGTGTATATATATATACTCTTTCCGTGTATCTTGCCATGTCTATGTATCAACTGTTGCTTAAAACTTGCAAGCACAATTACTCGAGATCTGTTTGAACTCACACACGAGCAATCTGATGCATCTTTTCCTAGCAGGTAATTCTCAATCCAATGATCTCGGCATAGATGGAGAATCTGCGACCATGTACCTTCGACAAGCGCCTGATGTAAGCTCTCATATCTGTTTCATCCCATAACGCACTTGCAACTGCTACTTCATTGTTCAAATTGATTAAGACAAGTAAAATTTCAGTTTACTTGTTCAAAGAATGTTATTCCATCAGATATGGTGAGAATGTTATTCCATCAGATATGGTGACGCTTTCGTGCATTAGCTATATTCTCATTGGGTTTCTAGCTGATTTTATATTTCAATTGTGTAAATAAACCCAAGAAATGGCATTGGTCTCTAGATTTGTTGATTCTATATTTTGTTTTCTTTTTGATATAGTATTTTGGCTCCAATTTTGCCGTCCGCACAGTTTGGTGTTCAGCTCGTTTCGTGGTATTAATAACTGATTGACATTCTTCATGGCAGGACGTAAATTTTTACAAAAGTGTGAACGAGAAACAGAGATCCACTGAATCATCCAGAGCTTCTTTTTCGTCCACTTGTTCTTCTTCCATGTCCTCTCTGGAATGTAGCCGAACAGTTCAACCCGACCCCTCTTCCTTCGACCGAATCACGTTCCCTGAAGCTCCCTCAAGGGATGCTATGGTGAGCCAATTTAGCTCCTCTCCCAATTTACACCGCAAGTCGTTGGATCTTCGGGATGTAGTCAAAGATTCAATGTATAGGGAAGCTCGAGGTCTACCAGTTAAAACTACGGCTAGAGAGGAAGCCACCAGATGCAAAGGGAGAGATAGAGACTCGCTGAAACCATTGCAGCCACCGAAACCCGCTGAAGGTTCTTCTGGAGATGGGTTCGAGGTGAAGCAGAAAGTGCCTGCAGATCTTAACGAATCCCTGAAGGTTCTTACAAAACTCCGAGAAGCACCTTGGTACTTCAACGATGTTCGGGAGCTTTCGAGACCAATGTACAAAGCAAGAGATGGGGCTGTGCATCTGATATCGAAGGATGCACCTAGATTTTCTTATGATGGAAGAGAGCTAAATCGCTTGTCCTTTGAAACACGGGAGACCATTAAATCCACCCCGAAGCTGAAAGAGCCACCGAGACTGTCACTAGACAGTAGGGAGAGTTCTATCCTGAGCTCTAAGTCTAATTCAAAAACCAAACTTCTTAGAAGTGTGTCGAAGGGTAGCAGCAACTCAAATGAGAGAGCAGAGGATCCAGCGCAATCATGTGAGTCTCAGAAGCGCCCTCCTAGTGTTGTAGCAAAGTTGATGGGCTTGGAGGCATTGCCAGATTCTGTCTCAGCTCCTAATGCTCTTCTTGGCTCTGTCAAATCCAGCTCATCTGAACCTGGGGATTCCTTCTCAAGACCATGGACAGCAAATGGACTAGGCAGACCTATCAGAAACTTCGAGTCCATGAGAAATTCGAGTAAAGAGCCCGAGTCGCCACGGTGGAGAAATCACGATGCCGTCATGAAACCCATTTCAAGGTCTCCGAATGAACCAGCGCCTTGGAGGCAGACGGACGGCAATCAAAGTACTCAAAAACTTCCTGCTAAACCTACCAAAGCTCCTCGAAAGCCAGTTGACCTCTATCCTTCTGTTTATGGTGAAATGGAGAAAAGGTTGAAAGATCTTGAATTTAAGCAGTCTGGGAAGGATCTCAGAGCTCTGAAGCAAATTCTGGAAGCAATCCAGGCTAAGGGGCTTTTGGATACCAGGAAAGAAGAGCAATCTTCACATTTCGGAACCCAAAAAGAGCCCGTGGGAAGATCTAGAAGTCTCCACCAGAACTCGAGATTGCAAAGGAAACAGAATCCGCAAAGCAACCGTGGAACTGCTCCAAACATCGGGGGATCCGAAAATTCAAGGTCTTTTGAATCCCCAATTGTGGTTATGAAACCTGCAAAGCTTGTCGAGAAACATGGGTTCAATGCTTCGTCAATGATCCCATTGGACGCGCTCTCCAATCTGCATAAAATCAGGAGCAATACAGATTCTAGAAACTATCCAACTTCTAGCCGGCCGGCTAAAGATCCGTCTCCTAAGATTGGTCGCCTAGAGTCCACTAGCAGCTTTGCTGATAAGAAAGCTAGTGGCAGGAGCACAAAATCTACACAAACATCATCAAGGCCTCAGCTAGTTCCTAAAGTGAACCCCGCGAGTCCTGCAAAGAGCTCGGGTTCTGTGAGCCCCAGATTGCAGCAAAAGAAACTGGAGTTGGAGAGACGATCTCGTCCACCTACTCCTCCATCTGATCCTAATAAACCCAGAAAGCTGTCCAACAGGCAGAGTAGTGAATCCAGTTCGCCGGGTGGAAGACACAGGCACAGATCTTCCAATCTGCACTCTACTGATGATCAATTGAGTGAAATTAGTAACGATTCAAGAACGCCAAGTTGTCAAGGAGATGACATATCTGTTCATTCAGACAGCAGTATCGTCTTTGAGTCACAAATCGATACAGAAGTCATAAGCAGTGAACTGCCGACTGTGGAGAAGAGCAGCCAGAGTCCATGCATGGAGACCTCTAGTTACTCAGACACCGGGCTGAAGCAAAAGGTAGGTGCCTGGGTTTCCACTTGTTACTCCTATCCCCAAAACAATTATCACATTGTAGTAATTGCTGATTGACTAATAGCATCTTACTTTGCCATGTTTATTGAAGAAGTCGATTGTCATGGTGGATGAAGATGAAACATCGGCAGAACTTAATACAGCAGCTACACAATATCACAGTCCAGTATCAGTACTTGACTCGTCGGTACACACGGAAGATGGTCGAACTCCTACAAAGCAGATGGTAAATTCTTTCAGAGGTAAAGCTTCTACACTCCGAACATTTGAGTGCAAGTGAGCTAATCATCTAGATTTTTGAACAGTTAATGCAAGTTGAATGATTCTCATATGCTACCATTAGCTGTTTATAGGTTTGCAACTGTTACTGCTGCACCAACATTGTATTGTGAATCTCAGTTGGAATACTGTCCATAATGCAGGTAATGTTGCTTATGAGTCTGACTACAATCATATCCAAGATCAGTGGAACGCGACAGAGAGCCTCCAGCCAAATGGCTCAGGCACCATTGCTACCTCCAACGTTAATCGCAGGAAGTTGCAGAACATCGAGCAGTTGGTTCAGAAACTTAGAAGACTCAACTCCAGCCACGACGAGGAAAGAACAGATTACATCGCCTCTCTTTGCGAGAATGCGAAACCCGACCACCGATATGTTTCCGAGATATTGTTAGCTTCAGGCCTCCTGCTCAGAGACCTTGGCTCGAGCATGACTGCATTTCAGCTGCACCCATCAGGCCACCCCATAAACCCTGAGTTGTTCTTTGTTTTAGAGCAAACGAAATCAAGTGCTATAACAAAAGAAGACCCTGTCTGTGGCAAGGCAGCGACTTTGAAGCCGAACCAGGAGAAAATTCACAGGAAACTCATCTTCGATGCCGTAAATGAGATTCTTATCGGAAAGCTATCATTTTTGGGCGTTTCTCACGACCCGTGGTTGAAATCGGAAAAGCTAGCGAGGAAGTCGCTCACTGCACAGAAGCTTTTGAAAGAATTGTGCATGGAAATCGAGCAGCTCGATTCCAAGAATCCATCGTACAATTTTCAGGAAGAGGACGATGGTCTAAAGAGCATATTGTGGGAGGATGTGCTGCACAGGTCCGGGAGCTGGACGGAGTTCAACAGCGAGACCTCTGGGATGGTATTGGACATCGAGCGCTCGATCTTCAAAGACCTGATCAACGAGGTCGTGATAGGCGAAGCAGGCGGGTCCAGAGCCAGGCCAAGCAGGCGCCTGGAATTGTTCGGCTGCTGATATCTTCAGCTCACATTCTTTTTGACAAATCCTTTTTCTTCCCTCCTTTTCTTCGCTGATTCTCATTTTGGATGTTTGTTTTGAGAGCATAATAATCGGTGTGAGAAAGTCCTTATCCGTGGATGATCAAGAAAGCTGCGATTGTCTTGGAACATTGTGTCATACGTGTTGGTAAAACGAGCAATATACAATCCACTGTTTAACTCTCCATTTTCACGATCTTGTCATTCATCACTAGAGGCAGATCATCCATGAGATTTCCTGAAAAACTCCACAGGTTGCAAAAGTCGGTTTCTCGGCCCATGACCGGAGGAAGTTTGACATCGCGTGTCTTGTCTGTCGCGTGAAAGATGATATGAACCTCAAATGTGCAACAAGACCGGATAGAGTTCGTGTACTAAAACCGGGGTCGCGAGGGGCTCTGGCAACGAGAAAACCACAAAGCTGGCGAACCCGAGACACGGAGTGGAAGGAGAGTGGCTATAGCTTCGGCGGGGGCGCGAGTAGGACGGGGCGTAGGAGGCCAAGGTCTAGGCTACTTGTGAGAGACCTTGTACCAAGACAAGGGGAACGACAAGGATGTTAGAATGACCCAATTGATAGGGCATCTTGATGGCGAGAGAGGATGATGCAGTGGGGGGGTGTTTGTGTTGATACTGAATTTGACTTCTCATCAGTGGCTCAAGAACCTCCAGTGCTGGTGTGGCCACAAAGAGCCCCAATCCGGTGAAGATAACCAAAAAAAAAAAAAAGGAGAAAAACAAAATCCCTCAGGGATAAAATAAATAATTTTTAAAAAAAAAGGGGGGGCTGGAAGCCCAAAATATAATATTTAAATATAATTATTCAGAAACACAAGCATCAACGGGGGCCTCCGTAGCATAGTGGTAGTGCGTTCGCTTCGTAAGCGAAAGGTCGCGAGTTCGATCCTCGCCGGGGGCTTTATCACAAAATGTTTCGTTTTTATGAAATTTTTTTGGTTACATTCTTCGGGTCTGTTTTCGGGCAGAACGAGGTTCTCGGGTCGACCCACCGACCACATGGGCCTTCACACGATTTCTTTGTTCTTTGCTCTTCATTACTCTCGGCTGTCGAATGGTTGTCTTCCTCTTCTCGTCAAGCCACATCCCAATGTCATTTGAATGGAAATGGCATGATGGATTCGTCGATAGCAGCTCGACTCCCAACTGTTTGGGCACGGATGACCAAAACGAAGATCTTGGTCGCGAAAACCGCGATGAGCGGCCGAGCATCTCGCAGCTCGAAATCACCGTGAACGAGTCATGGGATCAAAACCGAGTGTCCTGAACTCGAGCGAGTGTTCGGTCGAGGGTTATGTTTGGACTCCTGGTTCGAGTTTGACGAGGTAAATCTCATCGATTCTTCTTCTTTTTTCCTTTTTAAAGCTATCATTTTTTAGATCGCATCGATCTAAATCTCGCACTTCTCTCACTTAGACCTGTCAAACGAGTGGATCGGATCGAGTTATAAATGATCCGATCCAAAGAGGCTCATTTAACCCATTTTATTGAAATGCAAACTCAGTGACTTGTACGTTGTACCCGATCCAACATATAATCCTGAAACGCTTCCATATCTAATTCAATCTCGGAAAACTCGTATCCAAACTGATGTAAGTGTAAGATCGAGTGTGGATGATAGAGAATGAATAGAGAGTCATAAAAGAACAAATGTGTTGGATTATTGAACTCAATGTCCGATGATTTTCACTATATCAAAACATTACAAACTATTACATTTCGAAAGAAAATCTAGCATATCCAAGAATCAGCGCTCATGATTTTGATTGATATCTTCGTATTCTTCTTCCGTGAATGATAAATCAGTGCCTTTACTGCCCCTCAAATTGGGAATAGGAGAATCTCAAATTCCCAATCTGCAATATAAGTTTCCAATTGTATTCCTAGATAGGGGTTTTGTGAAGAGATCAGCAATTTGATTCACAGACAGAATATACTTCGTCACAAGCGTTCCAAGAGCAACTTTTTCTTGTATATAATCTAATTTGATACGTTTAGTTCTTGCATGAAATACTAGATTAGTGGACGTACACATTGTACTGATATTTTCGCAAAATATTATTGGTGGTCTAAGATGAATATCCAAATCTCTCAAAAGGAATAATATCTAAGTAATCTCGCTGTCAACGCTATTGCACTATACTTTGTCTCGACACTGAATCGAGTAACAGTTCGTTGCTTCTTAACACTCCATGATACACAGCTGCTATCTAAGAAAGTACAAAATTCAGTAGTCAATCATATCGAGTCAAGGGACAACTTGCCCAATCCGCATTACAAAAAAAAGCATACAAGTCCAAAGTTGACTTGGACAAGATTTGCATGCCTCCATCTGTTGTGCCACTAACATAACGTGTACAATGAGTTTTGCAATTTGAAAATGACTTACTATAGGTTGATGCATGCACTGAAAGACAAAATTGACTGCATATGAAATATCCGGGTATGATCGTGAGATTTACTTCGATATAGCGTAGGATCAGAAAGTAGAATTGCATCTGTATTAGAATGAGAGCTAGTGGCCATAGGTGTGGAAACTGAATTGCAGCACCCCCATTGTTGTTGGCGCGGATAAAGATCACCAGATAATACCCTAACCTCCACACCTAGAAAATAATGTATCGGCCCCATATCCTTCATTGCAAATTCGCTACTCATTGTAGAGATGAACCCACCAAGCAATTTTGGCTCACAGCCTGTAATGATCAATCATGTTATCTACATATAAAAGTAGCGCTAAAATGCCATGATTCGATCGAATAATGCAGGATCTGAAATGCTGCGAAAGAAATCAGATACCAAAATAAATGAGCTAAAGTTATCAAGCCATGCTCTTGGTGCTTGCTTGAGCCCAAATACTTTGAAACAGAGTGCAGTTGCTGAGTGAAAACATGGGCATATATGTGAAATTGGCTTGACGATGCTCCATCGTTATCCCTTATGGAGACCCTTGTAGCTGAGAAATACACATGGTAATGAGGATCGAACTTATTCTTGGTGTAGTCCCTAAGATAAGGAAAGCACCTACGACCAAAAATTCGCAAAAAATTATAATCTCATTTTTATTTTTTTGCCAAATAAGAATTTTAGGTGATTTCATGTTTAACACCCTAGTAGTAGGAAGCCGATTCAAGAGAAAAACTGTCGTTGAAAGCTTTCGACCCAATACTTTTTAGGAATTCTACTTCGATAAAGCATCGTGAAGCCAATTTCACATATATGCATGTGTTTTCACTCAGCAACTACACTCTGTTTCAAAGTATGTGGACAAGATAATTGATTAACAATCAAATTCCTTTGCAAGTGGATGAAGAATCTACTTGGTTGAACTCTCCTCTTCCATCAGATTGAAAGATTTTAAACTGCCCTCCAAATTGTCTTTCCAAATATTTATCGAAATTGAGAAAACATGCATAAAAATCATATTTTTGCCGTAATGAAAACAACCAAGTATATCTCTTATAAGTATCCACAAAGCAAACATAATGTTGGAATATATAAATATTAAACCACGCCTTCCTCCAGTAGCTTAAGCTTTTGAGCAGTTGGCAAGTGGTCCCACAAAATCTTTACATGGTATCAGAGCAGGAGGTCCTGAGTTCAAACTTAGTACTAGTCAAAAAGACCAGATTAAGCGTAAGGGGGAGTGTTGGAATATATAAATATTAAACCACGCATTCTTCTAATAACTTAAGCTTTTAGAGTAGTTGGCAAGTGGTCCCACAAAATCTTTACACATAATATTGGAACCTTTGAAATGAGATCAGCGGAGCCTTTCCCCACAAATCACAAGGTATATTTTCAAAAGGCTTATTAGGATTAATTTTGGAAGGTAAAAAAGGAAGTTTAGATGCTCGCCCCATTTGACAAATAATACATATGGTTGTTGGTTTATTCCAAGCAGTAACAATGATATCGCCTTTATTTTGCAAAAGATGGATTGTCGTCCGTTGTGGATGTCCCAATCTTTCATGCTAAGAACTTTCATCAGCTTTCCCGAACCAGTTTGAAAATAATGCTTATTTTGGCACCTTTAAGATATATAGATTGCCTTCACGGTTTCCAATTGTTAGAACCTTCCTCATTTTCTTGTCCTGCATCAAAAACCAATGGCAGAGAACTCAAAATTTAGAGGATATTCAGTTGTAAATTGGCTCACTCATGATAAGTTCTTTTTCATATGAGGAACAAGTAGAACATTTTTTAAGTCAACACTCTCTTGTCCTAAATTGATCTGAGCATCACCAGTACGGGAAATTTCAAGTGAATCACCATTTCCAACCATAACACTATCTTTTCCCATAATATGGTCGTAAGTTGAAAAGGTTACATTCATCTCCGGTCATATGAATTGAAGCTCCGTGATTAGTTAACCATTTTGAATCTGATTATCTCGAACAGTAAGTGCAACGATGGGATGAAAGATTGATTAAACCGATTAAAGTTATACAAAGCAGTATGTCATTGCTTGTTACATATTTAACAGGAAATGATTTTGTCTGTTCCTTTCCCAAGCTTTTCGATCTTGCTTTGATTCAATTGTGGCTTGTGACCCTGTGAATGCATAAAACAAGCCCAAGAATTTTTTTTGTTCTCGGACTGTTGTGAGGAAACCCCCTTCCATGCAAAGAGAAATGAGTGTTGTTGGAATTGTTTTCCCTTTTCGTTGCTCTTAAAATTTCTTCTCTGACCAAAGGAATCCGTCTCGTGTTGAATTGTAAGAGAACTTGTTAGCCGACTCTTAAAGCTTTGTAGTTGCGAAATCAAGTCAAAGAATATTGGCATCGGATGCTTCAACATGGAGGTTGTGAATGAATCATATTGAACACATAATTCATTCAAAACAAATAGACCCTTCTTTTTGTCCTCAAGGGGGCATCTGATAGCACACTAAGATACTCGTGAAGAGATAAGAAATTATCTCTATGACGTTTTTGGATATGTAGAGAAAAAATTGAAACTTCACATTGACACAGCCTTCATCGAAAGAAACAAGCAATTCCTTACTTATAGAGAGAAATCTCGAATTTCAATATCAAAAGCTCAAACATCATAAAACATCTTTTATATGAGGTGTTAGACCTAACCCTACTAGTATTCTGGATACAAAACTCAAAATTACAATATTTCCACTAATAATAAAATTTAATCCGAAAAATACTAATTTTTTTTAAAAAAATCCATCTAAACGATCCCGGATCGCCAAAATCCATCGCAGTTCATCGCTAAGACAACAATGAGTACTGATTAGAAAGCCGTTTCGCTTCAACCGACCGAATTTAAGCTCAATCCGATGTCGTTGCCCGGGTCCGCTGGTTCTAGTCGCACCATCATTTCGCCTTCTGATTGGATTTTTGCCGGTCCAATCGGTCTAAGAATGCATTACTAATTGCTTCCGCATCACATACCTTAGCAAAAATTATTTTGTATAGTAGATGTTTCCAAGTCTACTACTTACGCAAGAACTTCTTCGGAGAGCGTCGCAATAGTCCATCCCGCAGACGGCAATCTAACCTTCTCCATTGTAAAAACTCTGATTTGTCACTTCCTATGAGACTCCAATTTCTATCTTCTCCGGTTGGTAGCAGAGGAGGTGCTTGTTGGACTAGGCCTTTGGTACTCGCCATCAATGAATGCCACTAAATCCTGACTTAATTCGATTAGTGCAAGCATTAGTGCTCTCCAACTAGAATAGTTTGCTTGTGTCAGTTTAGGTGACACAAAATTGCTACTGTTCAAAGACGAGGGGCATAAAAAATCGCTGATGCCAAGAATGAATAAAGATGTTTGATTCATGATCTCAACGTACAATTGTTGAGATGATTGTTACTACATAAAGATATTACAAACGATTACATTGTCGAAAGGAAACAATACAACAATAAAAAATAATAATAAAGTGATCATTATATTACGATAGTGGTTAATCTCTTGATTTTAGCATCTCCAAGAATCAGCGCTTGTGATTTTGATTGATATCTTCAGATTCTTCTCCCTTGATGGATAAATCAGTGCCTTTAAGTCATGGAGATGTGTTAGATTTAAGTAAGTTGTAAATATATTTATGACTAATTTACGATCCATTATGACATGTTTAACATTTATAATGTTTAAATCCGTTTATGACCTATTCATGGAATATAACTAATCCATATAATAAATCATCTCATCATATATGGATTAAGAAATGAGTTTATGGCACATGTCGATAAGTGTACTATCACCCGACGGACATTGCGTTACTTGGGAATTTCATTTGCCCTACATGGAATTCCTTTCCAAATGCCTAATGGATACTTCATATGTGGTCCCCGGTTATACATTGCTACCGAGCCAATTTACTCAGTATATAGGACCACACAAATACATATTATGCAGCAAAAAAATCTCACTGGTATAGTACTTCATCCCCATGTCTACATAGTATGATAGATCTAAGTAACCCCGGCCCCGCTCGTCAAGGAGCGTGGTCGAGTCGAAATAATGTCGACAAAGGATGTTTCTAGTTCAAATCTTCATCAATGGAAACGCACAATCCGTACGTGGGTCTTGCTTAGTCGGCCATTAGAATACCTAATGCACTCTGCATCCCTGCAAAATATCATGTCTAGGCCGAATCGGTTCTAGGTTAAAGACTGCAAATGAATAGGTTTCCAAACGACATGACGCTATTGCAGATTCCTCCAACCTATACAGCGAAGGGCAAACGGCTCGCCCCGGCATCATTGCGACGCTCCATGCCATTCACTCAACATGCATACGTATATGCAGCGTACGTGTACCTGTGTGCGCTGGTCCTATCTTCTTCTGGAGGGGATAGCAAGCAAATGTTACCTTATCCTTTTAACTTTAGGACCACAACAAGAAACCTTTCCTTTGAAGCCAACTTTAAACCCAACTTGCCACTGGGGGGTATCCTTTAATGTTCTTCTTGGATCTTGTGACCCGTCAGAATTCAGTCCCTATCTGCTGCTACTCTCTCTTGCTGTCTCTCTCTCCTCCATCCTTTTCATCTGTCTGAGTCTGAGGAGAGAATGGCATGTTCTACGACCCCAGAAGCCCTATTCTTTTTCCTTGGCTGTGGATCCTTTCCATGCCATATGCCCCTCTTCCGCTGGATTGGAGTAAAGCGTCGCAGAGAAAATGACACATGAGGCCTTTTGTAGTCAAAAAGGGTGAGCAGATAAGTCATCCTATGTCTTGAGGTTGAGGGTGCAACTGTCTTTATAGTTCAATTAAGCCGCTTAAGAGTGATGTCTGAACATATTTTACGTCTTAACCCTCCCCGGCAAAGACCGATTTGACGACGAGCGGACGCCTTCAGCGCGAGAATCCGATGGGCGGGTCGGCGAAAGATTTAGTGAATCCCTCACGCGTGATGAAAAGAGACTCGAGGAGGATTCGAGGAATCGAATTTGAGACCTCCAACTTTGATATCGCTTACGGTTAAATTGCAATAGTTTGTGATCTCTTGTGACTAAATCAAATCATATCTCGAGAAGAACATGGATCAATTGAAACTGGACCTCCTAAAAAATATATGTCCCAATGTGTTTTTCATAAACTAGGGATAATGACATAAACGGTTTATGAACTTTGGCCAGACCCCCAACTGCTACTCCTTTGTTTGGCGCCGTGCTGGTTGGTCTATTTCCTGCCGTATCCGAATCTTTAGGCCACTTTTTTGGCCGTCTTTTAATGTGTTTTTCCTTTTTACCCCCCTTCTAATTGTTTATGCCGCCTGGTTGATATTTTATGATGGCCGCTTGTTGGCATCTTGTTTGACGCGATTGAAGTTAGGACGTTTTGGCAACCGGTCACCATTGAACCCACCTAGGCACTGCGCTGCCTAGTTTGGTTCATGGTTTTTGTGTCCGGTTTTTTGTACCTAGTTATTTGAAAAGTATATACAAACTTACCTTACCAAAAAAAAAAAAAAAAACTTTGGCCCGACGTGCAATGTGGTCCATAAACTTTTAATTTGTTCAACTCGGTCCCTAAACTTTTGGTACATGTTCAACTTAGTTCCCGAGCTATATGAAAATGTTCAAGATTGTCCTTTTATTAGTTCAAGTTCAAGGACAACACTGATTATATCCATGTTAGTTCAAGGACTAAAATGAACATGTGTCAAAAGTTTCAGAGAACGTATTGAAAAAATTAAAAATTCATGAATCACATAGCACATTGTGCCTGATTTCAATAGCCATTTTTGTGTCATTTGTCCTGTAATCTACAATTTTCCTTCTATGACGGCGAGGAAGATTGCCACCTTACTAGCTAGATACTTTGATAAATTCGAGCACACGAAAATTGGCATTAACCTCGTAGATTAGTCAAGACACGAGTAAAAGCCCAGGGGAATTGGCCTAAACATGAGGTCGTTTGCGCTTGGCGGTGTCGCGGATCGCCCCCCCGGCTGTGCGTGTAACCCCCGCCGTATGCGGATCCACGCAGTACTACATTATGATCGACCGTCATGAAGTTAAAATTGCACGTGCTAAGCGAGCGTATTAAGTCTAGGTATTATTGGCTCCCTGTATTCTACGCAAATGTATAGAGAGAGGGAGGCCTGTTCTGTTGTCTTGTTCTAGGGTTTCCAAAACGTTGCAGGAGAGGGGGGCCAGTGTCTTTCTTTCTTTTTCTCACGGTGCTTTTGTGGGATCTGTGTTCTAGGGTTTCCACGGATTGATTGTCCTTCTTGACAATGGGGAAATAATGCAGCGCTACTTTATACAGTGACGTGATCACACGCCCTAGCTCGGCGTGCTTCGCTGCATGCGCATGGTTCTTATTTTCCAAAAGCTATGCATGTGTGAAGAGGGGGCTGAAGTGTGTAGCTTATGTACATAGGTTAAAAGAAGGAGACAATTAGACCCTTTTGCAACTTCTGTAATATGTCGGGTACCGTCCTCAATTCGGTGTTTCGATGAGCCGATCGATCGTATGGCACGTTAAAAAGATTTGTCCGAGCCGTGTAATCTATCGCATGTGTCCTATATGGTGTGAAATAAGCGGCAACGGAAGATGTTAGACCAAGCATAGACGGTAATTTGGCCCTCTAGGCTTGTGTAGGGTAGAGATTTGATAAGTTTCATCCTTCTTCTACGAGCCTAGCTACCGCAAGACTTTGTGGAAATATTAGCCAAATAGCTAGGGTTTTACACTGTGGTTCTATAACAATCGAAGGGCCAAAATCAACGAGTTCTACCAGATTTAGTTAGGGTTTGGTTGCGCTAATTCAACATGTTTGCTTTAAAAAAAAAAAATTGTATCATGCTTCCAAAAGTTAATTAAACATTTATGATCGGTTAGGTAATTTGATAAATAATCCGCACAACGACATGGGGGCCTACCTCGGCAACTGATTTTCTTTCATCGCGGATCATTCACTTGATTAATTACGTGTTATACGTGTGTCACCAAAAAAAAATATTGAGGAGCCACAAGAACAATAAAAGTCGAGTAGGGTGCTGACACCTAAATTTTTCATCCCAAAGGACGCATTTGCATTTCATGAAAATTAGGTATAGAATCCGCCAAAGACCCTTGAACAAAACCATCTATAGTCTCAGGTTCTCATTCTTTAGTGCATCTCTCCGCATCTAGAAATTAGGGGTATAATTTTAACAAGACCACGAGTTCTTGTGGGACAGCCCGATACGGCGACCCAAGATGAATTTCTTCTCGCGCCGAATCTAAACGAGCTCGAAACGGGCACGCTGAACTCGGCGGAACCCGGACCTTGCTCATCCAAACAGCCTAGTCATTCTCTACCGTTTCTCTCTCTCTCTCTCTCTCTTCCCCCCCTCCCCCCCCCCCCCCCCCCCACCAAATTGTAAGGAATGGTACTAGATGCCATGTGACTATGGGCTTAGCTTGGAATAAGGGTAATTGGAACTAGGCAAGGAAATAAATCAAGTTAGAGAAGAGGATGGAGCTGGCAATCTCGTGTAAAACTAAAGGGAGGGAGGGAGAGAGAGAGAGAGAGTGGATTCCATAGGAATCCTCGAGCACAACCGCACAAATGGGAGATCTCCGTCGTTAGTTTTGGGAAGATGTTTGGGACAAAAAGGCATTCACATGATGCCATCTCCATGATTGGAGACATTCTCGGGGGATTCTTGGTCTGGACAGCGAGTGTTCAACGCCCCCGTCCGGCTGGATTGGGAATAAACTCACGGGCCAATGTTACAGGGGTTTTCCCCTCGCGCTTCAGACCGAGTTTCAATCTGAACGCCGACAGAAGAGACCCCCATGCGCGGCCTAATCTACCTCGCCGTGAGCCGGCCTCATCAGCGTCTCGTCTAGGCAAGCTTCGCCCGAAAGCGTATGGAGTTCCTGCCGTGGCATTTTTTTAGTCTCGGTGAATTCAAAGTCGTAGCGGCACAAGTTTCTTTGGGAAAATTGTCCAATCAGTCCTAAACATATTGTACGAATGCCAATTTAATCCTAAAGCTTCTTAACTTTGCCAATTTAGTCCTTAACATTTGCGTCAAATTTCAATGCAGCCCTTCCAACCTATTTTGGCATGAAATCGTTGACGTGGTAGTGCGCCACGTAGGACGAACGGCCATATTTGGACTGCTACGTCAGCAATTTCAGCGAAAATTGATCTGTAGGACGTCATTGGAATTTCACGAAAAAGGTTTAGAACAAAATTGAAAAATTTAGGACCGAATTAACATACCTACAATAAGTTTAGGACTGATTGCGTAATTTTCCCAGTTTCTTAATACACGATTAGAACGTCCAGAAAAGGTCAAGAAAATCATATACATTTTTTAGCTTAGAGGCATTTGTACATGCTTAAGAGTTGTTGCATTCCATCCTAGAAGTTTTGGCTTATTGTTGCATAGATCCTAGGCGAATGTTTAGTCTTAGTTTTCATGAGAGATCGGCATGTATGAGATTTTCCATGGGGAAGTTATCAAAAAATTACTAAATTTATTGTATTAGTGTCAATTTAGCTCTCTAAACCTTTCAA
This sequence comes from Rhodomyrtus psidioides, assembly GCA_021437785.1. NCBI lineage: Eukaryota > Viridiplantae > Streptophyta > Magnoliopsida > Myrtales > Myrtaceae > Rhodomyrtus > Rhodomyrtus psidioides. Next base: position 6,824,974 of record JAILYB010000020.1, on the reverse strand, counting down.
TTATACCAATCTAGTCCTAAACTTTTTAATTCCGACCTTTCAATTGTGTCAATTTAATTCCAAACCTTTTAAAATTTAGCTAATTTAATCTTAAATCTTTTGAAATTTTTCCATTTTAGTAATAAACCTATAATTTCAATAATTGATTGGAAGGACTAAATTGGCATTTTCGTCAAAAGGTTTAGAACTAGTTGGCTAAATTACCATAATTGAAAGGTTTATGACTAAATTGGCAATGTGCCAAAAGGTTTAAGATTTAATTGACACAAGTGAAAGGTTTAGAATTGAATTGGCCGTCATACAATAAGTTTAGGACTTCTTGGACAATTTGCCCGATTTTCCATTCTAGAGCACACACGATCCTGTTCTAGAGCGTTACAACTAGGGTTTGTATTTATTTTGCCTAAAACGACTCGGGTTGGTTTTACATTTGCTTTAATTATTTGTTTAGTGAATTATTTTTAGTGCTTATGCACTTATTTATGGTCTGGTAAAGGTTAGCGGTGACTATAACCTCATTCGATTAATCATAAACAAATAATCAAGCTGCGATCAATAGGGTTTGGGAGGGCCCGTCCGACATGTAAAGGCCACCTCACAATAGAGTTGTACTTGCATGCTTAGCAATCCATTGCACCTCGTTGAGGTTCATCCTCGGGTGGGTCGCAACATAGGGAAAGATTTATATATTGCTCGCACTCCTGTATACGTTTCATGAAGTTCTTGTTATCAAGTTGAGTTGCTTGAGTTCAAGGATTGATGTTTATTGTCATTTCCTACGATCAAGCCACGAGGGAACGCTTCAACGCCTCTTCTCGTGCGCAGATCGAATCAAAAGCGTCGCATGAAATTAAAGAACAGATTATAAAATGAGCAAGAGACCTCGAAGAAATGTCAAGATATATGTGTGTGTGGTCAATGTTTCGATTTTTATGTGTGTATGGTCACAGTCGACAGTCAAAACTAGCTAGGGTTGGTTTCCCTTTTCTTTTTAACTTTGCTTTTTTTTTTAAGCCAGTCAGCTAGGGTCGGTTCATTATATGCTGTAGCTGTGATTAATTGGAGGTGGACCGAAAGCAAAGAACATGTAGATGACTTTTCACAGTTGTTCATCTTAAGCTTTACTGGTTGTGAATTGCTAAAGGACAGAAAGAAGTCATATTGGGTAAACAATGCACCATGCAAGCTTATCAGATCTATCACGGTATTCTAACCTGAGTTTGAAAGCTACACAGAAGAGAAACTCTCTATGATACGACACCGGCGTTGAACTCGTGGAAGAAGATTTTCTAAGTTGGGAAACTGCGATCGGGTCACTGTTAGAATTCAAGGCACGATAACAAGCGTGCCGGGTTTAGTAGGGGAAGTTTTCATGGGTAGTACTGATAAACTAAACCATACCCAAAAGAGAGAGGGGTTGACACGTGACGAATTATCGCTGATACACCGATTTTTAGCACATTCCTGTCAAATCCAAATTATGTATAACACTACCTTTCTCGTTCATTCCTATCCTGGTTTTGATGCGTTTGGTTTTTCTCACTGTTTATGAGTGCTTCTTTTTTTCTATGGTACTGCCTAATCTAATCAAAACATTGAGCTTTAAATGTTAAGAAATCTGCTTAATAAGCACGTCCGAGAATTGACAACATGGGAAGAATGTCCAAAAATTGACACTTAAATCAAAGAATACTTAAGCAAGATCAAGAGGGGAACGAAAGCGATATAGATCTGCAGATAATTAAAGACAAGAATTAAGCTTATACTATGATGCACACGGGGCATGTCGAATAAATGTGCACTGACTTAACATGTCGAGTTTTCGGCTATAACATCCCGCGTATAAGGTATCGTATGCAAGATAAGCACTCGAATACATGGACAAAAAGGAAAAGAAAAGAAAAGGAAAGGAAATACTATGTTTTTGTATGAGAGTCATTGTTGCATTTTCCTCAAATAATTCTGCCATGATATATGACTGAGATGCTACCCTAAAAAAGCTGCAGGAACAGAAGAAAGCATTAGATAGAAGCATCTTACTCTGTGGCAGAAGTTGCTGCTGATGATGATGAGCCAGGAAAAATCCTCCATGGAGCTTTATAGATCTTGTCTGACCAAACTGAGGCACATATGAAATGTGTGTTGGAGACAAATCTGCAGGAGAAACATGTTGCCACTTTGACGACGTTGCTGCTTTTTTAGTCCGTACTTAACTTCTCGTTCATGACCGCATCCTAAAGCAGCAATCTTTCACAAAGATTATCGAATTATAAACCCTCGTTTAAAAGATCTTGGGGAGATCGTTGGCCCGAGTGATCTTTGTGCGAGAGGGTGTTCCTCATACTTGGAGCATCAAGAACCGTTCCCATCCTCGTCTTCTTCGCTCTCGTCGTCGTCTTGCCGATGAAGAAATTTGGCGCTGTTGCTTGTTTGGAATGGCAATCTCATCGGCGAGCCCATCAATTGAAGGGACGGTACGAGGGAAGTAGGCAGGATGTGTTGTTGCGAACTCGAGCTCAGTAGATGAAGATGGTTCAGCTGCCTCGGATCTGTCTCGACAGAAGGGGTAAGATACGAAGGATAGGAAGGGAAAATCGGGGTCATCGCCGCAGACGGGCAGAAGTATAACTGGGGGGTGGCGGATGAAAGAGCCGAAGAGGAAGAAATCGACGAGGGATTTAGGGGATTTTGATCCGGTAGCAATTGAAAGCCGTGAGTCCCGAGTTGAGACAACGACAAATTCGAAGGCTCCCATTGATTGTTGTAGGAGTACGGCAAGGCGCTGCTCGGCAAGCCACTCAAGGGATAACTGACGATTGGGAAGAAGTTCTGAGCTGATACCTGTGCATGGTGAGAGTTCACTGATGATCCCAAATGGTCATGCACTTCATCTGTCTCAATCCACTTGCCCTTCTCAGAAAGAGGCTGGCCATTATGATCATCTATTTCGACCTCCTTGTTCTTTGTTCTCAGTGTGTTATACATATCGATGTTCCAAAACTTTGACCTCGCCATCGCCGAAGATTCGCTGCCATCAACCCCGTGATCGATGCTACTCTCAGCGATCTTGATCCCGTGCTTAAGGAATGTTGTTGAGCTTGTGGGGAGAAAGGGAGAGATCAAGGAAGGTTGAGGGTTGGCGCTCGAAGGCTCCTGCGGGAATAGGATTTGCTGGTGGAATTGGCCGAAGTTCGGAGGCATTTGGAGCGGCGGCAACCTGTCGATGTCTTGTTTAGAGGCATCCAGCAACCAGTCGATGACTTTGCTGGGTTGGCTGAGCCCTAGCTTGTCTTGAAGATCATACAATTGAACTGCTGTGGGCACGGAGAGCCTAATCCTCCTATCCCTCAGACCCCTAATAGTGCAGACCTTGCTGTGCCTATCCTTGCCTCCAAACGAGCGCGAAACGCGCACGATCCTCGGGTTTCGGAAGCCTGACCATTGCCTGGAAGTCGATGGCGGCGCCAAGCGGGACAAACTCCTGCCAGTCTCGTTCTTTTCTTCCTCTTGCTTCGCTGATTGAAAACCTCCTCCTCCTCTTGGAATTGGGTTCATCTTACTCCTCTCATGATCATTAGGATGCAAGAGATTGGCTGCAATAAAAATTGTCAAAGTGTAAACCTGTGAAGTCACCTCCTTTCCTCTATACAATCTCAAGCACAATTCAGCCGATTTAGGTTCCCATGCGTTGATTTGCAGCAGTATGCAATAACTACAGATCAATTAACGAGAGAGAGAGAGAGAGAGAGAGAGAGAGAGAGAACTAATTACACCATGAAACATATCACCAAACAAGCATGTTCTTTCTCCTTATGATATGAAGCAACTGAAAGAAGATCCCTATGGCAATTACATTTTCCCAAATCAGGAACTGGTGCAGAAAGCGATTTTTGACTTTCGATGATTCGAGAATTTTTTAGTCGAGTACTCGACGAACAACCATTTGATTTGGTTAAAATACATCTCCTGATTGCTAGATCCGTGGTGTCTCGATTTGAAGACCTAAGAGACGATCGTTGAGCATCTTGAAGAGAAAGTAGAACCTAATTTTGGCCAAAGAGGATAGAATCTTGCGTCTGTCAACAGATCTAGAGTTCAATTATCTGATTCTGAAGAAGGAAACCTACTTTGAGGAAACATAACGAGCTAGTACTCGCACATCCTCTTTTGAAAAGAATGTTTTCGCATATATGAAACTCGACAAAAACTCTCAAGAAAATATGTAAATTGCTTCTCGATGTCGATGATGAACTTACTTCAGCTAGAGAGTATTCACCATCTTGATAGAAGATCAAGATCAGCCCCTTCACTTACCCAGAACTGCCAACGAGAACAATATGTGTCGCCTGAGAAGACGACGAGTCCGAGGAGAGGGTGGAAGCGAGCGAGCAAGAGAGAGAGTATCAATCTGCAGACAGTAAGCCGTAAACTGTACTTCCACAATATAAGTTCAACTGAGGAAATATTCACTCTTTGCTGGGGAATGGAAAACAAAAAAGATGCCGAAAAATTAACCATGACATGTTGCATATGATGTTGCATGGGAATGATGTGAAAAGAGGTATGGCATATCTTGCTCCCGAGTGTTATCTGCCGAAACTGCCACGTCAGCCGGGTCGATTCAAGAGTTCTGTAAATCATAACAATTATCATTTATCATGCATAGCGAATCGCAAATATAGGTCAAGATTAATTAGAACTAATCCAACACGTGTTATTTCAATTCTTTTTCCTGTCATTAAGAGATCAGTTAAAGATTGAAACAAACCCATCAAAAGGGTAGGTTTAAACTCAAAGGGGACCATTGCAAAGACATAATTGAAAAGGAGAGAAAGAGATCGGAGAGAGAGAGAGAGAGAGAGAGAGAGGGAGTCTAAAACTTTGTTTGACGCAACAAGAGAATAGCTTTATGGGGTGTACTCCACATAGCATGATATGTTAAATGCATGCGCAGCCGAGTGAAAAGGATGGCAAGGTAGTGAAAATCATCATGCCATAGGATTATAACTCTGTCATCTTGTGTGATCTTTGGGAAAATATTTCTACAGAAGAGAGCAAGGACACACACATGGGAATCTTGTTTTGGCTGAAGCAAAATAGTTTGTGAAACTTTGGGAATGAATAAGAGAATGTGACTGCTATCAATTTGAAAGAGAGTGGTTTTCTTTTTCAAAGAAAGTGCTGTGTGAAGTGAATCAAAAGTCAGAGAAGAGCTGGGTCATAATAGTCTTGCTTCTGAAGTTGTGGTGTGAGCAAAACTGGAAGTTCTTCATCAAAACTGCTTAGATTTGATGATAGATTTCTAGCTCTGCCTACATTGCAGGTGAGGGACCAAAATAAAAAAAATGGGTTCTTTAAAGCATCCACTCAGTGTGCACAGAGAGAGAGAGAGGGACCACACGTATTGGCAGTGAGATATGCATATTGTACATATACACAGAGATCTCAAACCCTAATTAATACTAACTCCACCCAATAAAACTGCAGCTGTATATTTTCTTGGGCCTTTCTTCTTCTCCCTATGCTTCCTTTGCATGTATTGATAAACTAAACTGATTTATGATTGTTGGAGATTTGGCTGCCAATGTGGTTCTTGGTCCAAAACGATTTTTTTTTCTGTTTCTTACAGTAAGCAAGTCACTCTAATTGAAAAACAGATGGAAGGAGCAAATTCTCTTGTAGCTTCTTGAATGTAGTAGGAACATGGCTTTTTCCACGTTCAATACATGTGTGGTGCTCCTCTATGGGAGAGGTGAGAACACACAAATTTTGAAGTTCAAGGCAGTAATGAAAAGATCTCAGCTAAGCCCTAAGAGAGCTCTTGAAAAATTGCTTTTTTTATGTAGAGAGAGAGAGAGAGATGTTGCAGATCAAACCTTAATAATCTGGAAGTAAAAGAAAGGAAAAAAAATGGAATCTTCATCAAAATAATTGAAAAGCTGAGAGACTTGCACGCAGTGTTGCAGTTGTACCAGTCAAAAGCCGAGGTCTACTTTTATTTGCCTAGTACTTTTTCTTTCTCTTCTTGAAATAAGGAACCCTAGCAATCTCTTGAAGTTTGAAAGCCCTAGAAGAACCCTAAGACCTGTGCCATTTGCAGCTTTTAGGAAGCAATCAGAAAATAATTCTTGTTTCTGTTCTCAATTTTATAACAAGCAGCCAAAAAGGGGAAAAGGAAGGGTAAAAAAAAAAAAACTGGATCTCTTTTTCTTTATTAGTGTTCAAAGACATGCAGTCACTGGCAAGATTTGGGTGATACATGTTCCGTTTTTTCTGTTTTTGGCTGCTGTCTCTCCCTCTCTCTCAAACACACCAAGCCACTTTCCCTAAGCCTCATTCCATGAGATTTGATTTTAGTTCAGATAGTTAATATTTACATAATTTAAGGGAAGGGCTCAAATTGGTACATGCCAGTATGTACATCATCATTAGTTTGATCTAAATGAGTTTAGCTAGCTAATGTTCACAGTTTGTCTATTCCAACATATAATTCTCTCAAAGAACTCTCTGAATTTTGCTTTCAACACACTAAAATCTTCTTCTCTGTTGTCTGCTAAGGCTACACAGAGACATGGTCCCTACATTGGCAGATCCCAAAGCAGGCATGCTGCTTTGCAAAGGACACTAATCTTCTCATCCATCATGAGCTCTCCCAACTTATCTTCCCATTTCAAGCCATAGAAGATTACGAAAAAGCGATTCCAGCTGATCAGCTATTTATTTGATCTGCAGAAGTTAATGGGGCAAAAGATGATGACCATTCATATAATTTTCAACAAATGTTCTTTTTGATGCAGAATTAAGGACTTCTAGCTTTCTCTTGAATTCATGAACCAATAATTCACAACCCGTGAAAGAGGGATTCAAGGAACAGTGAAGTTCCCACCAAACAAAATCTTGATCAGTCTCAACTGCAATTGAGGGAAGGGGGTTCAGTCTTTCAAAGCAACGCAAGGAATTACTATGGAAATAAGTAGCACCTGCTATTTTTTTTTTTTTTCAAAAGCTTAAAGCTTAGCGAGAATTCTTTCCCTTAGATATGATTAAGCATTCTACGGTAAAGTTCAACCTAAATGGGGATGAACCCCTCAGGTGATTCCTAGGATGAAAATTGACACTTCTCATCTAAGTGGAAGTAGAGATCTCCTTGCACAACATCGCCTAGAAACTCTCGTATGTAGGTGTCGACGAAGAGCCTTTCGAGCAGAAAGATGTTTGTTAAATCGAGTTCGGCAAGTGTGGACCTCAAGATGCTTCTACCAGTTTACTTAATATATCACCATCACCACTGTCATCATCATGACTCATTGTTGCATCAGAGAGAGAGAGATCCACAGTCTAGTTGTCTCTTGGAAGGGAATAATGTGGGGTGGATAGATACTGAGATATGGAATAACAAAAATGATGAAAGAATCATAGGGGGGATGGCATCAAAAAAGGCAAAAATAAAAAGTATTTTATACATTAAAGTATTTATGTGTACATGGTGTTTGCTAATTCAACGAGCATCTGTGGATTCTGGCTTTTTCCCACTCTCTTTCTGTCTCCATCTTCTCTGAGGAGGCCATTTACCATAATATGCCCAAGAAAATGACAGCTGCAGCTCAGAAAAGAACAAGGAGTGAACCAGCAGTGATCTAGCCCAAGATAAAATAATGCCTTCTGGTCATCAATACTTGCAGTTGGAGCAGAGGAGACAAACAGCAGAATTACCTCTTTCCTCTCTCTGCAGTTTATCTTTAAAGTCATTAAATTTCCTTCTGCTAAAAAGGACGGCAGTCACAAGTTGCTACCTTTGGAAATCCGAAGATACCCGATTGAATAAACACTCAGAGAATAGGTGCTTCTAGTATCTCCGTCTAAATCAAAAGACGATTACCGGAGGATCATAAACAAATAGATCCCGATCATTCGGTTTGAGAAATTTTCTGCCGTACGTATGCTACTGTTCCAGTGTTCCTTGCATTTTACTTACAAACGACCAGGATCAATTCCTCAAGAAACCCTAGATAGCATGCTCTGCTTAAGATATCTAAAGTAACGTAACTTTACACCCAAAGTTTAGTTTTCTCTATTTCTCCCGAAAAGAAATTGAGGAGCTAGATCATATTACTTTTCTCATCTCGCCATAATTTTTTCTCCCCGTAATATATAAAGATGGAAAAATTTTGGGTGGGGCGGCCCCATGCACCCCACCAGTATGTAGAGAGACATACTGGTGGGGCGCATGGGGCCGCCCCACCCAATATTTGCTCATATAAAGACCGGCTCATATAAAGACCGACGGCAATCATCAATCCACATAATCTCCCAGTACGGGCACTTGGTGTGATTTCTTCTAATCTAACCATTTACCTTCACGCCAAGTGACACAAACATGCCAAAAAAATAATAATAATAAGGGCAAATCCCACCACACAGCAAAGTGAACAAAATAAAAAATTTAAGCATTTTCCACATGCTGACATTTAACCCCGATGGAGTACCTCAACTCTTTTACATGTTCATCAGTCAATTCTATCCGAACAGGACACAAGAACGACCCCCTTTTCACCAGCTGTTAACTTCCAGTTTACAAATTGTAGATCACAGTTTAACAGCTGACTGAAGTTCGAACTCCTGCTGGTGCCAGGCAGACTTTTCTTCAAAACACGTAGTGTTGCGTTCATTGGCGCTCTTTCGTCAACAGAGAAGGAAAAGAAAAAATATGTGTCTATGTACAATTGTATACATGGTAATATAGATGTACATATACAATCAATGTGCTCAGAGAAGACTTTTAAGTTACTGACAGTTTCAAGACAGTTGCTATGGCCCCAATATGCTGTGCACAGCATAAGTCGATGATCAATCAGAATGAGGTCCAGAAGTAACAAATGCTGTTGCTTTCTGCTCTGTCCCGCTCATCCATTTTGTTGGGTTCTCTCCCCCATGTCCCCTCCATGCCTTCCTCTTTTTATCTTTTAGTAGATAAGAGAAACTGGCCTTGGACCTCGTGTCTCTCTCTTAGTCTCCTGCACAAAATAATTAATGCACCATCCTCAGAGAGGGAACTTAAACTGCTCTTACTAAACTTTGGTGATGCACTGCGAAAGAAGAATTGAAGAGATCGAATAAGATATCCTCTTGTTGTTAGCTTCCGAATGCCACTAATGAAGTAGATATGTTCCAGGGAAGGGCGACAGTAGATTATAATAATATCCCTCTCTTAAGTAGACATTATAATATTGAAATGCAACAAATACTTTCAGCACATGTGTAGCACTAGCACGGAGATATTTTGTGAGTTTTGGGAAAAGCGAGAAAGCGTGGTTCCTCCTGTTGGGTTTGGTGTGCCATACAGTCAGGAGTTGGCACTCAAGCATAGTTCAAATGTCCACAATGACTATCCTTGAGCTGTTCTTTAAACATAAACAGCCGATCCACAGAAGGATAACATGTAACCCCAAGAACAAGAATGCAAGGAAAATTTAAGCTTGTTACGGAAGTATTCCATCAAGAAGCCATGTGAAAGAGAAGTGGTGAGCTCTTTTAGCAATCGGATGTGAGAAGAACAAAAACTCTTAGGCAGATAGGGTAGTACAACAGAACTTGAAGGACTGGCCAGGAGGCTGCAACTGAAATCGTTTGCACTAGAAAATGTCGGCAGCACAATTTTTTTGCCATAACTTCTGTACTTAAGCTAAACAGCTACATTTCTTAGCAACAAAAAGCGGCTGGCGCACGACTTCAAAGAAACAAGGAAAGTGCCACTGTTAGACAAGTAACTTGCATCAAATTCACCTTCGTATAACTGTGAAGAGAACTTCTCTGCAACGTAGGGATTAGTTTTGATATTTTCCCTTTCTCATGATATAAATTGTTGGAATATATAAATATTAAACCACGCCTTCTTCTATCAGCTTAAGCTTTTAGAGCAGTTGGTAAGTGGTCCCACCAAAATCTTTCATGGTATCAGAGCATGAGGTCCTGAGTTCAAATCTTTCCAGGCCCCTATTTGCCTCCCCAATGAATTCGTCCACACTTAATACTAGGCAAAAGACCAAACTAAGCGTGCGGGGGAGTGTTGGAATATATAAATATTAAACCACACCTTCTTCTATCAGCTTAAGCTTATGGAAGAATTGGAGATGGTCCATAAGACCCACAAAAAAAATCACAAGTTGGCAACCGCATTGCCAAGCCACCCATGCGTTAGGAGGTCATAGTAAAGGACTTTAAATACAGTATAACAAAAGACATATCACTGCAATCTCGTGAAAATTCAAATGAACTTTTTGTGGTAAGTTCAGAGGTTTAAGACAAGGAATGGAGTAAACCTCAGTCCTATCAAGCACATGCCTTAGCTTCATTAATACGCATGGGATAAGGTCTTGTCCTTTGTATTTTCTAATCCTAATCGATATTTTGAAAAGAGTTCTCCAGCAATAACTCAGCTAGAATCAGCACAGACTGGGCTATGAATGCAACCAAAAGCGCAAATCAACAAATTGATCCATTTTAGTCCACAAGCTACAGCAAGAAGTTTCATAGTTGAGTCGTTCAGACTAGGGGTGAGCGGTTCCCGGTCCGGTCCGGTTTCCCTCGAGAACCGGGAACTGGACCAATAGTCCCTTTCCTCTCAATTGCACTGGCAGGACATAGCATCCTTAAATTTCAAAATCAAAGCCCATCTTCCTAGACTTGCCAAACCCGCTGTTACATTGACAATTATATTCACATTGTTAACAATACTTGTGATGCTTTGGACTGAAGACAATGTAAATCCAGAAGACTGTGTGCCAATCGTCTATGTGAATCAATACAGTCAGGTCATAGAAACATATGGCCAAATGCAAATGTATACGAACAGTGTATGCTTACCACTGCAGATATTTTGAAACAGTACAAGCAAATTCCATGGTAAAGATGTTCAATAACAATGATGGCTGGGAAAAGAGGCTGCTGCAGAGGAACAGAGTTGTACAGTTAATATATTTTTGAACTGTTGTAACAAGGGAACTCACAAAAAACTGTTGAGCAGCCCAGAGAAAACCGTTCCAAATCATAGCAAGATTATATTTTTATTGACTCATAGCGAGAATATTTCAAATCCTTATTTGAAGATTTCGAGATTGATCTCTAGGAATAGAACATAGTTTCTTGATCTGCAAGTGTATTTTGCATGTGTTTTAACCTAGATAAAACCCATGAATCTTTCATTGAAACGCACATCAGTAATTTAATGAAGTTCCTTCATGGGAATCGTCTCCTTGTTATCTTCTCTTTGTTTTCTCTCTCTGTCCCCTTTTGTGACTTCCTAAGTTCGTGATTATCAATAGATTTTTGTATCCTTGGAGTGGCTTGCTAAGGTGGTGATTCGGCTAAAAGAGACCTAGATTATCTAGTCTCTTCCTTCCTATTCTCTGTCTTGGAAACCCTTTATTTATCGATTCATTCAAGGCATCCCAGCGACATTTGTTTTGGCATTCCATATTTACCGTCGTCATTCATCTTTACTGATCATGGCAATCAGTCCTCTGAGACAAGCCCCAGAAATTACTACATGATGGATTCGGCCACTCTGGTGAAGGTTTACTCCTCACGCTCGTGACCTCTGTACGTCATTACTCGCATTACAAAAGCTGCTGACCAGGGAAAAGTTTCGCTAGCTGCCACTTGAGTCGTCACGAACATCCAGGCGATGTCGAGACCCCGGATTGACTCGGGCTGGTCTCGCTTGATCGTTCTAGCGTACGGAAAACAAAATCATCGCAAACCATCGGAAGCTCACGGAGCTGCACGAACAAAATGAACCACAATTCGGGCAAACGACGACTGAGACCCCAGGACTCGGTTGAGCTGCAGGATTCTAGACCCCCAGCGCTTCCGATGAGTCAAACGACGCAGAAACGACCCGACATCGCGCGATTGCATCGAAACGTTGCCCTCCCGAATACGGAGAAACAGGCGTTCGAACGACGGAGAGACCGAAGGAAAAAGGGGAAAGGGTTTCGCGGTCTCCGTACCTTCTCCGAGGGACGCGACGCTGCGACCTTCCTTTGGGCACGAACCACTCGTGGAAGCACCAGAAGCATCGCCGATCGATGACGTCTCGTGCGGTTTCATTGGAAGCGCAGAGGATGGGAATCGCCATGGCCGAAGCCAAAAGCTTGAACTGAGGCACCAGTTGAGCTGCTTCACTGAAATGGAAAATGCGCATTGTTCGTTTTCGGGGATAACTGAATATTTTATGATTTATCCGGTTTGCAATCTTTGGGGGAAAATTCTAATTGAGTATCCGAAGCGATTTTTTTTTTTTTTCAATTAAGGACATAAAATAAAAATTTATTTTTAAATAAAAATCCTGAAATGCTCTTTTTATTTTTATTTTTAAAAAAAAAAGACATGATCAAAGGTATTTTTTGTCTTTTTAATTTTTTTTCTTCTTTTCCTTTATTTTTGCCTTCGGGCAAAGCGAGCCCGACCACACCAAGCCTGGGCAAATCGATGCCGGCCACGATGATGGCTGGGTGGCCTCGCCAGCGGCCGTAAGGCTAACCCTTGCTTAGGCAGGGCGAGGCGAGCCCTTGTGATTGCATGTGAGGCTGCCTAGCCCACGGCCACTAGAGAAGAGGAAGAGGGGAAAAAAAGAAAAAAAATTAGAAAATATAAAAAGAAAAAAATATCTTTGATCAGACCTTTTTTTGAAATAATGAAGGTACTTCGAGCTGTTATTTGTAATAAGATCCATTTCATGCCCTTATTTGAAAAGATGAGGGCACTTCGGATCCTTATTTGAATTTTTCCCCAATCTTGAATTTTTAACTTGTATAATATGATTCTTAAATTTTAACTCAATATGTAATGTCATCTTAAAATTTGTAATTTATTATATTGGACATTTGATCAAAGTTTAGGAAGTATATTGAACAAATTAAAAGTTCAAAAATAATATTGGATGATGTACCAAAGTTCATATGTTATGTTTAAAAAAAAATTAAAATGTCAAGGACAACAATAGATGTGAATCAAAGTTTTTTTTTTTTTCATGTCTAACTGTTGAACGAAAGTCGAGAGATCATTTATGTCGCTTTTTTTTTATACATTTTAATTTTAATGTATAGGAGCATGTAATCATGGATGTTATGGGCTTAAGTGAGTGGGCCTTTGGGCCCGCTATTGGGCTTTGAAGATCAAATCGTTGTGTTGGATCGATCGGCTATGGAGCTAACTCTTTTAATTGTGATAAAATTTACCAAGGAAAGGCACGTTCGTATCAGAAATGTAATATGCGGCATGAAAAAATTTTAACCTTAAGATTGTTTAAGATAGACATTTCATAAATTCAGAAAAGCAAAGTTTGCATATTGCCCAGCTTCTTGATGAATTCAACTGTAGTTTCAATCTAGGGTATGTGGATTTTTATTATTATGAAATATCGAATTCCTTTGATGATATTATAATTCGATCTCGAGCGTTAAGTTAGCAGTCGAGAGGCTATCTCTCTTCCTCCCTTGTTTGAGTACTATTGAAAGCAAAACGTGTTAGAAAGAATACGTAAATTTCAAATGTGATTGCGCCCAAAAAAAAAAATCAAATGTTGAAAACATAAGTACGTAAATTTGAAGTTATGCAAAATCAAATAAATTATTACCATTTCCTCCGTTGTAAGTTAGATATGTCTTTTTGACTTAAATAAAGGGAAAAATGTAGAGTTTTTTTTTTTTTTTTTTGGGGGGGGGGGGGAATGTAGAGTTGAAAAAAAAATCAGCACTTAATAAGGTTAAGCTTGTTTAATTACCATAACTAACACTGATTCGAAAGATTCAATAAATTTTTGTTTGGTCCGAAGATTCTATTAAAGTTAAAACAACACTTAATGAGGTAAGTAAGGAAGGGGCTACTTAATTTATTAAGTAGCATAAAAAAGCAACCGATGGCAATCAATATCTAGTCAAATTTACTAGTAAAACCTATCAATAATGATCCCGAGTTCATGTATAGTAAAAAAAAAAAACCTAATCATCATCAATTCCTACATAAAAACAAACATTTTTTTTTTATTGTCAGCACTTAAAGTTCAGTACTTAAATTTTCAGCACTTAATTTTTGGTAATTAATGGAGACCATTCCGAAGATAAAATCATTCAAGCATTCGATCAATTGCGAACCCCATAAAAAGATTTTCAACTTAAAAACCAAGGGTGTCATGAACAATTTTTGTCTTTTGTGAGCAAAATTGATAAAAACGAAAAAGGCGATTTTTTCAAAAAAAGAAAACAATATATATCCGTTCAATTCTTTGGTGCTTAATGTGCAGATTGAGATCATTTAGTGCTAATCTAATCGAAAAGCTTATCCTTTTTTCTGTTAAAAAAATAGAGGTGAATGGTTTCAGGTTCTGTACAGGTTTGAAATTCGATACCTACCTGTCGGAATAGGGTTTTCATTTTTTGAAATCTGGAACCATGCACACCACACAGATCGATTTCAGGGTCTATTTAGGTTCTATGTATAGTGAATCATCACTTTTAATGGCCAACATTTGATGCCATAACTCATTGACAACAACTCATATTTAGACACACAAATAAAATATGAAACATTAATAAAGTAAAAATTCCAGTCGTAAATATCGCATAAAATGAAAACTCAGACTAGCAATTCCAGGCCTCATGCTCATTTTCTTAAAAAAAACACGAAGTCTTGTCTTTTTCTTTGTTGTTGTTTATTTTGGTAAGCAACCTTTTCTGTCCAATTTTTCCTTAGGAAAAAGGCAACTTTGTGTACGAATAAAACTGAAAAGCGAAAAATCATGCTTCACATAAATTACTCTTGGTCTAACTCTAACCTCACTTTTCAACAATCCAATTTTGTCATAATTATGAATTTTAATTAAAAATTACAAAACATCATTAAAAAGATGCGAAGAAAAAGGAGAAAACATATAAAGATTTCTCCGAGCACTCGGACATCTTCTTCGCTTGAAATTTTTCATTTCTCACGCTGATCGCTGTTCTGTCTCTTTGCCTCTCTGCACTCTTCAAGCCAAAGCAAATCTCTCTCTCCCTCGCTCGCTCGCTCCACTTCTCAGTCGGATCGCCCAAAGCAAGGTACTCTTTCGCAAGCTGTTGATTCCCATTTTTCCTGCTTCTCTTTTGCTGATGTTCTCTTGCTTCTCGCGTTCGATTTGATCTCATTGTGTCGTAATTCCGCCGGATCGGAATCTTTATCGCGTGATGCGAGGTCAAAGTTGTTCCTCCGTCTGTATCGTTCAAGGGTTTTGGCGGGTTTATGGCTGATTTGCGGTTTAGGGTTCATTCACTGGGTAAAGCTAGGATCTGGGTCCCAATCCCTAGAGTTGTGCGGCAATTTTCATTGCTCAAATGCGCCACGCCTAAGTTTAGCTTCGATTCTGGGTTCCGTTTGCACTGACGTGTGTTTGGTGATCGGTGAATCCATGTGGGCGACTCGGGTTAGTAGGAAAAAGGTTTGAACTTTTGCTTTTGCTGTTTTTTTTTTTTCCTCGATAAGTCAGAATTATATTCACAACAAATGCAGGAGAGGAAATCCTGCTACATGCTCAAAAAGGATGTACAAATCTTCAAGAATAACAGAGCGCCTCTACAACTCCCTAATGCCCCAGTTAAAACAAAGGGTTCTGTGTCTTTCTATAAAAATTTTGATCCTGTTTTCTTCACAATGTGCTAATCTTTCTCTAACTGCCCTTTGAATCAGCAGTACAATAGCTTCAGTATTAGCTAAAAAGTAGAGTTACGCAAACTTTTGTTCCTAGTAAGCCATACACAGTGGATATAATCAGACCTCGGCATCATAAACAGAAACAGAGGCAAGGAAGTTCCTCTGAATGTATTCAAGTATAGTCTGGGAAGTGCTGTTTTCAGTTGCTATTCGTCCTTACACCCACACTTTTGGGATAAAGCTAGAAATTGTTTGAACCAGTTGATATGGCCAGGATTTTTTCACAGGTGCTGGTCTAATTTTGCTTATTTTCTCCTGTATACTCTTTCCATATTGATGCTTTGATCATTCACTGATTCTTCATATTAGTGATCCTTATATGGAATGGTGTTTTGTTGAAGCTTGTCTAGGCAGTTTTTGGCTTGTTTTTAAGATGGAATAAAAGGCCCTCTTGGCTTTCCTCCTAAAACGAATGAAAAAGTTTTGAGGTGAACTTAAATTATAATAGTTATAGGCCAATCCAATATGCTTATATGGGGTACTTGAGGTGCATCACAACAGTGATATTTTGGTTCAACCTAGTGGTTGGATACTATGTTTGATGTTTTAACATCTCGTTGGTTTCTTATCAATCATCATCATGTTGTTTGGGAATTTCACAGTTGTGAACTTATTTGTTCCATTTCTTTAGATGGGAATGGAGGTGGTGGATCATGTTTTGTTTGATACTCCTGAAATTGTCTCCCTGTTCTAGGTTACAATTGAATTTCGAGTTATGTTAGACCTGGTAGTTTTCAAACCATCACCCCTTGATGCAACTGACAATTGAAGTTCTGCTTTTTGTGAGTGGTTAAACTGAGGAGAAATTTGATCCGACCATGGTCGCATGACAAAGGAGAGGAACACTTCGGGGGTACCTTAAGCCTAGTCTAATGTTGCCAAAAGTCTGAGCTATTCATCTATGACTGCATATCCTGCAACTTAGCTGAAACTACAACAGAATGAAGGTTTAATTGAGAGGAACACTATGATCGCTATGGGATAGTTAGTCATGAAAAATGAAAGATCACGAACAACTTGATAATGGATAATGGAGCATTGCCGGAGAGGAGGGTGTCAATGCAGGAACCAAGTCCTGCTGTTGTAGTCGGCTCAATTTAGTTTGCATCGTAACACATACTGAATAACTGTGGCAGCCGACATTATATAGAAGAGTTGACATGGATAGCTGATTAAAAAAATTCCTACATGTTAAACCGATGTTTTCCATTTCTAACATTTTATTCTATGTGTAGATGGCAATGCAGGAACCAACTCCTGCTGCTCCGCCTAGTGCCGAGGTGGTTGGCAATGCTTTTGTGGAGCAATATTATCATATCCTTCACCAGTCCCCAGGAATGGTGCATAGATTTTACCAGGATTCAAGTTTGCTGAGCCGACCAGATGCTAATGGTGTAATGACTAAAGTCACAACTATGCAAGTATGGCCACAAATGACTGAAACTTTTGTTTTTTCCTGCTGTTTGTTTACCAAGATCAACTGTTCATTGACAGTCATTTTTGTGCATCCTGTTTTTGTTAATTAGAATTTTGTATGTCGTTGATATAGAAAAGTTTAGTCATGTTAAATGCTGTGCGAAATGATTGCACCTAAGTTCCTGGTGTTATCTGCCAGTTGCTTGTTACTGTCGCCCAGGGTTGTAAATGAGTAACATTTATAGGCTGTGTGAAACTATTGCCTCTAAGTTCCTGGCGTTATGCCGGATTTGTATGCTAAATATCATTCAGGGTTGGAAATAAGTGACGTAAGTAAATTGCTTGTATAAATACGCTCTTTCAGGGTTGATCTCTTTTTGTTTAAAAGTTCCAGCTTCCACTGTGTGAGAAACTAATCTCTGGTAGTTAGATTTGGACTGAGTCTACCTTGCTTTTTTCTGCCAAATGCATAGTCTACATTGCGCCTTGACATGGCTCTTTTGGATTGTGGATTATCTTGAATGCTGATATATTCTCTTTTCTGCATAAGTTATAGGCGCGGAGTTGACATACATACGATGTCACTATTCCTGCAGCATGACCAAGTTCTTATCAAAATTGAGGAAGGTGTAAACAATTTACAAGTGCAAGCCTAAAAGTACTTCAAGTAATTTAAAATGAAAAGGTTCTAATTGCCAGTGAAAGAGGCTGTAACCAAGTAGTTGAAGTGTTTCTTGAATGGAATAGGTTCATTTTTTTCTTTATTGTCAGTTTGGACCCTAAATTGTGGATGATTTAGTTACTCAAATTCTTCATCGCTCACGAACCACCAAACATGGGTATGTGGATGTTATTTGTCAATTTTCTTTGGGCTGAAGGCACCAGGAGTTCCCGAGCTTTTGCAAAATGTTCATTCTAGTCAATTTGTCAATTTTATTTTTTTTGGGTCATAAAAAAAAAAAAAAACTTTAGTTACTCCTGGCAGTTTATAAAGGAGTTAACATGTAGATTAATAGAATGCAATGTTCTGTATGGAGCAGGCTATCAATGAGAAGATTATGTCCCTGAATTACGAAGACCATACTGTGGAGATAAAAACTGCTGATGCACAAGAGTCTCATGAGAAAGGGGTGATTGTTCTTGTTACTGGATGTCTAACTGGAAAGGATAATGCCAGAAGGAAGTTTACTCAGACATTCTTTCTAGCTCCTCAAGATAAAGGCTACTTTGTTCTGAATGATGTTTTTAGATATGTTGGGGAAAGTGAATCATTGGTCAATGGTACAAGTGAAAATGCTCCAGCAGTTGCATTGACCCCTGAACTTGGTGGGTTTCTTTCTTCTGTGTATGATTTATTTCTCGGTACAAGTTCTTCGCATCTTAAATATTACATCCTCTGTGGTGTCCAGGGGCCATAGATGCTCCAGATCAACATGCTGCTGAGCCTGCAGCTGCAATCGAGGAGGAAGATCTTGATATTGTTGCTGAAGTCTGTGATCCCTCAGATAATGAAGGCTCTGTGCTTGAAGAAGAGACCATTGAATCCCCAGTTCATAAAGCTGCGGAATCCACTCCTGCAGCTGAAGAGGGTGCTCCAAAGACATATGCCTCCATCGTGAGTTGGTTCTGAAGTTCTCATGTTCACACTGTTCGGAAGAATGTTCTTTTTAAAGTTTTAACACCGAATGCTGTATCTATGTAGCTTAAAGCAATGCAAGGTAATGCAGCATCTCGTTCTGTTCATGTTCCTACCAGTAGAGCGGCTGGTGGAGCTACAATCAATGTGCAGCAGTCCACCGTTTCTGTACCTGCAAAACCCAGTGCTCCTGTCACATCGGCTCCAGTTAGTGATAATGCTCCTGAAAGCAGCAACCATAGTGAAGAAGGTATCTATTGCCTTTGCTCGGTGTATTAGCTTAGAAGCTCTTGTCAAAAGAGAACCTAGTCCAGTATACTTTATCTTCTCCAGTTGTATTATTAACCAATAGGCGTTCTTTGAATCCACAGTTGAAGGCCACTCGATATACATACGGAACTTGCCTTACAATGCAACAGTTGAACTACTTGAGGAAGAGTTCAGAAAATTTGGGCCCATAAAGCCTCATGGCATCCAAGTCCGTAGTGCTAAGGTATGCTTCATATAACTGTTTTACGCAGTGTTTTTGAGTGTTCTGTTGTTCTTACACGTCTCCTGTCTTGTCCCGTATATTAACAGCAGGGATCATGCTTTGGCTTTGTTGAGTTCGAAGCATTGAGTTCCATGCAACGTGCACTTGAGGTACTTAATATGGCCTTCTGTTAGTTTCACCTTTTGCTGATTTCTCTGCTTGGTTTTTCTTCGTTTCATCGTGTAGTGTGGTATGTCGCTGTTAGACCTGTTTTATTAAATGGAGTTGCATTCTTTTGTCTTAGCTGATTTCACTGAGAAAAAAGACCAATGTGACAGACAAATTCTTGGCTTGCAGAGATCTCCATGCACTAAGATTAAAAGGGAATTGATATGGAACGGCTGTTCATTTGAGCCATCGTAAGATTGGAATCTGACCTAAACTAACGAATACTCGTGGCATATAAAATTTTCAAGTGATAAGAGGCATCTATTGTGCAATCTGGTAGCAACATGAACGAGTTGGGGCTGACAATAATTTCATGGATTAGAATTATTTGGTTTGCCTTCAACACAAACTTTATCAATTGTAAGTGTGCAGCATCCAAATTGCTGGCATGTACTTGCGAATCAAGAGTCTAACTCCTTGGTTAGGATTCTTTTGGTTTCACCTTTGTTTGTGAGCTTGTGAGAAACGATGGCTGCAAAAATTGTACAATATAGGTCTGCGATGTTACCCTTTTGCCACTGGCTATCAACCATTATGCGTGATTGATTCACAATGGCTCATCATAGTAGCCTCTTTTAGAGAGACTGCAAAATACTCGTTTTGTGTAAACCTTCTTTTTGAAGGTTCATTTGCTCTCTTGAGCTTTCTCTACTAGCTTGGGCGATTGCGTAATGCCTCTTTATCCCCCCCTTTTGAAGGTGGGCATCTCTTTTCTCAATGCATAAGAAGCTCCTTTCTTCCCCTCAAAGACAAGCAACAAAATAGATGAGAAGTTAAAGTGAGGAGCACTAGAGGTCCCTTTAGTTGTTTTTTGGCAGGCTGAAAGCGTCTGAAGCAACGGCCTGTGAAAAAATGGTTTTTTGTTCAATAAATAGACAAAAAGTCATGGTTCTTATTCTTGCCTGTTAGAGCCTTTATTTGGTTTATATATTATGAAGCTGATCAATTTTAGTCAAAATAACTTCAGGCATCTCCAATTGCCATAGGGGATGATCAAGCAGTTGTTGAAGAGAAAAGAACTACTACTCGAGGCAAGTTGTGTTTGTTCACAGGCTCTATATAGACAACATTTTTTTTTTTTTGGGCGAATATAGACAACATTATAAGCTCTCTTTTTCCCCCCCTTTTTGCAGTTACTGGAAATAGTGGCGGCAGTAGAGGCAGGTACTCTAGTAGAGGTGGATTTCGCAGTGACAGCTTTAGGGGGCGTGGAAATTACGGTGGTGGTCGGGGCTATGGTAGGAACGATTTCAGAACTCAGGGTGAATATTCAGGTCGCCCTAGGGGCTCGGCAGGACGTGGTGGTGAAACTTATCAACGGGTTAATCAGAATGGATTAGGCAGAGGTGGGCGTCAAGGTGGCGGAAATCGCAGCTCTGTACCTCCTTCAACGTGACCGGGATGCCCATTCGAGAGACCCATTTTTTGGCGGTGCAAAGATGAGGAGTTCAAAGGAAGCGGAAGCGATTTTTTTTCCCTTTCCTTCGTAATTGTGACTGCTTACGATAAGAACTAATTTTGGGCTTGGTTCATTTCATAAGAGCTTATGTGACAGGAGAGGTGATTTTGTGATTATATATCCTTCTGCAACATGTCACTGATTTGTTTCTCTTTTCCCTCCAAGTTCTGCTATTGCTTTTATCTCGGTACTTTGGTCCCGGGGAAAGGGAATTCGTTCACATGTTTGCAATGTTTGTTTCCATTATGGCCTTGAACTCTTGCTCACGGTTCGCTATGTATAAGATGCGAAACGATTTGCATGCTCATCTGTATCGTTATCCTTGTCGAGACACAGAAACTTATACTGATCATATCCGACTCGCCTTTCGCTTTGTTTTGCCTGGTGTCGCACGTAAAGTGACCCGACGATGGAGATGTTGGTTTTTAATATCAATTAGCGACAGGGATGAAGGTCGGGATGGTGCTGCAAAGGCAGTCACTCTGGATTAAACTCAGCAGGATTGCGTCCCTAGTTCCACTTACAAACCCAGGTGACCAAAATCATTGTGACTTTTGCAAGTTGGACACCAAATTCGATGCGGCAAAGGCCGCAGACCCGCCTACCGTGCAAAGCAAAGCCACGAGAACCTGAGCTGCTACTTCCCAGGGGTAGTCCTCAGGGACCAGGTAAACACAAGCAGGACCAAGCAGCAGCAGGCCGAGGCTGAGCGTGAACAGAGCGCCTGGGGTGGCCGGGTCGGTGGCCGCCGACAGGACACCAAGCTCTTCGGCCTTCGAGAGGAGACCCAACTTCTCGATCGACGACAGGGAGAGGCCGAACTTCTCAGCGGCCGACAGCAGGCCCGCCTTCTCCGCTTTGGTGAGTAGCTTCAGTTGCTCCACTCTCGTCAGCAGCTTAATTGGCGGCGCATTGCCATTCGAAGAGACGGTCTTCGGTCCTGGTTCTCCGAGAGGGAACACCACCGTTCCATTCTGCATCTTCGAAAGTGTGTCGGGTCAGTTAAACAGCAATCCGAAAAAGCCGCTAGGCCAGGCATCATCCCTGGCGCTTCGCATTCGGGTCATCCGGTTACTCTCTTCTCGTCTCTAATCATTTCTACGGCGATTCGACTTACATGGAGAAAACAAAGAGCTACTTTCATTGCTCCTAGCTACGCTCTATGTATGGTTCGTTCAACATGATTCATGTTGTATACAAACTTCCATAACAATTAAACCAACCCCAACATGTTTGTGACAGCCCTCCCTAGACATCGATGCGTATCGTGAAGTACGAGACTCTCAAGACCATACAAGATAAACTGTATTGAGAAATATGGAAGCACGGGGCCGGGACCGACCTTCCTGGAGCCGACGGTCCTGGCAGCGGAGGGCAAGGGCTTCTGAGCGGCCATGGACCGGACGAGCAGTGGCGAAGGCTCTGTTCTCGCCCTGAGTCCATTACCGGAGAGAGCGACGCTCGCGGCAATTCTGGTTGTCGCTGCTTCCATGAAGACAGATCTTTCCTCCTCGATATCCAAAATCAGAATTTCTACGGAGCAGAGAGGATCGGAGCGATGGTGGGGTTGTTCTTGCTTTTGGCAAACTTCGCCTGAAGAACGACTGAGGACCTCAGACTCGTGGATCAGCTTGCGGTCTTACGTGGCTCGCACCGATTGGGTGCTCTCATTTCATGCACAAAAGCCGACTCCCGGCACAGGCCCAGCCCGGAAAGCCTCAACTCATTTCATCTTAGCTGTTGAATAACGTGGGCCTCATGCGAGACCCCGCGTGATCTGACGATTAAGATGGAGTGAATTCACATGTAAATAGCACAATCATGAAACGTCAATTGTGATCGATCAAGGGACAGATCCGATCTTACAATTATGTTCCCCCGATCTGTTTCGATAAATGAAATGGCGCAATAAATTCCAATCGAGAATCACCAAGTACCACGCCATGGCTGATCGGAAGTTTCCGCTCTTTTAAAGGTTGCATGTGGTAATGTTTCTGTTCTCGAAATAATTTTTGAAATAGAAACACTTTTTTTTTCTGTTTATGTTTCTTACAATGATTTTTGAAAACATAAATGCGTTTGGTAACTGCAAAAAAATTCTGTTTTCGGAAAAAAAAAACGTTTGGTAACTATAAAAAAATTGTTTCTAATTTTTTCATTTAATTAAGGAAACTGTATATATTAAAATTAAGATGTCTTTATCTTTTTAACTTACTAAATCAAATTAAATCTCATTTGCTCAATTTACTAAATCAAATTAGACCAATATATATAAGTAGTTTATGCACGATTTATCAAATTACAATATGGATGAGATAAACTATAAAAACAAAAAAGCATTGATTAATTTCGTAACGAGGCTTGAAAATGAAAATTTTTTATGTCGTCATTACATTAATTCGAGTTCAGGACGGTTTTGAATTAAATTGAATATGTATAAAAAATTCAACATATCGAATAAATTAAAAGCTTAAAAATGATAATTCGTGAACCATGTTACAAATTGAGTCAAAGTTGAGGGACTTTGCGTGCAAAATATGTACCCACATAAAATGAAAAGCCCTGCATCTCAAAACCCTAAGAAACCCATCCATCCATCCAATTCTCACCGTCTCTCGGCTTTTCCTGTGAATTCTTGAAGCGCATCAATGGCGGGCTCCATCGTGTCGCTCGACAGGCTCAAGGACTTCTGGCACTCCCAGGTTCACGATGACGGCAACTGGGCCTCCAACGTGGTCTCTCTCGCATTCCCTGCTCTTTACTGTACACGTTTCGCAGATCTGCAATGTAGCTTCCGATCGTTTTTTTTTTCTCGTTAGCTTCTCTCGTCCACCTTTCGATTGATGATTACATTAGAAAAAGAGTGCGGTTTCCGTGGAAATGGATGAAAAACTCATGGGTGATTAAGTAATGGGAGGGGCTTCGATTTGCTATCTGTCGCTCGTTCTTTCCCCCCGGCTCGAGAACCGTTTGAGTTTTGTAGTCTGAGAACATGAATGATAGAAGTCTGTCCTTTTGGGTTCTTAGTTTGGAGGTGCGAGTTGAGATAGACCGGTGAATGCATTTCTTAGAAAGGGTTGCTTCTGGTTTAACGTTTCATCCAAGAATTTAGGGGGCTCTGTGAGATCGAACTATGCCTAGAGATCGTACATGTTGCTGCATTGCTGTAGCTTTTCTTGTTGAGCTTTCCCGTCATGATTAAGCTATTGGGACTGACAAGCTAGGCAGTTGAGTTGGGAGATTGTTCTGAATGGTGGCTCGTTTGATTGAAGTCCAATCATGGTTTAATTGCTATTGCTTGTTATTCTGTTTTTCTCTTCTTAAGGCAACTTGCTTCGGTAGCTTGCTCATGCAATCAGTGTCCCTGTAGCATGTTTTTGTCTTTGAGAATGATCAATCATCCTCATTGCATAGTGGATCAGCACAATTGTGGTTGTCGGGTGAATTTCTTTGGTCATAGTATCTACTTTACTCGTATTCTCCCGTGTGTTTGTTTGGGTCTTTTTTTCTTATTTCCACCTCATCTCGGACCAAAGTGGGATGAGTAGTTACACGAAAGTGAAGTATTATGTCGACTTATGAGAAATTTCTTCTGTTTGCCTTTCGTGGTCAAATAGTCAACCAAAATGAGATCTGCTTCAGATTTTTGGACGACTTTCATTCAGGAATTTTCCGTCCGTTGCTACATGATATCGTCCCTTTGAAGTCATTTTTCATAAATTTGAATGTGTGTTAGAGCCACATATTTGCCTGAACTAGTGATTGTTCTGGTCTGTTGTACACTTGCTTAGCAGCTCACCTGTAAGGTGTGGCATTCGTGTTGAGTAACTTTACAAGCATTTGACCCCATTTTGAATCGAATTTGGTACTTTTCTTGAGGAACTTGGATGGGCTGACTGAGAAAATGTCACAATATTTCTCCAAGTTGGTTATGAATACTGAATGAATTTTTATTTTTACTAGGCTCATACCACTTTTGATTTTCAGTCAAGTGATGTATGGTTTCTGTCTGCAGAACTTGCTGCGAGCAGTCGGGTTGTTTGCAGGCTCAATCATCCTTTTGCGGCAATTCGGTGATCTCATGGCAGTATGAGGGTGGGATAAATGCCGATCATCAACTTAGTGAACGTAAAAAGCTCATTCATTTCTTGTTTCTAATTGTCTTAGACGGAGTTGCAACAGGCAAATGACTATATGTCCTATGTAGTGGATCAAATTACGCTTGTTCTGATAGATCTACACATCTGCTTTTGCTGAGTTGATTATGGTTTGGCCTGTGCTTTGATCTTGCAACTTTTGCTGCTGTGCGGGGCAAAATGGGGTTTCGAATTTTCATGTGCTGGAAATGTCAAATGTTTGCTAGGTAGTTTGTAGCTCATCTGTGTGAATGTCTTCACTGGTCCTTTCGATTTGGTCCGATGTGAAAACTTGCTTCTCGACTAGTAATTTATCGCATCCGTATCTGTCAAACAAGTTACATATGTTTGCATATTAAACCATGTAAACTCTGCCGGTAACACTTCAATAGTGTTGGTCACATTATCTATGGCTTTCTCTAATTCTTGCCATTCACATTGTTCATGGCAGGGAAAGTCAACTTAGGCACAGGCTCTGCTGAGAAACATATATAAGATCAAATGCTGACATTTGAAAGTCAGGCCCAGTTTGAGTGGACCTCTCTAGTTTTCAGAAACTAAGCAACCATCTATTCTCTACATTGGGTCACATAAATGGAAATGGGCGGAATGTCGAAATAGAAATGATTAAAATGGCCACCAAAAAAAAAGGGGGGGGTACAATATGAACAGGTTTAAATCTAGAAGTCCATTGTTTTGGGCCGCCAATCTCTTAGAATGCTTTCTTTGCAAAAGCAACTCCCACATCAATCCGAGCAGTTTGAATATTGAAAGGTTCCATTCGATTCACGAAAAATAAATGATTTTTGAATATATTTTTCTTAGAAATGTTCGCTTGTATCAATTATAAAAATAAACGAGTGAAAATATATGTATTGTCCACGAAACATTTTACTAATTATCTTAAAATCAACTCATGCAATCATTTTTAAGAGCATGTCTTTCAGATTCTTTTTTCTTTTAAGAAACAAACAGAGTTTAATCCCGTTGTGGCATCAAATTTCTCCACAATCATAAGAGTTCCAATATTGACCCCCCCCCCCCCCCCCCCCAAAAAAAAAAATTGTGCAGGATGTGGAGGCAAATGTTGCAATGTAATATGTAAAATATTCCTTTTTATAGCCCCATCTGAAAAACCCAAAAACAAAAGTGCATGGTCCAAAATATTCTTACCACTAATTTGAAAGTCAAAAACTGAATTGGAAAATGTCTTTGCAGAACTAAATCGAAAAGAAAATTCGTGTTTTCATCATGTACAATTGATCGAATGTTTCTATTCGTGATGAGTGTGCGTGGAGACAGTAGATGGATTCATTTTATTAGGGGGACTTAGATGTTCTTTTTTTTTTTGTGATTTCTCGTCTGGTGTCTGATTAAAAATTTGAAAAATCAAATCCTTTTTTTTTTAAATCGAAAATGCCTAGCAAGTGTCTAGGCCAAAAGAGATGTCATTGGGACACCCCTCTTATGGGAAAAAATTATCAAAAAAGTCTTAAATCTATTGTAATTGTGTCAATTTAGCCTTTAACCTTTTTTCAGGCCAATTCAATCTTAGACATTTAGCATCCGTGTCAATTTAGTTCTAAATCTTTTGTAATCGTGTCAATTTGGTCCTTCCGACTAATTTTGGCCGAGGATTGTTGACGTGGCGATTCTTAAATAATATTTTTCAAATATCTTGTTTATTTATTTTTTCTCGAAGGAGACCATTAAAGGCTTACACTTTTCAGTTCCACCGACATCACCCCCCCTTTCCATTTGCTGACACAACGTGACGTTGCGAAGGTCAAAGCTCACGCAAAGCATCGTTATATGAAGCCGCTGCAACTTTCGACAGTTGTCGACGGCCCACCGAAAGAGACAACCTTCGCCTCTCCGAGCTTGAGCTTTGGTAACTGATTGCTGTCGTCCCTCCCTTTTGCTGTTCAGTCCCCCATGTTCCTCTCGTTTTGCATCTGGACCCCCAACTTCTTCACCGTCTCATCTCAACAGAACGGCGCTCTTAAGAACACTCCTACTTATCTTCACCAATGTAGCAGCCTCGTTATGGTCAGGATAATGCCATGTGTATCGAGCCGCGGTCTGACAAAATCAAGAGACAAGAGTCAAGACTTCCCCCATGTTCTATATCGTGTGTCTTCGTGCTCGTGCCGTGATCCGTCCGATCATCCTTCTCGACTTTTTGGCGAGATTCGGCGCGATGCGCGCTTCCCTGCGAACCTGGCGACCGATCGCCGGTGGTACGCCCCCCCACGCGAGAAGATATCGGATGTTTTCTGCAACTTGGACGCGCCACCGAGACACCCCGAGACGCGGCGAGGTCCCGTGGCTTGCTTGACCACGTAAACGCCATAAACCAGTACGTAAAAGACAGTTCAAATCGACATTTGATAATGAAGAAACTTTCCCTAAAACTGATTCACTGTCGCAACTCCAAACTCCACTGCCCGCCACGTGTCGTCCAGGAAGGTCTGTGTTGTCGCCTCAGTGACTCCGAAAGGAAACACGCTCGCACGCTGCAGCATATCCTTATAAAACTCTCGTTTTGCCATTTCTATGTGCTTGCTTTTGTATGTGAATCCCCGGTCGGTCGCCTCGCATTCTCTCTTAGACTCTGGTTTCGGGTTTCTCCGGCGAGATCTCGCCAGATAAGCCCATTTCGAGCTCGCTTCTCTGGCAGCCGTAGCTCATAGACGAAATCCACCTTCTTCTCACCTTTATGGTACGTAAGATCTCGTGCTTGTTTACGTGGTTTTCTTTTTCTCATGCGTTCTTAACAATTCTAAGCTCAAAAGGATTTCGAGATCTCTATGAAGTCTTGTAACTTGTTCGACAACGAAGAATCTTTCTCTGCAGAATTCAAAATCTAACGATTCCATGATCCTCTTCTTTTACAGTGCAACATCATGGAGGAGAAGAATCAACATGGGCATTGTTCTTATGATGGCCAAGTCAACACCACCACCTCGGTGCTGAGCAATGGAGGCCCACAAAATCCCATGCAGAGAATTTCACAAGAACCCCCCAAGGAAATCCAATTTTCCAAGATCGCCCCTCCGGCTGAAGAGCCGCTCGACCTGAGCCTTGATCTCTCTCTTGGCGGTCTCTACAGAGAGATCAGGGAAAGCCCTAACCCTAACCCACTCTCATTGACTGCAACAAGAGCAACCGCCGTCCGTAATGTGAACCCACCCACAGCGGGTGCTCAGGACAACATCGGCATTCCGCTGCCGTGGCAACCGCCACTGCCTCCGTATGACACCACAGACATATGCAACTTGGGCTTAATTGCGGCGTATCTGGAGGTGCAAAGGACGAGGCGGTTCGAGACCTACAGGAGGTTCATCCTGAGGAGGAGGGCACGCGAACGTGCCGAGGCAAAGAAGGCGGCGGCAGCGGCAGCGGCAACTTCATCCTGGCAGGCTCCTTCTCCAGCAGCGGTGGCGGCAGCGGCAGCGGAACCTCCTCATGGTCCACCGCTGAGCCCGATGGCGCTGCTGGGAATGGTGGCTTCAGATATGGAGAACCACGAGCTTTGTAGGACTGTGGAGAAGATGAATGCCCTAGGAGAGTCCTCTAGGAAAAAAATACTAGAAGGTAAACATTTATTTTCCCTCTAATTGACAACCTAGAGAAAAATGGAAGGTGTTTAAAAGATTTTGCTCGCATGAATTTAGTGTATATACCCTGATATTTTTCCAAAGAAGATGCTGCTAATTATTGAATGTAATTTTTCGCTTACATGCATAGATGAGCTTACTAGTACTTCTGATTTTTCTTAATGATTATTGAATCCTGCGGTGTTTAAGGTTAATCACGCGACTTAACTCACCGCCGGATAATTGTACGTGCTAGGTAAAGTTATAATAAATTGTAGCAAGCCGACCATGTGAGAACAAATATAGCGGATCAATTAATCACCCATGACGTCCGATGTGAGCGTGTCGTGGCATCTGACACTCATAGTACTTTATGTCTAAGATTAAACTCAAAGGGTGTCGGCAATCGTAAAAAAACTGAAAGTTGTTTACGTAATTCACATGTCGAAACAAAGGATGGACTGACTGACTTGAAGCAGTTGGATTGGATATGCTGGAAATTCTTAATTATTAGTACATTTGACATAATCGAAGCCAAATTGATCGAACTGTCCATAAACTTGAAGCATTGAATCTCTTCTGGTGGATTAATGTAGTAGACGAAGAATCCATAGTTGTTCTCTTTCTCTTGTTTGTTACTAAAACTCATGCATTTTGATCGCTCTTTCACCTATTTTAACAGCACTAAATCAAACACATACAATAGGCTCCTCGATCTCTCAGCGGCCATGGACATCTCACCCACCAAACTCGGACGCGAAAGCTTATGGTGCGAAGGCGGTCTATGGGAACTCGGCCATAATGATCGAGAACATCTCTCGCCACGAGCAGAACAAGAGACTTAGGCTTCCAAATGCTGTCCAAAACAGCAATGCTCCTCAGGAGAGCAGCAACGACAGTGGAGCGAGAGGAGTGAAGCAGTTGCTGACTGTGACCACCACAGGAGATGGGCCACAGGGGAAGAAGGTGGACGGGCTCCTCTACAAGCACGGCAAGGGCGGCCACATCTTCATCGTGTGCCGCTGCCACGGCGTCTTCCTCAGCCCGACCGACTTCGTCAAGCACGCCAACCACACTGATTGGTCCAACCCCATGAAGCACATTGCTGTTAGTTCGCCGCCGCCGCCGCCCTTCCGACAGGGCTGATAATCTATATCCACATTTATGGAAATGACTCATTTTATTTCGATTCCCGCATGACGTGTTATCTCATGCTGCTTGAAGTTTATGTAATAGAGTCCTTGTTGGGTGTTCTTGAAAACCCTAGCTTGTGTACTGCTTTGGTTTATGCTGTGGAATCATGTTTGTGGCTTGGTTTATGCTGTGGAATCATGCTGTGGAATCATGTTTGTTCTTTAAGTAGAATCATGTTTGTGGTTTTCATTAATGTCAGACAGCATAATGCGGTGAATTTGTCAATGTTTTTGGTACATCGCATCTCTTTTGCCCAAATCAATGTGGAAGGACACATGATTAATCAAATCTCATTGATGGGATACGGCCACTTCGCATCTAGTACTCAAGCGATTCACTCTACCATCAAGTCGTTCGTGCTAGTAGGCCGTCGTGAAAAATGTCGACGCAAGTTTTTTTCATCACACATCAGCGAGAGAAAATACTGTGTTTCTACGACGACGAATGGAATAGATGCAGGTCTCAGGTTCGAATCTCCCCAACCGCGTCTTGGGGGACTTAACTAGTGGCATTGATGCTTATATCCTCACCACCCCGAGGAATAGTCCATTGCACGTAGGAAACCTCGGTTACCAAAAAAAAATGGAATAGATGCTATCACTTTTGCCCTTCTTTCCAAATGATTGGTCCAACCCCATGAAGTGATGTTAGTTCTCCGCTTTTCAAACTACACCCAAATGAAATGAGTAAGAGTGGGGACCGGATTGCCGTCCATTCCTTGAGCGTAGTGGTTGAGGCCAAGCATAATGAGTTGAATCCGACTAGAATGAATCAATACAAAAATGCTGTGATATAATCTGTTATCAAAATCAAAATATTTTTCATTAATTAATTATAAAAATCAATATAATTTCTTTTTTTTTTGCTGGAAATTGTAAGTATTATAAAGCATATGAAGTACAGCAGCTTAGGGGTATCCCCAGCATTGCGAAAGGAGCTAATAATTCGAAAAGATAGAGGTAGGAATTCGCCAAATTGTAACCAATACAACATTCATCTGGGAAGGTCTGATTTTCTGGTAGAGGGAAACTCGACCTCTTACAGTTTTACGTACCTTAGCCAAAATAATATGGAAGTCGGTTGACTTGCTCTGAAACAATCTCATATTGTGCTCCATCGAAATCCAATGTATGGTTGTTAGGAAGGATAACTTGAGGAGTCTGGCTGCCAAGTCTTTACCCTTTGTTGCCCTGATCATCCATTGAAGTTCCTAACTTACAATTGATAATTGCTAAGATTACGTTTTCCAAATCACTCACTTTCCACGGAACAAACAGAGCCTAATCCACATTGCCGCATCAAGTTTCTGCACAAACATAAGCGTTCTTAGATTGATCCCAAAAAAAGTCTGCATAAGATTGATTTAGTTTATGTCATAATGTGGGAGGAACCTGCAATGAATATCATTAAACCGTCTTTCGAAATTTAATCTAGGGTAAAGTTTGTCAATGGGTATGCGTATACGCGTTAAAAGATTGTTTCCATAATCTAAAGGCGTGACGTCATTATTTACAATCGATCGAAGTTCGTGACAAGCGTACATGGAGACATTAACATTAGATGATTCATTTTATCAAAATTTTTGTGATTTCCCGTTTGGTATTCGATTAAAAAAATTTGAAAATTGAATTCTTGTCTAATTGAAAATACTTACCAAGTGTCTAAACCCGATGGATCCGGATAATCAAAGTATGTCATGGGTGACAGGCTTTCCATCTCAGCCGTTCATGCTAAACGAGCGGCTGAGATGGAGACACGTCATCTCTTTGGTGGGAAGCTCCGAAAATTTGAGCGCCAAAACTAGGATCGGAATAAAAAAAAAAATTCTCATTTTTCTCTCTCTCTCCTTAAACCTCGGGAGGACGCCGCCCGACCTCCTCCTTCATCTCCATCGTTTCGCTCGTCCTCCTCGTTTTCCTTTTCCCCGACATTTCTACCTTCCTCGCTCCTCCTCGTTTCGCTCCGGTGACGGACCTCTCCGACACCAGCGTCCGCGGATCCGCCACCGACGCCATCTCATTTCTCTCTCCTCAAACCTCGGGACAACCTCCTCCATCGAGTTTTCCGCTTCCCTTTCCCCCACATGTCTCCCTTCCTCACTCCTTCTCCTCGTTTCGCTCCAGTAACGGACCTCTCCGACACCAGCCTCCACGGATCCGCCGCCGACGCCAGCCTCCGCGGATCCGCAGCCGACGCCAGCCTCCTAGGATCCGCACGTACTGCGTGTACGACTCTTGGTAACCTCGACTTGCTCGACAATGCTGTTTGCTCGAAACTGAGTTGTCTAATCCAAATTGCCTGGCTGGACGAGTAGTATTTTTCTTGAATTCAGCTATGCAGGTGAAAATTTAGTTGTGAAAGAACTAACTGGGTAGACAGTTCTCGATCTATTTTGAAAATGTAGTATGTCAAGCAATAACGCAGAGTTGTTCTTCAGAGGATATTGCTTAATTTTTTACGATAAAGTGAATTGTAAGAAAATAATATGTAGCTGAAGTTAGAAACTACTGCTTAGTGACAATGATAAATCTTAGCTTCTGGATGAATTTTGAATTAGATGCAGTATGAATGATGGAGCTGCTTAACTTATCCTTTCATGCCATGTCTGGGATTGTTTGAGTCGAGACTGGGTTACTCATAATGATATGATGATAATAGAACTCATTTTGTTTAGCTGTTGATGAATTAGCGAAGTGAACGGCATTTGTTTTTCAGAAGTTAGCAGAAATTTCTCAAGAGAGCAGATAATTTTACACAGCTTTCATCAGGCAATTACATTTCTCGTAAAGATGTTAGTTTCAAAGTTTCCTATATTGTTGACAAATTCACACCTAGAAAGCGTCCTCTGTGAACTGCATACCTCCTAAAGAAGTATGGTTCTATCTTAAGTAAGGTGGTTTGGGGACTGGCAAAACTGGGTATTGCATCTGCTAAACACTTGGTTGTTTGTATTGTGGTCTCTCTAAAGGAATTGATGATCTTTAAAGGCCTTCAGGCTATGATAAGCTGATAAACTGGCAAAAAATTATTTGTATTCTGGTCTCTCTAAAGTAGTTGATCTCTCTCTCTCTCTCTCTCAGTAATCCACATGAGGATTTTATGCAAACTTTAAAGAGATGATTGCAGTTTCCTGTTTAGTTTTTCAAAAGATTGTGGTTCTGAGTGAACTCGTGCCAATTTGGTCTCATTGTGGGAGGCTGTAAGATCAGTAGTCCTAGTTTTGTTGATTGTTTTCAGAGTTCAGATGATGTCAAGAAAAACATGTTAATGTTTGACTGGAAGAGCAGATGATGGAAAGATTGTAAATTGAATAATCTCAGGTTAGAAACTGGTTGGTTGATCTTGATGAAGTTTGGACTGATTGACTCCTAGTAACAGCACAGTACAGCATTTGAAAAAGAAAGAAGCAAGAAAATTGTCTATAGCTTTTCATCCACTCAAACCCATATTTGTTTATTGTAAAAAAATCTCATTTTTAGTGTAAAATTTTGTTGTTTGCAGAGGTAGCAGATCCTGTGGAGAAAATTGGGATCAGTTGATATCTTTTATCTTTTTTCATTCGATGGCCTAGATTTCTCTTTAAACATTGAATACTTTTTATGCAATCGCTGCTTATGTCTGTGTCCTCAGATGCTGTTCTTGCAAGAGTTGAAACAGAGAAGACAATGGCCTTGATCAGAGCATGGGAGGAGAGTGAGAAAACCAAAGACTTCGATCCTTCAAAATGAGACTGGTTACTCAAAAAGGAGCTAGAGCTGGTTCTTTCGTGTGGCAGTTCTTGGGAGGAATTTTTATGGTTGGAGGAGGATATTTTTCCACGAGATATCATGTCATTTAGAAGGGGACACATTTCCAAGTCAGGTCTGGATTTTCTGCAATAACCACTTCAGATTGAGGATATGTTTGCTCGTGCATCTCGCCAACTTGCTTCTGATTCTTTAGAAGATTGACGTCTTTTAGATCATAGCATGAATGCCTATAGACATTAAAATCCTCAGACCCTATTGTTTGTCCTATTCCGATTGGGATGCATGCATAGACATCTGGTTTTTAAGGTGTCCTTTTTCTGTTCCTTTTCCCTTTCTTGGGGAAAGAGTGCTCGGTATTCTCATTACACTGGCAATGACCAACGCTCATGCAATCACATTTATCATGCCAGATATCACTTGTTTAAGTTGTCTTTGTTTCCAGAGTCTTGTTTCTTTTGTATTTAGTAATGACATGTGTTTTTTTCTTTTGTGTCTGTAGTTACATAGGCTAGGAAATCTCTTCGAGCAAAATGTGCTCCGGTTTGATGCTGAATACCTCTAGCATCAGCTCCCAAAGTCTCAGTAACAACACTGGCAGCATTTTCAAAGTGACATCCATTTCCAGTTTATCAATAACTTGAACATCTAAACGGAGCACCACATGAATTCCCACCATAACAATTATCACCCGAGGTGCGCTTTCTAAATGAAATAAATTGAAAATCAGCCTCTCATAAAAAGTAGGTTCTGAAGATCATTACAACAGCGTATTCTATTGACAAGAACAAAAAGAGGGGCTTGTAACACCGCAACCATTATAAAGATAGTTAACAAGCATGCCCAGAACGTGCTTGTTCACAAATAACGCACAAGGGTGAAGGCTGAAATTAATGTGAAAAAAAAAATTGCCAATACCCACATGACAGTATAGTCAGTGCTTCCAGATATCAATCCAACAACTCAAGCTGAGCAGTCATTTGATGAGTCAATGCTTACAATAGCTACAATAGGACAAGCTTCGGCTAAACATCAACTCATTCTATTTCATAAAAATTGTTATACATTAAAGTCATATCAAACATCAAATTACACAACGAATCCATCTGCTTTGCCCCAATGGTTTCTAATCGATGTTCACATTCCTAAAGCCATTAATCATATCTTGAAAGTTATTAGTTACCTCCCTTGCATTCTGTAGCTCCAGTACAGTCAATCGAAGAGAACCTTGGCTATGTTCCAACTTACTTCGGGTTTGTTCCAGCTCAAATCGTGTTTGTTCCAACTCTATTTTCAGATCTCTAATTATACGGCTACATCCACTGGGACAAGCATCGTCCTGATTAGACATAACAAGAAATCATATAATTGTTACATCCCTAAACCATTGAAAAATTAAAATATCTTATTACAAGAGTAAGCAAGTAACATACATGCTTCACATGTTCTTTACTGGGACGAAATCGTGCAGGCAAATGAATTATCGTTGGCAACTCCTTCATATTGAAAAATTTCAAGTACGCCTGGTTTGTGGTGTCCCAATTGTTATATATTTGTAATAAGCATTACTAAAACCACTTACTTGGCCTGAAGTTTGGGGCCAATTATCATATATGCCGACATTACGGCCATTGAAAACAACATTGTATTCCTTCGGCATTTCAAAAAACCTAAAACAGCAAAGAGAAGTGAGATACAACACCAAGTGCATTACAAATTATGTAAGGAAAGGATTATAACAATCTAAACGTGACAAATTATATGGTTAATTTGTATCGTGCACTGCAATATATGTCAATAATTCCTTTCCATACAAGAACAATCAAGACAGCTAGATTCGGAAGTGCCCAGCAGAATCAATCATCTAAAAGACAGCATGGTCATAATTACAGCCATAATGTTCCTCCACAGAAACAAGTACCACACAATTTTCAATTTGCTAGAAACTTCCTCTCTTAGTCCTTTTCTATGTGTCTCTTCCCCACGATCAAAGGGATGCAGGGATGCGAACGATGCAAATGGGGCTGGGGAAGGGAGGTGGAGATGGAGATGGGACAGGAAAGGGAAGTTAGGGGAGGAGCTTTTAAGTTTTCCATATCTCTGATGCCTTTCTTTGAATTGCCGTGAAAAGAATTCGAAATATGTATATCTCGTACTCAATAAACCGCCTTCTAAAAAATACACTCAAGAAAATTGGGAGCGCGATGCAGGCCACCATAAATTCGCCTTGTATGATTAAGTAACTTGCACGTATATTGCTATGGAACTCATTAATCAGCGAACAGATACAAGCAACACACACAATCATGAAATCAATGTGCTAAACAGGTCAACAACTAATGACTAATTAAAGTCCTTCCCGTAGGAAAAACTCTTAATATCATTGACCACATGATGTACCATCTTTAAGCTATAGCCACTTTCTCATTAACATATCACACAAATTACAGCTTGCCCACACTGATATATTACAAGTTAAAGAAGAAAGTACCTACAGGCTCAACTTTGCAAATAAGCAAAATACAAATGAGTTCATCTTATCGTCACCTGGGAGGAAGGGGCGAACGTCTTATGATTGGACTAGTCCGAGCTCTGCGTGGAGAAACCCTTATGAGATATTGGTAACAAGATTCAAAATAAAAATCATGGCAAGAAAGCACCCAAACAACCAACCTCGGAGGGGACCTATGCCACCTTGGAAGAGATAATGGTTCACGAAACCTTCTTGGAGGTGTCTCACCACGTCGATGGGGGGACTGTGACATTCTGAATTTCCTACCATTTCGAGACTATTGAATGAAGAATATCTATCGATGTATTTCAGTTTTATCTCGCTCGGATCTGATCAATCCTGAGTTAACTGACCAAAAGGGAAAGGCTAACGCATGGCAAGGTACATGGACCTAGGAAACTCGAAAAAGGAAATGGCGTTTTGACCATAAGGATTGCCGAAGGAACATTTAGAACCAATAAAGGCCGGTCTAAGAACGATTAAGGAATTCATTGCTAGCGTCATATGATTGGAGTGCGGGTGATACCGTTTAACCAATGTATGATTTGCAAATTTTTCCTAAATCAAATCATGACCATCGAGACAGTCGGAACTAGCAATGAACCCTTGCAATTACATGATAACCAAAGTCGCTTTAACTTTAGTCGTCCTAAGTGTGATGAGAATCGCAGAGTCGATACGCGTAACGCCTGCAAGAGCCACCCGTTAGTTCGAGATAAAATGAAATTACGATTGACGAAAAATCGATCACAAAATGGAATCTCGAAATTGGGAATTGGACAATGAAGAATTCCAACATTCGAATTGAATTTGACGCCGCCTCGTCGATGGTCATTTAAAATTGAAAAAGTGAAATTTCGGACGGAAAGTGCAAAATTATCATTTTGTCCCTCGAGGATTGGCCTTGTCTTAAGAATTAAAGAAGGGCGTTTCAGTCATTTGGACTTTCCCTAGGGCTGCAGAAAATGGAAGGGTAAAGTGGTCAATGGAAGTCGAGATGTTATGAATGTAAGGACATGTGTCACTCCTTGATGGATTAGCATTAATTAACCACTCACACCTACCATTCTTCAACTTTGACCAAGGTAAATTATTATGGAAGACTCCCCTTCCCCTTGCTTAAGCCAAATGACTCTCTCTCTCTCTCTCTCTCTCTCTCTCTCTCTCTCTCTCTCTCTCTCTCTCTCTCTCTCTCTCTCTCTCTCCTTTCCTTTTCCTCTTGGTCGAACTGCCCTGCCCGACCAGATCGCCACCGCCAGTTCGCCGCCGTCGACCGCCGCTTCTAGCCAACTCCGAGCCAAGCGCTGGCCACCACCATCACCCTTAACCTCTCCCCTACAAGCTTTCGCCGACCGATCGTCAATTGGTGGTCCCGATTTTCCCGTCTAGCCCCAAACACAAAACCGGACAGAATCTGACTCAGTTGGGAGAAGGTCTTCGTTCGCCCACTTCGAGGCTTCGTTTGGCTTCAAACTTTCGGTGAGATCTTCTTAACTTGAAGTACTAGAGCTGGCTGAGTTAGGGTTACAAGTTTATTTGAGTTTATGTGGTTTTTATGGTTGAATTGGAGTGGTATTTGCGGGACAGATTCTAGCCGCCTGAAGGCCAAGAGGAACTTGGCTGTTCGAAAGCCCTTGAGGTGTTATTTCGCTTTGAAACCCTTGGTAAGACTCCCAGACATGTAGATTTGTGTATTAGCAAGTTGATTTCGTGATAAATTGAAGCTTATGAGTGATTTATGGGCTGTTTAATGCGATTGGAAGCAGAACCGATTCTGCCCTGTTTTGGAGTGAGCAAACCGAACTCTATAAGGGCTTGAGGAGGTGTCACCTTGCCATAGAATCCTAGTTAAGACATCTTGGGATGTTAATTGATGTGTTAGTGAGGTGTACTCTTGGTGGAATTGAGATTTAGAGAGTTAGATTGATGGATTGGTGAATTTTTCTTTAGGTCGCATTGCTGCCCTATTTTGGACAGAGGAGGACTGAACCTTGGGAGGAGTCTTTAGTAGCTTTCGCTAATTCAATTGAAGGGTGAGTGACCCTTAAACCTCTGCTAGGACTTTAGGACACTACTGAATGATTTTTGCTTGATGAATTGATCGATTGATGGATCGATTGTGTTTTGTTATGTGCTGGCCAAATATGTGTATTGTACATTGAGCTTGGTGTGCTTGTTTCGATGAGAAATTTATACTTGAGTAGCGTGTGACTTCGAGTGGTTGTATGACACATATGCCCTGAGTGGTGAATGAGCAAGATTTATGATCGAAATGGCAATAGAATTAATGAATCGATGATTTGTCACGAAGTCGCCTAAAAGGAAGTTTGGCGCGTGAGCCTAAGGGAATATGGAATGTGTCTCACGATGGCAAGTATTTGAATGTGATGTAAGCCCAAGGGCCATTGGCACCCTGATGCGTCAAAACGCGGGGTTGCGACTTGAATTATATCCTGATGCGTCAAAACGCTGGATATGTTTGATATGTGTCGACACGAGCCTCAAAATGGCAGTCTAAACCTAATGCGTCAGAACGCGGATTTATGAAATGTTAAGGCCTGATGCGTCAGAACGCGGGCAAACTCTGGGAGTTGAGGAATTTTGATGAAATGATGTTCAATCTTGCCTTTGAATTGCTTGTACTAGTATGGAAGCTTGGTCTCATAGTAATATGCATATTCTTGTGGATAACTCTTGTATGCCTCTTATGTTCAGATGCTTTGATGTTTGAATGCCATGCGTTGTTTTAGCTTAACGACCCTTGCTCCTTGTTTTTTATGCATTGTTTGAGGGGACTATTGTTCTAGTCTAGGTTTAGGGTATGCTTGCTGAGATGTAAATCTCACCTCGTAGTGGGACATATCTTTTTAGACCCCAAGCCGTGAAGTATGTTGCCCACACGTCTAGGCGATCCAAAGGAGATGACTGCCACTTTTGATGAATTTTCGGATGGTAATGGTATAGTTTATATTAGGAAATGCATCACGATTTGGATAGATGGAGTAGGGGAGAATTGGGAGCCTCACCGTTACGAGGCGTGGTTTCGTCGCGTCAGGGACAGTACTTATGGTCCATTACAACCCACGGAAGTTCCTTTAGTAGTAGTACCAAACCGATGTCACCCAACCCATGCTGAAATCGAGGTCGAAGGTTCGATAGTCGAATCGAGAAACATTCCAGAGAAGACTCCGACTATAGGAGAGGAAATTGAGGTGATCGAGATATCAGCTTCAGAGGACGACATGGATGAAGATACCGTGGAGTTGCGCTCCGAGACATTCTCTGACTATGTTCCCGATGAAGATGAAATCGAAGACGACGACGAACCGAGTAACACTACCTAGTAGCCTTAGTTGCCGTAGGTAGCTTTTAGGGATGGAACATTTTGGTGTTAGTCTCTTGCGATGACGTTAAGTAGTCTTTTGGTTGTAGTCCTTGGCTCCTCCGACCCAAAAGCGTGTTTTGATTTATACTTTTCTCCTGACCGTTGGTTGTAAACTTGATATTTATGTTATGTATATGTATTTTTTTTTGTCATCCCAAGTTATCCTTGTATTTATTGTCTGGGGTTATTTTAATTTCGTTCCGCATGAGTGCTTGCTTCATTTTGTGCCGTGTTTTATGGACCTTAGGACTATCACTACAGCATTGGCGGATGTGACGTGCTCGCAACAGAACGCGAGGCGTGACAGGGACTCTCCTCGACGACAGATTCTGGATTCTCCTCGACGACGAATTAGGGATTCTCCTCGATGGCGGATTGGAGAATCTAGCAGCCTTCTTGGAGATCCACCTCTACGAGCTTCTCTACATAGCTTCTCTTTGTCGGAAAGCTCTTTCCCCACCACCACCACGAAGAAGATCTCTTGGACCAGAATGGCGAGCAAGACCCGACGGTGGTGGTGGCGCACGAAGCTCAGTTCGACGATGGTGGGTGGTCGGGGAGTTGGTCGCTGCGAGAGGGATAGGGCAGATGGAGGGTTCGTTTGAGTGAGGAGAGAAAAATAGAGATATAGGGTTTTGAGAGAGGGCGGCAGATCAAAATTTTCAAAATTTGAGCTTCCCCACCCCGAGATGACGTGGCTCCATCTGAGCCGTTCATTTGAATGAACGGCTCATATGGAAAGTCTGTCACCCATGACATACTTCTTGTATGTAATGGGATCCTGATCCGGACCCAGATCCCCTGCGAAGGAATTTCCATGGCATGGGTATCCCTACCCTCCACATGGGGGGGTCCACCCCAATGGAGGGTGGAGATCGCCTACCAAGGAAATTTCCTTTGCAGGCGATCCTGACCCTCCGAATCCAAAGTCGACAGGGATACTCTCTTTCTTCCGTGCAAGACCATTAAAGGCTTACGCTTTTCAGTTCCACCGATATCACTTTGTCTGGCGCTGGCTGCTGATGCAGAGGTCAAAGCTCACGCAAAACATCGGTATGAAGTTGCCGCGACTTCGATAATTGTCGACCAGCCACCAAAGAGACAACATGCGCCTCTCCGAGCTTTGGTAATACCGATTGCTGTCGTCCCTCCCTTTTGCTGTTCAGTCCCTCATGTTTTTGTCGTTTTGCATCTGGACCCCAGACTTCCTCACCGTCTCAGCAACAGCACTCTTAAGAACTCTTTAAGTCATCTTACCATCTTCTCTCTCATTTTATTTGGTAAGCCGAGGTATGTCGAGATAGGGAAAAGATGACTCAACAGATCAATGTAGCAGCATCATTATGGTGAGGTTAATGCCATGTGCATCAAGTCGCGGTCTGATGAAATCGAGTGTTGAATGCGAGCTTCCGGCATCGCCCTCGAAACCCAATCTTCCATATCGGGTCTTCGTGCTCGTGACTTTGTCCGTGCCGTGATCCATCTGAGCATCTTTCTCTTCTTTTGGCGAAATGCGGTGCAATGCACGTATCTCTACGAACCCTGTAACCGATCACCATGCCGGCGAAATGACATCCGATGTTTCTACAACTCGACGCACCGCCGAGACCTGAGATGAGGCGAGCTGCCGAGGGCTTTTGGCCATTCTTCGAAAGGAAGGTTGGTCGGAATTCAAGGAAAACAAATTGGATATAGCTTTGCTTAACCACGTAAACGCCATAACAAGTTCATAAGATACAGGATTCAAATCGACATTTGATAATGAAGAAATAGAGCCTAAAACTCTGCTGCCCGCTACGTGTCGTCCAGGAAGGTCTGTGTTGCTATCGCCTCAACGACTTCGAAAGGAAACACACTCTCCCGCTGCAGCATATCCTTGTAAGCTCTCATTTTTTCATTTCTCAACACTTGATGCACTTGCTATTGTATGAGAATCCTTGTTTGGTCGCCTCGCATTCTCTCTTCGGCGCTGGTTTTAGGTTTCTCCGGCCAGATCTCGCCGGATAAGTCCATTTCAAGCCCGCTTTTCCGGCAGCCGTAGCCGTAGACAAAGTTCACCTTCATCTCACTTGTTGGTACGTAAGATCTCGCACTCGTTTATGCGGTTTTGTATATCTCATGCATCGTGGTTCTTAACAATTCTAAGCTCAAAAGGATTTCGAGATCTAAATCTATGAAATCATGTTTGACAATGAAGAATCTTTCACCAAAAAATTCAAAATCTTAAGGATTCTAGACCTTTTTCTTTTATAATGCAAGATCATGGAGGGGAAAAATCAACATGGGCGTTGTTCTTATGAAGGCCCACAAAATCACATGTAGAGGATTTGACAAGAACCCCCCAAGGAAATCCAATTTCTCGAGATCGCCCCTCCGGCCAAGAGTAGCTAGACCCGAGCCTTGAACTCACCGAAGAGCCACTCAACCTGAACCTTGAACTCTCCCTTGGCGATCTTTACAAAGAGATCGAGGTAAGCCCTAACCCATTCTCATTGCCTGCAACAAGAGCAACCATTGTCAATAATGTGAACCCACCAATAACGAGTTCTCAGAACAACAATGTCATTCTGCCACCACAGCAACCGCCACTGCCTCTGTATCATGCCATAGACAATATCAACTTGGGCGAAATGACGTCGTATCTGCAAACACAAGAGATGAGGCAGTTCGAGGCCTATAGGAGGTCCATCCTGAGGAGGAGGGCCCGTGAACCTACCAAGGCGAAGAAGAAGGCGACAGCTACGGCTGCTGCATCCCCGTAGGCTCCTCCTTCGGCAGCAGCGGCGGCAGCACAGCTGCCTTAAGGTCCACCGCTGAAGCCGATTTCGCTGCCGGGAGCGGTGGCTACCAACGTGAAGAACCGCGAGCTTTGTAGGGCTGTCCTAGGAGAGTCCTCCGGGGAAAAAATGTAAGAGTTTTCCTGATGTGGGCTACTTTAATTGAGATTGTAATTACCGTATTACGGGATTAATTTACCGGTTGGTCTAATAAAGGCATAATATAAAGATTCTTAATGGGCCTAATATGGGTCTGGCTAGTGTGGGCCAGAGTTCGACCCAGCCCATGGTGAGAGGGCCCGCTAAGAAACTCTATATATAGAGTTAGGGCACCCTCCTCTAACCCTCATAACTTCATACGCCATACGGAAGTGCTGCCTCACTGATGCCAGGCATTCAGAGGGAATAGAGGGGAAGCGTCGAGTCCGAATCGTGCCTTGAGTACTGAATCATTAGATTTCCGTCTCAAGAATGACGAATCGTGAATCAGGTGCAGGAATTCCTTCCCCTATATTGTTTTCTTTCTAGTTTTCGATTACGGCGATCCTATGGAGTCGTTTGTGATGACGGACGGCCGTTTGAACGGCCAACAAAAAATACTAGAAGGTAAACATTATCCTATTCCCCTTGACTATTTCAAAGAAAATCAAATGTGTTTGAAAGATTTTGCTTGCATGAATAATTGTATATATCTTGATTATTTCCAAAGAAGATGCTGCTCATTATCGATTTTAATTTGTTACTTGCAAGCATATGCAAAGCTGATTTATATCCTAATTTGCTTCAAATGTAGTCCAGTTTGTTTAGTTTTGAAGCCTGGAAATTGAGATGAGCTAATTAGTACTTGTGATTTTCCCTAATGATTGTTGGATGCTTCGGTGTTTAAGGTTGCAAGATTTGAATATTAGGTTAATAACCGCTGGATAATTCTACATGCCTAGGTAAAGTTATGATAAATTGTAGCACGTTGGCCATATTAGGACAATATAGCTCAACAATTAATGTCACGTAACGCCACATGTGAACGTGTTGTGGCATCTGACGCTCATATTACGTTTGTGTCTAAGGTTGAACTTAAAGGAGCGTCGAGAATCATATCGTTACCTAATTTACATGTCAACAAATGAAATAAAGGAAGGACTAACTTAATGACTTGAAGCAATTGGATTGGATGTGCTGGCAATTTTTAATGGAAGATGCTAGCCACACAGCCTTACAGTGCTGTCAGTTATTTCTGACCATACGACCTCCCAGTCAATGAGTGCTTTATGCAAAACACGCGGTGATGATGTGTGGGTCTACAACTAAGATTGTATCGTTCCTAACAGTACAAGCATGAAAATATTTACCATTTTCTATTATTAGTGTATTGACATAATCAAAGCCAGATTTATTCAACTACTCATAGACTTGAAGTGTTTTAATCTCTTCCCGTGGATTAATGCAGTGGACTAAGTAATCAGTAGTTGTTCTATTTCTCTAGTTTGTTACTAGACTCATGCATCTTGATCCCTCCTCCACCAGTCTACCTGTGTCAACTGCACTCGATTAAATACATACAATAGAAAAACTTATAGTTTCGTTCTTTCACGGCATTTTGCATATGAGCAAACACTCTTTCCATAGGCGTAGGCTCTTCGAGTTCTCAGCAGCCATGGACATCTCACCAACCAAACTCAGACGCGAAAGCCAACGCTGCGAAGGCGGTCTACGAAAAGCCGGCCATAATGATCGAGAACATCTGTCGTGATGAGCAAAACAAGAGACCTAGGCTTCCAAATGCTGTTCAAAACAGCAATGCTCATCAGGGAAGCAGCAACGACAGTGGAGCGAGAGAAATGATGCAGTTGCTGAACGTGACCACCACAGGAGATGGGCCACAGGGGAAGAAGGTGGACGGGTTCCTCTACGAGCACAGCAAGGGCGGTGGCCACATCTTCTGTTGCAATTATGAGGTGTAATGACTCAATGTCAGTTGAAGATTCAACAATTGATGTCATCATTTTTCTGCAGCAAACGAGAAGACAATTGACTCCGCGCGGATGCGTTATTGATGAGTTAATGGGAGCCATCCCTCAGCTTTCATGCGACAATTTGTGGACGCATCAACGGAAGCGTTTTTCACAATCATATTGCAGAGACGTCGGGGGAGCTCTCCGGTATATATTTAGGATCTCAATAGGTATCTCTAGAATTCCTAGTAATCGTGCTCTAATTGTGCCGGTGTCGAGAAGTGCTCGATTGAGTCCCGTTTTGTATAGTGTTAATACGAACGGGTTAGAGGTGTTGTATCTTGGGAGGCATAGTTCATGAAGCTGCAAAGCACCGTTGGCAAGAACTAATTGCCTTAAGGAGA
Organism: Rhodomyrtus psidioides; assembly: GCA_021437785.1. Classification (NCBI taxonomy): domain Eukaryota; kingdom Viridiplantae; phylum Streptophyta; class Magnoliopsida; order Myrtales; family Myrtaceae; genus Rhodomyrtus; species Rhodomyrtus psidioides. The sequence continues at coordinate 6,780,314 of JAILYB010000020.1, read as the reverse complement.
TTCTATTAGCCGTTCATCACCTCCTATAATTTGTTATAATTTTATAGCTATTTCTTTTTAGTCTAATTTGATTGTAACATTGACGTATTTTTTCATTTGTATCAAAGATCCATAAAAAATGTCACGTAGCTGTCAATATATTTATGTGTACGTGCATTTCAAATAATATTGCACGTTTATATATTACGTGAAATTCCCAACAATCTTAAGGCAATTAGTACTTACTCTCACTGTTTGTTGGTGTATCAGAAAAACGAGATGGCTGATAATGATCAACTGCTCAATAATGTCCAGAATACTTCTGGAGACGTTCCTATGGTCAATCCGACCACAATTGGTGGAGAGATTAATACCTCGAGGCCTTGTGTTGTGGTAGCGAATGCTGCGAGCCTTTGGGTTGCGACCACCTATGGTGGTACGGGTATGCATCAACAAGCTATGCCTTCCTTGATGATACCGTCTCATACACCAAATGAGAAATCGAAAAAATTTACCGGTGTAGGCTTTAAGCAGTGGCAGAAAAAGATGTTTTTTTATCTAACCACATTGAATCTGGTCAAATATTTATCGGAGGTGTGCCCGATAATTAGTCCAGATGAGCAGGATATCACGACGCTTGGGGCGTTGGAGGCTTGGAAGCACGGAGATTTCCTATGCCAGAACTACATCCTTAATTGTTTGGTAAATTCACTATATAATGTTTATTGTAACATTGAAAATACCAAACAATTATGGGAGTCCTTAGAAAAGAAATATAAGACTGAGGACGCGAGCACCAAGAAATTTATGGTTGTCAAATTCCTAGACTTTAAGATGGTGGATTCTAAATTTGTCATTAATCAAGTTCAGGAATTGTAGATAATTCTGAATGATATCTTTGCTGAGGGAATGACACTTAGTGAATCATTCCAAGTTGTAGCTTTGGTTGAAAAGCTACCTCCGGGCTGGTCAGACTTCAAAAATTATTTGAGGCACAAACGGAAAGAAATGAGCCTTGAAGATCTCATTTTGCGCCTTAGAATCGAGGAGGACAACAGGCGGAGTGAAAACCCTTCTACGAAACCAAAGGCCAACATTGTTGAATTTTCCAACTCCAAACAAGATAGGAAAAGAAAGATATCTTTTCAAGGAAAAGGCAAGCAGAAGGAACAGTCCCAGAAATTTCAAGGGACATGTTTTATTTGCAATAAGCCTGGCCATCATGCTAAGGATTGCAAGAAGCACCCACACAAAGGCAAAGGCAAAGGCGATGGTGCAACCAAACAGTTGAATCTGACAGCACAGGAAGATGGTGAGAGATTGATTGCTGTGGTGGTGTCTGAGGTATCCTTTGTATCAAATAATACCGATTGGTGGTTGGATACAAGTGCCACAAGTCATATTTGTGTGGACAAACACCTATTCTCATCTTATGAGAAGGCTGAAGAAGATGAGAAAATTTACATGGCCAACTCTGTTTCAGCAAAAATTGCAGGGAAAGGAACGGTGATCCTGAAGTTCACCTCCGACAAAGAGATTGCCTTGCTGAACGTGTTGCATGTACCGGAGATTAGAAAGAATCTCATTTCTGGCCCCATACTTGTCAAGAAGGGATTCAAAATTGTATTTGAATCTGACAAGTTTGTACTTTCTAAAGGGGGAATGTATGTGGGAAAAGGGTACTTGAGCAATGACCTATTCAAAGCCAATGTGGCTATTATTAACGTGAACTCAAAATTTTTGTACCCAAAGACTATTAATAAAGAGAAGTCTTCCATTTACATGATTGCGTCTCCTTATCTATAGCATGGTAGATTAGGACATGTAAACTATGGTACAATGAAGAAGATAGCAAATTTGGGGCTAATTCCAAGGTTTGAGCTGGATGCCCGTTATAAATGTGAAACTTGTGTTGAGGCTAAGTTTGCTAAAAAATCTTTCAAATATATTGAAAGAACGAGTGAACCTCTACAACTAATCCATAGTGATCTATGTGATTTAAAGTTCGTAGAAAGTAGAGGTGAAAAGAAGTACTTCATTACTTTTATTGATGATTGTACTCAATTTTGCTATGTTTATTTATTAACTAGTAAAGATGAGGCTATGAGCATGTTTATCAATTACAAAAATGAGGTCGAGAACTAGCTTGATAAACGAATCAAAGTGCTTAGGTCTGACAGAGGAGGGGAATATAGTTCTTCCAATTTAAAGGAGTTATGTGCCAGTTTGTGAGTAATTCTTCAAACAACTGCACCTTATACTTCTCAGCAAAATGGGATTGCCGAACGGAAGAATAGAACTCTGAAAGAAATGGCTAATGCCATGCTCATAAGTTCTGGTTTACCTCAAAACTTGTGGGGGGAGGCAGTACTGACTGCGAATTATATTCTAAATAAAATACCCCACAAGAAAACAGGTAAGACTCCATATGAGTTATGGAATGGAAGGCTGTCATCCTACAATTATTTGAAAGTGTGGGGGTGCTTTGCCAAGGTGGCGATTCCTCCTCCTAAAAAAACTCGATTGGGACCTAAAACAATGGATTGAATATTCATTGGTTATACTCAAAATAGCAGTGCATACAGATTTTTGGTTCACAAATTTGAAAATGCGAAAATCCATGCCAATATTATCCTCGAAACAAGGGATGCTGAATTCTTTGAGGATATATATCCTGCAAAAGGAAATCAGGGTGAACCATTTCGGAAGAGATTCAGAAATTCAGAAACTGAGAATGATGAAGTTGAGGCTGAGTGTCGCGACCCTCTTGAGGTTGTCGGGCTCTCGAGGGCTAATGGGCCGTCCTGTCTGGTCGGACGCGGGCCTCTCCCAAGGCCCATTACCCAAATCGCAACGGAGGTATGCGTGATCGACTTTCAGTGTGGTCTAGTGACATGTGCTAAGTGTGCATGCCATGGAGTCGCCACCAATCATTTTTTTAGGGTATGATTGGACCACCCAATCGAATAGTTGGGAGTTTCTATTCAATTCTGCGAGAACCAGAGAAATGGTTTCGGGGACTTAGTTACACCAACTGTCAGAGTTGATGCCCTTTCGGTACCTAAGTTGACTGAATTTTCTAGCCTGAGATTCATGCGGATGAGTAAGGTATGAACCCTAAATCTAGAAATTCATGTAGATAGGAGTGATTATCCTAGCAATCACAATCAGTAATAAAATGCCCAACTCAAGGAATCTAGATATGCAAATAAATCACATAGCATTCCTAGTAAGGTCCTATTTATCAATCACAGCTCAAGAATGATTTAGCTGTCCTAGCCATTCTACACACGATCTAACCTAAGAAAAGCATTAGGAAGCATCGAAGGAGTTCGAGAGTACTCACATGGGGTTCGCCGTGCCCTGGTTTGGTCTTGAACGAGCTATCGAGCTCATGCCGACCCGATTATATTTGGGGATCCACTCGGCGTTTTACACCATGAAATCATGTGAAACAAAAACGAAAATATTCAGCAATGGGCATTTATTGTAGATGGTGGTCGATCTAATTGGACATCAAGACTAAAAAAGATGTAGAAATTTACAAATTAAAAGACTCGAATGATATTTTTTTTTGCCAAATTCAACTCTATGCGTCGTGAAGAAACACATGCAATTGAACTTGAATTTTGACTATTTATGAGTTCAAAATGAAAAGAAAATTAAAATAAAAATATTGACTATTTTTCTATATTTTTACGACATCGAATGCTATTTTTCTTCATTTTTCATGTATTTTTTTATATTTTTAGAAAATATTAAAAAATTGAAAAATTATTGTTTTTGTCAAAAATGGTTTCTTTAGCTTGGTCAAGGCTACCAAAGATGATTTTTTAATTTTTTAACTTTTTATATATTTTTTATGAATTTTTAAAAAATAAACTATGAAAGACTGATAAAAACTCAGGTGTCAACACTGAGGACGCCGAGCTTCGAAGGAGCAAGAGGTCACGGATTGCAAAATCTTTCGGACCTGATTTTCTAACATACATGTTAGAAGGCGAACCTCGAACTTTCAAAGAGGCGATGTCATTTCCAGATGCTCCTTTTTGGAAAGAAGCTGTTGACAATGAAATTGATTCTATCCTAAGTAATCATACTTGGGAATTAGTTGGTCTTCCTCCTGGAAACAAACCAATTGGATGTAAATGAATATTCAAGAAGAAGCGTAAAGATGATGGTTCCACTGATAAGTATAAAGCACGTCTTGTTGCCAAAGGGTTTAGACAAAAAGAGGGTTTAGACTACTTTGATACTTATTCACTTGTAACAAGAATAACATCAGTGAGGGTGTTAATTGCTGTATCTTCGCTATACAATTTGCAGGTACATCAGATGGATGTGAAAATTGCATTCTTGAATGGTGATCTCGATGAGGAGATTTATATGAAACAACCTGAAGGATTCAAGGTCAAAGGACAAGAACACAGAGTGTGTAGACTTGTCAAATCATTGTATGGACTTAAACAAGCTCCTAAACAATGGCATGAGAAGTTTGACCATGTGATGATCCAAAATGGATATAGAATCAATGAATGTGACAAATGTGTGTACACCAAATCAACGTCCTTTGGATGTGTACTTATTTGTCTATATGTTGATGACTTGCTTATTCTTGGAGATAACTTTGACGCTATTAACATTACCAAGAATGTTCTCAAGAATAACTTTGAGATGAAAGACTTAGGTGTTGCAAATGTTATACTCGGCATCAAAATTCTAAGGAATTCTTATGGTCTTGGTCTAATACAATCTCATTACATTGAAAAAGTAATTGAGAGGTTTAAATGATTCGACATTAAAGATGTGTCACGACCTAAAAAATTATCAAATTTCTAGGCTAATGGATTACTAAGCTGTTAAACCTAGCTCGGCCTCTCCCAAGTTCATACCAAATCGCGACTTATGGTTCAATATCTAACATGCAAATAATCTAACTTGGAGTCGCCACTAATCAATTCGTGGTAAGCTGATTAGGCACCTAAATAAAGTATTGGGAGAAATACTTTATTCCTGCGAACCAGAGATTTTAAGTTCGGGGACTTGGTTACATTAATATTTCTATTAATGCCCTTTCGGTACCTATTTCATGAAAATCATCTAAATTTGGCAATTTTGATGAATTCTTGAAGGTACAATTTTTGGATTTTCTTTTTATGATTTTTTAGGGTTTTCTTTTTATAAAATGAAATGCAATGCAATGTAAATTAATTATACGATGCATAAAATATTATGACATAAGGGAAATATACAGTAAATATGGCATAATACAATCTGGACAATGATCCGAGCCATAAGCTTGGCAACGCCAGGCACAACGGCAGCGTTTGTGGAGCGATCAGGAATTCATCGGGGGACTCGCTATGCTTACATAGAAGGAGCATTGTGCTACAGGCTCCTCATAGATGAAGCATCAGTATTCCTCTCTCTTCCTGCGGATTCTCTTGGACGTATAACAATCATGGAAGTCCATCTTTATGACCTGCGAAATGGAACTTTTCTCTTAGGCATTGCTAAAAATAGGATGCGAATATTTTATATTGATTAAAATCAGCCTCCCTTTTTCTGTCTTTTTTCTGCAAGTCTGGAGTGGAATTGGCTTGCCACGTCTCTGAAGATTCGAAGGCCGAGAATTGGTTTAATGAAGTGCGAGCCGACACAACAGCGGCATGTCGGAGGCGGTCGATAAAGCTGAATTCAATTTCAGCCGAGGCCGCGATTCTACCAATTGTCGTGCTCTCTAAAACGTAATGTCGTAGTGATGACCAGAGTCAAACTTGTGCCTCATATTTCTAATTTGACGAGGTTATCAAATTGAAACACCAAGGATTGCTTGATCCACAGGTGAGGTGGCAAAGCACGATTTCCGAGAAAATGAATGTTGACTTCTCTTTAGCTGCACCAATCTTTAACCCTCTATGCACCGCATGAACCTAATATGCATGGTGTCTTCATCATTCTTCGACTTCACCGCATGAACTCCAATGGATCTTTGACTTCGGTGTACAACACTTAACAATTAATATGAAAGAATTCAAACTTTATTAAAATTCTACCAAACCTACAAACCGTTGAACCCAAAGAGTAGTCGAGATTATGCAATCATTCGAAACGCCAAGACAGCTAGAATTCTCCTGGACTCAACTTTCCACTATGGCCACAGAATCTGCAAGACTAAACAAAAAGCAGCACGAAAGCTAATTCTCGCGATCTTGCGAGGTAAAGCACACCAAAGAAGATTGAGCACCTGCAAAACAAAAGACTTGGGACAGTGGGATCAATGGACAGTAGGCGATTTTGTTGATCCCACTCTCCAATTATCTTCTTTGACTAGCGCTCGAACGACAAACGAATAAGATCGGTGGAGGTCGAGACACCAAGGAGCGCCGGCGGTGGGGGCCTCGGATTGCAACTCTAGGAATCGAAGCGACAGGGAGACCGTGGATCAAGATAACTGCGTCATCAGGACTGAGAAGGCAATGAGTCACCTGCTGTCGCAACAGCCTTGAGGCTCTCCAAGGATCACTGACGTGTCTCGATCTACATCGAGGACAACAACGGGGCTTCGAATAGCAGCCGCGAAGGAGTTCAACTAAGGCGTTGGGTCGACTAGGCACAAAGTGATGCAAGGCACTGTGCCTTCTATCTTTTTTTTTTCTTTTTTTTTGGTCGCGTGTCTTCTAATCAGACACGAAGACAAATTCTCTCTTTTTCCTTCTCAATGTGGCCGTATATGATCAATTGAGTGGCCTCTGATCATCAAGAAAGAAATCGAGAAGTCAGCACTATTAGTTTAACCAAAATCAAAATCAGAGAAGGCAAGACGACTTAGCTTCGGCAATGATAACAAGGAGTTGAGTAGGATGAGTCATCGTTGTCTTTGAAAAAAAAAGGCCGAGGGACTTTGGAAATTGCTCGTTGAGCAAAGGGATCGCCCCTTTTTCTTTTGTCTGACGATGGCTTTGGTTTGGTGGAGAAGACAGAGTAGAAATCTTCTTTCACATTCAATCTATATGGAAGATCAAAGAATCCCTCTCTTTTCTCTCTTCCTTTACTATGAATGACGCTCAATTTTTTTGGGTTTCCCTCCCTCTTCTCTCTTCACCTCCCCCAGCTTGTTATAGCAGATATGACTCATGCTTCTTTGGAAAGGATGGACCCGAGGAATTGATTACTGAACTTGGTGCCGGATTGCCGTCGAGAATTGATCATGAGGCATATGAAAACTTTCTTTTGTGTGTAGAGACGGGACTCAGTCATGGACAGAAATTGATTCCCTCTCCTTGCCCGATGATCATGGATCTCTCATATGGCTGAGCAAAATCCTCTCAAAAAGCTGGCTCATAAGTTGGATGATTTCCCTTTGTCAAGCATCTCACGATGCTGTCTTTTTCCCGCCTTTCCCATATAGCCGAGCACGTGAAAATACCAGGAATTTTCGCCAACTTGCCTTTGACGTCCCAAGATTTCCATTCAGCTTCAATCTCGCTTCAAATCTTCCTTGATTGATTGTCTTTCTCTCATGTTTTCGTTATCCTCTGATCAAGGTAAGACAGCGGCAGTCCAAAGCAATCAAGCATTGTGAGATCCCGAATTTCCACGGCTAATTTATTAAGAAAAATGGTAATTATTTGGACATTGGTGCGTGAAATTGATTTAGACCTTGCAAGACACATCTCTTTCTCTTTTATTTGTGAACGGGCCCGTGGAATCCACCCATTTGTTTTTTCTTCAGAGACAACACCACCGCCCCCATCTCTCCTTCTTTTCTATTCTTTTTCTTATATCTCCTCCCTTTTTCAATTTCTTGTTCGAGCAGCAGAAGCTCCCGTCGAGAGCTCCTCATTGGGCTTGCTTCTCTCGTTGGAAGGCAAGCGACTGAGCTGCTTCCCAGCTCAGCATCGTACCAGGTTTCTCGATGGTCCTTTAATTGTGTAAGTGCTCAAAGAAGCTCTGTACGGTGTATGTAGCGGTAAGCTCGTGATCGTCGTGCGAGAAATCGAGGCGGGCCGAGCCAGTGTTCATAGTGGGTCTTGTGCAGTCCAGGCGAGTATAATTCTAACTCGCTCAAACTATTAGATGTTGTGGTCATGACGTTTGCAAGCCGATTCCCATGCGGGTTACTTCTCTAAATCGCTTGTTATTCCTTGCAATTGTGAGTTATTTTTCTATGATTAATTGTCCTAAACACCAACCGGTCTAGTCTATTAATACTTACGTAATGAGGTTATCATGGATTGTTCCCTATGCGACCTGAGGTGCATTTGTTAGCGAATTAGTCGGTCATTGGTCTGTTATTTGGGGATACACATGAGGGACGTTAACAAGGCTAGAATGAATGGTTTGAAAGTTTGGTGTATGCCTGATACCACGTATGGTGGGTGTGGAAATAACAATCGGATATTATGAAATTTAGCATGGCATAACATAAGGCACGCATTCAGCATTTGCATGGACATGGTCTCGCATATCATGCATGTGGAACGATTGTGATTCATGAAATTGAGCTTCGTGCTCAAATTGATGCCCCATGGAGTGTATGGGAAGACCATGCTGTGTGACTGGGTGGTCCTGCTGTGTGACTGGACAGGTCTCTGAGGCAGTACAAGACATATTGTTGTTATACGGTTATGGCTATCGATTCATATGCATCATTGTACCCCATGGAGTTTATGGGAAGACCCTACAGTGTGACTGGGTGGTATTGCTGTATGACTGGACCGGTCTCTAAGGCGGTACAAGATATATTGTTGTTGTACGGTTATGAATGTGAATGTGCATGGTTGTGATTCTTGGTTGCTTGATGCACCGAACTTGATTTGATATTGATGATGCTAGTAGATGAATTAGAATATTACTTGCTGAGTTTATCACACCCCTTATTGTCGATAATTTTTTTAGGTAAGTGACATGCATTTGTTAAGGTATTGGAATCGAGGTTTAAGGTCGGGCTACTACAAGTGCTATCAGAGAAGGAGGATCCGGGGTACGGTCGTTACAAGCATGAATACCCAAAAAAAAAAAAAAAAAAACCTCTGCAAGGCAATGAAGGAAAATTGATTTTCTTTTGAAAATTTCCCTTCTCCACGACATATGCAGACCATGAGATAGAATCAATCAAGGAAAATGTATTTGCTTTTGAAACTTTCCCATTTGTTCCTCAACAAGCTGAGCAAGCACAAGTCAATGCAAAATATTATTATTTTTTCAGATTTCGGTCAATTAAAGGATAATAGGCTTGATACAAACTCTCCTCTAGTGCGGGTTATTCTGACCAAATTCAAAGTTGCGAATGCAATGCATGTTAAACTAAATCAAGTATGCTATGCATGCAAAATTATAATTTTTATATTTTTTTTTTGCGAGAACTAAAATTTAATTCTGATTTTTTATGAAAGGAAAAGTTTAGTTAAAATTTAGGTGTCAACAAGATGCGAATAATCCTTTTCTACCGCACCTAACTTTAAGAAAGAACACTGAAAACAGTGTCAGACAGTTGGAATACTCTCAAGTGATTGGCAGTCTCATGTACATCATGAATTGCACTAGACCAAATATTGCGTATTCAGTAGAAAACTGAGCAGATATACAAGCAATCCTAGTTACGAGCATTGGAATGCATTGTTGAGAGTGCTAGGATATTTGAAAAATACCAAAGACTATATTCTACAATATGGTCAATATCCAGCTGTGTTGGAAGGCTATAGCGATGCCAATTGGATTTCCGATTCTGATGAATCGAAATCAACTAGTGGATATGTGTTCACGCTAGGAGGGGCTGCAGTATCATGGAAATCTTCAAAGCAAACTCTAATAGCGCGCTCCACGATGGAATCTGAATTTATTGCTTTAGATAAAGCTGCTGAAGAAGCGGAATGGCTTCGACAATTTTTAGAGGATATTCCTCTGTGGCCAAAACCTGTGCCTGCGATATGCATTCATTGTGACAATCAAGCAGCAATTGCAAGGGCACAGAATGTGATATATAACTGTAAGTCTAGACACATTCGTCGTAGACATAATATCGTAAGACAGTTGCTCTCAAATGGAATAATTTCTTTAGACTTTGTAAAGTCAAAGGAAAATATTATGGATCCACTGACAAAAGGCTTGTCAAGAGAGCAAGTAAACTGTGCATCGAGGGGAATGGGGTTAAAAGCCTTAACCCAATAAAGAGCTTTCGAGGTGGAAACCTAACCTATACGATTAGAGATCCCATGAAATAGATTCAATAGGACAACGTAAATTTCGAAATCTCTAGAGCGAGCACTATCTCCTATTCTTATGATGCAACAGTGCTTCCTACAGCGTTTTAAGGGTACGCTATGCGTTTAATGATTCCTATAACTTGAATTTTTACATCCCAGTAAGGTATGCTAGGATACCTTTATTAGGAATGCACCTATATGCACGGAGCTGGCCGATTCTATGAAAATTTTTAAGGCTAAATTTTCTAAAGCACGCATGAATCCCGAGAGGTTCAGGGCCGAAAAAATGAACACAACCGAGAACCAATCTTGACTCGGAGATACTCTGTGTGAGGTCTATCGTCTGGGCTTACACCAACAACTGGCGGTTCAAGACTAAGTTCACCGACTGGTTAAGTAAGTCCAATATGCTTTCACTAAAGAAGGTTCAAAGTGAAAATTACCTATCTTGATGCAGTGTATTTCCACAGGCACATTTAGAATTCATCGAGTCTTAGTTCTGTTGAGTCATTATGTGGGGGATTGTTGCAATTATGAGGTGTAATGACTCAATGTCAGTTGAAGATTCAACAATTGATGTCATCAGTTTTCTGCAGCAAATGAGAAGACAATTGACTCCACGTGGATGCGTTATTGATGAGTTAATGGGAGCCATCCCTCAGCTTTCATGCGACAGTTTGTGGACGCATCAACGGAAGCGTTTTTCACAATCATATTGCAAAGACGTCGGGGGAGCTCTCCAGTATATATATAGGATCTCAATAGGTATCTCTAGAATTCCTAGTAATCGTGCTCTAATTGTGCCGGTGTCAAGAAGTGCTCGATTGAGTCTCGTTTTGTATAGTGCTAATACGAATGGGTTAGAGGTGTTGTATCTTGGAAGGCATAGTTCATGAAGCTGTGAAGCACCGTTGGCAGGAACTAATTGCCTTAAGGAGATTCGATTAGCCGTACCTCACCTCCTATAATTTGTTACAATTTTATAGCTATTTCTTTTTAGTCTAATTTGATTGTAACATTGACTTATTTTTTCATTTGTATCGAAGATCCATTAAAAATGTCATGTAGCTGTCAATATATTTATGTGTACGTGCATTTCAAATAATATTGCACATTTATATATTACGTGAAACTCCCAACATCTTCATCGTGTGCCGCTGTCATGGCGCCTTCCTCAGCCCGACCGACTTCGTCAAGCACGCCAACCACACTGATTGGTCTAACCCTATGAAGCACATTGCTGTTAGTCCTCCGTCGCCGCCGCCCCCCCGACTGATATGGTTGATAATATATATCTGTATATATGGAAAGACTCATTTAGTTTAGATTCCCGCTTGACTCTATCTCATACTATTTGAAGTTTTATGTAACAAAGACCTTGTTGGGTGTTCTTAAAAACCCTAGCTTGTGTGCTGCTTTGGTTTGTGATGTGGAAAAAGTCTTAAGTAGAACTCTCAACTGTGTCATGTTCGTGTGTTTTTCATTAATGTCAGACAGCATAACGTGGTGAATTTGTCAATTTTTTTGGTATATCATATCTCTTTTGCTCAAATCAATGTCGAAAGGCACGTGATCAATCAAATCTCATTAATGGGCTATGGCTGCTTAGGGTCTGTTTGGCAATGCTTCCGTTTCTCTGTTTATGTTCTCGAAAACAATAAAGAACAGAAACATGTTTGGTAATACAAATAATTATGATTCTGATTCTGTGTTCCGGAACACTTTTGGACCACTTTTCAGAATTAAAAAAAAAATTAATTTTTGTGTTCCGGAACACTTTTGCAGATCACTGTTTATCACGATATACTTCTATGAATTTTTCATCGATACTTTCAGTTCTTGTTGAAACATGATTTATAATTATATTTATTTTTATTTTTTTTTATTTTTATTTTTATTTTTATTTTTAAAATTAATTTAAAAATAACAAAAAATCATAAAAATTGTAAAATCAACTTTGAAAGCTTTGGCTGAGCCTTAGGAACCAATTTTGAATTAAAAATAGTTTTCATATTTTTTTAAATTTATTTAATTATAAAATATCCAAAAAAATTAGAAAAATATCATTCGTGGTCAGAAAAATACACAAATATAGTTGATATTTTTATTTCAATTTCCTCTTTAAGATGGTATTTTTAAATCTGAAAAAGATTAAACCTTCTTTTTCGCAACTCTTTTTTATTTTTTCGTTTCTTTTTCTTAATCACTATTTGATTTAATTATTTTCTCTTTTCTTTGTCATCAAATATAATTATTTAATTATTTAATTTAAATGCAAATTGGGAAGAAAAATTTTATGCAGTTACCAAGCGCGTTTCTGTTCCTGGAACAAAATTTTTAGTAGTTACTAAATGCGTTCTGATTCTCAAAAATCATCCGGGAACAGAAATACTGAGGAACAGAAACATTACCAAACAGAGCCTTAGCCTCTAGTACTCAAGCGTTCCATGCCGCCACTAAGTTGTTCGTACCAGTACCCATCGCCAAAATATATATCGACATAAGTTTCCTCGTCACACATTAGCAAAAAGTTTACTCTTCACACATTAGCGAGAGAAAAACTGTTGGAAAAACTTTTATCGACACTCTTTAAAGTTGCTCCGATACCAACTTGATGGGATATGGTTCGAAACATCATAGTGGGCATTGAGGGCTCACAGTTCCTCTTACGGGAATGGATTTCCTACCATGAATGTAGGAGTGCCATTAAATTTGAGCCGTCCAATTCAAAATGGACAGCCCAGATCAATCCACAGTTTTTTAGTGGAAGACGATGCGGACTGATTTGGACCGTTTATTTTCAATTGGACAGTCCAGATCAATCATAACACACTTACCTTGGTTGCATTGCATCCCTCCTTGAAGCTTAGGTAAGTTGCATTGCATCCCTCCTTGAAGCTTCCCTTTTGTGTCTTCCATCTTTTCTGAAGCTATCACTACCAGAGGCTTTCCTTCATGAAGTGCACACATCTGCTCGCAGTTTCTCTAGCTGCTTGTGATTTTCCCTGAAACTCACCTTTGCTATGGTGGCTTGAGGCCTTTCTTTCTGGATCACACCCAAATCAATTTGACTAAGAGTAGGGACCGGATTTGCCGTCCATCCCTTGAGCGTGGGGTTGAAGCCAAGCAGAGTGAGTTGAGTCTTGACTAATCCGACGACTTGGGCTGCTGGTTTTATTAGATCATTTGCTGTACAAGTCAACGTTATACAAGCTCTAACGTTGTACGTCAAACAATCGACATTCAAACATGGACCCAGCAAGAATCTCGATACCGCGAGCATACGGACAAGAACTGCCCCCACGGTCCCATACGTGGCGAGATATCACCAATCCGTTGACCTTTAGCTGGCTATTCTTCCCGAAGATTGGGAGTGGGCTGTCCGTCATTCCCTTGATAAAGAAACCGAGCTGTCCCGTGAAAAGCAGGGCTGATTGGTGAGGCCCTGCGTAGGGAATATTCCTTGTGCAGATCCACGGCGCGAAGTCCTCCGACCCAATCCGATAATCTTTAATCAAACGACGACCAGACCGAGAAGCAGCCAACAAATTTGGACCGTAGACAATGAAAAGCCAATAAAAAAAAAGACCAAGAAAAGGAGTCCAAGAAAACGAAACCAGTCGACAGAGAGCGGGAGAGAGGGGGGAGAGAGAGAAAGCAGGGTCAAGAAGAGAATCATGGGTTCTCCCTGTAAGTCGAAATCTTGAAGCTTGATCGATTCTTGCTTTTTCCCTTGTTTCATTTCTGTCTTTCATTCATGTGACGATTGGGTTCTCTTCCATTTCGCTTCGGATGCCAATTTCTCTCTTCCGGGCGATGAGGATCACGTGTTTGTTTTTATTTTTTCTTTTTTGCGTATTGGCTTGGGTGAACTGTGTTGGAATCATGGCAGCCCATATGATGGGGGAAAAAGTTAGGATTATGACGATTTCTGAGTTCAGACCGATGACTGTACGCATTTGTTGACGCTTGAATCAAATGATTCTTGAACTTGGGGGGCACTGATTAGAGAAATGTGCTAGTGTAATGTCGAGGCCTTTGTGATTTTCAAAAGAGGAGGAGGAGGAGAAGAAGAAGGCGAGAACAACTTGAAGAGCTCGCGAAATGAATTGAAATCTGCATTACATGCTCATGCAAATGGGTAACCTTGTTCTAGTGAATTCAACCCTCTTGACTCAAGGATTTAAGCTACTCAGATCAACTGCTTTCGTCGTACGAAGATATGCTTAAGTATTGCATGACTCTAATGGAGAAATAAATGCAACACACATGAACATTTGTCATCTGTCATGTTGATTTTTTGTCTCTCGGTGATATCTCTTTTTGCTGTCAGTGATGCTGGAAAAAATTTGCAGGTCTCATTCTCTTCACCCTTCTATGCCTCGTTGTGGGGAGTGCTGCAAGGCCTTTCTACCCTCTCCCCAGCAAAGTGGCAGATGGAGAAAGACAACCGTTACAGACCTCTCGTCCTTATAATATAGCCCATCGAGGTTCAAATGGAGAGCTTCCTGAAGAAACTACTGCTGCTTATATGGTGATGACTTTTCCTATATGAATGAGATGGATGAGACTATGGTCTCGAATGATACACGTTAAGAGTTTGACTCTGGATCTGACTAGTATTGTTCTAGATCTATGCTGATAGACATTGTAAAGTCGTCTAAAGTGAAAGCACACCTCTGTCTACGGCTTGGTCCATATGATAAGTTTACATATTTTCAGTTTCCACGGAGGTTCTACATTGGTCTGTTGATCTATCTGAGTCTAACATTGCTGATAAAGTAGAGATTATGCAGTGGGGTGAAAGCTATTCCTGCTAACTTTGGGTCACTTGATGATTGCAGAGAGCAATTGAAGAGGGTGCAGACTTCATTGAAACAGATATTTTATCCTCAAAAGATGGTGTTCTTATATGCTTCCATGATGTAACTCTTGATGATACAACTGATGTCGCTCAACATAAGGAGTTTGCTGACCGTAAAAGAACCTATGAAGTCCAAGGTGCTAACACTACCGGCTTCTTTACTGGTAATGAATTCTCCTCCACTGTGTTTTTACTGGAATTTCGGCCCTTTTTCATGCCTTTTGCTATATTCTGCTTATATTATTCTGTCTTAACATGCAGTTGATTTCACGTTGAAAGAACTAAAGTCATTGAGGGTGAGACAGAGGTGCCCGTTCCGGGATCAACAATATAACGGTTGGTTACTCTTTAATTTGGTAATATTTCATGTTGTATGTCTGATGACCAAACTATGTTCTTTTCTTTGGCTTTATGAATGAAAAGTGTTATCTTTAAGGCCATCTTTCAATCGCTGCTGAATGCACTCATGGCCATAGTTTGTTTCCCTCTACCAATACCTGCAACTGAATCCCCTTTGATGGACATCACTTCAGTGTGCTTAGAAAAAGATGATAATCATGTTATCCTAACTGCAGATTTTCCACACCTTGTTTTTCAATTTTCAGATTGTTGCATGTATCAGCTCTGAGTTTTAGGCACAGGAATTTTTTAAACCTCTTACAGCAAACATGCTATCTACATCTGTTAACTCTCTAACTTCTTATGCTCTGTTACCTGTGGTAAGTCTACTTTCATATCCTTCTGAACTGGTGGAATGAATGACTCTACCTTCCTTGTGCTCTATTCTTCAGGGAAATTTCATATTATTACCTTTGAAGAGTACATTGCAATTGCGCTGGATGCAACCAGAGTTGTTGGTATATACCCTGAGATTAAGAACCCTGTATTCATCAATGAACATGTGAGTGGCTTCTCTGCTAAGCTGTCACTTGAATGATAGGACAGCGTAGTATCTATCTCACATCGTGTAATGATGCACCACTTATGATTTGGCCTCATCAACTTTTGAGAGGTATCCATTAGATGTTTAACTTCTCCATTTCCTTGGTTAAAAAAAGAATGAGAATTTGATGTTGCAGGGAACCGCAAACCCAGAACCTCTTAACATTGAGCTATTGCCTACATATTGCACTTTCTTAGTAGTTTTTAACATGCAATTGCTAAATTGCATGCAAATAACTGTAAACAATTTCAGTACCCTTTAAAGTTTTCTATGTTTGATGTGGGTATAACCAATTATCTTGCATCAGTAACTTAGTGAGTTTGTTTCAGCTGCTGTAGATGACAGTTTCTATTCCTCTGATGCTATTTACAGGTGAAGTGGCCAAATGGGAAGAAATTTGAGAATATGTTTGTAGAGACGCTTAAGAAGTATGGATATAAAGGTTCGTATATGTCGAATGAATGGAAGAAGCAACCTGCATTTATCCAGTCTTTTGCTCCTACTTCCCTTGTATATGTATCAAATCTGACAGACTTGCCCAAAATCTTTTTGATTGACGACATTACCGTACCGACTCAGGACACTAACCAGGTAAGGTTGCTACCTTCTTGGCCTTCAATATTGGAAGGGTGTTTGCCATGGCTTTTCAAGTCGTTAAAAGTACGGGTAGCAACATTTAAAGTCGGCAGAACATTTTTAATCTTTTTCAAAAACTAGTAACTTTTTCTGATTGAAGTCTTTCTGGTTTGGATCAAATTGAACCAAATACATCTTAATGTAAGTGAAGGACCTCTGCATGCATAATTCGTCTGGGGGACCATCGAGTTTCTTGATGGGACCTTTACTCAAGTAGTTAGTTTTGAAGCTTCTTTTTTTCTTTTTTGTGAGATGGAAGCATATTTCACTTTCTACTTGTGTTTGCTAATTGTTTGAATGGCCCTTTGACAATCTGCAGTCATACTGGGAAATTACTTCGGATGGATACTTTGATTTTATTAAGAACTATGTAGTGGGCATTGGACCCTGGAAAGATACCGTGGTTCCTGTTGTGAAAAATTATCTGCAGCCGCCGACTGATCTTGTTGCCCGAGCACATGCGCACGATTTACAGGTGATTATTTGCGGTGTATAATTGAATGCTGGATTGCAAAAGAAGTATTCCTTGGTCTGACTTTCCAAGTGATTTGGTATTTTGGGCGTACAAAAAAAGTTTGGAAACCAATGACTTGAGTTTCACATATTGTATTTCAATGTTCACGATTAACTGGATGTACCAAATGTTTTTCCATTTCCAACTCTCATGAGATGTCAAACATTCCAGGTATATTCTCCATTCGATTCGTAGTGTCCTTTCAAATACACTCGACCTAAATATTGCTTGTGATAATGTTCATCCAATTGATGCTTACTTCATCATTGTGACTGGTATCTCAATGTCTGATCTTGGTGATGCTTAATTCAGGTGCACCCTTACACCTATAGGAACGAGAACTTGTTTCTCCACTTCAACTTCAATCAAGATCCTTATCAAGAATATGAGTTCTGGATCCACAAGATGGGAATCGATGGGCTCTTCACAGATTTCACAGGAAGTCTACACAAGTACCAGGAATGGACCTCTCCTCTGAGTTCAAGAGACAGCTCCAACGAGACTTCCCTATTGCACAAAATTGCTGTGATGGTCTCTCCCTATGAGAGGATATGAAGTGATTGTCATAGGTTATCATCAACATGATTCAGCTATCAAACAGAACTTCCAGAGGGACCATCCATTTTTCTTTGTTAGATAGACATGTGCTGCTACGTGGAAATAAAACTTTAGCTAGTGAATAATTGGCGGCAAGGACGACTGTACATGGTCATCATATTCATATGCCAAGAATAAAACTTTAGCTCGCATTCCTCCAGCTTATGGTCATGGTATGGAAATTTCTCTTATAGATTTGTTAGATGTTCTAATTATGAGCCGTTGCGTTTCCGGAGTAGCTCTACATCGTTTCGATGCAATCTATGCCTTCTCTTGGTAAGTAACCAAATACAACAACGGGCTGATTTCTATTATTTCAGCAAAGTGAGAGCAAATGATATTTTCTTCTCGGACCATTTAAGACTTGTATTTTCCTTACCTCTCAACCTATAAAGAGATGTCGACCTCAGTATAGCGAGTGAAGAACATTTTCTTTCTGGCTTCAGATATCACGACACTGAAGAAGAGGGTATCAAAAGGGTGAAAAAGAGCATATTATGGTCCAGAAAGACATGAGCTTACAAATCTGAGTACACTGACCTTGCAAAATAATTTTAAACCTTAGTTCAAGTGTACAACACCCATGACTTCTGCATTGGATGTTTGATTGGAAATTACACTGGCTCGGTACCGTTAGTGATAGGTGATGTAACCATTTGACAGTCATAAAGCTTCATCGAAAATCACATGTCAATGGCACAGCGAGATTATGGACATAAAAATGTACCTCTAAAGCAAAGTCTAGAGACGCAGCAAGTCAACCGTTTTAACTAAACCCTAAAGGCCATATACAAGCAAAAAAGGATAGCCTCCCCACTCAACAAGGAGAGGTTCCCCAACATAAAGTTAAGAGAGACAAGGAAGCCTATCCAAACCCTACTGAGAAGCTTTCTGTTTCGATATCTCTTCCAGCAAAAATCTAGACTCTGCAGCAAAATCAACAGGAGCAACTCCTTTCACTGTGATCCTTTGCCTCTTCTCGCTCATGTACTCATGCTGGGCAACACTGACCCGGAAAAGATGAGGAACCCAAGTTGCTTGCTTCAGCTTTAGCTGATATGGGTTCTCCTCGTTCTCCTGAAACAGTGCCCAGAAGCGGTATCAGCATTAGCACATATGAGTAGTTGACATTGTTTGACCTGTTAGTGTTTGCACTTGGCTTACCTGTGATTTCAGTTGATTGAGCTCATCAGCTGGGCAACCAATGATATGCTCTGCTTCTTCATTGAATGCAGAAAGCCACGCTTCACCACTTGGGTCTGAAACCTTCACTACCATTATGTATCTATAGCATCAAAACAAAAACAAAAGAGAACAGATTATGCTATGCACCCAATTTTTGCTTTCGCACCCACTATGTCTTTGAAAAAAAACTACAACCATGGAGTTTCTCACCTTAAACTGCATCCTTCGTCATTTTTCTGACACCCTTCGCACCAATAGCCAGATCCAATAGCTTCTGTCACTTTCTTATAGCATGTTTTGCATGCACGATACCACATTGTTTGATCAGGCTTAATGAAACTCACATAGGCTCTAACGCTGAAAAATGCAGGCTGTGCCAAACAAATCGATCAAAGTTAAAACCAGAGAAGCAGGTCCACACAACAAAAGGTGGGTTAGCTTGGAGTCAGCTAAATGCCACATTTTTACCTTGTCTTCACCCAAGGAAGGATTACTAGTAAAATGAGAAAGGAACACTCTATCAGAATACATGGACCTTGATCCATTTCTTGATGAGGCAATTATGCCTGAACCAACAGAGTCCATTGAGCTGGCTTTACCTTCAGAGTCAAACCTGTCAAAATGGTTCATAACTTAAAGAACTATTCAAAAGTGAAGAAGGAACAGAATGGTCATAGTTGCTTGCCATCACAAACTCACCAGGATCTCAGCTTCTTTGCTTCTGGTGTCTCTGGATTTACTTTTACTATGCTTCTGTTTAGTGTAGACAAAGATACACCTGAAAGAGGACACCACAATAATGTGATTCATCCATTCTTAAGATCATCACCCCAACATTAATTTGTAATCCGCCAAATAGCTTATTGCATTATCTGAAGAAATTGCACTCTCAAGATATATGTTATTAGTGTATCAATTGTCGCAAGTATGAACTACAAACTTATTTTATTCAGGTTTGACAAATATAAAAAATTTCATCCAACAGATATATCCACTGTACTATATCCAAACAAGAAAAGAACTGCCTGAACCGAGTACATACAGAAATTTGTTTCAAGATAGCAATTACCTTGGAAATCCCCAACTTTCAAGGACTTTATAGCAACTATGGGCGATTGATTAGCAGAGTCAAGCAATTCTTGACCTACAGTAGTTGCAAGCTCGTTCCACAGAGAAACCACAACGGTCTTCTTCCTGATTTTTCATACACTTGTATTAGGCACTAGATGACGACAAACAAGAGAGGTTCCAGAACAGTGGGGCAAACTTACGTCTCATCAGCAATAGTTATATCACGCTTAGGAATAATCTCATTGTTGCTTTTCCTTCGGATGCTCATTGTAGGAGAAACACTTTGAACCACTCCAATAACATCTAAATCAATAAAGAGAAAATTAGGGCATATACCAAATTAAAGCTGTACTGAACTGAACATTGGAGTGGATGCTTGTATTCTTACCAACAAGCTCTTTCCCGTTGACATGGGGACCTAACATATCAATGGGGACAAAATTAAATTTTGTTTCAGGGACAAAAGAAGCTTCATTAATGGCCTCTTCCACCTCAGAATTTTCATTCAAGGTCATCTCATAGTCATTTTGCACTGTCTTGAACTGTTTATTAGCGACCTTTAGTGTTCCTCTCGAAATGAAATACACCTTCCCCATTTCAAGCTTGTCAAAGAATTTCTTGGCAGCTTCATTGAACATTGTTGCTTGTATTTGTGTACCCTGCACAATGAGCCAACTAATTCATTAAGTTGCCATGGAGTGGTCACATATCTAAGAGCTGAATGTGTTTCTTGAGTACATCAGCACATGTTTAGAATTAAAAAGCAGTATCCCACTTACATCTTCATCTGTTAACTCCACATTGAAGACACAACCTTCACCTCTAGCATTCCTGTAAGTGCGCATGCTCCCTTTGCTCGTCACCCGGACTTTTATGGTCCAACTGCCTTGGTAAGGATTCAGCGATACAAGAGGATGAACCCTTCTAGTCATGGCTAGACGTGCAGCAGGGGCCATACTAGAAGACAGAGAAAAGGGATCAATACCTCAATGGAGATCTTGCCAGAGATTTTTACAAAAAGCTTCGACATATTATCCACTTATGAACAGGCTCAAATGAGAAGACAGAACAAAAACTCACTTCCTGTGCTGTTCGTGAACAATTTGGGCAGCTGACTTAGCAACCATCTCTTGCTTTGGCTTTAATAGTACTCCAGCTCCCGTTCTCACTAGATTTTCTTGCTTTGGCTTCAAAAGAATTCCGCTTTCCTCAACCTTCGCATCAGAAGCAGTTTCATTTCCTTGCTTTGGCTTTAAAAGGATGCCAGAGTCCAGATCGACTAAATCGCTCTTAATTTCCATTTCAAGTGCCGGAGAAACTGCTTCACACTTGTTGACAACCAGATACCTGAAACATTAGAATTACAAGAAAAAAGAGTGAACAAGTTGGACGCTAAGCTCATTGAGCAGAACAATAGGTGAACGTCTGCTGCATAAGCCGCACTTACTTGTCCGCCTTGTTTGGAATGTCATTGAGGGTGTAATCAAGTATTCGGATCAGACCCAGGTTCTGAATACTCCCAGAAAGAATCTCAGATTCCACGTTTGAAGGTAGAATCCCTTTTAACTTCATCTTCCCATCATTAGCTGTGAACCTGTGCTCAAAGTCAAAAGGGAGAACCTTAAGATAGGTCCAAATTGTCGTTTCAACCGGTGTCCTCATAAAGAAGCACCGGGCAAGCAATGATACGAAGACACCCAGAGAATTAGCAGAGAAAGCAAGACAACAGAGTAAACGCATCCACATGCTTTGCACTAATTGGCTTTACAAGCCTCTGCCTCTAGTCGTCTTCCCCACAAAAACTACCTCAAACATCCAGCACCCACAGAGTACGCACAACACTGTCTGACCCATCTCAAACTAACGATCCATTGTCCCCAGAAACAACAAACAAACAGACCCACCAAACCCAACCACGTCAACGTAGTCACAGTTGCCAGCATACATCCTACGGACAGGAAATGACTGGCCGAACCGAGAACCCAAATCACCCCGACCCGTTTCCCCAAACCCCTTTCGCTTCGCTCGTGTGGAGCGAAACGCGAGCAAAAAACCACAAAAACATTCAAGACACAAGCAAGAGATCAGAGATAGAGGGGGGGTGGTAAACTGACATGAAACGACTGCGACTGCCGGTGGACTTGAGATCGAGCACCTGGACGACAATCTCGGGGACGTCGGCGGCCGAATCCGGCGACGGGTTCGACCGCATGATGGATATCGCGTCCGGCGTCACCGTCTTCGCCATCTCTCTCTCTCTCTCTCTCTCTCTCTATGAGGTTTGACAATGAGAGCGGGAGAGCAGAGAGAAGCGAGCTCTTCTTGTAATGCCGTGGGGCTCGAGCGCCAATTCGGGTTTTCGATTTTATTTTATTTTTTTAGCGCCAATTTTTCGGGTCATTTTTTTGAGATATTTCGCGGGAGGCTTTTTTTTTCGTAAAATTTTCGTTTTTTCGGGCCTTCGCTTCGTGAGCTGGCTTGGCGCCAAATCCGCAGCCGCTGGGTCGGGAATTTACTTCTTTGACCTTGTTAGGCGGGTCGGGCTTTTCGGCTCGTTGCTTTAGTGCAGATAAATGGTGTTAACAGCATGAAAGATCCGCAATCGGTACACCTGTATCATATCTATCTCAAATTGATTTTCCCATCACGAAAAATCCCAAATCACCAAAATCTTAGATCGGGAAATCCTCGCGCATCACAGAAAACCGCAAATTGTTGCGTCGGCGTTACGTTCATCCCAAATCGATTTGTCTGATCATAGAAAATTTCAACCCGATACATCTGTGCCACGTTTATCCCAAAGTTCGAGGGAGTTCCTATGGTAAAATTGACAAATTCAGCAAATTTCTCGCTTTGAGATTTTGGTGATTTGGATTTATTTTTATTTTTTTTGCAACGGCAAAAATTAAATTGAGATAAATGTGGCACTTGTGTATCAATTTGCGATTTTCTGTGATGTCAGAATCAATCTAGGGTAATCGTGCATAGACGTACATAATTGAATTTTTTTTTGCGACGCGAATTTTAGATTGAAATGAATGTAACACCTGGTTTGTTTGTTTTTTTTTTTTTTGTGAGGTTGCCTGAATTGGAGTGATCGATTTGCATAACTCTTACACAGGAACGAAAGGATTATTAGACTTTAACCTAAAAATGGAGAATATAGGATGCTCATGTGAAACTTAAGTGCAAAGGAAGCATAGTTCAAAGATTATTCAATATGGAACGGGATTGTATATTCGACAGAGCGGACCGGTAAAGAGTTATTATATGCGACCTCCGCTAGATCAATCATCGGATTTTGATGAAAATGGCCATAAAATCTTGTCTTTATGATACATCGCGGTTAAATATTAGGGAAAAAACCACCAAAAACCCTAAACTATGCCCGTAGCGACACATTTATCCTAAACTTTTTTTTGTGACACAAAAACCCCCAAACTATACCATCGTGACAGATCTACCTTACCTTTGAGTTCCGTCTAAATTCACCGTTAAAAAGCTGACGTGAGAAAAAAAAAAATACACGGTTCATCTTCTCCACTGATTTGCAAGGTACTACTGTTCATGAACATCCCACACCACTTGGCCAGAACTTCACCCCCCAAGCGAAAAACAAAGGAAATCCACCAAGCAGAGGCGGCCGCCGTGCAGACCTCGCCTCTCCTCGTCCCTAAGGCTCGTTGCCTCCTCCGTCTCCATCGACTGCCTGCGCCACCGCCAAGCTCGAGTCGTTCTGGACCAAGCTCGAGTCGGTGCCCGAGCACTTATCCTCCTCCTCCTCCTTCCGACACCTCCACCGCCTCCGACTCCGAAAAGCTCCGAGCATCCGGTCCTCAGCCCCAGCTGAGCTGGGAGTCGTGTGGTGGGGTTGCGCACCGGTTATTCAATCAGATGGCGTCCTGGTTCAGCCCTTCATGCCGATGCAGAGTGCTCGACCCTGATGAGTCGACCGATAGGAAGAGACTGAAGAGCCCGGATGGGCGCGAGGCAGTGCACACAGAGATCGAGCTTCCCCCAATTCTGACAAAAGCCTGTGAACTTCATTGACATGGTCAAGGATCTGAAGAACAGAGAGACCCACGAGGCGACCAAGAGCCGGACGACTAAGCTCTCGATCAGAGTTGTGAAGACGGAGCAAACCATAGTGCAGCAGGGGCACAACACGGCCAAGAGGCCATTCTCAGTGAGCTCGCCAGGGGTGAAGCTGTGAATTAACTCGCCGAGGCTCGTGAGCACCAAGAGGGCTCAGACCCGGAGTCAGAGCACTCCCCACCGCCTCGACCGGAAGGTCGCGACTGCGACGGGAGGAGGAGGGGGAGAGGGAGGCGGCAACGCGTGTCCAATAGCCTTGTCGTCATGAGCAGTACACGGCAAAGTAGTGGAGAAGAAGATGAACAGTATAAATTTTTTATTTTTTTTAGTTTTTCTTTTTCTCACGTCAGCTTTTTAACGGTGAATTTAGACGGAACTCAAAGGTAAGGTAGATCTGTCACGATGGTATAGTTTGGGGGTTTTTGTGTCACAAAAAAAAGTTTAGGGTAAATGTGTCGCTACGGGCATAGTTTGGGGTTTTTGGTGGATTTTTCCCTAAATATTACGACCGTCTCAAGGAGTCGATCCATCGCCAAGTAGGGGTGTAAAAAGAAACCTGTGGGACCAAAATTCGGATCTATTCAGATCGAATCAAAAGCTTCAGGTCTTTTCTGGTCAGGTTTAGAAAGTAAAACGACAGAGGACCAACGGTTCGCTTCGATTTCGAAGTAGAGAAATATATGCCAGTGATAGTAGTGTAGAAGCCATGGCTGGTTGCTCCAGACATACTATTTCACACAACAATGGCAAAGCTATTACAAGACATGTAGAAACCAAAGCCGCAAATCCATGTTAATAATATTGCACAACAGGAGCATGAGAAAACCTGTACGTTTCAATACTGAGGTGCATCTTTGGCTCGTAGGATCAAGCACCAGTTTTCGCTACTGAGTACCGGCAAAAAAAATTCCTTCAACCAACTAAAAGATCATCTATGAACATCTGAATCAAGGGCCTATCACACAATTCCACCGATAGACTGATGGTGCAAATCACAGTCACAGGTGAATATGAACGATCCAAAACCGAGAAGACAAAAAAAAATTACACTCTGCAGGCCGTGGAGGAGTACCTGTAATCTAACGTCGAACAAGTGTGCCTGAAAAGACTGCCCGGATCGTCAGCCCGAAGAACAGATTGAGCAACAAGGAAAGCAAGAGAACCATCTGGCCTGACCCACGCCGGATGCTGCCTTAGGAGACGGCGGCTTCGGAGTCTGTGGTTCCGACTTTGCTTGTGCAAATGACGTCAGTGGCTTCATGCCATTTGGACCGACCCTCAGTGAGCCGCTTTTGGCCGCATCTCCGGACAATCTTCATGCAGCCAAAAACACCGAGTTATCCTCGAGTTTGCTAAGCACGCCAATAGAATGCTAAAGTTATGTGCTTTGTGGCAGTTTGTCTAGGTTTAAAGTTCGTGGCTCAGACCTTCATGCTTTGCTCTATACCGGGAGCTTCTCTTTCAGATAAACTTAGGCATCTTTCGTGCTTACTAATTCATTTACCTTGTTTCGCAAGAAATGACGTCTTCCTATGATAGAGCATACCTTTCACAATGAATACTCTTAAAGAAGCCAAGGTACTGGATCCTCATCACATTGCTCTTGTTTATCATGTACAGAAAGAATTTGAACTTCATATTGCTACAGAAGTAAGTTGAGCATTAACCTACCTTATTAGTACCCGTTGTTATGTTAACTCATTCTCTATCAGATAAGCTTCTAAGGCGTGCAAATCTTCGTGGCACAAGCAGAATTGACACATATTTCCATAGTAAAACATGAGCACAAGTGATATAGCCTTACATTGGAAAGGCAAAGGATTTAACGCTGGCTCCGCTTGCATCGGAATGGTGCGACGGACTTGAAGAATAAGTAACCTCTGGCCAAGGAAAATTTCCTTTACTATGATTTACGCTTTCCTTTGGATCCTCCGGTGGATGAGCAGCTGGGGTAGGCGCACTTTGATGCTCGCCCGTATTCGTAGTTCTTAAGCCAATTTCCGTTGATTTATTGACTGGAGTTGGGTTGGCATAATCCATCGGCGCCAGAGGAATAGGTGGTGCGCCGTACATACTGAGCTCTTGAGATTTGCCAACCC
The DNA here is from genome assembly GCA_021437785.1 of Rhodomyrtus psidioides. Taxonomy (NCBI): domain Eukaryota; kingdom Viridiplantae; phylum Streptophyta; class Magnoliopsida; order Myrtales; family Myrtaceae; genus Rhodomyrtus; species Rhodomyrtus psidioides. The sequence goes on along the minus strand of JAILYB010000020.1, from coordinate 6,754,123 downwards.
AATACATTTGGTCTCTAGTAAAACTCGCATTACCCATCTGGATACTGAACAATGATTCATTGGAAGCGGTGCTCCATTCCATCGGGGCTGTCGATTTGGTTCTGGCGAACACGGAAGAAGGAATCCTGTATGGAGAAGGACTGCCTGTGACGTCGCCCGTTCGTTCCATCACCTGAACCGGAGGAAGTTGCTTTGCTGACCCGTTGTCCGACCTCAAATCGTGCACACTGTCCGACAATCCACTTTCAGGTGATTCGATCTTGGGCATCGAGCTGACCGGAATGTCTCCTCCTCCGTGTCTTGGGACTGATTCCTGGCCGTCGTCGTGGGTAAGGTGGCCATGTGAACCGGCATTAGAAGCACTAGACTCTTTCACCGCTAGTTCAAAGGAGCCTCCCGACGACGACGACTCGGACGACGACGATGAGCATAGCCTCTTAATTTCAAAAGTGTGATCATCCCCACCTGGAGCGGAAGGAGGATGTTCCCTTAAATCAGCACCACCATTGCCCCTCGCAGGCCCGGCTTCCATATCTGACAATGCACAAGTTCCAGTTGTTCAGGCTACGCGAGGCAGATCCATCCAAAGCGACGCGGTACGAGGCCTTAACCCAGAAAACTTAACTCGTCCATAGACCTAACCAAATACACACAAGGCGATGGATTAGGATCAACTCAAAATCTGGAGTTGCATTATTATCATCTGCATAAACAGCCAAATAGCACTCAAAGCCGGGCACTTCCAACAATGCAACGCATGGGAAAATCAACAAGAAAGACATCTTACTGCAACCGCTCAGAAACATCGCGATCGATCCATCCCACATCTTACCGCAATCGCTCAGAAACATCGCGATCGATCCATCCCACAAACTATTCGAATCAATTCCACTAAAAACAATGGGAATTTCTACAAAACTCATTCAATTAATTCGACGTGAAACCTCAAACGCCAGCAGCGGAAAAATAACCAAACAAGAGCGGCGATTCTCGGGGAAAATCAACCAATTCACATGCCATTCGAGCTATGAACGGAGGAGGAAAAAAAAAAATTGAACGGCGCAACTCACTTGAAAACTCCGCGCGCTGCCGCGAAAACCCACGCAAAGCTGTCGGAATCGGCGACCGGGGACCGGGTTCCGTGGGGACGGGAGGGGAAGGCGACGCTTCTCGTTGCGGATTCCGACGAATCCGGGGAACAGGCGGAGACGAGAAGGAAACCGAGGGGGCGGCAGGGGGGGTCGGGACAAACACGATCGAACGCAGAAGACGAACGGACGCGAGAATCAGACAAGAGAGAGAAAGTGATTGTTGGACAGGGATATGAGAGAGAGAACAGAGGGCGATGCGTGCGGTTCGGCATGAGTTTCGAGCTTCGGGATCGGCGGGAGCTTAAAATCGAAGGAGCTTTCGGGGGGCAGGGGGGGGGGGAGTGATGAAGATGATGACTGGGCGGGCGTGCGCGCCATCATCTACCTATCCCCGCAAAAACATGCAGAGGAGACGACGTCGTGTTGGCGGTTTGTTGAGTTGACTTTCGTTTCCACGCTGTCCCGTTTACTCTTTTTTGGTCGGATTTTCCCCTCTCCTTACAAATCTTTTTTTTTCCTGTTTAGTTGATTCCAACCTTCTTTCGCGAAAAATAAATAATTTAAAATTAATTTTATAAAAGTATTTATCTACCCTCATATTGCTTAAAATAACTATATTTTTATTTACAATAATTTTCATCCAGATATTTTTATGCCCTTTGAAATATTTTTTGTTCATTCTCGTTTATAAACGCCGCAAGTGATCATTTCAATAAAAGTATTTTTTTTAAATTATTTATTCTTCACGAAATAAATATTAATTGATATTTTCATGCCCACATAAACAGAATAATTAAGGACGGGTATGAAAGCCGGATCGGCCGGTCCAAAGCAGATTTCTAGTCATACCAAGGAACAGTTGTTTTTTTTTATTAAAAAAAAAAGGAAGAAGAAGAAGAAGCTCGATTTATATAGTCTTCATGGGATTAAATCATGGCGTAAAGGTAAAACTAATAAAACCTGAGTTAAATAATAAAAATTATAATTTCTCATTATTATCGGCAACTTCAAATTATTCAAATCAAATCAACTTTTTAAGGTAAAATCCATCAGGAACTCCAAATTGTACACGTTGTGAGACATTTACCCAATTTTTTTTTGTGTGACGAAAAATCACACATTTGTACGCGACTGACACAACTAACCATGGCATTAATTAGGTTCTGTTAAAAATTATCGTTAAAAGTCCGACGTGGATCTAGCCTGACGCAAATATGGCGCCACGTCCGAAAAAGATTAAAAATAAAAATAATTTCCTAAAAAGAAAAAAGAAACGAAACTACCGTTCATCGTTTTCAAGATTTCGATCGCTCGGCCAAAGCTCCTCCAGGTTCATCCCTCGTTGCCCACCGTTGCCTGGACCTCCATCGGCATCCGCCATCCCTTGCTTGACTCCGCCAGATCTTGCCATGTTGGCTGCGAGCTTCGAAGCCAGATCCGACCTCTAAGCTCGCAACCGCTGATGTGAGAGTCGAGTAAGGGCCGACGAATCCCGCCTGGAGTTTCAGGCAGCAATAAGAGACACCGATGAGCACCATAGAAGCTTTGCCCAAGCAATCGCGAGCTTGACGATGATGAACGGTAATTTTTTTAAAAAAAATCTTTAGTTTTATACATATTTTAAATCTTTTTCTGATGTGGCATTCGCGTGGCGCCACATCATAATTTTTAACGGCAAATTCTAATAGAATCGTAACAAAGAGTAGATGCGTCACTCATTTAGTGTCGCAAAAAAAAGTTGACAATTAACATAGCTTGAAGTTTTTGGCGATTTTTTTTTCCTCTCGAATAAATTGCTGTCTGCAAAAACTCCAAGACCGGTTGTATCTCAGAATCAATGATTTCATGCCCGATCGAGTAAAGTGGTCTTTCCTGAGAAGGAACTTTGTTTATGATGCCAAAGTCACGAACTGAACCGATTTTGACCGGTTCAATTTTTTTAACCGAATTGGATAACAAATAGTATTGATGGAATATTAATTTTTATCCATATATGTTTTTTTTTGGTCGAAATCCATACGTGGTTTCACGTATTAATATTTGTATGTTATAGAAGACCTGAGATATTTTGTATTGAAAGACTTAACGAGGGATTTCAATCCAATATTAAGAAAAAAAAAGAGTAATACGAAACGGAGCAAATAGTGATAATATCTAGATAGATATTAAATAAACGAGAAGTAAAGAAAATATTTTTGGCAACTTAACTAGCGAAGTTGAAGCGAAGCTAGGCATAGAAAACGCTGGTGAAATGAAGTAAAATATATTAAAGGGAACCAAAGAGTTATGAAAATTTATAAAACCACCAAACATACGAAAAGAAATATACTAAAAAAGATGTGCAGCCCATAGTAATAATATACAGGTAGATATTAATTAAATATGATGTAAAGAAAATATATTTGGCAAATTAACTAGTGAAGCTAAAATGAAGCTAGGAATAGAAAAAGCCGGTAAAATGAAGTAAAATAGATTAAATGAACCAATAAGATAAATATTAAAGAAATTTATAAAAACTCCAAACATATGAAAAAAATATATATTTCAAAAGTAAAAAAAAAATTTGAGCCATTTCTCGAACTACACGTGTCATCCTTGCGCAGGGGCCACGCTAATTGTCTCTGCATAACTCCAATTTTAATTGACGTCTCCGAGAAGACAATCTCTTTTGCTCGCTGGTGCAATATAAGCCGAGGTGGACGTGCGCTTCTGTTCGATGTGGGACTCTTTTCTCCTCAATCAAAGGTCAAAAGAAAGACTTGTCTTTCCCTTTTAATTTCTCCACGAGGCCCACCCATGTCCTTACAAAGTGCCACCTCATTTTTTCAGAAGTCCAGTCATTACTCGACACTTGTCCTTCGGGGGGCCCACTTGTCAAAATTGCTCTCTCTCTCTCCTTCGTCGCCCTCTCTCTCCTCTCTTGTTCTGTCTTTTCTTCGTTCTTTTTTTCTGCAAATCCACGGACGGTCTCTCTTCTCTCACTGTTTTTCTTTCTTCTTCTTTTTTTCTCCGCTACCCCCCCTCTCCATCTCCCTCCGGCCCTCTCCCTCAATTGCGCTGGACCCCGACCACGTCGTTGGCACAAAAACCCGATGAACTCGCCGCCCCCCAACCCAACTGCCATGTTCCCCAACCTCCACCGCCCCGTCCCTTCTCCCACCACTTCCAATGACCCCTCCCCCTCCAAGCCTAAACCCGCCGGCCATGGCGCTTCCATCAAGGTCGTCCGCCAGCCCCGCGGCCGGTCCCCGATCTCCAAGAATAAGCTCAAGCCGCCTCTCATCATCACCCGTGACCCCCAGCCCACCATGTCCCCTTACTTCAAGAATAAGCTCAGCCAACTCTCGCCCTTCAAGCCGCTCAAGGAGAAGCCGACGCCAGTCACTCTGGAGTTCGACAAGCCGCTCATGTTGTTCGAGAAGAAGATCAGGGATGTGAGTTGCTGTTCTGTCGTATTTTGTGGGGGTGAGTATTTTTATTATTATGCGGGAATGCCTCTCTGATTCTTGGAAATTGCAATTTTTTCCTTTCTTATTTCTTCAGGTGAGAAAGATGGCAAATGAAACTGGCTTGGACTTCAGTGGTAGCGGTGGCCCCGGGCGAGCAGCTGCAAGCTGGACATCTGGCGGCCATGGCCACGAATCGACAAGGATGCCTCGGCCGTGGCTGCTCGAGCTCGACTCGAGACTCGCGGCCATGGCCGCTCGAGCTCGAATTTGGGTTCGCTGGGCACGCGCGACGCAGTTGTAATCTCGACATCTGGCGCGCCCGTTGCCGGAGACGCCGATCGTGCTCTTCGCGGCGGCCGACAGTGGCAGAGGCTCGGGCTCAAGGTCGGACAAGAAAGAGCTGTCAGGGGACGAGAGAGATGAGGGTGAAGAGAGAGAGAGAGAGAGAGAGAGAGAGAGAGAGGAAGACGGAAACCGTCACCGTGAGAGGAGAGTCTGGCCTTTTTCTTACTGGTGGGGCCGTGCGGAACACGTGTCGCAATTTGGATGGACAAGGGGACCAGATCAGCAATACTCAGTCTGTGGCGAGGTCTGGAAAAATGAGGTGGCACTTGACCTGTATCTAATATTTTCTCCTCCTGAGAGTTCTCCTCAATCAAAGGCCTAAAGAAAGATTTGTTTTTTCCTTTTAATTTCTCCACGAGGCCCACCCATGTCCTTACAAAGTTGTGGTGGGCCACGCTGGCAAGCTTTTTTTTCTCTATTTGCTTTATTTTGTTTAGACTTCACATTTAATAATCAAAGGCCTTATTTTAATATCATATTGCGTAAATTATAACCGACCTTATTCTTGTGAAAAGTGATTAAATTATTAAATGAATTTTCAAGACGAGAATACGAGATGATTGTAATGAAATTGTAAGCAGTGAGGATCATCAATCTACGTGAATCTAACATTTTATTTAGATTTTGTTGGAATTAAGGGGATGATGACACTTAAATATAAAATGAAAAAATTATATATATTAAGTGATCATCTGTCGCTAAAGCAAAAACGAAACACACGAGGCAAACATCAATTGTCACATATTACACGAACAATCTCTTTAAAATAAGAAAACGTAATGAAACTTTCGTTAAATATGCATAAGATTATTGATGATGTTTGTTTCTTTTTTCCCTTAGCTAAGCGGTTAACGTCGTACTATTCCTTCTAATAATTTTTTTAAATAGTTTGTCTAAGCTAAGTAGCATGAATTAACTTGTAGAAGTCTGCATTGGCCACAATTCGAAGATCCGAGGTGGCCAAACCCCCCGACCACATGCCCATCGAGATGCTAGCCACGTGATATATATTGCAGCTACGCAGAACAATAAGAGCCGTTCAAAGGCTTGCTCAAGAAAAATAAAATAAAAATGATAGCGTGAAGCATCGGAGAAAAAAGTTTTGGAATATATAAATGTTAAATCATGCATTCTTCTAATAGCTTAAACTTTTAGAGCGGCTCGCTGTGGTCCCATCAAACCTTTCATGGTATCAGAGCGGAAAGTCGATGACACCCAGATGAAGATCAAAATTTTATATCAAGACTCAGTCTATTATTAGGACAAAAAAGAAATACACAAGGCATGCATTTATTGTCATATATTAGATAAATGATTTCGTCAAAATAAGAAAAATCAATTAAACATCTTATAAATACACGTGATGCATAACGAAAAAAGTACAAAAAAAAATTTGGACCATTTCTCGATTTGTGCGTGTCATCCTTGCGCAGGGGCCATGCTAATCTTCTCTGTATCGTTCCAATTTTATCGGATGTCTCCGAAGAGACAACCTATCATGTTCGCTTGTGCAATATAAGTCGAGGTAGATATGTGCTTGAGTTCGATGTGGGACTCCTTCCTCCTCAATCAAAGGCCTAAAGAAAGACTCGTTTTTTTTTTCTTTTAGTTTCTTCACAAGGCCCACCCATGTCCTTACGAAGTTGTGGTGGAAGAAGGAATCCTGTACGGAGAAGGACTGCCCGTGACGTCGCCCGTTCGTTCCATCACCTGAACCGGAGGAAGTTGCTTTGCCGACCCGTTGTCCGACCTCAAATCGTGCACACTGCCCGACAATCCACTTTCATGTGATTCGATATTGGGCATCGAGCTGACCGGAATGTCTCCTCCTCCGTGTCTTGGGACTGATTCCTGGCCGCCGTCGTGGGTAAGGTGGCCATGTGAACCGGCATTAGAAGCACTGGACTCTTTCACCGCTAGTTCAAAGGAGCCTCCCGACGACGACGATGAGCATAGCCTCTTAATTTCAAAAGTGTGATCATCCCCACCTGGAGCGGAAGGAGGATGTTCCCTTAAATCAGCACCACCATTGCCCCTCGCAGGCCCGGCTTCCATATCCGACAATGCACAAGTTCCAGTTGTTCAAGCAGATCCATCCAAAGCGACGCGGTACAAGGCCTTAACCCAGAAAACTTAACTCGTCCACAGACCTAATCAAATACACACAAGGCGATGGATTAGGATCAACTCAAAATCTGGAGTTGCATTATTGACTTTCGTTTCCACGCTGTCCCGCTTACTTTTTCTTTCTTTCTTTTTTGTCGGATTTTCCCCTCTCCTTACTAATTTTTTTTTCCTATTTAGTTGATTCCAACCTTCTTTCGCGAAAAATAAATAATTTAAAAATTAATTTTATAAAAGTATTTATCTACCCTCATATTGCTTAAAATCACTATTTTTTATTTACAATAATTTTCATCCAGATATTTTTATGCCCTGTAAAATATTTTTTGTTCATTCTAGTTTGGGATAATTACATAAATAGTCCCTGAACTTTGGCAAAATTTACAATATAGTCCCTGAACTTTTAATTTGTTCAATTTAGTCACTGAACTTTGGCGGAATGTGCAATTTGATCCATAAACTTTTGATTTGTTCAATTTAGTCCCTAACTTTTAGTGCATGTTCAATCTGGTCCCTGAATTATAAAAAAATGTTCAATATAGTCCTTTTGTTAATTCAAGATCAGGGATAACGTTGAACATTTCTATATAGTCTAGGGACTAAATTGAACATTTACTAAAAGTTCAGAGAATGAATTGAACAAGTCAAAAGTTTAAGGATCGAATTGTACATTCTGCCAAAGTTCAATGACTAAATTAAACAAATTAAAAGTTCAGAGACTATATTGCACGTTCTGCCAAAGTTCATGGACTATTTGTGTCATTTTGCCTTCTAGTTTATAAACGCTGCAAGTGGTCATTTCTATAAAAGTATTTTTTTAATTATTTATTTTTCACGAAATAAATATTAATTGATATTTTCATGCCCACATAAACAGAATAATTAAGGACGGGTATGAAAGCCGGATCGGCCGGTCCAAAGCAGATTTATAGTTATACCAAGGAACCGTTGTCTTTTTTTTTTTTAAATAAAAAAAAAAGGAAGAACAAGAACAAGCTCGATTTATATAGTCTTCGTGGGATTAAATCATGGCGTAAAGGTAAAACTAATAAAACCTGAGTTAAATAATAAATATTATAATTTCTCATTACTATCGGCAACTTCAATTATTCAAATCAAATCAACTTTTTAAGGTAAAATTCATCAGGAATTCCAAATTGTACACTTTGCGAGACATTTACCCAATTTTTTTTTGTGTGACCAAAAATCACACATTTGTACGCAACTGACACAACTACCATGACATCAGTTAGGTTCTGTTAAAAATTATCGTTAAAAGTCCGACGTGGATGTAGCGTGGCGCAAATATGGTGTCACATCAGAAAAAGATTGAAAATAAAAATAATTTCCTAAAAAGAAAAAAAGAAACGATACTACCACTCATCGTTTTCAAGATTTCGATCGCTCGGCCAAAGCTCCTCCACGTTCATCCATCGTTGCCCACCGTTGCCTCGACCTCCATCGGCATCCCCCATCCCTTGCTTGACTCCGCTAGATCTTGCGATGTTAGCTACGAGCTTCGAAGCCAGATCCGACCTCTAAGCTCGCAACCGCCAATTTGAGAGTCGAGCAAGGGCCGACGACTCCCGCTTGGAGTTTCAGGCAGCAATAAGCAACACTGATGAGCATCATAGAAGCTTTGCCCAAGCAATCGCGAGCTTGACGATGATGAACAGTAATTTCAAAAAAAAATCTTTAGTTTTATACATACTTTAAATCTTTTTCTAATGTGGAATTCGCGTGGCGCCACATCAGAATTTTTAACGGCAATTTCTAACAGAATCGTAACAAAGAGTAGATGCGTCACTCATTTAGTGTCGCAAAAAAAAGTTGACAATTAACATTGCTTGAAGTTTTTGGCGATTTTTTTTTCCTCTCGAATAAATTGTTGTCTGGAAAAATTATAAGACCGGTTGTATCCCCGAATCAATGATTTCATGCCCGATCGAGTGAAGTGGTCTTTCCTGAGAAGGAACTTTGTTTATGATGCCAAAGTCACGAACTGAACCGATTTTCACCGGTTCAAATTTTTTAACCGAATTGGATAACAAATAGTATTGATGGAATATTAATTTTTATCCATATATGTTTTTTTTTTGGTCGAAATCCATACGTGGTTTCACGTATTAATATTTGTATGTTATAGAAGACCTGAGATATTTTGTATTGAAAGACTTAATGAGGGATTTCAATCCAATATTAAGAAAAAAAAAGAGTAATACGAAACGGAGCAAATAGTGATAATATCTAGATAGATATTAAATAAACGAGAAGTAAAGAAAATATTTTTGGCAACTTAACTAGCGAAGTTGAAGCGAAGCTAGGCATAGAAAACGCTGGTGAAATGAAGTAAAATAAATTAAAGGGAACCAAAGAGTTATGAAAATTTATAAAACCACCAAACATACGAAAAGAAATATACTAAAAAAGATGTGCAGCCCATAGTAATAATATACAGGTAGATATTAATTAAATATGATGTAAATAAAATATATTTGGCAAATTAACTAGTGAAGCTAAAATGAAGCTAGGAATAGAAAAAGCCGGTAAAATGAAGTAAAATAGATTAAATGAACCAATAAGATAAATATTAAAGAAATTTATAAAAACTCCAAACATATGAAAAAAATATATATTTCAAAAGTAAAAAAAAAAATTTAAGCCATTTCTCGATCTACACGTGTCATCCTTGCGCAGGGGCCACGCTAATCGTCTCTGCATAACTCCAATTTTAATTGACGTCTCCGAGGAGACAATCTCTTTTGCTCGCTGGTGCAATATAAGCCGAGGTGGACGTGCGCTTCTGTTCGATGTGGGACTCTTTTCTCCTCAATCAAAGGTCAAAAGAAAGACTTGTCTTTCCCTTTTAATTTCTCCACGAGGCCCACCCATGTCCTTACAAAGTGCCACCTCATTTTTTCAGAAGTCCATTCATTACTCGACACTTGTCCTTCGGGGGGCCCACTTGTCAAAATTGCTCTCTCTCTCCTTCGTCGCCCTCTCTCTCCTCTCTTGTTCTGTCTTTTCTTCGTTCTTTTTTTCTGCAAACCCATGGACGGTCTCTCTTCTCTCACTGTTTTTCTTTCTTCTTCTTTTTTTCTCCGCTACCCCCCTCTCCATCTCCCTCCGGCCCTCTCCCTCAATTGCGCTGGACCCCGACCACGTCGTTGGCACAAAAACCCGATGAACTCGCCGCCCCCAACCCAACTGCCATGTTCCCCAACCTCCACCGCCCCGTCCCTTCTCCCACCACTTCCAATGACCCCTCCCCCTCCAAGCCTAAATCCGCCGGCCATGGCGCTTCCATCAAGGTCGTCCGCCAGCCCCGCGGCCGGTCCCCGATCTCCAAGAATAAGCTCAAGCCGCCTCTCATCATCACCCGTGACCCCCAGCCCACCATGTCCCCTTACATCCTCAAGTCCCCCAGGCTCCGAAATCGTGTTCTGGGAATAGTAGATCGGGACCTCGAGCAAATGCAAGAACCGGAGGAAACGAAACCCTAACCGGACGGAGATGATAGCCGGATTGCCGGGGATGGACAGGTCGTCGGAGAATGGGGAGAAAAAAATCGAAGAAAAGACATATAGGGGGTCGTCCATGGCCGGCAAAAGAAGAGAAGAATACAGAAAGAAGAAAGAGGGCGACGAAGGAGAGAGAACAATTTTGACAAGTGGGCCCCCCGAAGGACAAGTGTCGCGTAATGAATGGAGCTCTGGAAAAATGAGGTGGCACTTTGACAGGTTTGACTCTGAAGGTAAAGCCAGCTCAATGGACTCTGTTGGTTCAGGCATAATTGCCTCATCAAAGAAATGGATCAAGGTCCATGTATTCGGACAGTGTGTTCCTTTCTCATTTTACTAGTAATCCTTCCCTGGGTGAAGACAAGGTAAAAATGTGGCATTTAGCTGACTCCAAGCTAACCCACCCTTTTGTTGTGTCGGCCTGCTTCTCTGGTTTTAACTTTCATTGATTTGTTTGGCACAGCCTGCATTTTTCAGTGTTAGAGCCTATGTGAGTTTCATTAAGCCTGATCAAACAATGTGGTATCGTGCATGCAAAACATGCCATAAGAAAGTGACAGAAGCTATTGGATCTGGCTATTGGTGCGAAGGGTGTCAGAAAAATGATGAAGGATGCAGTTTAAGGTGAGAAACTCCATGGTTATAGTTTTTTTTCAAAGACAGTGGGTGCGAAAGCAAAAATTGGGTGCATAGCATAATCTGTTCTCTTTTGTTTTTGTTTTGATGCTATAGATACATAATGGCAGTGAAGGTTTCAGACCCAAGTGGTGAAGCGTGGCTTTCTGCATTCAATGAAGAAGCAGAGCATATCATTGGTTGCCCAGCTGATGAGCTCAATCAACTAAAATCACAGGTAAGCCAAGTGCAAACACTAACAGGTTAAACAATGTCAACTACTCATATGTGCTAATGCTGATACCACTTTTGGGCACCGTTTCAGGAGAACGAGGAGAACCCATATCAGCTAACGCTGAAGCAAGCAACTTGGGTTCCTTATCTTTTCCGGGTCAGTGTTGCTCAGCATGAGTACATGAGCGAGAAGAGGCAAAGGATCACAGTGAGAGGACTTGCTCCTGTTGATTTTGCAATCCAGCATTCAATTATACACCGCAAATAATCACCTGTAAATCGTGCGCATGTGCTCGGGCAACAAGATCAGTCGGCGGCTGCAGATAATTTTTCACAACAGGAACCACGGTATCTTTCCAGGGTCCAATGCCCACTACATAGTTCTTAATAAAATCAAAGTATCCATCCGAAGTAACTTCCCAGTATGACTGCAGATTGTCAAAGGGGCCATTCAAACAATTAGCAAACACAAGTAGAAAGTGAAATATGCTTCCATCTCACAAAAAAGAAAAAAAGAAGCTTCAAAACTAACTACTTGAGTAAGGGTCCCATCAAGAAACTCGATGGTCCACCAGACGAATTATGCATGCAGAGGTCCTTCACTTACATTAAGATGTATTTGGTTCAATTTGATCCAAACCAGAAAGACTTCAATCAGAAAAAGTTACTAGTTTTTGAAAAAGATTAAAAATGTTCTGCTGACTTTAAATGTTGCTACCCGTACTTTTAACGACTTGAAAAGCTATGGCAAACACCCTTCCAATATTGAAGGGCCAAGAAGGTAGCAACCTTACCTGGTTAGTGTCCTGAGTCGGTACGGTAATGTCGTCAATCAAAAAGATTTTGGGCAAGTCTGTCAGATTTGATACATATACAAGGGAAGTAGGAGCAAAAGACTGGATAAATGCAGGTTGCTTCTTCCATTCATTCGACATATACGAACCTTTATATCCATACTTCTTAAGCGTCTCTACAAACATATTCTCAAATTTCTTCCCATTTGGCCACTTCACCTGTAAATAGCATCAGAGGAATAGAAACTGTCATCTACAGCAGCTGAAACGAACTCACTAAGTTACTGATGCAAGATAATTGGTTATACCCACATCAAACATAGAAAACTTTAAAGGGTACTGAAATTGTTTACAGTTATTTGCATGCAATTTAGCAATTGCATGTTAAAAACTACTAAGAAAGCGCAATATGTAGGCAATAGCTCAATGTTAAGAGGTTCTGGGTTTGCGGTTCCCTGCAACATCAAATTCTCATTCTTTTTTTAACCAAGGAAATGGAGAAGTTAAACATCTAATGGATACCTCTCAAAAGTTGATGAGGCCAAATCATAAGTGGTGCATCATTACACGATGTGAGATAGATACTACGCTGTCCTATCATTCAAGTGACAGCTTAGCAGAGAAGCCACTCACATGTTCATTGATGAATACAGGGTTCTTAATCTCAGGGTATATGCCAACAACTCTGGTTGCATCCAGCGCAATTGAAATGTACTCTTCAAAGGTAATAATATGAAATTTCCCTGAAGAATAGAGCACAAGGAAGGTAGAGTCATTCATTCCACCAGTTCAGAAGGATATGAAAGTAGACTTACCACAGGTAACAGAGCATCAGAAGTTAGAGAGTTAACAGATGTAGATAGCATGTTTGCTGTAAGAGGTTTAAAAAATTCCTGTGCCTAAAACTCAGAGCTGATACATGCAAATATCTGAAAATTGAAAAACAAGGTGTGGAAAATCTGCAGTTAGGATAACGTGATTATCATCTTTTTCTAAGCACACTGAAGTGATGTCCATCAAAGGGGATTCAGTTGCAGGTATCGGTAGAGGGAAACAAACTATGGCCATGAGTGCATTCAGCAGCGATTGAAAGATGGCCTTAAAGATAACACTTTTCATTCATAAAGCTAAAGAAAAGAACATAGTTTGGTCATCAGACATACAACATGAAATATTACCAACTTAAAGAGTAACCAACCATTATATTTTTGATCCCGGAACGGGTACCTCTGTCTCACCCTCAATGACTTTAGTTCTTTCAACGTGAAATCAACTGCAGGTTGCCTAGCTTTTTTCTCTATTTGCTTTATTTTTGTTTAGACTTTCATATTTAATAATCAACGGCCTTCTTTTAATATTATAACCGACCTTATTATTGTGAAAAGTGATTAAATTATTAAATGAATTTTCAAGACGAGAATACGAGATGATTGTAATGAAATCGTAAGCAGTGAAGATCATCAATCTACGTGAATCTAACATTTTATTTAGATTTTGTTGGAATTAAGGGGATGATGACACTTAAATATAAAATGAAAAAAAATTATATATATTAAGTGATCATCTATCGCTAAAAGCAAAAAGGAAACACACGAGGCAAACATCCATTGTCACGTATTACACGAACAATCTCTTTAAAATAAGAAAACACAATGAAACTTTAGGTAAATATGCATGAGATTGTTGATTATGTTTGTTTCTCTTTTCCCTTAGCTAATCCGTTCGCCCTACTTAATGCCGTACTAATCCTCCTAATAATTTTTTAAAATAGTTTGTCCAAGCTAAATAGCATGAATTAACTCGTAGAAGTCTGCAATGGCCACAATTCGAAGATCTGAGGTGGCCAAACCCGCGACCACATGCCCATCGAGATGCTAGCCTATGAAGCACCGACACTCCTCCTAGGTAAGAGTGTCGTGTCGGACACCAAAGAAGCTTTGCCCAAGCAATCGCGAGCTTGACGACGATGAACGGTAATTTAAAAAAAAATCTTTAGTTTTATACATATTTTAGATCTTTTTCTGATGTGGCATTCGCGTGGCGCCACATCCGAATTTTTAACGGCAATTTCTAACAGAATCGTAACAAAGAGTAGATGCGTCACTCATTTAGTGTCGCAAAAAAAAGTTGACAATTAACATAGCTTGAAATTTTTGGCGATTTTTTTTCCTCTCGAATAAATTGTTGTCTGGAAAAATTATAAGACCGGTTGTATCCCGGAATCAATGATTTCATGCCCGATCGAGCGAAGTGGTCTTTCCTGAGAAGGAACTTTGTTTATGATGCCAAAGTCACGAACTGAACCGATTTTGACCGGTTCAAATTTTTTAACCGAATTGGATAACAAATAGTATTGATGGAATATTATTTTTTATCCATATATGTTTTTTTTTTGTCGAAATCCATATGTGGTTTCACGTATTAATATCTGTAAGTTATAGAAGACCTGAGATATTTTGTATTGAAAGACTTAACGAGGGATTTCAATCCGATATTAAGAAAAAAAAAAGAGTAATACGAAACGGAGCAAATAGTGATAATATCTAGATAGATATTAAATAAACGAGAAGTAAAGAAAATATTTTTGGCAACTTAACTAGCGAAGTTGAAGCGAAGCTAGGCATAGAAAACGCTGGTGAAATGAAGTAAAATAGATTAAAGGGAACCAAAGAGTTATGAAAATTTATAAAACCTCTAAACATACGAAAAGAAATATACTAAAAAAGATGTGCAGCCCATAGTAATAATCTCCAGGTAGATATTAATTAAATATGATGTAAAGAAAATATATTTGGCAAATTAACTAGTGAAGCTAAAATGAAGCTAGGAATAGAAAAAGCAGGTGAAATGAAGTAAAATAGATTAAAGGAACCAATGAGATAAATATTAAAGAAATTTATAAAAACTCCAAACATATGAAAAAAATATATATTTCAAAAGTACAAAAAAAATTTGAGCCATTTCTCGATCTACATGTGTCATCCTTGCGCAGGGGCCACGCTAACCTTCTCTGTATTATTCCAATTTTAAATGACGTCTCCTAGGAGACAATCCCTTTTGCTCGCTGGTGCAATATAAGCCGAGGTGGACGTGCGCTTCTGTTCGATGTGGGACTCTTTTCTCCTCAATCAAAGGTCAAAAGAAAGACTTGTCTTTCCCTTTTAATTTCTCCACGAGGCCCACCCATGTCCTTACAAAGTGCCACCTCATTTTTTCAGAAGTCCATTCATTACTCGACACTTGTCCTTCGGGGGGCCCACTTGTCAAAATTGCTCTCTCTCTCTCTCTCTCCTTCGTCGCCCTCTCTCTCCTCTCTTGTTCTGTCTTTTCTTCGTTCTTTTTTTCTGCAAATCCATGGACGGTCTCTCTTCTCTCACTGTTTTTCTTTCTTCTTCTTTTTTTCTCCGCTACCCCCCTCTCCATCTCCCTCCGGCCCTCTCCCTCAATTGCGCTGGACCCCGACCACGTCGTTGGCACAAAAACCCGATGAACTCGCCGCCCCCAACCCAACTGCCATGTTCCCCAACCTCCACCGCCCCGTCCCTTCTCCCACCACTTCCAATGACCCCTCCCCCTCCAAGCCTAAATCCGCCGGCCATGGCGCTTCCATCAAGGTCGTCCGCCAGCCCCGCGGCCGGTCCCCGATCTCCAAGAATAAGCTCAAGCCGCCTCTCATCATCACCCGTGACCCCCAGCCCACCATGTCCCGTTACATCCTCAAGTCCCCCAGGCTCCGAAATCGTGTTGTGGGAATAGTAGATCGGGACCTCGAGAAAATGCAAGAACCGGAGGAAACGAAACCCTAACCGGACGGAGATGATAGCCGGATTGCCGGGGATGGACGGGTCGTCGGAGAATGGGGAGAAAAAAATCGAAGAAAAGACATGTAGGGGGTCGTCCATGGCCGGCAAAAGAAGAGAAGAAAACAGAAAGAAGAAAGAGGGCGACGAAGGAGAGAGAACAATTTTGACAAGTGGGCCCCCGAAGGACAGGTGTCGCGTAATGAATGGAGGTCTGGAAAAATGGGGGTCGGCACTTTGACAGGTTTGACTCTGAAGGTAAAGCCAGCACAATGGACTCTGTTGGTTCAGGCATAATTGCCTCATCAAGAAATGGATCAAGGTCCATGTATTCTGACAGTGTTCCTTTCTCATTTTACTAGTAATCCTTCCCTGGGTGAAGACAAGGTAAAAATGTGGCATTTAGCTGACTCCAAGCTAACCCACCCTTTTGTTGTGTCGGCCTGCTTCTCTGGTTTTAACTTTCATTGATTTGTTTGGCACAGCCTGCATTTTTCAGTGTTAGAGCCTATGTGAGTTTCATTAAGCCTGATCAAACAATGTGGTATCGTGCATGCAAAACATGCCATAAGAAAGTGACAGAAGCTATTGGACCTGGCTATTGGTGCGAAGGGTGTCAGAAAAATGATGAAGGATGCAGTTTAAGGTGAGAAACTCCATGATTATAGTTTTTTTTCAAAGACATAGTGGGTGCGAAAGCAAAAATTGGGTGCATAGCATAATCTGTTCTCTTTTGTTTTTGTTTTGATGCTATAGATACATAATGGTAGTGAAGGTTTCAGACCCAAGTGGTGACGCGTGGCTTTCTGCGTTCAATGAAGAAGCAGACCATATCATTGGTTGCCCAGCTGATGAGCTCAATCAACTGAAATCACAGGTAAGCCAAGTGCAAACACTAACAGCTTAAACAATGTCAACTACTCATATGTGCTTATGCTGATACCACTTCTGGGCACCGTTTCAGGAGAACGAGGAGAAGAACCCATATCAGCTAACGCTGAAGCAAGCAACTTGGGTTCCTCATCTTTTCCGGGTCAGTGTTGCTCAGCATGAGTACATGAGCGAGAAGAGGCAAAGGATCACAGTGAGAGGACTTGCTCCTGTTGATTTTGCTGCAGAGTCTAGATTTTTGCTGGAAGAGATATCGAAACAGAAAGCTTCTCAGTAGGGTTTAGATGGGCTTCCTTGTCTCTCTTAACTTTATGTTGGGGAACCTCTCCTTGTTGAGTGGGGAGGCTATCCTCTTCTTTTGCTTGTATATGGCCTTCAGGGTTTAGTTAAAACGGTTGACTTGCTGCATCTCTAGACTTTGCTTTAGAAGTCACATTTTTATGTCCATAATCTCGCTGTGCCATTGACGTGATTTTTGAAATCGATGATCGAAGTTTGCAATCCTTACATTCCTCGACTATTCGATGAAGCTTTATGACTGTCAAATGGCTACATCACTATAGACTGAGTTCGAACTAAAACAAAATTGTGGGATGTACTGGCTCGATCAACACTGATCCACGAGTCCTCCATAAAATAATTGTCCTTCTCCAAACTCAGAGGCTAGAGCTTAGTGAACATATGATCTTCCCAGTGATTTCCTGTCCAAAGGAGCTGCAGCTAAGTCCGAGGTTGCACCTATCACTAACAGTACCAAGCCAGTGTAATTTCCAATCAAACATCCAATGCAGAAGTCATGGGTGTTGTACACTTGAACTAAGGTTTAAAATTATTTTGCAAGGTCAGTGTACTAAGATTTGTAAGCTCATGTCTTTCTCGACCATAATATGCTCTCTTTCACCCTTCTGATACCCTCATCTTCAGTGCCGCGATATCTGAAGCCAGAAAGAAAATGCTCTTCGCTCGCTATACCGAGGTCGACATCTCTTTATAGGCCGAGAGGTAAGGAAAATACAAGTCTTAAATGGTCCGAGAAGAAAATATCATTTGCTCACTTTGATGAAATAATAGAAATCAGCCCGTTGTATTTGGTTACTTACCAAGAGAAGGCATAGATTGCATCGAAACGATGTAGAGCTACTCCGGAAACACAACGGCTCATAATTAGAACATCTAACAAATCTATAAGAGAAATTTCCATACCATGACCATAAGCTGGAGGAATGCGAGCAAAAGTTTTATTCTTGGCATATGAATATGATGACCATGTACAGTCGTCCTTGCCGCCAATTATTCACTAGCTAAAGTTTTATTTCCACGTAGCAGCACATTTTGTCTATCTAACAAAGAAAAATGGATGGTGCCTCTGGAAGTTCTGTTTGATAGCTGAATCATGTTGATGATAACCTATGACAATCACTTCATATCCTCTCATAGGGAGAGACCATCACAGCAATTTTGTGCAATAGGGAAGTCTCGTTGGAGCTGTCTCTTGAACTCAGAGGAGAGGTCCATTCCTGGTACTTGTGTAGACTTCCTGTGAAATCCGTGAAGAGCCCATCGATTCCCATCTTGTGGATCCAGAACTCATATTCTTGATAAGGATCTTGATTGAAGTTGAAGTGGAGAAACAAGTTCTCGTTCCTACAGGTGTAAGGGTGCACCTGAATTAAGCATCACCAAGATCAGACATTGAGATACCAGTCACAATGATGAAGTAAGCATCAATTGGATGAACATTATCACAAGCAATATTTAGGTCGAGTGTATTTGAAAGGACACTACGAATCGAAAGGAGAATATACTAGGAATGTTTGAAATCTCATGAGAGTTGGAAATGGAAAAACATTTGGTACATCCAGTTAATCGTGAACATTGAATTACAATATGTGAAACTCAAGTCATTGGTTTCCAAACTTTTTTTGTACACCCAAAACACCAAATCACTTGGAAAGTCAAACCAAGGAATACTTCTTTTGCAATCCAGCATTCAATTATACACCGCAAATAATCACCTGTAAATCGTGCGCATGTGCTCGGGCAACAAGATCAGTCGGCGTCTGCAGATAATTTTTCACAACAGGAACCCCGGTATCTTTCCAGGGTCCAATGCCCACTACATAGTTCTTAATAAAATCAAAGTATCCATCCGAAGTAATTTCCCAGTATGACTGCAGATTGTCAAAGGGCCATTCAAACAATTAGCAAACACAAGTAGAAAGTGAAATATGCTTCCATCTCACAAAAAAGAAAAAAGAAACTTCAAAACTAACTACTTGAGTAAAGGTCCCATCAAGAAACTCGATGGTCCACCAGACGAATTATGCATGCAGAGGTCCTTCACTTACATTAAGATGTGAGTGGTTCAATTTGATCCAAACCAGAAAGACTTCAATCAGAAAAAGTTACTAGTTTTTGAAAAAGATTAAAAATGTTCTGCTGACTTTAAATGTTGCTACCCGTACTTTTAACGACTTGAAAAGCCATGGCAAACACCCTTCCAATATTGAAGGCCAAGAAGGTAGCAACCTTACCTGGTTAGTGTCCTGAGTCGGTACGGTAATGTCGTCAATCAAAAAGATTTTGGGCAAGTCAGTCAGATTCGATACATATACAAGGGAAGTAGGAGCAAAAGACTGGATAAATGCAGGTTTGCTTCTTCCATTCATTCGACATATACGAACCTTTATATCCATACTTCTTAAGCGTCTCTACAAACATATCCTCAAATTTCTTCCCATTTGGCCACTTCACCTGTAAATAGCATCAGAGGAATAGAAACTGTCATCTACAGCAGCTGAAACGAACTCACTAAGTTACTGATGCAAGATAATTGGTTATACCCACATCAAACATAGAAAACTTTAAAGGGTACTGAAATTGTTTACAGTTATTTGCATGCAATTTAGCAATTGCATGTTAAAAACTACTAAGAAAGCGCAATATGTAGGCAATAGCTCAATGTTAAGAGGTTCTGGGTTTGCGGTTCCCTGCAACATCAAATTCTCATTCTTTTTTTAACCAAGGAAATGGAGAAGTTAAACATCTAATGGATACCTCTCAAAAGTTGATGAGGCCAAATCATAAGTGGTGCATCATTACACGATGTGAGATAGATACTACGCTGTCCTATCATTCAAGTGACAGCTTAGCAGAGAAGCCACTCACATGTTCATTGATGAATACAGGGTTCTTAATCTCAGGGTATATACCAACAACTCTGGTTGCATCCAGCGCAATTGAAATGTACTCTTCAAAGGTAATAATATGAAATTTCCCTGAAGAATAGAGCACAAGGAGGATGTTCCCTTAATTTCAAAAGTGTGATCATCCCCACCTGGAGCGGAAGGAGGATGTTCCCTTAAATCAGCACCACCATTGCCCCTCGCAGGCCCGGCTTCCATATCTGACAATGCACAAGTTCCAGTTGTTCAGGCTACGCGAGGCAGATCCATCCAAAGTGACGCGGTACGAGGCCTTAACCCAGAAAACTTAACTCGTCCATAGACCTAACCAAATACACACAAGGCGATGGATTAGGATCAACTCAAAATCTGGAGTTGCATTATTATCATCTGCATAAACAGCCAAATAGCACTCAAAGCCGGACACTTCCAACAATGCAACGCATGGGAAAATCAACAAGAAAGACATCTTACTGCAATCGCTCAGAAACATCGCGATCGATCCATCCCACATCTTACCGCAATCGCTCAGAAACATCGCGATCGATCCATCCCACAAACTATTCGAATCAATTCCTCTAAAAACAATGGGAATTTCTACAAAACTCATTCAATTAATTCGACGTGAAACCTCAAACGCCAGCAGCGGAAAAATAACCAAACAAGAGCGGCGATTCTCTGGGAAAATCAACCAATTCACATGCCATTCGAGCTATGAACGGAGGAGGAAAAAAAAAATTGAACGGCGCAACTCACTTGAAAACTCCGCGCGCTGCCGCGAAAACCCACGCGAAGCTGTCGGAATCGGCGACCGGGGACCGGGTTCCGTGGGGACGGGAGGGGAAGGCGACGCTTCTCGTTGCGGATTCCGACGAATCCGGGGAACAGGCGGAGACGAGAAGGAAACCGAGGGGGCGGCAGGGGGGATCGGGACAAACACGATCGAACGCAGAAGACGAAGGGACGCGAGAATCAGACAAGAGAGAGAAAGTGATTGTTGGACAGGGATATGAGAGAGAGAACAGAGGGCGATGCGTGCGGTTCGGCATGAGTTTCGAGCTTCGGGATCGGCGGGAGCTTAAAATCGAAGGAGCTTTCGGGGGGGGGGGGGGGGGGGGGGAGAAGTGATGAAGATGATGACTGGGCGGGCGTGCGCGCCATCATCTACCTATCCCCGCAAAAACATGCAGAGGAGACGACGTCGTGTTGGCGGTTTGTTGAGTTGACTTTCGTTTCCACGCTGTCCCGTTTACTTTTTTTTGGTCGGATTTTCCCCTCTCCTTACAAATCTTTTTTTTTTCCTGTTTAGTTGATTCCAACCTTCTTTCGCGAAAAATAAATAATTTAAAATTAATTTTATAAAAGTATTTATCTACCCTCATATTGCTTAAAATAACTATTTTTTTTATTTACAATAATTTTCATCCAGATATTTTTATGCCCTTTGAAATATTTTTTGTTCATTCTAGTTTATAAACCCCGCAAGTGATCATTTCAATAAAAGTATTTTTTAAAAATTATTTATTCTTCACGAAATAAATATTAATTGATATTTTCATGCCCACATAAACAACATAATTAAGGACGGGTATGAAAGCCGGAACGGCCGATCCAAAGCAGATTTCTAGTCATACCAAGGAACCGTTGTCTTTTTATTTTAATTAAAAAAAAGGAAGAACAAGAACAAGCTCGATTTATATAGTCTTCATGGGATTAAATCATGGCGTAAAGGTAAAACTAATAAAACCTGAGTTAAATAATAAAAATTATAATTTCTCATTACTATCGGCAACTTCAAATTATTCAAATCAAATCAACTTTTTAAGGTAAAATTCATCAGGAACTCCAAATTGTACACGTTGCGAGACATTTACCCAAATTTTTTTTGTGTGACCAAAAATCACACATTTGTACGCAACTGACACAACTAACCATGGCATTAGTTAGGTTCTGTTAAAAATTATCGTTAAAAGTCCGACGTGGATCTAGCGTGACGCAACTATGGCGCCACGTCCGAAAAAGATTAAAAATAAAAATAATTTCCTAAAAAGAAAAAAGAAACGAAACTACCGTTCATCGTTTTCAAGATTTCGATCGCTCGGCCAAAGCTCCTCCATGTTCATCCCTCGTTGCCCACCGTTGCCTCGACCTCCATCGGCATCCGCCATCCCTTGCTTGACTCCGCTAGATCTTGCCATGTTGGCTACGAGCTTCGAAGCCAGATCCGACCTCTAAGCTCGCAACCGCCAATTTGAGAGTCGAGCAAGGGCCGACGACTCCCGCTTGGAGTTTCAGACAACAATAAGCAACACTGATGAGCATCATAGAAGCTTTGCCCAAGCAATCGCGAGCTTGACGATGATGAACAGTAATTTCAAAAAAAAATCTTTAGCTTTATACATACTTTAAATCTTTTTCTGATGTGGCATTCGCGTGGCGCCACATCAGAATTTTTAACGGCAATTTCTAACAGAATCGTAACAAAGAGTAGATACGTCACTCATTTAGTGTCGCAAAAAAAAGTTGACAATTAACATAGCTTGAAGTTTTTGGCGATTTTTTTTTCCTCTCGAATAAATTGTTGTCTGGAAAAATTATAAGACCGGTTGTATCCCGGAATCAATGATTTCATGCCCGATCGAGCGAAGTGGTCTTTCCTGAGAAAGAACTTTGTTTATGATGCCAAAGTCACGAACTGAACCGATTTTGACCGGTTCAAATTTTTTAACCGAATTGGATAACAAATAGTATTGATGGAATATTAATTTTTATCCATATATGTTTTTTTTTTTGTCGAAATCCATATGTGGTTTCACGTATTAATATCTGTAAGTTATAGAAGACCTGAGATATTTTGTATTGAAAGACTTAACGAGGGATTTCAATCCGATATTAAGAAAAAAAAAAGAGTAATACGAAACGGAGCCAATAGTGATAATATCTAGATAAATATTAAATAAATGAGAAGTAAAGAAAATATTTTTGGCAAATTAACTAGCGAAATTGAAGCGAAGCTAGGAAAAGAAAACGCCGGTGAAATGAAGTAAAATAGATTAAAGGGAACCAAAGAATTATGAAAATTTATAAAACCTCCAAACATACAAAAGAAATATACTAAAAAAGATGTGCAGCCGATAGTAATAATATCCAGGTAGATATTAATTAAATATGGTGTAAAGAAAATATATTTGGCAAATTAACTAGTGAAGCTAAAATGAAGCTAGGAATAGAAAAAGGCAGTGAAATGAAGTAAAATAGATTAAAGGAACCAATGAGATAAATATTATAAAAATTTATAAAACCTCCAAACATATGAAAAGAAATATATTTCAAAAGTACAAAAAAATTTAGACCATTTCTCGATTTGTGCGTGTCATCTTTGGACAGGGGCCATGCTAATATTCTCTGTATCGTTCTAATTTTATCGGATGTCTCCGAAAAGACAATCTCTCATGTTCGCTTGTGCAATATAAGTCGAGGTAGATATGCGCTTGAGTTCGATGTGGGACTCCTTCCTCCTCAATCAATGGCCTAAAGAAAGACTCGTTTTTTTTTTTGTCTTTTAGTTTCTTCACAAGGCCCACCCATGTCCTTACGAAGTTGTGGTGGAAGAAGGAATCCTGTACGGAGAAGGACTGCCCGTGACGTCGCCCGTTCGTTCCATCACCTGAACCGGAGGAAGTTGCTTTGCCGACCCGTTGTCCGACCTCAAATCGTGCACACTGCCCGACAATCCACTTTCATGTGATTCGATATTGGGCATCGAGCTGACCGGAATGTCTCCTCCTCCGTGTCTTGGGACTGATTCCTGGCCGCCGTCGTGGGTAAGGTGGCCATGTGAACCGGCATTAGAAGCACTGGACTCTTTCACCGCTAGTTCAAAGGAGCCTCCCGACGACGACGATGAGCATAGCCTCTTAATTTCAAAAGTGTGATCATCCCCACCTGGAGCGGAAGGAGGATGTTCCCTTAAATCAGCACCACCATTGCCCCTCGCAGGCCCGGCTTCCATATCCGACAATGCACAAGTTCCAGTTGTTCAAGCAGATCCATCCAAAGCGACGCGGTACAAGGCCTTAACCCAGAAAACTTAACTCGTCCACAGACCTAATCAAATACACACAAGGCGATGGATTAGGATCAACTCAAAATCTGGAGTTGCATTATTGACTTTCGTTTCCACGCTGTCCCGCTTACTTTTTCTTTCTTTCTTTTTTGTCGGATTTTCCCCTCTCCTTACTAATTTTTTTTTCCTATTTAGTTGATTCCAACCTTCTTTCGCGAAAAATAAATAATTTAAAAATTAATTTTATAAAAGTATTTATCTACCCTCATATTGCTTAAAATCACTATTTTTTATTTACAATAATTTTCATCCAGATATTTTTATGCCCTGTAAAATATTTTTTGTTCATTCTAGTTTGGGATAATTACATAAATAGTCCCTGAACTTTGGCAAAATTTACAATATAGTCCCTGAACTTTTAATTTGTTCAATTTAGTCACTGAACTTTGGCGGAATGTGCAATTTGATCCATAAACTTTTGATTTGTTCAATTTAGTCCCTAACTTTTAGTGCATGTTCAATCTGGTCCCTGAATTATAAAAAAATGTTCAATATAGTCCTTTTGTTAATTCAAGATCAGGGATAACGTTGAACATTTCTATATAGTCTAGGGACTAAATTGAACATTTACTAAAAGTTCAGAGAATGAATTGAACAAGTCAAAAGTTTAAGGATCGAATTGTACATTCTGCCAAAGTTCAATGACTAAATTAAACAAATTAAAAGTTCAGAGACTATATTGCACGTTCTGCCAAAGTTCATGGACTATTTGTGTCATTTTGCCTTCTAGTTTATAAACGCTGCAAGTGGTCATTTCTATAAAAGTATTTTTTTTAATTATTTATTTTTCACGAAATAAATATTAATTGATATTTTCATGCCCACATAAACAGAATAATTAAGGACGGGTATGAAAGCCGGATCGGCCGGTCCAAAGCAGATTTATAGTTATACCAAGGAACCGTTGTCTTTTTTTTTTTAAATAAAAAAAAAGGAAGAACAAGAACAAGCTCGATTTATATAGTCTTCGTGGGATTAAATCATGGCGTAAAGGTAAAACTAATAAAACCTGAGTTAAATAATAAAAATTATAATTTCTCATTACTATCGGCAACTTCAATTATTCAAATCAAATCAACTTTTTAAGGTAAAATTCATCAGGAATTCCAAATTGTACACTTTGCGAGACATTTACCCAATTTTTTTTTGTGTGACCAAAAATCACACATTTGTACGCAACTGACACAACTACCATGGCATCAGTTAGGTTCTGTTAAAAATTATCGTTAAAAGTCCGACGTGGATGTAGCGTGGCGCAAATATGGTGTCACATCAGAAAAAGATTGAAAATAAAAATAATTTCCTAAAAAGAAAAAAAGAAACGATACTACCACTCATCGTTTTCAAGATTTCGATCGCTCGGCCAAAGCTCCTCCACGTTCATCCATCGTTGCCCACCGTTGCCTCGACCTCCATCGGCATCCGCCATCCCTTGCTTGACTCCGCTAGATCTTGCGATGTTGGCTACGAGCTTCGAAGCCAGATCCGACCTCTAAGCTCGCAACCGCCAATTTGAGAGTCGAGCAAGGGCCGACGACTCCCGCTTGGAGTTTCAGGCAGCAATAAGCAACACTGATGAGCATCATAGAAGCTTTGCCCAAGCAATCGCGAGCTTGACGATGATGAACAGTAATTTCAAAAAAAAAATCTTTAGTTTTATACATACTTTAAATCTTTTTCTAATGTGGAATTCGCGTGGCGCCACATCAGAATTTTTAACGGCAATTTCTAACAGAATCGTAACAAAGAGTAGATGCGTCACTCATTTAGTGTCGCAAAAAAAAGTTGACAATTAACATAGCTTGAAGTTTTTGGCGATTTTTTTTTCCTCTCGAATAAATTGTTGTCTGGAAAAATTATAAGACCGGTTGTATCCCCGAATCAATGATTTCATGCCCGATCGAGTGAAGTGGTCTTTCCTGAGAAGGAACTTTGTTTATGATGCCAAAGTCACGAACTGAACCGATTTTGACCTGTTCAAATTTTTTAACCGAATTGGATAACAAATAGTATTGATGGAATATTAATTTTTATCCATATATGTTTTTTTTTTGGTCGAAATCCATACGTGGTTTCACGTATTAATATTTGTATGTTATAGAAGACCTGAGATATTTTGTATTGAAAGACTTAACGAGGGATTTCAATCCAATATTAAGAAAAAAAAAAGAGTAATACGAAACGGAGCAAATAGTGATAATATCTAGATAGATATTAAATAAACGAGAAGTAAAGAAAATATTTTTGGCAACTTAACTAGCGAAGTTGAAGCGAAGCTAGGCATAGAAAACGCTGGTGAAATGAAGTAAAATAGATTAAAGGGAACCAAAGAGTTATGAAAATTTATAAAACCACCAAACATATGAAAAGAAATATACTAAAAAAGATGTGCAGCCCATAGTAATAATATACAGGTAGATATTAATTAAATATGATGTAAAGAAAATATATTTGGCAAATTAACTAGTGAAGCTAAAATGAAGCTAGGAATAGAAAAAGCCGGTAAAATGAAGTAAAATAGATTAAAGGAACCAATAAGATAAATATTAAAGAAATTTATAAAAACTCCAAACATATGAAAAAAAAAATATATTTCAAAAGTAAAAAAAAAATTTGAGCCATTTCTCGATCTACACGTGTCACCCTTGCGCAGGGCCACGCTAATCGTCTCTGCATAACTCCAATTTTAATTGACGTCTCCGAGGAGACAATCTCACTTGCTCGCTGGTGCAATATAAGCCGAGGTGGACGTGCGCTTCTGTTCGATGTGGGACTCTTTTCTCCTCAATCAAAGGTCAAAAGAAAGACTTGTCTTTCCCTTTTAATTTCTCCACGAGGCCCACCCATGTCCTTGCAAAGTGCCACCTCATTTTTTCAGAAGTCCATTCATTACTCGACACTTGTCCTTCCGGGGGCCCACTTGTCAAAATTGCTCTCTCTCTCTCTCCTTCGTCGCCCTCTCTCTCCTCTCTTGTTCTGTCTTTTCTTCGTTCTTTTTTTCTGCAAATCCATGGACGGTCTCTCTTCTCTCACTGTTTTTCTTTCTTCTTCTTTTTTTCTCCGCTACCCCCCTCTCCATCTCCCTCCGGCCCTCTCCCTCAATTGCGCTGGACCCCGACCACGTCGTTGGCACAAAAACCCGATGAACTCGCCGCCCCCAACCCAACTGCCATGTTCCCCAACCTCCACCGCCCCGTCCCTTCTCCCACCACTTCCAATGACCCCTCCCCCTCCAAGCCTAAATCCGCCGGCCATGGCGCTTCCATCAAGGTCGTCCGCCAGCCCCGCGGCCGGTCCCCGATCTCCAAGAATAAGCTCAAGCCGCCTCTCATCATCACCCGTGACCCCCAGCCCACCATGTCCCCTTACATCCTCAAGTCCCCCAGGCTCCGAAATCGTGTTGTGGGAATAGTAGATCGGGACCTCGAGCAAATGCAAGAACCGGAGGAAACGAAACCCTAAGCGGACGGAGATGATAGCCGGATTGCCGGGGATGGACAGGTCGTCGGAGAATGGGGAGAAAAAAATCGAAGAAAAGACATATAGGGGGTCGTCCATGGCCGGCAAAAGAAGAGAAGAATACAGAAAGAAGAAAGAGGGCGACGAAGGAGAGAGAACAATTTTGACAAGTGGGCCCCCCGAAGGACAAGTGTCGCGTAATGAATGGAGCTCTGGAAAAATGAGGTGGCACTTTGACAGGTTTGACTCTGAAGGTAAAGCCAGCTCAATGGACTCTGTTGGTTCAGGCATAATTGCCTCATCAAAGAAATGGATCAAGGTCCATGTATTCGGACAGTGTGTTCCTTTCTCATTTTACTAGTAATCCTTCCCTGGGTGAAGACAAGGTAAAAATGTGGCATTTAGCTGACTCCAAGCTAACCCACCCTTTTGTTGTGTCGGCCTGCTTCTCTGGTTTTAACTTTCATTGATTTGTTTGGCACAGCCTGCATTTTTCAATGTTAGAGCCTATGTGAGTTTCATTAAGCCTGATCAAACAATGTGGTATCGTGCATGCAAAACATGCCATAAGAAAGTGACAGAAGCTATTGGATCTGGCTATTGGTGCGAAGGGTGTCAGAAAAATGATGAAGGATGCAGTTTAAGGTGAGAAACTCCATGGTTATAGTTTTTTTTCAAAGACAGTGGGTGCGAAAGCAAAAATTGGGTGCATAGCATAATCTGTTCTCTTTTGTTTTTGTTTTGATGCTATAGATACATAATGGCAGTGAAGGTTTCAGACCCAAGTGGTGAAGCGTGGCTTTCTGCATTCAATGAAGAAGCAGAGCATATCATTGGTTGCCCAGCTGATGAGCTCAATCAACTAAAATCACAGGTAAGCCAAGTGCAAACACTAACAGGTTAAACAATGTCAACTACTCATATGTGCTAATGCTGATACCACTTTTGGGCACCGTTTCAGGAGAACGAGGAGAACCCATATCAGCTAACGCTGAAGCAAGCAACTTGGGTTCCTTATCTTTTCCGGGTCAGTGTTGCTCAGCATGAGTACATGAGCGAGAAGAGGCAAAGGATCACAGTGAGAGGACTTGCTCCTGTTGATTTTGCAATCCAGCATTCAATTATACACCGCAAATAATCACCTGTAAATCGTGCGCATGTGCTCGGGCAACAAGATCAGTCGGCGGCTGCAGATAATTTTTCACAACAGGAACCACGGTATCTTTCCAGGGTCCAATGCCCACTACATAGTTCTTAATAAAATCAAAGTATCCATCCGAAGTAACTTCCCAGTATGACTGCAGATTGTCAAAGGGGCCATTCAAACAATTAGCAAACACAAGTAGAAAGTGAAATATGCTTCCATCTCACAAAAAAGAAAAAAAGAAGCTTCAAAACTAACTACTTGAGTAAGGGTCCCATCAAGAAACTCGATGGTCCACCAGACGAATTATGCATGCAGAGGTCCTTCACTTACATTAAGATGTATTTGGTTCAATTTGATCCAAACCAGAAAGACTTCAATCAGAAAAAGTTACTAGTTTTTGAAAAAGATTAAAAATGTTCTGCTGACTTTAAATGTTGCTACCCGTACTTTTAACGACTTGAAAAGCTATGGCAAACACCCTTCCAATATTGAAGGGCCAAGAAGGTAGCAACCTTACCTGGTTAGTGTCCTGAGTCGGTACGGTAATGTCGTCAATCAAAAAGATTTTGGGCAAGTCTGTCAGATTTGATACATATACAAGGGAAGTAGGAGCAAAAGACTGGATAAATGCAGGTTGCTTCTTCCATTCATTCGACATATACGAACCTTTATATCCATACTTCTTAAGCGTCTCTACAAACATATTCTCAAATTTCTTCCCATTTGGCCACTTCACCTGTAAATAGCATCAGAGGAATAGAAACTGTCATCTACAGCAGCTGAAACGAACTCACTAAGTTACTGATGCAAGATAATTGGTTATACCCACATCAAACATAGAAAACTTTAAAGGGTACTGAAATTGTTTACAGTTATTTGCATGCAATTTAGCAATTGCATGTTAAAAACTACTAAGAAAGCGCAATATGTAGGCAATAGCTCAATGTTAAGAGGTTCTGGGTTTGCGGTTCCCTGCAACATCAAATTCTCATTCTTTTTTTAACCAAGGAAATGGAGAAGTTAAACATCTAATGGATACCTCTCAAAAGTTGATGAGGCCAAATCATAAGTGGTGCATCATTACACGATGTGAGATAGATACTACGCTGTCCTATCATTCAAGTGACAGCTTAGCAGAGAAGCCACTCACATGTTCATTGATGAATACAGGGTTCTTAATCTCAGGGTATATGCCAACAACTCTGGTTGCATCCAGCGCAATTGAAATGTACTCTTCAAAGGTAATAATATGAAATTTCCCTGAAGAATAGAGCACAAGGAAGGTAGAGTCATTCATTCCACCAGTTCAGAAGGATATGAAAGTAGACTTACCACAGGTAACAGAGCATCAGAAGTTAGAGAGTTAACAGATGTAGATAGCATGTTTGCTGTAAGAGGTTTAAAAAATTCCTGTGCCTAAAACTCAGAGCTGATACATGCAAATATCTGAAAATTGAAAAACAAGGTGTGGAAAATCTGCAGTTAGGATAACGTGATTATCATCTTTTTCTAAGCACACTGAAGTGATGTCCATCAAAGGGGATTCAGTTGCAGGTATCGGTAGAGGGAAACAAACTATGGCCATGAGTGCATTCAGCAGCGATTGAAAGATGGCCTTAAAGATAACACTTTTCATTCATAAAGCTAAAGAAAAGAACATAGTTTGGTCATCAGACATACAACATGAAATATTACCAACTTAAAGAGTAACCAACCATTATATTTTTGATCCCGGAACGGGTACCTCTGTCTCACCCTCAATGACTTTAGTTCTTTCAACGTGAAATCAACTGCAGGTTGCCTAGCTTTTTTCTCTATTTGCTTTATTTTTGTTTAGACTTTCATATTTAATAATCAACGGCCTTCTTTTAATATTATAACCGACCTTATTATTGTGAAAAGTGATTAAATTATTAAATGAATTTTCAAGACGAGAATACGAGATGATTGTAATGAAATCGTAAGTGGTGAAGATCATCAATCTACGTGAATCTAACATTTTATTTAGATTTTGTTGGAATTAAGGGGATGATGACACTTAAATATAAAATGAAAAAAAATTATATATATTAAGTGATCATCTATCGCTAAAAGCAAAAAGGAAACACACGAGGCAAACATCCATTGTCACGTATTACACGAACAATCTCTTTAAAATAAGAAAACACAATGAAACTTTAGGTAAATATGCATGAGATTGTTGATTATGTTTGTTTCTCTTTTCCCTTAGCTAATCCGTTCGCCCTACTTAATGCCGTACTAATCCTCCTAATAATTTTTTAAAATAGTTTGTCCAAGCTAAATAGCATGAATTAACTCGTAGAAGTCTGCAATGGCCACAATTCGAAGATCTGAGGTGGCCAAACCCGCGACCACATGCCCATCGAGATGCTAGCCTATGAAGCACCGACACTCCTCCTAGGTAAGAGTGTCGTGTCGGACACCAAAGAAGCTTTGCCCAAGCAATCGCGAGCTTGACGACGATGAACGGTAATTTAAAAAAAAATCTTTAGTTTTATACATATTTTAGATCTTTTTCTGATGTGGCATTCGCGTGGCGCCACATCAGAATTTTTAACGGCAATTTCTAACAGAATCGTAACAAAGAGTAGATGCGTCACTCATTTAGTGTCGCAAAAAAAAGTTGACAATTAACATAGCTTGAAGTTTTTGGCGATTTTTTTTTCCTCTCGAATAAATTGTTGTCTGGAAAAATTATAAGACCGGTTGTATCCCGGAATCAATGATTTCATGCCCGATCGAGCGAAGTGGTCTTTCCTGAGAAGGAACTTTGTTTATGATGCCAAAGTCACGAACTGAACCGATTTTGACCGGTTCAAATTTTTTAACCGAATTGGATAACAAATAGTATTGATGGAATATTAATTTTTATCCATATATGTCTTTTTTTTGTTGAAATCCATCTGTGGTTTCACGTATTAATATCTGTAAGTTATAGAAGACCTGAGATATTTTGTATTGAAAGACTTAACGACGGATTTCAATCCAATATTAAGAAAAAAAAAAGAGTAATACGAAACGGAGCAAATAGTGATAATATCTAGATAGATATTAAATAAACGAGAAGTAAAGAAAATATTTTTGGCAACTTAACTAGCGAAGTTGAAGCGAAGCTAGGCATAGAAAACGCTGGTGAAATGAAGTAAAATAGATTAAAGGAACCAAGGAGATAAATATTAAAGAAATTTATAAAAACTCCAAACATATAAAAAAAAATATATTTCAAAAGTACAAAAAAAATTTACACCATTTCTCGAACAACACGTGTCATCCTTGCGCAGGGGCCACGCTGATCTTCTCTGTACGCCTCCAATTTTAATTGACGTCTCCGAGGAGACAATCTGTCTTGCTCGCTGGTGCAATATAAGCCGAGGTGGACGTGCGCTTCTGTTCGATGTGGGACTCTTTTCTCCTCAATCAAAGGTCAAAAGAAAGACTTGTCTTTCCCTTTTAATTTCTCCACGAGGCCCACCCATGTCCTTACAAAGTGCCACCTCATTTTTTCAGAAGTCCAGTCATTACTCGACACTTGTCCTTCGGGGGGCCCACTTGTCAAAATTGCTCTCTCTCTCTCCTTCGTCGCCCTCTCTCTCCTCTCTTGTTCTGTCTTTTCTTCGTTCTTTTTTTCTGCAAATCCATGGACGGTCTCTCTTCTCTCACTGTTTTTCTTTCTTCTTCTTTTTTTCTCCGCTACCCCCCTCTCCATCTCCCTGCGGCCCTCTCCCTCAATTGCGCTGGACCCCGACCACGTCGTTGGCACAAAAACCCGATGAACTCGCCGCCCCCAACCCAACTGCCATGTTCCCCAACCTCCACCGCCCCGTCCCTTCTCCCACCACTTCCAATGACCCCTCCCCCTCCAAGCCTAAACCCGCCGGCCATGGCGCTTCCATCAAGGTCGTCCCCCAGCCCCGTGGCCGGTCCCCGATCTCCAAGAATAAGCTCAAGCCGCCTCTCATCATCACCCGTGACCCCCAGCCCTCCCTGTCCCCTTACATCCTCAAGTCCCCCAGGCTCCGAAATCGTGTTCTGGGAATAGTAGATCGGGACCTCGAGCAAATGCAAGAACCGGAGGAAACGAAACCCTAAGCGGACGGAGATGATAGCCGGATTGCCGGGGATGGACAGGTCGTCGGAGAATGGGGAGAAAAAAATCGAAGAAAAGACATATAGGGGGTCGTCCATGGCCGGCAAAAGAAGAGAAGAAAACAGAAAGAAGAAAGAGGGCGACGAAGGAGAGAGAACAATTTTGACAAGTGGGCCCCCGAAGGACAGGTGTCGCGTAATGAATGGAGGTCTGGAAAAATGAGGTCCGCACTTTGACAGGTTTGACTCTGAAGGTAAAGCCAGCTCAATGGACTCTGTTGGTTCAGGCATAATTGCCTCATCAAGAAATGGATCAAGGTCCATGTATTCTGACAGTGTTCCTTTCTCATTTTACTAGTAATCCTTCCCTGGGTGAAGACAAGGTAAAAATGTGGCATTTAGCCGACTCCAAGCTAACCCACCCTTTTGTTGTGTCGGCCTGCTTCTCTGGTTTTAACTTTCATTGATTTGTTTGGCACAGCCTGCATTTTTCAGTGTTAGAGCCTATGTGAATTTCATTAAGCCTGATCAAACAATGTGGTATCGTGCATGCAAAACATGCCATAAGAAAGCGACAGAAGCTATTGGATCTGGCTATTGGTGCGAAGGGTGTCAGAAAAATGATGAAGGATGCAGTTTAAGGTGAGAAACTCCATGGTTGTAGTTTTTTTTCAAAGACATAGTGGGTGCGAAAGCAAAAATTGGGTGCATAGCATAATCTGTTCTCTTTTGTTTTTGTTTTGATGCTATAGATACATAATGGTAGTGAAGGTTTCAGACCCAAGTGGTGAAGCGTGGCTTTCTGCATTCAATGAAGAAGCAGAGCATATCATTGGTTGCCCAGCTGATGAGCTCAATCAACTGAAATCACAGGTAAGCCAAGTGCAAACACTAACAGCTTAAACAATGTCAACTACTCATATGTGCTAATGCTGATACCACTTCTGGGCACCGTTTCGGGAGAACGAGGAGAACCCATATCAGCTAACGCTGAAGCAAGCAACTTGGGTTCCTCATCTTTTCCGGGTCATTGTTGCTCAGCATGAGTACATGAGCGAGAAGAGGCAAAGGATCACAGTGAGAGGACTTGCTCCTGTTGATTTTGCTGCAGAGTCTAGATTTTTGCTGGAAGAGATATCGAAACAGAAAGCTTCTCAGTAGGGTTTAGATGGGCTTCCTTGTCTCTCTTAACTTTATGTTGGGGAACCTCTCCTTGTTGAGTGGGGAGGCTATCCTCTTCTTTTGCTTGTATATGGCCTTCAGGGTTTAGTTAAAACGGTTGACTTGCTGCATCTCTAGACTTTGCTTTAGAAGTCACATTTTTATGTCCATAATCTCGCTGTGCCATTGACGTGATTTTTGAAATCGATGATCGAAGTTTGCAATCCTTACATTCCTCGACTATTCGATGAAGCTTTATGACTGTCAAATGGCTACATCATTATAGACTGAGTTCGAACTAAAACAAAACTGTGGGATGTACTGGCTCGATCAGCACTGATCCATGAGTCCTCCATAAAATAATTGTCCTTCTCCAAACTCAGAGGCTAGAGCTTAGTGAACATCTGATCTTCCCAGTGATTTCCTGTCCAAAGGAGCTGCAGCTAAGTCCGAGGTTGCACCTATCCCTAACAGTACCAAGCCAGTGTAATTTTCAATCAAACATCCAATGCAGAAGTCATGGGTGTTGTACACTTGTACTAAGGTTTAAAATTATTTTGCAAGGTCAGTGTACTAAGATTGGTAAGCTCATGTCTTTCTGGACCATAATATCCTCCTAATAATTTTGTAAAATAGTTTGTCTAAGCTAAGTAGCATGAATTATCTTGTAGAAGTCTGCAATGGCCACAATTCGAAGATCTGAGGTGGCCAAACCCGCGACCACATGCCCATCGAGATGATAGCCACGAGATATATATTGCAGCTACGCAGAACAATAAGAGCCGGTCAAAGGCTTGCTCAAGAAAACAAAAATAAAATGATAGCGTGAAGCATCGGGGAAAAAAGTTTTGGAATATATAAATGTTAAATCATGCCTTCTTATAATAGCTTAAGCTTTTAGAGCGGTTCACCGTGGTCCTATCAAACCTTTCATGGTATCAGAGCAGAAAGTCGATGACACCCAAATGAAGATCAAAATTTAATATCAAGACTCGGTCTATTATTAGGACAGAAAAAAAATACACAAGGCATGCATTTATTGTCACGTATTAGATAAATAATTTCGTCAAAATAAGAAAAATCAATTAAACATCTTATAAACACACGTGATAAATAACTTAATCAGTGGAGCTGAAATGAAGAGAAAAATTGTCGTGATATGGTGAAACGAAGAAAAATCAATTAAACATCTTATAAACACACGTGATAAATAACTTAATCAGTGGAGCTGAAATGAAGAGAAAAATTGTCGTGATATGGTGAAACGAGGCAAAATAGATTAAAGAGAAGCGAAGAAGTAAATGTTAAAGAAATTTATAAAAACTCCAAACATATGAAAAGAAATACACTAAAAAAGTACAAAAAAATTTAGATCATTTCTCAATTTGTGCGTGTCATCCTTGCGCAAATGCCATGCTAATCTTCTCTGTAACGTTCTAATCTTATCGGGTACCTCCAAAGCGACAAACTCTCGTGTTCGCTTGTGCAATATAAGCCGAGGTAGATATGCGCTTGGGTTCGATGTGGGACTCCTTTCTCCTCGATCAAAGGCCTAAAGAAAGACTCGTTTTTTTTTTTTTTTTTACTTTTAGTTTCTTCACGAGGCCCACCCATGTCCTTACAAAGTTGTGGTGGTCCATGTAACCGAGCTTTTTCTCTATTTGTTTTACTTTGTTTAGACTTTTTTTTTGTCGAATTGTTTAGACTTCATATTTAATATTCAACCGCCTTCTTTTAATATTTTATTGTGTAAATTATAACCGACCTTGTTCTTGGCGAATCATTAAATTATTAAATGAATTTTCAAGACGAGAATATGAGATGATTGTAAAGGAATTGTAAGCAATGAAGTTCATCAATGTACGTAAATCTGATATGTTATTTAGATTTTATTCCAATTACGAAGATTATGGCACTTAAATATAGAGTCAAAAGTAGATATATTAAGTGATCATCTATCGCTAAAAAAAAATGAAACACACGTGGCAAACATCCATTGTCACATATTACACGAACAATCTCGTTAGAATAAGAAAACATGATAAAAATTTTGGTAAATATGCATAAGATTGTTGATTATGTTTATTTTTTTCCCTTAGCTAAGCCGTTCACCGGTTCACCCTACTTAACATCGTACTATTCTTACTAATAAAATTTTCAAATAGTTTTTGTAAGTAAAATAGCTTGAATTAACTTCTAAAAGTCTACAATTGTAATGATAAAATGATACATAAAAAAGAACCAAGGAGGTAAATGTTATAAAACTTGGAGTGAGTCCAAACAATAAAATGGAATACATCATAAAAGTACAAAAAAATTTAGATCATTTCTCGATTTGTGCGTATCATCCTTGCGCAGGGGCCATGCTAATCTTCTCTGTATCGTTTCAATTTTATCGGAAGTCTCCGAAGAGACAACCTCTCTTACTCGCTGGAGCAATATAAGTCGACGTGGATGTGCGCTTTAGTTCGATGTGGGACTCCTTTCTCCTCGATCAAAGGCCCAAAGAAAGATTTGTTTTTTACTTTTAATTTCTCCACGAGGCCCACCCATGTCCTTACAAAGTTGTGGTGGTCCATGCAACCGAGATTTTTCTCTATTTTCTTTACTTTGTTTAGACTTCATATTTAATAATCAACGCCCTTCTTTTAATATTATATTGCATAAATTATAACCGACGTTATTCTTGGGAAAAGTGATTAAATTATTAAATGAATTTTCAAGACGAGAATATGAGATGATTAATCTACGTGATTTATTTAGATTTTGTTGGAATTAAGGGGATGATGACGCTTAAATATAAAATGAAAAAAATTATATATATTAAGTGATCATCTATCGCTAAAGCAAAAATGAAACACATGAGGCAAACATCCATTGTCACATATTACACGAACAATCTCTTTAAAATAAGAAAAACATAATAAAAATTTCGGTAAATATGCATAAGATTGTTGATTATGTTTGTTTCTTCTTTCCCTTAGTTAAGCCGTTCGCCCTACTTAATGTCCTACTATTCCTTCTAATAAATTTTTTAAATAGCTTTTCTAAGTTAAGTAGCATGAATCAACTAGTAGAAGTCTACAATCGTAACAATACACCAAAAAAACCAAAGAGGTAAATGTAATAAAATTCGAAATAATTTCAGACATATAAAAAGAAATACACAAAAAATACAAAAAATAATAATATTGAACCATTTTTCGATTTGTGAGTGTCGTCCTCATATAGGGGCCATGCTAGTTTTCTTTGTATCGTTTCAATTTTGTCGGATGTCTCCGAAGAGACAACCTCTTCCTTCTCGGTTGGATAATGATATAAATTCGCGTGGATCCGGATCCCCTGCCTTAAAGGTAGGGGATCATAGTAATGGAGGCCATTGGATCTTCCCCTCTTTTACAGGAGGGAAGATCCAATGGCTGAGGGATAATGATCCCATGCTTTTTAATGGGGCTCCTATTTGCCTTCCCAATTAATATGTTCATGCTTAATACTAAATAAAAGATCATAATTGTAAAAAATCACAAATGTTTAATCGTCCTTGACTCTTTGTTTATTTACTTTGAAAGTAAGCATACGTCAAATATTGTAAGATTTTAAAAATTTTCGAGGCAACCATCAATAGCAACATATATAAAAGCACACGAAATGAAACACAATAGATGAGTTTAATAGAAAAATGATTTTTTTTTTCTGATTTGTGCGTATCATCCTTGTACAGAGGCAATGCTAATCTTCTCTACATCGTTCCAATTTTACGGGATGTTCGTCTGTTCGTGTGAGTCGAAGAGACAATCATCATGTGGTAAGTACATGAACCTAACATTAAAGTTTGATTTTATTCAATTTTGAGGGTCGATGACACCCAGATGAAAATCAAAATTTTATATCAAGACACCGTCTATTATTAGGACAAAAAAGAAATACACAAGGCATGCATTTATTGTCGCATATTAGACAAATGATTTCTTCAAAATAAGAAAAACTAATCAAACATATGGTAAATGCTCATGATAATTGACTTATTAACATGGGTAGGTCTACATTCAGATTATAAAATTGTGGATGTGTGAAGCCAATAGCAATAGTAATAGAGAGATACGAGGTATATAATATTAAAGAGCGGAGAAAAATGAGTTTAGAAAAGCTTAATCAGTGGAGCTGAAATGAAGGAAAATTGTCGTGATATGGTGAAACGGGCCAAAATAGATTAAAGAGAATCAAAGAAGTAAATCTTAAAGAAATTTATAAAAACTCCAAAAAGAAATACACGAAAAAAGCACAAAAAAATTTGGACCATTTCTCGATTTGTGCGTGTCATCCTTGCGCAGGGGCCATGCTAATCTTCTCTGTATCGTTCCAATTTTATCGGATGTCTCCGAAGAGACAACCTCTCATGTTCGCTTGTGCAATATAAGTCGAGGTAGATATGCGCTTGAGCTCGATGTGGGACTCCTTCCTCCTCAATCAAAGGCCTAAAGAAAGACTCGTTTTTTTTGTTCTTTTAGTTTCTTCACAAGGCCCACCCATGTCCTTACAAAGTTGTGGTGGTCCATGCAACCGAGCTTTTTGTCGAATTGTCTTTTTTTTTGGGTCGAATTTTGTCGAATTGTTTATACTTCGTATTTAATAATCAACCGCCTTCTTTTAATATTATATTGTGTAAATTATAACCGACCTTGTTCTTGGCGAATGATTAAATTACTAAATGAATTTTCAAGACGAGAATATGAGATGATTGTAAAGGAATTGTAAGCAGTGAAGTTCATCAATGTACGTAAATCTGATATTTTATCTAGATTTTATTCGAATTAAGGGGATGATGACACTTAAATATAGAGTCAAAAATAGATATATTAAGTGATCATCTATCGCTAAAAAAAAAAAATGAAACGCACGAGGCAAACATCCATTGTCACATATTACACGAACAATCTCGTTAAAATAAGAAAACATGATAAAACTTTTGGTAAATATGCATAAGATTGTTGATTATATTTGTTTCTTTTTTTCCTTAGCTAAGCCGTTCACCCTACTTAACATCGTACTGTTCTCTCTCTTTTTTTTTTTGGTCGAACATCGTACTATTCGTACTAATGAAAATTTCAAATACTTTTTCTAAGTCAAATAGCTTGAATTAACTTCTAATAGTCTACAATCGTAATGATAAAATGATACATAAAAAAGAACCAAGGAGGTAAATGTTATAAAACTTGAAGTGAGTCCAAACAATAAAATGAAATACATCAAAAAAGTACAAAAAAAAATTAAATCATTTCTCGATTTGTGCGTATCATCCTTGAGTAGCGACCATGCTAATCTTTTTTGTATCGTTCCAATTTTATCGAATGTCTCCGAAGAGACAACTTCTCCTGTTCACTCCTGCAATATAAGTCGAAGTGGATGTGCGTCTTGATCCAATGTGGGACTCCTCTCTCCTCAATGAAAGGCCTAAGAAATTATTTCCCCACAAGGCCCACCCATGTCCTTGCATAGCTGTGGTGGTCCTCGCAACCAAGCCTTTTTCTCTACTTGCTTTACTTTGTTCGGCCTTTCATTAATATTTTATTGTGTAAATTATAAGCGACCTTGTTCTTTGCGAAGTGATTAAATTATAAATGAATTTTCAGGAGGAGAATATGAGATGATTGTAAACGAATTGTAAGCAATGAAGTTCATCAATCTACATGAATATGATATTTTATTTAAATTTTATTCGAATTATAGGGCATGACGACACTTAAATAGAGAGTCAAAAGTAGATATATTAAGTGATCATCTATCGCTAAAACGAAAAATGAAACACACGAGGCAAACATCATTTGTCGCATATCACAACATAATTAAAATTTTGGTAATATGCATAATAGTGTTGATTAAGTTTGTTTCTTTTTTCCCCCACCTTAGCTAAGCCGTTCCCCCTACTTAATCATACCATTCCTACTAATAAATGATTTAAAATAATTTTTGGAAGTTAAATGACATGAATTAACTCATAGAAGAAGTCTACAATCGTAACGATAAAACAACACACCAAAGAGAACCAAAAAGGTAAATGTCATGAAATTTAGAATAAGTCCAAGCATATGAAAAGATTCCGATTTTATCGGATGTCTCCGAACAGACGACCTCCTCCGTCCGGGTCGGACAGTATAAACCGCGTGGCGCGCTTAATGGCAGATTAACATATCACTTCGGAATGGCATGTACATCACACATTCCGGATCAAACGATTCGAAATGCCTCGACTTCTTTCAGAACAGGTCCGAGTCAAATAGCAATGATCCGTTATTATGATATTACATATTCTAATCCCGATTGGTAGATTCATGGTCGATTTGGGACTCCTCCTAAATTCTTTACTTATTTTTAAAGCCCGGCCAATGAAGCTTTCATTGCTATATATATATATATATATTTTTTTTGGTTCATGTAAGAGGCCCACCTTAATACGTCTAAAATTTTGGACATGCGGTCCAACCAACTTTGGCATTATCTTCCTTTCCTTTTATTATTAGTACGAGTCAAGAGAAATGCCAAATTAATGGCATTTGGGTTGGGTTATTTTTAACTTTAACCCAACGAATATTCCACTTGAAAAAGGAAGATTTTTTTTTATTATTTTTTTTTTTTGGCAAGATCATTCATCTTTATCGAAAACCCGAAATTTCTACGCGCTTTTCAACCGCAATAAAAAAAAAAAACTCGAAATAGGACTGAAAACGCGTTTATGCGCTGCTTAGCTTAGCGATCCTCTCCTAATTATTATTAACTTATTGTACATACGACGAGACAATGATGTCTTTGTTTCCTTAACGATTTTTGCTTTGTTCTCTTCACCGAATCCTAGACTTCCTTGTCCTACGAAATTGAAGTCTCCGTTTCTCTCTCTCTCTCTCTCTCTCTCTCTCTACGTTTCTCAATGGTCGATGCACGGACATCGACGACTTCTCCGCTCTCAAAGCCGCAATTTCTAAACCGAATAGGTCGGGTCGAAAATGATCCTAATTAAATCGACTCATTTAACCCGTTTTGATTACTTTTTTTATACAATATAAATCTAGTGGCTCATATCCGACCCAACACATACTTAACCCAGATTGCTGAAACACTTTCACGGGTAACCCAACATATGAAAACTCATATTCAAAAACGATGTGAGAGTGCGAATTGAGCGTTCGCGAGATCGAATGAGGGCGAGAGAGCGAAGAGAGAAATAGAGATGTATTGGGTCAATATAAGTTGTCAACCCATTAATACCCATTTTATTTTTCTCTTTGCCATCCTAAACTCATTTGTGACACGTTTACTGAATATAGCTAGCTCATATAGTAACTCAACCAATCAAATATGGGTTAAGGAATGGGTCTACAACTTATTTTGATTAGGGGTTAGTATAATGGACCGCTCGAACTAGGAATCGACCGGACTGGACAGAATTGGCCGATTGGGTCCGATTCCATAAAATTGAAATCAATTATGGCTGGCCTGATTCTTAGTACCGGGCCGCCCGAATCAGACTTAATAATATAACCTAAATCAAAACTTAAGAAACTTAGGACGACTTCCGGATTTAGCGACAACACAATGAAATTAACAAAAGGTGATTCGGTGAATATTTCATTAAAGGGAAAAATTCAACGATGAAATGAAACACCCAAAAAAATTGCGGTCGGTCCACTAATTGGACCGCCTGATAATCGGATTGGTCCAGTTCGCGGTCGCCCCTAATTTTGACGCGAAGGGATCGTCCGCCCTTCCCTTAGAAGGGCAGGCCCTGCCTTTGAATCCGGACCATCCGTGTTATGTATGGATGACTCAGATTATTACTTAAAAAAAAATCCAAAAAGTTGCCCCACAAAAATAGGAGATCTGGACCGTCCGTGTTTTCTAAAAAAATGGACGGTCCATATCCCCTATTTTTGACTGTGTTAATCTTAAAAAAACAAAAGAACAGTAAAATAACAAGGAAAAACAAAAAGAAAAGAAAAAGACTGATCCGTGCTCGGATCACATGTAGCGGTCTCACGATAAGCGCGTGGACTCGGACCGTTACGATGAGCGCTCTCCTGCGAATGCACTATGCAGGGTCAACGCCCGACAGTCAGTGAACAAGAAGAAAGAGCATCGCAGGAGGCGGACGACTACTAGACGAGATCGACAAGAAAAGTACATAGCGGACCTGAGAGAAAGTGCCGAGGAAGGAGAAGAAAGCTCTCTCCTTTCTCCATAGAAATCGAAGCAGAGCTTTACCATTTGTTCCTTCTCTTCCTCCTCCTCTCGTCTTCCATTGAATTTGACCTCTCTCTCTCTCTCTCTCTCTCTCTCTCTCTCTCTCTTGATCCTCCGGAAATTCCTTCTGCTTCCGCACGCACGACAACGTCGTCCTCGGAGAACGACAACCTCGCCCGATCGTCTCCGATCGGAAATCTCTGGGGGATCGTCGAATCCTAGGCCTTGTCAGACCCTTTTTCCTTTCTGTTTTCCTGTTTCGGTCCAGTGCTTGTTTCGTTCAAGTAGTCAACCATCCGCGCGACGGAGTTTGCCCCGGTTCTTTATTTTCTCGGGGAATTCGCGGCCGATCGTGTTTTACGTGCGATCTTGTTCTGGGCTATGGAGTTTCGTTCAGTTGAACTCGTTGTTCTGTCTGATTTGCTGCAGCGAGTCCATCCGATGCGGTGATCAGGTCATTGGGGCAAGGTTCAAGAGCGGTCCGAAAGCCCAACTCTCGTCGGGTCTGTCGTGAGTCCGTGTCATTTTAAGTCAGCCCTGAAAAATTTTCCCTGGATTGTCATCTCCTCAATCCGGATTGTCTGTTGTGAATTTGGCACTTCTGGTTTGTTGGGTCATTTGGAAATTTGGATGTCAATCTGTTGTGCCTAGAGTTTCGTTCGTAGCCACCTCTACTTTTCAATTTTGGAAGCTTCTCCTCCTTTTCTCTGCTCGCTCACCTGCGAATTCTTGCTTCAGACTCTTCAACTTTCGAATTCCCTCTCTTTGAAGCCAAGCCAAGCGAAGTGCAGTCTCTTTTCAAGCTTGGGAAAAATTCTTGCCGAAGTAGTCTTCCTCTGAAACAATCCATTCCTTTGCCATAGTCGCTGTGGAGAAGTTGGTGGCGAAATGGAATCAAGGGGGGTTTCATGACACCTCCTTCCCAGGGTAAACTCCGGATTTACCAGATGAGGGGGACAGGTTCTTGAAAAGCTTAAGCCCAGATTTCTGTCTGAGCCGCATCCAGAGGTTCCTAGTCCGTGTTCTCTTGGTACTTATTGAGCGATTCCATGGTTCCTGTCGAAATGGGGGACTGCGAACCCGCCCTTGCGAACCATGAGATGGAGCATCATATAGTTGCGGCAGCTCAGCACCTCATGATGGCACTGAGAACGAGTACAAACCTGAACATCGACGACGTGAGGAGCTTCCTTTCCGATGTCGAAGCTCATCTCTCGGCGAAGTCCGCCCCTACCCAGAGCAGGGGCTGGTTGTTGAAGGAGATAGAAGAGCAGCTCAGGCAGCATGAGATAGTGGTCATGAGTTGGGAGACTAACCAGTCACTGATATGGGACTCTAGCTCAGAGGATGCCTCGGAGTATCTGAAAGCTGCTGTCGAGGTTCAGAAATTAGTGGGGACTCTTGGAAGCGTTTCTCCCATAAGGAATGCGAAGCAGAAGGAGCTTCTTCTTCGCGCTCAAGGCATCTTGGAGATAGCAATGTCGAGGCTCGTGGAGGAGCTGCGGCACATCCTTGTCCGGTATAAGGAGTACTATGAGCCTGAAGACATGTCATTCCGCTCTTTTGCGGAGCATGTGGTGTATGACGAGTCGTTTGTTTCCATAGAGGATGAAGCGGCTGAGTTAACGTCTCGTGCAGAGGATGGTGGCAGTGGCAGTGGCACCGGCATCGGCAATGCATCGGCCGAACGTCTGGTAAGTCTGATCCACCCCGATATGGTCCCTGCGCTCAAATCGATTGCGCAGGCGATGTTTTCATCGAAATATGATCAGGAATTTTGCCAAGCTTATGTTAGCATCCGGAGAGAAGCGCTGCACGAGTACTTGATCATACTCCAAATGAGGCAGTTGACAATTGAAGATACTCTGAGAATGGGTTGGGATAAGATGAGCGGTGAGATAAAGAAATGGGCTTGGGTGATGAGGATCATTATACGCGTCTATCTTGCTAGCGAAAAGCGTCTTTGCGACGAGGTTCTAGGGGAGTTTGGTTCGGTTAACTCGATTACCTTTGTCGATATCACAAAGGCTTCAATGCTGCTTTTCTTGAACTTTGGCAATGCCATAACAATGTCGCCCCATCAGCCGGAGAAGCTATTTCGCGTGCTCGACATGTATGAGGTCCTTGCAGAACTCCTTAGTTACATAGATGCTTTATACTCGGGATACGCCGGTGCTTCCATTAGAATCGAGTTTCATGATCTTTTGGCCAGCTTGGGCGTTTATGCAAGCGCCACATTTGCGGAATTTAGGAATCGCATTGCTCTGGACCGGTCTCAGAAGCCTTTCGGGGAAGGTGGGATTCATCCTCTCACCAAGTATGCCATGAACTACATCAAGGTCCTTTCTGCATACAGAGGCCCCCTTAATTTGCTTCTTCGTGATCAAGAAGCAAAACGTCCGGAGCCTTGTCTTGGAATGGATAGCGAGGAGGAGTGCTCTTCCGACAGCTCATGTGCATTGGCGGCCAATGCGAGGTCGCTGGTGTCTGTTTTAGAGTCGAACCTTGTCGAGAAGTCCAAGCTGTTCAAGGACAGTTCTCTACAGCATGTGTTCTTGATGAACAACATCCATTACATGGTCCAGAAGATAAAAGACTCCGATCTGAGGCTTTACTTTGGGGACGAGTGGATCCGGAAGCATATCGGTAAATACCAGCAGCACGCGACGAGTTATCTAAGAGCCACGTGG
Organism: Rhodomyrtus psidioides; assembly: GCA_021437785.1. Classification (NCBI taxonomy): domain Eukaryota; kingdom Viridiplantae; phylum Streptophyta; class Magnoliopsida; order Myrtales; family Myrtaceae; genus Rhodomyrtus; species Rhodomyrtus psidioides. The sequence goes on along the minus strand of JAILYB010000020.1, from coordinate 6,709,152 downwards.
AGTTCCGCTCTGTCTTTGCTCAAGGACGGCGGGAGCCAGGCTTTGAGCTTCTGTAAGCCGACTCTCAGAGAAAGGTGCAAGGCCTTCTGTCTTGCTTTCGAGGAAGTGTACAAGTGCCAAACCGGGTGGATCATCCGAGATCCGCAGCTTCGGTCGGACGTACAGATCGCGACTTCACAGAAAGTGATACATGCTTATCGGACGTTTCTTGGAGTGTATTCGGGTTCTATCGGCGAGAAGCACATCAAGTACACTGCCGACGACATGGAGAACTACATTTTGGATCTCTTTGAAGGATCTGCAAAGTCACCGCCCCATCCATGGAAGAAGTGAATTCATTTTACTGTCAGCTCTTCCAATTCCCGTCTTCTGGTCTTTTGTTGTACCGTATCGTATTGTAATCGATGTATATGCCTTTCATAATTTAACGCGTCCTGGTGTAGATTGTCGGCGAAAACTTGTCATCTACGCCGTATCTCGCGCGATGATAGGAATTTTATAAGCACAGCTTGGTTTTTGCTCTTGTCGCAGACCACAGAGCATGCCCTCTGCTTTCTTTAAGTGATTCTTCTTGTTCTGCTATTAATGAACACTCTTCAATTCTTGTTCCCTTTAGCTCAGAGTCTTGATAGACGCAAAGAGAAACGAACTTGGAAAACAATTCCAAAGAATACTCGAAATTTCGATTGAATGATAGAATAATAATGTATCCATTACAAAGAACGTGATAGAATGATCATGCATTCATTACAAAGGCGGATGTCCTTTATATAGATAGGATTCCTAAAGGAAATAGGACTGCAAAAGATAATTCTAAAACAAATCTAATCTAATTAAAGGGAATTGAAATCAAATATCGTGATTATCTATATCTTTAAAATTCTTAAAATAGAAAAATATCTAAAACTTTGCGCTTTCTCCAAAAATTTATATGCTAGTTGTCCTACATCATTTCTCCTCTTCTTCAAAAGAACTCGTCCTCGAGTTCGTGTGTCTGAATTTGCTTCCTCCTGTACTTCCAATTTTTCGTCATCTTCCTCTTCTTCATCCGGCCTAAAAAACTGTGATAGAAAAATCATATCTATATGTGATAAGTACATCTGAATTCGCTAAATTGAAAAACTCCTCAAAACAACGAGCATATAAACCAAGATCATGGCTAGATCCTTCTATGGCGTGCGTCTTTCCTGGATTATCTTGTCCATAAGCGAATATTGATACGTTAAATCCATCCAAAGCTGATTGAACCAACAGTTGAACATCATTAAATATCTCAAAATTCCGAATATCATTCTTAGATACCCAATCGTGCAGTGCAATAAGGGATGGTAGCTTACTCGAGTCAAAAACCATCACCAAGGCATCTGACTTTCCATCACCTAAAGAATCCTCCTCAACAAAATCAGCATAGTTCGGATTTTTCGCTAGATTTAAACCTTCTTTTGGACTCTCATCACCTTTCTTAACTTCATGGACATCATCCCCATCTTGTTCGGCTACTTTCTCGACGGAAGTCTCGGCTTCGGGAATGATCTCCAGGTCTTTTTGCTTCGCCACTTCTTCCACCCTCGATTCCTCCTCTAATTTCTCAAAAAATTGGTTCTTGCCCTCGATGGGAGCTTCGGAGGCCATGGTAGGAAATTGGGGAAAAGAATGGCACAAAAAATCTAGCGAGTGGTTTGAATTTAACGAGTTTTGTTCATAGGTGGAAGAAACCGAACCTTTAACATTCGTTTCATCCGTCTTTACGTTCAGATGGGCACTTTTCCTTATCGGCGTCGGGATATTTGCGTCTGCTCCCACCAGGCTGAGGCGCCGCCCCTCAACTTGTATGTCATAGGTTTCACTTGGCGATCCTCTTCGATCTCCATAGCATCGAAGAATTTTTTGACCTCCCAGAGCCAATCCATAAAATCTTCAATGTCTAAATTGCCATTGAAAGTTGGGAGATCTACCTTCAAGTGATATTGCTCGGGATCTCATCGATAACCTCCATGTCGGCGACTCCTACGAATGTGCTCATCCTAGAATCCTCTATATCGATGACCCCCACAAATAGACATGTCCTGGAAATCCTCTTCATCTTCATCTTCAGTATCCTCGACACAGTCTTGACGCCTGTGTCGGGGATTTCCTCCACGCTCCATGGCAACTTCGGGATCACGAGCGACAGGAATTCGCTCAGCTGGAAGAACATGAGGGGCTTGGTTTGTGGACAAACACTGGATGGCCTCAAGGATCTCTTGAAACCTCCGATCGGTTTGATCTACGAATTGGTTGAACTCCGTCCGTGTAATAGGCTCGTTTTCACGGCCTTTAGCTACGGGGAGAATGATATTCACGTTATTCACCATTGTCACCGTCATCAGAGGAGAAACCTGCTCTGATACCAAATGACGCAGAGAGAAAAGAACTTGGAAAATAATTCCAAAGAATACTCGAAATTTCGATTGAATGATAATGTATCCATTACAAAGGCGGACGTCCTTTATATAGATATGACTCCTAAAGGAAATAGGACTGCAGAAGATAACTCTAAAACAAATCTAATCTAATCAAATGGAATTGAAATCAAATATCGCGATTATCTATATCGCTAAAATTCTTAAAATAGAAAAATATCTAAAACTCTATCTAAAATAGTAATATTGCGTTTCTCCAAAAATTATATGCTAGTTGTCCTACATCACTTGAGCTCTATACTCGGAAAAGTTCCGAATTCGAGATGAAAAAATCAACATGAACTTGAGACAAACCATCTGAACTTGATCAAAATCGTCGGCATCCGGGGAAAAATAAAAAATAAAACCCGCAATCTGTTAGACAGGGGAGAAGAATTAAGTGTGGAATTCAAGCTACAAATCTTTCTACTCAATTTTACACAGAGTAAGGATAAAAGAAAGAATGAACTTGCGCGTTGAAGAAGAAAATGTCCGAAAGTTCAGAACTTTATTCAACGGAATTAGTTGGAAAACGTAGTTCAGAAGCGACCGGCTTGCGCAGAGTCGCCGAAAATTACACGGAAAACGACATGTCCCATTGAAGTCGGAGCTCGAGTCAAAACCCTGTACATCTCCGAACAGAACAAGATGAGGTCGGACAAAATTCCAGCCAAGTATGTTGAGACTTGGAACACCACTTGATTCATTCATGGACTGACGCTGACCCTTCTTCTTCCTACCGTTGCTGCTCTGGTGTGGTAAGTGAAAAGGCGGTGATAAACTGACCGGCAATTAGTACTAGCGTGGTTAGAACAGAGAAACATATGCGCTGGTCCCGCAAAACGGGTGGGTAGGATTGGGTTTGAATTCGGCTGTAACTGCTCCGATTCAAATAGACCCATCGAGATTTCTATCCCGATATAGTTTAGATTTGAGATTGTCTATGTTTTCGAGGTTTCGCTCTCTTGATTTCCTCGGTGAAAACAAGTCCAGTTTCGAAGGAGATCAGAGAAGCTCGCTCCTGTCAAATCTATTTCAACTTTTTTTTACTCTGCTCGGTGATGGTGCTGAGGACGTCAAACTTAGGCGCGCGCCGCTGAAAGGCAAAGCCGTAGCGACGGATGGAGTTCTCGATGTGTGCTCATTACTGAAGACGGATTCGGTGATCGGCCGCCGATTTTAGTGTGATCTGCTCTTTGAGCGTGTGACTCGGATTTCTCTTGTTATATGGAGCTTGTTTTGTTATGAAGTCGCCAGGGATGTATTTTGGTTTGCAATTGAACTGCGATATTTCTCGTTTGTATCCCGAAGAAGCGAATGAAATGAAATATTACTTTAGACCCAAAATGAAAAAAGAGACACATTTATTGCATTGCAAATCCAATAACACATACTCGACGCATCTCCAACTCAAATTCCTAAAACACTTTCATATCAATCTAATATAGAAAAACTCGTATCGAGACTGAAACGGAAGTGCCGAATGAATGAATGAGCCCGAGATCAGAACGAACTGAAAATGAACGGAGAGTCATAAAGGTGGAATCCATTTACAATATATTTGCGACTCATTTATGACATATTTAAACGACCATATAATTCATCCATCCATTACACATTGAGGACAAAGGGCAGCGTTGTCATTAGAATTTAGGAAATTCACATGAAACAAACAAGAGATGTCTCCCAACTCATGGAAAAGAGACCCACGAAAAAGACTTTCGACAATAATAATGATCAGCTTTGCCGGCCATTGATGGACTCCTCCTGTTCCTCCTGCAACTGCATTTTTCACGCATCTCTGTCTCGACGCTTTGCGAGGGAAAAGGTCGGTTGTGGTCGACGGTCAACTGTACCCCTTGATAGGGTCGTCTTTCTCTAATTACTCCTTTCGTTTGTTTGGCTAATGGGGGACAAACCCTACACAAGTCAAGAGCCGAGACATTCACAGCTGTGCGACGGGGGTCGGTCCTTTCGCAGATTTACATTGTTTTCTTCTTCTTCTTCTTCTACTTCTTGTTCGAATTTGGTACAACGTTCCCGGTCACAGAAACAAAGATTTGAGGCCACCTATTCTTGACTTTCAACAACTCCCACCATTGTCGTGTCCCACAACGGTTGTTCATGCACGGAAATTTCGAACCGAACTGAACCGAATCGGCGTTACCCGATCTGTTCCAGGGCCGGCTCCAAAGAACCGGTGCGGTTCTGGGATTCGGCCGAACCGGCCTTACGCGACCAGGCGCGCTCGGTGGAGTCGACGGTTTAGGGATTCCAGCTGTTAAAGGCAGGTTCCGGGGTTTGGAAATCGAGAATTTGACCGGCTCTTGACAACCGACTTGGAACCGGTCCGGCAAAATTGGTTCGGCTGGAACCGAGAACCAGATCCGTGTCTCGACGCCAGCTTGAAACTGGTCAGGTAAAGCAGGTTCGATCCGATTTCATGCTGCTAGGGGACATGAAATCGGTGGAAGTGGTTTAAGACATGAATAGTATAGATGGCCTCAATCTTGTTACTTCACCACGAACATCGGGGACCCCAAAAAAACAAAAAAACAAAATTTGACAAAACGGGGTTGGTTCTTGTTTGTACCGTCCCAATTGTGCATGTCTCATGACTTCTAAGTCATCCCATTAGTCAAATGACCAAAAAAAAAAATTGCATAATTAGAGAGGAACAAAAAAAAGGGACCATTTTAAGGTGCGTAGTTTTTTTTTGTTTTTTTGGGTCAAATAAGGTGCGTAGTTGACCGTTCACTTTTCACACTACTTTGTCCAAGAACCAACTTCATTATTCACTTGAAATGACTAAGGATTAGTCTCTTTTCCCGTCGATGGTTCACTTGTGTATTTTGACCATATCCTGGCCGCCTCCCGGAAAACTCTCCGGTCTCGTTATCATCATCATCAGTCAAGAATTTTGCATCGGCTCTTACTCTTAACATTTACATCATACGACCCCACCCCCAAATGAAAATCTTCTGCTATAACTCAAAGCACCCTCTAAGCCAGCCTCATCCGGTGTCTCCTCGTGCTCGTCAACTACATCATCGTTATATAGGGGAAAATTATATAAAAAAAAATCATAAACATATTGCAATTGTACCAATTTAGTCTCGAATCTATTATTATTATTATTATTATTATTATTCTGTGAACTGGTCCTCAACTATTCCCTCATCATCAAATATAAAAAAAAAAAAAAAAAAAGAGCTTTCTAATATACGTTTTATCTCAATCTTAACATCTCTCGTGAAGCCTCAACAGAAGATTACATTGATACTATCAATTCGTACTAAATTAAGGACAATGAACGTCGATGTGAACCTAGCGTGACCACGCTTTGTCATTTTTTTATTGCAGTGTCAAGGTCACCGCTTCAAAATTTTGCCTTTCGAGGGAATTAGGGCTTGAATGGTCGGGAATGATTTAGAAATTGGTGATTTTGGGGGTTTAGCCGCTCAACCAAGCAACTAGGGTGTCAAAAAAGCCCGCGTTGGCCCGACCCGACATGAAAATTTACCTAGTTTTTGGGCATTTCGGACTGGGCTTGGTACTGTTCATCTGGCCAGGTCGGGCCGGCCCAGTTTCGACAATTTTTTGGCACCCATATCTTCTTTTTAATTTAATTTATTTTTAATATATTCTTTTATTCTACGGGTTTGTCAAGTGATTTTAATTAAAAAAAAAAAGAATCCAACCCGGCCCAGCTCGGCCCTAAAGTTAGGGCATATGTAATTCGGGTCGGGCTGACGTTGGTACTATTTAGTTTCGGGCCGTGCCTCGGCCATTGACACCCCTACAAGCAACCACATCGTTCTTGTAAGCAGAAAGTGTAACGTTTCTTGTAACTTTAGTCCACCTGTGTGGTTGACTTTGCTAGGAAAGCCATGATGACTGGATTGTCATGTCATATCAAATAGATCACGCGAGACTTTGGTTAAGAGGACTTGATTGCACTTGAGATTTATGATTAAACTGATTTAATTAAATTGTTGGCTTGTGCATAATAGATTTAAGAACTGATTATGCAATTTTCCCTGAGGGTGAGCACTCGAGCCTGTTGTAACCGGGAACAGGACTTGTCCAATTCCGGGAAGAGGTGGTCTGATCGACGGTGTGGCCATAGAGCCAACTAAGCAAGACAGTTTCAATGTTGATTACGCTTAGATGTTTACGGCTAAACCGATTAATTCGATCCTGTTCTGCGTAATAGATTCAGGACTCATTCAATTCAGAAACTGGACGAAATTGGCCATACTTCATTCGTTCCAAGCCGGTTACGTGAATGCCGGTCCAGTTCTCAGTTCTTGGAGCATAGCCGCCGGTCTGATTACAGAACCAACAAAGCAAGTCCATCCCAAGGTCAAATCGGTCCTACACGTCTTTGTTTCAAATAAAATTTAGTTAGATGCACCTAGGGAGAATGTAACCCACAACTTTCAACTTGAAGTAGGCACACTAGACCACTCAACTAACAATAACTTCACGAATAATAAGCTAAATATAACAATTGTATGGTTTTTATAAGATAAACCCGATTCTAGGATCGAGAACCAGCCTAGAATCGACTGATCTGGTTCCAAGTATAGCCCTTTCGATTCCCAATTCCAATTTTTCCAAACCGGACCTACAGAGTAGGTTCCGAATTCCTGACTCAAAGCCGTCCCACCTTAGAACCAATCAACCCTACTTTTCCCCAATATGACGCCGACCAGGCCTGCCCAACGCCGACCATTTGGGCGGGGAGGACTCCCATACAATGGTCCAACAGAACTGAGTTCCTCAATCAATCCGCCTGATCAAACCTGCCCAAGCTGAAAATTTGTACCTTCTTCTACTAGTATGTTTAGTTCTATTTGAATGTTGTCCTTACACTGGATGGGTTAAAGAGAGAGTCTGGTCGACCTCGAGTTTGCAGGCCACACAAAAATGCCGAGCTGAGAGCCCGAGGCAGAAGCATCACCCTCCGGTAAGGCAAATTTCCATCTTTGAAGCCTCCAATAGTTTCCCAGGTCAGGCCTGAACTCAGTGAGCTCTTCAAGATGTTTTCTCTTATACCGTCCTCCGGCATAGCAGTGCAGCTGATGATCCACCCAGTGACAATTCATCTCGCTCACATTCATGGAATGTGATCAGCATTCAGCAGTCCTTGTATTGGTGCAGGAAACAGAAAGCAACCTCCTGCTGATGCAGAAGGAAATGGGAATGACCCCAGTGTACAGATTTATATTTTTTCCCATCTCTTGGCTGGTACCAGCTGGCTTAATGTGGGCTTCAGCCCTGCTCTTCCCCAACACCGACTAGTTTTTTACACTCCAGAGATCCTCAATACCTGCAAAAATCCTATAATGCCTCAATGTCCCGCAAACATCAGTTATCTAACAAGACCGAAGATCTGAGCGATACATTAGATGGGCGTATGAGGCAGAGGTCTAGACATTCTTTCTAACAGCTCAATGGTGGACTATACAATCCTTCCCAAAAAAAAAAAGAGCCACATGGAAATTCATGCTTTGCTCTCTATTCAAATCATACACTGCTTTCTTAAGATGCAGCTGAAGCCAAAGACAACGCAATGTAAATGCAAAGGGGCATGCTACTACATATGAGATGCCACCCACCAGCAACAAACAAGAGGGCCTCACTCCACTTGGTTTTTATGTGCAACACTTGTTGGAGACAAAACCGACTCTAACAAAAAACTCGCGATGCGAAACGACTGACGAAACTTTCTTGTCCCTGTGTAATAATAGGAATCAAGCCAGGTACTTGTCAAAATTCTGAAGTGCTCATTCAAAAGTTTACCTCATTTAGGTATAAGCCAACTCTTACGTGCCTCCTGAGTACTCAACAACATTGGTAGAAGCATTAAATGAAGTAAAAAATTCAAATAACTGTTGGTATCTATATTCCACGTGCATCCACTGTGTTACTTACATTGCAAGTTCTGTTTCTGTGTGAAGACTATCCTCTGAATTTCTTAATTACCTTGAATCCCAGAAGCAGAACGTCTCTTTTTTCTATTGTCTCCCTTTTCCTTTTCTACCAGATTTTTTCTGGTCCGTCCAAATTCCTTCTCTGGCCTAATTATAACTAACCATAACTGGAGTTACAACTTATTAACTGAAAAGAGCACATGCCAAATAACTTCTAGCAGACAGACAACCACAGTGCGTCCAACTTTCTGGATTCTTAGCATCCTATGAATCTCTTACCTATGTTTTCATGCAAGATGGTGATCAGATCACATCAGATTATCACGAGATATAACCTCAACAATCCATTCACCAGCCTTGCAGGTGATTATTGGTATAGAATCTATCATAATAAACCAAATTATATTGGAGAGCCTCCGAGAAAGGAAAACAACGAAAAGGTAAAGACAAAAGAGGATGTGCCAACGAAGGTGTTGTAACTGTTATTATATGTACTGATAAGCTGATTCAGAAGGATCCCAGTAAGAGCTGCGGAGCCAACTTATGAAAAAATTTGATGAGTGTGACTAGACAAGTCAGAAAAGCAAGATATTTAAGAGAGCTAACCTGCAATCCAGCTGGCTGGATCTTTTGTTCATTATCCTCCGCAACGGTTCCTTACTCTTCCCAACTCGTCTTTAGTTTCTGTTTGTGTTTTGCTTATCTGTCACAATCCGCGGGCCTTTCCACTTGGAGTTGGAGGCCCTCTTATCTTACAAATTAATTGGTACAACCTAAAAGTATACGCGCACCCGAACACAGCAACACTAAAAAAAGGAGGAAGAGCCAAAGCCAATTTGAAAACACCGTTTTGTAATTTCGATGTAACATATATGTTCTCATGTTTCATTGCAAGCTAGACCGGAAGAATTAGACAAACATGTTTGAGAATAGAATGCATCATAATTGCCCATCAGTACATAATCATCACAAAGTACACATTTTGTCGAACAATTTGGTACCAATGATAAAAAAAAATGGGGATAAATTGAACTCTAGAACATTAAGAGGTTTGAGGCTAATTGTACAACAAATATTTCAAGTAATAGCCTAGTCAATATGTAAAACAACACCCCTAGCAATATTGACACAGGAAGAGCTGGCAGCGCCTTCTGATAGAGTGCCAGCAGCATCAACGTAATACCTAGTCCAGCTATAATGGCAAGATAACAGGCATACACCGTCATGAAATCATACATCGCTGCTCTACCCACTAAAACACTGTAGAAGATGAAGTCGCCTAGACCAAGCTTTATAGCTCCAGAAGAACCAAGGCCAATACCCTCTAGCGCCAAATTCTCACTCGGTAGAGCATCTTCATGCCCCTGAGGACTGACGTTTATTCTGTGGTCGATCAATGGTGCAGAAAGTTCACTTTCTCCTTCAAGGCGTTGTGACAGTGTCTCTCGGACTGCAACTGAACTTGTCACATTATGAACAGTACTAACAGAGAAACTACCAGGGCCGGTGTTTTCGTTTGCAATGGACACGGTATTAGCATTGGACGTTGAGTCATTGTTTGAATTTCCATGCAATGCAGGATTAACCGTTGAATTTAACTTAGGAACCTCAGCTGGATCATGACCAGAATTAGGCCTCTCTCTCCACACTCTTCTTTGAACTACACGACCCTCGTGACCTGAATGGTGATGAGTCACCGGCCTCGCCTCATAAACCAGTGCAGGGATATCCTCATCCCTGGATATCGCGAGCTCCACCAGGAGCCTCAATGGCCCCACAGGCAACAGAACAGCAGCAAGATCATACAGCGCCATAGCAACCAATAGAACCCAAGTAGTCCATTCGGGCAGCATAGTAAACCAATAAGCAACCAGCATGCCAATAACCACCAAATAACCTTGCGTCACGAAAATCGCCATCTTGGACACGAACACGGCCAAGACACCCACAACAGCAAAATTGAACAAAACCACGAAAAACGTGATAAAATCAACTGGGATACTGAAATCCTGAATGAGGAACAAAGCGATTTCACCTCCCAGGAAGCCTAAGACGATAAAAGCTGAGAAACCCATGTAGAACTTCAAGAACCGAGTGCATCTCAGGTAAAACAAGAGCACCAACACGAAAGTGACAACAGTGACGACGGCCACGAATGCAAGGGAGTTCCAAACCGCACCTATAAACTTGTCCCAGGAAGAGTCTGCGTCGTTGTCGGAGTATGCAATCGTGGCTACGGAGGCGACCGACGTGGACGACGAAGAAGACGAGGAGTCCAACACGGAGACCAAGATCACCACCAAGAACATGCAAATCGAGACGGGGGTGACGATCTTGATGATTTCCTCGCCCAAGGAATCGAGAACGCTTGTGGGTCTGGAGCTTTGGGCCATTGGGTGCCCGAAACGGCGATCAATTTCGCTCCTTTGCGCCGCTCCGAGCGACGGGCGTCTGCGATTTGATCGGCAATTTTGGGAAGGAGGAGGAAATTTGGTCGGTCTTTCGGGTTCTTTGACTATCGGGTGGCCTCGGACCTATCGCTCCTCCACGCCAACGAAGTTGCGGACCTTAGCGGCGATTTGTATTCAACTGCGTCCACCATTAGCTTTGGAGGTCAATCGAGTAATCAAATAATCTCGGACGTCTCATTATTAACAAATACTGAAAAATAGGTAAAAGGACATCTCAAGTATTAATATTTATGTACGGCGCTCATTTTGATACCGATTATGATATCGCTTTAGTGTCAAATTGAAAAAAAAAAAACGATAACTTTAGTGTCAACGGCAATACACTCTAGCGACCTCATCGAAATTTACACTTAAATAATCATTTTTTTTAAAAAAAATTGACGCTTAAAGGGATCGTCGATCGCTTTAGTGCCAGATCGAAGAAAAAACGATCATTTTAGTGCCAACGGCAAGAAATTCCGACGACCTCACCGCACTTAAATAATCATTTAAACAAAATTGGCACTTAAAGGGATCGTCGATCACTTTAGTACCAAATCGGAGAAAAAATGATCACTTTAGTACCAACGACAATAAATTTCGGCTACCTCACCCGAGTTGGCACTTAAATAATTATTTTTCAAAAAAAATTAACACTTAAGTGATTAAAAAAATTGACAATAAAATGAGCGGCGTACATAAATATTAACACTTTAAGTATCATTCTGCCCAGAAAAATATACAGCTCTTTTGAGTTTGGTTAGATAGCGAATAAAATGACTTCCTATCCTAAGTTCCCAGTGGCCCCAAAAAAACAACATCATATCGGGAAATTGGCATGTCTATGTAAAACGAGAAAGTATCGATGAGATTTGATATGAATATTGCCCAAAATCCGCATAATTTCTCATTTGGTAAAAACCGCAACAACAATAACGTGGTTCGCTAAATTATCAACTCAAATTGCTAAAGAAACTACGTCGCTTTCTCTTCAATGAGTGAGCTAAACTCACAATGTTTGTTAAAATTGGCAGCCTTGGCTCAATGACAGTTCCAGTTTGATTGCATGTAAAATTATTTTTCGACGTCGGATCACACGCGCGACGTTTGATTTGGAAATTTTTCGATGAAAGTGTAAATGTGTTCAATTAGCATAAAATTTAGGATATGACGAAATTAATCATATCATATGTTTGGTGCTTGTTCAAGATATGATAAAGTCGGACATATGAGGAATATAGCACAGATAAAATTATCTCATGAAAGTGAGATAAAAGTGGATAAATTTCTTATATTTCTAATGCAAAAGTTATTTTTGTCGAATATTAAACTTCTTGAATTAACAATATTAAAATGTCGTTTGAAATCAAATACAAAAAATCAAAAAAATTGAAAAATGACAGAAAATTATTTTTATTACATACTCGAATTTCTTTCTATCTTTCTACCAAAAAAAAGTTCTTTCTATCTTTTACTGTAAAATTTCAAAATATATATTTTAGGTATTCTAGGCATATTAGTATAGTTTACCATTTAACAAATTTTTACTAGAGGATGATGAAAGGGGAAAGGAAATAAGAAGGGAAAGAATTAAAAATAGAGAGGAAAAATAATAAGCAAATGAGAATGAAGTAGGCGAGGATATTGTGAGAGATTCTTACCATCTCTATTTACGTAATTTTTAGGTTCATTTACATTGTTTTAGCGTTTATGTCAAACAATGAACATGATAATACATGAAAATTACCGGCTTCATTACCGCGATTAGCAAGACGATGGATTTTTTTTTTTTTGGTCAGAAGATAATTTTATTTCTTCACTTGAAGTTCAAACATGAGAGACCCAAAGAGGGCGTATCATTGCAAAGAAGGTCCCAAAGTGGTTGGGGCGAGGAAGAGAACCAAGAAATGGGAAACCTATTTGATCGGTGCAATTTCGCGAGCCACCTGGTTTGCACTTCTCGAGCAATGGGCCACCGAGATGTTGTGATACTGAGCTAAAATGTCTTGGGCTTCGCAGATATGGGCTTCGGCCTGCCAAATCTGGGAGGCGATCCCATCTGGGATATAACTTAGCAAAATCTCTTAATTTCATATTTTCTCCTATCTAATTTTTTCCCCGATTAGAAATTTAGATAACCAAATGTTTTCTTAGGATTTTTTTTTTTAAGCAAGTGCACAGTGGTCATCAGAAAAATTGCCTATAGGGTGTCTTTTCCAAAATATCTAAGGAAGTTTTTTGGTGGGCAAGACTCAAGAGAGTCATTTAAAAAAGTCGACAGACATTTTTCGACCCCCAAAAAAAAAAAAAAGTCGACAGATATTTGGCCATTCTCCACTGCCGGTCACAGAAGCGAAAGGAACAGGCCAATCAAAAGCGAACACGTACGAAACGGACCCACGCAGGACACAGTCCCCCTTCACCCAGCGCCACTCCCTCATCCAACGCCTCTCATGAGACCACACGCCCATCCAACGGCGAGAAATCGGCCTACTTCCCAATATAAGCACCCCCGTGAAATCATCTGGGGCTTAAACCCTTCCCCAAAATCGAAAACGCAAATAGGGTTTTAGACTCTTCGCGAGAGACGCAGAGGGAGCTGTTCACCAGGTTCGTCTCCTTCAATCGCTTCGCTTCCGGTCGTTTCGATTTTTTCGCTTGTTTCGCCGATCGATCGTCGACACGTCTCCTGTTTTGGTCCTGCTCGTCGGTGTCGGTGGCTGTATTTGTTGTTTGATTTTGGTGTGTTGCCGTCGGCGTGATTGGTTTGCGTCTAGCTCTGTGACTGTCGATGAGCGTCATTTCTGAGCTTGATTTGTCATTGCGTGAGGTTCTTTTGGTTATGGAGGAGGAGGAGGAGGCGGTGGTGCGTGTGAAAAGTTGCTTCCTGGTTATTAGGTAGCTTTTTGCATGCGCATGGTTTTGAGTGTGTCGATTCTCCTTGAAAATGGTCGGTGTGAGATAACTCTTTTTGTAAGTGAATGGTCGGAAGTACCACCGGTTTCTTTCTAGAGGGAGAAACAATAGAACTGGGTTTTTGAATGTTGAAACATTTTACGTCCGGAATGTGACAAGTGGCCTTTTGGTTTCTGCATCTGTGCTATGATAGTTTTTTCACATTGGATGGTTGATTTTCCTGATGGATATGGATTGTTGAAATGAGTCTTTTCTCGGATATGTCAAGTCTTTGTCGTGTTACCTCATTTCCTTTCCTTAACCTTTTTGTTCTCCGTCTTTCCTTGTTACGAGTGTTCTCGAAGCAAATATTTGCAGAATCGAGCTGTTTGTTATATATTGCTGCTTGCTGGTTTGCTTTTGCATATGGGACGTGCCAAGCTGATGCTGGAGTTGATTATTCGTGTGTTATCCCTTGGACAATCACGTTTTTTATTTTGTACCTTGCAGTAGATTCTCAGTTATCTTGATGCTTGGATCTCCATATACCCTTTTTCCGTGTGACAGCAACTTTACTTTTTGTCTTACCGCAGGTCATCATCATGGCCTTCTTGGGTAAAGTTGGCAATATCCTTAGACAGTCTGCAAGCAAGCAAGCAAACACAGAATTTTCTGCAACAAAATCATTCATATACCAGACGATAAGATGCATGTCGTCTTCTAAGGTTTTCGTCGGAGGTGGATCCCGTCTTCTTTCTTGAGTATTTTAGAATTGATTTTGCCCTTCAATATTGAATTTTTTGGATGTTCATGTGCAGGACTCAGTTGGGGAACTGATGAGCCAGGATTGTCGGAAGCCTTTGCGAAGTATGGGGAAGTTAGGGAAGGTAGTACATTTTAATAATTTTGTTAAGTTACGGAGAACCTCAGGTTTGGAAATTTTGTTTCTGAGCTCCCTATCTGTGCTTTCTGAGAATGAGGTGTGAGTAAGCTGAGCTTGGTTAAACTCTCAGTATGCTTCACGAAGTAAACAGTGCATTAGAAGCTTTATGAAATGGAAATGTCTCAGGTGCCTAGGCAGCTATAACGATAGTAGCATTAATACAGAGAGAAACCAGATATCTTTTCTAGACTGGGAGAAAAAAAGAACAGATCATCTTCCTGATGACGAAATTGCAGTGGAAGTTGGTGTATCATGCATAAGTTTTGGGTACATATGAATGTATGCTCTTATGGATCGAAATATAGCTTTCACTGATTATGATGGTCATCATTGCAGCAAGAGTGATTGTGGATCGTGAGACTGGTAGATCAAGAGGATTTGGCTTTGTCACTTATGACTCATCTGAAGAGGCCTCTGCTGCCATCCAGGCCTTGGATGGGCAGGTATGATAGCTGAGTTGTTGCTTTTTATTATGTCGTCTTGTGTTACAGAAACTGCATCCTATAGGTTTCAGATGCTTATATAGATGAATTTGGATGTTTGTGGAAGAGTTTGATTATTGCATCGCATTGAGATTACAATAATGCTATCTAGAGATACTCTTTTCTAGTGGATTGTCTATGTTTTCTCTCTGGCCCCATGATAAGAAAACATCACCTTTTGTTCCGCTTTGTCAAAAGTCCTGCCCCTCAATTTCTCATATGCGTGATTGTGCTATATTCTAGGGATGTCATCAGGGTTAATCAAGATGAAATATTCTCGAAATTTGGAAGTTACAACAGGAAGCAGTTTTGTTATACGAGTTTTGTTATACGATCATTTTCGCATGCTTGGGGGTACCAATTTTTAAACTAAGTTACATCAAGTGATTTTTTTCTCTTTTTTGTTCAGGTTGAAATTTTGAGTATCGGAGATTAAGAATTATGCTGTCAACTAACTCAATATGGTGGCTAGGCTGTCTTTCCTTTTGATAATAGGCAGTACTTTAAACTTTTGAATGCTATCGCGATTGTGTTTCCCTTTCCCTCCCGAAGTTTGAATTGCATCTTCCTTTTTTGATCCTGAAGTTTTGTATCGTACTCGTACATAGTTGATTTATCATCCCCTAAAGCAAAAACCATATGGTTCATTTTTCAAAATTCTTCAGCTGCAGACTTCCTTTGACATTTGAATTTGTACCTTTTCCCAGGAACTCCATGGTCGAATGATAAGGGTGAATTATGCAAATGATAGGCAGCCACCAAAGTTTAGCTCTGGCTATGGGAGTGGCAACTATGGCTATGGCGGTGGCCAAAACGAGGGCGGCGGCTACGGCGGCAGCAGTTACGGAGGAGGCAATTATGGTGGCGGTAGCTATGGGAGTGGAGGAAATTATCCAGGTGGCGGTGGCTATGGCAGTGGCGCAGGCTACGCAAACGATGGTGCTGGCAGTGGCTATGGCAGTGGTACAGGCTATGCAAACGATGGTGCTGGTGGTGGCTATGGCAGTGGTACAGGCTACGCAAACGATGGTGTTGGCGGTGCAGCATATGGAAGTGGTGGTAATTACCCCGTTGCAGGTGGCGGTGGTGGCAGCAATGGCAACTATTCTGGCACAGGTGGTGAAAGCAGCTTTTCTAGTGCTGGATATGGGACTGGTGCAGGAGGATTTGGTGGGGGTGTCGATCAAGTCGATAGTAACCAGGGTGACGGAATGGGGAGTGCAAATGGAGGTTTTGCCGATAATGATCCTTTGGAAGGTGATTCCCGGGACCAAAACGACGAACCCGACAACGACTACGCTAAAAGAGCCTGAGTACGCTGGTGTTGCAGTAACCTGATTGCGCTTTCTTTTTATAATTTAGCTCTTTGTTGCTGTGTAGTTTGAAGAAACTCTATCCTGCCTCTTTCTATCTCTGGATTTTTTTCATCATTGCTGTTAAATGGAAACATATTCACTCTGCTTAGACTTCCAATAATTTTCGAGTCTGAGCCTATGCGCTCGCGAGATAATCTCCATTGGAGAAGGTAGGAGCTCTTGGGAGCTCTTGGGAGCTGGTGGGGCATTTCGCTGAGCGTCCACAACCACCTTGGATTGTTCTTGCCATGAGCAAGATTCACTTTTCTTATCTCTGACAGGTAGGTTTGGGTTCATGGAATGTTTTTTTAAAATCTTCAATTAGGTGTAAAGCATTTGGAAAATTTCAAATAATGGTTCGAAATGTTTATTTATTCAAATAATAGTATGAAGTGGTTTTTATTTTAAATAAATGCTTGAAGTGTCTTCATTGTTTTAAATAAGGACTTGAAGTGATCACGATTCTTTCAAATAAGGGTCTCATTTTGTCCGTTGGTGGATTGATTACATATTTTGGGTATATTTGTCAAAATACAATGTTAACTTAATTTTTAGTTAACTAAATTAAATATTTAATAAAGAACAAGTTTTTTTAAAAAAAGAAAAGAAATAAAAATGGAAGGATTGTGGCCATTATCCCATTGTCGGTCGGGTGGCTGCCAAGGCCGGCAACCTCGCCCTGCTCGCCAAAGGCAAGGGCTTGCCTCACCAAAGCCTGGAGAGGGCCATGGCCCTCGGGTTGCGGGTCGGTGACCCTTGCCCAGGTACGAGGGAGGGTTGCGGGTTGACTTCGCGGTTCTCCCTCGTGGTGGCCTCGCCCTCACACTTGATGTATCGAGGTCAGTGTTCTCAAAGATGCTACGGAGGTTAGGATTGCTCGAAGTCAAGTCCAAGTTTCAAGGTGGCAGAGAAGAAGCAAGAAAAAAAAAAAAACTAAATCGACGTGCAGCTGAGAAGGTTGGGACCAAACTGAAGCCGAGAGCTTGAGATTGTCGCTACCCTCGCCCAGATTTGGGAGAGGGTCACGGCTCTCTCCTGGCTCCCTCGCCTTTGGTCGGCGAGGTGGCGGCCACAGCCCAAGCCCTTCCCCTGCGTGTGTTTTTTTACGCTTAATTTTTTTAAAATTTTTGAAAAAAAGAAAAACATAAAATAAAATACAAATATAAATGATGAAAAAGCTACTAACCAATCGGTGAGTCCGGTTTTTTTTTAGATTGATATAGTTACTTCATGTCTTTATTTGAAACAATATCCATTTCATACTCTTCTTTGAGACAATGTCAACTTGAGGCCCTTATTTGAGGAAATGAGAACACTTTTAATCCTCATTTGAAAACTTTCCTAAAAATAATGAAGGAAAATTCAAATTATTTTTCAACTTTCTGCTAATTGAATGTGCATTGGGTCCGCAAAAATCAGGTCTGCTTAGACTTGCACCTTCCGTATGTATCGTTTTTACATTCACATTGCTGCCGCCCCTCACCGTATGTTTGGAATCCATGGATTGAATGGGAAATTTGTCATTGAATTCCAACATCGAAACACATGGACCCCTTCAAGCAGCGTCGCAAAGCAAGCACTTGCTTTAGTTTTCAAATCGCGGCAGGTCGTATTTCTACTGGAGAAAAGCCGCCGGTCGAGAGGCCAGGGGGAGGTTCAGGACAGAATCAAATGGCAGGATGAATTAAACTCAAAAAGAGTTACCGCATGACAATTTGCTATCCCCACATATGATCGATTTGCTAATTTGCTAAGCACCACGAAAATCTCACTTTGCTTCATTATTCATCACAGTCGCCTGAAAACAACAGTGTGTGCGCCTTCAGAACGACCGGGGAGCCTTTCTTTGTCCTTTCCACTATCTGCCTTATCAATAGCTTCTCTTTCTCATCGTCGGCGTCGCTGCTTTCGTCTCCCACCATCCCGAAACTGTCGATCTCCTGGTACCATGAAAATTGCCTGTTTGTTTCCTCCACTTCGAGAGAGAGAGTTCCCACGGATTCCCCCTGTCCATCTAGCGTAGGTTTTTTAATGAAGCCATTCTCCTCGGTGTTGTGACCCCGGGGCTCGTCCTGCTTTATAACCTTAGAGAGCTCTTGATTCTTGATCTCGTAGAGGACCGTCGGCGAATCCTCTTCAGACGACTCGAACTTCATTAATTCTCCATAAGCCTCATCATAAGCACTGAGAGCTTCCCCGGCTAGGTTCATGATAAGAGGCTGAGGCTGCGCCACGGCATTGCACTCTCCATGTTCAGGAGTACCATGAAAAGAGGAAGCTAGTTGGTCGTCGATGAAGTTCCAGCTTCTGTAACTTCTCTGCGCCGATTCCATGACTCGTACCTTCCTCTGGCTGTTCTCTAGGGCTAACTCAAGCTCTTGAATGCGTTTTTCAAGTCTCGACTGGATAACTTCATGCAAGCGAAGGGTCAGCTCTGTTGGTGAAACTGCATAGTTTGCGGAGTGTGTTGTAGAGGTGCCGCTTGATTCATTTGCATCCTCTTTTGCAATCGGTTGTGCACCATCAACATCGGTTCTCAACTCACCTTGGGCAAAATCCGCCCCCAAGTCCTCAGGCTGCATTAGTCACAAACATCCATTAGAAGAAAAAGTAATCCATCAAAAGTTTCAGTAAATCCATGCCATTCTATCACAAGACACAAGGGATATGCAAACAGGACTAAAAAGGTGCCTTGGCAGTGAAAATGTGGAAGCCAAATTGCTGAAATTTTTCAATAGTGCAATGGCCACCCTGAAATTGTAAACAGTCAAAAGAGTCTCAGACTGATACATAATCCCACTTACCGGCCTATCTAACACACAAGCAAAGACATTGCTGCGTAACCGTATCAAAAGGGGTCTCCAAATTAAACCATCCCAAGCCACAACAGAGTATCATAAGAAACCATCATCAGCTCCGGAAAACACTTTCAGCAGTAAGATGAGGGCATCTATGTTCACCAGACCTCACCCCTAAGGTATGTGACAGAGAAACATGTGAAATGAATTCCAACAGTGTCATACCTTGGACATCCTTCGATTTGCTTGTATTCTCGAAAGCAAGAGGCACAATAAATAGGAAACCAACGATCGAATAACGAATGCCCTTTATCAACATGTTGAGATCGTTATGTATGAAAGGTTAATGAGGAAGTAATAGGACTTTATGAAGACTACGATCATATAAATTGCATCCCAAAGGCTGCACATGCAGATTTACGTGACAACAGTGAAGCTTATAAGTCAGTGACAGGTTATGAACTAAAGATCTCTGCCATGATTATCTTACTTGTTCGTCTACAAGGTTCGCTTCAATCAGGATCAAAAAGCATTTTCATCCTAGATGAAGGTTCAGACGATTTTCACAGAGAGGTTGTTCATAGTAAAATAAGCAAAGTACCTTCTCCAAAAGAGAAAGAGTACGCCCTCTCTCTCTCATGAATTTCCCTAATTGTAATGAGAAGAAATGATCCAACCATTATGAAAGATAAATTGTATGAATTAATTCGTACTTATAAAAAAAACACTGAGATCTTGACCAAAATCATGTAAACTAAATTGATCCTCCAACACAGAAACTTCCATATTAATAAGGACTGAGGATCTAATACAGGCATTTGTACATAGCTGTTAGACTGTCGAATAACAGCAATACTATGATTTAGCATTGCTACATTAAACATCAGGTCAAGTAGGAAAGATCAAAAGAAATAAAATGTACAAGAGCGTGCTAGTAAAATATCATTACCTCAGCACTGGACAATCTCCTTCCCAATCTAGACGCGTTCATGTTCAGCCCCAGCCTCTCTAGTTCAGCTTCAAGCTCAGCTTCAATTTTACTCATACTATCTGGAGTCTCTCCTACCTTACGACTATCTGTTTCTTTAGTAAAAACTCTTCGATCGATCACGCAGTGCTCAAGGGAAAATGGGGTTGGAGCATTGTCTCGTAAGGAGCCATTATGTGTATCCTGAGATTCATAATTCTCACTGGCTAGTTCCTTCACAGTAAGGGAATCTTTCATCTCAAGTTCCTCCTGTAGGTCCTGAACCAAGTTCTCTGTTTGTTTCAACAACTCCTTCAACTTGTCTACTTCCTTTTGATTGGCTATAATGGAAGACATGGTTCCAATAGAAATTCCAAGACAGAAGATAATGGTCCCATGCAATGACCCTGGACATAGGAAAACAGTTTTAATCCACGTTGCAAGTTTGGACGAGATATCATAATTCTAGCTCATAAATTGCAGAATACCGCCTTTCTACAAGGCATGGATCACAGAACTTCCATGTCCGCTGGATTTATTGCAAACTTGAAAAATGAACTCAAATAAAAAGTGGAAGGACTGGGTTCTTTAATGTATTAACAGTTAAAGTACAACAGATACTCAATGGCAATTTGCTCATGCACCATTCTTAGCTAGACAAACACAACATAACAAGTTGATGCGAGTCATAAGTGAATCCAGAAACTTTATATAGAGGTAACGAACATCAACTACTTCTCATTCTAGGAAAAATTCCGTACACTTAATATCTTTTTATTCTTTCCCTCTAAGACAAGAAAAGCAAAAAACAATATCAACTGACATCACACAAAATGTAGTACAGAGTCACAGACAATGCCCAAGAATATGTAACAAATTCAATCATAAGTATTGTGAAAAAGAAGAGGCACTTTCTAAGATTGTTTAGTGAATCAAACAAGTACCATGCTCGGAAGAGACTCTTTTCCCAGTAAACATTCTGATAGAGTCTCCCAGCCTCTTGTCTTTCCCCGATTTACTTTGCATTTGCTTCCTGAAATGCGAAGAGGCAAGTTTTGGCAGCGGCGGCACGCCAACCACGCTTCTGTTCTTTTCTGAATTGGCTTTCTTCTGTAACTTATCTACCTCTATGGCAGACTGTGCTCCAGGAAAACCGTCACTGAGTCGGCTGATGATGCGGCTCCCATCAGTGACCAGCAATGGCCTTACAGTGAGACAGGTTGGTGACTGAGGGGAACTATGCCAATAATCTTCCATTTCAGCGTGATGGTTGTATAGCTGAGCCATGAGGCAACTTTCCAAGGAACTCAATGGCTTAACAAATCGCCCATGCGTGTATCTACTGCTATGGAGGTTCTTATTATTAGCAAAGCCACGATAAGTAACGATATCTCCTTCAAATGGTCCAGCCAACATATCAATTGAGCCACTACAGGCACTACAACCAGCATCACTCTCGTTCTCATTTCTTGTATAGGTCCTACTACTTGACGTCTCATTAGGCAAAGTTGATATAGAGAGAACACTGCACTCTTCTGAATTTCCCTTGCTTTTTGGATCATATATCATCGATCCGGAAGCCTCTTCTGCAGCAGCAGAAGTATCTGAACTCTCTCTGCTCACAAATTCCAACCTTTCCACAGAATTAGAAGCATCCCTACCTAATTTCTTTCCCTGTGCCAATCTGCGAAAGAGACATTTCTGAGATTCGGGTTCCCTGTGGCTGGAACAAAGGTCTGATGGCATTTCCCTATCATTCGAAGTGTTCTTCAAATACTTTGTCAAGAATCCGGCCCCAGCCGCGGCTACAAATACCCAGAAGTCCATTTCGGGCTTTCCCTGCGGTGGAGAAGGAAGCTACCCAAATTCAGCCAAACTGATTCTCCTTTTCGCCTCAGTCCTCACCAAGAAGTTACTAGACTCGAATAATTCCATGAATCAGAAGGAAAAAAGAGAGCTTTTCCACCCTCAGGGCCAAAACCCTCTTTCTCCGGAGGAATCGACACGCAAATCACCCATTCAAGAGAGTGACTTGCTTCTCATTCCCTGCCTCGGGAACAACCAATAAATGTGACCCTTACAATGAAATGACACAATGCAATACTTAACTATTGAAATACCCCCAACATGAAAAATCCTGGAGATTGAGAAGCCTTTGTCTATCAATGCCTACTATCAATTACGGATAATCAACCAGCTGAGGCGATAATTACATCGATACCGCATCAGAATGAAAAATCAAACAAATGCACCGATCGAAACCACCAGCATAGACGTAAAACTCCTCAAGATCCACCCTTCACGTCTTCGTCTAGTGGAAACAAACACAAGCGCCAATCACTCGGCGTAGCTTATCTGACTGAATAACCCAACAAGTAAAAACCAAAACTTCGCCGATTGAACGTCCCAATCAACCGAGAAAAACGGAGGCCAACAAACAAACCGAGCACCACAGACAAATCACAACGACGAAGAAAAAGCTCGTCCCTTTCTACCGGAGTTGCTCCTGCGAGAGGCCCACTTGGCGAAAGTTGGGTCCGACGGAGCGAACCTGACGAGAGCAGACGCGGCGCGATCACAATGCTCGGTGGGATTTCTTAAGGGAGGAAGATGAAGAGTGGAATGCTTCGTAATCTAGAGAGGGAGAGGGAGAGGGAGAGGGAGAGGGAGGTGCTCGTACGAAGAAGTTGAAGGCCTCTCTTACAAGTGACAACAAGATGAGGGTAATAAATGAGAATTTCAAAAAATAAAAAGGGAAGAAAATTCAATTTTTTTTTTCAATGTAATTTTATTTTGTTGATAACAAATTTTAGGTTTTCGAAATTTACTTTTCATTTATTATTTATCTCTCGTCCACGTGTCTGAGTTGATTTTTCATTTTTGAAAAATTACCCCCTTCGCTGTAATAATATCCAAACATAATAAAAACAAATTAATTTAGACCTATTGGAGTGAAAATACAATTCTTTACGCCCTTTTTTTTTTAACTCAGCCCACCTCTCATTTAAGTTGCACATTATCATGCCGATCCTACGCTTTATCACGCTAATCAATTAATAACATTTCGTGATTTTTTTATCATTCAGGATCATGATTTTAGGTTTGAAGACCGATGATCTCACCGACAAGCATCGGTAAACTTGCCAATCGTGTCGTGGAAAACAAAATCCATGGCTCGTTTAGAAATGAATCCGACGTTAATTAACACGGACGGCACCACCACGGACTCGAAAATTATCGACTGCTCCCTGACGTGTGAAAGCTATTTTGGACACATCTTCTTCGTTTATGAAGATCCTTGAATGCTATTCACCATTCACCACCCTTGGGCGTTCTTTAAACAATGTAAAGCATTCTTAATTAGCAAAAAAAAAAAAGGCAATTAACCCATAGATATTTGAGTATAGCTGATGAGGAGAAAATAGCAGTAGCTCTTTTGCATAATTATGGTGATTTTGTTGGGATCTTTCTGGACTTTTTGGTGATGTAGGAAAGTGGCATCAAATCATAAATTACCCAAAAAAGAAAAAATACGCCTTGATTTTTTTTTTTTTTATTGAGCCTTGATATGATCGCCCATTACAAGAAAAAGACAACGTTAGGTGGAGGAAGTATTGGGTGGGGCGGGTGCACTGCACCCCACCCAATCAAGCAATGCACCCCACCCAAAAATTTTATCGTTAGGTGGGCTTCATGGGGCCTAAATGCTTCAACTGTCCGTCATCCATCGTCAACAACCAAGTTTATTTTATTCATGTAAGGGCGTTGGAATCCTGAAATTTATCATGAAGATATAATTAAATCCTAAAATTTTGTTTGAGAGTTCTATTGGATCCTAAAACTTATTGCAAATAAAAAAATAAAACGAAAAATTACAAAAATAAAAGAATCGGATCAGGCCGGGTCGAACCAAGACCACACAGAAGATGGGTCCTTCCGTTGAATGCACTTTTTTGAAAATTTTAGGACTCGATTGCTCTTTTATGATAAGTTTTAGGACTTCATTGCATACTTCGAAAGTTTTATGACTCAATTGAACTTTTGTGACAAACTTTGGGACTTTCAGTGCACTTATCCTAGTTATATTTTGATTTTTTTCTTCACCCAGGAAATGAAAATTTAAGGGAAAAAAGGACAATTATTTTTCCTTTTCATACCCACCATTTTTGATTGCATGTGGAGTTTGGTCTCATTTGTGACTTTTTTCCTTCTTGCGTGGGGGCCAAATTGAACTATCTTGTTGTTGACTATTGAGTTTGGTGCTTAGGTAATTACTTTTTCTTGAAGGAAGTGCCTAACATCATCACTAATGGTAAAAAAATAAAAATAAAAATAAAAATAAAAATTATATACCTAATTTTGATTTGATTAAGGCCATTAGGTCGTCGGCTGAAATGGCGGGGTCAAGCGGACAAAGCTGACCTTTTGATGCTCACCAGCCGAACGAAATTAGGCAATGCCAATGGTCCATTGCAATAAGAAAAACCAAACGTAAAAAAAAGTGCAATTATTATTTTTTATTTGTTTATTTTTGGCTTGCTTCAAGCTAATATTTGGAGTGTAATTAAACATTTGCAACCGCATCAATTCATTCTTAAACTTTTTTTTTTTTGCACCAGTTGAGTCATAAACCTTTTGTAATTTTGCCAATTTAGTTCACTTTGTCGGCCGACACTGACATGATGTTGTTGAAGCTGATGTGAATTGTTAAACCTATCTTTTATTTATTTATTTTCCTTTTTTCTATTTCAATTTTTTTTCCTATCCTACTGCTATTGTGGCCGGCGAGGGTCGCTGGAGCTTGTTTGCTTGGGATTTGAATTTTCTTTTGATTTGAAATTAGATAGTATTGCTCAAATTTCATAAAATGAAACAATTTGAAACAATTAGTGGACTGGACTGAACCTGTCGAATTTGGATAGTTTATGATTTTAGGTGCAAAACCAATCCACGCGGATTGAGGGCTTTTTTCCAAATTAATTTTTTTTTTAAAAATATTTATCAATTTAATATTAAAAAAAATATTTATCAAATTGGGTGCCAATCGGCAATTGGGCACCCAATCGGCACTTGGGCCGCCGATTGGGGCTCAAATTTATTTTTTTTATTTTCTTTTTTTTTCAATGGATTCGTATCAAAAAATTATGCGAAATAAAATAAAAAATCGTTCCAAACGGACACCTGAGCGATGAGATATGCCATTTCAAAGTATTATTCTATCGAATTTTTAAAACTTTGCTAATTTAGGCATCCATTTAAATGAATAAATTAAAAAAAATATCAATTAAATAATAAATTATATTGAAATTATGTAAAATTTGAGGAAAAAAACACTACATAATTCATATTCCATCATTAAAATTGACTTTTAATTTATATTTTTTATAAAAGTTTTCAATTAAATAATAAATTATATTGAAATTACGTAAACTTTGAGGAAAAAAAACACTACATAATTCATATTCCACCATTAAAATTGACTTTTAATTCATATTTTTTTTATAAAAGTATCAATTAAATAATAAATTATAATTGAAATTTTATTAATAATTTAGGCATTAATTGAAAACTTTTATAAAAAAATATAAATTAAAAATCAATTTTAATGGTGGAATATGAATTATGTACTGTTTTTTTTTCTAAAAGTATCAATTAAATAATAAATTATAATTGAAATTTTATTAATAATTTAGGCATCAATTGAAAACTTTTATAAAAAAATATAAATTAAAAGTCAATTTTAATGGTGAAATATGAATTATATAGTGTTTTTTTCCCTCAAAGTTTACTTAATTTCAATATAATTTATTATTTAATTAATACTTTTATAATTTATTCTTTTAAATGGATGCTTAAATTAGAAAATTTTTAAAAATTCGATGGAATAATACTTTGAAATAACATATCTCATCGCTCGGGTGTCCGTTTGGAACGATTTTTTTTTATTTCGCATAATTTTTCGAGACGAATCCATTGAAAAAAAAATAAAAAAAAAAATTGAGCCCCAATCGGCACTTAGGTGCCCAATTGCCCCAATCGGCAATTGGGCCG
Organism: Rhodomyrtus psidioides; assembly: GCA_021437785.1. Classification (NCBI taxonomy): domain Eukaryota; kingdom Viridiplantae; phylum Streptophyta; class Magnoliopsida; order Myrtales; family Myrtaceae; genus Rhodomyrtus; species Rhodomyrtus psidioides. Next base: position 6,682,831 of record JAILYB010000020.1, on the reverse strand, counting down.
CCGATTGGGGCCCAATTCCCTGTTTTGGGTGCTAATCGGCGGCCCAATTGTCGATTGGCACCCAATTTGGTAAATATTTTTTTTTTAAAAAATAATTTGGAAATCAATCCACGCGGATTGATATATATATCATTTTCTCTTAAATAATAAAGAAAAAGAAATTTCCACAACCCTAAACTGAATCGAGACTGATCAATCTAATTCTCGATTCTAGGGTAGGACAGACCCAACCTGGGAATCGATCACCCTTATGGCATAGGCCCAGACTTAATTGATTCGTGAGGTTTGTAGAGTATTTCACGGGTTTGTGCAGTTGTGCTCCTGAATTATGAAGGGAAAATGTTCCAATTCTTCCATTCACAAGCCAACCCTATGACTAGCAAAGAGAAAAATTATGGGCGAGCGGTTCCAGGTGGAACCTACCCACTAATACATGTTTCTCATTTTTCGGAACCTAGAAGTTACCATGCAGATCCTGAAACCTGGAACCTACCCTGTCACAAGTTTTAGGTCCGGTTCCAAGGTAGCCGAGAACCTGCCAACACAATTCTCTTTGCATAAAAAAGAGGACATTCATATAAAATCAAATGGAGCTTGTGTGAGTGCCCAAGATACAACAGGTTTGATTGCAAATTCCCTCTGATAAAGCATACACAAACTGAATAGCAGATTCCTACATCACATGCTATTATCAATACAATTCGGTGGCAAAGCAATTCTATTAAGAATAAGCTACCTTCGGAAACCTACTGGCTCTGTCGTACAATTAGTTGTATAGATCATCTACAATTCAAATATAAAATAGATTGTCTATCATCTGCAATCCAGATATAAAATAGATTGTCTAACATACGGGCAACTATCTGGCAGCATTTATGGGGGAAGAATAGAAATTGGAAGTAGAAACAAAAAGTTAGGGTTTAAAAATACTGGTTTTGGGTTGGTTCCATAGAGTACTAGGAACCGGAACCAGCGGTTCCTCAAAACATGAAACTAGGAATTGGACTGAACCACATGTTCGGCTCTTCGATTCTCGGTTCTACCCCGGAACCATGCTTACCCCTAAGAAAATAGTCAATCATAGAATAAAAGCATAGAGACATGATCAATGGAGAGTAGGCCCAGAACGACGGCCCATCAGAGTGAGCTCAGGCCCAGAACCAGAGCAAAACTCGCCGGCCGTACAGTCGTGAGCGGCAGCCCAGAATGAGATCTATGGCTCAAAATCCCATGTGTCTTGAGTTGGACACGACAAGTCGTATGATGTTTTCTTCCTGCGGCTTCCAATGACTGCCTGGCCTGGCTCCCACTCCCAGTGCTTCTTGAGGAAGAAGAAACAGGGGATGCTGCAGCGATTGACAGCTATCGCCGTTTGCTCCCACGCTGGTGAGGCAAATGGTTTTGTGATTGCTGGCTTGCGAAGGGCAAAGAGGAAGGAAGGAAGTGAAAATGCACGCGGCTGGTCTGGTTGGTCGCTCGTTTTGGACGAACTCCGAATCCCTAAGAGCTTAGATTCTTCTCCTTTAAGATTGTGGACCTGCCTTTTCTACGTAAGCATATGAGAGAGAGAGAGAGACAGGTTTATGCAGAACAAATCTGCTCTGTTCTGTTCTGTTCTGTCCCAAGATTTCCATTTCTTGCAAGGGTGAGTTGATGAGCTGTTTTGGTTTAGCTGATGACCCAATTCCTACTCTCTCTCTCTCTCTTTCTCTCTAACCCATCAAAATCATGCAGTTTCTCTCCACTCTCTACCTGCTCTGCTCTCACACTTTCACCTTCTCTCCTTTGAGCTAATGCATTACCCCATCATTAATTATTAATGAACTCTCTCTTTCTGTCTGTTTCTCTCTCTCTCCCCATATCTTATTACCCCACCAAATCAATATCACATATCGCCCATTTTCTCAAAGCACATGATTTTCACTCACCTTCTTGCTCGCTGAACACTTTCAGAATCCCAGAAACCACAGAGGAAAAGAAAAAAAAGGAACTTTTTCCCCACCCCATCTGGGTTCCAAAACTTTCTTTCACTAGGAGAAAAGCTTCAACGTTCTGAAAATTCAAATTCGTAAAGATTAAGCCAGCAAGAAGGAAGAGAGAAAGAGAGTTGAGCCCAGCGACAGGCATGGACTCTCCTGAGGCTCATTATTCACCATCCTCCGCCTCCTCCTCCTCCTCCTCCTCGTCCACGTCTTCTTACGGCTCAAGCGTGGTTCCGGTCCAAACCGGCTCGCCGAGTCCCGCGAGACGAGATCACCCGGCCGATGATCAGGACGGGGGCGCGGCGACGACGAGCCTGATGATCCAGCGGCTGAGATTCCTGGACGCGAGCGCCAAGCACTGGAAGCAGGTGGAGGAGCGGTTCGACCGCATTGCCGTGAGCCACAGGGACGGCACTGAACCGGTGGTGAAGTGGTCGGATTTCGCCTTCTGTGTCGGTGAGTGCTCGGGAACAAGGCCAACAATCAACGATTATTTTTTCTCTTTTTGGCGATTTAATTAGAAAAACTAAATTAAAATAATTTTTTTCGTTTTTAATTTTCTTTGAGAGAATTTTTTTTTTTGGATTCTTGTCGTCAAGCAAGGCGCCATTGAGCGCTCAACATGCGCGGTTTTACGCGGCCATGCAAGGGGCGCTCTCGCTAACATGCGCTCCCGCCGCTTTCCGGCACGTACATGGGGACTCAATGCCTGCCACGTAAGCTAGCGCATGTTAGTATCAAATAAAAAGACAATAATTTAGCTAAAAAAAAATGTAGTATTCACGGTACATTTTCAAACCGTCAATATCTCACTCTCGAAACCCCTAAAAATAGCAAAATCAGTTCCATAATTCTTTTATATTTTTTTTTCAAAATTAGTTCGATAATTTGTTATATACAATTGTTTGGTAAAAAATCAGGAACATGGTTAATATTTTTTCTCGAATGTGATTTATTTCGATTACCGTGACAGATAGTGAGCAGATAAATGACAAATTATTTCAAAATTCCGCAATGACATCTTGACGAACATGTTCACCCGATAAAAATAAGAAATTGTTCACTAGTATCGATCTCGATTGGTTCGAAAAAAGAATCGGGCCACTTCTTCCATGGGTGGACGAGATGGGTGTCCTCTCCATGAGTCTCCAATCCCTGGTCGTCTAGGTTGTAGTGCCAAGGGACGGGGAAAAAGACAAATATTTGCCATAGATAACTATATGAATCATATATTATTACTGGTTGGTGAAGTTCCATGTATCTCAATAGATGAAATAAAGTTTAAATTGGAATGAATGTCAATTTCGATTTCATTTATTTGAAAAAAAAACAAAAACAAAAGAATCCTAGACATAAACGTTAATATGTAATAATTTTTTTTTCCTTTCAAATCAGATTTTTTTTTTGGAAGTGCATAAAAAGAAAATGTGAGAACTTGGTTTGACCAAATTGATCAGGGATTCAACGGTCAACAGAGTTTGCCCACGAGCTGCTGAGAGCGCTGAGAGGAAGAGATGGCGTCAAAGCTGACGTCACGAGAAGCGAACTCCACTATTGCTGGCGCCGCGTCACCGACCCTTGCCCCGATTCCAAAATCCAGATTTTCTTCGACTTGTAATTAATTTAATTTATGGACATCTTAATTAATTTTTCGATTACGAACAATACCCAATTTTTTTTTAATTTCCTTTATTATTATTATTTTTTGATTATATTGTGCAGATGCGACAGAAATATGGACGGGCTGATTAGTCGGTGCGACGTTAAGCAGGTACACATATCTTGCGAAAATTAAAGGGTTCCGGGCTTAATTTTTTCTCAAAAAAAAAAAATTCAAACTTTAATTTCGACAGATGATTTTGTTGAGTGCTTCCGCGAATAAATTATCCTTGACCGGCGAGGAAGCGGACGAGTACGCTGCTCTGATCATGGACGCCGTCGACCCTGGAAATCGAGGTTACATAGAGGTGATGCATTCTTTTTCCCCACCTCATCCATCTCGCCATTTAAGATTCCGTTTGTTTCGCGAAAAATGAATCATTTGAAAAATATTAAAAAAAAAAAACAATCGCTTTGTCGTTTACACAATTAAATGAACGAAAAAACATTTTCATCTTCCGCGAAAATATGTAGACATGAATTGTTGTCGACAATGAAAATGTTTTAGTATTGACTAATTATTTTAAGCAATATGAGCAATCATTTTCAAGAAAATATTCTTCAGATCATTTATTTACTATGTCATATTCATTGTAGTAGATATCTCAAGTGGAAAAGCTACTGAAATTCGGCTTATCGAAAGACTCCACCGCCACTACCCCGTCGCCAAGGCTGTGCTACCAAGGGGGCTGCCATTGGAATGGGGCGGTCCGGCAGCCCATGTCGAGGCCCGAGGTCTTGTTCCGGACCTACTGGCGGCGAGCGTGGATCGTGGCCCTCTGGCTGGCGATTTGCATCGCATTGTTCACGTGGAAGTTCGTTCAGTACCGGCATAGGATGGCGTTTGAGGTCATGGGCTATTGCCTCTGCACCGCCAAAGGGGCCGCCGAGACCCTCAAGTTCAACATGGCCGTGGTTCTCCTCCCCGTCTGCCGGAACACGGTCACGTGGCTCCGCGCCAGCCGCCGGGTCGGCGCGGTTGTCCCCTTCAATGATAACATCAACTTTCACAAGGTAGATGAGTGAGTGGCATAGTGTGATTCATGCAATATAAATCAACATTCTAGCGTCATTTACTAGTAGCAAGTATGATCCCTGTGACAGTTGATCGCGGGCGGGATCGTGTTCGGCGTGATCCTCCATGGCGGCACCCACCTGGCGTGCGACTTCCCTCGGATCAGCGGCTCGGATAGCTCGATCTTCCTCCGGACGATCGCCGCGAGGTTCGGCTACCATCAGCCGTCCTACGTCCAGATCCTGGCCACGACGGAGGCGGTGACGGGGATCGTGATGGTGGTCCTCATGGCGATCGCGTTCTCCCTCGCGACGAGGTGGCCGCGGCGCAGGGCCCCGCCGTTGCCCCGGTCGGTCCGGCGGGTCACGGGGTACAACGCGTTCTGGTACTCGCACCACCTCTTCATCTTCGTGTACGCCTTGTTGATTGTGCACTCCATGTTCCTCTTCCTCACCAGCAACATGATAGAAAAGACGGTAAGTCACTAGGACTCTCCGTTTGTACGGATTTTTCACAACTTCATTTGGAAGAACTGCAATTTTCTCCCTATGTAATTTGCAATGCCGACATTCGATTCGATGAGAATGTATGCCTTTTTCTGATATCGTCACTGATTTGCGCATAACATCGTTCCGAACTTCCGGTCGTGCAGACATGGATGTATATCGCCTTTCCTGTGCTGCTGTACGCGGGAGAGAGGATCTTCCGGGCCGTTAGATCGGCATTTTACGAGGTGGAGATTCTGAAGGTACGTCAAGTCGTTTACTACTCTCCGAAAATGGTTTTGGTATGAATCAGATGGGAATCATGTTCGGTCGGTCACCAGAAAGCTAGGAATCCGGAATGTCCCATGGCCGGCCGGCTCTCTTGGAACATGTTTTCCCGTGAAACAAACGACTTCCCGTGAAACAAACGACCCTCATCCGGTATCTGTTCTGACTATGTACAGTTGACTGCTGTATCTTCTCATGTAGGCGAATGTATATCCGGGAAAAGTTCTGTCCCTGACATTTCGCAAGCCGGAAGGTTTCGAGTACAGGAGCGGGATGTACATATACCTTCAATGCCCTCGAATATCGCCCTTTGAATGGTATTCAGCTGCCTATCCCGATCGATGTTCTTCTTCCTTTTGAACAGCTCATCATCACTTTTCGAATCTCGACTGCTGTAAAAATGGCAGCCGAATATCTCCTTGTTCTTTCTCCTGCTTAAACCAACCGGGATTTCGTTTCTATCTTGATTTCCAGGCACCCGTTTTCGCTAACTTCCGGACCAGATGATGGTCACTTAAGCGTGCATATTAGGACACTAGGAGACTGGAGCTATCAATTATACAGTCTCTTCCAAGAGGTAAGGTGCAGAAAGCCCAAGGGTCACGAATCGATCTCCCTCTGGAACCGGGAATCTGAATCTCCGTCTGTTGCAGGCGACTGCAGCAAGACTAGATAGCTATCCCAAGATATACATCGATGGGCCTTACGGCGCGGCTTCTCAGGACTATGTCAAGTACGACGTTGTGGTTCTGATAGGGCTCGGGATAGGAGCCACGCCGTTTATCAGCATTCTTAAGGATGTCATCGGTCGCGATCACGTAAGTTTCTCCCCGTTACGCTTCCTTACCATGTTGAGTTAGACATACGATCTGCTATTTCTTTTTTAATGTTGTGCCGATGACGCGAGGTAAATGCTCGATTTACTAGGTCGATAGCAGGATAGTTAGCATTCCAAAGGGTCCGACGAAAGCCTATCTCTACTGGGTTACCAGGGACCAGAGCTCCTTTGCCTGGTTCAGGGATTTCATCAGGCAGATACCAAAGACCAAACAGAAAGAGGTACTGATTGATTCTTAAACCAAACTAGTCCTTCCTTTGCACATAGGAAGCGATCCTAATCATTCAGTTTTCTTCTGCCCATCCTTCTCAGTCGATCATGGAGATGCACAACTTCCTGACCTCGATGTACAAGGAGGAGGATGCGCGGTCGGTGTTACTAAGCGCCATTCAAGCTCTGTCTCATGCCAAGAGCGGCATCGACTTCATCTCTCGGACCCCGGTTAGTCACTCTGATCGTTTTCTTCCACATCGCCGCATCGGGTTCCTGCGTAGCAATTCCCCTTCGGTGCTTCGTCTTTAGTCTTCATCGTACTAAAAAACATGTGCCCTTCTCAGAATTGTGTTTTTGCATCCGTCTTAAAGTACAGTCTTCTCAGTAACCTCGCAAATCAATTCGCGCGAATGATTACGACGAAAGAATTTAGATTCGTTCCAACCAACTCATGTGAATTCATGGTAAATCGGTAGAGAAGGATTGGATCTAACTTCTGATGGCATTTTCAGGTGCATACCCATTTCGCCAGACCAAATTGGTCCTGCATCTTCTCTAGGTTGTCCCGTAGACACAGTGGTTCCCGGATAGGTGAGACTCCGGCAAACCCCATAACTAGAATACATCTTTTCATCATTTGCTTTTGGCATGCTTCCGTGATTCTTCTACTTGACGGCATTCTACAGCGTACAATTGACGGGGGTCCTAATCAAAACTCTAGTGCCATTTGTCGAAAAAACCATCCGCAATTAATTTGCAGCGTGAACGTGACGAACGAATTAGTTAGCGATCTCAGAAGGCGCTTGGGGGGACCGATTGTTTTCTCCTCAACCGGGTAATCTGAATCTCTCGGCTCTGTGATTGACAGGGGTGTTCTATTGCGGGCCTCAAGCATTAGCAAGAGAATTGGAGGAGCTGTGCACCAAATTCTCCACCAAAACCATCACAAGATTTGTATTCCACAAGGAGCATTATTGACTAGGCTTCTTTCTCATGTTTGTTTTTAGTTGGGAATCTTGAGGTTTGGTTATTCCTACTCCACAAGAAGAAGGGGGAATAGCTGAGAATGAGGTTTTTGTCTGTTGGCCAGAACTGAGAATTAGGTTTACCCTGTGCATTACGGGAGAGAAATAGCTGACCATACCCTATTGTTTTTAGCTTAAAATTGTTATATCGAGTAAGCATGTACAGAACACCAGCTTGAGTGGAAATACCTTTGTTTAATCTTCTCCAAAGGTCAATCCGGACCGATATACGATCGGGTATCAATCCTGCCACCATCAAAACCGCATTTGCGAACCTTTGTGATAGGATATTTCGAAGCCGTCCAATTTCTTGCACTGTTAGGACATCAAAATTGCGATAATTTCACAGCTCCATGACCCTCATCACGAAAACATGAAGAACTCCGGTAATAGATCATCTTAATCCATTCGCTAGGTGCTGGTTCTCAGTTCAAAGTTCAAACGTGAGATTTCATCATTTGCATGAGAAACTAACGTTTCAAGGAACGAGAGGATTTAATCAAGCACTCTATTCAAGGGTGCGCAATCTAAAGCAGAAACTCGGGAGACAATTTTATTCAAAAGAACCACACAATTGAGGAGCTCGCCTAACTCGAGCACGGGTCAATGCTAAATGAATCACCATAAACACTCCGATGAAGGTACCAAGAGGTTTCTGCTGCAAAACATCGATCATTCAATTAACAGCCAATGTCAACATCCAAAGTAGGAATGAAGAAGAAACTCCAGGAGTAAGTAAAACCAGGGAAGAAAATTGCTTTGTGCTCCACAGAATTGAACTTCCTGGCACTGGGAATTATTGCGGTGATTCTCAGAAATCCTCAAAAAGGAACAGTGACACATGTTTAAACAAAGCCAGCACTAAATCTTATTTCGTCGCCGTCAAACAAGCTCGAAATACATTTTGTGCAATTAGCCCTCCAGTGCCGATGCTCCAGATATAATCTCAATCAACTCTGTGGTAATAGAAGCTTGACGGGTTCTGACAATCAAGGCAACATTGCAAACAATCAGTCACACAACGAAATAGTTAATGATTATTCAGTTTCACATCCTTCTCTTTGTCTTCCTTTTTTGGATAGAAAATAAAGGGATATTTAAGTTATTTTTCTAAGTATTTTTTAGTCTGCCTACCCATTATCTGCAATGACAAAATCAATGGAAGATCACTTCTGACAAATGGCCTCATATTCACCATCATGGGCACAGAGAGAGAGAGAGAGAGAGAGAGAGAGACCTGTTATAAGTGAGAGTGAGGCGGTCAAGCACTTCACCAGCATTTCTGCTTGAGCTATCCATGGCAGACATCCTAGCACCCATCTCACTGCAAGCGTTCTCCAATACGGCATTAAACAAGACCTGTGCGAGGAGTGCATCTTGTAAATTACGGAAATGGAAGGGAGGAAACCCGTAAAGCATAACCCTGGAATCTACCAGCAACAATCATCAGAAATCAAGTAGGAAATGATAAAGGCAGGACTAGGGAGAAGGGCTGTAGTCTCTCCATCAACTCCCCCATCCTGCTTAGCTACATCATTCTTACAAAAGAAACCTTGCCAATGATATATTCCCCTATAGTCATGCTACTCGTCGCCACTTTGATTCAAAAGTTTGTCTTTCAGGAAACATGCAGAAGGAGAAAAGTACTTCAGAAAGTCCTTCTAAATACATAAAACTCACTACTCTATTCACAAATAACTCACAAGCAAATAATATGTTAAATCTGTTTCTACAAGCAGATGAGAAACAGTTATGAATAGTGCAAAGTGCAAACAAGGAGAACTCAAATAACCTTCTGTTTCTACAAACAGATGAGAAAAGGCTATGAATAGTGCAAAGTGCAAACAAGTAGAATCCACATAAGTTTAAAGGTTTATCTTTGCATTGATCCACCTAGTGGAGAAAAAATCAACCAAACCTAATCGCAAGTACTAACTCTAATCTAAAACTTGTCATACTTACACATGAAAACTGGAATTCTGCCAGATTCTGGAGTGTTTCTCCCCTCGTCGAACTACCTTCGATCTCATAGGAGTCTAGTTCTCCAAGCTTTCCCGAACCAGATTCCACCTCCCTTTCAACAACCTATGCAACCACTCATCAAGTATGATATCCAGAACAACAAAAGATAAAAACCAGACCTGAACGAAGTAAACAATTAATGTCACCTCAGGTGATAGCACAGTTGCCACTGTAGGTATAAATGAGACAACAGAATGGAACTTGTTGAAGACAATTTTTAGAGCATCAAACTCAACGTTCTTTATGATGTCATCAGCCAGCACAGAAACCTGACAGGGATAACCAATGCGAAGCATGAGGAAGGGCCCGAAGGGGTCTGATAAATAACTTTTGAACAGAAAAGACTGCAACAATCAAAAACAAAAAGAATCTACCATCTAATTTAATGATCAACCGGAAGATGAATTGACTTTGCAAGACATAAAAATTAGATGTATTCAATTTTTTCCAATCACAAAAGAGTGTCCAGCAACTCAATGGTGCGACAAAAGAAAAAGTACCATCTGATGCATGTGCTTTTATTATACTTCTTTCAGTGTGTGTGTGTGTTTTGGGGGGTTTGAGTGAGAGCTTGCATGCATCACCAGACAAGAAGCAGAGAACAACCAAAAGAGAAAAAATATAAAATGTAAAATTCAAAAGCCCGGTACCATGAATGCATACAACTAAGGAAACACAACTGGTACAAGCTATCTACAGAAATTCCAAAAACACAGTAACCAACCTGAGTATAGTTCAGAGGAATTTTTGGTAATTCTGTTATAGTCAAGTGTATATCCTTTCGTGAGTCACGGATCAATTGAACCTTTGCTTTTTCCCCCACGACAACATACTTTGGTTCTTTTTCAGGCCCTGCAGCATTTTAAATTATATAACTGGTAAAAAACATTCTTGCTAATCTTTTAGACCAATATAAGGGATCACCATCTACTACTAACAAACAGTACCTGAGTTCAACTTGTGCAAACCCTTGCTGACCCTTACTGAAGTGGAATTAATCCCTCCGCACAGCCCTTTGTCCGAAGAAACGGTGACTATAACATTCTTCTTGACATCAATGCCTGTAATTCCATACTGAATAATTATACATCGGGGGAAGAGAGAGAGAAACGAATGAATTATCAAGCATACTCCAGGCCCCAAAAAGGCTCCTCTTTTCAAGGTGATAGCCATGTCCATGAAAACATAAAATTCATTTGTTTCATCTCCAAGCCATTCCAAATGTCACTACCAACCTTTCCATTTAAATATTTTCCTATTTTCAGCTATGTTTCATTGCTTTATTTTTTTCCTTTTCTGCGTTTGCACAAGCTCTTTTTTTTTTTTTTTGGGTTCTTGATTTGATTGCTTTAGGAAGTGATCATTAATCTTTTAGGCATATAAACATGGTAGAACTCTCAGCTGCATCAAATTATTGTTTGTCTTGAAACAAAGTTGGTTTTACCAACAACTGACGTCAGCACAGCAGTTTCTTACGGTACAATCACTTGTTTATGAAGTTTCCTAGTTCCACCGTCTTTCATATAAAAGACAGGATGTGGAAGTCAAAGCCAGAGAAGACAGGCCAGCAGAAAAGAAATGAAAAATATACTTTGGCTACGAAAAACTTTGAACTTTATACACCAAAACATTTCGACCTCTTACTTTTATCGTTGCGAAAATCTTGGCCCAAAATAATCACAATAACCTACAACTTTTCTATGATGCATTCCAAGTACTAGCCATTCTTCTCTTTTATGTAGAGCCATATTGCTTGACATTAATTCAGAGAGATCCTTGCCTGAAGCATAAGCCAAGAGCCAACAACATTGGAAAAAACCGACACTTTCCAAGGTACCTTGGCAAAAAATTGATGAATTTTCCAATTTTCAGTTAAAAAAGCTGTCTAAACTTGATTTCTCGAACCACTCCTTCAGGTTGATGTCGTCGACCAGCATCAAATTCAAACCATGCATTTCCAGCAGGGTATCACATTCAGCGGCCACCCCAATATACTTATACCGAAGGTAGATGTAAGAAGTAATTGTTTGTAAATGAACATACTGGGGGTGTCGCCAAGAAGAGCAACGAATGGTTGCCACAGGCCACGTGAATTTTCAGCTCTAGTTTGAATTGCTCGTAGCTTTGAGGCTGCAACCATCTTCATAGCCTTGGTGATCTTCTGAATATTCTTCACACTCTTCATCCTGTTCCTTACTGCATAGAGTAAAAAACAAAGGATCAGGTATTTCAACATATAGAACTGATCGATTTTCAGCTCAGTGAAATGAGACCCTAACAAGAAAGCATCAAAAGATGAATTCATGAGATGTCAAGAGAAGATGACTCTTACCCACTTGAGTCGAAATAGAACGAGCCCCAAAAGGAACCTCTTCCCTGCCAACCCAATACAGTTCAATAAGCTTTGCAACTCAAGAAAAGCTCTATCTAATTATTGGCCACATAAAAACCGCAATCAAGAGAGAGATCATTTAACAGTCTTTCCTTTGCAAAGACAGATGTAGGAAGAACCAATGTAGTTCCAGTTCAGGTATGCCTCAATAAGAAAAACTAGTCCTTTGGATTATGATACGTAATTTTGCCTATATCTCAGACACTATTTAACATAAGTAGGATAATGCAGTGTGATTGAAGGCAGTTTCTTAGCATGGTCATCTGCTAATACTAAACAAATTTAATAAAATGTCTAGTGAGCAGTGTGGGAGCATCAATCAGTAAACTTGTTGAGCAGAATGAAGATAGTGATGATGTAACTGCGCAGACAAATGTTCTGAGGGAAAAGAGCAGAAAAAACAAATGAGAAAACAAACTTTCACTGGACTGCACAGTTTACACTCAGTGTCCGTAATAGGGTCATACTCCAACTGTTGATCTAAAATTTGCTTGCTTGGTTGCAACATTCTTCAGACAACGAACTACATTTGCACAATATTTCTCGAAATGGTTTACGCTTGGCATCATATAATAATTGAGAAGAAACTCTGGGTAACGACAACAAATTCGACCATTTCATATTTAATCAGGAAGAAACAGACAGCGTTCCACAAGCCAAAAATGAAAACAAAATTCCACAATCTTTCGGCACATAAAGTCTACACCATATCTGGCAAAGCAACTCACTAATAAGGACCAGAAGAGGAACACTCGAAGCTAGTAGTATCATGAATCAAGGCTTAAAGCGATCAAGACCTCGAGACAAGAACCATTTCTCACGCCGGTCTGGTCCTGCATAAAGCGATCAAGACCTCGAGACAAAAACCATTTCTCCCGCCGGTCGCCAATTGAGGAATCCCGCGGCTACCCTACTCTACCCTACCTCATCGCAACGCAAAATCAAATCGCTTCGAGCACACAAGCGCTGGCCGAACCGGATAGAAATACACAGCGCGAAATACCAAAACAGTTCGTGAATGCGGGTATTAGAGATGGAGGAGGAAGCGCTTTACTCGGGCAACAGGGAGGGCCGGGTGGCGGCGATCGGGCGGGGAGAGAGAAGAGGGGCGAATCGCCTCCCTTCGCGTCGGAGAGCAGCCATCGCCATTGTCGATCTTCGATTTGGGGCGCGCGCGGAGATTCGAAAACCCTAGAAAGCTTGTTCTGCTGCGGATAGATCCGAGTGGAGCTGAAGTTTTGCTCCTCGTTCGTTGCTTCGTCTGTAGAGGGAGCTTCGCTTGTGACAGACTGGGCTGGGTCTTTGTCGCGAGTCGAGCGCTGCTCGGCTGAGTTGAGTAGGAAACGCGACGCCGTTTCATCTCCATGCACGCGGGCCCTAAAAAAGTGGGAGGGCAAAATTGAAGTATTAAATTTTAATTGGTGATAATCTTCGGTGCAAAATAGAATTAAGAAGTTGTTCGATAACTCAATTTAAAAAAATTATCCAAAAAGTACTAAACATATTACACTTTGGCTAATTCGGTTGTGAACCTCTTAAGTTTGCTAATTTAATCTTAAATCTTTTAACACATTGCCAATTAAGTCCATCTGAACAATTTTAATCTCAAATTATTGACTTGGATATCAGCGCTAACATAGATTATACTTAAATTTTTTTATCTTTTTATTTTTTATTCTTTTTATTTTTCTTTATTTCTTTCCCTTTATTTCTTTTTATTAAGTCCGCTGAGGGTTGCCAATAGACCCCCGCGGACTATAGGAAAGGGCCATGATACTTGCCTGCGGCCGGCTAGGCCACTTAGGAAGAAAAGAAGAAGAAGAAAATAACTCAATTTTTTTTTCAAACATTTTATAAGAATTGTCCATTTCAGCATCGTCCATGCTGCATAGGACCTTCGACATTTACGCCATCGTTATTTAGTTAAAACTAGTCAGATGGATTCAATTGGCAAAGTGTGAAAATATTTATGACTCAATTAATAAAAGTAAAAGGTTTATGACTGAATTAGCCAAAGCTCAATAAATTTGAAATTTTTTTTGGACAATTGTCCCAACTCAATTGAGTGTCGAGAAATTTAGTCTGAATAAGATTAAGCTTATTTAATAACCTTAAATCGAATCGACCTAAATTATTCTTAACTTGGTAAGTACACGAGGAGGAGTTACTTAATTTGTTTGATATAAAAATAATTTATGTAATTAGAGTCTTGCTAAATATATTGGCAAATCCTACAGATAACAGTCTTTTTCTACGTTTTGTAAGAGATTAATAATAATCAGTTATCAAACCATATTATCATTTGATGACTTTATATTCTATTTTCAACACTTAAGATTATGAGCAATTAAAATTAAATACTTCCAATCTGTTAGCACTTAATTTTCTATTTTTCCAAGCATAGTGAAATAACCCCTCTCTTTACCAAATTAAGTGGATATTTGGTTTAAATTATTAATTTAGGTCAATTCTTCTTAAAATAATCAAATAAGTTCAATCTCATTAAGTGCTGAATTTTAGTTTTGAGCACTCAATTGGGTTATCAAGATTCAAAAAGGCCTAAGTCATTTTAGATTGGTTTATGATTTTCACTATAAATAGCCAAATTTACTCGAATCGAGTCAATTCATAATTTGATCCTTGATTTTTCCCCCTCAAAAAATAGTTGTACTTTAAGGGCTCATTTATTTGCGGAAAACTTATTATGGACATGTCATTTTGTTTTATTTTATGGGGTTTGGATCGCTATCAAAAAATTTACAGTCGAATTTTTGTTCTCCTTTACTCATCGACATACCTCTAATTCAATCTAATTAGAATGGAGCCAAAGCGGCATGCTCTTTGCCGTCTTCAAATTCGTAAAGAGGCCTTCGCCAATTGCCATGCAATCGCCTAAATTGATTGATTTAGAGTTTACCAAAAACAAGGAAGTGAAAAAATGTTATTCGAATTTTCATGACAACTGACAATTAAAATGAAAAGTGTCGCGCATACTGTAAACGACAAAGATAGTACTTTTGCATTGATTTCTTAACTAGCCGAGACACTTTAATTTGGCTCGATTAATTACGTTTATATTCTATTTCATTATCCAAATTCGAATCATGTCTTATGTGATTCATTAATGAGGTAATTGGTAATTCCGGAGTCTGTCTGCTTAAGCCATACTTCCTTATTCGAGACTATTTCAATTTTTAAAAAAAATTGCATAAATTTGTTTACATAGGATCGAAGATGCGGATTGACTGCTAGTATTTCATCGAGTGCGATCATACCGACACTAATGCATAAAATTAGCAGATCTCATTGGGCTTTGCAATGGGCTTTGGAGAGGTGGCTTTGAGGAATGGTTTCCGGCCCAGCCTACATTAGCTGTCGTCTTCGATCCAAAGACGCAAAAACGGCGGTGCCCTCCCTGCGTTTCCCATCCCGGACTGCAACGACCTGTCGTTTTCGCTGAAACTGGGAAACGGCCTCGGCTCACACCCGCAGGGCCGCAGCGTTGATGCCTAAACCCCCCGAAATGGGGAGTTGGCGGAAAAAAGAAGAAGCTTAAACCCACAAGAACCCTAAAGTCGCAGGCTGCTCCCGCGACTTCAATGGCGGATCGTACCTCAAGTCCGGACGGGAAGCAACATGCAGCTTCGCGCTCGGCCCCTGCTAATCACCACCAGTTCTTCGGTGAGCCATTTTCGATCGTCAACTCCCTGCATGCTTTTGCTTTCTGGAAACACGAAATCATTACTACAAGATGTTTCGCACCTCGTAGTTTGGTCTAGATGAACTGAGGCTTCGATTTCGTCACATCGTGCTCTGCTGGGAAGGTGCTTCCGGTCGTGAAATTCTCGCGGCAGCTTGCGAGTTGAATGGGAATGTTCTGTTTGGAGTCGTTGATCAGCACAAACTGAGCTGAAATTATTTACTTTTACTTTTCCTCCCAAAAAACGAGTAGAGTGAGCCGGGTTTAGGTTTGGTTACTTCGTGAAGTAGCATATGAGCCGGAAGGTTCTCTTCATGTTGATTTCCGACTCTGTCTTAATCGGATGTTGTCGTGACCAACTTCATCCACGTGGATTCTAGTTAATCTACTGTTGGAAGCATGAAAATTGATTATTTCAGAATAAAATTAATTCAGCAGGCCCCACATCTGGATAATTGATCATCGGTTTCCATGGTCTCTGTTGGAGATAAGTTATCGAGGTCTCTATTAGTTCTCTGCATGCTTCTTCCGTGAACTTATGAAGTGTCTGAAGGTTGATTTTCATTTTTGGGGCACAGTTTGGAGGGAGTTCTTGTGGGGTGCTGTTGCTGGAGCTTTTGGCGAAGGAATGATGCACCCAGTTGATACGGTCAAGACACGGATTCAAAGTCAGGCAATTCTCGGTGGGAGTCAGGTACAAGCACAAACTATTGTGTCGCGTTTGTAGCATGTATTACTTAATGCTGCAGCATTGCCTAAAATCAATGTAACATGGTTGAAAAAGAAGTGTCCCTGAGTTGTTATGGAGTGTCTCACTTGACTCTCCCTGCTTTGCTTGCGATCAATAATTTGTACTACATGGATGCATGTGGATGCAATTTTTATCAGAATCAAAAGAGTGTACTCCAGATGGTCCGTTCAGTGTGGTCTGCAGACGGATTCAGGGGTACAACTTTCTTGTCGTTTTTTTAGTACCTTTGATCATGTATACTTGATGCATTGCTCATGGAATGCTCTTTATATTCACTGTAGGGTTTTATAGAGGTATAGCGCCTGGAGTAACTGGATCTCTTGCCACTGGAGCAACGTATTTCGGTTTCATAGAATCCACCAAGAAGTGGATTGAAGTATCAAATCCTGATCTTGGGGGGCACTGGGCTCATTTTATTGCTGGAGCACTTGGTATACTATGCTGGACTCCTGTAAATTTTCTTTTTAACCAAGCAATGTGCATCTCTCATTTGATTTCTCCCATTTGGATGTAAATATCTTACATGTGTGATTAGCAATTTATGCAATCAATGCATGATGCATGTAAAATTAGGTGAAACCCCTCTATATTTCAATCGGTTTGATTAATGACCGTCATACCTCTGAGGGCTCAAAAATCCAATCAAACTCTGTGCATTTCAGGAGATACCCTGGGTTCTTTTGTATACGTTCCATGTGAAGTCATGAAGCAGCGTATGCAGGTCCAAGGCACCAAATCATCCTGGAGATCAGTGGTCCAGAAAGACATAGTTACCTTGAAATCTAATGCCCCTATGTATGGCTATTATAATGGAATGTTTCAGGCTGGCTCTTTAATATGGAAGGAGAAGGGATTAAGGGGACTTTACGCGGGGTAACTGTTACAGTCAAACTTCTTAGGTTCTTATAGATGGTATATGTTTATTAGATTTCGTTTGTATAAACAATCAACATTACTCATGCAATGCACACTGCATGTGTGGACAATTAAAGGAGAGAGGGAGAGGGAGGGTCTCACCCCCTTTTCTTTTGGTAAAAACATTCAATGCTGATAATCCTTTATAAATGAAATGTTCACAAGTATTAGGTATGTTTGTGTACTTGTTTCTAGCCATTGCAATACCGAGAATCACCGCCTTTTCTATACTTTTGCAGATACTGGTCCACACTTGCTAGGGATGTTCCATTTGCCGGTCTTATGGTAAGTTAATAAAATAAATGGATTCTCTTTTCAATTGCCCAATCCACTTTTATCTGTGCTATCTTCCCTTCATATTTGCTTTCGTGCTTCCTCTACTACACTTGAAGATAATTGAGCACACTGATTTTTTTTTTTTGGTGTGTCATCCAGTTACTAGTTTACATTTTTGCAGGTCATGTTTTATGAGGCACTTAAAGACATGATGGAGTACAGCAAGCAAATGTGGGTATCAGAATCAAATTTCCATCTTAACAGTTCGGTGGAAGGACTTATGTTAGGTGGATTAGCTGGTGGTATGTCCACGCTCATGCATTGTAGGGTTTTATTATTGTTCCTGGAGTCTTTGTGCACCATAAGATCAATCTAAGCCTCTTTAATGCATTCAGGTTTTAGTGCTTATCTTACTACTCCTTTGGATGTCATCAAGACAAGGTTGCAAGTGCAAGGATCAGCGACTAGGTAACCTGTTGCTACTATGTCTAGAGATGCATAGCTTTTGTATTGATGCAAAGACGATATTGTAGATGTTCCATCACTCTCGCAAAGCTTTCAAGACTCTGCCTCTGCCTCGTCCTGTCTGTTCTGCCTCTCTTAAACACTGGCTGGCACTATTATCGGGGCTTCTGAATTAATTTGCTTGAGTGCACAGATCATCCGTTCTACAAGTCTTCTGATCTGTGACACATAGGTAGTTGTTTTAGATCTTTGGAGTTTTCATTATGTGACTTCTGTCAATCTCCATAGTCCAAAGTGTCTACTAGTTAATATTGTTCGGTGTTGATTGCCATCTGGTTATAACTTATAAGAGGGGTGGCAATTTCATGCAATGTGTGTTTTTTTTTGGTCGGGAATTTCATGCAATGTGTTAGGAAGTATGATATGAGGCATATTGCCAGAAAATCGAACTTGCAAATGTTTGGTCGGACGAAAAGGGTCCGTTGTGCAGTTAAGAGCTTCATCGTAGTCATCTTGTACGCTAGGTCATAAATTTGTTCCAGAGGGATAATTCATCCTCCATGGTTTTCCTTAAATCAAGTGAACTGAGAATCACGATGGAGAGAGTTCTGATGGCTTCTTGTCTCAGGTACAATGGCTGGTTCGATGCAATTCGTAGCATATGGCGGGTAGAGGGTGCAAAGGGAATGTTCCGAGGTAGCGTGCCAAGGATTACATGGTACATTCCAGCCTCTGCACTCACATTTATGGCTGTTGAATTTCTGAGAGACCATTTTAATGAAGAACTGAACAGCAATAACGCGCAAGAAGTTTCCGCGCTGTCGATAGACAAAACTGGGTCTTTGACAGAAGTGGCTTAGTGACCATGAATCGTCAATCTTCCATACCAATTATATGGAGAAGATGGGACATTGCATTTTACCATATTCTACCATTTTTTAAGATCTATGGAGTTGAACCTTATCGTGAGAGCTGGAAAAACTGTAAGGCCGACGCCCTCGTTCTCGGAATATCGAGTTTTTCGAATGTCGCGAGAGAATTTTTTTCGATTGAAGGGCTTGCCCAAGCCAAATACTCTCATAGGGTGTCGTGAAACCATTAGAATCTCTTTAGTGGAAGATTCATTTGTAAAAGTTTGTCCTCTGAAAGAAAATTATTCGAGGTTCGAAGTTTATTCTCCCAATCCCCTGGTTCCAATGTGGATGGCTTGCTTTGGACCGGAACTACTTTTAATTTTGGCGCGCCATCAAGGGCGAGAATACCGTTTGGATACAAGATGAAACACCCCTTTTAGGCAAGAACTCACTACATCTTGTGACAAACCTTAAAAGCTTCTCCTTTTACTTTTGGAAGAACAGCATTTTAGGAGAAATTTATGTGAATAAGAAAAGTAAATGACCTTTTCCTCCGCTGTGGAATTTAGTTCTTAAAATTATTATTAAACATTCAATCTAATCTTCAAATTTTCAATTTATTCAATCTAGTTTCTCATCTTTTCATATCAAAGTAATATTAGTTTTTCAGTATTATTCGCAAATTTTCATAATTGCATTGTTGCTGTATTTTAAATTATATCTTAATTTCAACCCATTCCCTAAATAAAAAAAATGCTACCTTTTAATTACATTTTTAGCTTTTTTGGTCGTATAAATAAGCGTTCTCGTAAGAAATTTTATGACGAATTTAATATAAATATAGATTTCTCATGTTTATGGTGATCAATCTTCTTTATAATCTTTTAGATAAGTAAAATTTTCAAGTTTTTATACTTCGCGTTTTCTTGAGTATATTTAGGGGGTGCATGAAAACCAATCAGAAACTGTTTCTGGTTGAGTTTTCTATTTCTGGAATAGATTTGGAACAGAAATTCGTTTGGTAACACAAATGCAAGATTTTCATTATCGAAAAATTTCTTTGTGTAAATGATAAGGAACAAGGTTTAGATTAAAATAAGTGGGAGTACATATAGGGAAATTAATATCGTTTTTCAGATATTGTTATGAAAATATTTAGGCACAAAATAACAAGAACATATCACTCTGAGACCTCTCTAATTGAGTTTCTACCTTAACATTGTACTGATCATTAGCTAAGAACTTACTTAAACGATACTCTTGTATTCATAAAGACTCCAAAGGTAAAAAGGTAATAAAAAGAAATTACAATTTTTATCGGCTTTGGAAGATGGTCGAAATTAAACTCGCACACTTGTGCTACATTTTCCCTAAATTGATTTTTGGGTCATAAAAAATTCTAAATCAGTACACATGCGCTACATTTATTCAAAACTAATTTTCATGTCACAAGAAATCTCAAACTAGTATAATTATGCAATATTTACCAGAAATCACTATACTCATGATAATTTGGGGTAAACAGAGCATGAGTGCACCGATATGAATTTTTTTTTACTTGATTCGAAAAGTTTTATGATTTAACTCAAAATATTAAATTTGAAAAAGTAGTCTAATCATGAAACTGGTGAATAGTACAAAGGACAAATTTGACTTTATGATGAGAAATTGAGTGATTAAAAATTGAACAAATTGAAATTGAAGAACCATATTGAACATATAGAATAACTCAAGGATCATATGGAAGAATTAAAAAAATTAAGGATGATATTGTAAATTGGCTCCAAATATAAGGGCTGTTAGTGTGAATTTCCTCCTGCAATTTGAAGCTGCAAAATTAGAAGTTCTTCCTCCCGTTGGGGCAATTCCCGTTGAATCCTCTACAGAGCTTGCTGAATCTGCATAAACCCTAGTCAAAGAAATCGACAAGATCATCGAGTGGATTTCTCCAGTACATCCGTTTTCTTCGTTGAAGTACTGTCCTCGGAGAATTTCTCTCTCGAATTCCTGACGAGCGAAGCCACCGGCGGCGTCGGCGTCGATGGCGTCGGACAAGCGGTGCCACTACGAGGTCCTCGGCCTATCGCGCGACTGCACTGCCGATGAAATCCGCGCAGCCTACAAGAAGCTCGCGCTCCAACGCCATCCGGACAAGCTCGTCCAGTCCGGCTTGTCCCAGGAGGAAGCCACCGCTCAGTTCCAAGAGCTAGCTCACGCCTACGAGGTTCTCTCCGATCCCAAGGAGCGCGCCTGGTACGATTCCCACCGCTCGCAAATCTTGTTCTCCGATCGCAGTACCTCGACGTCGAATTCGCCTGTCCCGAATCTGTTCTCATATTTCTCGAATACCGTGTTCTCTGGATATTCCGATTCGGGGAAGGGGTTTTATAAGGTGTATGCGGATGTGTTTGATAAGATTTACGCGAATGAAATCAGTTTCGCGAGGAAGATGGGGTTGGGGCTCGATTCGGTGAGGGAAGCCCCGCTTATGGGCAATCTGGAGAGTCCGTACACGCAGGTGACGGCGTTTTATAATTACTGGCTAGGTTTTTGCACGGTGATGGATTTCATGTGGGTGGACATGTATGATGCTGCGGCAGGCGTGAACAGGAAGTCGAGGAGAGTGATGGAGGAGGAGAACAAGAAGCTCAGGAAGAAGGCGAAGAGAGAATTTAATGAGACTGTGAGGGGGTTGGCGGAGTTTGTCAAGAAGAGGGATAAGAGAGTGGTTGATATGATGGTGAAGAGGAATATGGAGAATGAGAAGAAGAGGGAGGAGGAGAGGGAGAGGAAGAAGCGGTTGGAGAGGGAGAGGATGGAGAGGGCAAAGGCTTACGAGGAGCCAGAGTGGGCGAGGGTCAAGGAGGAAGCAGGTGAAGAAGGAGAGTCTTTAGGGGAAGAGGAAGATGGAGAGAGGAGTGGGGAGAAAGAGCTTTATTGCGTCGCCTGTGGGAAGAAGTTCAAGAGCGAGAAGCAGTGGGAGAATCACGAGAAGTCAAAAAAGCATAAGGAGAAGGTCGCCGCATTGAAGGAGTCATTTGTTGAGGAGGAGGATGATGATGATGATGAGGAGGAGGAGGAGAACGAGGGTGCTGAGGTGATAGGGGTTGAGGACGATGGGGTGATGGAGATAGGAGAGAGGATGAGGGATGATTTGGAAATTAAGGAGGAAGAGAAGGATCAGATTGAGGATGGGGGTGAGATGAGTGAGGAAGAGAGGTTCTTGGATGTTGATGAAACCAACAAGGAAGAAGGGACTAAGGAGATGGAAGGATCTTCTCACAATGATGGCAAAGATGACGAACTCGATGAAATGAGTCTTCTTGAGGCAATGTTGTCTGGGCGCAAGAATAGAAGGAAAATGGCTGCAATGCAGGAGGAGCTTAGAGCATCTTCCAAAGTCGATGCCCAAAATGGTGAAGAAGAATTCATGGAGTATGATAACAGGAAAAGCTCCAGAAGAAATCGTGGGGCTAGGAAAGAGAGGTTCAGAAAGAACGGAGAAGATGCGGATAATAATAGCAAAGCTAATGATCAGAGTGATAGAACAAATACTAATAGCAAAGCTAATGATCAGAGTGATGGAACGAACGGAGATGATGGTACAGTCGTGGATGGCTCGGCTTGGGAGTTTCCTCTGATAGATGAAAGCGAAGCTATGGGAGGCAATGGAGGGGCGAAAACTCAAACCCTAAACCAGTCTTCCAACAGAAAGAGGATGGGAAAGAAAGATCTGATCACCAAGTCAAGTAATGCACCTAAAGGGAGGAAAGCCAAGGTAAGTTCACTTGTTGTCATTTTTCTTGATACTCTTTCATTGAAGTTACGCGTCATTTCACAACAGCATATCTTTTCCCACCTCATGGCTTTTGAATGTTACGGTAATTCATTGCTGTCGAAGTTACTCACTTTTAAAAAGTCATGGGATTGACTTTTGCTCTTTCCTAGGTAGAGGAGTTCTGCAAATTTATCGGTCTAGAAACATGTGGTAATTTTGCGAGTAATAGACCAGAAAAAGAGGGCTTCTGGTGTACCAGTGCCTTTGCTCTCAGTCTTGGCTTTCCTTTCTCTATATCCTTGCATTACTCCAGGAGTAAGATGTCCATAATCTTGTTTTAGAGCTTGCTCGAATTTTCCCTAATGTTGGATGTACATGATGATGCAGGCATCAGCGAAAAATTCTGACAATTTTTGTGAGACCTGTGGGCAGGATTTTGAGTCCAGGTAAATAAACTTGTATGGTCATTTGATCAGCACAGTTCCTAGTCCTTGATATTCTTCCTTTCATTGATTTTTTCATCGTGTTACGATAACCAGGAACAAATTGCACAAACATTTGGGAGAGACGGGCCACGCTTCGCTGAAATCCCGAAGATGAAATACTCGATTCAATATTGCTTCATTGAACCATTCCCGAAGCTAGTGACGATGCCTTTACAGTCCTGCATTTGTACCCATTTTGTTGTTTCTTTACATAGGTTTAATTTAAGAGGGCAGAAAATGCTTGAGGAAGGCACAGGATCCTAATTTTTATGCTGATTTTAGGCTTAGACTTCACTTCATGTGCATGCGGGGATTGCTATTTGAAGTCCCCGTCCTAATTCATGAAATGCTCCGAAGGAGCAAAGCATTTACAATTTCATTTTGCTGGTGTGCGAAAACATTACGGTCAGTGACATAAGTCTCTGATTGTGACTTTGATGATACCATGATTCTTGCTCTGAGGTGAAATAAAAGCTGTACACATTGCGCATATGGTTGACACTGATCTAACTTTTGAGTTCTCATAAATGTAGTTTGCCGCTACGTTGCTGGGTTTTCACCACCTCCATGCGGTGGAGAACATTCAATCCCAGGCGGCCGATGCTAAGTGTCTTGACCGGAGGATTGACAAGGAAACTTCAGAACTATTTTTTTTGGTCTAAAGGAAACTTCGGAGTTACAGCCCGTCAACGATGTAGAATTGGTTTTGGGACAACTCCTTCTCATAACTTTCACTGCCGCACAATTTCTAAGCCTCCACTGAATGAGGCGGGGATCGTTATCTTTACAAATGGTATATTATAAGCGTAACAGCTGAGAGATGTTTGCTGAATTTCCACAGCCTATGAGAAGTCAGGAAGGTGTTGGATGCTGGTTTCCTCGTGTTCTTCGACCAAAGGCAACCTGGCTCCATATAATCAACTTGTGTTCTCCTGGTTCTTCAAACCATGAGCTATCTCCTGAGGTGGTTCGTTTAATTCAGTTAGCTCCGGTGGAGGCGCGCATGGCAACACTTCTGCTTCAGAAATCATTTCTGAAGCTGAAGTAGATTTTTCAACTTCTCAATCAGAAGCAAAAGTTGATTTTTCAACTTTTCCATTAGAAGTTGATTTCTACTTCTAAAATTTTCTACTTTTGAAACATTATTAACCTGCCGGCGACCGGCAGCGGCGACGTCCGGTGATCGGCGGCGGGAGGCCGGTGACCGGCGGCAGCGGGAGGCCGATGACCGGCGGCAGCGGGCCGCGGCGGTGGCGCCCGGCAACTGGCCGTGGCGGCTGCGGCGGCTGCGGCGGCGTCCGGCGATCGGCAGCGGCAACGATCGGCGGCGGTGGAGGTAGCAGCCAGCTGCCGGAGGCGGCGACGGCTGCGTCCGGCGACCAGCGGCAGCGGCAGCGGCGTTCGGCGACCTGTGGGGCGGCGTTCGGCGACCGGCGGCGACCGACGATCGTCGACGGCGGCGGCGACCGACGATCGTCGACGGCGGCGGCGACCGGCGATGGCCGGCGGCGGGTGGGCGTTGGGCGGCGAAAGATCGGTGTAGTTGAAAAAGTGATTTCTTTTTGAGAAGCTACAATTTTTAGCTTCTCAAAATTGGCCAAAAATCACTTCTGGAAGTAGAAATCACTTCTAGAATCACTTCTGGAAGTGATTCCTCAATATTTTTACCAAACGATTTTCAGATTCAGAAGCACTTCTGAAGTGTCTTTACCAAACGGATTTCAGTTTCAGAAGCACTTCAGAAGCAGAAATTCTACTTCTAAAGTGTTACCATGCGCGCCCTTAACTTCTGAACGGTGCGCGCCAACCAAGCGGCGACGCCTCTCTTCTCTCATCTTATGTGGTTCACAGTGCAATCTCAATCACGTAACATGAGTGTCTCTGCAACCTTTGATAAGATGGCCATTAGGATCGATTGGCTGTGGAGCCTCTTCAAACCATTCAATGCCGTGTAAGAGTCCGACGCCATGTCCCCATCCAACTTTGAATCTTGACGAATAGCCCGCAAGTTTGCAGCCGAACTACTCCACTTTAAGGCTACACAACACTTATCTCCCCGAAGAGGAATGCACCTGTTCCCCCAGCTCTGGCGGAACCCGTGTTTCCCCTGGAGATCGCGCTGCTCTAGTCAATGTTGAGATGACCAATATTTGAGTGGTCTGCAACAGAGAGGTGGATGGACATGGAGCTCCTCATGCAAACTTCTGACAATCAAGCATACTCTTGTCACTGCGGAGGATCCCCCAGAGGAAGTATTCGGTACGCAACCTGGTAATAACACTACAAAAGCAGAAAAACCTTAAGTCGCAGCGAAGAAAATTCAAAGCGCCACGGACTGTAAGCAACCGCGTTCAAGTCTATCAAGACAAAGGTTGATCCTCGACAAAGAATACGAGGGTGCCATAGTGCAAGGTTTGTGTGCAAGCAAGCATGCATATTACCAACTAGCTTAAAGAAGGGATCTCAAAATTTGCTGGCACGTTTATCTTTTATATGATCCTGTGGTGGCCATTTGGACAAGTCAAGAAGTTAATTGGTTGCAAGATGCTAAAATGAACTATGTAACCCGTTTGTTAGGCATTAACTTCAGCTCTCATCCATGAATGAACTCAACAATCAGGCAGCACTTCTCAGGATTCATGTCATTCACATGCTACAACATGCTCAAAGAATTAAGTCTTCAAGTACAGCCCAAAAACAATTCCTCAGAGCTTCACGAGTATTCATGCGACATGGTAAGCAGCGGGAGACTAGTTGCAGTAGACAATATATCTGTTAAGGCACAAAAAGCTTCCATGGCAAAAGGAGAATCAGAAAAGATCCCATGCCCAGTGCCCGCCATTTGGGTAGAACCAAAATTGGCTCTGCCTACCAGCCACCCCACATGAGAGACAGCAGAACTGGGTTCCTCAATCCGCCTGATCAAACCTGCCGAAGCTCGAAAATTTCTATTCTAAACTAGAGCTATTTTAATATTGTTCTTAAACTGGACGGACTATAGAGAAAGTGTTGCTCCAACTTACGCTTGATTAAAATGTTGGGCCTCACAACAAAGTTGAGCTGAGAGCTGGGCAGAACCTCGCCCTCCGTGAAGATATTTTCATCTTTAAAGCCTACCCAGGTCAGGCCTGAACTTAGTGAGCTCTACAAGCATGTTCTTTCATACAGCCCTCCAGCATAGCAGTGCAATGCAAGATTGCAGATGTAACAAGTCTCTCCAGGCAATACGTGATGTGGCAGCATGAAATTCCACCCAATAACAATTCAAATTTCAGCACACATTTCACATTCATGAATGTGATAATCATAGTTTTATGCAGGTAAAAAAAAAAGAAGAGGCAATAATCTTTCTGATGCAGAAGCAAAAGGGAAAACAGAACAAGATGACAGAAGTGTACAATAACGGAATAACTGCTCTGTCTATTCACATGCATCCACTGTGTTCATTACACTGCAAATTCTTTTTGTCTGTGAAGACTCTCCTCCAAATTTCCAATTACCCTGGACCCTAGAATTAGAACGTCTCTTTTTTCTGTTGTCTCCCTTTTCCTTTTCTATTAGATTCCTTCTCTGACCCAATTTACAACTAACCAAAACTACAGTTCCCCCAACTTAGTCACTGACAAGTGAACATGGCAATTAGACTACACTCCCGCTTTCTGGTTTCTTGGCACTCTTGAATCTCTTACCCATGTTTTCATGCAAGATGGTGATCTGATCACATTAGCTGATAACATGACAACCTCAACAATCCTTTCATCAGCGTTGCAGGTGATTAAAAATATAGAACCTATCGTAATAAACATAAGTATATTAAAGAGCCACGGAGAAAGGAAAAAATGAAAAGTACGCAGAAATACGGCTGAAACTTTCAATAAGATTTGAAGGGTCAATGACAGTGACATCACACGTGACTAAAACAGTATGCACAGTTAGCCCGGTACAGCAAAACCTATCCACAAACTAATCACTGCAAGTCATGAGAAGCATCTAAACAATGAGTTGAATTCTGAGTTTAATTATTGAAACCTTTTTTGTCATCTTCCAGGAACTCCAGAGAATTACCACTAATCTATTGGCTATATGGGTGAAGAAATTGGCAGTCCCATGAACAGAGACTAATTGATTACTCTCAGCTACTTGTCTTTAGTATCATCGCAGGTATAATGTCTTCAGTTTCCATTTGAAGTGTCAATTCTTCAAGAACACCATAAACATTTTCCATGCCCAACTGCAAGGCCCTCCCGGACAAAAACATATAGAACTTATTACTCAACTCAATCCAACTCTGGCCTGGGACTTTCTTCAAACCCTTCTCCTTGGCAGAAATCCGCAGTCTTGCAGAATCATCCCACTGGCCATTTGCAGCATAAATGTTGGAGAGAATCATATAGCTTCCTGTAGTTCCCAAATTGTGACTGAAAACGTGTGAGGCTGTTGCCTCCGCAAAATCTGTGTCTGTATACATCCTACAAGCATTAAGAAGAGCTCCCCAAACACAAGCATTAGGCATCAATGGCATGGCTTTTACTATCCCTGTAGCTTCCTGCAAGGAACCCGATCGGCTCAACAGATCAACTAGACATGCATAGTGTTCCATCTGTGGCTCAATTCCAAACTCTTTAGTCATTCGATCAAAAAGTTTACGACCCTCAACAACAAGCCCTGCATGACTACAAGCAGAAAGAACAGCAACAAAAGTGACCTTATCTGGCTCCATTCCAGCTTCAACCATGCCATCAAAATATCTCAATGCATCTTTTCCTAAACCGTGCATTCCACACCCTGCAATCATCGAGTTCCAAGAGATTAAGTCCTTCACTGCAAGTTTCCTGAACACCAGGCTCCCCTCATTGAGGCATCCACATCTCATGTACATTGTGATCAAGCTGTTCGCCACCAAGAGGTTATGATTCATGAAAGCCCGAACCACATGACCGTGGACTTCCCGACCCAGGTTGAGGGCCGACAACTCTGCACAAACTGATAAGACACTAGAGACTGTTATGGCATTTCCTGCGATTTTGGCAAGCTGCATTTGTCTATAGAGTTCCAAAGAGTCTCTCCCTCTCCTTGCAGAGGCATATGCATCAATGATGGCGCTCCAAGTTATTACGTTGGGCCTTGCCAATGAATAACCATCGGATTTCTTGAGCCGGGAGAATATTTCAAAAGCCTCGTCACATAATCCAGACTCCGCATACGATGTAATAAGAGCATTCCAACTGACTATGTTCTTGGATTCCATTTCAAAGAACAATTGACTAGCATCTTTTAATTGTCTTTGCTTCCCGTATGCACGTACTAATGAATTATTCACGATCAAATAAGCTTCAAAACCAACTTTTATAACAAGTCCGTGAATTGCTTTAATCACGTGCAGTGCTACCATGTCAGAACAAACAGATAAAATGACAGCTAGTACTTCAGCACTGGGACCAATTCCTCTCATTCTCATCGAACCAAATAACTCCACAGTTTCAACATGGCGGCCGCTTCTGGCATGACTCGACAATAACGATGTCCATGTAACCACATTTGGATCCACCCCTTCAGAGTCCATGCGCCGAAACATCTCAAGAGCCCCATCACAGTCGAATTTCAATGCAAAGCCTGAGATCATCGTGTTCCATGAAATACAGCTCCTAGCACCCATTCTATCAAACAGCTGAAGCGCGATGCCCATTTGCCCATGCTTTGCGTACATACCCATCAATCCGTTCACCACGTGCAAATTATTATGCAAGCCCATTTGCAAAGCGTGACAATGAACATTCCTGCACCAGATTGAGCTACCCATTTCGGCACAACCTCTCGTCACCAAAGGGAAAGTGAACCCATCACCCAAAACTCCGAGTTTTCTCATCTCAACATATAGCTCCAAAGCTTCTTCATGACACCCATTAGAGGTATAAGCTCTCAAGATCGAGTTCCACAAAAGCAAATTAGACTTACACTCTACGGGCGCTTTATCAAACACTTTGCGGGCATCATCAAGAAGCCCGAACCGGGCGTAGGTCGACACCAGCCGAGCCGCCAAGAACGCGGAATCAGCAGCGCCAGCAACGATGATGCCTGCGTGGACGCGTCCTGGATGTTCAGCCGAGTAGCATTGTTGAAGGAGATGATCGAAGAAATCGAGGAGGTCATTATGGTTGGAGGAGGATGAATGCGAGCAGGGTTGAGTTCGTTCGGGAGAGAGAGAAGAGAAAAGGCGGCGACTGGTGAGCGTGAGACGAGCTCTGGAGAAGAGTTTCAAGCGGGGAGAGGAAAGCATGAAGCACGATAACGGTGCTTGCTTCGTGTACGAACCTAATACAATCGACTCAACCCATTGAACACAACACAAAAAGTCGCGATTGCCCAAGTCAACGTTTGCATTTTGCTTTCGTCTTCATATATCACTTCGAATTGATTTTGGACAACCAAAATTCATGAACGATGTAGATTTGTTTTTGGACAACAAAATTCGTGAGACGAGCTCTGGAGAGAGTTTCAAGCGGGGAGAGGAAAGCATGAAGCACGACAATGGTGCTTGCTTCATGTACGAACCTAATCCAATCGACTCAACCCATTGAACACAACACAAAAAGCCGCGATTGCCCAAGTCAACATTTGCATTTTGCTTTCGTCTTCATATATCACTTCGAATTGATTTTGAACAACCAAAATTCATGAACGATGTAGATTTGTTTTTGGACAACAAAATTCGTGAGACGAGCTCTGGAGAGAGTTTCAAGCGGGGAGAGGAAAGCATGAAGCACGACAATGGTGCTTGCTTCATGTACGAACCTAATCCAATCGACTCAACCCATTGAACACAACACAAAAAGCCGCGATTGCCCAAGTCAACATTTGCATTTTGCTTTCGTCTTCATATATCACTTCGAATTGATTTTGAACAACCAAAATTCATGAACGATGTAGATTTGTTTTTGGACAACAAAATTCGTGAGACGAGCTCTGGAGAAGAGTTTCAAGCGGGGAGAGGAAAGCATGAAGCACGATAATGGTGCTTGCTTCATGTACGAACCTAATCCAATCGACTCAACCCATTGAACACAACACAAAAAGCCGCGATTGCCTAAGTCAACATTTGCATTTTGCTTTCGTCTTCATATATCACTTCGAATTGATTTTGGACAACCAAAATTCATGGATGATGTAGATTTGTTTTTGGACAACAAAATTCGTGAGACGAGCTCTGGAGAAGAGTTTCAAGCGGGGAGAGGAAAGCATGAAGCACGATAATGGTGCTTGCTTCATGTACGAACCTAATCCAATCGACTCAACCCATTGAACACAACACAAAAAGCCGCGATTGCCCAAGTCAACATTTGCATTTTGCTTTCGTCTTCATATATCACTTCGAATTGATTTTGGACAACCAAAATTCATGAACGATGTAGATTTGTTTTTGGACAACAAAATTCGTGAGACGAGCTCTGGAGAAGAGTTTCAAGCGGGCAGAGGAAAGCATGAAGCATGATAATGGTGCTTGCTTCATGTACGAACCTAATCCAATCGACTCAACCCATTGAACACAACACAAAAAGCCGCGATTGCCCAAGTCAACATTTGCATTTTGCTTTCGTCTTCATATATCACTTCGAATTGATTTTGGACAACCAAAATTCATGAACAATGTAGATTTGTTTTTGGACAACAAAATTCGTGAGACGAGCTCTGGAGAAGAGTTTCAAGCGGGGAGAGGAAAGCATGAAGCACGATAATGGTGCTTGCTTCATGTACGAACCTAATCCAATCGACTCAACCCATTGAACACAACACAAAAAGCCGCGATTGCCCAAGTCAACATTTGCATTTTGCTTTCGTCTTCATATATCACTTCGAATTGATTTTGGACAACCAAAATTCATGAACGATGTAGATTTGTTTTTGGACAACAAAATTCGTTACTGTCACTCCTAAGCCTCCTCGGAATGAGATGATGATCAGTATATCTACAACTGAAATCAGCTATGCAATACCTAGGGCTATACAAAAAAGCTGAGAGAGTGTTTGGTAATTTCCTAAGCCTAGAGAAGGAAGGGAGGTGTTTGTTAATAGCTTCCGTGTGTGCTCTTCAGCCGAAGCAACCCAGGGCCGAACAGTCAACTTGGAGGGGAGATCCCGTTGTCCTGGTTCTTCAAAATATGAGCTAATTCCTGTGGTGGGTCGTCTAATACAGTTAGAACTTCTTCTGAACGGTGGTCCGCCAACCAAGCGGCGGCGGCGTTCTTTTCTCGGCTTATGTGATCCAAGGTGCAATCCCAATCGCGTGACATGAGGTCTCTGCAACCTTGGATAAGATCAATGTTAGGATCGCTTGCCCGCGGAGCCGTCTTCAAGCACGTCAATGCCTTGGAAGAGTCCGACACCACCAGAACCTGCCTGTAGCCTCTGTCCCAAACTAACTTCAAACCTTGAAAGAGAGCCCACAGGTCCGCTGCTAAACTACTCCACTTGCCCAGCTCAAGGCTATAACCCAAAACCCAAGTCCCAGATGAGGTATGCACTGTTCCACCAGCTCCAGCAGCGTTTCCCCTAGAGATTCCACTGGTGTTCAGCTTGACCCTATCCCCAAACGAACAGCCTAGTTCCGGCGGACTGACCTTTATATCGGGTTTCTCTATCTTAGGCGGTAGTTTCAGACTACTTTCGACGACGTCATGCTCATCTAATGTGATCTCTCGGACTTCAACTTTCACTTGCTGATTTGATTGTTTTGGGGCTTCCACTCCACTGGAATAACCAACCCGTTCAGAACAGGTATCTTCCCTTTTGAAGTTAAATGCGGGGCAGCATGCAGTTTCAACAAGCGGTGAACGGGTATAATTAGCTACCACAGGAGCCACGACCACATCTTGGGCATCTTCCTACCAGAAGAGTATCCCATGTAGTTAAGCATTATGATTCCAAGAGCAATAACTAAATGAAGTTTGTTTCAGCAAAGTACTTTCACCTGAAAGCTCTCCGTAAAGTCTGTCCCAGGCAAAGCAATCTCATCTACGGTTCCTTCCTCACGGCTTGTACTGCTCCCCTTGGAAGAATTCCTCGAGAGGTCATCAATTCCAGAGATACCGTCAATTGCGCTGCTCTTGTCACTATTGGGATGACCATTATTTGAGTGGTCCGCAACAGGAAGAGGTGGATGGACATCGAACTCCTCAAGCGAACTTTCACAATCAAGAGTACTCTTAGCACTGCGGAAGATTCCCCACAGGAAGTATTCACTTTGCAACTCCACAATAAACACTACAAAAAGCAGACAACATGAAGTCGCATCAGAGAAAATTCGAAGCATCACATACTGTGAGCGACCGCATTGAAGTCTATCAAAACAAAGGACAATCTTTGACAAAGAACACGAGGTTGCCGCTACATAGGGTCTGTAGCAACCATGCATGTGGCGGAATACCTAACTAGCTTCAAATAGGATCTCAAGATCTGCAAGCACGTTTTATCATTTTATTCATCAGTGGCCATTTGGTCATCAGGAAGTTGTGTAATTGCTATATCCTAAAACGAATGACATAACTCATCGATTAGACAGAACTTCAGTGATCATCCATGATGGAACTTGTAGATCAGGCAGACTCCTTGAAATTGATGTCAACCACGTACCACAATAGCATCGTGAATGGCTACAGGAGAATGGAAGAGCTCTACCACATACTATATCAACAGCACCATTCATTCTAACAAATTATTCCCTATGTTTAAGACACGTGCATCTAGCCGTGTTGCAGGAGCAGACATGTAAGAGTTTTTGTTTCTTTCTATGGACCGCGTGGGGAAAAGGGAAAACCACACTAGGTGAAACATGCACAATAAAATCACAGGGAAGAGCCGCCAAAACCAGCAGTTAACCTAAACTAGAGTAGCTTCACTGATCTCAGAGCCTTGTAAAGATTATTGAGGTATAGTACCGGTCGGTTGCATGTACATTCTAATAGAAAGGCATACATCCTCTGAACTCCAACTTCACACTAATCTAGTTGGAAGTCTCAGGAACTAAAGCACGTGTTTCCATTTCCATCAATGTCAAGCATTGATATTCCATAGCTACAGCTTCATACGAAAGGTTTGTCTAAAATTATTCATTCTCAAGTATGCCAAAGTAAAAACTCTTCTTGCATTACTGTCAACAGTAGAGCACCCAAAAAGAATGCCCAAGAAGAAAAAATAAAGGAAAATCCCAATTAAAATACCATGCAGCATATTCGCAGAAGGATTTAAAATGAAGGAAAGGAAACCAAAACTCACAACGTGAATCCACGAGTAATTCTTTTGATGTAAATAGCAGCAACTCAACACCATCGACAAGGCCTCTCATTGCATACTCCTGGCTAACCATTAGTTGAACAAGGGCAGAATAGTTTGCAATGTACCTACAAGTTATGATAAATATTTACGGCATGAGCTGCCGATCAAGTCCACCCAAAAAAATACCAAGCACTAATTCATTAAGTGTTTTTTCCAATAAACAAAGTGGTTGAACTAACCTATCAGCAGTATCAGCAGGATAAAAGTACAATCCAATGTCGTCGATATGAGGACCTTCACTTTGAAATATGTTTGTCAAAATAGGGGACAGAGAGATCGGCTCCATATGAATCTCGTTAGGCATATTCTGTGAAAGCTCATATGCTTTCCTATTAACACAGCATGGAGGATGCACACGGAACAAATAGCTGCCATCATTGGGAATAGCATCACCAGGAAATTTCAACCTTCCACTGGAGGAGAACAGAGAACGCCTAAGTTAAATTACATGAGATAATTTAAACTTTAAAATGCTCAATGTGTTCACCTAATTGAATGCATAATCCAAGAAAAAAATTCACTTGCTCATCAAGGATCCAAGACTATATATTCACTGGCAACACTCGCCCAAGAAATTCTCTATTTATCCACTGGATGATCTTTTGCTAAGCGTAAATAATAAGTTTCAAGCACAGCCCAATATAAATCCTCAGCCCTATATGAGTATTCATGTGACTTCATAAGCAGAGGAGAATAGTAACAGTAGATAACATATCTGCAAGGCACAGAAAGTTTCCACGGCAAAAGGCGAACCAGAAAAGCTATGACGTGCAGAAAACAGGTGCAAACTGAGTTTGCCCTGTTGGTGAGGGACTATCAGCATCACCTGCTTGGAGGCCCCCAAGTTGCTTGTCATATTGGTGAAAGAGTGCAAGAGGTAGAAATCCTGCTTTGTTATTCAAAGATAACAGCAAAAAAATTGTTGACACTTACAGATTGAGTGATCCAACCAACCATTCCATAAACTTCAGCTATTGTTTCATATCCACTTGAGTTTGGACGTTTTTCTCACACTGCTTTCTACTCGAAAATATGTGGATGATCCTTATCAACCATATAAACCCTCTCTTCAAAAGCACGACTCTTGGGTATCACCTTATTTATGCCTAATTGTCCAACTTGAGGTTGTAACAAATCTCATAAATGTGCATTCCTCCATACAACATTGAAAGTCCCAGGATCAAATTCATCAATAACAGATCCTCCAAATTGTTATGTATCAAACATAAATGGAATTTAAACAAATCAAGTAAAATTGATTGCTCACCTCCATGTTGCAGATAGAGAAGGAAGATAAGGAAGGCATACTTCGAGTTTAGGTAGAATATAGTGCAAGAATCTAGTCTCCTCAAAAGAATAACCAGATTCTGCGACAGCATCATTGTCCCCTCCTACACAGCATGAATCAGAAGTTGGTATAATGGTCTCCACAATGATCTAATGCAAGGACCTGGAGAGAATAATTATTTCCACATAACACACTACTAGGCATTGCCTGGTCAAAATAGCAAGATTACAAAAATTAGAAAAGCGTTTGCATGATCAATGCAAACACCAACTGGACATCTACTAGAGAGAACAAAAATCCTCCAAAAGTTCAAACAGAAAACCAATGGCTGGGTGGATGGTAACAAGTTATCACACATGAGATAAATCGAAGACACATCAATCGCTGGTCACGTCCAGAGAAAAAAAATCATCACATTAAAAATGGAGAAAAAAAAGAGAATTCCTGTCTTAAGGTTGAAAAGCTAATCTAAGACATAAACTCGATCAAGTAAATGAAATATGAAAAGCAAAACAAGTCATCCATTTACTTCATATAGAAAAGTGCTTGTCAAATCAATTTTCCAGTATCGTTGAAGATCAAATTTATGCTTTCAATCTACCATAGATGTCATAGCCTTAACCATAAAACTAACAAGTGAAAAGAATAAAGGACAAGAAATATCAGCGACTCTCAAATTTTTACCATAAAAATGCATGAGACAAATAAACTCGACTGTCCACCTAAAAAATTCCTACCATTACCATCTAGGTTATGACAACCGCGATATCTCAATAAAGCATATCCTTAAAGTTTTTCGTCCTTGTTATATCATAAAATCCAGTTGAGAAACCACAAGAATTTCTAAACTAGACATAGTTACTTCTGAAAAAAAGAAAGGAGATAAGGCAACAGATTATAAAAGTTGATGATAAGAAACATTTAGTATTATTGTTGAAAAAATGGACTCGAGAAGTATTGAGATCTTATCTGGCAAGGTAAATAAATATCCTAAGCATACACCTTGAAATCATGCTACATCTTTTAAATGATCCAAAAAATCCTATACATCCAAGTCACCAAGAAAGCAACTTTCATTTAAGAGTATGTTTTAGATTTACTTTAACTTTGTCAAAAATTCATCAGGAAATGACCCCATTCCTTCGCTCTCATCCATCAACTCTCTCCAATATGATGTGGCAACCTCACTAAAAGTAAATTAAAGATGTCATTTTCCAACTTAACTTAGAGAATCCGAATCGATAGTAATAAACTAGCAGCATTTACAGAGTCCATGAGGAGAAATTAGAGGATGTGTCATCTTCCCTAAAGTTTTCACATAGAAGTATCCTTCCAAGCCATTGAGGATACAACCACGATAAAGCAGATAAGTCCCTTTCTGTCACAAAATCCCACATCTTCATTGATAGTTAAGAGAAAAGGCAGACAAGGTGGCTTCAAATTGAACAAGGACACATCACTGTTGCTTCCTTGCCTGATTCATCAATGGGCTGAGAACATCTAGATGGCGAAATGGGCGACACAAACTTCATAGATTCTTCCTTTGCCCGAAGGGATGCATCCTTCTCATATAAGAGTCCATCAATAACCATTGACTGCTCCTCACCGACATGCTTTTCTGGCTGCTTAACAAGATCCTTCTTTCCTGAAATAGAGTTCATCCCATCTATCAAGTGCAAAAGCAGTTTTTCAGAAAAGAGATGAGGCTGCCAAAGAAGTATCTGAACTCAACAGCAACAAAGGAAGATGTTGATTCAGCCAGTTTTATCGTCATGAATTATGGAACTTGGCATTTACGATTTGTTTAATACTATCGAAAACCAGACGTGTCCAATATCTGCTCGAGTGACTTGATGCTATGCATGTAAAACCATACAATATGCAAGACGACTAACACCAACTGGATATCGATAAATCGTATGATGGCAACATTACCTATGAATGGAAATGTTAAGTTGCCATATATAACCTGTACCTTCTCTAATAACTCAAGCTTTTAAGAAAAAGGTTGCGCATTCGACTTTGTATCAATCTGTTGAAGTCTTGAGAACAATAATATAAAATTGCTGTCATGTAAGTCACAGATGCACTTACAAAAATATTACAGATTGCAATTACTTATTCGGTGAAAGCCAAGCAATACTTAAGATGCCTCACTCTCCTTTCAGACTGC
Organism: Rhodomyrtus psidioides; assembly: GCA_021437785.1. NCBI lineage: Eukaryota > Viridiplantae > Streptophyta > Magnoliopsida > Myrtales > Myrtaceae > Rhodomyrtus > Rhodomyrtus psidioides. Next base: position 6,645,898 of record JAILYB010000020.1, on the reverse strand, counting down.
TCCATAAGCACATAAGCCAAAGATATCATTTCTTCAAACTGGGAATATTCTAACCACCACTGAATTTGATGAACGAGTTACCATATATTATTGGCTAGCAATTTGAAAATAAGGCCATCACCTTTCAGTGCTTTTGCTGCTGAGATTTCACGCTGATGATTAATTGATGAACCTATCATCAAGCTTCGACTTTTGAATGCATGCTGGCAACCTGAAGATACTAAATGACTATTGCTTTTTGCCCTCACAGGAGACTTTGAAGTAAAAACCTTGGACTTCAATGGATTCTGCCGCGATGATAACTTGATGACTTCTTCAGTTGAAATACACATGACTTTGCAGGGTTTCGCAGTTCTTTGCCTTTTAATTTCTCTACTGGTCAGTGATGGGACAATTGCACTGGATTCTTTTTGCAAATGGGAGTTTGTCAAATTCGCGCTGTTGGTAGATTGGCAGAACTCACAATACCAAACTTCAGGGACTTCATAACAAAATTGTGCCGCGCAGTAACTGGACTTGAGAAATATGAGAACAAACAAAATGAATACCATAACATTTTTCATTTGCAGGAATGGTCAAGCTAGATGTGATCGGGAGATTGTGTGGAAAATAAGAAGCAAGTCAATTTGATAAGAGTTCATCGTCAACAATTATGTGCCCTTAAGAAAAAAAATGGGATAAAACAAGAGGACAAGAAATCAGTCCAGGTTGTGGTTCAACTCAGACAAAGACCACTGGTGCTCATAATGAGGAATACTTAAGTTTCCGTATGATTAAATGTCTGAATCACGTTCTCCTGACTTAACTGAAAAGAAATAATCTATCTTCACTGGTAAGTCAGAATATGATTGAAATATATCAGCAGTTTGATTCCAGTTATTAAATCTTTCAGAGATTTCACTTGACAATGAACCAGGTTTTCTGGCAAAATGCAAACGTTGGAGTTGGACAGATCAAATTAGGGAGAGAGATCATACACATGTTGCCGAGAAGGACAACTTGAGCACTTTACCAGCAACTCAGCATATCCAAAATCACCGCATATATCACAAGGATCATCCTGCGATAAAACAGATTTGATCATAACGGAATTTCCTTGCAAAAACATGAAATTCAAGAAGACAACAGCGGAATCAACAATTCACAGAACATATGGCCCTGCCATTTTACAAGTAGACTCGTGTGTTGGATACCAATTACCAAACAGCCTTTGGCAACACGAGAATCCATCGAATCATTCCACAAGAATCGAAAATGGCAGGAAAACACGAGTGTCCGAGTACAACTGAAAACTGGTCAAAAGATGCACTCAGCTTGTGCGATCGAATCTTCACACTATCCGTGTACAGAGTATAGCTCCAACAAGCACACGTCAAACCCACCAGAAAACAAAAACGGAGACGAAAAACACCCGAAACTGAAAACGGGAATCAGCGAGAACTCAAGCAGACACTAATGGAAGATCGACCCAACATTTAATCCTGCTCGTGACAATGTTTCTCGTCAGCTACTGTGTCCAGAAAGCAAAGGGCACAAAAGTGGCGCACGTCAGAGATGAGTCACTGCTCGATCGCTTTCATCTCGACCAAACAACAAAACGCACAGCCCCTCCACTAAAACTACTGAAAAGAAAAGACACGTCTCCCACGTCATGCTACACGGAAGAGGATACCATCGGTCTTGCCTCAGCTGCTCCTAAGCGGAAGCAAAAAGGGACCAGGCAAACGCCAGCAACCAGAACGAGCGGCGGCACGACACGTCAGACGACGCCGGCAGGAGCCGCTCGCCGACGTCGCGGCTCAAACGCCACTGACGAAGGGCAAACGACAAAGTTGCCTTTTTTGCGACATTGCCGATCAAAATGCCAACAAGAAAAGCAAGAAAGCAGACCAAAAAAGGGAAAGGGCAGATGGGACGAAATCCTTCGCGTGAGATTAGGGTTTCCGACAGAAGGTTTTACCGGGGTTTCCATCTCCATTCTTCTCTGCGTAGTCTTCGCGAGCTGAAACTGGAGACGGAGAGACGCTTCAGAGAGAGCGAGAGAGCAGAGCAAAAATGGTGCATGCCTTGGGACTGTGACGAGGGTGAAGAAATAGAAAGCGGGGAATAACCGTCTGCTACCGGGCCCACGGTTGGGCCATCGCTGGGCGATCCGGTTAGATGACGAGGTCTCGATGAGATTGCGCCACGTGGGACCGTGAGCTTTGATCGACGGCTCGATTCGTTGGGTCTTTCCGGGGATCATCTCTTTTGCGGTGGGACGCGCTGCAGAAGATTCTCACTCCTTCATGCCATGGTCGTCGACTCGTCGGTCCTTTTCTTCCATGCAGAGATTATAATGTTCATCAACACGCAAGAAGCGTGATGAGATAATATAGTAGTACCCAAAACAAAAGCAAAATAAGACAAATTAAGAAAATCAGAGTAGACAATTTTAGGGATAAAATCTGTAGCGAAAGTTTAATTGAGTTCTGAAACTTGTAAAAGATGCAATCAAATCCGAAAACGCTCGTTAAATTGATGCAGTCGTATCCTTCGGTTAGTTCCGTCTATCTTAGACTAACGAAAAATGTCAACGTGACATTTTTTTTTATAAACATTTTGTCTCTCATGGGTGTCGATGACGTGACTTAGTTTAAGGATAAAACGAGTCTTTTTGGTTCAAATATGATCTATAATATAGTTTTTACTTGAATCGAATTAAAAAAAGTACTACAAAAAATTAAAAGAAGAAGAAGAAGTTAGTACCAGGCGACTAGGGCTACCCGCCGCCCTGGTGATGGTGGGAAAATGATCAGCAGAGCAATTTGACCTTTAATTGGGACCAAAGTGACGTCGTTTTTGGACTTAACTTTCTTCTTTTTGCAATGTGAGCGTCACATAGGACTGGGAAAGTAATAACAAAATGCTATGTCAGTATTTTAAGTTTAGCAGAATTGGACGGAGTAAGTGAAAGGACTAGATCACACAAATTCGAAGAGTTCTAAAATTTAGTTGCACTTTTTGAAAATTTCGTGACAAGTTTCAGGATTTCATTTGAACATATCCCCCTTAAGATAGGATTTTGCCAACATGATGATTTCTGGGCGACGACTCTCAGACCGGAGAATGTTGCGAGCCGCAATTTCTCGAAGGAGTGGACCCCATAATGATTTGCGGTCGTTTATTATCTTCTTTTTAGTAGTCCAAAACAGGCCGATATTTCTCACGATAGATTTAAAGATTGTCACGTGATCGACTCTTTAAGATATTAATAAAAACGCCACTCATGTGTTATGAAATGAAAGCTAGTCAGGCTACTCGCGACTTTCTCAGACTCCATTTATTTCGGAGAAAATGATTGATTTTAAAAAAAAATCCCAAAAAATTGCCCATATCGTTTAGAAAAACAAATGAAGGAAATTTTTTTATCGTCGTTCGTGAAATTGTTTAGAACGTAAATTGTTATTAGTGAATTTTATTATTGACTAATTATTTAAAAAGGCATGAGTCATTAATTTTTTTTAAGTAACTCGGATCATTTTTCCTTCTAGCTCGAGTCAAATTTGCTGAAGTCGAGTTCAGAATGCCTAATAGAAGAAAGCTTGAGTTTTTATACATTTGTCTTGAGCCAGCAAGCCTAACTTGGTGATTACATTTTTTTTAAAATATTTCCATCGTAAATATACTTGAATGAAGAAAAGGTCCATTTTTTTTTAACTAGAGTTTATACTTAAATTCATCGATTAATCAAGTCAATCCTAGTCAACCTCGAACTTGTCAATGACTTGTTTAAAGGGAGATTTATAAAAAAAAAACATAAACCTATTGCAATCACGTAAATTCGGTGTTAAGCCTATCTTTTTGGGCTAATTTCAATCCTAGATCTTTTGCATTTGTGCCAATTCAGTTCGTTTCGCCGACCTCCTCTAAGGTGGACTCTTTAAATAATATCTTAAGAATATTTTGAATTATTGTGATTTTTTTTTCTGTTCTATTCTTTTCTTTATTTTTTTCCCCAGAATCCTATGGTTGCGACACTCGCGGGCCTTGAGGAAGGGCCGCGGTGCCCATGGCTTGCCGGATTCGACGAGGGCATGGTGGCCCTAGTGTCTAGGAAAAATAAGCTAAAGAAAAGAAAAGAACAAATTAAAAAAATTCACGTTAGCGCCGGCAGTGTCACGTTAACGTATGCCGGCCAAGTGGATCAAATTGGAACAAATTGCAAAAAATTTAGAGTTGCATTGGCCAAAAAAAAAAATGGGGTCTAGAATTGAATTGACAATTTACAATATGTTCAAAACTTTTTTGATAATTTCTCCCCTTAGTTGAGACAACCTTGTACAAAGCTTGTTAAAAATGTTTCGAAATGCCAAATCAAATTCCATGATTACATAGTTTTTATGCTAAATGTTGTCTTTGAACAGGAATGCATAACCCCCGTTCGATGGGTCGCTTTTCTTAACCCCCGATTGATACATTGCTTTGTCTGAATTCTGGTAAATCGGGGAGAAGTCATGGCGCATTGTCGACAGGACAGCTGCGAACAGCCATTTATCACAGTCCGTTAAATTTTGACCCAAATTTGACCGCAATGCATCCTTCGGATCGACCAACGAATCAATCCGCGACCCATGAGGAATCGGGCCTAAGAGTAGCCAAGCGGACAGATGATCGATCGGCTGATCGATCGGGACATGATCCGGGACAGCCAGTGGATCGATGCATGAACGACCCTGCACGACCGAGTGACCGAGCGGCGGATCGAGCAGGACAGCCGAATGGCCGATCCATGATTGACCCTGCACGACCGGGTGATCGACCCGCGGATCGTGCAGGACGGCTGAGCAGCCAAGCAGTGAATGATCATGCACGATTGGGGGATCGACCCGTGGATCGTGCAGGGCGATCAGGCGGACGACCGAGTGATCAATCTGCGAATCGATCCATGGGCCATGCTACACGGCCAGGCAATCGATCCACGGATCGTGCCCCTCGACCAAGCGGGCGGCCGAGTGAACGATGTAAGGATCAAGCGGGCTGGCCGAGCGATCGATCCACGGATCATACAAGATGGACAAGCGGTCGATCTGTGCACGATGCATGATTGACTAGTGCTCGGCCAGCGCACGAGTGGCGATCGACCCGAGCACTCCCAGCGCTCGACCAGGCAGTCGAGCGAGGATCGAGCGGGCAGCCAGCGAGTGACTTGACGTGAACCTACTTGGGCTCCACCGATCCACCTAATATCTAGCTGGTGTCCATATGCCCCAAAAATCTTTGTGAGCTAGTGGAGCTGGTAGAGGGATGGGCTGACATGGAGGCTGACTGGGATTAGACGGCTGACATGAATAGTACCAATGAACAGTGATACGATGGAGCTATTGAGGGGATATGTGGATGGCCGGGTTGACTCGAGCTGTGTATATAAGGGGGCCGAACCCCATTGTAAAGACACCTTGAATTTGAATGAGAAAAGAGCTTCTCCTCACTCTCTCTTGCTGTGTTCGTGTGTGTTCGTGAGCCGAGTGAGTGTGTGAGTTGTGAGCAAAAGAAGGCTGACTCGAGAGTGATTCTTGAGTGCCGCACGGTATTGGGAACGCTAGATAAAATCGGCCCGTGACACATTGCACATTGGCAACTATTGCAAGCAGCCGTCATCGATGACGAGATCGATGGAAGATGCTGAAATAGAGGCGAAGCCGAATTATAAACGTTTACACAAAAGAAGGCGCAGTTTAAGAAAAAAAATCAAGTTGAGGCCTACAATCTCAGAAGTAGTTAAGAGTATGAAATTTGATAACAGAACGGGGATAATGACACAAATGGTCAAATAGTCCATAGACTAAAATTGAACATGTATCAAAAGTTCATGGATCATATTGAACAAATTAAAAGTTCACAGACCAAATTGCATGTTAGGAGAGAGTTTAGAGATCAAATTGAACAAATTAAGGGCACGTGTAGTAACCATTATGGTTCTCTGATTATATTCCCTATAACAAAAAAATATATATATGAGAATGATTCTGATCCTGTTCCGAAAAATTGTTTTGAAGCAAAAACAAGAAAAAAAGTTGGTTCTAAAAAAAATAATTACTTTTGAGAATCATAGAACAAAATGAAGTCTCACATCTCTCACTTTTTTCTTTCAGTTCTCTCGTCATTTTTCCCTCAACCTAAAACAGAACGATGTATCATTTTCAAAGAAAACTATACAAGATAATAAAATTCAAATTCAAATTCAAAATTCAAAAAAATTGAAATCATAAATTTTTAAAAAATCCCTAAAAATAGAAGAAGCTTAGATTAGGCTAGATTGACCTCATTTTCATAAATTTGGGCCTAGATTTTCTACATTTCAAAGATTTTATTCTTTTTTAGGAAACTCATAAGTACATTAGGAATTAAACCTCGAACCACATTTCTATAAGCCCCTATGGCTTCCTTAGAGTTTTATGATGCGATTTATCAATACCATGATTCCTTAATTATGCACTTAATTTTATTGATCGTGATTTGCATAGGTTTATGTATTTAAGACGTAGTTTAGTTTTAGAAAATTTTGGAAAAATATAAAAATAACCAGTGTGAACACTTTGCAAATTCTCGTTCTTAAGTTTTTGATGAATTAAAATTGAAATTTGATTTTCTAGAACAAAAAATGCATACCAATGCAGTGCATTTTCCTTAAAAAACAAGGATGTCGCTCGTGTCGATTGTCCGCTCGCTCAAAAGAGTTGGATGAAAACCCCACAGTAAATGGCGAAAATGGCTCATGATGATTCTTGATATTTATTTTTATATTTCAATATGCAATATGTCATATAAGAAAATCAATATGAATTAATCTTTGATTATTCGAAATGTAGGATGGAATTTCACAAAATAACTACTTAGTTATTTGAATTAAATGACAAAAAATGATAAGAATAATTGTTCTCGGGAACAGAAATTATGTGCAGTTACTAAGGCTGCGACACTCCATGGAAAGTGTTTCTGTTACAAAAGTGTTTTGGAAACACTTTTGGAAAAAAAACGCGTATGGTAAACAAATGTTCCAAAAGTGTTCCGCGGAACACTTTTGAAAAAAAAAATACTGTTGAAGCCAAAAAAAGAAACAAAAAAAAACTTTTTTCTGAGTTTTGAAATACTTTTTAGAAACAACTCGAAAGTGAGCTCGTGCAAGCCACCATCGCCGTCGCGGTTGCTGCCCGCCGACGACCAATGACCGTCGGCCGCAGCCGCCAGCGCGGCTGCCCACCGTAGTAGGTCAGCGATCGCCGCGATCCTTCCTTTTGGCGAAAAAGTGTTTTTTTTTAACTTACTAAACGCATTTCTGTTTCTAGAAATTGTAGTAGAGAACAGAAACACAAAAAAATATTTATGTTCCAAATATGTTTCCAGAAACAGAAACGTTACCATATGTAGCAGCCTAAATGCGTTTCTGTTCCAAGAATATAAATTTTATGTAGTTACCAACTTTTTTTTTTATTTTTTGTCGAGGAAAATTTAACGAGAGAACTGAAAAGAAAAAGTGAGAGATATGAGGCTTTATTCTATTTTGCGATTTTCAAAAATGATTCTTTTTTTTTCTAGAACCAACTTTTTTTTCGTTCTTGTTTTTGCTCTAAAACTATTTATGAGATAGGAATCAAAACCATAATCATTTATTACCAAACAAGATTCTCATTTTTTTTGTTTCGAGAAACAAAATCAGAGAACCAAAATGGTTGCCATACAAGTCCCAAACACATTCTAATTTTCGGAAACTCATCCATGAAATAGAATAAAAAATAACCATTTTAATCAAAATCACTCGTCGAATCAAAATTTAGAAACCACATTACCCATCGAACCAAAGTTTAGGAACCAACATTGAACTTCTAATCGGACCGAGACCATTTTTGATTGTTCACATATCTTAGCCACATTATTCGGGGGGGAACTCGAACCTGTATAAAACGGCAAACAAGTAGTCTGCCAAAACCGAGGCTAACTACGGTCGTTGATCGCACGGCGCTCGCGAGAACAATGTTCAGGATCGAGCTCGGTCCACAAGCCCCGCGGTCCGGGCAAAGCATTCCTCAAACGCAGGGAAGGGGAAAAGGAAATGGAATGGTCCGTCCAGGAACAACAGAACAATAAGCCGATAACAGGTAGTATGCTACAGTCTCAGTTAGGCCAGGACTCCAAACCTAGAGATTTAACTGATGCAGGAGCCACATGAGCACAAGCCCACCACCCATTTTTCCCCCCCGAGTAAAGATAGGAAAGGAAGGACAAGTAACCCAGAAGAAAGAAAAGAAGAGTCTTGGCAAAAGGCTTTTTGTCCATAAACATGGAATCCTACAAAAAGAAAATAGAGCAGAGTCACATGCACTGCATAGTCATTCATACCCACATATGCACAAACCATGTGGAGCCTCACTCGTTTCTGACCCAATTCCCGCCCCCTCCTACCCCACCCTTTTTTATCTTCACAGGCTCCACAGTTTCAACCCCTCCTTCTTGACCTCTTCACAATTCATTTCCACAGCGGCATGAGCCCGAAAAAGGTCGCCAGGGCGGCGAAGAAGCAGAGCCAGCAGCCGCTGGAGATCCTCCTGAGCCCCGCGCTGCTGACGTCGGTGTTGATGCCCGTCGGGCTCATGCCCGTGCCCCCTCCTCCTAGGACTCCCGTCGGGGTCGCCGTGTAGGGAGTGGCCGTGGTGGTGGTCGGGGTGGTCCCCGTGCCCGTCGTGGGAGTGGCGGTGGACGGAGTGCCGGTGGATGGCGTGCCGGTGGACGGGGTGGTGGTGGACGGAGTGGTCGTGACGGGAGTCGTGGATGTGCTGCTCGAGCTGAGCCATCGAAAAAACTAGGCGTGAGCATGTGTTCTCAGACCAAGTGTCCCAAAAAGAGAGGAGACATTAAATAGAGGACAAGCAATACCTCAGCTCCATCAATTCATCAACCAAAACCTCTTCGGGCAAGATTTACATGACGAAAAGATCAGGTGTCGCTAAGTTCATGAACAGGTTTAAACATAGTTGTCGCTTCCGAAGAACATGTTTTGAGTCATGTCTTGAAGACAAAAAAAGGTCATGTCTTGAGTCAAATTTAGCTACGATTTCAGACTAAGAAGTTGCAGTATGGCACCATTTATTTTACAGGGCACTGGTCCTCTGCAGAGACTAGGAATCATCTAGAGCCCTTGCTCATGAAATCAGAAGAAAAAGAACAAAAGTTAAGGAGGACGATGAAAAAGCTGTGGCTCGAGCCATGTAAAATCAACTTTTTTTTTTGTTTTTTTTTTTTTTTTGGGGGGGGGGGGGGGGGGGAGGGGAAGTCATGCTCATGCACAGCTTTCTAGAGACCTCTCAACCTAATAGTCAAAAAGCCGGTTCAAATCTCAAAACAATGGTCTACAAAACGACTGAGCCTGATGGATCCAGGCTCCTACAATCAGAGAGTCACAGTCATCAACACAATGGCCCTACCACAAATCAAAGTTGCATTGAAAATTAAAATCGACTCCCCGCTTCTTCTGTAGTTTCCATCTACCAAAAAAGCCTTGTTGCCCTGTATTTTTGGAGTATTCACAAATGGGCATTTCCTCTCTCTCTCTCTCTCTCACAGGTGAATTCAAATTTTGGGTTAAAGTTCGTCAATCCCAATAATTGGGGTGCCTTTATCAAAAGTTTGGAATAAAGTGCCACGTCAGGGAGTTGATGGCTACATAGAAAGAGAGGAAAGATGATGAATGAATGATTCAACGGGTCAAGGAAACATCATCATACATCAAATGACAAAAAGAGTAACGTTCAGATTGGATCGTGAAAAGATGAAAAAGCAGAGCAAAGCATCTGACAGAGAATTCCTCCTCTGTATTCAAAGCTTCAAGAATCATCATCACCCGTGATCAAAGGCCATATGAAAGAAAAAAGAACGCAGCTGATTGTTGGAAGTTCTTTAAAGTGAGCAGCGATATTTTTGTAAGGAAAAAACCAAGATACCCTTTCCATTTGAGAGAAGAATGATGCGGTAAAAAGAACGGCTTTTCATACAAAACCAGACAAAAATTTGCAGCGCAAGGACAGATCATAGCTGTTGGTTGGTGACTTATTATTGACAATGGAATCTTAAGCTGACACTGGAATTTTCCTGATCTACTTTACAAGACCCGATATTTAATTAAGTGAACGGTACATCTTTTCTTGGATGGGAGCCCATGTTACTGAGCCAGCTAGTGAAGAAAAGAGACGAATTGAATCGAGCCTGAAGTATGCTGGAATAGCTAACCCTAGCCAGTGAAGTCTGATTCCAGTTCAAAAGTGGTTTTTGATTCGACATCTACATGAATTGAATCTTTTCAAGTCATCTTTAGGTTGTTCTAGTCGCCAGGAGAGAAACCCATCAGGGAAAAATCTGCCAAATTTTTTTAGTGAACGAGTGTTTGTGAGAAGGATAAAAGCTAACAATGTGGTTTCTCACTAGAAAAATATCAAAAGAACGCAAACACTAACGCTTAAAATCAACCCAAAATTTTTCACTAGCTTTTCAGAAATAAAAAAGATCATCTTTTTGAGATGCAACTCATAAGATGAAGTCGACGACCATCCAAGCACACATTTTCCTTTTCCAATCTGTACAATCAGTGGCCCTATACGTATAGGGTAGAGAAGACAGTGAAGGTGATAAAGATGTCAGAGCTGATGACCCTATAGATGCTCGACAAGTAAGGGAAGAAATCTACCATAAAGATTCGCAGTACGCCGATCCTTCAACCCAAAAATTAAAGAAAGAAGGAAAAACTAACATGGCAACGCGAGTAAAGAGATGAGATACCTGGCACTAGAAGGGTAAACACAACCGCTAGAACCTGCACAAAAACAAAGGCACGGTGAAGTGAATGTAGCTCGAGAGCGAGATTCCGCAAGAGGGTCGAGAAAGTGAAGTGGGATGATTCTAAGTGAATCGTGAGTGCTTGGCTTACTGGGGTCCGAGGTGGAGACAGAGGCGGTGCCGGCGAAGTCGCAGGTGCCCTGAGCCTGGCCCTTCTTCTGGAAGAAGCTGTTGACGGCGTAGGAACAGTGAGCCCTCACCGTGTTGGGGGAGTAACACGCCCCGGTCTGCTTTACCGGCGCACAGTCAGCTCCGGCTCCACAGGCGTAGTCCAGCGTCTTCTGCAGCACCGCGTCGCCCAGCCCCTCCTTGCACACGCACCAAGTGGCACCTAATCCAGACATTAAAAAATCACCCACGTTAGCAAGAACAATGTGCGCAAAGACCGCATCTCTCCCTTCTCCTGGGTCCTTCCTGGTTCTGCTTTATTATGTGCTGAGGACACGAAAACGGGTTGGCAGAGAGTGAGGTTCAAGAACGAACAACAAGAATATCCAAGAAGCGGACATTGTTATACAGGAGCAACTTCCGGGTTCATCGCTAGTTCTGCTAATGGGGTGCGTGGGATACACAGGGGAGATTCGGAATTTCGGAGGGAGAAATGTGAGAGGAAAGTGCAGAAGGAACCAAGAAGAAGACGTTGGTTATGCACTAATTTCGACCCATGAGGTTCAAAACAAGAAAGCAAGCTCAGATCTTTGAAGCGACCGAAGCTTTCTTTCTCGGCGCAGAGAGAAGGAAAGGGAGAGGTAACAGAGGAAGAGAAGGTGCTTACTGGAGTGGCCAGTGAAGGCAAACACGAGAACCGCGAACAGGAGGACAGCCATTTTAACCATAGGCAGCTTCAAGAACGCAGAGATGGGCGGCGAAGTTCCGCTCTTTCGCAGCTTCACAGAGAGAGAGAGAGAGAGATAATGTTGGAGGAGGGAGGAGGAGGTTTGGCAGTGGTGGTGGTGGTGGGATGGAGGCAGTGGAGCGTTTTGCTGCTTTCTGTCTTGTCCCTCTCTCTCTCTCTCCTTGTACTCTCTGTTTTCTGCTATTTTTCTTTCTTTTCTTTTTTTTCTACCGTCTTCGTTTTCTTTTTTACTTTTTTGATTTTCAATTCGAATTTTGAGCTATTTATCAAGAGAGGAAAGAATGAAAAAAAAAAAGAGAGAGAGAGAGAGGAAAGAATGGCTTCATCGGGAGTTGCGACTGTCGGAAGCAGTTTGGTCTCTCTCTGGCCCCACGGGAGAGAAGGAACAAAAAGACCGCTTCCTAGAAAACCGGGGCTTCAGTCGGGCCGTGGGATCAGGCCTTGCGTTGGTCGGGCCTAAAGCTCTTGTCCAATGGCCTTGTTCATGTTTTGTCCGATCACTCAATTCATTTCCTAGGCCCATCATAGCTTGTTCGTAGCGAAAAGGGAGAATGACACAGGCGGTGTACCAATTTTTTTTTTTTTGGGGGGTCTAAAAGTATACGAATTTTAGCTCAACTTGCAATATCGTTTTTGAAATTTTAATTGGTTGAACTTTAGCCTCATGTGTAGTGTGTCATTTTACTTTTAATTTTTTCCATGTGATCCATAAACTTTTTGTACATATTCAAAAGTTCAGGCACCATATTGAGTAAATTAAAAGTTCAAATACGACGTTGCACATTAAGCCAAAATTTGAAAATTGTTTGTGCAGTCTCCTTAGCAAAACTAATGATTTTCGTCCGTTTCGGACCAGAGACTGGTCCGATCTCCTTCTTCCCTTTCTCTCTCTACCGGTTCAACGATGGTTTTGCCCGCTCCGCCATTGAGCTCCAGCCTTCCATGGTATTGGCAACTTCCCTGTGGGGTCAGTCCAAAGCAAGCGAATCATCAACCATCGTGATCGAAGCTCGAGTTCCTCCTGTCATGGCTAAACCACAATGGAAGATAAACAACACATGAGCTAAGAAGTTACATGATTCGACAAGGGGAAAAGTAAAAAAAAAAAATCATAAATATATTACATCCGCATCAATTCAATTCTAAACATTTCAATTGAATCAATTTAGTCACGAACCTTAAGTTTGAATCTAACAAAAATTCTAGATAATGTTTGGTGCAGTCCAGGGGTAGGCTACTCGAATAAAGGATCGGGAGGGTAACGAATAGTAACTGCAATCCAACTCGGGCTACATCAATGTTTGTTATCCTGAAATTTATTGTCTTTCTTGAATGATAAAGAGAGCAAAAAAATCCTTCTTAAGTCACATTACTTATTCTACTGAATTTTACGGAGCCTGTTCAGGAATAGTAATTAATTGTTGTTGTTTTAAGATTAATTTATTAACCTGTCTACTTAATATGCATCCTTGTTCATTAATAAATCGATTGATAAGTTTCATCGTCGAGAGGAAAATAGCATGAATCACAGCTAAGGCCACCAAATGACCGTTAAGTGATAAAGAAGGTAGGGGTCTAGAAACAGCCATGAGGTTTTGCATGGGTACCAATTCAGTCCATTCAGTCAATTTATATAAAAAAAAAAATCACTGAAATGGACATCAACGATGCCATGTTGGATGATTGGTGATGACGTGGACATTCTTTTTTACTTTTTTATTTTTTCCCTTTATTTTTTTCGAAACTTAGGGTTTGGCTGACGAGTGTCGCCAGTAACCCTTATTGGCCTTGGGTGAGGGTCAACCAGCCAGCCCTTGACGGCTGTTGGTGAGGGTCGCGGCCCTTGGCTAGATCTAGGCGAGGATCACTTCACCTAGGGCCATTGCAGCCTTGCCAGCCTTAGGCGATGACCTTTGCAGCAAGCCATAAGTTAAAAAAAAGGAAAAAATAATCAAAATATATATTTTAAAAAAACATAATTTAAAAATTAAAAATTTAACTAATATTATTAAAAAAAATTTAATGTCAGCACCAACCAATGTGGCTTTGTTGGCATTCATGTTAGAGATTTTTGGCCAAAATTGACCGGATGAGCTGAATTAGTGCCAATACAAAAAGATTTAGGACTAAGTTGATCAAATTGAAGTGTTTAAGATTGAATTGGTACCAATGCAATATGTTTAAGACTTTTTAGTACTTTTTCCTTCTCAAAGATAAAATCATTTTTTTGGTCAAAAGGGTTAAAATCATTTGAAAATCCTAATTTTTGCTCCTTTTTTTTTTTACGAAAAGTGAATGATTTGGAAAATATTAAAAATGATCCATTTTATTGTTTACAAAAATGAATGAGCGAGAAATACTTTCGTTATTCACGAATAGGTTTAAATATGAATTGTCATCTATATTGAAAACATAAATCTCATGGATTGATTATTTCAAGCAAAAAAAATTATTATTTTCAGGAAAATATTTTCTAAACTATTCATTCTTTGTGAAACAAACAGACCCTTTTATTTATTTTATACACAATCATAGGACACATCACAAATCCAAGTGTCAATAAGATTTTTTTTTTGGTCGAACAAGTGTCAATAAGACAAATAATGGAAACGCTACATGTTGAATATGTCGACAATAAATAATTTATTTTCAGAATTAGAAAAATTAGTGGAATACAAAGATGTCTCACCTTTTTTCTCTTCCCAATTTGGACTTCAGGAAGGAGGCTCAAGTTATTTATTCAGGCGATTGGTTTTAGGGGGTGAATGACAATCATTCTGTTCTAGAAATAGATTTCTGGCTAGAAATAACCTTTTTTTATTTCTGTTTCTGAATGAGTTTTTGAGCAAAAAAATTTGTTTAATAACGGAATAAAATTTATGATCCTAGAACATAAGTTCATTTGACAATAGTTGAGAATTTCTACATCTAAAAATTATTATTTACTATTTAAAAATAAAAACTTATTTATTTTTTACTCCAGCAATGGTCGGCAGTGAGTGGCGGCAGTAGCTGGCAGTGGTTGGCGATAGTTGGCGGCGGGTGGTAGGCGGTGGCTGCTGGTGAAAGTTGTCGGCGGTGGGCAGCGGTGGTAGCCGACAGTTGATGGAGGTGGGCGGCGGTGGCCAATCGAAGGAGGTAGGCGGCGATGGCGACAAAAGTCGCTAGTGGGTGGTGGCAGCCAGCGGGGCTGGCAAAAGTTGCTGACGGGTGGCGACCGACGGAGGTCACCCCAGAGATGGTAGGCGGAGGTCGTCGAGGGGTGACAACCGGGGGTGGGAGGTGGTGGCGGCCGGTAGAGGTGGGCGGCGCGGCGAGTGATGATTGGCGATGGCGGGTATTTGAGAAAAAATTAAGGGTAGAAAATTATGTTTCTATTTCTCCGAAAAGTGAAAAATTTGTATTTTTCATTTCTCCTTCAAATTTATTTTTGGAATAACTTTTTGGTCAGAAAAAGAAAAATAGAATTACGTTACCAAACAAGTTCCTGTTCCAAACTTGTTCCAAAAATAGGTTTGGAACAGAAACATATGAGTAGAATGATTATCATGTGCCCTCTTTGCCCTGGCGTAGAACTAGTTCTCGGATGTTCTTGATTCTACTCGACAGCCGACCCATTTTTATGTTTCAGTAAAAAAAAAAAAACAATTTACAATATGAAAATGGCACTATTTTTCTACAGAAGCAAATGCGAGTCAAGTGTTCGTGTTGTCTTGTCTTCATATTGAGGATCTGGTTTGATTATCAACATGAAAAAAATGTGTTTTGTTTCCTTTAAACGAGATAGCCGGTTCAACTTAAAAATGGAGTTAGGCTGAACCGTACACGAAACTAGAGACGGAGATGGTCCCGAGCCATTTCCAGGTTTAAGGAGGACTTGCGTATCGTATCTGACACTCTTCGACTATGTTACACGGACTCCTTATTTTGATTTTTTTTCCATGCTGGACACCGCCGGACTTCTCGGACACACGATCAACTACATGGACACGCGAGGGACTGGTGGTGCGTTGGTGGCTAAGCAAAGGAGTGCGAGAGATCGGGTTGCGGCTGCAGAGGAGAAGGGAGGTCCGGGGTCCGTCGGGGTTCGGCTGGGGCTTTGGCCGGCGTCGAGGCTCTTGGACGTAAGGGGTTGGACTTGGAGCTCTCGAGACGGGGCTCGATCACGGATCTCTTGGGTTTGGGTCACGACGAGCTCGGGTCATGCGGTTGGGTGGAACGGAGAGGGGTGACTGGCGACGGAGGGAGTGGTTTACTCTCTCTCTTTGGCAACCCCACCCCCACCCCCAAAATGACGCGACCACACACCTCTTCTGCTTCTTCTTCCTTTCTTTCTTTTCTTGGTTCTTCATCTTCTTCTTTCTTTAGTTCAAGTTCTTTTCTTGGTTCTTCATCTTCTTCTTTCTTTAGTTCAAGAGCCTCGACGCCAGTCAAGGAAGAAGAAGCAGAAGAGGTGTGTGGTCGCGTCATTTTGGGGGTGGGGGTGGGGTTGCCAAAGAGAGAGAGTAAAAAGGGTGGGCCACGTGAGGGAAAAGAAACTTGGACATGAGGGTTACTTAGCAAAAGAAGAAAAGAAGGGGCGAGTGGAAAGAGGGATGTAATAAAATGAGGTCCACTAGCCAAAAATCAAATTTCAAATAATTTTTATTTTTGTGAATAATTTTATCAAGCATGAATATATAAAAATATACATATAATATACAACTTGTCCCAGCGTATCGAATTTTTTTATTTTTTAAGAACTAACATGTCGACGTGTCGTATTGTATCGTGTCGTGTCGCGAGTCGTGTCCCTTGTCCGTGTAACAGAGCTCTTCGACATGTGATCGACACGTGATCAGCACTCTAGACACGTCGACGACACGAGAGTCCGGCATCTCAGCACGTCATTTTGATACGCACGAGTCAATTTTAAACATTTTCAATGAATTAGGGATCAAATTGTAAATTTACTAAAAATATATATGCTTAGGTCACATGTCCATTCATTTCAAAATTAATATACCTAGCCATTAAAAAAACCTAATTGTGAATCCCTAGCAAGAAAAAGAGAACTCACCGTTGAAATTTTTATTTATACATAATAAATTATGTGTAATATATATTTAATATATAACGTATATCACTATATCAAATTTTCTTATTTTTTAAAAAAATTACGTATTCACATATCGTGTTGCGTCTCACGTGTCCTGTCAGGTGTCAACAAACATGGGTTTTAAGGAATCGAAAATTGAACTTGCTCGCCCTACACCCGGGCTTAAACCGATCGGTCCGGGTGGATTCCGACCGGCATCTGGACTTTTGGGTTGCGTATGGATGATAGCCAGGGAAAGTGTTTCTGTTCTAAAAGTGTTTCGGGAACACTTTTGGAACAGAAACGCGTATGGTTCAAAAATGTTTCGAAAGTGTTCCGCGGAACACTTTTGTGCTAGGGAACACTTTTGAAGGAACAAAAAAAACTTACTTTTGGATTTTTGGAACACTTTTGAAACCACCATCCATCGTCGCCGACACGGCTACCACATGTTACCTCGCTAAAAGCCGGTCGCCTCCGCCGGTCACTGCCGCCGAATACCTGTCGTCGGTTGTGGTTGCAAAACGTCGGTTGGCCGCGGCCGTCGCTGCGGTCGCCGGTTGTCAGCCGCGGTCGTTGGCTATCGCGATCGCCTCAGCCGATCGTTGGCCGTCGCAACCGATTGTCGACCGCGGTCGCCGCAGGCCGACAACAAAAAAAAGTATTTTTTTTTTACTTACCAAATATGTTTTTCCCTCAAAAATCGTAGTTTTGAACAGAAACGCAAAAAAATATTTCTGCTCCAGGAACAAAAACGCTACCATACGCAGCCTCGTTTGCCATTACTTGGTCCTCAAGATCGGCCTCCAGAAGAGTCAAGCGGCCTATCTCACTGCTGGGTCCAAAGCTATAAAAGGAAGGCCACACTCATTCCCGCACCGTTTTCTCGCTCGCTCGCTCTCTTCGTGTCGTAACTGAAGCAGGACGAAGAAGATGCTGATTCAGCTCCCTCGCCTCACGAGCTCTCTCAGAGAGCCTTTCGACGCCGACCAGGCCTACCTCCAGCGCAGGATCGTCCTCCGGAACCGCCGCAAGCCTCACAAGTAACGCAAAAAAGAACGAAAAAAAGAATGAAATTTTTTGATCGCCCAGTGTTTTGTTTCTTACCAATTGGAATTCTGTTGCCTCAGCTCTGCGGATTCGGTGGAGGAGTCGGAGCTCGCGCGTAGGATCGTTTATCGGTGGGAGGAAGGTGCGCGTTTTCAGCTGGGCCCGACCCGGATGTGAATCGGACTCGCACATGCTGTTTTCCGGTTCTTGCTTTTGTTTTTTGTTTGATCTGTCTTTTATCGTGCCATTTGCTCTGCAGCTTCTACAGAAGTGAGGCAAGCGTACAGGCAGTTCGTTGGCGCTGTAGTGGAGTTGGTGGATAGAGAGGTGACCTCGGAAGAGTTTCGTGAGGTGGCTTTGGGAGTGTATAGTCTTTTCGGAGAGCAGTCGGGTGGTGAGTTTATAGAGGATGAGGAGGAGGCAAAGCGGAGAATTGCGGAGAAGAAGTAATCTTTCTCTTTAGCCTTTTCTTTTTCTTACCTGCATTTCCGCTTTTTGTGGTAATTTGAGAAATGCCACGAGGCTTTTAGGGGGCTCGGTATTTTTATCGCAATGGGGATGCTGTGGCTATAGCACATTTGTTTTTGGGCATCTCGAGATAGAGTCAGTTGAAAATTCTTTATGGGGGGGTTAGAAGATGAATACAAAGTAAGAGTTCATTTCATAATCTTCGTTCACTTGGACAGGAGCTTCACAATGATTGGATTTCATCTTGTTTTCGAGGGGAATACCTAGGTAGCTGTGATTTTGATGTAAAATTTTGGATATGTTCTACAGGGGAGAACTGCAGAAACTTGTTGGAAAGGCGGTTTCGGAGATGTGCCTGCAAAAAGTTGCTTCTCTGTCTCAGAGGCTCTCAGGCTTACAGCCAAGAGAACATAGGGCTGTGGCAGAAACAAATGGAGATATCAATGACGTTGAATTTGGTGCTGACCTTGCATTTCATCCTCCATCGCGTTTTCTGGTTGACCTGTCTGTGGAGAATGGTGAATTACTCGATGAGGTGGTCTCTACATCTTTCTCATCTGTTCATGATATGTGGCAAGATGAGGGAGACTACAAATATAGTCACACAACTGGTGGTGGCAGAAACTACGATTTAAGTTGGTTGAGAGATGCATGTGATGGTATAGTGAAGGGCAATAATTCATCACTTTCTAGGGATGAACTGGCCATGGCTATTTGTCGCGTGCTTGATTCAGATAAACCTGGTGAGGAGGTAAGAGTTTTAGTCAGTTTTCTGTCACATTTAGTTAATGTAACTTTGGAATCGGTTGGCCTGTAGTCTGACAAATTAGATGAAAAATCTCAATCTTTTTTTTTCTCTCTTTTATTTCTTTTGGGTTGGTGAAGATTGCAGGTGATTTATTGGATCTCGTTGGGGATACTGAATTTGAAACCGTTCAAGATGTCATAATGGTCAGAAGTCGACTCTTTGTCAAGCTTTTATATATATATATATATATACATATATTAATTGGTGGTTTCTTTTCTTTGTTTCTGTTGTAATGACAAATGTAATTAATCTAGTCTCTTACCATCATTTTGCAATGTCATGTAGAATAGCTATGTCTCCTCTGCTTTTCATGTCTTAAAACTGATCTGTCTAGAGTGTGAACTTTCTTACAAGCACTCTGTGTGGGTTGTTGATTCTTAGTAAATGTCGTTCATGATTTTTTGAATGCCTTATCCTGTGTATCCGAAGATGCATTTTTGGCTTAAGGCATCCTGTGATGTTACTTTCGTGGCACGAGTCATGAATGGTGGGTATCATAATTTTTCTCGAGTATGTCCTGTCTTGGAAACATGAATTTCTATGTTCTTGAGGTCGTCAATGCTATGCCGTATTCGCGGGTTCAATCTTTTAAACAGGTTTCTTGTTGAATGTTAACTAATGAATCATTACTATTTGGTGTTCAAAGGCAACCACTGAAGTTACTAGGGAAAGATTCTTTGGCATGGGGTGAGCTGTTGCATAAACTAAAAAACCATTATTAATTACTGTCATAAAATAGTTTCAACACTAGGTCTTCATGAGATTGATGGTTGTATGATGAGGTATTTGGGTTTATGATAATAATTATCGAATTTGTCCACCTCAGCCTAAACTAGGATACTCTGCAATTGGAAGAAGAAAAAGAAAAGAGAGAACAGTTGCCAGCAAATTGTTTGCAAGTACTACTGCAATCTGTGTTATAGCCTGGTAAACGTAGAAGAAAACCCAATGCATTGTTGAACTTATCTTTTGAGTCATGATTGAGTTGAACAAAATAGCCAAGTGATTGTTAAATACCACCATCTGGAGTTGTCCAATATTTTAGCGGAGTCACTTCCCTAAGATACTTTATGCAACAAAAATAGTAATTAGGTTCCTTACATCTCATGAGTGTATTCGTTTGGGATAATCATCCGTGGGACTTATTTTCTTCATTCTGGCAGCACCACCTAAGTCAGTCATCTTCATAATTTCTTGATCTATGGTATTCTGATTTACTCTTTTACTTTTGCATTGGACCATTTTCTTTGGACAAATGAAATTTTATGCTCCTGTTTATTTCTTTTTCTTTCTCTTGGAGTATATTAATCATAAGAGTCTTTACTCCTGTCAGCATCGAGAGGAACTTGTTGATGCTATACGTCACGGGTTGTTGGTTTTGAAGTCTGATAAAACAGCTTCGAATGCACAAGCACGCATGCCAACTTATGGTACTCAGGTAATCCCCTGCGTCTACTGGTTTGACAATATTATACTGATTGGATAATTTGCTACAAGCTTCATCGCATGCTCTCTTTTTTGTTTCCCCTTTCTCTAAGGTGACGGTGCAAACAGAATCTGAACGGCAAATTGACAAACTTCGGCGCAAGGAGGAAAAGCGACATAAGCGTGGACCAGACTATGTGTCTGAAACCAGCTTATCTGCTGCAAGTTTTTCCTCTTTACTCCAAGCTAGTGAGAAGAAAAATCCTTTTGACGATCTTATTGGAACTGGCCAACACCTGCTGCCCGTTCGTGAACTTCCTCAAGGAACTATTAGGAAACATCATAAGGGATATGAAGAAGTCATTATTCCACCAACGCCCACTGCAGAAATGAAATTGGGTGAAAAGCTGGTATCTCCTTCACTGCCAAATTACTTTTGCCTTTATCAGATGATCGGTTAACTGTTAATATTAAAAAGTAACTTTCAGCTTCTTGGCATCACTGGAACAGTCAACATGTCTGGAAATGTTTTCATAATGTAGATCAAGCATGCTCTTACACTTCCTCTTGCACATAAGCTGGATCTAACATGTGAAACATAGGATCTAAATGTAACCATATTAGACAACAACGGGAGGACGAATGCGAATAACATGCTAATGACCACAAGAGAGTGTGCGAAGATTCGAAAACTGACATGCTAATGACCACAATAAGAGTTTTTTTGTATGGATACACATCTGTCCTCTTGTGAAATGCTGAGCTATTGTGAATTTACTTTGTGCATGGTTCTGATTGGGAAGTGTGGTTGCATTTTTTGCTTATCATGTTTGCTTATTTATTCTCTTAATGCTCCTTTTCATTCTTATTCTGCATCAGATTGAAATTAAGGAACTAGATGACTTAGCCCAAGCCGCTTTTCATGGCTATAAAAGCCTCAATCGTATTCAGAGCCGGATATTTCACACTGTTTATTATACAAACGAAAACATATTGGTGAGAATTTTATTCTGTTGGAGCTTTAACAATTGAAATTGTATGTCCAAAGCCATCCACCAAGTATTCTCTGATTTTATTTCTATATACTTGCAGGTTTGTGCTCCGACAGGGGCTGGTAAAACGAACATAGCTATGATTGCTATTTTGCACGAGGTGTGCATCTTTGATACCTTAAACTTTGGAGCGGGAGTGAAGTTTTTGATCGTATCATTGTAGTCCCGAATCATCGCTTA
This sequence comes from Rhodomyrtus psidioides, assembly GCA_021437785.1. Classification (NCBI taxonomy): domain Eukaryota; kingdom Viridiplantae; phylum Streptophyta; class Magnoliopsida; order Myrtales; family Myrtaceae; genus Rhodomyrtus; species Rhodomyrtus psidioides. The sequence goes on along the minus strand of JAILYB010000020.1, from coordinate 6,624,116 downwards.
TGGCCTTAGATTGAATTTTCTCCGCCAGTTTATATTGAAAAGATCACCTGGTTATCATATCATAATATGGCACTTGAGGCCAGACTCTGCTGGTGACCAATCATGATCTTATTTTGAGTTTATCATGGCATGTGCATGCCTTGGCTTTATCTTGTATTTTCCTGTTTGTTTTTCTTTTGATTCTTACTGTAAAAAGTTTGATTGGATTTGTTTAATGGCTAGCGTAGATCTTATGCAGGACAAAAGTCAAATCTAGAGATGCAATTGGAAATGGACCTTAGTTCCTTGATGATCTTTGGCAGGTTGGCCAGCACTTCAGGGATGGTTACTTGCATAAGGACGAGTTCAAGATTGTTTATGTTGCTCCAATGAAGGTAAGAGCTGCCTTTGCTCCATTACATTTTCACATGCATTCCCTCTGAGACTCTTGCAATTGCAATGATTCGGTTGCTTAGGCACAAATTTTTCACTATTTAGTAATGAGTTGACCTTGAGTGGCCTTGGCCCTCTAGTTGATGCATTCTGCTCTTTTGTTAGGCATTGGCTGCTGAGGTCACATCAACATTTAGTAATCGGTTGGCTCCACTTAATGTTACTGTGAGGGAACTTACTGGAGACATGCAACTTTCCAGATATGAACTTGATGAAACTCAGGTTATGGGTTCTCTCTTGTGTGCATCTCTTTGGTAGCATGTCTATGAACAACATTGGCTTGACTGTTAGGCTTATCATCAGATGATAGTAACTACACCAGAGAAATGGGATGTTATTACACGCAAGAGCAGTGACATGTCACTTTCTATGCTGGTGAAGCTCTTGATTATTGACGAAGTGCATCTGTTGAATGATGATAGAGGCCCTGTAATAGAAGCACTGGTTGCTAGGACTCTTCGCCAGGTACATATCTAAAGCACCATCATTACTTTTTGGCTAACAATAGGAACTGAATTAGCAATGAAGTGGTAATTATATATTAAATCATGCCTTCACCTAGCAACTTAAACTTTTAGAACAGAAAGCTAGCAGTGGTCACCGCAAAATCTCACATGGTATCAGGCAGGAGGTTCTGGGTTCAAATCTTTCCATGCCCCATTTGCCTCCCTAATTAAATATTTCCATGCTTAGTATTAGACAAAAAGACTATACTAGAAGCGTGAGGGCAAGTGATAAATATTAAACCACGCCTTCATCTAACAACATAAGCTTTTAGAACAGTTGATAGTGGTCCCACAAAATCTCACATGGAGAATTAGAATGTTGAATGAAGTTTTACTTTCTGTCTCGTGGAAAAATTTGGTATGGTAACAAAGTACTTCAATGACACTAAAGTTATCGAATTGGAGGAAATATGTAAATTAAAAATGCAGACATACAGTACAGTTCTGTTTTCCTTAGTATGGTACCTTTTATGAGGTTATGTAAATTATTCCGACTTGTTTAGAATTTTATGTTGTATGAAATGCATATGTACCTTTCACTTTGAAGGCACATAATCATTAATATCGTCACAGTACAGAGTGTAGGTTCAAGGAACTTAAAACTGTATCTTTAGTTGTCTCTACTCTTGCTGAACCTTTTTGGTAGCAGGAGTTTTTGAGCGTTGTAAATTGCAATCGAATGTCATGCGCTTTTTAATTCACTCTGTTCGATGGATTTTTAAGAGAGAGTTTGCTTCTTCCAAATATGTACCTGGATATGATTGAATCTGACTACGGTGGCAGGTGGAATCAACACAATCAATGATTCGCATTGTGGGCCTTTCAGCTACCCTACCTAATTATCTTGAGGTGTCATATATAAATAAATTTGTTAGACTTTGCTTGTTGAGTTCTCCATCTTTGAGGTTTCTTAGCAGATAGTCTCTTTCTTCACTGTCCAGGTTGCTGAATTTCTGAAAGTGAATGCGCAGAAGGGGTTGTTCTTCTTTGATTCTAGCTACCGTCCTGTGCCTCTTGCTCAACAGTACATTGGTATTAGTGAGCACAACTACTTAGCTCGCACTGAGTTGTTGAATGAGATATGCTACAAGAAGGTACTCTATTTACCCATCTATATAATATATTTCCCTCATTAAATACTTATGCTCCTTAAATATGTGATTTAGGAGAGATCCTTAAGTTGTATTTTTGATGGCTTCAGTTCAGTTGATGCCTTTAATGTCAGGTTGTTGAATCACTGAAGCAAGGTCATCAGGCAATGATATTTGTGCATTCACGGAAGGACACTGCAAAAACAGCAGAGAAGTTGGTAAGGCTATTGTATAATGAGATTTGTCCTTTTGTTAACTGAGTATAAATGCATTGTTCCAGTAAATAGTACTTCTGGCTTACGTGTAAATGTTTACTTCAGCTGAAAGTTTGATAAACCATTGAGAGTTAAGTTTAACTTAGAATATTTCTGCCTTTAGGTCATAGCTATGTTTCAATCTCTGGAGGAAAAATGGATATTCTGCTTTTGTCTCTCATTTAATCGCCAATTTTGCCGCAATTAGAACATGTAGCTTGTGCATAAATCTGATTGCTGCAATAACATCTTTGTGTGCTTAGTCATCATATGCTTTTTCCATTGTTGAGTAGGTTGAACTTGCGCGAAAGAACGATGAGCTGGATCTCTTTAGGAATGATGATCATCCTCAATTTTCATTAGTCAAGGTAAGGGTGCAAATTATCTTAGTTGATTGGTACTCTTAAGGTATTAGTCATGTTTGTTCACAAATCACATTCTAGTACTTTATTCTTTTTAGAGGGAAGTCCACAAGTCCAGAAACAAAGATCTTGTTCAACTTTTTGAAGCTGGTGTTGGTGTTCATCATGCTGGAATGCTACGTTCTGACAGGGGGCTGACTGAACGCCTCTTCGCTGATGGATTATTGAAGGTCGAGTATCCAACTTGTAGTGTGATACTCTCCATTTGCACAGTTGTTGTTACTATCTTCTGAGAGACTGCCATTTGCTGTTTTAGGTGCTCGTTTGCACTGCCACTTTGGCGTGGGGAGTAAATCTTCCAGCCCATACAGTTGTCATAAAGGTTGACTTCCAATTCTTTAGTTCCCATAGTTGTAATCCTAGGAATTTTGTTTGCTGTCTGTAGAAATTGATATAGAACAGAAGAGGAGAGCGTAAAAAATGATAAGGGTCTTTATGCTTCTCACTTTTATAATAGATAACACTTAATGACTATAATAGTTCTCTCAATGTTAATGACCATAATAACCCTCTCACACTTTAACACTCCCTTCAAGCTAGAGCATAGATATCAAGCATGCCCAGCTTGTTACAAATATACTCAACCCTATTACTCCCTAAAGACTTGGTGAAAATATCAGCTAGTTGCTCACCTGTCCTAACATGACTAGTAGAAATAATTCCAGCCTGAAGCTTCTCACGGACAAAGTGACAATCAACTTCAATATGCTTGGTACGCAATACTGAATTTGAAGCAATATGGGTAGTTGCCTGATTATTGCACCACAACTGTAGGAGACTGCTTCAAACCATATAAAGATTTCTTCAAACGGCAAACATGACCAGACCCCCGTGAGCAACAATCCGGGTGGTTGTTCCATATACATCTCTTCATGTAAATCCCCATGAAGAAAGACATTTTTAACATCAAGTTGTGTTAGAAAGTCTAACTCAAAAGCTTAAGCTTATAGGTGGAGGGAGACCACATGAATATAAAGAGCATTTATAACCCGTTGTCAAGCAATGCGGGATATATTTCAACACCCCCACTCACGTGCGAGCCTGATTACGAGCGGCATGTGAAATTTTGTGTACACACATTCACGTGGAGTTTTTTTTTTTTTTGAGGAATTTTTTACCACGCACATTCACGAAAGGGACAGTACTGGCTCTGATACCATGTTTGAAAGTCCAACCCAAAAGCTTAAGCTTATAGGTGAAGGGAGACCACATGAATATAAAGAGTATTTGGCAGTGCTATATGGAGTGAGGGGGAGTGTTGGAATATATAAATATTAAATCACGCATTCTTCTAATAGCTTAAGCTTTTAGAGCAGTTGGCAGTAGTCTCACCAAATCTTACACTGCCGTTCTATAAAATTTTCCTTTTAGCCTAAAAAGGATTTTGCGATCACACAAAAACCTTGACGCACTGTGCCGTTTCATCCACCCTGTTCTGATCGTTATGCGTACGAGAATATCCCACAAAAATGCATTTAAGAGATCGAGGGTCTAGTTTGGAAAGCCTTGGATGATGATCACGAATATAACAAATACGACCAAATATACGAGGTGGTAAATGAAACAAGGATTTAGAAGGAAAAAGAAGAGTGTGGAGTTGCACCCTTAAGAATAGAGGACGACATGTGATTGATAAGATAACATGCAGTCATAGCAGGGTCGGCCCAAAAGGATTTCTCTACCTTCATTTCAAACATCAATGATCGAGCAAACTTCTAACAAGTGACTGTTCTTTTTTTAGCGACGCCATTTTGTTGTGGTGTATCTGAACAAGAAGATTGATGAAAGATGCCTCGTTAAGTCATGAACTCCGAAAAACGATTAGAAAAATATTCTTTGTTGTTATGACTTCGAAGAATACGAACAGGAACTGAAAATTGAGTATTTACTTCGTTAACAAATGCACAAAACATATAATAACTCAAAATGACTTTTCATTAGATAAAGCCAAGTGGCTCTTGAATAGTCATCTACATAAGTGACAAAGTACTTGAAACCAAACTTAGAAAAGGTAGGATATGGACCCCATATATCAGAATGAAGTAAGACAAACGGCTAGGAAGCCTGTTTATTGACTACGATATCTAATACGGTGCAATTTCCAAATCGACACGACTCACACTCAAGACTAGATAAAGAATGAAACTAAGCATCTTTCTTTAAACTTTCCAAGGAGGGATGGCCTAAACGACAATGGATTTGATGTGGGCAAGCCGTAGAGCAAGCAACCCTAGTAGTATCGTCAAATAGGTATAGCACCTCTGACACATGTCCTTTATCAATTGTCTTCCTCGTATTCAAGTTCTGGAAAACACATGAATCAGGATAGTAAGTTATAGAGCAATTATATGTTTTGGTAAGATGACCGACAGACATTAAGGTTAAACGGAAAGCTTGGGAGATACATGACTGAAGAAAAGATATGGACGATGTTAGGGGAACTATGCCTATCCCCTTTACTTTGGATAGGGAAATATCAGCTAATGTAAGAGTGGACATAGACTCGTGAAAGTTAGAAAAGATACCTGAAACTCCAATCATATGATCGGTAGCACCTGAATCAATGACCTAGGAATCGGGATTGAAAGTTATAGAACAATTATATGTTTTGGTAAGATGACCGACAGACATCAGGTTAAACGGAAAGCTTGGGAGATACATGACTGAAGATAAAGATATGGACGATGTTAGGGGAACCATGCCTATCCCTTTTACTTTTGCTAGGGAACCATCGGCTAATGTAATAGTGGACATAGACTCGTAAAAGTCAGAAAGGATAACTGAAACTCCAGCCATATGATCAGTACTCAGTAGCACCTGAATCAATGACCCAGGGGCGAGAGGTAGAAGAAAGACATGCTGTTGCATTACTTGTCTGGACAAAAGTAGTTGTGTAAGACAACTGTGAAACCGGCTGAGAAATCTGGAATTGATTGTATCTGGCAAATTCCTCCTTCGTCATTCTGATCACCTTTCCTCAGAAGACTGTGAATAGGTACCAGTCTCTACTGCATTGGCTATATTAGCTGCGGCCTGTTGAGGGGGCCTTCCATGAAGATTATAGCATAATTTCTGAGTGTGTCCAGGTATTACCCCATGTGCCACTAAAAATATTATTAAATGAGGGTGGTTTGCCTTTACCAAAACCACGACCACCATCACCAATTTGGCCACCACTACGACGTCGACCACTACTGCGATTTCCTTGGGGTGCCAAGGCTGAGCTATCACCTGTAGAGAATGCATCCTTAGATGGTTCACGTGAGACCCTCGAGACATGAGCAAATGTCTCAGTGAGTGAGGTCATCTTATCTCTTCCAAATATTTGGGAATGGACTGCATCATACTTTGGTCCTAGTCCTCCCTACTTTACGACGATATTGTTTCTGGAGCAAATAACAATTTATGCTACTCAAGCACTTTGTTCTTCTATGTTCTGAGCATTACTAGTCACAGAATAGCTTTCTTCATTTTCTGCTATCTAAAGCATTGCCCATGGAGTGAAATGTTTAAGAAATCCTTCTGGCTTTGTTACTAAGCAGAAGCGCATTTCAGGCCAAAGATGATAGGTTTTCTGTCCTTGGGTTTGCTGCTGGTGCAAACATTCAAAGTCCATGTTCAAAGATTGTCATACCAATGTATAGATCCTGTGTGCTTTGCATCAAGATGGGATCGGAAGAGATATCCAGCTATTTCATTTAACAAAACAGAGAATGATTCCTCTTCAGTAATACATGTTAGAGCTTCTAATGCAAAACCATTCTTTCTTTTTAAGTTTTAGCAAGTCAGCAGTGGCATCATTATTCCGATTATATTGGAGCTGGAAATCTGGAGTTCGATTTCTTTTTTCGACATGGATTTTCACATAAACCTTAATCCACTTGTATTAACTTTGACGCTTCAAGCTTTGGTCGTGCTATTATCATTTGTGTGAGGGAGAGTGTTGTGTGTATGTGCATGGGCGTGGGTGCAAACATGTCGTTTTCTAACATTTTGAGCTTTTAAGACATAGGGTCTTGGTTTCACACTCAACTTTAGAATGGTAAAAATGCTGAAAATAATGTATTGGAATCTCTCCAAGTTCCGGCTTTGCCTAATTTACAGTAAGTTTTGTTGAGTTGTAAAGTTGTTTGAAACTTTGTAATTTTATACCTAACTTAGGTGAGTCTATACCTAATTTAGGTGAGTCTATACCTAACTTAGGTTTCTTACCTAAACTTAGGTGAGTCAATACCTAAATTAGGTTTCTTGCCTAACTAGGGTCTCTTTTCTCTTGTATATATATTGGCCTTGTAATTACCCAAGAAGATAAGGAAATACAGATTTTTTCCTTCATGGTATCAGAGCTTTAGGCTCAATTTTTTCTGGGATAGTGTTACAGTCCAGCCTTCATTGCTGGTTCTGTTTTTCTGCAGCCTTCATTGCTGCATTTTCAAGGCTGGTTTTGTTTTTTGCAGCTTTCATTGCTGCATTTTCAAACCTTTATAGCTGCTGTACGACTCGTACTCTTGCTAATATTCTCTTGGTACAATGACCACATCCGAAACCACACCCAAAGTCATAAATTTTCCCTCTCCAACCACAAACCAATCGGAGGAGGTTGCCTCGTCAAACATGATCGGCGACCTTCAGAATATTAGGCCAGCCTATAGACTGAATGAGAAAAATTATCTCAAATGGTCACAATTCGTCAAGACGTACCTGAAGGGCAAAGGAAAACTCAGCCATCTACTGGGGACAGGACCCAAGCAAGGAGACCCCAATTTCGATGCGTGGGATGAAGCGGATTCCATGATCATGTCATGGCTATGGAATTCCATGGAATCGGCCATAAGCGATACTTGCATGTTTCTACCAACCGCAAAGGGGATTTGGGATTCCATCCAACGGACGTACTCTAAGGCCCGTGATGCAGCCCAAGTGTACGAAATTAAGGTGAAAACCAGTGGGACAAAACAGGGAGGTAAGACTGTTACTGAGTATGCTAACTCTTTGCAGAACTTATGGCACGAACTCGATCATTATCGGGTATTCCACATGCGGTGTCCAGAAGATGCAGCCATTTTGAAGAATTTTATTGACAAAGATCGAGTCTACGACTTCTTAGCTGGGCTTAATTCTGAATTTGACCAAGTTAGAATTCAAATACTTGGCAAGGAAGATGTTCCATCATTGGAGGAGACGATTTCCTTGATCCGGGCAGAAGAAAGTCGTCGATCCGTCATGCTTGAACCACGAGCAATAGAAGGGTCAGCCTTGACAGTCGGAAAGGTTGATGAGAAGGGTGATCTACCAAGAAGAGACAACCGGGACAACTTGTGGTGTACTTATTGCAGGAAGCCGAGACATACAAAGGAGAAATGCTGGAAATTGAATGGAAAACCAACCACTTCAAGTCGAGAGTGGGTGAACCGGGAAATGCAATCGAGGCCCCGGGCCCACCTGATTGAGCAAGCTGATTATGAAGCAGAACAAGGGAAAGCGACATTCAATAGTGAAGAAATTGAGAAAATAAGAGGTTTGTTAGGGTCTCTTAATAAACCCTCTGGTGCATGCTCAATGGCACTCTCAGGTAATTCTTGGGTTATTGATTCAGGGGCGACTGATCATATGACTCATATCTCATCACATTTCAGGACCTATACACCTTGTCCTAGTGATAGGAAGATTATTGTGGCAAATGGGTCTCTTGCTACTGTTGCAGGGGTTGGAGATGTCCCTATCACACCAAACCTTGTCCTTAAAAATGTCCTACATGTCCCTAAACTGTCTTCCAATCTTATCTCCATACAAAAACTCACTAAAGACCTCGATTGTCAAGCTGTTTTTTACTCATCTTACTGTGTTTTTCAGGATCGGGGCTCGGAGAGGAGGATTGGACTCGCTAAGGAACAAGGTGGACTGTACTATCTTGAGACACCCCTCACCACGAGAAGAATCATGAATAATTCATCTTCATCCTTTCTTAGTATTTCAAATAAAGAAGCTATTTGGCTTCATCATTTTCGTTTTGGTCATCCATCCTTTCAAGTCTTGAGTGTGATGTTTTCAGCCCTGTTCAATGGTTTGAATATTCAAGATCTCCATTGTGATGTTTGCGAGTTAGCCAAGCATAACCGTGTATCATTTCCAATTAGCAATCATCGTAGCTCTAATCCTTTTGACTTGGTACACAGTGACATTTGGGGCCCTTCCACGGTTCCAAACATCTCTGGAGATCGTTGGTTTGTCACTTTAATTGACGATTGCTCTCGGGCCACTTGGACCTTCTTACTCAAACATAAATCTGATGTGAGTAGCATTATTCCTTCTTTTCATTCCATGATTCAAACACAATTTGGGGTCAAAATCAAGGTCTTTAGATCAGATAATGCTAGAGATTACTTCAATCAAACATTGTCCTCTTATTTTCAAAAGGAAGGTGTTATCCACGAGTCATCTTGTGTGAATACACCCCAACAAAATGGGATTGCTGAAAGGAAAAATGGTCATCTTCTTAAAACAACTCGTGCCTTGTTGTTTCACGGAAATGTTCCTAAAACGTATTGGGGGGAAGCTGTTCTTACAGCTACATATCTGATCAATAGGCTACCATCACGTACATTAGACCACAAGACCCCTATGGAAATTCTTTCTCAGTTCTATCCTCACTTTCGTACATCTAACGGCCTTACGCCTCGAGTCTTTGGTTGTAGTTCCTTTGTCCACATTCATCATCATCAACGAGGAAAACTAGATCCTCGTGCCATCAAATGCATCTTTCTTGGTTACTCACAAACACAAAAGGGCTATAAATGTTATCACCCACCTTCAAAAAAATTCTATCTCTCTGCAGATGTCACTTTTGTTGAGAATAAACCATATTTTTCAAAACCTTATCTTCAGGGGGGGATTTCACTCATGGAAGATAAGGAAGATGATGCTCTTGGTGTTATTGATAGACTGGATATATCATCCAATGTTCTCGCGAATCCAAACCCGACCACCGTAACTCATGAACCTACCTTGACTCCTACCTCTAGTCCACCATCTGTTGTTGTTCCCACTAGTCCTACTCCCACTTGTCCAACTCACTTTCATGATTCTATGAGATATTCTCAGGTGTACTCAAGGAGGACAGCCGTTCCAACAACCAAGCAAGTCCAATCTACCACTCCGGGTACTGCTAATGAGAGCATGGTAAGTCCTGAACTTTCTGTGAATGAGCAGCCCGGTGATATACCAGAGACAGATCTTGATCGGCCTATTGCTATTAGAAAAGGGATAAGAGAATGTACCAAGAAACCAATTTATCCACTTTCAAATTATGTGTCCCTTGATAGATTATCATCACCATTCCGAAACTTTATTGTGAGTTTAAACACTATTGCCATCCCTAACACCTTCTCTGAAGCAATGTCAAAAGAGGAATGGAGGAATGCCATGAAAGAAGAAATGACGGCACTAGAAAAGAATAAAACGTGGGAAATTGTTGACAGACCAAAAGGGAAAAATCTAGTAGGCTGCAAGTGGGTATTCACTGTGAAGTACAAGACTGATGGCTCGTTGGAGAGGTACAAAGCGAGATTGGTTGCAAAGGGTTACACTCAAACATATGGAGTGGATTACCAAGAGACTTTTGCACCGGTGGCTAAAATGAACACTGTAAGAATTTTGCTATCTTTAGCTGCTCATTTTGATTGGGAACTTCAACAGTATGACGTGAAGAATGCATTCTTACATGGAGAGTTGAAAGAGGAAATCTACATGAACATGCCACCTGGTTTCGAAGGAAAAGAAACAACCGAAAAGGTTTGTAGACTAAAAAAGGCGTTATACGGACTCAAGCAATCACCTAGAGCTTGGTTTGGACGATTTGCTAGAGTCATGAAGGCATCTGGGTATAAACAGAGTCAGGGAGATCATACTCTGTTCATAAAACACTCGGATGCAGGAAAAGTTACAGCATTGTTGGTTTATGTTGATGACATAATAGTCACGGGCAATGATGAAAGGGAGAAACAACGGCTAAAACAGAACTTGATCAGAGAGTTTGAGATAAAGGAGTTAGGAAAGCTACGGTATTTTCTAGGAATTGAGGTTTCATACTCAAAACAAGGGATCTTTATTTCACAACGGAAGTATGTGACGGATCTTTTGGAGGAAACTGGGAAGCTTGGTTGCAAACCAGCAGTCACTCCGATTGAGCCGAACCAAAGACTAGCAGAAGCCAAAGAAGAGGCGGCAGTGGATCGAGAAATGTATCAACGATTGGTAGGAAAGCTGATTTATCTTGCTCATACTCGACCTGATATCTCCTATGCAGTAAATTTGATTAGCCAATTCATGCATAATCCAAAGGAATCACATCTACAAGCTGCTTTTCGAGTCCTACATTACTTGAAAGGGAATCCAGGAAAAGGAATATTATTCAGAAAGAGTCCAGACCTCAAGATTGAAGCTTATACAGATGCAGATTATGCTGGATCAGTGGTTGATAGGAGGTCTACAACTGGTTATTGTACCTTCATTGGAGGTAACTTGGTAACTTGGAGAAGTAAAAAACAGAATGTGGTGGCAAGATCTAGTGCAGAATCTGAGTTTCGGGCAGCAGCTCAAGGAATATGTGAGCTGTTATGGCTCAAGATCATTCTTGATGACTTGAAGGTTAAGTGGCAGAGTCCTATGAAGTTGTACTGTGATAATAAATCTGCAATTAATATTGCCCACAATCCTGTGCAGCATGACAGGACAAAGCATATTGAGATTGATAGACACTTCATCAAGGAGAAACTTGAGGAAGGACTAATTTGCTTATCGTATGTCCCCTCAGGACAGCAAGTGGCAGATGTCTTAACCAAAGGGCTCAATGGTGGAAATTTTCACGAGCTAACTACCAAGCTGGGAATGGAAGATATCTATTCACCAGCTTGAGGGGGAGTGTTGAGTTGTAAAGTTGTTTGAAACTTTGTAATTTTATACCTAACTTAGGTGAGTCTATACCTAATTTAGGTGAGTCTATACCTAACTTAGGTTTCTTACCTAAACTTAGGTGAGTCAATACCTAAATTAGGTTTCTTGCCTAACTAGGGTCTCTTTTCTCTTGTATATATATTGGCCTTGTAATTACCCAAGAAGATAAGGAAATACAGATTTTTTCCTTCAAGTTTACATACTTAAGCCTTAGGCAAGACTATTAGCTTACGTGTGAGGAGTGTTAGAGCATTTTGATAGTAAACCACCCCAAGCTTTTCATAAGGTGGCAATGGCTCACAATTCTACAACATGTCATTAGTATTTCTGAAAGTTGCTAATCATATTAGAATCGACCTGGAGGTTCATATTGGAATTTTCTTTCGTGGTTGGTAGTTTCAAATTTCTGTTTTTGGTTCTTTAAATGTTTCTATTTCTTTTTTTCCCTCACGTAAATTTGGATTCATGTCGTCGTAATGATTGTTGGATGCATAACTATTTTCACATTGTATCGTTCATACTTGTCTACTGGTTTTACACTTGTATTACAGCTCCTCTTTGCAGGTAAAAAATTTCCTATGACATTATTTTACTTTGTTTGAGCCGATATTTGGTGTTTATCCCAGGGAACCCAATTATATGACCCAAAAGCTGGTGGTTGGAAAGATTTGGGCATGCTTGACGTGATGCAAGTAAGATCCAAATTGCCACATGTTAAGTATGGAATACACCTGATTCTACAATTTGACTATGCTTTCTGAAATTATTACTTCAGATTTTTGGACGTGCTGGGAGGCCTCAGTTTGATAAAAGCGGTGAAGGAATCATAATTACGTCTCACGACAAATTATCATACTATCTTCGGCTGCTGACAAGTCAGCTTCCCATAGAAAGTCAGGTACAGGGTACTAATGTTTGACTTGACTTCATAAACAATTTATAGTTTTGTCCTTGTCAAGGTTGTCATCGTTTAATTTCTGCTTACTGGACGCTGGCAATTAAACTGCCTTGCTATTCGTCTCTATCTCCCTCTCCCTTGGAGAGATGGGGTGGGTGGATACCATGTAATAAATCAGGTGGAAAAGAATGGAAAAGAAACATTTGTATCTCCCACGCTAATATGTAGACAGTATTTTTATTTTGAGTTTATGGTCTTATCTAATCATGCAACTTAAGGTAGGTTACTTCTAGTTGAGTTAGTTACTAAGTTACATCATGTTTTGTGCTTGGCGAGCAAACACTTCAATTAAAACTTAAAAGGAGCAAGATCAGCCAAGTGCCTGGGTTAAAACATTGACGGTTTTTCTTGAATATTTGGAGTTAATGCGATGCATCTGACTGGTAAAGGCTATCGTTTTTTATGATATATTGTTCTGCACGACAAATTGGTAGGTAATATGCCAAAGTGGGTTTATAGTTTGCATAGCTTTTGTAATATCATAATCTCCATGGCCTATTTGACAAGATCGATTGATAGAACTACGAGACACTGCAAGTTTAGGCATACGCAACCTAACATTATTATGAGATACGCTTACCCATAAATAGTTAAAAATGTTCCGTGTATACTTCTTAAAGGAAAAAAATGCCAAAATGTGCAAACAATTTTTTGCGCATTGCTGGCTATACCCGGCTGTGTTGGCTTATAACGATATTAATTTGTTAAGTCCTGTCTTGACGAGATCGATTGATAGAACTATGAGACACTGCAAGTTTAGGCATTCGCAACCTAACAATGTTGTGAGATACACTTACCCATAATTAGTCCAAAATGCTCCGTGTGAATAGTTATTGAAGATTCCGATAAAAAAAAAAATAGTTATTGAAGATAAAAAAAAATGCCAAAATAGATGGTTTGATTTGTTCTCTGCGCGAGCAATTTTTTGAGCATTGCTGGCTATACCTGACTGTATTGCCTTATAATGATATTAATTATGTTAAGTCTTGTCTTGCTCCTTTCCTTTTGGGCCTGAATTCTTGTTTGCGTTGGAAGGCTCCTAAAATGATTTTCCAGATCTGCCACTGCCTTAGAGAGTTGGAATGGAGCAGATTTTTGTTCGATTGGATTATATGATTCTCCTTCCTGTCATCTATTGTTGAAATTACTCTCTTGGGTTTGTCTTATTCTTTGTCATGGCTTTCTTTATAATTTGCATTGTTCCCCAATGATGGTTGGTGCTACAATTTATACTCCAATCAATGCGGGCAAGAACTTTACCGGTGGGAGAGGGGGGGAAGGAGGAGGAGTTACAAAGTTTTGCTAGAAATTTCATGAATGTTGCCAGCCGCCAAATGCTTTTGCATTGGTTGATGTGCCCTCTTTACTAATGCTTATGTCTTTTTTTGCAGTTTATTAGCTCTCTGAAGGATAACCTAAATGCAGAGGTGGCTCTTGGTACTGTGACTAATGTTAAGGAAGCATGTGGGTGGCTTCGGTATACCTATCTTGCAGTGAGAATGAGGTTGAACCCTCTGGCTTATGGGATTGGATGGGAAGAGGTATTTTCAAGATTTTAGTAAATCTATTTGATATTTCAGGCTCTTAAAGACAGTTCTGTGGTACCTTGTTTTTCCTTTTTGTTGACGATAAAAGAGCAATCTTACTTTATTTCAAAGATAACAAAGAGTATTTATAGGCTTAGAATTAAGCCTAATACATTTACCCAAATACCCCCAACTTGCTAATACTATAAAGTAATAAATCTAACACTCCCCCTCAAGTTGGAGCATACATATCAAAAAGTCCTAACTTATGACAAATATATGAAAGTCGTCCACGTCGAAGAGGCTTTGTGAAAATGTCTGCTAGTTGCTCTTCAGAACGTGTGTGTACCAATCGTATGTCTTCACAGTTCACCTTTTCTCGAACAAAATGACAATTCACCTCTATATGCTTCGTTCGCTCATGAAACACTGGATTGCTAGCAATATGAATAGCAGACTGATTATCACAGCACAGAATAGACGATCCGGTCATAGGTAGTCCAATTTCAGCTAACAACATACGAACCCATTGAAGTTCACCTGTAACATTAGCCATAGCACGATACTCGGCCTCTGCACTAGATCGGGAAATAACAGATTGTTTCTTACTTTTCCACGATACAAGATTACCACCAAGAAATACACAATATCCCGAAGTAGATCGACGATCCATAGGGCAGCCAGCCCAATCTGCATCAGAATATCCTGTCACCTCCAAAGATTCAGGGTTGGAATAGCCAGCTATCCGAAGATGGCCCCGATTATGGAACACAAGTCCTTGACCTGGAGCTCCCTTCAAATACCGAACAATTTGTAGAGCAGCTTGCCAATGAGTAGTACGAGGAGAGCTCATAAATTGACTCACCACACTGACAGCAAATGAAATATCAGGACGGGTAATAGTCAGATAATTTAATTTGCCTACTAACCGGCGATACTTCTCTGGATCATGAAGAAGTTCTCCCTGTTCATTGTCAAGCCTTGCTCCAGGATCCATAGGTGTGTCACCAGGCTTAGAATCATGTAAGCCAACCTCCTTAAGAATGTCAAGAGTATACTTTCGCTGGGAGAGAGCAATGCTGCCATTAGCATAGGCAACTTCAATGCCAAGAAAATATCGAAGACGACCTAGGTCTTTAGTATTAAACTCCTTCTGAAGAAACTGCTTAAGCTTTTGTATGCCTTCAACATCGCTTCCTGTGACAATGATATCATCAACATAAACAACAAGAATAACACATCCTTTGGAAGTTGACATACTAAAAACGGAGTGATCCACACTGCACCGATGCATGCCAAAAGTGACAACCGCATCACTAAATCGGCCAAACCAAGCACGAGGAGATTGCTTAAGTCCATAAAGAGCTTTTCGCAATCGGCACACCTTCTCCCCCTGAGCAACAAACCCAGGTGGTTGCTCCATATATACTTCCTCGTGAAGATCACCATGAAGGAAAGCATTTTTCACATCAAGCTGATGAAGAGTCCACTGAGACCGAGCAGCCAAAGAAATAACAATACGAACAGAAGGAATTTTGGCTACTGGAGAAAAAGTTTCATCATAGTCAACACCATAAGTTTGTGTATAGCCTTTCGCCACAAGACGCGCCTTTAAGCGCTCAACTGAACCATCTGGATGGTGTTTGACAACAAAGACCCAGCGACAACCTACCAATTGTTTATTAGCCGGTAATGAAACGAGCTCCCAAGTCTTATTATGATGTAATGCAGCCATCTCCTCCTCCATAGCACGAGCCCAACCTGGATGGGCTAATGCCTCCTGGACACTACTAGGCACAGACACATAAGCAAGAGATGATACAAAAACAGACATCTGAGGACTTAAGTTATGATAAGACACAAAATTGGAAAGAGGATACCGAGATCGAGTACGGTGAGCAATAGGAGAACTGTCAGGTGGAAGAGGATCGGAAGCCTGGACTAGAGGTGGTGGTGAAACGCTCGCTGGTGAAGATGTATGACCCCAAATAGAACGAGGGCCACGTGTATAAACCTGAAGAGGAGTTGATGCTGGTGAGCCTGTATTCGGTGGAGCAACATCAAAAGTAACAGGCGGTGGCTCCGGCTGAGATGTAGGTGCAGGAGGTGGCGGAAGATCCATTGTTAATGGTGCCTGAGGATGAGTATCGCCAAAGAATGCTTGATCCTCAAAGAAAGTCACATCAGCAGAAACATACTCCCGACGACGAGTAAGATTATAACAGACATATCCCTTTTGAGTACGGGAGTAACCCACAAATATACATTTTTCAGCACGAGGTGATAACTTGTCTAATCCAGGAGATAAAGAATGAACAAAACAAACACATCCAAAAATACGAGGGCGAACAGACCATAGAGGACGATCAGGATGAAGAAGAGCATAAGGAATAGCTCCTTGCAACACGGAAGACGGAAGACGATTAATAAGATGACATGCTGTAAGTAGAGCATAGCTCCAGAAGGATTTCGGCATATGAGTGTGAAGAAGTAGGCAACGAGCAACATCCAACAAATGACGGTTCTTACGTTCAGCAACTCCATTTTGTTGCGGAGTGTGAGCGCAAGAACTCTGATGTAAAACACCATGAGATTTGAGAAATGGAATAAAGGTAGATGAAGAAAAGTACTCACGAGCATTGTCAGTACGCAAACACTTAATAGAGCAATCATATTGAGTACGAACTTCATGATAAAACTGGCAGAAAGAATGAAAAACTTCAGTACGATCTTTTATTAAATATAACCAAGTTGTACGAGTACAATCATCAATAAAAGTGACAAAATAGCGAAAACCAAATGAAGACTCTCGACTAGGACCCCACACATCGGAGTGAATTAACTCGAATGGATGTGACGCACGACTCGAAACACGAGGAGAGAAAGACTCACGATGGTGTTTTCCTGACACGTTTCACAATTAAATTGAAGACCTGAACTAGACACAAAAGAAAACCGTCGAAGTACGTCTGCTGATGGATGACCAAGACGGCAATGTAATCGATAAGGATCATCCACAGCTTTATTCTGAACTGTTGTAGCAGCAGCAATAATTTCAGGGTCCAGGATGTACAACCCACCAGTTTCACGTCCACCACCTATTCGGCGTCCAGTCTTCCGATCCTGAAGAACACACGAAGAAGAAGAAAAGATAATATCGCAATCAAGATCACGAGTAATAGAACTGACTGACAACAGATTGTAAGGAAAGTGTGGAATATGGTAAACAAAAGGTAAGGAGACAGAGGAACTCAATGACACACAACCTGCACCAGTTACTTTGGACTGAGAACCATCTGCTAAGGTGACCGACATAGAGGGAACAGATGAGGTGGACGTGAGAAGACGAGGATCACCAGTCATGTGATGAGTGGCACCCGAATCAATAACCCAAGAACGAGGAGCTGTAGAGGACAATAGACATGTAGGATCATCACGTTATGCTAAAGTAGCGATAGGACCAGAGACACCACCACTTTCACTCTGCCGTGCTCTGACTAACTCATCATATTCTGCACGAGACAACTGTACTGTACCCTGTCCAGAAAAGGATCCAGTAGAAGAAGTCCAAGGCTCAGTATCAATAGAAGCATGTAAACCGCGCAGCTCTGGATGGAGGTCATAACAATAATCAACAGTATGCCCAGAAAGCTGGCAATGAGTACAAAAACGGTTCGCTCGACCACCACCACGTCCTCCTCTAGAAGTATCTCTACCACCACCACGAACAGCACCTCGACCTTGAAAACCACGACCACGGCCACGGTAAGAACTTTCAGAATTCCATTGTCCACGACCGCTAATACGACCTCGAGTCCCTTGACCTCCACGAGCCACCAGAGCACTACTATCTGAAATGACTGAAGTTTTGGAACTAGAAGTGTAACGAGCAGCTCGAGAATACACTTCTTCAATAGAAGGAAGAGTGCTCTGAGAGGTAATCTGTTGACGAAGAGCACTATGATCTGGACCAAGGCTACGGAGAAAAAGCACGGTTATCATATCCGCTTCTCGTTGCTGCATCTGAGTAACTGTGGTAGCAGGTGGAAAATAAGACTTGAGGCGCTGATACAAAGATGCAAAGCGAGCATAATGTTCTGCCAAACTAGCATCACCTATTTTGGCTTCAAATAAAGCCTCCCACATATCACAAACTCGACTCATGTTATTCTGTCCAGAATACAATAAAGCACATTTTGTCCATACTGCACGGGCTGTAGTGCAATCCATGAAAAGATGACGAACAGATTCAGCCATACTTCCCCATAAAAGTGTACGCAAAGTAGCATCTACATACCTCCATTCTTCTAGACTAGCTGAATCTGTAGGTGGTTCTTCTTCAAGCCATCTAGATTGACGATTAGAATAAATAAAAGTTGAAAGAGCCATCGACCAAGAAGGGTAATTGGTACCGTCCAACTTGACCAAGGTATTGTGTAAATTTGTCATACTATAATATGGACCAAGAGATCCAGAACTCGAAGAAATACTAGGAGGAACTAATCCCGGAATAACAGATGGAGAACTTGATGAATCAGTAGACATCTCCACAGACCTTTAATCACTAATCAGTACGAACTTGACTTGTATGCAATCAAGTAAAACACACCACTTACTATATCACTTCTTCGAGTATCCACAAATATCACTTTAAATGCAGACACAACATTGACACTTCTGACACCACATAACTCCAAATGCAGTCAATCCAGTACCATATTCAACAATCCCAACAACTACGCCAACTTCAACCAACTTCAACTCACTGCCCACTAAAAAATTTACTTCCAGTATCACCAAATTCAACCAACTCAGCAAATTCATTCAATCTATATAACAATAAACCTCAGAAATTCTCATGAAGTACAACCATTCCTAAGGAATCAACACATCGAGGGATCTAGGTCACTTCCAGTGACACCACCTGAAAGAATGCGACCCAAATCAAGATTTCCTGACCTGGGCGATGCGGGAAAGAGTCGCTGGGACGTCAACTGAAGCTGGCCGAGAACCTGGGCCGTGGCCGGCCAAGTTGGCCGAGAGCCTTGGGACGTGGCCGACCAAGATGGCCGAGAGACCTGGGACGTGGCCGGCCAATCTGGCCGAGAGACCTGGGACGTGGCCGGCCAAGTTGGCCGAGATCCCTAGCCGAGAGCTTGGGACGTGGCCGACAAAGCTAGCCGATAGAGCAGATTTGAGCTTGATGGTGGGTGTTGGATAGGGTTTAGGTTGGGGCGGCTAGGGTTGGCTCTGATACCATGTTGACGATAAAAGAGCAATCTTACTTTATTTCAAAGATAACAAAGAGTATTTATAGGCTTAGAATTAAGCCTAATACATTTAC
This sequence comes from Rhodomyrtus psidioides, assembly GCA_021437785.1. Taxonomy (NCBI): domain Eukaryota; kingdom Viridiplantae; phylum Streptophyta; class Magnoliopsida; order Myrtales; family Myrtaceae; genus Rhodomyrtus; species Rhodomyrtus psidioides. The sequence goes on along the minus strand of JAILYB010000020.1, from coordinate 6,604,631 downwards.
CTAAATACCCCCAACTTGCTAATACTATAAAGTAATAAATCTAACACTTTTAAAGAGAGTCAGCTTTGTGATAAGAACTGCGAATGAGGTATTTTGCCTTTCAGTTGAGGTTAACATTTGCTTTTACCCACTACATAACAGAGACATATCCAAAATTCTACTTCTTCCGCTCCCTTCTTTAGAGAAGTAAGAATCGCGGTGGCATGCTGATTGGTTTGCTTGAGCAGTTGAGAATTTAGTTGAGCTTAGTCGAAGAATTATGATATACAGGACTATATTATACCTGCAATAATATTTATCAGTAATACAGTAAAAAAAAAAGTGCCAAACTTAGTAGTAACACCAAATTCCTGTAAATAAAAGGTAATTCTGATGACTTGGATTATTAGAAATAAGCTGTTTTACTTGGCCACCAGGTTGTTGCAGATCCTTCTTTAATGTCAAAGCAAAGGGCTCTAGTGACAGATGCTGCTCGTGCACTTGACAAAGCAAAAATGATGCGGTTTGATGAGAAAAGTGGCAATTTTTACTGTACTGAGCTTGGCCGTATTGCAAGCCATTTTTACATCCAATATTCTAGTGTTGAAACGTACAACGAAATGATGCGACGCCATATGAATGAGAGTGAGGTTAGTGATGATGAATTATTACTTATGTTGATGTACTTCAAGGTTTTACACAAAGAGATAGGGAGCTTCATGACTTTGCTTTGGGATTTCAAATGATTAATCATCTAAGATGACTCGCAATCTGGTTATCGAGCTCGGGCTTTCATCTGATGTTGTACTTATGGTGTTTGTATCTTTTTGAATATTTTAATTTTTAACTGGCCATAAGTTGTAAGTCTTGCATGTTGGGGTTGCCTTTTTGTTGGCTTTGTAGGTCATTAATATGGTCGCCCATTCTTCTGAATTTGAGAACATTGTCGTACGAGAGGAAGAGCAGAATGAACTTGAAACGTTGGCACGCACATTGTGCCCCCTTGAAGTAAAAGGAGGTCCTTCAAACAAACATGGGAAGATATCCATCCTTATTCAGGTTTTCCTTTTTGTCTCTTCCGGCTCTTACTTTATTATAATCTTAGTGACTTGTTTTGATGACTAATTTTTGGATTGTGAAATTTGCAGTTGTACATATCTCGTGGCTGGATTGATACATTTTCATTAGTTTCTGATGCTGCATATATAAGTGCAAGTCTGGCCCGTATCATGCGAGCTTTGTTTGAGATTTGTTTGCGCAGAGGCTGGAGTGAGATGTCTCTTTTCATGTTGGAATATTGCAAGGCTGTGGATCGGCAAATTTGGCCCCATCAACATCCTCTCAGACAGTTTGACAAAGAACTTTCTCTGGAGGTCTGTACAACTATTGCAAGACTCCACTGTAGTGGTTCTTCACAGAGTCTGATAAAAACATTCATTTTTTGTAGGTCTTGCGGAAGCTTGAAGAACGGGGTGCTGACTTAGATCACCTACTGGAGATGGATGAAAAGGATATTGGAGCCCTGATTCGCTACGGGCCTGGAGGGAGGGTATAACTTTTGTGGATATCGTATATCAACATCACCGTCATCTTTATCTCAAACTAGTTGGGGTCGGCGGTCGATGAACCCAAAAATAAAGAAAATAAAAGCAAGACCAATTGAGGGAAAAGAAAATAATTATATAAAAATAAATATATGAAAATAAAAATATATATAAATATAAATATAAATAGGGAAAAAGGATTAAAAAGGACAGTCTGGAACATATGAATTCTGTCCCTCCACAATGCTAATAGCTTTCCTCCACTCCGTCCTAAGACAAACTATACGCCAATCTATTTCCCACTTCAGTAAATCTTGTTTTATTACTTTCTCCCAAGTAAGTTTCAGCCGACTTCTTTCTTTCTTCATGTCATGCTCTCGGAACAAACTTCTGTTCTTACCGGAGCATCTATGGATCTTCGAAGAATATACCCGAATCATCTCAATCTATGTTCTCTCATCTTTTCTGGTACTACTCCAACTTTTCATCCTTGTATGACCACACATCCATCTTAACATCCTCATTTCCGCTACTCCCATTTTATGTTCATGTTGCCTCTGTACTGGCCAACATTCAGCTCCGTATAGCATATGCTAAGGATTATTGATCCCCAACCTATCAAACATTCTTAGGTCCTCATTGATGACTGGATTAAATACTGAAACTAAAAGATTGGCACATTAATAAGATTAAGCATGTTTAATAACACTAATTAGTTTTGACTTTGTTGAAAAGTTGTAAAGATTGTTTGAAACTTTGTAAGTCTATACCTAACTTAGGTGAGTCTATACCTAACTTAGGTGAGTCAATACCTAAATTAGGTTTCTTGCCTAACTAGGGTCTCCTTTCTCTTGTATATATATTGACCTTGTAATTACTCAAGAATGTAAGGAAATACAGATTTTTCCTTCATGGTATCAGAGCTTTAGGCTCATTTTTCTGGGATAGTGTTGCAGTGCAACCTTCATTGCTGCAATAATCTTCCATTCTCAGCTATACTGCTGACTTATCCAGCCTCCATTGCTGATTCTGTCTTTGCAGCCTTCATTGCTGCAATAATCCTTCAATCACAGCCTTCATTGCTGGATTATTTTCACAGCCGTGCCTTCATTGCTGATTTATTTTTCAGCCTTCATTGCTGCATTAATCTTTCAATCACAGCCTTCATTGCTGGATTATTTTCACAACCGTCATTGTTGTGATCCCTTTAGCCATATTTCTCCCACTTCAAGCTCGTCTAACTTTTTGCTCTAAAACCTCAGTCACTTAAAGCCTTCGTTGCTTCTGTTTTGTTGTTCCTTTAAAGAGAAGAGGAAGAATGGATGCTTCAAAGCCTACATGGAGGGATAACCGAGATAGTATGTGGTGTACCCACTGTAAGAGGCCAAGGCATACAAAAGAGCGTTGCTGGAAAATTCATGGGAAACCGCAGAATTGGAAAAAAGAAGGCTGGAAAAAAAGGAGCAGTAATGATGGTCGCGCGTTCCAGGCGACAAATGAGGAAGAGCAAATAAAATCAGATTTGGTTCCATTCACAAAGGAACAATTAGAGCATCTGTACAAACTTCTTCAACCTCCACAACCTTCTTTAAATCCCTCTTGTTCTTCAGCCCATCAAGGTAATCATTTTTCTACTGCTTTCCTCATAGAAAATCCACACCAAAAAACTCCATGGATTCTTGATTCTGGAGCAACCGATCACATGACAGGTTGTTCAAAGCTCTTTTCCACCTATAATCCGTGTGCAGGGAATAAAAAAATAACTATTGCAGATGGTTCCCTTTCGGCTATAGCTGGATTAGGATCCATCAAGCTGTCCTCTGCCCTCACGCTTCATAATGTCCTTCATGTTCCAAAACTATCTTGTAACTTGCTGTCCATTAGTAAAATAACTTCCGATCAAAAGTGTCGAGCTAATTTTTTCTCATCTCATTGTGAGTTTCAGGACTTGACCTCGGGGAGGATGATTGGCAGTGCTAGAGAGAGTGGAGGACTCTATTTCTTTGAAGATGGAACAAGCTCGGCTAGACAAGTTCAGGGTAGTTGTTTCGAATCTGTTACTGTTTATAAGGATGATGATATTATGTTATGGCATTATAGGCTTGGTCATCCGAATTTTCAATATTTGAAATTCTTGTTCCCAAGGTTGTTTTTGAAAAAAAGTCCATCTTCATTTCAGTGTGAATTCTGTGAATTAGCCAAACATCATCGAACAAATTTTCCCTCTCAAATCTACAAGTCGTCTAAACCATTCTCTTTAATTCATAGTGATGTTTGGGGACCATCTCGGATTCCTACACCCTCAGGAAAGAAATGGTTTGTCACATTTATTGATGATCATACGAGAGCAAGTTGGGTGTACTTGTTAAAAGAGAAATCTGATGTAGAATCTGTTTTTAAAAACTTTTACACCATGATACAAACACAATTTCAAGTGCAAATCCAGATTTTCAGGAGTGACAATGGGAGAGAATACTTCAATAAAATTCTGGGACATTTTTTCTTGGAAAAAGGAATTATGCATCAAAGTTCTTGTCCTGACACGCCTCAGCAAAATGGGGTGGCAGAGAGGAAGAACAAACACCTTTTAGAAGTAACTAGAGCCCTACTCTTCACCACTAAAGTTCCCACATACCTATGGGGTGAAGCTCTTCTTACATCTACATACCTTATCAATAGAATGCCCTCTAGAGTGCTAAAGTTCCAAACACCCCTGAAAGTCCTTCAAAGGACCTATCCAACCTCTAGACTTACTGCAGCCTTGCCTTTAAAACTATTTGGTTGTACCTCTTTTGTACACATCCATGATAGAAATCGGGGCAAACTTGATCCTAGAGCAAAAAAATGTGTGTTTGTTGGTTATGCACCGAACCAAAAAGGGTATAAATGCTTTGATCCAGTTTCCAAAAAAATGTTTGTCACCATGGATGTCACCTTTTTCGAATTAACACCTTTTTTTGGAGCTCATCTTCAGGGGGGGAAAGAAAGTGTAGATTCGCACAACTCCATTATTGAGTCTTTTCGTCTTGCAGAATCTGAAAATCCTCTTCCAGCAACTCTTATACCTAATTTTGAACCAAATAATGGAAGTTCGGGTCTACCTATTTTGGCATCTCATCCTACTTGTGAGGGTAACAGGTGCGAAACTAGTACCAAGAATGCTGAACTTCCATCTTATGCTCAAGTCTACACAAGAAGAAACAAAACTCAAAGAAATGAGTCTTCTGCTCCTTTAGGGTGCCATGAGTCCGAACCAGGACATGACCAAAACTCCATACAATCATCAGGTAATGCTCCAACTCAATCTGTCCAACCTGATAGTCAACAAAATGATGAGCCTACTGATGAACTTGACATACCTATTGCTATTCGGAAAGGAGTTAGGTCTTGTACCAAACATCCTATGTCTCATTATGTGTCTTACGAAAATCTCTCACCCAATTTTCGTGCTTTTACCTCAACCTTGTCTTGTGTGGAGATTCCCAAAACTGTGCAGGATGCTCTACAAGTTTCTGAGTGGAAGGAAGCAATTCTTGAAGAGATGAAAGCTCTTGAAAAAAATGGAACATGGGATATGGTGGATCTACCCAAAGGAAAGTCCACGGTTAGATGCAAATGGGTATTCACAACCAAGCATAGGGCTGATGGGTCTCTTGAAAGGTATAAAGCTCGTTTGGTTGCCAAAGGATTCACGCAGACTTATGGCATCGATTACTTTGAGACTTTCGCTCCAGTTGCTAAGCTAAACACTATCAGAGTGCTCCTATCACTTGCAGCCAATCTTGATTGGCCTCTGCAACAATTAGATGTGAAGAATGCATTTTTGAACGGAGATTTGGAGGAAGAAGTATACATGGACTTCCCCCCAGGCTTTGACAAAAAGTTTGGGTCAAAGGTTTGTAAATTGAAGAAGTCACTATATGGACTGAAACAGTCACCAAGGGCCTGGTTTGAGAAGTTCACTCAGTCTGTGAAGAAACAAGGGTATGATCAAGGACATGCTGATCATACCATGTTTGTGAAGCATTCTCGTGATGGGAAGGTTGCAATTCTGATAGTATATGTTGATGACATTATTCTCACTGGGAATAATATTGCCGAGATGAACAGGTTGAAAGAATGTCTTGCTTCTGAATTTGAGATCAAGGACCTGGGAACTCTAAGGTATTTCCTTGGAATGGAGGTGGCTCGATCAAAGAAGGGAATTGTAGTTTCACAAAGGAAATATGTCCTGGATCTTCTAAAGGAGACTGGAATGAGTGGTTGTAGACCAGCAGATACTCCAATAGATCCAAATCAGAAATTTGGAGACGACAAAGATGAGGTTCCTGTTGATACATCGAGATACCAGAAACTTGTAGGAAAACTAATCTATTTGTCGCATACTCGGCCATATATTGCCTTTGCTGTGAGTATGGTAAGCCAATTTATGCATTCTCCCTATGAAAGACATCTTGAGGCTGTGTATAGGATCTTGAGATACTTAAAGAGCACACCTGGAAAAGGCCTGCTATTCAAAAAGTCTACTCAAGAAGAAATTGAAGCATACACAGATGCAGACTGGGCAGGGTCAATTACTGACAGAAGGTCGACTTCAGGATATTGTACTTATGTCTGGGGGAACTTAGTTACTTGGCGAAGTAAAAAGCAGAATGTGGTAGCCCGAAGTAGTGCAGAAGCTGAGTATCGAGCAATGGCCCATGGAGTTTGTGAGATGTTGTGGCTAACACGAGTGCTAGAAGAACTTCGAGTACCAGTGAAATTGCCTATGAAGCTGTACTGTGACAACAAGGCTGCAATCAATATTGCACATAATCCAGTACAACATGACAGAACTAAGCATGTTGAGATCGATAGACACTTTATCAAAGAGAAGATTTATGCAGGAGCTATTTGTATGCCATTTGTGCCAACAACGCAACAAACAGCTGACATTCTTACGAAGGGACTGTTCAGACCTAACTTCGAGCATCTCATCGGCAAGTTGGGCATGATAGATATTTACGCACCAACTTGAGGGGGGGTGTTGAAAAGTTGTAAAGATTGTTTGAAACTTTGTAAGTCTATACCTAACTTAGGTGAGTCTATACCTAACTTAGGTGAGTCAATACCTAAATTAGGTTTCTTGCCTAACTAGGGTCTCCTTTCTCTTGTATATATATTGACCTTGTAATTACTCAAGAATGTAAGGAAATACAGATTTTTCCTTCAGACTTAAATAACTTAAAATGCTCTTAATGTGTCAGTTAAGGAATGGGATGCTTAATTGAGTGATGGAAAATGATCAATGGAAATATCATCTCGCCAATTATGTGTTAAAACCTACTAATATTATTCAATGTTTGGTAAGAAACTAGTAACATTCAGTGTCTATTTTTGATTATCATCAGACAAAACCTTACTTCCATTTTCAGCACTTAATGTTGTCGACACTTAAATTTAGAGCTTAAACCTTTCAGTACTTATCTTTGGGTTTTATCATACAAGCCCTTAGTGCAACCTCTTCTATTTCAATTGTGTTTTGGGCAGTTAATCAAGCAATATCTGGGTTACTTTCCATCAATACAATTATCGGCAACTGTTAGTCCAATAACCAGAACCGTTTTGAAGGTATGCAGGATACCATTTGTGCATCATTTGATGGTTTTGGGAAACCAATGCTGACCTAGTTGCATTTTACTACTCAGGTGGATTTGCTTATTACACCAGACTTCACATGGAAAGAACGCTTTCATGGTCAAGCAGAACGTTGGTGGATCCTTGTCGAGGTTCTGACTTAAAAGCATGCCATTTCTTTTAGTATATGTTTGGTAACATTGTTTTGGGATGGTCCCTATCAGTGTTTGATTGGTGAAGTTCTGTTCAGCAATTATATCTGTGAAGTTCACCACTGAAATTTCTTTTGTCTTGGTACATGCTTTTTCGGCTGGTCTTGTGCAAAATGGAAGTACATCATTCTGTTGTTAGTGAATATATGATCTTGAGAGGAAGAGAAGAGAAGGGGGGGGGGGGGATGAACTGAATGCTTGGTTAGGTCAATGTGACCCAAGCTATCTTATTTATAATAAAGCCAAAAGGCCAAAAATTAGATAGAAGTCCTCTGGTAGTAGGCTGAAGTTGTCCTCCAAAAAACAGCCAAGTCAGATCAAGGGAAGGCAAAAATCGACTTTTTCCAGGGTTTCAAAAACCTGAAAAAAAAACGGTAATTCTGATTTTTCCTAAAGAATCTGAAAAAATAAATATGGTGGTGCACAAAGTACTTTGGTCTTCACACATGAGAGGATTGTAGGCCAACAGCAAGGCAGAAACAATCTCAACGAGAAGATCCAAAAAATCGCAGGAGGGGTTGAACCACCTATTGCAAACTACAAAGAAGCTTTAATTTTTCTCATAGAGGTGAGGTTTAGGGCAGACACTAGATTCAAAGAATCACTCCATTAGTACTGCCCTATGCTGTGAAAGAGAACAAAGAAGAAGGTGAGAAGGAACTGCGGTGGGCCGAGAGAAGAGAGAGAACGATTTTTTTTTTGGTCGAAGGAGAGAGAGAGAGAGAGAACGATTGTGTGTAGAAGAGATTAGCGTTAGGGTTTCAGGCTTTTTGGTCGAAGGAGAGAGAGAGAGAGAGAGAACGATTGCGTGTAGAAGAGATTAGCGTTAGGGTTTCGGTCTGGCCCTTACTCTGATGCCATGTTAGATAGTCCTGTTGAAGTTGTGTTGTTGTTGTCGTCGTTGTTGTTGTCGTCGTCCTACATCGCTTGTGAATGGGTCTTGTATGCTCTTTATATTCATGTGGTCTTCCTCCACCTAATAGCTTAAGCTTTTGGGTTGGACTTTCTAACATGGTATCAGAGCCAGTGTTATTTCTTTCCGCATGTGGGCTCAACCCCCCATTGGTTAATTTCCATGTGCAGGTTGCTTGCATGTGAGAGGGGGTGTTGAAGTTGTGTTGTTGTTGTTGTTGTTGTCCCACGTCGCTTGTGAATGGGTCTTGTATGCTCTTTATATTCAGTCCAACCCAAAATCTTAACTATTAGGTGGAGGAAGACCACATGAATATAAAGAGCATATAGGACTCATTGTCAAGCGATGTAGGACATAACTTCAACATATGAATTATGCAAGACTGGATTGTAAAGATACGTCCTTTCCCAATTGTCGAAAGGGCTGTGTGCTTTCTCATTGTCTGTTCTTTTGGTGGAAAAAATGCTACTATTTGTTGAGTATAGTGACAATCTGTAGTAATTGCATCTGCTTTGGGTATACTTTCGTAGGTTTGGTGTGCTTTTCGGGTAAAAGAGTGTTTCACATTTTTGTGTGTGTTAGTTATAGGCATCATGTCGTTCATCTCCTTTTGGGAGGAAACGAAAGAAAATAACTATTTTTGTGTAGCTTTTAGGCTTTCGTGATGGTTTCCCATTATTTAGAAGAGCAATCCATGAGATGTGTCCACTTAGTTGGGTTTGGGTGCACCTGGTCAGAATGCAGTGAACACGAGCCCCAATTGGTAACTTTCAGCAAATAGGCTGAAAAAAACAACCTGATTTAGGGAATGAAAAGAACTTTTGGCTTCAGGGCAGTAATTTTCTTTGGCTAAGCCCTTATCCGATGATACTCTTAAGTATGAAATTCCAGTTCATATGTTCTTTTTTTGGCATGTCATAGCTACTGGCCCCACATGTATGGTATAGTAGTGTTGTCTGTTGGTTATCACTCTCACCTGGAGTTGGTCCACAGGATTCGGAGAATGATCACATTTATCATTCAGAGCTGTTCACTCTGACAAAGCGGATGCCTAGAGGTGAACCACAGAAGCTCTCATTTACTGTTCCAATCTTTGAACCTCACCCTCCGCAGTACTACATCCGTGCTGTTTCGGATTCATGGTTGCATGCCGAGGCTTTCTACACTATAACGTTCCACAATCTGCCACTGCCCGAGGTGTTAAATTTTGCTTTTTATCTTCCTTATGGGGTAGAATGCCTTTTTTTATTGACATTAATGTGGACTCTTATTGTTGAGTTCATATTGAAAGCTACTAATTTTTCCAGGCACGTACTACACATACTGAACTTTTAGATCTAAAGCCTCTACCAGTAACTTCACTTGGAAACCCTATCTATGAAGGCTTGTACAAATTTTCGCATTTCAATCCCATTCAAACGCAGGTTTGAGTCATTTTTTTTTTATCTGCAGTTTGACTTGATTTCTGTTAATCACTTTCCTTATCATCATCTTTATAAAGTGGACTTTCTTCTTGAAAACCGTCAGACCTTCCACATTCTTTATCACACGGACAACAATGTTCTCTTGGGAGCTCCAACTGGAAGTGGCAAAACGATATCAGCTGAGCTTGCTATGCTTCACCTTTTCAATACTCAGCCCGATATGAAGGTGCACGTCTAACTAACTTGTTGTGTATTGGCAATGGAGGATGTAACGAAAGGGCACCTTTGGCTCTCTTGGAATATAAGCTGGGTCAGTTCTAGTTAATCCATATGAGCGTCACTCACTCGATGTTGTGAAAAGATGAAAATGATTGATTGTTAGGAGGAGAAAGCAAAATTTTAAACCTATATTACCTCGAATGCGGGGTTGCTATGCTCAGCTGTTTTTGCAAGTCGAGTACCATGTATCCCAGTTGACGACAACCTGTTCTACAAGATAGTTTGATTGACTAGAATGATAAGTAGTTTATGTTATATAGATCTGTTGAAAAGTTGTAAAGTTGTTTGAAACTAGGTGAGTCAATACCTAACTTAGGTAAGTCTATACCTAACTTAGGTGAGTCTATACCTAACTTAGGTGAGTCAATACCTAACTTAGGTAAGTCTATACCTAACTTAGGTGAGTCAATACCTAAATTAGGTTTCTTGCCTAACTAGGGTCTCCTTTCTCTTGTATATATATTGACCTTGTAATTACTCAAGTAAATGTAAGGAAATACAGATTTTTCCTTCATGGTATCAGAGCTGAGTTTTTGAATCCAGCTCCCACTATAGTGAAAACGGCGATGACCGGTGCTCGTAAGGACACCAATTTAGGTGTCGAGCCAGAGAAAATTTCAACTGATTTCTCTGGCCAATCGGGCAATGGTGGAGAGCAATTCTCCCACAATTCCAGTATGCTATTAACAGTTCACCGATTGAACGGTCGAAATTATTTGGAGTGGGCTCAATCGGTGAAGCTAGCAATCGATGGAAGAGGCAAGCTCGGCCACTTGACAGGCGAGGAAAAAGAACCAGAAAAAAGCGATCCGAGATGGAAGGCTTGGAGATCGGAGAACTCCTTAGTGATTGCCTGGCTGATCAACTCTATGGAGCCAGCAATTGGAAAGCCGCATCTATTCCTTCCGACCGCTAAAGATGTGTGGGACGTTGTGAGAGAAACATATTCTGATTTGGAGAACTCTTCCCAGATCTTTGAATTGAAGACAAACCTATGGCAATCAAGGCAAGGAGACCGTGAGGTAACTATTTACTTCAATGAAATGGTTACTTTATGGCAGGAATTAGACCAATGCTATGATGATACATGGGAGAGTCCGGCTGATTGCAAGAGACAAATGAAGAGAGAAGAGAATGATAGAGTGTATATGTTTCTAGCGGGCCTTAATCGAAACTTGGATGAGGTGAGAGGTAGAATTCTCGGTCAGAAACCTCTACCATCCATCCGTGAGGCGTTCTCAGAAGTTAGAAGGGAGGAATCTCGGAGGCGAATCATGCTACGTGATTCAGAAACAAATGAGAACCCTCTATCCGAAAAATCTGCACTTGTAGCTCAGGGGTTTGATTCTGAAGAAGAGAGGAGGAAGAAACCATGGTGTGAACATTGCAAGAAACCATGGCATACCAAAGAAACTTGCTGGAAAATTCATGGGAAACCGCAGAATTGGAAAAAAGAAGGCTGGAAAAAAAGGAGCAGTAATGGTCGTGCGTTCCAGGCGACAAATGAGGAAGAGCAAATAAAATCAGATTTGGTTCCATTCACAAAGGAACAATTAAAGCATCTGTACAAACTCCTTCAACCTCCACAACCTTCTTTAAATCCCTCTTGTTCTGTAGCCCATCAAGGTAATCATTTTTCTACTGCTTTCCTCATAGAAAATCCACATAATAAAACTCCATGGATTCTTGATTCTGGAGCAACCGATCACATGACAGGTTGTTCAAAGCTTTTTTCCACCTATAATCCATGTGCAGGGAATAAAAAAATAACTATTGCAGATGGTTCCCTTTCGGCTATAGCTGGATTAGGATCCATCAAGCTGTCCTCTGCCCTCACGCTTCATAATGTCCTTCATGTTCCAAAGCTATCTTGTAACTTGCTGTCCATCAGTAAAATAACTTCTGATCAAAAGTGTCAAGCTAATTTTTTCTCATCTCATTGTGAGTTTCAGGACGTGACCTCGGGGAGGACGATTGGCAGTGCTAGAGAGAGTGGAGGACTCTATTTCTTTGAAGATGGAACAAGCTCGGCTAGACAAGTTCAGGGTAGTTGTTTCGAATCTATTACTGTCTATAAGGATGATGATATCATGTTATGGCATTATAGGCTTGGTCATCCGAATTTTCAATATTTGAAATTCTTGTTCCCAAGGTTGTTTTTGAATAAAAGTCCATCTTCATTTTAGTGTGAATTCTGTGAATTAGCCAAACATCATCGAACAAATTTTCCCTCTCAAATCTACAAGTCGTCTAAACCATTCTCTTTAATTCATAGTGATGTTTGGGGACCATCTCGGATTCCTACACCCTCAGGAAAGAAATGGTTCGTCACATTTATTGATGATCATACGAGAGCAAGTTGGGTGTACTTGTTAAAAGAGAAATCTGATGTAGAATCTGTTTTTAAAAACTTTTACACCATGATACAAACACAATTTCAAGTGCAAATCCAGATTTTCAGGAGTGACAATGGGAGAGAATACTTCAATAAAATTCTGGGACATTTTTTCTTGGAAAAAGGAATTATGCATCAAAGTTCTTGTCCTGACACGCCTCAGCAAAATGGGGTGGCAGAGAGGAAGAATAAACACCTTTTAGAAGTAACTAGAGCTCTACTCTTCACCACTAAAGTTCCCACATACCTATGGGGTGAAGCTCTTCTTACATCTACATACCTTATCAATAGAATGCCCTCTAGAGTGCTAAAGTTCCAAACACCCCTGAAAGTCCTTCAAAGGACCTATCCAACCTCTAGACTTACTGCAGCCTTGCCTTTAAAACTATTTGGTTGTACCTCTTTTGTACACATCCATGATAGAAATCGGGGCAAACTTGATCCTAGAGCAAAAAAATGTGTGTTTGTTGGTTATGCACCAAACCAAAAAGGGTATAAATGCTTTGATCCAATTTCCAAAAAAATGTTTGTCACCATGGATGTCACCTTTTTCGAATTAACACCTTTTTTTGGAGCTCATCTTCAGGGGGGGAAAGAAAGTGTAGATTCGCACAATTCGCACAACTCCATTATTGAGTCTTTTCGTCTTGCAGAATCTGAAAATCCTCTTCCAGCAACTCTTATACCTAATTTTGAACCAAATAATGGAAGTTCGGGTCTACCTATTTTGGCATCTCATCCTACTTGTGAGAGTAATAGGTGCGAAACTAGTACCAAGAATGCTGAACTTCCATCTTATGCTCAAGTCTACACGAGAAGAAACAAAACTCAAAGAAATGAGTCTTCTGCTCCTTTAGGGTGCCATGAGTCCGAACCAGGACATGACCAAAACTCCATACAATCATCAGGTAATGCTCCAACTCAATCTGTTCAACCTGATAGTCAACAAAATGATGAGCCTACTGATGAACTTGACATACCTATTGCTATTCGGAAAGAAGTTAGGTCTTGTACCAAACATCCTATGTCTCATTATGTGTCTTACGAAAATCTCTCACCCAATTTTCGTGCTTTTACCTCAACCTTGTCTTGTGTGGAGATTCCCAAAACTGTGCAGGATGCTTTACAAGTTTCTGAGTGGAAGGAAGCAATTCTTGAAGAGATGAAAGCTCTTGAAAAAAATGGAACATGGGATATGGTGGATCTACCCAAAGGAAAGTCCACGGTTAGATGCAAATGGGTATTCACAACCAAGCATAGGGCTGATGGGTCTCTTGAAAGGTATAAAGCTCGTCTGGTTGCCAAAGGATTCACGCAGACTTATGGCATCGATTACTTTGAGACTTTCGCTCCAGTTGCTAAGCTAAACACTATCAGAGTGCTCCTATCACTTGCAGCCAATCTTGATTGGCCTCTGCAACAACTAGATGTGAAGAATGCATTTTTGAACGGAGATTTGGAGGAAGAAGTATACATGGACTTCCCCCCAGGCTTTGACAAAAAGTTCGGGTCAAAGGTTTGTAAATTGAAGAAGTCACTATATGGACTGAAACAGTCACCAAGGGCCTGGTTTGAGAAGTTCACTCAGTCTGTAAAGAAACAAGGGTATGATCAAGGACATGCTGATCATACCATGTTTGTGAAGCATTCTCGTGATGGGAAGGTTGCAATTCTGATAGTATATGTTGATGACATTATTCTCACTGGGAATGATATTACCGAGATGAACAGGTTGAAAAAATGTCTTGCTTCTGAATTTGAGATCAAGGACCTGGGAACTCTAAGGTATTTCCTTGGAATGGAGGTGGCTCGATCAAAGAAGGGAATTGTAGTTTCACAAAGGAAATATGTCCTGGATCTTCTACAGGAGACTGGAATGAGTGGTTGTAGACCAGCAGATACTCCAATAGATCCAAATCAGAAATTTGGAGACGACAAAGATGAGGTTCCTGTTGATACATCGAGATACCAGAAACTTGTAGGAAAACTAATCTATTTGTCGCATACTCGGCCAGATATTGCCTTTGCTGTGAGTATGGTAAGCCAATTTATGCATTCTCCCTATGAAAGACATCTTGAGGCTGTGTATAGGATCTTGAGATACTTAAAGAGCACACCTGGAAAAGGCCTGCTATTCAAAAAGTCTACTCAAGAAGAAATTGAAGCATACACAGATGCAGACTGGGCAGGGTCAATTACTGACAGAAGGTCGACTTCAGGATATTGTACTTATGTCTGGGGGAACTTAGTTACTTGGCGAAGTAAAAAGCAGAATGTGGTAGCCCGAAGTAGTGCAGAAGCTGAGTATCGAGCAATGGCCCATGGAGTTTGTGAGATGTTGTGGCTAACACGAGTGCTAGAAGAACTTCGAGTACCAGTGAAACTGCCTATGAAGCTGTACTGTGACAACAAGGCTGCAATCAATATTGCACATAATCCAGTACAACATGACAGAACTAAGCATGTTGAGATCGATAGACACTTTATCAAAGAGAAGATTGATGCAGGAGCTATTTGTATGCCATTTGTGCCAACAACGCAACAAACAGCTGACATTCTTACAAAGGGACTGTTCAGACCTAACTTCGAGCATCTCATCGGCAAGTTGGGTATGATAGATATTTACGCACCAACTTGAGGGGGGGTGTTGAAAAGTTGTAAAGTTGTTTGAAACTAGGTGAGTCAATACCTAACTTAGGTAAGTCTATACCTAACTTAGGTGAGTCAATACCTAACTTAGGTGAGTCAATACCTAACTTAGGTAAGTCTATACCTAACTTAGGTGAGTCAATACCTAAATTAGGTTTCTTGCCTAACTAGGGTCTCCTTTCTCTTGTATATATATTGACCTTGTAATTACTCAAGTAAATGTAAGGAAATACAGATTTTTCCTTCATGGTATCAGAGCAGGAGGTCCTGAGTTCAAATCTTTCCAGGCCCCTATTTGCCTCCCCAATGAATTTGTCTACACTTAGTACTAGGCAAAAGACCAGACTAAATGTGAGGGGGAGTGTTAGAATATATAAATATTAAACCACACCTTCTTCTAATAGCTTAAGCTTTTAGAGCAGTTGGCAAGTGGTTTCATAAAATCTTTCAAGATCCAATGTCACCCTTTTTTTCACTTGTGGGAGTTCAGCTGTTGTTTGATTTGTCTCTCGAGTCGATGCAACTGACATAAATATTGAAGAAGTCACTATAGAATTTGACCTCCTTACTGAGCGCTGTGTAGTTTTTCTTAATTCAAATCGATGACTTATACTGAATTGTGACAAGTGTTACGGGTGGACGGAAATGTGACGTCTGGGCCTAGCCTCGCCATAGGACTAGATCTCATCAGGATTTGTAGCTTCATGTCTCATATTGGTCTCCAAATAAATAATCAGAGTTAAATGGAAGAAGCTAAAAAAATTGACACGACTGTTATCGGCGCTATGGTGTGGGCAAACGTAATCACATGGACTTCTTACTATTTGACAAGTTGTTCTTGCTTTGCTAGACCTATAGCAGTGTTCTATAGTCAACTATGAATCTGATGCAAAGATACTGGGCTTTTGATCTTTGGCCCAAAGAAAAGACATTTGTTTAACTTTTGTTTTCGATTTTCTAATTTCCTTTTCATGGCGTATGTGAAGCTTCATCATGGTCTAATGTGTTTTTTGATCTTCAGGTTATTTACATAGCACCTTTGAAGGCTATTGTTCGAGAGAGAATGAACGACTGGAAAAAGCGTCTCGTCTCTCAACTTGGGAAACAGATGGTGATTATATGGTTATTAGTTACAATATGATATGTTGAGTGAGAGTGTTTTTTAGGTGTTGACAATATTTTGTATTAGGTGGAAATGACAGGAGATTATACTCCAGATCTTTTGGCCCTGTTGTCTGCAGACATCATTATATCTACTCCTGAGAAATGGGATGGTATCAGCCGAAATTGGCAGAGTAGAAGCTATGTCACTAAGGTGAATATTGTTTAAGTCTGTTAAATATATATTCTTTTTATGTGCGACACGTAATTTGTGTAATTAATAGGTTGGACTTATGATTTTGGATGAGATACACTTACTGGGAGCTGATCGTGGCCCAATTCTTGAGGTACTTGTTTTATCACGTTTCTTTCAAGTATACTTGTGCCTGATCATGCTACTCACGACTGTAGTGGATTTTTTTTCTTAAAAAAAATGACACGAAAGAAGTTCTGGTAATGTTAGCTTTAATAGTGCTTGCTATTAGATGTCATTTCATCAAACAATTGCTGAGTGTGACATTGCCAGCAAGTACTGCCTTCATTTGGTACTTTATACGGTTTCGAAGTTATTGATTTTATATGAAACAGAGTGTACTCAAAGTGAGGCGCTGCTTTTTAGTACTGATTTAAAACTGTTAGTCTTTAGGAATTCGTGTCTTGGAAATGAAGTAAAGCCCCTAGTTTGTATAGCAGAAATTGCTGCCTATCTCTGATCAGTCTTGTAGTGCAGCTCTTTCAGTATTATCTTTCCGATAATTTTGGATCTTTTTCGTTAATTTAGTTTTGGATACGTACCTTATGCTCTTTAACTATCTATCTTTATTTTTTCAAGAGAAAAAGCTCAAATTATCAGGTGGAGAGACCAAAGTGAATTATCGACCCAAAAACAAAAGAAAAAGATCAAAGTGAATTACTACCCACCCGCTAAATGTAGTCCTTGTCAAGCTTTTCTGACAAATAAAGCTTAAGATTGCGGTTGAGACCTGCAGTTCATGGACCAATATCTGCGTCTATCAGTATAGAGCTAGTATAAGCTTGTGAAAGTGTATTAAGTATTATGCGTATTTAGTTGGCAGATAGATATTTATGATGTGGTTAGGGTTCTTGTGATAGTCTCCACAAGCTTTTGAGCAACAACATAAGCCATTGAGCTTGTGGAACAACATAAGCCATTTGAGTAAATAGAGCATGGAGACTATCACAAGAACCCTAACTGCATCATATATATCTATTTGCCAAGATATTTATTTCTCTATAGAACCATTTGAGTAAAGATATAGTTCTTTGGATGTTTCACTCTCCCTTTCTCTTGCAATCCTACATCTTTACAAGGCTGGCTATGAGCCTAGAAGTATACTGCGAAAATGCACTGTTGGCCTATGATGTGATTTAAGGACCTTCTTAGTCAAGGAGATTTTTCTTAGCATATATGTTAATCCTAGGCCTACTACTCTGTCTGGGGTTTTTATGAAGATTGTAAAAGTGGGTGGCTGAACTGAGAAGTCATGGTGGCATCTTCCAACAAAGGTGTAAATGAGACTGTTAATTAGTGCTAGTAAGAACACCAACTAGAAGAACCCTTTCTAATAGTTCTGATATGGATACAGACAGACAACAAGTTCATTATCGGTCTTATTTAGAAAAAATATAATTCAGGATGATTTGACTTGAATAATTGAGTATCTGATGGTAACTATTTGTTGAAGTATGTCCCATATTGCTTGACAACGGGTTCTAAATACTTTTTATACTCATGTTGTCTCTCTTCACCTATTAGCTTAAGCTTTTGGGTTGGACTTTCTAACATGGTATCAGAGCCAGTTTTATCCCTTTCGCGAATGTGCGTGGTAAAAAAATTTCTCAAAAACTCCACGTAAATGTGCGTAGTCAAAATTTCACGTGCCGCTCGTAATCCAGCTAGCACGTGAGTGGGGGTGTTGAAGTATGTCCCACATTGCTTGACAACGGGTTCTAAATACTCTTTATACTCATGTGGTCTCTCTCCACCTATTAGCTTAAGCTTTTGGATTGGACTTTCTAACACTATTTGACTCCAGGTAATTGTTTCAAGAATGAGATATATCTCATCTCAGACAGATCGAGCCGTGCGGTTTGTTGGCCTTTCTACTGCTCTAGCAAATGCAGGGTGTGTAGCTCTTGAATATCTCTAGTTTTGTCTGATCTAACACGTTTCTTTCTCTATAGCTCTTCAACGAGTCTTATCTAAACAATTTTCTATAGATTGAATTCCTATAGCTCTTCAACGAGTCTTATCTAAACAATTTTCTATAGATTGAATTCTTTACTCTCTTTTCGGAGTAATGGTCATTGTAATGTGGAGCTTTTCTTTGGTAATATATTATAGATTGCTGGGTAGAGTATACCTGCATTCTATTATTTAGTCTATCCAGATATATAATTTGTGAATGACATTATTCATTTTGCTTGGGAATCTGGAAAGATTAACAGAGGCAAATATATATACCTAGCAATGGGCCCCACATATAGAGGTTCAAAATGTTATTTATGCTGATGAACTTGTGCAATAAAGCTGCTTTTTGCCACTGATTTGATAGGGAGATGCCAGGAGTTTTCAATTCATTAACTTTGTGTACTAATGCGATGGATGAGTGGAATGATACACATTATTAATGAAGTGAAATTACAGTATTTCTTGTTTGTGCAGGGTTATGTGTATAGACCCGCTTTGGTCTTCTTTCAGTTAAGAATTTTTTTGACTTTTTGTCCTTTTACTTGGGCAGATAAATGTACTTCGGCTGTAAGTAATTTAATCAGATCAAAATTTACTCACTTACTGGGAAAGGCTTTGACAATGGTTGTTGCTACTCAAATCATAATTTTTTTCGTTTCCCAATATGTACATAACTGTCACTAATTTAAACTATATTCTTGTGCTTTATCTGCTAAAATTTGTATTTCTTACTAGTGCAACTGAGTTTACCTTTTGTCTTTAAAGTTTAAATACTATCTGTGGCTTTATACTCCTCAATCTTTCAACATTTTACGATGTGGTTAAGTTGCATAATAGTGAGCCTGACTTCTTTATTCATGTAGATAAGTTTGTGAGATACGAAATAATTTGTTTCTTGATTTGAGATGATTCCTTCTATGAGATTGGTGAATTCAACTGGGAAGTATTCCCTGATCTTGTCATGATTTTCTTGCCATATTAGTGATTTGGCTGACTGGCTGGGGGTTGGGGACACTGGACTCTTCAATTTCAAGCCAAGCGTGAGGCCTGTGCCTCTTGAAGTTCATATTCAGGCAAGTAAAAGCCATGTTTTGAATCCTTTTCCTTTTTGTTAGAAAATCCAACCCTAAGAGAGCAAAGGCTGAACTGAAACCCTAACCCCAATCTCGTCTCTGCACAATCGTTCCCCTCTCTCTCTCTCTCTCTCTCTCTCAATTTGCTCTCTTTCACTGTGTAGGGAAGCACTAATGAGGTGATTCTTTGAATCTAGTGTCTGCCCTAAACCTCACCTCTTTGAGATAAATTAAAGCTTCTTTGCAGTTTACGAAAGGCTGTCTTTCACTGTGTAGGGAAGCACTAATGAGGTGATTCTTTGAATCTAGTGTCTGCCCTAAACCTCACCTCTTTGAGATAAATTAAAGCTTCTTTGCAGTTTACGAAAGGCGGTTCAACCCCTTCTGCGATTTTTTGGATCTTCTTGTATGCGATTGGTTTTGCGTTGCCGCTGGCCTACAATCCTCTCGTGTTTGAAGACCAAAGTGTTGTAGTTCGTGGACCACCATATATATATATTTTTTCAGATTCTCTGGGAAAAATCAGAGTTATCGATTTTTTTCATATTTTCAAAACCCTGCAAAAATTCGGTTTTTTCCTTCCCTTGATCTGATTTGGCTGTTTTTTGGAGGACAACTTCAGCCTACTACCAGAGGGCTTCGTTCCAATTTTTGGCCTTTTTTGGCAAGTTTCGGTGGTTCGATTGCTTCGTTTGCACTTTTTGAGTCGATTTTTGAGACACAATGTCTCAGTGTTCAATTGTGAGCTCTGATACCATGTTAGAAAATCCAATTTATTCTTCTTTTCCATCTGTGTCATAATTTTTAATCTCTCACTACTTACATTACATATTTAATTTGTCTCTGTTGCCAATATATTGCTCTGTCCTTTTTCTTTTAAATTTGAAGTAAGCGAGAGAAGATAGTCTCTCTGTGTGGGGTTACAGTCCCTTCAAAAGTATCTTCAATATATGAAAGGTCATACCAGTATATATTGCCAAGAAAAGACTGAGTAGAGTGCTTTATGGTCAGACAGTAAGAAACCATTTTCTCTTGTAATATATTATGCCAACACTTTCGCTCTGATAAATCTTACTTTCCACTCTCTTGCTGAATCACATAATTGTGAAACATAAATTATATCAGTCCACTTGAGCAAATCACAGCTTTAAAATTAAACATCCTTCATTACATACTAGTTTGATTGTGACAGGTTGGGGATGCTTATTTTTGCTTCTGCTGGTTTCTATTGAAATGACGTGCACCCTATAAAGGTAGCAATAGGACACTGGTTTGACCGCTTTTACTTTGGTGAGCAGGGGTATCCAGGAAAATTTTATTGCCCCCGGATGAATAGCATGAATAAACCATCATATGCTGCAATCTGTACTCATTCACCCACAAAGCCAGTTCTTATATTTGTCTCATCACGGCGACAGACAAGGCTGACCGCCTTGGACCTTATTCAGGTAATAACTGGGATGAGTGGAGACATTATGTTTCTGTGACACTTCACTTATACTCATTTCACGTGACCAGTTTGCGGCTTCAGATGAACATCCTAGGCAATTTCTTAATCTGCCTGAAGAAGAGCTGCAGATGGTTCTCTCCCAAATTACCGATCAAAACCTGAGACAGACCTTGCAGTTTGGCATTGGGCTACATCATGCTGGACTCAATGACAGGGATAGATCCTTGGTTGAGGAACTTTTTGCTAACAACAAGATCCAGGCAACTTTCATTAGCCTAGATGAATTCACCCCTCTCGCTCTCTCTCTCTCTCTCTCGTATATAGATATTTATTTTGTCTCGTCAGACTTACAAGGTTCCCTTCATTCATGAACAGGTATTGATATGCACCAGCACATTGGCATGGGGTGTGAATCTTCCAGCTCATCTTGTTATAATCAAGGTATGCAGAAATATCAGATGTATGGGAGTGCCGTAACATTTGATCTTAACAAATATGGTTGGACGTGTGGCAGTTTTACTATGATTATTTACTAAAAGAATTTTTATCTAGGAAAACATTATCTTGAGCAGCATTTGGCTTTCTTCGTACATCTTGTGGAATAGGCTAATACAACTTTCCTATTTTCAACTTCAAGATGCTTATAGGCATAAAAGATTATCCTACCAGTTCGGTATCTGCTGGAAGGTCATCTGCATTTAATGAATGGCTAAAAGGAAGACATGAGGAGTGAACTTCCTGAAGATAATGAGTTATTGTTCCTTTTAGTTCTCAAATTAACTAAGGAAGCTTATTAGGAAAGGCTAAATGGATTATAAATTATACCCATCTCTATTCAATTGACGAAGTCTGCCATGATATTCACATTGGGGATCTCTCTGTGGGGTTAGTCATGAAAATGGGATAGGAGAAAAGAAATAAAAGGGAAATTTATACTCTTGGATAGCTCATTGCTTCCTTTCCCCAATATGGGAGTCATGTTTTCTGTTGCCTCTGAAAGAAGACGTGTTAGATTCAACTGTATCAGCTAGAAGAGTACCTGAAGATGGTTTGTTATGGCATAACAATCTATAGAGAGCAAGTTTCTTCCTTGTTCTGGGAATTTTGAAGTTGGTACTGTGGTGCTGATACTAACCCTTGTGCTAACCTTATCCCTTTTATGATAATTGATCAAAGAAGCAATAGGCAGAGTGGTTATAGTAGATTTTCTCTTCATGATTATTGTTACTCATGCGCCCATACTAATGGACTTTACAACAACAAAACTTCCGACTATATTATAGTTCCTCCTTCTCAGAAGTTTTTATTCATAAGGTTGCTGGTAGATGGCTCACTTTACCTTCACGTCTCATATCATGTGCATTCCTCTAGTTTGGTTAAGGTAACGATTTCCTTGCTTCATTCACAGGGAACAGAGTATTATGACGGAAAATCGAAGAGGTATGTTGATTTTCCAATCACTGATATCTTGCAAATGATGGGTCGTGCTGGGCGTCCACAATATGATCAACATGGAAAAGCAGTTATCCTCGTCCATGAGCCCAAGAAAAGCTTCTACAAAAAGGTGGAAAAAAGATGATTTGTTGTTGCTTGTCCGTTCTTTTCAGAGCTAAAATACCCTGCTATGCTTGTCCTTTGCAGTTTCTATATGAGCCATTCCCGGTTGAAAGCAGTCTACGAGAGCAATTGCATGATCATATCAATGCAGAGATTGTTTCCCGCACAATTTGCCATAAGGAGGATGCAGTTCATTACCTTACTTGGACTTACTTGTTCCGAAGACTGGTAAATCCTTAGCCACCTCCAGATGCTTGATTTATAGTTGACTCGAATTTTGTGTCTCAATTGCTCAGTGACTATCTGGCCGTGGATATTTTCTTGTATAAAGTAATGAATATTGACATATGAGCAACTTAAGATGTAAATTGTTGGAAAAAGGGGAATTTGGAATGTTCTCATATCCTTCATTTTAATGCTTTGACATCTGGAGTTCTCCACATTATGAGATTTGTTTAAGTTCCATTAAATGCAGAACTAAGATTCTTCTATAATGCTTCTATTGATTTAGCTCATTGAATAAGACTACAAGTGATTCTTATATGCAATAAGATACCGTGGAATAATCCTCCAAATTGCTAAAAGCAATAGGTACTCTTTCTTTTTATATTAGTTGTCACTTGCAGAACTTCTTTCTGGCATCAATTGCATCATAAGCTTTTTCCTGGGCTAGTGATGGTATTATGAGCCTTATTTTTTCCTTCCGATGGTAAAACCCTAATGTGCTTATGTACTGGAAAATGGGGGCTTTTGCTTTTCTATGGCTTTAAGAAATTGACTGTTCGATTCGTTTCAATCAAGCCTTTGGTGGGCACTGCTGCTTACAGAGTAGTTTCTATGGTGATTTGATTCATCTGACCTCTGTATAGTCAAAACTTAATTCTCTCGAATCATGAATTAAGATTATGAACTGTCTTCCAACCATCAAGTTAAGGGACTCTAAATCTTATACGATGGCTTTTCTTTTCTACCCTTATTATCGCAGTGTTTATGCATTCTTTTGATGCTTTGTAGATTTAGGGATGGCAATTTCTTTCTTCCTATGCCTTTTGGGGTTGAGTCTTGAATTTGTCTGAGTAGCACATCCAAATGGCAGAATCTCTTCCGTGTTTCACTTGCAAGTTCTGGAAACTAAGGTTTCCTGATTTACTCTAGTTCTAATGAGGTGTCTTTCTCTCAGACGGTGAATCCTGCTTACTATGGGCTAGATGAGACAGATCCCGAAACTCTCAGTTCCTACTTGTCCAGGTGATCTTTGGATTGTGGAGTTCATTTAATCTCCTGACACTTCTAAACCTCTTTTTCTAGTAAATTACTACTAGCAATCCTTTTACAAAGTTAGCTGGTGGTTGTCGTCTTCTAGGTTAGTGCAAAATACTTTTGAAGATCTTGAGGATAGTGGATGCATCAAGACGAATGAAGACAGTGTTGAACCAATGATGCTGGGATCAATTGCATCTCAATATTATCTCAGCTACTTGACTGTATCAATGTTTGGATCCAATATAGGACCAGATACGTCACTTGAAGTGAGGAGCTAATTCCAATAGTGTAGAGCGTGAGGTCTTAATTGGTCTACTTTTGTAGCCACTTACACTTTCTCACTGCAGGTGTTTTTGCACATATTGTCGGGTGCTTCAGAATACAATGAGCTTCCTGTTCGGCATAACGAGGTAATTGCAAAAATAGATTATTTGATGTCACCTGTGATGATTCAACTCTCCCATGAGCTGTATTTCTGAGCCATGTTTTAGTTCTCCGATCATTTGTTTTTTCCACTCATTTCAGTAACAACTAAGAGTCAATTCCTTGGGACTTATAGTTACACTCAAAACCCCCAAAATGTCACAGTAGCAAATTTCTATTCAGATTCTGACATCTGTACCCTTGCTATCTAGATGTTCATCAGATTCTTCACACGAATTTCACAAAAAATAACCTTTAAGATGATTCTGATACTCCGATACAATATGTAACCTATTATGCACAGTAGATATTACTCCGGCATGAACCTGCTGCTATGTTTTATGCTTTTCTCAAGAATTCGATAGTCGTGATTTACTTCTGTTTGCCGTCACTTAATCCAAGATGTGTTTGGAGCCTGCTATCAGCAGGTTATGTTACCTTCCTACAGCTTCTATTGAAACCAAACTCACAAGCATATGCGGGGAGTTTAGGTTGTGTATGATAACTTTTCTGTTCTTGGAATAACTTTTGGAACAAATATTCTTTTTTCTATTCTGTCCCGGCAACGATTTTTGAGAACAGAAACGCGTTTGGTAACTGCAAAAAAATTTTGCTCCCGGAACAAAAAAAGAACAGAAACGCGTTTGGTAACTGCATAAAGTTTCTGTTCTCGAAAAAGAAAAAGAAAAAGAAAAAGAAAAAGAAAAGAAACGCATTTGGTAACTGCAAAAAAATTATTCCTAATATATATTAAAATTAAGATATCTTTATCTTTTTAACTTACTAAATCAAATTAGATCTCATTTGTTCAATTTACTAAATCAAATTAGAGCAATATATGTATAAATGATTTATACACGATTTATCAAATTACAATGTAGATGAGATCAACTATAAAAAAAAAAATTGAAAGAGAAGACGAATTGGAATTGGACAATGAGAACATGAAATATGTTTTCTATAGATAGATAGGAAAAATTACAATTATGAATCACACATAAATGTTCCCAAGTAGTTAAAAATATGATTACCTTTAAACGGAGACCCCTAAAAAAATATTAATTATACTTTGAGAGAAACCGGGGACTAAAATGAAAAGTATTTGTGCATTTAGGTCCTTTTAGTCCAATTGGGCAATTTTTCGGAACGTGAGGACTGAAATGAGATGCAGGGTATGAAAGTCTCATGTCATGACTCAAAGTAAAAATGGGCTAAAATGATTTAAAACGAATTTTTTTAGTTAATTTAGGATTATGTTCAATGAAGAGGCATGTGACCCAAATTGAATTTTTAAAACTTTAGGAAGGCAAAATGAAAAGGGAATTAAAATAAAAATATAGACTATTTTTGCGCATTTTTATGACCACGAATACTATTTTTCCTGATTTTCGGCTATTTTATAATTAAAATAAATCCGAAAAATATCAAAAATTATGAAAAATATTTTTTGTTCAAAATTGGTTCCTAAGGCTAGGCCAAAGCTTCCAAGATTGATTTTGTAATTTTATGAATTGTTTTGGTATTTTTAATTAATTTTCTAAAATAAAATGATCAAAAAATTAGGTGTCAACATCGTGCAAGAACAAAAGGGAAGAAAGTGTTCAAAAGCAAAATTGTTCCCAATTATTTTCAAAAAATGTTTCAAATGTGTTTCTGTCCCTTTGGGTACACTTTTTTACCATACGCGTTTCTGTCCCAAAGTATTTCAGGAACACTTTGGGAGCAGAAACACTTTTTCTGGAGCATTACCATACGCAGCCTTATATGTTTGCAGCTTTAAAGAAATGAGAAAGTCATGGATCAAAACATAGCTAGGGATGACATTATTTTATTTGTTGATAGTAGGTATTCCAATTTTCTTTTCTTGGCTTTACTGCTTTTTATTTCATAGATATTCTTGATCAGTCGTGGGATGTTTTCGTCTAGGTTACTCATGGTATAATTTGAGTATCAGTCACTATCAGATAAGCTTCTTTAAAGGGAACATCCCTTCATGTTGAGTCCGTGCTTTTCCTGGGTTTACATTTAAGCGGAGAGACCTTTGAAGACATAATTCACAATGAAGGGAAAGACGGTCTAATGATACTGTATTTATTGTTGATGAAGATAATCATCATTCTTTCTACACTGAATTTCATAAAGAGGTCTACCTCACGGCATCACTGCTTGTCTCCTCTTTCCTTTTGCAATACAACATGTCATCATTTTTTCTTTATCACTGCAGTTTATCTGTTCTTTGAAAAGAACAACTTTTACAAGCTTTTATTCTATTTCAAGTTCTATGAACTTATTAAATCACTTGAAACTCGTAAATGATGATATTTCCTGATACTTACTGTTTGATGCAAAGGGTTTGCAATGCATTTACTCCCTTATGTTAAGAGGTCTACCTCACGGCATCACCGCTTGTCTCCTCTTTCCTTTTGCAGAGTAACATGTCATCATTTTTGCTTTATCACTGCAGTTTATCTGTTCTTTGAAAGTGTAGGAGAATAATGTGATTATTATTGATGAAAAGAAGAGTATATATACATATCAAGCTTCCGGACCATTATTCCATTATACTCTAACACTCCCCCTCAAGCTGGAGCATGGATATCAAGCATGCTCAGCTTGCTACAAATATACTCAATCCTACTACTCCCTAGAGATTTGGTGAAAATATCAGCTAGTTGTTCACTGGTCCCAACATAACTAGTAAAAATAACTCTAGCTTGAAGTTTCTCTTGGACAAAGTGGCAATCAGCTTCGATATGCTTGGTACGCTCATGGAACACTGGATTTGATGCAATATGGACAGTTGCCCGATTATCACACAACTCCATTGGCACAGGGTCTTCGAATCCGAGTTCAACCAATATCCGACGCATCCAGACCAGCTCACAGGTAGCTTGAGCCATAGCTCTATATTCTGACCCTGCACTTGATCTAGCCACAACACTTTTCTTCCAAGATATTAAGTTTCCTCCGACAAAAGTACAATACCCTGATGTAGACCTCCTATCCATAGGAGACCTTGCCCAATCAGCATCCGAGAAGGCTTTTACCCTTCTGTGACCATGATCCTGATAAATGAGACCACGACCCGGGGCTTTCTTCAAGTATATCAAAATTCTGACTACAACATCCCAATGTGAGGTACGGGGAGAAGACATAAACTGACTCACAATGCTCACCGAAAAGGAAATATCAGGTCGAGTAATAGTCAGATTATTTAATTTTCCAACAAGTCTTCGATACCTTTCCGGATCATCTAATGGCTCACCATCCTCTGCCATCAATTTCGAGCCCACTTCCATTGTTGTATCCAGAGGTTTAGCTCCTAGCATACCTGTCTCTGTAAGCAAATCCAGAATATATTTTCGTTATGAGATACAAATACCTTTCTTAGACCGTGCCATTCAATACTCAAGAAATATCTAAGAAGTCTCAAATCTTTTGTATGAAACTGCTGTTGCAAATACAATTTCAACTCTTTAGTCCTTGTAGAATCATCTCGAGTTATGACAATATCATCCACATAAACGACAAGGAATATCCGACCAGCTTTAAACCCGATAAAACATAGAATGATCTCCAGTACATCTACACAACCCAAACTGAAGTACCGCCTCAGTAAACTTCCCGAACCAAGCTCTGTGAGACTATTTCAAGCCATATAAAGATTTTTTTAAGCGACAAATATGACCAGACTCCTCCTGAGCAACAAACCCTGGTGGTTGCTCTATATACACCTCTTCCTGTAAATGTCCATGAAGAAAGGCATTCTTAACATCAAGTTGAAACAGAGGCCAACAAGCAGAAGCAGCCAAAGAAAGTGAAAGACGAATGGATGTCATATTAGCCACCGTAGAAAAAGTATCACCATAATCTACCCCATAAACTTGTGCATACCCTTTAGCAACCAGTCTAGCCTTGAGACGAACAAGAGAGCCATTAGAGTTAACCTTGACGGTAAATACCCACTTACATCCAATGACCTTCTTTCCTGCAGGTAAAGAAACAAGATCCCAAGTCTGATTTTGTTCCAGTGCCAGTAGTTCCTCTTCCATAGCCGCCCTCCAGCTTGGATTAGATAATGCTTCATCAACAGTTTTAGGAATGAGATGTGTATCAATGGTCATTAGACTAGCCCGATAACAGGCAAATAAACCAGAATATGAGACAAATTGTGCAATGGGGTGCTTGGTACAACTACGAACTCCTTTGCGATGTGCAATAGGAATATCAAGGTCAGTATGGGACTGACTTACCTCAGGGTCAGAAGATGAAGAAGACAAGATAGACTGAGGTACATCTTCAGGGGGCTCCACATGCTGATGAGGACGTCTACTGTAAACATACTGGATGGGAGGAGGAATAGCTAGAGAGTCTGAAATGGGTATTGATTTCGTAATAACGTATGTCAAGGAATCATCATCCACTGTAGAAGTCTCCACTGGATTATCAGAATAAATAGTAGACTCAAAGAAAGAAACATCAGCGGTAGTGAAACACTTGTGTAAAGAAGGACAATAGCAACGATAACCCTTTTGTGTACGAGAATACCCAACAAAAATGCATTTAAGAGATCCAGGATCAAGTTTGGAAAGCCCGGGACGATGGTCGCGAATATAACAAACACAGCCAAATATACGAGGGGGCAAATGAGACAAGGGATCAGAAGGAAAAGGAAGAGAGTGAGGAATTGCACCCTTAAGATCAGAGGACGTCATGCGATTGATAATATAACATGCAATCATAATAGCGTCAGCCCAAAAGGATTTATCTACCTTCATTTCAAACATCAAAGAATGAGTAATTTCTAACAAATGGCGGTTCTTTCTTTTGACAACACCATTTTGTTGTGGTGTATCTGAACAAGAAGATTGATGAAGAATGCCCCGTTGGGACATGGATTCAGAGAAAGTTCTAGAAAAATACTCCTTGACATTATCACTTCGAAGAATACATACAGAACTAGAAAATTGAGTATGTACTTCGTTGACAAATGCACAAAGAATTGAGAATAACTTAGAACGGCTTCTCATTAGATATAGCCAAGTGACTCTTGAGTAGTCATCGACAAAAGTAACGAAGTACTTAAAACCAAATGAGGGGGCCTTCCATGAAGCTTATGACAGAAGCGTTGAATGTGTCGAGGAACACCACAATAATGACATGTGCGTCTAAAACCGAGGTTACGCCCTATGCCACCAAAAGTACTATATGATTGTGGTCGGTCTCTACCACACCCACGATCACTGCCACAATTACCAAAGCCATATCCACTACCACCACTACGACCTCGACCACCACCATAGTTCTCTTGAACTGCTAAGTTAGAGCAATCACCTGTAGGATATCTACTCACTGTTCCTTTACCCTCCGCCCTAACCCTAGTTTTTAGAACAATCTTAAGGCAAGCAAATTGGAAATCAAAGAACTCCCACCAAATAAAACTCCACAAACTATCACAACACCACTAATTGCCTTCAACTTCGCATAAATCAGAATAGCCAACACTCACAACCAACAGCGAGGACTCCAAAATCAACAACCGAGACCCCACAAACCAATACTGGCAACAAACATCGACAAAAGAGAACCAACAGAAACCGGGATTATCAACCACAAATCAGCATCAACACACGTGACATCATATGCAATATTGCTCTGCCTTCCTCAAACACACCCACAGTTCATTACCCACAACAAGCATCAATAAAAGATCACCAATGATAGCTAGAATTCCACAAAATTCACACCCGCAGCCATTAATTGCCAGATTTTCAACCACAAATGAGTGCCAATGTAATATTACTCTACCCTTCTCAAACGCATCAGCACATCAACACTTTACTCTATATTTCTCAAACTCATTCGCACTCCCAGAATATCGATTCACTTCATAGAACTTCAAACACTGACCATAAGGCAACTACAGAATTGTGCAACCACCAAGGAAGGGTCGCTTCTCAACCAGTAGCTTCAGGGGACACCGGAAATAGGTTGCCGGGCTCGGACGTCGCCTTTCAAAGGTCACCGGGGCATGTAACGGGGTCACCAAGCCTGGGTGACGTCAGGCGACGCCTGGCAGGAGGTCGCCGGGCCTCGGCGACATCAGGAAAGGGGTTATCGGGTCTAGGTGACTTCGGTCGGTGCCGAGAAAAGGTCGCCGGGCCTAGGCGACCTCGGTCGGCGCTAGAAATGGGGTCGCCGGGCCTGGGCGACCTCAGATCTGGCTTCGCCAGCCTGGGACGACCTCGTATCTGGCTTTGCGAGCACTGGGCGACCTCAAATCTGGCTTCACCGGCCAGGGACGACCTCGGATCTGGCTTTGCAAGCACTGGGCGACCTTAGATCTAGGGTTTCCGACGAGTTCAGGTGAAACCCGCGGAGGTTGGAGTCACCGGTGGGAGGCCGACGGCGGCTCGGTGAAGGATCTACGGTGGTCGACGATGGATGATCGACGGAGGTGGCTATCTAGGTTTAGGGTGGCTCTGATACCATGTAGGAGAATAATGTGATTATTGTCGATGAAAAGAAGAGTATATATACATATCAAGCTTCCGGACCATTATACCCTTCTACTCTAACATAAAGGAAAAACTTTTACAAGCTTTTATTCTATTTCAAGTTCTATGAACTTATTAAATCGCTTGAAACTTGTAAATGATGATAGTTCCTGATACTTGCTGTTTGATGCAAAGGCTTTGCATTGCATAAGATTATATGTGGAGCTTCTCAGCCTTATATTGTTTGTCCTTTTCTTCCAGGAGCTTCACAATGCTCAATTGGCTGAGAAAGTCAGGTATAAGGTTGACAAGAATCGCCTAGATGATCCCCATATTAAAGCCAATTTGCTATTCCAGGTTCTTTCGTGTTGCTTTTCCTGGCTTGACCGATTTTTATTTTTGGGTTCATTGACCGCCGAACCCAACTAGGTTGGGATAGAGGTGGTGTTGATGTTGATGTTGATTATGTTAATGTTCCATATTAATATACGATAAATTTCGTGTGGTTCAGGCACATTTTTCACAGTTAGAGTTACCAGTTAGTGACTATGTGACCGACTTGAAGTCGGTGCTGGATCAGAGTATTCGGATCATACAGGCAATGATAGATATATGCGCAAACAGTGGATGGCTGTCAAGCTCAATTTCTTGCATGCAACTTCTGCAAATGGTTATGCAGGTATGGATTTTTGTGCGTATATCATTGTCAACCATACATGAGACTGTGTTTATTTGTTCCAAAATTTGATATCTTTATGCAGTTGATTTATTATCGACCCTTCATTTCTCTCACTAAAATTCTTAAACTCATTTAGGGCTTGTGGTTTGATGAAGACTCTTCGTTAAGGATGTTGCCCAGTATGAATGATAATCTCGAGGATACCCTTAGAAGAAGAGGAATTGCAACTCTTCAGCAACTACTAGACATTCCAAAGTCATCCCTGCAGAGTATAATTGGAGATTCTCGCTCTCCAAGATTGTTGCAGGTATAGAATATTCTGGAAATTTTTTCGCTTGGTCGGAAGTGTTTCTTCTGCAAACTTTCGAGTTATCCCTGCAGAGTACAATGAATGTTCTAATTGTTGTTTTGAATCTGATTAGAATAATATGGAGTTTTCCATATTAGCATTTCTAAACATAATAAATCCTTGCTTCTACTAGAAGCGACCCACATTAATTACTTTTTATGTGACCAGCATGTTAATTGTTTAAGTACAGCCTCCACGTTTAAGCTGTTCAAACAAATAACCATAGCGTAAGTGGCTGTGGTAGGTTTTAGAATCATGTAGAGCAATCTTGTATACAATCTGAAAATAAAAGAGAGCAATCTTATCTATCTAGTACTTGTACCCCTAAACTTAATTCACGAGGTGATATAGAGATATTGATTCATTTCAATACCCTATGTTTTGACATTGGAATATACATAAATTTACTACTCACTTCCCTTTTCAACAATATGTGTTCAGGAACTGGAGTATTTTCCACTAGTCCGGATGAAATTAAGAATTCAGAGGAAGGGCAGCAATGGAGAAAATTCTCCAACTTTGGATATTAGATTAGAGAAGGCCAATCGGAGGAGAAGCACATCAAGAGCTTTTGCCCCTCGATTTCCGAAGGTATTATGCATCCAATGCTCTATTGAATACTTTAGGTGAGACGATCTTAATTTGGTTTCTTACACGATTTTTTTGACAGGTGAAAGATGAAGCATGGTGGTTGGTACTTGGGAATACCTCCACGTCTGAGTTATATGCATTGAAGAGAGTTTCTTTCACAGATCACTTAGTCACCCACATGAAGTTGCCATCAGCACCGACAGATATGCAGGTTCAAATGAATATCCTCCCATCCTAGCCAAACAATTTGTTTCCCTTTCTTTTGCTGAAAACTTCTTTCCGAGTTGATGTTTGGCAGTGTCATTAGTCCTTATATATGGTCCTAAAAGTTTAGTATTTTGATCAGACGAAAGGATTACCTGAATATTTGGATGGTAAGTATTGCATGAGATACGGTTTGATAGCACTTTTTGAAGGATTAATTGGGTAACAATGGTGATATATTTTCATCTGAAACTTTGGATATTCTGCAAAAAGTCATTTTGTTGTTAGGTAGACATTTTGAGACTGCTTTGATCTGTTGATAATTGCAATCAGCTTTTCTTTTGGTCATATTTAGCATTGCGAACTCACCTCCAGTATGTTCAGAAGCTTTTGGTCGTTAGTATTTTTAGTAGGATGAATTGGTAAATACTATGCTGTGAGGACCTAGGAGAGAATTTGTTCTGTTCTTGAATAATCCGTTTTTCTGATACTAAGCTATCTTTTGGCTTTATCCCTTATTATCACGGGCAAGCAACAATATTCCTCTTCTCATCCTTGGTTACTGCTGTAAATCTGTTGCCTTACAAAGGTCATTATTCTTCTGATAGGGGGTCAAATTGATACTCATTTCGGACTGTTATCTTGGGTTTGAACAAGAGTTTCCCATTGAAGATCTTCCTTTCAGCACATAGCATCCAGGAGTGCATCTAGATTTTCAATGGAAAAGGCAGCAATTTTTCTCCGAGGACAGAGCGAAAGATGGAAAGAGCTGAGTATCGAGTGCGCTTGCTGATTGAACGTCTTTTTTCTCGTCACGAGTTGTTTATAACATATAGCTTCTTATTATTTACATGACGAGATTGGTTATTCAAGGGAAGCAGTGCTGTCAAATAACTTTTGCTTTAACTTTTGCAGACTTATTAATACGCGAAAAAAGAATAATTTTCAGTAATATTCTGCCTCCTCTGCTGTGACTCCGGATAAAGTTCCTTTGTAAGAGACTTGATGTGCCTTTCCTGAATAACGAATTACTATTCTGCAGGGCGATGAAGGTGAATTTTCGTGGTTATATATTGTCCTCCGAAGCTCTCAAAGCACATAGTCTTGTTCCGTGCTTCATTGGATGAGGCGAAGACCTAAGCTTGTCGGTGCGATATAGACAAGCCCGTGCTCTTTTTTTCTGTTCATTCATAATATTACGCCAAATACGAGATATATGAAACAACCAGCAATTTATTGTATGGAAAATTAAGTGGAACGCTCCGGATGCTGATCGATCAGCCTAAAATCAAGCTTAAAGCTCTTCGCTTTTTGTAGATATCAAGTGATAAGGTCTATAATTTGAAGGGATGTGATTAATTTCACAAAGTTACATTACCGGATGAAGCTTTTGGAATTCCAGACTGGCTTGAGATGTACGTGTGTATGACCAAAAGACGTAGCTTGAAATTTCGATGAAAGTGCTAATGAAGTTATTTCTGTGTGAGAGGCGGTTAATGGCTGCTCAAGGCAGGTGTGCTCTGCTCTTCCAATTGACTCTTTCCTCTCTGCCATGTCAATTGTGGAGAGATCCAATGTATGAAATTGGCACAATAGTGCAGCTTTGATGCCTCCAATACCGTTCTCAATTACTCCTTTTGGTTATTTATAGATAGAGATTTGAGTTGCATTTGTTTCGCGAAAAATGAATTTATTTTGAGAATATTTTTCTAAAAATGATTATTTATATTGCTTATGGTAGAATGAAAAATTTTTGTTTTTACTAACGAAGAATATTTTTTTCATTGGCTAATTCTCTCAAGCGATATTCGACCAAAAAAAAAAATTCAAGCCATATAAACGATTATTTAAAAAATATATTTTTAAAACGACTAATTTTTCGCGACACACTTTTGCATGATTTTGCCGACCAATCTTTGCTGAATCACCAGCATAAAGATACAACTTTCGACTGAGATGCAAATTGTTTCTGAAGAATATGTAAACCTGAAACTGCACTCATGCAAATTTGCCCTCTCCAGTTCGTCAACCAAATGTGCAAAAACCGCCGCAAGAACGGAGATTCTCTAAGGCTCTAGCGCTTCAACTCGTGGCCTTGTACGCCTGCGAGGCGAGCCTCGGCTTCGGGTGAACCAACAAAGGCTCGGCTCGCTGGAGGGTGAGCCCGTAAGCTTCGTCCATGTTGAGCTTCCCCGGCATGAGCCCGTTGGCCAACTCCCAGTCGAAGGCGTGGGCCAGCGTCGCCGTCATGAATTGGACCATCCTCAGGCCCAAGCTCATCCCCGCGCACACCCTGCGCCCGGCCCCGAACGGAATGACCTCGAAATCGTTGCCCCTGACGTCGACGTCGGGCTTCTCGCCGCCCAGCAGGAATCTCTCCGGCCGGAAAACCAGTGGCTCGGCCCAGCTGTCGGGGTCGCGGGCTATCGCCCACACGTTGACTAGCAGCGTGGCGCCTTTTGGGATGTGGTAGCCGTTGATCTCGCAGCTCTCGGCCGCAATCCGCGGGAGGGATAGAGGGGTGGACGGGTGGAGCCGGAAGGTTTCCTTGACCACGGCTTGGAGGTATGTCAGGCGGGGCAGGTCGAGCTCGGTCACGAGGCGGTCTCGTCCCACCACGGAGTCGATCTCTTCCTGGACTCGGGCAAGGATTTCGGGGTGCCGGATGAGCTCGGCGATGGTCCATTCCGTGGTGCTAGAGGAAGTGTCGGTGCCCGCCGTGAACATGTTCTGCAACGCCGGCGATAAATGTTACATCGTATACGCATAATCTAACGACCTAGACATGTTACATGAGTACACAGTAGAGAGAGAGAGTGAGAGAGAGATTGTACTAGAAGCAAAGCTTTGATTTCTGTATCCGTGAGCTTCCCTCCTTCCTCATCAGCAACATCCTGCAAAGAGATCAAAGTACTCAACAAGTCATTGTGCTTGCTGTTGCTACCGGCATTGCCCATCTTGGCCCTGTGCTCCTCCACGATGGCCGCCAAGAAGGCGTCGAAGCGCTTGTGCAGCCTCTTCATCTTGGCCGCGACCCCTTGGAGGTCGAGCCACTCGAGGGCCGGCACGAAGTCGCCGATGTTGAACACGCCCGCCAGCACCATCACCTCCACCACCATCGACTTGAACTCGTCCGCCTCCGGGTCGCCCCCGCCGCTCCCGTCCCCGAACACCCTCCTCCCTAGCATCACCCGCCCCAGGGCGTTCACCGTGCACACGTTGAGCAGCTGAGCCAGGTTCGCCGGGGCCGAGCCCGCGCGCGCCAGCGCTCTCGCGAGTATCGCGACCTCTTCCTGTTGCACATTGAAATGAATGATGCCAAATGGGCAAAATGGATAATCAAATCAAACTATAGTTTTAGGAGGGAATCTAATCTTTGGGATAGATTTGATATGAGTTCCAAAGTTTGGGGGGCGGGGCGAAATTGAGATACGGACAAAGGCTGAGGACTTCTATTGCAATTTTGGACTTTTACTTTGACATCTGGAAGAGAGAGGACATTTATGTAAAAGCTATGGGTCCCACAACGCCAAATTCTATTAAAAAAAACCCTCGACTTTAAGTTTAGTGTCAATTATATCCCCAACTTTTTTTTATCTAAAAAAAAACCATCAACTTCTAATTTACTCCCAAATCTATCCCAATCAACTTTCCATCCAAATCACCATTAATCATCTCCCTTCCGCATCCACCCCCTTTGAAGCACTGTTCATCATCCCTGTCCTCCGAAACCTCCAGATCTTTCCCTCTCTTGTCTCTCTCTCTCTCTCTCTCTCTCTCTTTCCGTTTTATTGTCCTTTTTTCTCTTTCTGACTCTGCAAAGCGAGGCTGGGGCAGTCTCTCTCTCTCTCTCAAAGGGGAGTGGAGGGACCTTCTTCTTTGATGGTTTGGCTTCGACGATGTTTCCATGCTGGTCCAAGCTCTGACCACGCAGAAGCTGACGCAAGCGTAGGAGAGAAGAGGCACCCTGTTCTCGTTCGCGCACACTCTCCCTCCACCCCCTCCCGACGGCGCCTGAGAAGGTGCCCTCGCGGCTAGCGACGATGGACGAGACTATCGAGACAGCCGCGAGGGATCTAACGAGCAGAGCACAGAGGACTACTCAGAGAAGTCAAGATGGAGAAGTTCCACGGTGATGATGCTCGGATCTGCTTGTCAGTTCGCCCGGCGGTGGCAGTTGAAGATGGAGGCTCGGCCTTGGCGGCGTGCAGAACCGCGGCAAGAGGAGTCGGACCAGTAATGGTATGCAATCAGATCCAGCGACAGCGGCGAGGCGAGCCGAACCAAACGTGGCACGCGAGCAGGGCCAGCCGCAGCGATGCGAGCCCGTATCAGTGGCGACGCGAACGTGAGCAGAGGCGAACGGCCAACCAGAGAAGGAGAAAAAGGAAAATAAAAGGTAAAGAGAGAGAAACAAAAGAGGGAAAGATCTGGATGAGGTCTGGGGTGATGAACAGTGCTTCAAATCAAGTCAACAGGGGCGTGGATTTGGAAGGGAGATGATTAACGGTGGTTTGGATGGAAAGTTGACTGGATAGATTTGGGACAAAGTTAGAAGATGAGGATTTTTCTTGAGATAAAAAAAAATTGGGGATATAATTGACATTAAACTTAAAGTTGAGGGTTTTTTTTTTTATTATTTTATGGAATTTGGCCGCACAACATAGCCAAATTTTGGTCGGTACTCTGAAATATCAACGTCACGTGAAAATTCAAAACGGAAAAGTAGACTAAATGCATGAAACATTCACGTTCGAATCGTAGCTCAGCGAACTGCTCTCACCTGCCGAACATGTCTATAATCGTCGAGAGCCTTGCCGGAGAAGAGGTGGACGGCGCTGATCTTCCTCAGCATCCGCCACCGCAGGCCGTACGGTGCGAACACCATGTCCTGGTAGTTGTACGCAATATGCTTCGCCCCGGAGTTGGGCGGCCGGCTCGAGAAGTTGGCGTCGTGGGCCTTCAGGAACTGGGCGGCCACCGAGGCCGACGCGGCCACCACCACGTCGACGAGCCCGAGCCGCAGGCGCAGGAGGGGCCCGTGGGCCCTGGCCAGGGCCGCGATGGAGTGGTGGGGCATGGGACCGAGGTGGGGCAGGTTCCCGACGAGGGGCCACGGCCTCGGGCCGGGGGGGAGCGGGCGGGTGGCCCGGGCGGGGCGGCCGAGGAGGGAGTAGAGGAAGACGGAGATGGCTATGGTGGCTAGGATGAGGGAGAGGAGCGCCATTGCCCTTAGAAAGAGAGAGAGTGACTGAATTTTAGGATGTTGCGTTGGGGGATTTATAATGGGGGCGTGGCATAGGTTACCAATAGAAATGAGGAGTGAAATTTGGTTTTGTGGGATTGGAATGTTAAGAGAGCACGTGCCTTTGGAACGGTTGTTCATCACAATTTGAAGCTCTCTCTCTCTTGAGACTTTGGATCAATCTAATTTGATTATGACCCACGAGTGGTAAGTGAGATATTTGATGGAAAAAGGAAAACTTATCGATTTTTTTTTAAATTTATCATAATTTTTATCAATTCAATTGTAAACTTTTCTATATTTTTCTTTTTCAACGGAGCCTATCCGATCAATATTGGCCGAAAATGGCTGACGTGGATGTCGAGCGTCCCGCGTGGCACTGTTGGCATTGGCGTGGATAATTTTTAAATAGTATTTTTATATTTTTTTCATCTTTTTATTGTTTAGTTTTTATTTTTTGTTAAAGAAAAAAAAGGAAGATAAAAATAAAAATAAAAATAAAAAATACTATTAAAAATTATTCAAGTCACGCCAGTCGTACCTCTCAGAACGGTCGGCATTTACGTCAGTGTTTTTTAAGCCAAAATTAGCAGGATTGACTCAACTGGCAAAAATGTGAAGAGATTTAGGACTAAATTGACAAAAGTGTAATAGATTTTAAGGTTTTTTTGGACAAGTTCCTAATAATAATAATAATAATAATAATAACTAATCTTTTTGAAATCGACAAAAATGCAATAAGTTCGGGACTTTTTCGAACAATTTTTTCCCAAAAAAATAAAATAAAATAATAATCTTTGCCGGCAGTAGAAGTCGTTCCAACAAAAATGAAATGTCCAACGCCTCCGTTGTGTGGTGTGGTGTGGTATCACGTTGCAATTTAAGGGGGGGTGGGTGGGGGATGGTTTTCGCTGATCCTGTGGTCGTTTTATGCAAATTCATATTCCCCAAGTCTGGTGGCGCACGAAACAATCAAATGATGTGCTGCTGCTCTTCCCTCTCGCTTCCATGATTCCATCTAATCTTCCCCATAAATTAATCACGGCTCAGTTCGTCAAATATTTTAACTGTGCCAATTCAGCGCCAAACTTCTTCACGTTCTGCCAACACAGTCCACCCGACCAATTTTGACCGAAAATTGCGGACGTGAATTCTGGCCGTCCCACGTGGCACGACCGACACTAATGGAGAACAAAATTTATTATTATTATTATTATTATTATTATTATTATTATTATTATTATTATTATTTCTTGCAGCTTTATTTTATTTCTCGATTTTCCACTCTTCCTCCGCTCGGTGCCCTGGCCTGGCCTGGCCGCAATCTCGCTGTTGTTCTTTATAATCAAACTTCGATAAATAAAGCGAAATTAAAAGTATCGAGTTCGATAGAGGCACATGTATTAGCAAAACCACGCAGTGCTTCTACAAAACAGTAAATAAATGCGAGTTTAGAGAAGAAAGCAATGTACAAGAGATTATAGTGGTTCGGCTTTAGAAAGCCTACGTCCACTCTCCCACTCTAACGGCCTATTGGCTGGATTACACTAAGTAATCAAATGAGAGATTACAGAAAGATTGATTACTTGAACACAAGCATTTTCAACAGAAGTGAGCTCTACCTCTACCAAAGCTATCTCACTCTACACACTTTACTCTGTATAATACCTCTCACAAGATCTCACTTTAAGCACGAATAGATAATTGAAACAGATGAAGCTCTCTTGATATATGAGTATTGATCTCTTGATCTCTCTTCCTTCTCTTCGAATTTGGTGCTCTTTATTTACTCTTCTTCTTCCAAGCTTCCCGCTGGACAGAATCACCTGATGATCAATATCCAAAACTAGTCGTTGGTTGATTGTCGAATAAAGATCACGAGCCGTTGAGGTAAGAGTAATCATAGATTTGAGAGGATTTGCTCGCCCATACAATCAAATCCTTAACTCCACAAATCAAGCTTCTAATAAAAGAAATTATCTAAATAGTGATTGACAATCAATTAAGAGTCCTCATATGGAAAGTAATGAGAATATCTTTATGATTAATGGTCAATCAATTCAACTTAAAAACGCAATTCTAACCAGATAATTGACCGTTAGTGGGAAAATTTAATATGCTAAGATAATCAAGAATAAGATTGATAAAACAATGAGGATAAATCAAAGATCAAAATATATCTCGTCATGATCCTCGTACCCGCCCGCCTCTGCCACGAAATCTGCCTGCTTCTATCAAAATAAAAACATTAAGCATATTACATACAAAAGGCATAGAGATATATTTATAGTAAATTCTCAAAGTATAAATCAAAGTCTTTTCAACAAAGTATGAGTTTTATTTCCTTCAAAATCAAATAGAATTTCCCAACAATCTCTCCCTATTTTGATGGAGACAAAACCTTTCAAGCAATATATAACTTTGAAAAGATTTTGATGAAAAAGATACTTGCGTAAGTAAGATAGTTTTGAGTTCTGATCGAAAAACACAAGTATTATAGCATAAGCATAAAGTAATCGAATTTCTTACTGCAGCGCCTCTGCTTGAACTTCTTTGCATTCTCCCCCTTTAAGAAGAACACAAGTATTAAAAGCATAAGCATAGATATTGAAAAAATTGCTTATTACGATGCCTTTGCTTGAACTTCTTGCTTTCTCCTCCTTTTTGTCAACATCATAAATAGGCAAAAAAAAAGTACTAAGGATAGATAAATTACATATCATCATCAAGTATTATTTAATCAAGGGGAAAAAAACACTTAAACATAGAGTAATTAAAGTTTCAAGCATAATGAAAAACACACCGCCAAGCCAGCAAAACATGCCAAAAAGTCTTTAAAAACAACATAATAGAAATGAAGTTCTTTTTTTAGGACTTTTTAGAATGGAAGTGCTAAAGTGGATGGTTGTTTTGCAATGTCGCAAGGAATCTTGACCAGAGAATATAAGGATATGTTTCCCTATCTACTGTCAAGAACCTTTGTGAGCTTCTGCATTTCCTTCAATAGAACCAGACGTTGTGTGCCATTTCATCTTTCACTCATGCTTATCCAGCTTCCATGTATTGATCAACCAACTCCCCCTGAATTCTAACTCTTTTCAGAAATTCACTGGAGTCCTTCAACCAATAAAGATGTAATCAAATTCTCCTCCACATGAAGGTGTTTTGAATTTTAACTTCTTTTTATTTGTCATACTCTTCATTTGTAACTTTTTGCCCAGCTTCTATTATGGTATTCTCATTTGTTATTGCTCTAGCAACGACAACAGTATCTTTGGCTTGAGCTTCTTCGATAATGTTTCTGCCTCATCTCGTGCCTTTGCATCTGCTTCAGTTTTACGGTTAGCTCCTGCCATAACCTTTGCTTTTGCTCTTTGTACGTGAGATTGCTTGCTCCTTCTTTCCAAGTCTATTTTCTCTTCTGTTATCTCATAGTGACCTTCAATTCTCAGAGATCTCATTCGGATTTGAATCCTTGAACGAGAGAGAAATAAAATAAATTTTTCGAACAAAAGATTTAATTTTGAAAACTAGTCCGAGATTTTAGGGATTTGAAATAAAACCACAACGGACAATTATTTTAAGAAATAAAGCGAGAGATAAAATCTTTTAGAACAAAATCTTCAATCAATCAGATATTCAATCAACAAGACAATCGGATAATCAAGGATATTCGATTTTGAGACATGGGAGAGAGAGAAAAATGTAATTAAGGCAGTTTTTGAATACATTTGAAATGTCCAAAAATTAAGATATTTTGAAAGAGAACTACAACGAATAGTTATTTTTGGGAATAATATCTCAAAAAATCACATCACAAAATCGCATATTCAATCAATTAATCAATCATTCAAATCAATTAGACAATCAGGTATATTTGAAAAAGATTTAGATGCATACCTGATTTTCTTCCAAATATAGTTTCTCGAACAAGTGATACTTACTTGATATGTCTTTTAATAGAGTCACTTACCTTTGATAGAACCATATGCGTACGATAGAACCACTTATTCTGCTTCTGTTATTGATAGAGTCATGATCAAATTGTAATCAAGCCTTTCAACAAGAGAGACATAATTGATAACAAGCTTTCCAATCTTTTCTATGCGTTTGCCAATGATTTTGCCTTCGTTGTTGCCTCCAAATGACGCGCTTCTACCATTGGCTTTGATAGGTTTTTAGAACTTGCTTGGATCTTCTGTCATATGTCTTGAGTAACCATTTTTTATGTACCATTTGTTCTTGTTCTTCTTTGGTACCTACAAAAAATAAGCATATTCACACTTTCTTTGGTACCCAGATTTTCTTGGGTCCTCTTACATTAGTTAACTCTATCATTCTTCAGATAATCCCTCTGATTGGTCTCCAAACTTTGGGACAATCATTTTTGCAATGATTTTTATCTCCATAATTTGAACACTTGAAGAATTTGTGGCCAACAAGTTTTACAAATTGTTTTTGCAAATGTCTTTCGTAAGAATTTCTTGGTGGTCTCTATTTTCGTCTTTCTTTGTAATTTGGAAAATCGTTCTTTAAAGAAGTTTCCTCTTCAAAATCGAGACCACTTTTGTTGTAATAAGGAATTTGAATGGAAATAATATGTTCCAAGGTTTTTGATCCTAAATAAAACTTTTTACGAATGACCGAAATCTCTTGTTTATAAAAATCATTTACTTTTGAAAGAGAGTTGCGATTTTCTTGTAATTCAGAAAATTCTTTTTTCTCGTATATCTGAAATTTCCTTTTTAAGAAGATTGTGATTTTGATTTAAAACAGAATATTTTTTTTTTGAAGAAAATCAATCTTTTCATTTTTAGAAAGATCTTGTTGCCTTAATCTCAAATTCTCCTTTTTCAACTTAAAGATTTTCTTAAGAGCAACCTTGTAATCCAAACACAACTCATCAATATAATTAGAGACTTTATCAGGGATTTTAGGACAACTTATCTCTATTTCATCTTCGGAATCTGATTTGGCCATTAAGCAAATATTGGCACGTTTTTCCTCATTGCTGTCTTCACACTCTGTATCGCTCCATGTTTCAGCTTTCAAGGCTTTCTTTTTCTTTTCAAATCTCTCTTTATTTTTCTTCATGAGTGGATAATTTGTCTTGATATGTCCACGTTTCCTGCACTCAAAACAAATTATTTCCTCACCTTCTTCTTTGTCGCTAGAAGATATCTCAAGTTGTTGTCGTCTTCCTTTGAAGTTTCTTTCTTTTCTCGCCATCATTCTGAATTTCTTTACCACTGTGGCTAGTTCTTGATCATCTTCGTCTTTCTGTGAATCTACATCAGTTGAATAATATATTTTTGACTTCAAAGCAATTTCATTTTCACCGTTAGAGCCATCTTCATCATTCAATCGTTTGGATTCATAGGATGTTAAGGTTCCCAATAGCTCATCAACGGATAGAGGCGAAATTCTCAAGGTTTCTCGTATTGTAGTCTTGATGTTGCTCCATTCCTTTGTCAATCATCTTAGGATTTTGTTGACCCTTTCCGTCTATAAGATCTGCTTACCATAGTAGGTTAAGCCATTGACAATATCTGTAAACTTGTCGATCATGTCAGAAATAGATTCATCAGGTATCATTTTGAAAGACTCATATCTTCCAAGGAGAATGTTTGTTTTTGTCTCCTTGACTCTATCAGTCCTTTCATGAGTAACCTACAAACTTTTCCAGATTTCCTTTGCTGTTTCACATGAGCAAATACAATTGTATTGAGATGGAGATAGAGCGCAATAGAAAGAATAGATTGCTTTTGAATCCAAAGCTTCTCTTTTGGAGAGTTCTGTGGCATTTGGCTTTGGTTCCTCATTGCCCTTTTCTTTTGACGAATATGCTGTAGAATTTGCTCCGTTTTGCACGACATCCCACTTGTTCTTCCAGATGTTGTAATCTTTTCCATCAAAGTATGGATGTCGTGTGTTACTTTGCCCTTCC
Source organism: Rhodomyrtus psidioides (assembly GCA_021437785.1). Taxonomy (NCBI): domain Eukaryota; kingdom Viridiplantae; phylum Streptophyta; class Magnoliopsida; order Myrtales; family Myrtaceae; genus Rhodomyrtus; species Rhodomyrtus psidioides. Next base: position 6,561,029 of record JAILYB010000020.1, on the reverse strand, counting down.
ACAATACCTTCTCCAAGAATGCTAGCCATTGAAGATCGTTAGCTTAGAAGTATACACTTCAAATATCAAGCCTTAGGCTCTGATACCAATTGTTGTTCCAGGCTAGATTATGCACCTAGAGGGGATGAGTAGGTGTTTATAATCAAATTTCGATAAATAAAGCGGAATTAAAAATATCGAGTTCGATAGATGAACATGTATTAGCAGAACCATGCAGTGCTTCTACCAGACAGTAAATAGATGCGAGTTTAGAGAAGAAAGCAATGCACAAGAGATTATAGTGGTTTGGCTTTAAAAAGCCTACGTCCACTCTCACACACTAATAGCCTACTGGCTGGATTCCACTCAGTAATCAAATGAGAGATTACAGAAAGATGTGATTGCTTGAACACAAGCACTTCCAACAGAAGCGAGCTTTGCTTCTACCAAGGCTATCCCACTCTACACACTTTACTCTGTATAACACCTCTCACAAGATCTCACTTTAAACATGAATAGATAATTGAAAGAGATGAAACTCTCTTGATATAAGAGTATTGATCTCTTGATCTCTTTTCATTCTCTTTGAATTTGGTGCTCTTTATATACTCATCTTCTTCCAAGTTTCCCGCTGGATAGAATCACCCGAGGATCAATCTCCAAAACTAGCCGTTAGTTAATTGTCGAATAAAGATCAAGAGCCGTTGAGATAAGAGCAATCAGAGATTTGAGAGGATTTGCTCACCCATACAATCAAATCCTTAACTTCATAAATCAAGCTTCTAATAAAAGAAATTATCTAAATGGTGATTTCCAATCAATCAAGAGTCCTCATATGGAAAGTAATGAGAATATCTTTATGATTGATGGTCAATCGATTTAACTTGGAAATGCAATCCTAACTAGATAATTGACTGTTAGTGAGGAAATTTAATCTGCTAAGATAATCAAGAATAAGATTGATAAAACAATGAGGATAAATCGAAGATCAAAATATATCTCGTCATGATTCTCGTATCAGCCTGTCTCTACCACGAAATCTGCATGCTTCTATTAAAATAAAAGCATTAAGCACATTACATACAAAAGGCATATATATATATATATATATTTATAGTAAATCCTCAAAGTATGAATCAAATTCTTTTCAACAAAATAGATGAGTTTTGTTTCTTTCAAAATCAAATAGAATTTCATAACACTCGCGAGTGGGGACATCACCAGATCCGGCGAAGTCGAACCTTGCCGAAGCTCGGTGAGGGGTTGGCCTTGCCGGCCTCTGGAGAGGGCGACCCTTCTCCGTCGCGCCTCGGCAGTCGGCGGCAAATCCCGACATGAGGCGACCTTGCATGAGGCACATATGGGTCGATACTTTAGCAGTGTGCACATATCGGGAAAAAAGGGGGTTTTTTTTCCAATTTAATATTAAAAAAAATTACAAAATTAGTTACTATGCAAAAGTATTTACCAATTTGGGTCTCGCGCGCCACTCTAAGCAGCGCGCGAGACCCCGCGCCTGACAAAACAGCGCGCGAGTAGTCGCGCGCTGCACTTGCGCTTTGCACTCGCACAAGGCACTTACATATTTTTTTTTCAATTTTTTTTTGTTTTGTATTTTTTTACATAATTTAATTGTTTTATATTTTCAGGACCAAATTTTTTTTTCTTGTTTTTTATATTCGACAACCCGAAAAAAATTACATTTTTTTATTTCATGTGTTTTTAGTTTTTTCAATTATTTTATATTTTAAAATTTCGTGGATTCGACAACCCAATATGAAAAACGATAGTAGGAATATATTTTCGACAGCATTTATTTTGTATTGTTGGTTATTTTATATTTTCAGGACCAAAATGATGCACAACTGTTATTTCGTATGGCAGTCGAATTGCCGCACAAGGCACTTAGAGCGGTGCGCAACACTTGCGCAAGTGAAAAAACCCTAAAAAAATATTTTTTTTATTTCATGTGTTTTTTAGTTTTTTCAATTATTTTATATTTTAAAATTTCGCGAATTCGACAACCCAATACGGAAAACGATAGCACGAATATATTTTCGATGACATTTATTTCGTATCGTTGATTATTTTATATTTTCAGGACCAAAATGACGCACAACTGTTATTTCGTACGGCAGTCGAATTGCCGCACAAGGCACTTAGAGTGGCGCGCAACACTTGCGCAAGTGAAAAAACCCTAAAAAAATATATTTTTTTTATTTCATATGTTTTTTAGTTTTTTCAATTATTTTATATTTTAAAATTTCGCGAATTCGACAACCCAATACAGAAAACGATAGCACGAATATATTTTCGATGACATTTATTTCGTATCGTTGGTTATTTTATATTTTCAGGACCAAAATGACGCACAACTGTTATTTCGTACGGCAGTCGAATTGCCGCACAAGGCACTTAGAGTGGCGCGCAACACTTGCGCAAGTGAAAATACCTAAAAAAAATATATTGTTTTATTTCATATGTTTTTTAGTTTTTTCAATTATTTTATATTTTAAAATTTCGCGAATTCGACAACCCAATACGGAAAACGATAGCATGAATTGCCGCACAAGGCACTTGCTATTTTTTTATTTCATTTTTCAATTTGTGTGGCAATTCGACTGCCATACGAAATAACCGTTGTGCAGCATTTTGGTCCTAAAAATATAAAATAACCAACGATACGAAATAAATGTCGTCGAAAATATATTCGTGCTATCGTTTTCCGTATTGGGTTGTCGAATTCGCGAAATTTTAAAATATAAAATAATTGAAAAAACTAAAAAACATATGAAATAAAAAAATACATTTTTTTAGGGTTTTTTCACTTGCGCAAGTGTTGCGCGCCACTCTAAGTGCCTTGTGCGGCAATTCAACTGCCATACGAAATAACCGTTGTGCATCATTTTGGTCATGAAAATATAAAATAACCAACGATACGAAATAAATGCTGTCGAAAATATATTCCTACTATCGTTTTTCATATTGGGTTGTCGAATCCACGAAATTTTAAAATATACAATAATTGAAAAAACTAAAAAACACATGAAATAAAAAATATAATTTTTTTCGGGTTGTCGAATATAAAAAACAAGAAAAACAAATTTGGTCTTGAAAATATAAAAAAATTAAATTATGTAAAAAAATACAAAACAAAAAAAAAATTGAAAAAAAATATGTAAGTGCCTTGTGCGGTGGCACTGCACAGTGCAGCGCGCTGTTTACTTTGGCGCGGGGTCTCGCGTGTTGCTTAGAGTGGCGCGCGAGATCCAAATTGGTAAATATTTTTGTATGGTAACTAATTTTGTAAATATTTTTTTAAAAAATATTAAATTGGAAAAAACCCGAAAAAAAGACAATTCATATATATATATATATACTCCGATATAATATTAGCCCTAAAAATTGCATAGACTTCGGAATTGACTAAAAGCGCCGGGACCAAAATCAAAATATAAAAAGTTTCTGTCGTTGGCATTGATTGCCCTTTTATCTTATTGCCTATTGGGCGTCAACCGAATTCGGAATCTTCGACTGTGGGGACCTTCCGTACGATTCTACCTGCCCCTTTGTCCGAGAATTCAAGCTCCTTGCCAAAAATAAAGAATAGATAGAAGAACAACAATAAATATAAAAACAATGACATAAAAAAAAATGACGAGCGGTCTATCAGAGTCCACGTGATACACGTACGTAACACGTTATTATCTATCTTAATAATTGAACGTATGATATTAAATTCAGACGGCATTACGATACAAATGATGTCTGAACTTTGACTCAGTATGTAATGTAGGCCATAAACTTTTAATTTGACTTGCGCATCCGCTGAACTTTAGCCCAATGTACGAAGTGATCCTTGGACTTTTAATTTAACCAATATGATCCCTCAGCTTTTGGAACATGTTCAACTCAGTTCCTGAAATATAAGAAGATGTTCAACTTAGTTCTTTCATTAATTCAAGTTCGAGGACTGAGTTTTTTTTTTTTGGTAAAGTTCATGAACTAAGTCGAACATGTTTCAAAAGTTCAGGGATCATTTTATCATATCGATCAAATTAAAAACTGAGGGACTACATTAGATATTCGATCAAAGTTTAGAGACGATTTGTGTTATTTGGCCACTTCTTGCTCTAATTAGACTTTTTTTTTATAAAAAAAATTATTCAGGATCTGATACCATCATGACATCAGCACACGTGACGTATGTAATTCTACTCAAATTCATCAATTGAAAACCAAAATCCTCTGTTTTACTTCTTTTTTTTTCTTTCCAACTCCAGTTTAGGGAAGGGTTAGAAGAGAGAGGCGTTAAGGTTGTCGTCGCGAGACTGAGATGTGATTTTGTCCATGTTTCCTAGTCTGCAGCTTGCTCCGTAGATTTTGCAAGATTCTTAATTTTTCATCTGTTAATTTCCATGGCAAGAGGGGCTCCGTGCCACGAGTCGATGTACGCGACCGACACGTCCCGACGTGCCAACGACACGAGAGTGCGGAATCTCGACACGCTCAGGATCAATTTTGAAGATTTTCAATATTTTAAGGGTAAAATTGGGAATCCATCAAAACCTAAAAGCCCTAATTACACAAAGCTTAATCGCCGTTCCCACTTGCACGACGTCTCTCCTATGTACCCTGTCCTAACGCATCATGATTTTTTATTTTTTGAGAAATGACTTGTCGGGATGTCGTAACGTGTCGTGTCGTGTCGTGTCGCGTGTCGGTCCTATATAAGAGTGCGCGTGATAACACTTCTTGAAGTAGATTTTTGCTCCAGAAGTACTTATGAAGCAGAAATCCATTTGGTAAAAATTCTTACTTATGAAATTGTTTTTTCCCCAATTTGATAAGTTAAAAAAAGTTGCTTCTTAGTTCAAGAAGTACATCTTGGAAAAAAAAACTCACAAAGTATTTATCGCCTCACCTTCTTTTCATTATGCTCTTACCCTTTTTTCGATCATGTCCGCCTCCGCTGACCTCCGCCGCTGCCCGCTGCTAACCACCGATACCCATTGCCAACACCGACAACCACCGCCATCGCCACCACCGCCAACCACCGTCTATTGCCGCCCGTGACCACCGCTAACCGTCGACCATCGCTCGCCACCGCCCGCCTTGACCATCGACGACCGCCGCCGCCGCCGACCAACGCCCTCCGCCGACCGTCGGAGTTAAAAAATAAACAATGTTTTTTAATAATAAAAACTATTTTTAAAGAAATTTTAAAATTTTAAAAATGAATTATAAATTTTTCGGCCACCGACAATAATTTTTCGTAGAAGATTTTGTGTTAATAATGTTTCACCGTTACCAAACGAATTTCTATGATCAGAAATCAACTTTTTAGAGCAGAAGTAGAAAAATCAACTTTTAGCCAAAAGTTGATTTCTGAAGCAGAAGTGTTACCATGTGTGTCCTAAATTGCAAAATCAATGCGCTCTTGTTTTACATGCTACTTTAAAAAAAAAAAGATTTGTCGAGATTTTATATGTTACTATTTCTAGTTTAAAGAACTCTTTACGGCGAATTTGTTAGGTTTTCGAAAAGGACGGGGCGTCCATCTACATGCAACCTAAGATGAATGCAATTCAACCCAAGTTTGCCGGGGCCCGGCACGCGACAGTGATGTGTTGCTCATCCCCCACTCCCACCTAATCTTCCAATAAATTAATCACAACTTCAGACTTCATAACAAGCCCAAAACCATGGTCACCCTACCCTATCTATTGCATAATTCTTTTTTTTTTTTTGCCAGAATTATTTATTGCGTTTATGCCAGTTCAGTAATAAATTTTTTTAAATTGTGATAATTCGATATCCAAACTTCTTCGCGTTTTGCCGACGTAGTCTGTCCGGCTAATTTTGACTGGAAATCGCGGAGGTGGACTCCGGCCGTCCCAGGCGGCATAGCAGGAGCGCGTGTACAACGTGACCTAATGTGTCGAAATGCTTTATTTTTTTTAGAAATGACGTGTCAACGTGTCGTGTTGCGTATTGTAATCAAGTAAGCGAGCACGTATCTTCCCGCTGCAGATCCAGGAGTGAGCACGTAAGCTTCTTCCTTCACCACAGACATTTGGATCCGCATTCAAGTAAGCGAGTGCCTCGCAGACTCATCCTGTGTCCCGAACCCCAACTCGGGGTCGCCACTGTCTCCAGCAACCAATCCGCCACCTTGCCATCCCCAGCGTCGACAATTGCCGCCCTCCTCCCAGAATTCGCAGCCGCAATGTCGGCAGGTAGTGCAGCCACCCGGAGCTCAAAACCCAACCCGAACCTCATGGTTTAGCTGAGGAGAGCACCAACCTCAGGGAATACAACAGCATGGAGGCGGCGACCCTGATCTGCCGAGGGAGACGCATCATGCAGCCGCCGAGAATCGAGCGGTTCGTCGGTCGGATCCTTGGTCGGAGTCGAGGTTTGTCACCATGAGGATAGGGTGGGACTGGGCATTCGCAAGCTGCTAATGAGTTATTCTCTTTTGTTTTACATTTTGCACATGCTTGAACTCCTCTGTTCTACGTCAAATGCTTTTTTCCGCTTTCAGTTTAGGGAAGAATTAGAAGAGAGCGGCGTTTGCAAGGTGCGTCTAAGTGATCCTCATTCATAATTAGATTTTTTTTTTTAATTTAATGCAATCAAACTTCATCTTCAATTTTTAATTTAATGCAAGTTTTACATCCGGTTCCTTCCACGGTCCTATAAACATCTCTTTGTTCATGAGCCGGGATTGATGGATAATCTCCTTTACAATTATAAAAGAAATATGCATTGATCGCAACATTCATTTGCTACTGTTTGCTTTTTATCCTCTTCGCACTCCAAATCTCTTGCAAACAGCATATGCATCGTATGTATTTTAAGCTTCATCCTCGTTAGCAAATATCATGCCAATTTTAAATTCACTCTTTGTCAACGCTATGCATGTCGACATTATTCTTTACGGCCGAAAATCTTTTAAACAAGAAAGATAAATTCAAAACAAACTTAAATTCTAATGAGATAAATCATACCATTTGTCCCAAGACTAGAAATTATCTACCGAATATTTGTGAAAATGTAGGTTAGTAACGTCAAAAGTTTTTTCCCAAGCCTACATTACTGAGAAAAACCTCACCATAATATACACACACACACACACACACACACATATTTACCCCAAATTAATTTTTTAATCACAAAAAACTCTATACTTACTTGAGGTAAATTTGCTCCAAACTAATTTTTTGACCACCAAAAACCCTAAACTGGTACAAGTCTGACAAATTTATGATGCGTTAGTTTCATATAAATTGGGTTAATGTTACAAAAAATCTCAAACTAGTACACTTATGATAAACGGAGAGCAAAAATCCCAAATAGGTACACCTATAAACCACTACGTATCATCTAATTCAACAATTTAACAGCAAAATTTAAAAGTAAACTAACAATAATAAAATTGTCATGAATATATCAGATTGCAATTTTTGATTGTCAAAATTAATTTTTTAGATAAATTTATGTACTAATTTGGGATTTTTTGAGGTATTAATCTTACTTTATTTCATTTTCGATAAAATAACTTAAACCTCTTAGTGAGTTTTGTTATATTCGTAAGATAGTATTCGCACCTTGCGAACAGCCGATGCTACCCAGTTGCACGGCAATAACATCGCGGCCCCCTACCCTTCTAATATTGAAAACCTAACGAATTAAGCTTGCAGAGTCTTTTAAGCAAAACCGAAATTTTTTAGAAGAGAGGATAAAACAGTACCAACAGCATAGCTGATATCTCGACGCAACACTTTTTTGATGATTTCTCGATCACGGATTCGAGTCATCCATTTCTTCGTCGTCGTCGATTTCCTTGATCTTGATCGTTTTAACTTGCTTGTTAGCCGGCTGGTGAGCTGTGTCGTTCCCGTTTGGTACCTGAATGAGTATGTCGGACTTCTGCCCGGTTTCTGGATTGAAAAGTCCTCCATTCTTCTCCACTCGGTACACCAAGCCGTCGCCGTGCGGCACGGCATCTATGTAAACGGTCGAGTTCTCATCGAGCTCCTCCCTGATGAGCATCCTAGACAGCTCGGTCACGACTCTCTTCTCGAGCCACCTTCGGATGGGTCTAGCACCATAAACCTGAAAAATAAAAATAAAAAAGACAAAAAAAATTGAACACACAAGTATTAAAATTGAGCACTTGATTGCAAGAAAAAAGAACATGTACAAGACCAAGTGTTTTGATTATGTACTAACTGGATCATAGCTTTCGGATAAGACGTAGTCCAAAGCCACGTCAGTCACTGCCAAAGCGATGCCTCTCTCGGCAAGCCGAGCGGCCACTTCTTTCATCTGCAACCTGGCAACTTTCCTCAGTTGATCGTGAGACAGAGGATCGAACACAACGATCTCATCGAGCCGGTTAAGCAACTCTGGCCTGAAATGCTTCCTCACCTGCCAAAGCACAACACAGCATAATTTCTACTATCTGATCCTGAACCCGAGGAGTCGACCTGCATATCGTCGCCGAATGAGTCACATCACTCACCTCTTGCATGACTCGTTCGCGAGCGACTTCGATCGAGCACTTCCCTGTGAGTGCCAACAGGAGGTGCTCTGCCCCGAGGTTTGAGGTCATGATGATAACAGTATTTCGAAAGTCGACCGTGCGGCCCTGGCCATCAGTAAGTCTTCCATCGTCCAAAACTTGAAGTAGGGTGTTGTAGACAGATACATGCGCTTTCTCAACCTCATCGAACAGCACAATGCTGTAAGGTCTCCGCCTCACGGCCTCGGTAAGTTGCCCACCCGCCTCGTGCCCAACATATCTGCAAACGCATTATACTATGTTCTGGTAATGCCATCTAGTCATCTAATGATTAATTTCATAGAAGGAGGCATGGCATTTGAAACTTGTTAACGTGCTTACCCAGGAGGTGCACCAATCAGACGAGCGACCGAATGTTGCTCCATGTACTCGGACATGTCGATTCTCACAATTTGATTTTCATCATCAAAGAGCTGCTCGGCGAGAGCCTTTGCAAGCTCTGTCTTGCCAACTCCAGAGGGACCCAGTAATAGGAATGATCCAGTTGGTTGCTGTGGTCTTCCTAACCCGGCTCTCGACCTCAACACAGCATCAGCAACAGCATCGACCGCTTGATTTTGTCCGACAACTCTCTGATGCAATCTCTCTGCGAGCCCGATCAACCTCTCTTTCTCGTTCTGGCCGAGCCTTGTAACAGGTATACCAGTCCAGCGGCTCACTACCTCTGCTATATGCTCTGGCCCAACAGTCTCGGTCAAAATCAAGTTCTCTTCGGCGTTTCCTTCAATCTCCGCGATAGCATTTTCCACTTCTGGGATTGCCCCATACCGCAAATCTGCGGCTCTAGCCAAGTCATATCTTCGTTCTGCCTCTTGGGCAGCTAAGAGGAGCTCTTCTCTCTTTTGCTTGAGCCGCCGAACCTCGTCAATTCTTTGTTTTTCCTTTTTGTACTTCATTATCAGAGGCTGTAACTTGTCTCTCAAGTCATCGAGCTCCTTACGGACCTAGCATCAAATTAATGCTGAACAGTACAACCAATTATCGAGATTAATTTCAGCCAGGCATTTGCGCACATCATATCATATTACTTACCTCCATTAGTCGAGCTTTGCTCGCCTTATCCTTTTCTTTCTCGAGAGCATGGAGCTCAATTTCCAATTGCACTTTCTTCCTTTCAAGGTTGTCTATTTCTTCCGGCTGGCTATCCAGCTGGACTCGCACGTTCGCACAGGCCTCATCGACCAGATCGATGGCCTTATCAGGCAGATGACGACCTAACATGAACAAAAAGAAAAAGTTGCAGACACATAATCACCTTGGACTAAGCAACGAGAACACAAAAATTCTGTCACATGCCAGAAAAAGTGGGACAAAGGTCATATTGCCACCATACCAGTTATGTATCTGCTCGACAAATGTGCAGCGACCACGAGTGCTCGGTCTTGAATCCGAACACCGTGATGCCCTTCATACTTCTCTTTCAGACCTCGCAGAATGCTAATTGTGTCAGCAACGCTTGGCTCCGCCACATAAACCTGTTGGAACCTCCTCTCAAAGGCCGCATCTTTCTCAACGTACTTCCTGTACTCCTCAAGGGTCGTGGCACCGATGCACCTGAGCTGACCCCTAGCGAGCATGGGCTTAAACAGATTTGCGGCATCCATGGACCCTTCAGTTCGCCCCGCTCCAAGAACAAGATGAATTTCATCAATGAACAGGATCACTTTCCCTTGGTTCTCTTCCACTTCCTTCAAAACTGCCTTGACACGCTCCTCGAATTCGCCTCTATACTTCGCGCCCGCGACCAGAGCTCCCATGTCCAATGCAACGACTCTCACGTCAGCTAAGTTGCTTGGCACGTCGCCTTTCACTATCCTCTGAGCCAAGCCTTCCACCACAGCAGTTTTGCCCACTCCAGGCTCTCCAATAAGAACCGGGTTGTTTTTAGTCCTCCTCGAGAGGATTCTCACGACCCTCCTAATCTCCTCGTCGCGACCAATTACAGGGTCCAACTTACCAGCCTCCTCGACCAGGTCACGTCCGTAAGTTTTCAATGCCTGGAAATTGGTGTCTCCCGTGGCACTTTCCACTCTCTTCCCGTCTTTGCCCCGCAGCTTCTCGACCTCAGACCTGACTTTCCCAGGATCAACCCCTACTTCTTTAAGCAGGTCCCTGATTTGGGAGTCCTCGAGGAGGCCTAAGATCAGCTGATCGACACCCAAGTGAGAGTCCCCCCGCGCCTTCTGAGAGGCCTGAGCCCGCCTTATCGTCTTAATCAAGCTAGAACTCGCGGGAACTTCATCGGGTGGCGGGCTCTGCGAGGGAAGCTTCCTCAGGGCTTCCTTCAGGACTCTCTCCACTGCTTTTGCCGCATTTTCGCCGCCGATGCTGGTGATCGCCTGATTGAAGATTCCGGTCGGGTCGGAGATCAAAGCGACGGCAACATGGAGAGGAGTGAACTGCGCATGGCCAGCGCTCACCGCCAGCTCGTGAGCACTGACTAGCGCCTCGTTCGTCTTGTGGGTGAACTTCTCAGGATTCATCATGCGCCTCCAGGTACAAAAAACGCCATGCCAGTGTCAGACATCCGGAGAAAACATACAATCATCCACTGATTGACTGAAATTCAAAGACTAGCGAAGCACGAAACCACACCCAAACCCAAACCAAACGAGCAATAACAGTATACAGTAATTACAACAAGCGACAGCCCAATACTACTCCAATCCTTAAACTACTGATCACGGAACGAAACAAGAAGAAAAATAGTCCCAGCAAAAGATGAGAACAACATTCCCTGTAGTCGACAACAAGCATAGTCACAAGCACACAGACGCACAATTGGCATAAGCAACGAAGCAAACAGACACAGACATGAGCACAAGATGAAACTTTGATCAGTTCGCATGGAGCAGTACCTGCGAAATACGTGCCGAGGAGGCTAAAATTTGATCTGGGGTTCCTCTGATTTCCACTTGTTGATGCTTGGGCTTCTCGAGCGCTCCAGAGACCGAGAGAGCGAAGGAAGGGCGAAAAGGTGGCGGTGATTCGGTGAAGAGGCAGAGCGAGAGACGACAAAGTGTAGAAACTTTTGGAAACACGTTGCCCCGCCCCCGCGTGTTTAACTCCACGTACACTGTTCACGGACTTGACGGGCCGAATGTGCCGAATGGGCTGACTGGGCCATCTCTTCTTAGTGGGCTTGAACAAACTAGGTGGGCCATAAGGCCCGACCCGTTTACAGAACTCCTCCTTCGGACAAGAGTGAAACTCATCGTAATTCCTAGTCCTAACATAACCAAGAATACAACGAGGAAAACAGGATTAGCGTATCCACATCGACAAGAAAGGGCAGTGTTTTATCTCATCATCTAGATCAATTTTCGATGTTCGAAAAACTAATGGACCGAGTTGCGTGGTCGCCCTCACACGCCGGCGATGTTCCCGCCGACTTGTAAATGCACGGAATGCACGTCGAGTAATGTTGCAGATAATTAAGATTTATCTAGGATAATTCCCTAAGTTAGAGATATTTGATAATCATGTTAATTTTATATATTTCTCAAGATTGCGCATATATCTCTCTTTGATTGTGCGTATCTTGATTAGCATATATTACTTTCTCTAGTGATCTTATAAAGCCTATAAACAAGTTGATATAATCTTCGTTGCGACTCTCTGATTCACGTTTTCGCATTTTTCTAAACTTCAAGCCTGGCCAGGTTTAGGGATAGATTGAATCCACTTGATTGGGCTGAGCTCCTATATTCTCACAGAAAAAAAGTTAATTTCCCGAAATGAGACATGTCTTGATGCCTGATGGTACGGGCGCGGCTCAAGTCTAACCCGCTGAAAGCATTGTCCATTTGGTCTTGTCGCTCGACTCGTGACTGGGTATACTTCGACCAAAGTGTTACGATAAATATTTGGAGCAACTTTGATGATTCTTCATAGAGATGAACCATATGACATTTTTCACATCTCCAACATTGAAAAATGAAAAAAATTCCAAATAAGGGCCTCAAGTGTTCTAATTTTCTCAAATAAGGGCCTGAAGTGAATATTATTTCAAATAAGAGCTTGAAGTGATCATTATTGTTTTAAGTAAGGGCTTTGGCTAGTCGATCGACCAAGGGTGTATTAGTCAAAATATAATTTTAACATAACTTTTAGTTAAGTTAAATAATAAAAAAACTAAAAGTGAAAAGAAAAACTGGAATACAAGCGGGAGGGCCCTCCCGCTTGTGGTCCTCGGCCCCTCAGCAAGGGCCCACCGGCCCTCGTCCAGGTCCGGGAGAGTGCTGCGGCCCTCGGCACGTATGAAACGGTAACTGTTTTAAGTTGGCCCAATATGATCTTACAATCTTCAATAAGGGCTCTCACTGACCATGGGCTCGGAAAGAGACATTCTAATTTTTTTTTTTTTGGTCGAAAGAGACATCCTCGTTTTTTTTGTTGGTCAAAAGAGAGACATCCTACTTTTGTTTTTGTCGGAAAGAGACATCCTAATTCTTTTTTTGGTCGAAAGAGACATCCTAGTTTTTTTTTTTGGGGGGGGTAAAAAAAAGAGACATCCTAGTTAATGAACGGACGAGTTATCCTTTTGAAAAAAAAAATGACGACATGAATTTCATATCTTTTCTATCTAATTCCCTCTCAAAAATTAAGAAAACAATAATTCGATGCTCTCTCTTATTTCCTTAGTATTCCATTTTTCATTAATCTTCCCTTTTCCTTCTTTTCCCTTGGACAAAAGCTTCTCGCCATCTCCGCTACAAAGAAAGGAAGGACAGGTGATGAGTTGTGCTAGTGCTCTGAATTTAGGGGTGTCAACGGGTCGATTCCGATTTCCCAAAACCCGAACCGAACCGTTTGAAAGTGCATTAGCTTTGAACCGAATCAAAGACCCGATCAGGTTCGGTTTTTTCGATTTTTTTTTTTTTTATGTTTTCCCTACTCAACCCACCTCACTGTTCCGAGAACCAATCCATTATTTGAGTTGTTTCTCCATTCCGTTATTTCTCACTATCCGCGCTGAAAAAAGAAAAACGATAAGAAAATCCGAACTGAAAATGCACGAAATTTCGTTTCAATTTCAGTTCCAGTTCGATTTTTGACACCCCTAGCCTAAGTCTGAATCGTTATCTCACAGAATCACAAGTGGAGACAACGTAACCTGAATCTGGATGCATACTCACCACGTTGTCTATGGCTTATCCTCTTTTTAACTGCCAAACCACAACCAAGCGCGGAAAAAAAAAAAAAACTGCTGGAATGATATTCGCTAGCTCTTCAAGTTCATGCTTCGTAGACATGCGAGGCGAGCCTCGGTTTCGGGTGGACCAACAGAGGCTCGGCTCTTTGTAAGGTGAGCCCGTAAGCTTCCTCCATGTCGAGCATCTCCGGCGTGACCCCGTCGGCCAACTCCCAATCGAAAGCGTGGGCCAACGTCGCGGTCATGAGTTGTACCATCCTCAATCCCAAGCTCATTCCCACGCACATCCTGCGCCCAGCCCCGAACGGGATGACCTCAAAATCGTTGCCCCTGACGTCGACGTCGGGCTTCTCGCCTCCCGGAAGGAACCTCTCCGGCCGGAACAACGAGGGATCAGCCCAGGCGTCGGGGTCGCGGCCTATGGCCCAGACGTTGACTATCAGCGTGGCGCCTTTGGGGATGTGGTGGCCGTTGATCTCGCAGCTCTCGGCCGCGATGCGCGGGATGGCCAGAGGGGTGGACGGGTGGAGCCGGAAGGTTTCCTTGACCACAGCTTGGAGGTACGTCAGGCGGGGCAGGTCGAGCTCGGTCACGAGGCGGTCTCGTCCCACCACGGAGTCGATCTCTTCCTGGACTCGGGCCAGGGTTCTGGGTTGCCGGATGAGCTCGGCGACGGCCCATTCCGTGGTGCTAGAGGAAGTGTCGGTGCCCGCCACGAACATGTTCTGCAAAAACGAGACATGATGAAGTAAATTCACTACCTGTTGAGGAAATCTTGGTCAAGCAGATGTGGCGAAATTAGAAGCACTAGCCCACCACCGAAAAAAATATTGGGTGGACCGGGGCCAACACGTATCCGTCCGCCTCGGCCAATCATGAGAGGACACTTGTCTGCTCGGCCCCTTCTCTCTCCTCTATCTCTCTCTTTTATCAATCACGAGAGGACAGGTGGCCGGGGCGCACGGCCACGTGTTGGCCCCGGCCCACCCAATATTTTCTCACCACCAAGGCACCAAGTGATTTTGACATCGATTGTCCACGTGGCGTGAAGTGTGCTGATCTTGACCATCTTTAATAATATTTATCTTTTTGGCTTTTTTTTTTATAAAAAAATTATTTTGTTTTTCCTTTTTTCTTTTTATTTCTAACAACCCCGCCTAGTCAAGAAGAACAAAGAAAAGAAGGAAAAAATATATTATTAAAAATTATTCATGCAAGCGCCGACCTACATTGGCCATTTCCAATAAAATAGATCGATAGACTCAATTGGCAAATGGAGCTGCTATCATGACAGACTGATAGTACTGTCATTACTTTTGTCTCCACGATTTTCTAATTAATGAGTGTTTCATGCAAAATGCGTAATGATGGTGTGTGGATTTACGATAAAAAATGACTGACAGTACTGTCAGACTGTCAATGAAGCATTTTTTTTTTCAAAATAGATTGAAATTAAAATGGATTGTTTTATGACTCAATTGATAAAAATTAAAAAGTTTATGACTGAATTGAAAAAAGTGGAATAGATTTAAAGATAATTTTTTCAACCATATGAGAGAGAGAGAGAGAGAGAGAGAGATCGTACTTGAAGCAATGCTTTGATTTCGGTATCTGTGAGATTCCGTCCTTCCTCATCAGCAACATCCTGCGAGGAGATCAACGTACTCAACAAGTCATTTTGCTTAATCCCGCTCTTGCCCATCTCGGCCTTGTGCTCCTCCACGATGGCCGTCAAGAAGGCATCGACGCGCCGGTGCAGCGCCTTCATCTTGGCCGCGACCCCTTGGAGGTCGAGCCACTCGAGGGCCGGCACGAAGTCGCTGATGTTGAACACGCCGCCCAACGCCAGCATCTCCACCACCATCGACTTGAACTCATCCGCCTTGGGGTCGTCCCCGCCCTTTCCGTCCCCGAACACCCTCTTCCCCAGCATGACCCGCCCCAGCGAATTCGCCGTGCACACATTGAGCAACCGGGCTAGGTTTGCCGGGTACGAGCTCCCATGTGCCAGCGCACTTGCGAGTATACCTACCTCTTCCTGTTTCATTGAAATATATAATTAAATAAACAGTAAAGTCTTTCCTTCATTGAAATATAATATACAGAGATGAACTAGAGCTCACTAAACGGCTCACCTGTCGAACGTGTCTATAATCGTCAAGAGCCTTGCCGGAGAAGAGGTAGACGGCGCTTATCTTCCTCATCATCCGCCACCTCGGGCCGTATGGCACGGACACCATGTCCTGGGAGTTGTACCCGAGGTACTTCCCCGCCGAGTGGGGCGGCCGGCTCAAGAAGTTGGCGTCGTGGGCCCTCAAGAACTGGGCAGCCACGGAGCCCGACGCGGCCACCACCACGTCCACAAGCCCAAGCCTCAGGTACATGAGCGGCCCGTAGGCCCGGGCTAGTGCCGCCATGGATCGGTGGGGCATGGGGCCGAGATGGGGAAGGTTCCCCACAATGGGCCATGGCCGTGGGCCAGGCGGGAGTGCGCGGCCAGGCCGGGCGAGGCTGCCGAGGAGGGACCGGAGGAAGATGGCTATGGCTATTGTGGCTAGAATGAGGGAGAGAGGCGTCATGGTGTTTTATTGTTTTGGATTAGTGTTAGACTGTTAGTATTGAAGATGGTTGTTAAAAAGGATTGGAGGTTTATGGTGGGTGACTTAGTTAGACGAGAAATGAGGAGTGATTTGGTAGGTTGGATGCTTGTGTTAGGTAATGTTAGCGTTGGTCAGAGAGCACAGGTTTTGAATAGTTGGTCGCATTTTTTTTTTTGGGGGGTCTTTGTGGTATTATATTCAGACCAATGTCTTTTGACAATTTAAAAAAGTCACCCTTGTCATTTCCCAAGATCAATAAATGCCGGGGATAACGGCGCAAATGGCCATTGAACTTTGACCAAATATGCAATGTGATCCATGAACTTGAGCCTGATGTTCAATGTGGTCCTCGAATTTTTGGTACTCAATGTAGTTCTTGAAAGAATTAAGAAAGGAGTATGATAAAAGATGATGTGAGTACCAATCTTTCTCTGCCCACAATAAGAGTATTTCCGATTTGCGCTGCGAAAAGGACGAGTGTGCAGTCAAAAAGGGTGTGGAAATAGGCTCATCTGAGATTTTCTTCGTTCAATCAATGACTCAAATGTTTCCTAACAAGACGATCTCGTGAGATCTTTCAAAATATCAAATTCGAGCGCTTTTGCTAGTTCTCGAAATGAATTCAGCATATATACATATGTATATATCGTCACATAAGGCGGTACACACAAATATTGGTGTTGACTAAACGGCGCTCCTCGCATTGTGCTTGATAGCCACAAGAATTAGACGGTTGCGATAAACTCCGAAGGTATTGCAACATATATGAAGATCTATCAATCACAATTCGATGCTTTAGATGCACTTACTGAATATAATTGTGAAACAAAGTTTGCATGGATTTTTAAACGCACTTGGTCACATCGAACAGATGGTTAGGATTGAGAAAATAAATAGCATCAGACAATAACGGTTGACAGACAACGGTTAGGATTGAGAAAATAAATAGCATCAAACAACAACGGTTGGAATAGTTTTAGAGAGAGAGAGAGAGAGAGAGAGAGAGAGAGAGAGAGAGAGAGAGAGAGAGAGAGAGAGAGAGAGAGAGAGAGAGAGAAGATGTTGCGAATTTCAATTAGGGGTGATCGGTTTCCAGTCCAGTTTGGTTCATCCCAGAAACCAAAAATAGGACCGATGGTCTGAGTTCCCAATTTTCGGAAATGGGGATCGAACCGGATGTCCCTGGAATCGGACTGGATCGATTCGGTTCTCGGGTGGTCCAATGGCAAATAGTGTTGCCTCTGCATGCCATGTATATTTGGAAGCTTCGTTGTGAGCGTCTCAACTCTCGGTCCTTCTCCCACAATTCGGATCATGGAGACGTACTTGGTCTCGATCATCCCTTGAATCATAAATACCACCAATGGGCATTTTGGGTCGGTGACAATGATTGGTTCTCATATCTATCATGGCTTTTGCTCTATCGAAGAATTCCAAACCCACGATAAGATCGTATTCATCGACTTGTAGATCCACGTTTCGAGCAACGCCAACAGCCAAGTTTACTGCCATGTACTGATGTCCGGTTGGTCCACACGAAGTCCCAACCACTTCGCCACTTCTCTTGATATGAACATATTTGATGCACCTGTATCAACCATCCAAGCAAATGACCTCGAGTAGAGACAGCTGAGAATGTCACTCGAATGGGTAGGGGAGAGTGGCACTAATCGGAGGATCCGTGAGCCAACCAATCGACCACATAGCACGGGTGAACCACAAGACTTGAAGTATCTGGACCTCTAGGGTTTTCTTGTGTCATCTGGAATATTCTTAGGGGCGGACGATTCGATAAATATAATGTATTCTAGAATACTCGTCTTTAATGTAACTAGTTATTAGAGGAGGAGATGCATTCTTAGCCATTAGATCTAGAGTTGATCAATGATAGTAGTTGAGAGGCTTTTTGTATAAATAGGGGAGCGCTCTAGCTCTCACTTGTATCATCCAATACTAGAGTAATATAAAATATTCTCTTCCAAGAGCTTTTCTCTATAAACATTTTCTCTTTCTACGATTGATACGAAGCGAGTGAATAGGTGCTCCAACGATCCAAGGAAGCGTAAATTGCCACACAATTCGATCCCAAAAAATCGGCCTGCAATACGAGAGGATATGATGCCTAGGGAGAAAAAACGACAGCTGCTTAAAGATTTTTAGAATATTAGATTCAATTTTACATTAAAAATATTAAAAATGGTCAGTCAAATTGGGCGGTCCATCGATTCAATTCCTCTCGCCCGACATTTAGTTCTATTTTTGGGAATAAAAAACCGAACCAGAGCTCCTTGGAACCGAACTAAACCGGCCGATGTCCATTCCCGTTAGATTTATTATACCCAGCTCTATTCTCAAGGGAAAGAGAGAGAGCTTGAAACAATTATTGGGAAAAACGAAAATTGAATTTTTATTTTTATTTAATGTATGTGTGTATATATATGGGGAGGCAAGGAAGACAAGGAAGAAATGACAAAATCAACCGAAAAATATTCAGTATTGTTGAGGCTGCAGAACGTTTTTAAGAAGGTATAAAGCCCTAGAACTGTCTTTTGGCATATGGACTGATCTTAAAACTTAACCTCCTATTCTAGCGCAAGACTTTTCTTTCCGGCACCTAAAGCAGCTAAAAATCCGTTTCGGCACCTAAAAGTAGCTACTAATGGTGGAAATGCGATACTTCGCAATGGAGAGTCAACTGTTGCCCCGTTATCACTCCACTTCTAGAGTCAGGATATCAAACTCGAAGTTGCGAGCCCATCATTGAACAGCCGGAGTTGCCTAAGAATGCATCTAAGGAATTGTTAGAGAGAGACATAGAAGATTTCTATTATGATGATGGTGATGAAATTCCGACTAGCAAACTAAGTTCAGCAAATTTCTCAACAGGCTTGCAGAGCTCCATGTATGATCTTGGCACGTTTGAAGAAAACTCGAGAGCCTTGCTTTAAACGACTTCATTCTCTGCCCAAACTAAAGAGGTGACCCGCTTAAGGATTGAAGCACATTTTATGTTCATGGAAATCATATTTTTATATGCGCATATATGGAAAAAAAAAGTTTGGGCTTCCGTTGATTGAAAACACCTTATTCAAATTGAAAGAAAAAAAAAGTGCTATAGTATAGGTCGTGGTCGATTAATCTTTGTCTCAAATGAAAAAAGAACACATCATGAATAATCGATTTTCCTTTCTGGCAAATACTAGCTTCCAAATTCACATCCTCTCCTTAGAGAGGTAAGTTGATTTGCCTCTTTTAGTATATGCAAGGTAGGTTTTAATGTAAGTATGGGACTCAAAATACTTAAGCTACATTTGGTGGACCGATAAAATTCCGGATAAAATAACTTTTATTCAATCTGGTATTTGGAATGACGTGAAATCCGAATATGACCGAATATAGCCGGATATATTCCGAATAAAAAAAGCCAACTTAGGGGGTGAGATAGATCCGAATATGATATGTGAATTTTGAAAAACAAAAAAGAAAAAAAATCACGCCTCTTTCCCCACATCGCTCTCCTCTCTTTTGCGCGGCACCACCATCACTAGACTCCAACGGCCACTGCTCCTCCCATCAGCAACGGCCTACTTCTAACTAAGCAATGTTTAATCAGTCTTTGACAAAAAAAAATTGTTAGTATTGAAGGTTATGTGGGTGGGTTAGTTAGAAGAGAAATGAGGAGTGATTAGACAATGAATTATGGGTCAACATCGATATATTAACTTCTCTACATCACTTCAATTCTTCGATATGGGATTTTCTTAACACAACTCAGTCACACGGGCAGATTACTCCCTCAGTAAATTACTCATGCTGAATTGGTCACGTGAAATTTGACGTAGTGAGCCTTCCAAGGAGGTAACAACTCTTCTACACTGAGAATTTGTCCTGATAAATCTCCAAAAGATTGCAAAAGGAGCGATATAATACGATGTGAGTGTCAATCTTTCTCTGCCCTAAATAATAGTAATTTTCGGTCTCTACCCAACGAAAAGGACAAGAACACAGCTAAAAAGGGTGTGGAAATAGGCTCATCTGAGATCTTCTTTGTTCAATCAATGACTCGGATGTTTCCTAACGAGACGATCTTGTGAGATTTTTCAAAATATCAATTTTGTATGCGATGCAACTCGTGCGTGATTTTGCTAGTTCTATGAACTTAGCATATATATATACATATGTATGTATCTTTGCATAGGCGGTACACACAAATATTGATTTTTTTTTTGATAATGCAAATATTGATTTTGATTAGATGGCGCTCCGTGCATTATGCCTTACAGCCATATATATATACACAATTGGATGCTTTAGATGTATTTACTTAATATAATTGTGAAACAAAGTTGGTGTGGATTTTTAAACGCATTTGTTCATGTTGTCGCGACCCGTCCGAAAAGCGGACGCGGCTAATGGATTACCGATCGCGGGCCTCACTCTGAAATGTGGATCGCGGGCCTTGGATCGGCGCGGGCCCTCCCAGGCCCGTACCAAATCGCGGCGGGAGTATTTTTCAAAAGATTCGACGATAAGAGTCGATCGCTTTCGGCCTTCAGTGTGGTCGTGGTGGCATGTGCAACTTGTGCATGCATTTGGAGTCGCCACCGGTCTTTCTTGGAGGGTAGACCGGAAACCTTACTGACCGATTGGGAGAGATCGATCAGTTCTGCGGAACCAGAGATTTTGGGTTCGGGGACTTGGTTACGCTGGTGTCATTACCAACGCCCTTTCGGTACCTAACGCGAGTGATTTTCCTAGCTAAGAATTCATGCAGGCGCAATTTTAGGCGATGTAGGTTTGATTCAGGGTTTCATGCAGATTGGAAGACTATTCCTATCAATCACAATCAATTTTAATGAAAGCGCAATCAAGTACATAAATAAATCACATCAATACACATCAATTCAAATCAATGGCTTCCTAATATAGCCATAAGGGTTTAGGGAAGATGTGATTTCGGACCAGGGGTAAAATGGGAAGATTTGGGGACGATTAGCCCGAAAGGTAAAATCGTCAATTTTGGAAGGTTTGGATACCGAATTACCCAAAATATTCCATGGCCAGTTGTTTGTGGCTATTTCCCATTTTTGGGATTTTCCTGGATTTTTTTAGAATTTTTCTGAATTTTTCGAATTTTTTTTGATTTTTTTTATTTATGATTTTATATTTTTTTTTATTGATTTTTTGGTTTATTATTATTATTTTTTATATTTATTAACTAAATGGGGCCGGGTCTGGGTTCTCGGACCCGGACCTGGATCAGGCCCAATGACCGGATCCAGGAAGCAGAACCGGGACCGGGCCCGATTTCTCCGGACCCAGCCCATCCGGTCAAAATAGAGCTAAATGGACAATTCGGCCCTCTTGCTCCCAGCCGCCCCACTTAGAAGAAACCACCTCAGGCCCACCTGCTTCAACAAGCCCAAGCAGGCACAACAACGCATTTATCCTAGCAGCCCATTATGGCACTATTCAATCGTCTTCTTCACACAACGTACCCGCATTTCCTATGCCAACGACAGAACTCCCCACCGTGCCGTTCTGGCTTGCCGACGCACCGCCACCAAGCCTCGCTCGGACAGAGTTTCTTGCCACAGCTTCAAGGTCCGCTCCAACACCGAAAATGCGTTGCCAAGGCTCCTGCCCGACACGCCGCTCTCCCCGCTGCTGCCATCGGGTAGCTACTGACTCCGGCCCGGCGCTGCCTCCGCGTCGCCCGACCCGAGTTCGAATGGCCTTCGCGCTTATCGGGACCCGCTCGACGCACGGTTAGGAGTAGTTCGCCACCACCACCAGGACCACGACACTCGAGTTGCTTCCGTCAGGACTTGCTCGTGCGCCGGCTCGCTTCGCCAACAGCCACACCATCACAGCTCGCTAGCGTCGCCATCTCGGCTTCGAAACTTCTGCTCCTTCCTTGGCGGCGGCGAATGGTTGGTTCACAGTGATGGCCAGCTTCATGGAGCTTCGGACGAATACTCTCGCAAGAGTGTCGAATAAAGCTGTGTACAACATAAACATGGCGAGGGTTAATGCAGAAAATCAGCGTCCATTTGCATCCAAAACTCCCTCAAATGAGAAGAAACTTAGCTTCAACGCTACTTGTGCATCGCCAGCATCCCAGCCCCCATCGTCAACAGGAACACCGAGTTGATCGAGTATGACGTGAACAGCCGTCTCACCAGCAGGAACGCGAACAAGGTCGTGAAGGCTAGCTGCGGGGCGGTGAGCAGGGGTTGTGGATGGGCTCGGCTGGGTGGCGGTAAGGCGAAGCGAGGAAGAGGCGGCAATAGCTAGACAAGCTGGTGGTAGGCGATGGCGGGGGCAAGCGGCGACGAGTGGGGGTGGTGATGGATTGTGGTAGCGCGACGTCAAAGGCTCCCGGGTGGGCTCATAGCTCGGGGAGCACCGCGGGTTCTCTCGGGCCAAGCTCGACAGGGCGACGGGGCTGGCAGCTTCGCCTGAACAAGGCACGACTGCTTCTCTGAGGATCCTCTCCTCAACTGGACTTGCAACGAGTTTTTTATTTTTTTTTTCTGCAACCCACGAGACCCCTATCTTATTCTGTCCGAAGTTCTCCTCTTCCAGCCCCCGCTCCCCACTGCCGAGCCTCTATCCTTTTTTATGCATGGCCTCAACGTGAAGTCCCTTTTCTTTTTCTTTTCTTTTCTTTTTAAGACCTTTGTCCCCCACTTTCCTTTGATGCCTCTTCTTTCAAGATGGTGGAGGAATAATTAATGGATCCCTCATGCTAACGTTGGGTGGACAATGAGTAGTGTTTTTTTTATCGCTCTCATGTGCTCTCGCTTCGACTACCACCGCTCGTCCTTATTATTGTGTTGTCCAGCTCGCGAAGCTTGACCATCATCATCAACTATCATTGTACCATAGGAACCTGCTCATCTTGACGTCGGATGATTGGTTTGCTTATCCGACAAATTTAAACTCAATTAACTGACTCTATCCTAAATGCTAAATGAACGTCGGAAAATATACAATGCTTGCGAAAATATTTTTGTGAGAATTATAATTAATTCTCATTTTTACGCTTATGCGAATAATTTAAAATATATATATCAAAATCAAAATTTAGGTGTCAACACATGTCAAACGGAAAGTCAGGATCGAGAGAAGCGGGAGATAGTTGGGACAGTTTATTGGAAAGACAGAGAATGTCGCTCTCAAGGGTGATCGGTTCCTAATTTGATCTAATTTTTCTCGAAAATCGGGAATCGAACGGGTCCGATTATCATGGGGTCCAGTAAAATCGGTAGACAGTGTTCCTCTGCATGCCACATATGACTGGAAGCTGGCGGCCCTCTCAACGTGACGTTCTCATGCCAATCAAGGAGACACAACCACCGGCACTACTACAGAGTACGGACAACAACAAATTGGCGGACTCAAGTTCCTTTCTTCCTTCCTTCCTTCCTTCCTTCCTCTCGAGTCTGCTTCTTTCAGATTATGGATCTCTTCTTTCACCACAAGTTAAAGAAACGTAGGAAATCAAAGCGCGAGGCTCATTCATTCCCTCACGTCGTGGTCGGATGAGCCATAAGGGAAGAGAGCCTTTATGGCTTCTTCTGTTGAAAGAAGGGGGGGGAAGGGAGGGAGAGAGAGAGAGAGAGAGATGGCGGGGCCTTTGACAGAGAGTAGATAAAGATAGCGACGTCTTCTATGTTCCCGGGGATTAGATAACGATAGAGACTACGAGCGAGAGATGTGCAAGTGTCACGAGCCGGCATATTCTTGGCCACGAAGTAGCCCGTCGCACCTAGCGAGTCGGGAATGTGAGTCGGGAATGTCAGATTAGCTTCCCTTCTCATGATGTCCCCTAGAACAGTTAGGCGAATGGCTTCTCCGTATCTGTTGACACCTGATTTTTGATCAGTCTTTCATAGTTTATTTTTAAAAAATTCATAAAAAATATATAAAAAGTTAAAAAAAAATTAAAAAATCATCTTTGGTAGCCTTGACCAAGCTAAAGGAACCATTTTTGATAAAAAAATAATTTTTCATATTTTTTAATATTTTTTAATATTTTCCAAAAATAGAAAAATACATGAAAAATGAAGAAAAATAGCGTTCGATGTCGTAAAAATATAGAAAAATAGTCAATATTTTTATTTTAATTTCTTTTACATTTTGAACTCATAAATAGTCAAAATTTAAGTTCAATTGCATGTGTTTCTTCACGACGCATAGAGTTGAATTTGGCAAAAAAATGTCATTCGAGTATTTTAATTTGTAAATTTCTACATCTTTTTTAGTCTTGACGTCCAATTAGATCGACCACCATCTACAATAAATGCCCCTTGCTGAATATTTTCGTTTTTGTTTCACATGATTTCATGGTGTAAAACGCCGAGTGGATCCCCAAATATAATCGGGTCGGCATGAGCTCGATAGCTCGTCCAAGACCAAACCAGGGCACGGCGAACCCCATGTGAGTACTCTCGAACTCCTTCGATGCTTCCTAATGCTTTTCTTAGGTTAGATCGTGTGTAGAATGGCTAGGACAGCTAAATCATTCTTGAGCTGTGATTGATAAATAGGACATTACTAGGAATGCCATGTGATTTATTTGCATATCTAGATTCCTTGAGTTGGGCATTTTATTACTGATTGTGATTGCTAGGATAATCACTCTTATCTACATGAATTTCTAGATTTAGGGTTCATACCTTACTCATCCGCATGAATCTCAGGCTAGAAAATTTAGTCAACTTAGGTACCGAAAGGGCGTCAACTCTGACAGTTGGTGTAACTAAGTCCCCGAAACCATTTCTCTGGTTCTCGCAGAATTGAATAGAAACTCCCAACTATTCGATTGGGTGGTCCAATCATACCCTAAAAAAATGATTGGTGGCGACTCCATGGCATGCACACTTAGCACATGTCACTAGACCACACTGAAAGTCGATCACGCATACCTCCGTTGCGATTTGGGTAATGGGCCTTGGGAGAGGCCCGCGTCCGACCAGACAGGACGGCCCATTAGCCCTCGAGAGCCCGACAACCTCAAGAGGGTCGCGACAGACTGGCGACTCCACTGGGGACTGGTTCTTAACCATTTAGTGGACTTGAGCCGATTAAAAAGTTGATTGATTCTTCTAACCTAATTTTATGCAGATGCTCTCGAAAGTGAGGTGTATATGCTAACGAATGTGTTAGATGTTTTTGTAGACGGGAGAAATAAGGGGTGAAGTGCTTGTTAACTTTGTTTTATGCATGCAAGAGTTTTGGATGTATGATTGTGTGGATGTTTATATTGAAGCGGTGATTGTTAAATAAAATGCATGTCTTTTGCTTTAGCACGACACAATGAATACACACAATTGCGCCTAAAACCCCAGGCGCCCTCTTTAGGAACACAATAGAAGGAATTGAAAATGGAATCTCCGTGAGGAAAAACATGGGGTAATCCACTTTTCAATTCCGCTCACTTCGAACTATGGATTGAGTCCCAATGCAACGATAGTTGTGCAATGGAATCGGCTCTTCCCAGAATTCGAGGTGAGAACCTTGGCTTTAGGTACCAAGCCCTATCTTTTGATTTTTAGGAGTTTTCCCTCACTTGTCTCATGCGTTTGTCTATGGAAGGTTAGTATACCTAACACTGCTAAAAATACAGAGAAGCTCGATTTTCTCTTAAGTTTGGTTGGTAAGACTTTTCTATCCCTCGAACTTGTTACAGCTCTTAATCATTATATTCATTGCATAATTCCAGTGATTGGATTAAATGCCATTTTGAGGATAGATAGGTGTGTTTTCCTCCCAATGTTCTTGATGGAAGATGAAGATGGTGTCATCCCATTACGAGCGCCAAGTGGACAAGAAGAGCCTGCTATGGACATCATTGAGGTATCATCTAATGAAGATGACGATTTGGAATAGGTGATCCTGAAGTCACGTCTCAAAGATCGAAACTGGGGCATCTCTAAGTATTAAGATCACATTCCTTTGTTTTAATTTTCATTTCTGGCCTTCTTGTATAGGATTTATTTTGCTGAGATCCTCTCTATCTGATCCCTTATATTGATTGTATTAGGGATCTATTTGTGTTTATATACATTCAGATTGAAATTTGTTGTATTTCTATTGACTTGTCATTGGAATGTGATAGTGGCATTTCTTCTAATCACTCGAATACTCCAAAATCAATTTTATAATTCCTTTGGATGAAATTGAAATTGGAAGTCTTATACAACCTTTTGGCCGTATAGGGCAATACAATCCCAATTTCGCCAGAAGGAACTATAAACTTGAATTGGTTCATGCATGTTTTGCATCATTGGTAATCCACAATAATTGATCAAGAGTATTCGTGTTTTTCAAATTTAATGAAAAGATAGATATCCAAATTACTCTCGTTCTTAGCAAACGGCTTTAATTTGGATACCGTATCTTCAATTGAATTTAAAACACATCGTAATTGTGTACTTTTGAACATTCCATTGATTTTCTTGGAATTGATCAAAGGCGATTATCGTGAATTACATTCCTTTCAATGATATGCTTTCCTTTGAGGAATATTGATAAAAGCTTTTGCACAAGTCCAAAACCCTTGTAAAAGCTCTTATCCCTATTAATCACAAGTAAGCATAAAATTGAAAGGATTTATGCTTTATTTTTCAAATTCTTTCTTCTGATTCTGCCTTTTCATTTGAAACAGGTTAAAAACAAGTAGAGAAGAGAAGTCTTTTTGTGGATAATCGCGGTGGGAGGTTCCTTTATCCGATCATAAGCAAGATTAAAAAATCAAGATGTACACGCTCGAATCATCAATGTCAAAGCGCAGCTTGCCTAGGTTGAGAGTGGTCAGGTGTTCGAGAAAGTCAGCCATACAGAAGTTGAGACACACACATTAGAGCTTTCATTCATTTCGCTCAATCGAGGGACCTTAAAAGCAGATCATACAAATCATCGGGGTGGAAACATAAAACCGCAATGAGCCCTAATTAGCATCACAAAGGAACCAAGTTGGTCCTCCATATTATTGATGCTTTGCTTATACTCACCACCTCGAGACTCGAGATCTGCAAGCTTAAGAAGAAGGCGTTTACATTCCCCTTTAAGCTCGGCAACCTTGGTCCCGTGATCTTCGGCGGCTATTTCCAGGTCCCGAACTAGTCCTCTCCCATGGGCTATATCCGCGGTAATGCTGTCAAGCCTTTCTTCCTGCCACTCACATTGAAACTTCAACACGACATTACGACGGTCGTGCTCATAGGTGGTCAGGGATAAGGCCAAGCGCTCCACCAAATTTCCCCTCTCGCGAAGCAACATCGAGACTCGCTTGTTGGCGAACTCAACAGCCTTTCTGTGACTATCGGCCACAAGGTTGGCCAACACCAAGCAGTTGGACCGATCCTCATAGCGAGCTCGCAAAACGTGAGCCACAGTAGCTTTTCGATGAGCGACACGGTAAGTCTCTAAAAAGTTTATAAAGAGGGTTGGGAAGATTCTATATTCCCTCTCTAAATTAGTGCCCTCGATGGAGGTGGTGTCTATTTCCACGAGCAAAATGCGGATTTCATCTTCAGTTTCTGGGTGATCGGCTATATGAGCATAGCCTCGACCGAGGAGGTTATAGAGTTTTTCCCACTGGGCCAAAATTTCGGCCGAGAAAGCGCAAATAGGAGAGGAGGTCATTTTCGTTGGAGTGAGGGAGAAGAAGATGAGTGTGGTAGAGTGATTAAAATAAGAAAAGGCAATTATGTAAGAGTGTTAATCTTCTCTGCATTAACTCCTCCTTTTATAGCAACTCGAGAATGAAGAAAGGCACAACAATAATGCTCGTGGAGCCAAGTTAATTGGGTAAAGCAGTGGTGGCTCTTTCGGTGAACCATCAGATCTGTCCCAGTCCGCGATTTCAGGCTTGATAAACCTAAAAAAGTTGTAAAAAGATATGTCGGTGTCACCATATTAAAATTGAGCGGGAGTTAAGCGCAACTATCGAAAAAAGTTGCGAAAGGATTTGGCGGTCCCATCATATTAAAAAACTGAGCAGGAGGCGAGCGTTGTTCCACCTTTTTGAAAATAAGTGGGAGACAGACATGGATATCGAGAAAAGGAAATCGATTTGGTGTCCCTCCACGTTGAAAAGAAGAAAGAAGACGACAAAGCGGGAAATACGAAATCTTGGGAGCAACGCTTGCTTGACGATCTTCATCCATGTTTAAAGAACGTTTCATGGGCATACAGAACCACTCAAAAGAAAATTTAGAGAGAGTGAGCATACATGAGAGAGTAGAGAACCCTGAGTGAGCAAAAATTGATCGAACATTTTTCGATCCAACATGTTTGAGGGTTACCATCAGTTGCTAGAGGCGACTGATCCAAAAATCTCAGAAAATGAACTACTGAGAGATCTCGAAGATTCCAGGATGGCGTCTGGTACCAGAACCACAGAACCCAACCCTTTCGGCAACGAAGTTCAGGATCTCAACAGCGACGACAACAGCAGCAGCGATGGTCAATCTCGGAAAAGGAAACTTCGCCAGTGCCACACTCAGAATGAAATCCAAGAGCTTGAAGCTTTCTTTAGTGAATGCCCTCTCCCGAACATGAAACAAAGAAATGAATTGGGCCAGAAGCTAGGGATGAAACCTTTGAGGGTCAAGTTTTGGTTTCAAAATAAGCGAGCCAAATTGAGGGCTCAACACAGACGTCAAGAACTTGCGATTCTAAAGGAGGAAAACGAAAAGCTTCGAGCGGAGAACATGAGGTATAAGAAAGCTCCCAGCACTATCGCTTGCCTTAATTGCGGTGGCCTTATCACTCTCGGCGAAATGTTCCTTGATAAGCCTTATATGAGGATTGAAAATGCTCATTCACCACCCCACTCCCTCGAACCATCTTCGATACAATCGGATTTTGTTGGAGATATGCATGAACAAATCAATTCTACGAAGTCAATATCGATGCCTTCTAAAGGATGTGATATGCGTCACCATGATTGGAGTTTCCTTAACGATGAGCTTACTATCACGACCGACCAATCCAAAGCTGATGAATTCCCTCCACAACAATTTCCGGCTCGATCAAATTCTACTGGAAATAGGCCAGAGAGCAATAGCCAAGTTGTCAACACTGTTCCGGGTCGCAAGAAGACGAGGGTCAATTGGTCCCCCGAGCTTCATCTCAAGTTCCTTAGTGCGGTTCAGCAACTAGGGATCAACTCAGCATATCCAACGCGCATACTTGAGATCATGAACATACCAGGACTCACTAAAGATGGAGTCGCGAGTCACCTCAAGAGCTACAGAAGGGCGCTAAGACAGCGCTACACAGCACTGAACCTGAAAGAACTCAACTTGTGCCTAAACACTAGGCATGGCTATAACTATAATTCCCCTGAAGTAAGAAATACCCTGCCGAATCTAGGCACCGACCAAGCTGGTAGCAGCACCATCGACTACTTGGGCGCTAATCAGAATATTCCCCCGAATCATCTCAGCACCCCTCAAGAGTATATGCCACAAGTGTAGCAGGTACGAACTCCTTGGTTTGAGCAGCAACTTTTCACTAGTGCTCTTCCTATCCCCGATCAACATATTGCGCCTAGTGTTCAAAGATCTGCCCGGCTTGGGCATATGATTTCGGAAGATCAAGCGGGCGGATGCTTTGAGGATTTTTGTTTCTCCCATTCCCAAATGGAATGTGCTTTTGATAGTGAACCGATCAATCATCCTCTTATAATCTCGAGCAACGACGAAGGTTCTAGCTCGAAGAATCAGATCGCTCACAACAGAAACAGGAATCCTTCAACGCCAAGCGATGATGGTCAACCCGAATATCAGTTGCTCGAAGAATCAAAAGATTTCCTTGATGAGGAGCTCCATATCTGGATCGATCAGTTTAAAACTGATGGACTTATGAAGTTATGATCCAAAATGACGATTATATGTCTGATTCATGGTGTAGCTGGCTGATCACCGAGAATCCTCAAGGGAACTAGGCACATGTGAATGGATGTATCATTAATCTTTCTGTCATAAAGTCTTCCATGCAAGATAATCTTCCTTAATGCCTAGAGTTAATCTGGGGCAGCGATCAGTACTACCTGCGAGCATCATCATGCTTGAGTACGACAATCCCTTGTTAGATTAGAGTCGAGGCGAATCAATTGAACGCCACGAAGAAAAACATTTAAAGGCTTCACATAGGAAAATGCGAGCAAAAGCCCGAGCGAGCTCAAAGACGGTTAGCTCTGTATCGTTCTAAGGGACTGTCGCGACCCGTCCGAAGCGGACGCGGCTAATGGATTACCGATCGCGGGCCTTCCCCCGCACAAGGGTGCGGATCGCGGGCTTTGGATCGGCGCGGGCCCTCCCAGGCCCATACCAAATCGCGGTGGGAGTATTTTTCAAAGGGATTCGACGATAACAGTCGATCGCTTTCGACCTTAGTGTGGTCGTGGTGGCATGTGCAACTTGTGCATGCATTTGGAGTCGCCACCGGTCTTTCTTGGAGGGTAGACCGGAAACCTTATTGACCGATTGGGAGAGATCGATCAATTCTGCGGAACCAGAGATTTTGGGTTCGGGAACTTGGTTACGTTGATGTCATTACCAACGCCCTTTCGGTACCTAACGCGAGTGATTTTCCTAGCCAATAGTTCATGCATGCGCAAGTTCGGGTGAGGTAAGTTTAAATTCAGGGTTTCATGCAGATTGGAAGACTATTCCTATCAATCACAATCAATTTAAATGAAAACGCAATCAAGTGCATAAATAAATCACATCAATGCACGTCAATTCACATCACATGGCCTCCTAGTATAGCCATAAGGGCTTAGGGAAGGCGTGATTTAGGACCGAGGTAAAATGGGAAGATTTGGAGGCGATTTAGCCCGGAGGGCAAAATCGTCAATTTTTGGAAGACGATTCGCCCAAAGGGAGAAATCGTCATTTTTAAGAATGATCGGGTTCAAAACACCCGGGATGAGCTTTGGCCAATTGACTGTGGCCATTTCCTATTTTTTTGGGATTTTCCTGGATTGTTTTAGAATTTTTTTGGAAGACGGTTTGCCGGAAGGGTAAAACCGTCATTTCTGGAAAGATCGGGGGTCGAAAGACCCGGAACAGGTCACGGCCAGTTGAATATGGCCATTTCCTATTTTCTGGAATTTTTTAGAATTTTTCTGAATTTTTCGAATTTTTTTTGAATTTTTTATGAATTTCTATTTTTTGGCATTTTCTGATTTATTAATATTTTTTTTTTATATTTTCAGAAAATATTTTAACAAAAAGCATATCATTGGCAATAGACAACACTCAACCAAATAAATAAGCTAACTACTGAACTGAGATAAATACATGCAAATCAAATTTATAAGGGCGACATTTTAGAAAAATAACCCTGATATA
Organism: Rhodomyrtus psidioides; assembly: GCA_021437785.1. Lineage (NCBI taxonomy): Eukaryota > Viridiplantae > Streptophyta > Magnoliopsida > Myrtales > Myrtaceae > Rhodomyrtus > Rhodomyrtus psidioides. The sequence continues at coordinate 6,529,331 of JAILYB010000020.1, read as the reverse complement.
CGGATCGGGTACGTAAAACATACCGGATTGGACACCGGCCTTCAATCGCCCCGCCCCAGCCTGCGACCATCTCCATGCACATCACCTGTCGATCACCACATCAAAATGTCAACAATCAATTTTACAAGTTTTAAGACCGGCAATAAATAATAAAATAAATAAATCCGGGCTCAGAAACGGGCCAATTCGCTCAGCCATGGACCGGCTATGGGCTCAGCCACGGCCCAAGATCACGGCCTCGGCCCACGGCTTTGGCCCACGGCCTCGGCCATGGGCTCGGCCATGGGCTCGGCCATGGCCTTGGCCTACGGCCTCGGCCCACGGCTTTGGCCCACGGCCTCGGCCATGGCCCAGGCGCTTGGACTGGATTATCGGCCATGGCCCAGGAGCTCGGCCCACGAGCTCGGCCCGCGGGATCGGCCATGGCTAGGTCTCGGTTGGGCCACAGCCCGGTCGTGACCGGGCTTGGCCGGCGACGGTATCACAAGGGACTCTCGGATCCTTTAGGGCTTCGGGTTCAGGGCCTCGGGTTCACGGCCAAAGGGTGGCGACGACGAAGGACGGCGGAGAGAACTGGCCGTGGAAGTGAGAGACGAGGCGAGAGAGAACAGATGGCCTGCGACAAAGATGGAAGGGTGGTGGTGGTGGTCCGTCGTTGACAGAGAACGAAAGAGGGGGAAAGACGTCGGGTCGGGGTTGAGTCGCATCCAACAGGTGAGAGAAAGCGAGGCCGAGGCTCTTGACTTCCCGTGAGGCGACGACGGAGAGCTGGCGGATTTGTAGGCTGGCAAAGGCTGGGCGACAACACGAACCAGAGGGGGGAGGAAGCGTTTGGCCGTTTTTTTTTAGAGGAAAGGCACGTGAGGGAGAGAGAGAGAAGGGAAAAAGGGCTTGGTCAAATGTTCTTAAGTGCACTTGAGTAGAGTGTACTCAAGTGCACTTGAGTGCAAAAACATTCCTCCAAATCTCTCTGCCGACTTCCTCTCCTCCCTCTTCTTTATTATTATTATTTTTAAATAAACACTCCACCAGCTATCCACTTTTCACCGAAGAAGGACCCTGCTCTTCTTATTGTGTCCCTTCTTTTGCTTTTTAATTAATGGGACTATCTCGGTGGCGAGAGAGATTCCTCGCGCTACGCCATCCGTTTTGTCATCCATCCATTTTTAATCATGCTTTCCTAATTTGGACTGGACCAAGTATCGCCCTCCAAAATTCCATTCCTTAAACCGTTTTAGTGAGGATACACTCAGGCAAGGGAAACCAACATTGATATTCAATATGTGATCAACAGAGGATAGTAACAATGTATGGCTATCAAATTGACTGTCAATATGCTCAAAATTGAAAATTAAAAGACTCGAAAATGATTTTTTTTTTGGCTCGGTTCGGGTTTATGTTTGTGAAGGAACATATGGACCCGAGCCGAATTTTCAAGATTTAAAGTGACACACTTGAAAAGGAAATTAAAACAAAATTATTGAATATTTTTGTGTATTTTTCTGACCACGAATGGTATTTTTCTGATTTTTTTTGGGTATTTTTATAATTAAATAAATTCGAAAAATATTAAAAAATACCAAAAAATATATATATATTTTTGTTCAAAATTGGTTCCTAAGGCTAAGCCAAGGCTTCCAAAGTTGATTTTGTGATTTTATGACCTTTTTTGATATTTTTAATTAATTTTAGAAATAAAAACTAAAATAAAAGATGGTCAAAAATCAGGTGTCAACAGCTGCCCCTCTTTGAGAGTGAGCTCGTCAGAGGTTGCTTTCAAAGATAAAATGACACCTGAATATTAACCGACTCAACTGGGGAAAAGAGATGCTATGACATCGGATCCTTAAGCCTTTTTGATGAATGCTCAAATTAATCACCGGTTTACTCTCGCAATTCGAACATGGGCCGGAGTGAGAGAGGCTTACCTGAAGCTCACCTGTCAAATGCTGCCGGTTGCGACGACTTTCAAGAAGATACCTAGGACTCGTTCAGAATATCCTAGGGAGATTAAGCTCTGACATGTATGGTAGGTCATACCATCATGGGATTTCTAACTGGTAGGAACCTGAGAAGGCGCATCCCATGTTTTGGGATCTGCCAAGGATTTTGATCCGTATGGTGGATCGGACTTTGTATTGATCCTTTAGGCGGTTTCTACCTTTGGTTGACCCTTCAGGCGGTTTCTACCATTGTTTTGACCCTTCAGGCGGTTTCTACCTTTGATTGACCATTCAGGCGGTTTCTACCATATTTTTGACCCTTTAGGCGGTTTCTACCATTGTTTTGACCGTTTAGGCGGTTTCTACCTTTGTTTGACCCTTTAGGCGGTATCTACCTTTGATTTGACCCTTCAGGCGGTATCTACCTTGATTTGACCCTTCAGGCGGTATCTACCTTTGATTTGACCCTTCAGGCGGTATCTACCTTTATTTGACCCTTCAGGCGGTATCTACCTTTGATTTGACCCTTCAGGCGGTATCTACCTTTGATTTGACCCTTCAGGCGGTATCTACCTTTATTTGACCCTTCAGGCGGTATCTACCTTTGATTTGACCCTTCAGGCGGTATCTACCTTTATTTGACCCTTCAGGCGGTATCTACCTTTGATTTGACCCTTCAGGCGGTATCTACCTTTGATTTGACCCTTCAGGCGGTATCTACCTTTGTTTTGACCCTTCAGGCGGTATCTACCTTGGTTTTGCTTTGAAAAGGGGTCTCATGACGAGGGTTCTCCACGTCCGATGAGACTGCTTGAATTTTGAAAAGGGGTCTCATGACGAGAGTTCTCCACGTCCGATGAGACCGCTTGATTTTGTTTAAAAGGGGTCCCGAGACGAGGCTTCTCCACGTCCGATAGGGCCTGCTTGATTTTGTTTAAAAGGGGTCCCGAGACGAGGGTTCTCCACGTCCGATAGGACCTGTTTGATATTTTTGAAAAGGGATCCTAGGACGAGGGTTCTCCACGTCATGCTAGGACTTTTTTTTTTTTTAAAAAGGGTTTCTCTTCCCCAAGAAAATATTGGTAATCTTTGAGAAGACACAAATTGTCCAATTGACAAAATTTTATGACTTAAGTTTGATGTTGGAGGTTATCCAAAGCATTCTTGCAGCATACAAATGTGATCACAAATCCCTTGCATGGAAAATCTGGATCAACAGTTTGAAAATTCCAAAAAGAGTTTGTTCAAAACATCAATTGGAATATTTTTCGACAAGGATGTCTTCTCACCTGTTTTGCGATAGTGGTTTTTTTATAGGAGACGCACTCAATTCCCTACTAACCTGTGCCTAGGTTTTAGGTTCATTCGCAGTGCATACATTTTGATCGGTCGGGAGGTCTTCCACGGGATCGTAATGTTGGGCTTGGATATTGGTTTTCAAGGGGGACCCGCTTTGGAGTCGAGGCCATTGAACGAAAGCTTTCGCCATCTGCTCCGGGTTTACAAGTCAAGAACCCTGCAAAATGAGAAAGAAATAGTCTTGCTCATACTTCTTCGAGCTAAGCTATATGTTAACCCAAGTGTCTTAGTCAGAGAAGACTGTTTCAGGGTCGTAACATTGGTAGGACTGGGGATAGAAAAAGGCTTGTTTTTGGCCCAAAATTCTTGGAGAGTTTGACATTGGTGATCATTGCAGATTTGCTACCTGTCCTTTCTCTTTTGCGTCTTTATTCCGCGCTTGACACCATTTGGCGAGCAGCCTTTTTGGAATTTGGCTCCTTCGGGGATTTCCTCTTTTCCCATCTAGGCTTTATTGTGGGTCAATCAAACAGCTTGCACGGGCATCAGCCTTGCTTTTACCAGGCATTTTGCTTTTTCTTGATGCCGGGAATTTTTTTCATTCTCATCTCTTTTTTTTCTTTTGAAATCCCATTTTTCTCATCTTCAGGAGATCACTTGAGACATATGATCGAAAGTCTAAACATGCTTTTATCATAAACCCAGGAATTTCTTTGTAATCCCTTAGTCTTGAGCTCTTCCGTTTCTAAAGTGATGCTGCATCCATTTTGAAATGTGCAATGATCACCAACGGGTTCATGAAACGATTTTGCAGGCTCAAGTTGGCTGCGCAAAGGATTCGGTGTGTGGGATAGAGAAATGAATGCTTCTCATCATCCTATGGCACTTGGATTACCATATAAACAACACACGAAGATTAATGTTAGTCCGAGCAACAAAATTTCTAACCATTTCTCCTGATACTGTTGGACTTACTTCTATTCTGCCCCGATGTGGGGTGGTTCTCGACAGGGCTGATAATGAAAACCTCCGTTCAAAGGGGTTATCAATGGTCACCTGTAGTATTTGGGAATATGAAACGAACGCCTCCGTCGTCCCAATCCATGTAATCGCTGCGAATGGTCCCTACCTCCGTAGGTACAGATTTTGCTATCCGATTCACTTCCTTCGTCTCTCAAGTGTATGTAGGATGTGTTTGGACTGGGCTCGCCTCTCTTTTGAGTAAACTTCCTTTCGAATGTTTTGACAAATAATCATATTTGGAAAAATTCATTTCTTTCTTTCCCAAAATTTATCCATCGAGGGGATTTTGTGATGTATCGTGCATGTTTTATTCATGCTTTGGGCGACCTCCCGATTTAAATCATGAACATCGATGCATTGGATAATTTTCATGACGACTGAAAGGATTTTAACATTCTTTATCTCCAGCTAACTGGGAAAGGGATACTTACCTACCTGTCGCGGCTGCAGACCCCTGCAAATGTAAAGAAAGCATATCATTGTAGGTTCACAAATTTTTCAAAAATCGAAACGATACATCCTACCCTTGGTCATGTACTCTGACGAGTAGTACATGGGATGTAAAAACTTGTTCCTCTGCAAGGCGACTCCCCTGTCAAGGATAGACAACGAGTATCAATTCATATCCTCGAATTCAAGACAGATTGGGACGATACAACTTTACTCTTGGTTCTCATCCCGTTCTGATGTTTCGTATTGATATGAACCACGTCTATCAAATCCGCCTATCCATGCTTGGAGTGTTTGTAACATCAATGGTTTATCTGCCCCCAGTTAGGCAACGTCTGTTCTGTTATTTGAACGCCTGGCTCCTTGAGCGCTTTATCCATGTTTATCCTCTGAGAAGGAAAAGAAAGGAGACATTACTTCGGTATTTGATTGAAGATCGTTTAGGAACGATACATCGTTTTACCAAATGGGTGGCCTCGCGGCCAAACGTATTTCGTATTGAAGGGGTAGATCCTATTACGCTCCGCGGGTGATAGTCATTGTTCATGGAACTTGCTCCACGGATTAAGTGATTAATCCACGGCCCTCGGCTTGAAGATGCTCAAAGGGTGATGTTGACACTCACGCGCAATTAGTTCTAGATATTAATGAAAGATGTTCCCGTGGGAACCTTACGGTGCGATCAACAACATATTCAATAGGAGTATTCAACCCCTTTCCTCTACACATTTTTCATCGAGTAGCCATGCCTTGCATCAGACGTTTGATCACCGGCCTTGCGTCACCACTGCGATGGTCCTCCGGCTCCAAACTGATCGAGCCAAAGATTGAACTCATCGCCAAGGAAATTGCTCGAGTCTTCGAGCCATTGATGTTCAAGTTGGGTATCAACGATTGTTGGGGGCAGATTTCTTTCATTGCCTTCGTTGTGATGGACTGGAGTCTTTGAGCTGGAACCTTCATCATTGCCCTGTTGGGGTTGAGACATACATTCCTGAAGAGTGTTGATCCAAGTGTCCAACTCCTCATCAAGGAAATCACCTGTTCTTTCTAGCCCTTGGTGCCCAGATTGGGTGTCGTCAACTGTAGGCGATGGATTCCTCTCCTTGCTCTCATCATGAGCAATTTGACGCCTCGAATTGGAACTTCCTCCAATGACCGGCATGTTTATATGTGCACTCTCTACCAATGCCAGATCCGCTTCAGGGACAGCATTAATGACCGATTCGCGCTCAAACTGAGGAATCCCTATGTGCTGGAACTGTGGTATATACTCTTGAAGAGTATTGAGATAGCTCGGCGGAGCATTCTGATTTGGGTTAGAGGAGTCGCTGACACGACTGCTGGTCCCGTCATTGCTGAAACACGGTTGGGTGCTCTTGGCTCCCCAATCATCATGGTTGTAACTCTGCCCAGCACTTGAGCTCCAACCGGCTTTATGATGGTTTAACGCTATCCTTCCATCCTTTAGCAATCTCCTATAGTACTTGAGGTGAGACTCAACGTTAATTCTAGAGAGCCCTGGCACGTTCATAATCTCGAGTACGCGTAGTGGGCTAGCCGAATCAACTCCCAGCTCTCGAATTGCATCAACAAATTTGGTGTGAAGTTCATAGGTCCAGTAAAACCTTGTTCTCTTATCACCCAAAATATCGTCAATACTTCGGTAGCTATTCTCTACGGGATCTAGTCGTTTCAAAAGTTGTCCAGGGAGGGACTCACCGACTTTGGATTGGCTGGCTGCGACAGCGAGTTCGTCATTGAGAGAACTCCACCTGTGATGATTCATATCCCATTTCTCAGAGGATATTGGTGTTGACTCTATGGTGTTGACCTGCTCATGCAGATCTCCGACGGTATCTGGCTGTGTCGGAAAATGATGTGGAGAATACGGTAACAGCTGAGCGTTATTCGTCAACAGGGATGGTTCATCGAGGAACACCTCGCCGAGGACAACATGATTACCACAATTAAGGCAGGCGGCCTTGGTCAGAGCTTCCTTATATCTCGCGCTTTCAGCTCGAAGCTTCTCATTCTCCTCCTTCAGGGCCAGTAACTCATGGTCTGCGTGTTGCTGTTTCACCCGGGTTCGTTTGTTGGCGAACCAAAACTTGACCTTCGAAAGCTCCAATCCTAACTTTCGGCTCAACTCAATTTTCTGTTGTGTGCTTGGGGTGGAGCATTCATTGAAGAAAGCTTCGAGTTCTCGGATTTGGTCTGGAGTGTGGCGTTGCAGTTGCTTCCTTTTCCGGCTCCGGTCATCATTGTATACTCCTTCTTCGTAGCTGAAGCCTAGAATTTCATCACTGGAGGAGTCAGTCTCCATGGCTTTCTGGCAGGATTCAGCTCCAGGATCTTCAAAGTCTCCCAGCAGTTCGTGCTCAGAAATGTCCAGGTCGGGCGTTTCTAGCAGATGGGAATAGCTTTTAAACATGATGGATCGGAGTATCTCGGGCTGATCTAGTTCACTCAGCTTTCTCTATTCACTCTTACGTGTTTGCTCACTCTAGAAATTTTCTCAAGTGATTGTGCGTGTCCTAGAACCATCCTTCAGGCTGCATATGAAGGCCAGCAAGCAAGCGCTCCTCCCGAGACCCAGCAATTACTCCTCGTCTGTCTTCCCCTTTCTTTTTCCTCGTGATAGGATCACAAACTCTCTTGCATTGATTCGGTTTCATCGAGTATTGCGCTCGTCCCCTAGTTCAGTCTTCAAAGTGGTAGGTCTGCAATCTTTCGGCGCCTTTTATGATTTGCTAGGCCCGAGAATGTGGGGAACAACGGCGGATCCGCAATTAATGACTCCGTTTAATTCATTTAGCTCCATGGGAATTAACGCCATGACCTTCTCTCAAACCCTTTTCATCATTTAAACGAAAATGGCATTTTCCCTGTGCATGTTGTTACTCTTCATTTCAACATCTTAGGCGTTCGGTGAGGAATGAATTCGTGGCCACTCAAAATTAACGACCGTCCCTGGTTTCAGATTTAATCCAACCAGGGATCATCGCGACTGAGCGTGACGATGTTCGTCGATAGCGCTGGTTTTCACACATAATTAACTATAGTCATTAAAGAAAAATGTTCCCATAGGAACTTTACAACGGATAAAATGAGTGATCTACTCGTGAACATGTTCTTCTTTCTATGGGTGTTCGTAGTGACCGACCCATCGTGCCCCGAGTCAGGTGCTAGATCATGGCTGTCCAAGCATGCCAGCTTCCCACTGATTGAACAAGGCATCGAGCCCCTCATCAAAGAAATCGTCTGTCGTGGGTTGACCAGCGGCAGGCAGAGCACCAGCTGACTGCTGCTCGAATGGAGGAGTGCGCACTCGCTGTACTTGTGACACGCGCTCTTGAAAAGTGTTGAAATTGCCCGGAAGGACATTCTGATCAGCTTTCAATTTGCCGGTGGTCGGGTTGCTAGCTTGATTGACGCTTAGATTTGGCCGGGTATCTCTTGATGCCTGACATTACAATGGCGGTCGCCCCTAGCTTTGAGCTCGAGACGGATTCCTCCCGGTTTAGCTCCGCTCGACGCTGTTTTAATCGCTTTCTGTAGGCAGCAAGGTGATTCCTAACCAGTTCCTTACTAAGCCCCGGTACATTCATGGCCTTAAATATGCGCGTCGGAGTTGCTGAATCGATCCCCATTTGGTGAACCACGTCTAGGAATCTGAAATGCAGTTCAGGGGGCCAAGCGAACCTCCTCTTATCGTGGCCCAAAATTACATCGATGGCTTGACGACTGATTAACTCATCTCCAGCAGGACCCGACCCTATCGAAAATTGTTGTGCATGAGGCTGATATGCTTTGAGCTGGTCGGCGGTAACATCCAGCTCCTTGAAACTGTAGCTCCAATCAAAGCGATGCAAATCCCATCCCCCAAGAGGCATTTGTATCGTCTTCGTAGGATCATCCTGCTCATGCGTGACTCCGGCAAAATCGAGGGCGATGGGGTTATCGCAATGAGGGCAAACGGTAATATTGAGAGCTTCTTCATACCTCATGTTTTCTGTTCGCAGCTTTTGGTTTTCTTCCTTTAAAATCTCGACCACCTGACGTTTGCGTTGAGCCTTCGATTTGGATCTCCTATTTTGAAACCAAAACTGGACCATCGACTGATTAATCCCCAACTCTCGGCTCAATTCAATTCTCCACTTCTTTTTCATGTGAGGGCTTTTACTGAAGAGGGTTTCCAGCATTTGGGTTTCCTCCTGAGAGTATTGGTGAGGACGTCTTCTTTTCCCGAGTTGAGCATCGTGGATGTCGTTGTCGTCGTCGCCGTGATTTTGATTTCCGCTGCCAGAAGTGTTGGGCTCCATGGTTTAGTGTTAGACTTGGTCTTGGAATCTTCGAGATCCCTCAGTAGTTCAATTTCTGAGATTTTGAGTCAGTCGCCTCTAGCAGCTGACAGTAACCTCTTAAATATGTTGGATTGAGAAATGTTTGATTGGTTCTTGCCCACTCAGAGTTCTCTACTCTCTCCTGTATGCTCACTCCCTATAAATTTTTCTTCGAGTGACTTTGTACGTTCAGGAGACGCTCTTCAAGCATCATTAGGCAAACGTTCCCCCTCAAGACCTTGAATTTCGCGCTTAGCTTTTCAACGTGATGGGACTGCTAAATCCTGTTAGGGCTTTCTTCGATAGTTGCGCTTACCTCCCACCTAACTCTAATAATGGTGATCCCGACAAATCTTTTACATCTTTTAATTGACAAGCCGGAAATCGCGGACCGAGACGAATCCAATGGTTCACGTGAGGGGACCTCCTGCTTTACCTCCTAACTGGGCTCCACCAGCATTATTACTGAGACCCTTCATCATCCTCGAGTTGCTATAAAATGAGGGATGAACGTATGGCAGGTTAGCGTTTTCGCATAATCAGCTTCTTCCTTCTAATCTCTCTATTAGACTCGTCTTATTCTCAAGCCAACCCAACGCAAATGGCCTCCTCTCCCGTACGCACTTTTTCGACTGATGTCTTGGCCCAGTGGGAAAAGCTTTATAACCTATTGGGTCGCGGTTACGCGCACATAACCGATCATTCTGCAACCGCGGATGAAATCCGTGTCCTGCTCGAGGACTTAGATACCACTTCCCTCGAAGGTACTACGCTAGGGAGGGAATATAGAATTTTCCCGACCCTCTTTGCACACTCCTTAGAGGCCTACCGTGTTGCTGATCGGGAGGTTCTCGTGGCTCGCGTCTTGCGGGCTCGTTACAAGGATCGGTCTGATCATTTGGTGCTGACCAACTATCTGGCCGATAGTCACAAAAAGGCCGTCGAGTTTGCCAATGAGAGGGTCGCGACGTTGCTTCGCGAGAGGAGAAACCTGGTGGATCAATTGGCCCTATCCCTGACCGCTGGCGAGCACGACCGCCACAATGTCTTATTGAGGCTGCAAAGCGACTGGCAGGAAGAACGGCTCGACAAAATAACCGCAGACATAGCTCACGTGAATGGATTAGTTCGGGACTTGGAAATAATCACCGAGGAACACGAGGTCAAGGTCACTGAGGTTAAGGGAGAATGCAGAAACCTTCTCCTCAAGCTTGCGGACCAGGACATGCGAAGTCGTGAGTACGGGCAGAGCATTAACAACATGGAGGGTCAGTTGGGCTCCTTTGTGTCGTTAATTAGGGCTCACTTTGGCTTTACTTTTCCACCCCGAATTGTATGACCTGCTTCTGAAAACCCTCCGCTGAGCAAAATAAATGAAAGTTCTCGTGTGTGTTTTAACTTCTGCATGGTTCATTTCTTCGAGCATCCAAACATCTTCAACTTGGGTGAGCCGAACCATAATATCAATAAGCCGAGCAAATACGTCCTGATTTTATAACTCGTTCATGATCAGATGGAAGAATAGTTGCAGATTTGTCCAAGAAAAGATTTCTCTATACTACTTGTTTTTCACCTGCAAATGAAAAGACCGAGTCAGAAGGAATAATCTGAAAAAGAAAGCATAGACCCCTTTCAATCTTATGCTTGCTCGTGATTAATAAGGACAAGAACTTTTACAAGGGTTTTAATCTTGTGCGAAAAGTTTTTATCAATATTCCTCGAAAGAAAGCATACTATTGAAAGGAATGTAATTCACAATAATCGCTTTTGATTAATTCGAGAGGAATGAATTACTCAAAAGTGCAAGACATAATAACGTGTTTTAAATTCAATTGAAGATATGGCATCCAAATTAAGGTCGTTCGCTAAGAACGAAAGTAATTTCGACATCTATCTCGTCATTAAATTTGAAACTACGCTGATATTCTTGATCAATTATCGTGAATTACCAGTGGTGTACAACATGCATGAACCAATTCAAGTGTGTAGTTCCTTCTAGCGAAATTGGGGTTGGATTACCTCACACGACCAAAGGTCGTGCGAGACTTCCAATTTTAATTTCCTCTAAAGGAATTATAAACTTGACTTGGGAGTATTCGGATGATTAGAGAAAATGCCACTATCACATTCCCATGACCCGTCAAAAGAAATACAACCAAGTTCCATCTGAATGTATACACCAAGTAGATCCCTAATACAATCACTCTAAGGGGTGAGATAGAGAAAACCTCGGTAAAAATAAACCCTATACAAGAGGACTAGCAATGAAAAATGAAACAAAGGAATGTGATCCTAACGTTTAAGGATGCCCCAGTTTCGATCTGTGTCTTCAGGATCACTTGCCCCAACTCGTCATCTTCATTGGATGATACCTCGATAATGTCCATAGTATGCTCCTTTATCGCACACTCGGTGTCCGTCGTGGGATATCACCCTCCTCGTCTTCTATCAAGGACGTTGGGGACAAACGCACCTATCTATCCTCGAAATGGCATTTAATCTAATCACCAGAATGCAATGAATGAAATGCCTATATTTATATGAACAGTGATAGATTTGGGGGATAGAGCGTCTTACCAACCAACTCGTCGACTTATGTGCGGTTTTAGGTGTACCAACCGCCCAAAGACATGCGCATGATACAAGTGATGGTAAACTTCTAAAATCAGAGGGTTTGGCGCCTAAGGTTAAGGTTCTCACCTCGAGTTCTAGAAAGAGCCGATTCCATTGCACATCTATCGTTGCATTGGGACTCGATCCATAGTTCGGAGCGAGCAGAATTGAAAAGTGGATTACCCCGTGTTTTTCCTCACGGAGATTCCATTTTCAATTCCTTCTATTGTGTTCCTAAAGGCGGCGCCCGGGGTTTTTGGCGCGGTTGTGTGTGTCCACGTGTTGTGATCATCACAATGCAATTCATGCACAACAGTTTATCAATCAGCACTTCAAATCATCCACACAACATACATTCCTACGCCCAACCTGCATAAGACAATGTTAATCACGGACTACACCCCTTATTTCTCCAATCTGCAAAAACATATAACACCTACCATAAGCGGACTTACCTCACCTTCAAGAGCGCCTACATGGTTAGAAAAATCACTCAGCGTTTTAATTACGGCCTAAGTCCACTTGAGGTCTAGAACGATAGGTTCTAGAACAAAGTCCCCAGCGGAGTCGCCAGCTGTCGCGACCCGTCCGAAGCGGACGCGGCTAATGGATTACCGATCGCGGGCCTTCCCCCGCACAAGGGTGCGGATCGCGGGCTTTGGATCGGCGCGGGCCCTCCCAGGCCCATACCAAATCGCGGCGGGAGTATTTTTCAAAGGGATTCGACGATAACAGTCGATCGCTTTCGACCTTAGTGTGGTCGTGGTGGCATGTGCAACTTGTGCATGCATTTGGAGTCGCCACCCGGTCTTTCTTGGAGGGTAGACCGGAAACCTTATTGACCGATTGGGAGAGATCGATCAATTCTGCGGAACCAGAGATTTGGGTTCGGGAACTTGGTTACGTTGATGTCATTACCAACGCCCTTTCGGTACCTAACGCGAGTGATTTTCCTAGCCAATAGTTCATGCATGCGCAAGTTCGGGTGAGGTAAGTTTAAATTCAGGGTTTCATGCAGATTGGAAGACTATTCCTATCAATCACAATCAATTTAAATGAAAACGCAATCAAGTGCATAAATAAATCACATCAATGCACGTCAATTCACATCACATGGCCTCCTAGTATAGCCATAAGGGCTTAGGGAAGGCGTGATTTAGGACCGAGGTAAAATGGGAAGATTTGGAGGCGATTTAGCCCGGAGGGCAAAATCGTCAATTTTTGGAAGACGATTCGCCCAAAGGGAGAAATCGTCATTTTTAAGAATGATCGGGTTCAAAACACCCGGGATGAGCTTTGGCCAATTGACTGTGGCCATTTCCTATTTTTTTGGGATTTTCCTGGATTGTTTTAGAATTTTTTTGGAAGACGGTTTGCCGGAAGGGTAAAACCGTCATTTCTGGAAAGATCGGGGGTCGAAAGACCCGGAACAGGTCACGGCCAGTTGAATATGGCCATTTCCTATTTTCTGGAATTTTTTAGAATTTTTCTGAATTTTTCGAATTTTTTTTGAATTTTTTATGAATTTCTATTTTTTGGCATTTTCTGATTTATTAATATTTTTTTTATATTTTCAGAAAATATTTTAACAAAAAGCATATCATTGGCAATAGACAACACTCAACCAGATAAATAAGCTAACTACTGAACTGAGATAAATACATGCAAATCAAATTTATAAGGGCGACATTTTAGAAAAATAACCCTGATATACGGATCGGGTACGTAAAACATACCGGATTGGACACCGGCCTTCAATCGCCCCGCCCCAGCCTGCGACCATCTCCATGCACATCACCTGTCGATCACCACATCAAAATGTCAACAATCAATTTTACAAGTTTTAAGACCGGCAATAAATAATAAAATAAATAAATCCGGGCTCAGAAACGGGCCAATTCGCTCAGCCATGGACCGGCTATGGGCTCAGCCACGGCCCAAGATCACGGCCTCGGCCCACGGCTTTGGCCCACGGCCTCGGCCATGGGCTCGGCCATGGGCTCGGCCATGGCCTTGGCCTACGGCCTCGGCCCACGGCTTTGGCCCACGGCCTCGGCCATGGCCCAGGCGCTTGGACTGGATTATCGGCCATGGCCCAGGAGCTCGGCCCACGAGCTCGGCCCGCGGGATCGGCCATGGCTAGGTCCTCGGTTGGGCCACAGCCCGGTCGTGACCGGGTCTTGGCCGGCGACGGTATCACAAGGGACTCTCGGATCCTTTAGGGCTTCGGGTTCAGGGCCTCGGGTTCACGGCCAAAGGGTGGCGACGACGAAGGACGGCGGAGAGAACTGGCCGTGGAAGTGAGAGACGAGGCGAGAGAGAACAGATGGCCTGCGACAAAGATGGAAGGGTGGTGGTGGTGGTCCGTCGTTGACAGAGAACGAAAGAGGGGGAAAGACGTCGGGTCGGGGTTGAGTCGCATCCAACAGGTGAGAGAAAGCGAGGCCGAGGCTCTTGACTTCCCGTGAGGCGACGACGGAGAGCTGGCGGATTTGTAGGCTGGCAAAGGCTGGGCGACAACACGAACCAGAGGGGGGAGGAAGCGTTTGGCCGTTTTTTTTTTAGAGGAAAGGCACGTGAGGGAGAGAGAGAGAAGGGAAAAAGGGCTTGGTCAAATGTTCTTAAGTGCACTTGAGTAGAGTGTACTCAAGTGCACTTGAGTGCAAAAACATTCCTCCAAATCTCTCTGCCGACTTCCTCTCCTCCCTCTTCTTTATTATTATTATTTTTAAATAAACACTCCACCAGCTATCCACTTTTCACCGAAGAAGGACCCTGCTCTTCTTATTGTGTCCCTTCTTTTGCTTTTTAATTAATGGGACTATCTCGGTGGCGAGAGAGATTCCTCGCGCTACGCCATCCGTTTTGTCATCCATCCATTTTTAATCATGCTTTCCTAATTTGGACTGGACCAAGTATCGCCCTCCAAAATTCCATTCCTTAAACCGTTTTAGTGAGGATACACTCAGGCAAGGGAAACCAACATTGATATTCAATATGTGATCAACAGAGGATAGTAACAATGTATGGCTATCAAATTGACTGTCAATATGCTCAAAATTGAAAATTAAAAGACTCGAAAATGATTTTTTTTTTTGGCTCGGTTCGGGTTTATGTTTGTGAAGGAACATATGGACCCGAGCCGAATTTTCAAGATTTAAAGTGACACACTTGAAAAGGAAATTAAAACAAAATTATTGAATATTTTTGTGTATTTTTCTGACCACGAATGGTATTTTTCTGATTTTTTTGGGTATTTTTATAATTAAATAAATTCGAAAAATATTAAAAAATACCAAAAAATATATATATATTTTTGTTCAAAATTGGTTCCTAAGGCTAAGCCAAGGCTTCCAAAGTTGATTTTGTGATTTTATGACCTTTTTTGATATTTTAATTAATTTTAGAAATAAAAACTAAATAAAAGATGGTCAAAAATCAGGTGTCAACAGGGACCTTTAGTCGTTATGAACTCTAAATTGAGCTTGTTTCATTCTCGATGGGGGTCGCTAACTGCTTCAAGAATTTTATAACAAAAAACGAACCAGTTAGGGACGCCAATAGTGCTTTGTCCTGGTAGTCAGTGAACTGGAAGTGGTACGAAACGTCAGGAGTTCGATCTCAGGATTGAAAAATCATTTTATCAGTTTGTCTATCACCCGATGAAGTTCAAAGAGATTCGACGCAGATGACTATAGAACTTGGGCAATTCGAAAATCATCGATTCATTTTCATCAAGCGGCGAAGTTGGTATTGTAAAATGTGAAGCACGCAAATGACAAATCCGAAGCAGAAGGAGATGAATCATGATTCGCTTATCCAAGGTCGGGATTTCAACCTTCGACTAAAGCCAAATCTAGGATGAGTTTTTGATCTTGCCCACTCGACAAAACTCATCTCCACTGAAAATGGGGGCAAACCATTCCTACATCTGGAAAGCATGTCGAAGCCGAAGACATCAAATTCATCGTTTGATCCGTGGGGCAAGTCCCCGAAGCAATAGTTATCATCCGCAGAGCGTAATGGAATCCATCCTTTCAATGTAAAACACATTTGGCCGCGGAGCCACCCATTTGGTAAAAAGAACGTATCGTTCCTAAATGATTTTCAATCAGATGCGGGGATAATGTTCTCTTATTTTCCTCTCAGGTGATGAACAGAGATGAGGCACCCAAGAAGCCATGCATTCAAATAACAAAACAGTGCATGAAACACGCCCAAAAAGATGAATGAATCTCCTCCGACGTAAATCCTCGAGGTGGATTCGTTGCCCAACCAGACGAAGAAATCATGGCCACAAGCTTGAGGGCCGGCTTCTACAATCCGCACATTGGCATGCAGAATGGAATTCAAATCAAGAGTAAAGTAGTATCGTCCCAATTTGTTTTGAATTTGGAAACCCAAAATAATGCTTAATATTTATCCTTGGCAGGAGCTCGCCATCAGGGCACACATGTAAGTTTCATTTTTCTCCAAAAACCAAGAAGTCGAAAGAACTTTAGAACACCCAACAATCTTGTGTTACTATGTGAAGTGCAGATTTTCACAACCCTTGTACACTCGTTGGAGCATATGACCAAGGGTAAGATGTATCGTTCCAATTTTTGTAAAGTTTTAGAATATACAATGACATATCCCTTTTATATCTCCAGGATCTCCAGCCTCGATGGGCAGGTAAGTATCCCTTTTCCCAATTCATTGGAGATTAAAAACTTTCAGAATTAATTCGATTCTCACATCTAAAAAGACATAGAATTCTTACTTCATTGACATTCATGTTTTAAAACATGAGATTGTCTGAACATGAATTACAAAACATGTATGGTGCATCATAAAATCCTTTGAAGGATAAATCTTGATGAAATGAAATGAATTTTTCCAATAAGAGTCGTTTGAACTGTTCAAAAGGGTATTTTCTCATAAGAGAAGCGAGCCTAATCCAAACACGTCCCATACACACTTGAGAGATGAGGAGATTGGAAATGATAGCGAAACCTTAACCTATGGATATAAGGGTCATTCGCAACGATTACATGGATCGAGATGACAGAGGCATTTATTTCTTCATTCCAAACACTATAGATGCCCATTGAGAACCCCATTGAACGGCGATTTTCATTCTCAACCCTGTCAAGAACCACCCCACATTGGGGCAAATGAAGGTTAGTCCAACAGTATCAGAAAGTAAACGGTTAGAAATTTTCTTGCTCGGACTAACATAAATCTTTGTGTGTTGTTTATATGATAATCCAAGTGTCATAGGATGACGAGAATGATTCATTTCTCTATCCTACACACTGTTATCCTTTGCACAACCAAGTTGAGCCAGCAAATTCATTTCATCAACCTATTGGTGATCATTGCATATTCCAAAGCAAAGGCAACATCACTCTAGGAATGGAAGCGTGCCAAAGTTTAAGTTGCATATCTAGCATGATTGCCGAAAATCCTAGCTCCAAAAGAAAAGAAAAACACGGGATTAAAAAAAGGGGGAAAAGAAAAATCCCTAGACATCAAGAAAAAGCAAAGTGCCTGGTAAAAAGCAAGGCTGATGTCTATTCAAAATATCCCCAGTAAAGTCTAGAGAGACGATGAAAAGACCCTGCAAAGGAGTTAGATCAAGATGACTACTCTCCAAATGTTGTCGTGCTCAAATTGCAAACACACAAACAGACGGTCTCTTAATGTAACAAGAGACGCTTTTAAACATCCTTGTGCGCTCTAAAAGAGGAGTGTACACTTCAAGAAATGGAGATGTTCTTCGAAGGACATGTGGCAAATTTGCAATGATCACCAATGTCAAACCCTTCACAATTTCTGGGCAAAAAATAAGCCTTTTTCGGTCCCCAATCCTTCCAATGTTACAACCCTGAAGTAGTCTTATCTGACTAAGACACTTGGGTTTAATGTATAACTTAGCTCAAAGAAGTACGAGCAAGACTATTTCTTTCTCATTTTGCAGGGTTCTTGACTTGTAAACCCGGATCAGATAGTGAAAAATTTCGTTCAACGGCCTTGACTCAAAAGTGAGTCCCCCTTGGAAACCGATATCCAAGCCTAACACTACGGTCCCGTGAAAGACCTCCTGATCGGTCGAAATGTATGCGTTGCGAATGATCCTGAAACCCAGGCACAGGTCGGTAGGAAATTGAGCACTTTCCCTATTAAAGATCATTATCACAGAGCAGTGAGGAGCCTTCTTGGGTGAGAAATACTCCAATGGATGTTTTGAGCAAACTCTTTTTGAAATTTTCAAATTGTTTGATCTAGAGTTTCCGTGCAAGGAATTTATGATCACATCTGTATATGGCAGGAATGTTTTGGATAACCTCCAACAATCAAAATGCACATTTCATGACTAAAACTTAAGTCGTAGAATTTTGTCAGTTAGACAATTATTGTCTTCCCAAAGATTACTAATATCTTCTTGGCGAGGAAAATTTTTTCAGGTCTAAGCTTTCTGCAGGACTTTTGGCCACCCCAAAGACTGGGTGCGTCATCCTTAGGTGAAGCCTTTTAGTAGGCAAATCTTTTCTAAGACCGATCCACAGAATGATCGAGTCTCCGACTAGCCCCGAAGAGCGTACTAGCCCCGAAGAGCGGGTACGTCATCCTTTGATTCATATCAATTTGGAATCTCATAAATGGTAGAAACCGCCTGAAGGGTCAACTCAATGGTAGAAACCGCCTGAAGGGTCAATCAATGGTAGAAACCGCCTGAAGGGTCAACACAATGGTAGAAACCGCCTGAAGGGTCAATGTATGGTAGAAACCGCCTGAAGGGTCAACCAATGGTAGAAACCGCCTGAAGGGTCAAAACAATGGTAGAAACCGCCTGAAGGGTCAATGTATGGTAGAAACCGCCTGAAGGGTCAACCAATGGTAGAAACCGCCTGAAGGGTCAACTCAATGGTAGAAACCGCATGAAGGGTCAATGAATGGTAGAAACCGCCTGAAGGGTCAAAGGACTGGTAGAGACCGCCTGAAGGATCAACCCAATGGTCCGATCCACCATACGGATCAAAACCTTGATGAATCCCGAACGCGGGAGGAGTCGTTTTCCCTAATAAGCCTTACATTAGGCAAGCCATTTCTAGTTTAGTCCACCACACGGATCAAAACCCTTGGCAAATTCCCAAATGTGGGATGCGTCTTCCTTAGGTTCCTATCAGTTAGGAATCCCATTATGGTTTGACCTACCATACAGGTCAGAGCTTAACATCCCCAGGACACTCCGATGACAAGTCCTTAGGAATCTACTTGAACCCATCAGACACAGCAAATGCGCAAGCATTCGGCAGGTAAGGGGCAGGGAAGTCTATCTACTCCTTAACTTTCTTACATCATATCAGGGAATTGAATTAGCACATCTCTTTTTAAGGAAAAGCACACATTGATGGGCATGAAAATTGGATGTCATGATTTCTTTTCTTTTCCCAGTCGAGTTGATCGGAACACAGGTGTCACCTTGTCTTTGAGAGAAACCTCTGACGAAATTCCTCTCAAAGAGGGGCAGCTGTTGACACCTGATTTTTTATCAGTCTTTCATAGTTTATTTTTAAAAAAATTCATAAAAAATATATAAAAAGTTAAAAAAAATTAAAAAATCATCTTGGTAGCCTTGACCAAGCTAAAGGAACCATTTTTGATAAAAAAAAATAATTTTTCATATTTTTTAATATTTTTTAATATTTTCCAAAAATAGAAAAATACATGAAAAATGAAGAAAATAGCGTTCGATGTCGTAAAAATATAGAAAAATAGTCAATATTTTTATTTTAATTTCTTTTACATTTTGAACTCATAAATAGTCAAAATTTAAGTTCAATTGCATGTGTTTCTTCACGACGCATAGAGTTGAATTTGGCAAAAAAATGTCATTCGAGTATTTTAATTTGTAAATTTCTACATCTTTTTTAGTCTTGACGTCCAATTAGATCGACCACCATCTACAATAAATGCCCCTTGCTGAATATTTTCGTTTTTGTTTCACATGATTTCATGGTGTAAAACGCCGAGTGGATCCCCAAATATAATCGGGTCGGCATGAGCTCGATAGCTCGTCCAAGACCAAACCAGGGCACGGCGAACCCTATGTGAGTACTCTCGAACTCCTTCGATGCTTCCTAATGCTTTTCTTAGGTTAGATCGTGTGTAGAATGGCTAGGACAGCTAAATCATTCTTGAGCTGTGATTGATAAATAGGACATTACTAGGAATGCCATGTGATTTATTTGCATATCTAGATTCCTTGAGTTGGGCATTTTATTACTGATTGTGATTGCTAGGATAATCACTCTTATCTACATGAATTTCTAGATTTAGGGTTCATACCTTACTCATCCGCATGAATCTCAGGCTAGAAAATTTAGTCAACTTAGGTACCGAAAGGGCGTCAACTCTGACAGTTGGTGTAACTAAGTCCCCGAAACCATTTCTCTGGTTCTCGCAGAATTGAATAGAAACTCCCAACTATTCGATTGGGTGGTCCAATCATACCCTAAAAAAATGATTGGTGGCGACTCCATGGCATGCACACTTAGCACATGTCACTAGACCACACTGAAAGTCGATCACGCATACCTCCGTTGCGATTTGGGTAATGGGCCTTGGGAGAGGCCCGCGTCCGACCAGACAGGACGGCCCATTAGCCCTCGAGAGCCCGACAACCTCAAGAGGGTCGCGACAGTATCGAATCGTACCATGCCTAGTAAAACTCGGGTATACAGCCCATCGAGCGAGACGAGTAGCAAAATTTAGACATTACAACTCGTTTCGGCCTGTCATAGTCTCATTAGGAAAGTGACATAGCTCCCCCGTTGATCGGCAAGCTTTTCACCTCAGGGCACATGGATCGGCATCCCATGTTGAGGTGAAGTCTCTACCTTTGGTTTTTTCCAAAGGTCGTGGCTTGGTGTTTAACTCGTTCGTGAGCGTCTCAACTCTTGATCCTTCTCTCACGAGTCGGGTCGTGGAGATGTACTTGATCTCAATCCTCCTTGGATCGTAGATACCATCGATGGACATTTTGGGTCGGTGACGATGGTTGCCTTGGTTCTCATATCTATCATGGTTTTGCACTATCAAAGAATTCCAAACCTAAGACAAAATCATATCCATAGAATGGAATTACCACGAAAGAAAGAGAGCTTGCCCTTCCATTCATTGACTTGTAGCTCCACGTTTTGAGCAACGTCGACGACCGGTGTTGGATATGTAATTATTGAAATAATTGTTCTAATTGTTGGGGTTGTCCCACATCGGTTGTGGAAGGGGCTGGTGGCCGGTTTATAAGTGTGAGGAAAAGCCTCAACCTTTGAACTAGCTTTTGGGTTGAGAGAGGCCCAAGACCACCCAACACTGGTATCAGAGCCCAAGTTACCAACAAGTCTGGACCCAATAGTCACACGGGAGAGATACGGGTTGTCGCTTCCTTCGACCCATGGCCCGATGTGTGAGGGGGAGATTGTTTGGGTTGTCCTACATCGGTTGTGGAAGAGGCTGGTGGTCGGTTTATAAGTGTGAGGGAAAGTCTCAACCTTTGAGCTAGCTTTTGGGTTGAGAGAGGCCCAAGACCACCCAACACTGGTATCAGAGCCTAGGTTACCAACAGGTCTGGACCCAATAGTCACACGGGAGAGATACGGATTGTCGCGGCCTCCGACCCATAGCCCGATGTGTGAGGGGGAGATTATTGGGGTTGTCCCACATCGATCGTGGAAGGGGCTGATGGTCGGTTTATAAGTATAAGGGAAAGCCTCAACCTTTGAGCTAGTTTTTGGGTTGAGAGAGGCTCAAGACCACCCAACACTAGGGGTGTGCAAACTGGACCGGACCGGCCCGGACCGGGCGGGTTGGTCCGGTCCTTGAGGTGGATGGGTTGGTCCTCGGTCCCAATAAATGGGACCGGTGACTGGGCGGTCCGGTCCTTGGGTTCTTGTGTTGGTACCGGACCGGACCGCCAATAATATATAATTATTTTTATATATAAATATATACAATTACAAAAGAAATTGAAAACAAAATAGAATCCCCTTCGCTCTCAAGAGTAAGAATAATCCCGGACTGGCCCAGCATTCATATGGCGTTCAGTTTGCTATCCTGGTAGTGTTTTGGTATTCGGTGACTCAAGTTGTCGAGCCCCAATGTGGAATACAATAGTCGTTTAATATATTTTAATATTTTTTGGGATTTGTTTTTCCTTTTTTTTTTTCTCTCTTTGTTCTTTTATTTTCATCTTCTTTCAGCCAAGATGAAGGCCAACGAAGCTCGCCCCCACCTCTGGTTGGTCGCTGGGCTTGGCGGTCAGCTGGAGGAAGAATAAAAATGTAGTAGTAGGCTTTGTAGTGGTTGGGCCGGGACCAGGATCGGACCGGGACCGGACCGGACCGACGGTCCTAGTCCTGTTCGGTCCCGGTCCGGTCCATGGTCCCGAAAGTATGGGGACCGGACTATTGGTTCGGTCCTCGGGTTCATGCCGGGACCGGACCGGCCCGGACCATACATACCCCTACCCAACACTGTAGTCACACGGTAGAGATACGGGTTGTCGCTCCCTTCAACCCATGGCCCGATGTGTGAGGGGGAGATTGTTGAGATTGTCCCACATCGGTTGTGGAATGGGCTGGTAGTCGGTTTATAAGTGTGAGGGAAAGCCTCAACTTTTGAGCTAGCTTTTGGGTTGAAAGAGGCCCAAGACCACCCAACACTGGTATCAAAACCCAGGTTACTAACAAGTCTGGACCCAATAGTCACACGGAAGAGATACGGGTTGTCGCGGCCTCCGACCCATGGCCCGATGTGTGAGGGGGAGATTGTTGGGGTTTGTCGCGACCCTCTCGAGGTTGCATGTGGGCTCTCGAGGGCTAATGGGCCGTCCAGTCTAGTCGGACGCGGGCCTCTCCCAAGGTCCGTTACCCAAATCGCAACGGAGGTATGCGTAGTCGACCTTCAGTGTGGTCTGGTGACATGTGCTAAGTGTGCATGCCATGGAGTCGCCACCAATCATTTTTTGGAGGGTATGATTGGACCACCCTATTGAATAGTCGGGAGTTTCTATTCAATTCTGCGATAACCAGAGAAATGGGTTCGGGGACTTAGTTACGGCAACTGTCAGAGTTGACGCCCTTTCGGTACCTAAGTTGACTGAATTTTCTGACCTAAGATTTCATGCAGATGAGGGGAGTACGAATCCTAAATCTAGGAATTCATGCAAATAGGAATGACTATCCTAGCAATCACAATCAGTAATAAAATGCGCAAATCAATGAATCCAAATATGTAAAATAATCACACCAAATCAACATGACACTCCTAATAAGGCTCTATTAGCCTAAATAAGTATCAATCAAGCTTAGGAATGATTTAGACATGATTTTACCCATCAGGGGTAAAGTCGTAATTTTGAGACAAAAGGGACGATTTGCCTAAAAAGGGAAAAATCGTCATTTCGGAATGAATCCGGAGTAAAACAATGTCAAAAATAGGTTTGGTCACTCAATTGACCCATTTCCTATTTTTTTTGCAATTTTCATGATTTTCTGGAATTTTAGAAACCGATTTACCATTCGAAGGGGTAAAATCGTCATTTTCTAAAAATGGGAATGAAATGTGAAAATCTTAGACATAAGGTTTAGCCACCTATCTGGCCCATCACCAAATTCTAAGCACTTTCCACAATTCATCGGAATATCAAAGACGATTTACCCTTTGAGGGGTAAAATCGTCATTTTGGATTAAATGGGAGAAAATCCAAAAAATGGAAACAAATCAATTTTTTTTGTCATTTTCAGCCTTCAAAATTTTTTAGAAGTTTTTAGGAATTTTCTGCAATTTTTCTCAATTTTTTTTTTGAATTTTTTTTTATTTGATTTTTTTTTATAAATTTTCTGAAAATAAATCCCAACTGATGGTCCCTAACTCGCCACGTGGCGTCTCGGTGACAATCGAATCATTTTAATTTTTGTAAAATTCGAAATTCATTTCTTTTAATGTTAAAAATATTTTTTATTCTGAAAATCATCGGATCACGACACGTGGCTCATCTGCAGCCATCCAATCTAGCATTTTTTGTTTTTGTTTTTGTTTTTGTTTTTGTTTTTATAGGACGCAACACAATGCAAAAAAAAATAATAATAATAAATAAAGAAGATATTAAGTCATTATACAACATAAACATAAGCAAAGGAGATGGGATCCGGTGAATTTTACGACGTCGGAGTCCGTCGGTGCTCGTGCAACAATGTGTGGGGGTATAAACCACCAGCAGGAGGCTCGGCCTTCCGATTCTGGGGTAGCACAATATGATTTACAGAAAATAAATAAATAAAACACCTTGGACACCAATAGGAGGCTTAGCCTTCCGATTCTGGGTCTTTTATGCGAAATATAGAAATGCTATGACATAAAGTAAATACACAGCAAATATTTAGACACCAACAGGAGGCTCGGCCTTCCGATTCTGGGTCTTTTATGCGAAATATAGAAATGCTATGACATAAAGTAAATACACAGTAAATATTTAGACACCAACAGGAGGCTCGGCCTTCCGATTCTGGGTCTTTTATGCGAAATATAGAAATGCTATGACATAAAGTAAATACACAGTAAATACGAAAAAGTACAAAATAAACAATAATCCGAGCTCGGATGAGGAGGACGTTGAACTATTTTCACAAATCCGAACGGTGAAGATGAAGAAAGAATTGAGATGAGATTATACACAAAATTTTACCTCGATCCGATGGTCGAATTGATCGAAAACTGAAGAAATACCGGCGGATGAACAGTTCCCGCGCCAGGAACAACTTCTGATTTGGCTGCTGTTCGACCACTTGGAGAGATCTTTTTAAAGATCCGAACGGTGGATATGAAGAAGGGGTTAAGAAGACCCTGCACACAAAAAATTAGCTCGATCCAACGGCTCAATCGGCCGGAAACTCAAGAAATGTCGGCGGGTATACAATTCCCACGCCTGGAACAGCTTCTGATTTGGTTGCTTTACGACCACTTTGAGAGATTTGTTTAAAGATCCGAACGGTGGATATGAAGAAGGGATCAAGAAGACCTTGTACACAAAAAATCAGCTCGATCCAACGGTCCAATCGGCCGGAAACGCAAGAAATGTGGAGGGTGGTAGTGTGATGACAAAAAAAAAATGGAAGAGAGAATATGGGGAAAAAAATGAACGTGGGAGAGGAAGAAGAAGAAGAAGAAGAAGAAGGAGGAGGAGGAGGAGGAGGAGAGGAAGCCACGGATGATGGGGGGAGGTGCCTAAAATACTAAAAATAAAATAATAAAATAATAATAAAATAAAATACTAAAAAGTAAAAATAACAATAAAATAATCAAAAGCGAAGACAAAATGATTAGTCCCCTTTTCTTTTAAATGATGATGTTTTCACTCCTTTTTCCTTTTAATCATTACTAATATTTTTGCCAAATTCAATTTTATGATGATCAAAGAACACCTAAAATCAAACCTGAATTTTACTATTTATGAGGTCAGAAAATGGATAAAATAAAAATAAAAATACCGAATATTTTTATATATTTTTGTGACCTCAAATATTATTTTTCTTGATTTTCTTGATTTTCTTTTTCTTTTTTTCTTTTTTTTGTATTTTTCGAAAATATATTAAAAAAATGAAAATTATTTTTTTGGTCAAAATGGTTCATTTAGCTTGGCTAAGGTCACCAAAATTGATTTTTCAATTTTTCAACTTTTTATGGATTTTCTATGAATTTTCAAAAAAAAAAAAATTGATCAAAATTTAGGTGCCAACAGCTGCCCCTCTTTGAGAGGAATCTCGTTAGAGGTTTCTCTCAAAGATAAGGTGACACCTGAGTCCTGATCGACTCGACTCGGGAAACTAAAGGAAAAGGAGTCATGACATCCAATCTTCATGCTTGTCCTTTTATGCTCTTTCTTGAAGGGGGAAATGTTCATGTGACATGAGAGAGTGAGATAATAGAGAGACATACCTGCCACTTACCTGTTCGATGTTTGTGCGATTTTCGCGGTGTTTGATGGATTCAAGAGAATTTCTAGGAACTCGTTACTAGAGTATCCTATAGAAGTTAAGCTCTGACCCGTATGGTAGGTCAAACCATAATGGGATTCCTAACTGATAGGAATCTAAGGAAGACGCGTCCCATTTGGGATTTGCTAAGGATTTTGATCCGTATGGTGGATCAGACCATTGAGTTGACCATTTAAGTGATTTTCACTATTGGATTGACCCTTCAGGCGGTTTCTACCATCATTTTGACCCTTCAGGCGGTTTCTACCATCATTTTGACCCTTCAGGCGGTATCTACCTTGAGTTGACCCTTCAGGCGGTTTCTACCATTGATTTGACCCTTCAGGCGGTTTCTACCTTCATTTGACCCTTCAGGCGGTATCTACCATCATTTGACCCTTCAGGCGGTATCTACCATTGATTTGACCCTTCAGGCGGTATCTACCATTGATTTGACCCTTCAAGCGGTTTCTACCTTGAGTTGACCCTTCAAGCGGTATCTACCTTTGTTTGACCCTTTAGGCGGTTTCTACCTTTGTTTGTTTTGAAAATGGGTCTCATGACGAGGGTTCTCCACGTCCGATGAGACTGTTTGATATTTTTGAAAAGGGATCCTAGGACGAGGGTTCTCCACGTCAAGCTAGGACTGCTTGATTTTTTTTTTTGAAAAGGGGTCTCATGACGAGGGTTCTCCACGTCCGATGAGACTGTTTGATTTTTGAAAAGGGGTCTCATGACGAGGGTTCTCCACGTCCGATGAGACTGTTTGATATTTTGAAAATGGGTCCTGGGACGAGGGTTCTCCACGTCTGCTGGGACTGTTTGATATTTTAAAAATGGGTCCTGGGACGAGGGTTCTCCACGTCTGATAGGACTTTTTCTTTTAAAAGGGTTTTTCTTCCCCTCTTTTTTTAGAGATCCCGAAGTTTGTCGGGAATTCAGTTTTTGAAGCAGTGAAAGATTTTATTTTGACAAAGCTTCACTTGAGTCTGTTGAGGCGACATTCTGGGAGCTGGGTTCTCCAGGTATCCTGCAGAAGTTTGAGCCTAAAATATTTTTCTTCACCAAGAAAACGTTAGTAATCTATGGGAAGACCACGGCTGTCCATTTTGACAAAACCGTATGATTTAAGTTTTAATCATGAGATGAGCATTTTGATGCTGGAGGTTATCCAAAGCATTCTTGCAACATGCAAATGTGATCACAAATCCCTTGCACGGAAAATCTGGATCAACAGTTTGAAAATTCCAAAAAGAGTTTGTTCAAAACATCAATTGGAATATTTTTCGACAATGAGGTCTTCTCACCTGTTTTGCGATAGTGGTTTTTTATAGGGGATGCACTCAATTCCCTACTAACCTGTGCCTAGGTTTTAGGCTCATTCGCAGCGCATACATTTTGATCGGTCGGGAGGTCTTCCACGGGACCGTAATGTTGGGCTTGGATATTGGTTTTCAAGGGGGACCCGCTTTGGAGTCGAGGCCATTGTATGAAAGTCTTCACCATCTGCTCCGGATTTACAAGTCAAGAACCCTGCAAAATGAGAAAGAAATAGTCTTGCTCGTACTTCTTCGAGCTAAGCAATATGTTAACCCAAGTGTCTTAGTCAGAGAAGACTGTTTCAGGGTTGTAACATTGGTAGGATTGAGGACCGAAAAAGGCTTATTTTTGGCCCAGAAATTACGAAGGGTTTGACATTGGTGATCATTGCAAATTTACCACCTGCCCTTTTCCTCTCTGCACCTTCAGTTTTTGGGATGCGCAACCGATTTTGAGGTGTGCACCAGCTCTTCAGGGAGCGTTTCGTCGCATTAAGAGACTGATGACTCTGTCTGCGTCTCTGCTCCACGCTTGACACCATTTGGGGAGTAGTCTTTTTTATCTGACTCCTTTAGGGATTTCCTCTTTTCCCATCCGGCTTCATTACGGATCAATCAAACAACTTACATGAGCATCGGCCTTGCTTTTACTAGGCACTTTGCTTTTTCTCGATGCTGTGGATTTTTCTCATTCATTTTCGAAATCCCACTTTTTCTCATCTTCATGGGATCGTGTTTAGACCTACGATCAAAGGTCTAACAAGGTTAAGCATTAACTTAGGAATTTTTTTTGCAAACCCTAAGTCTTGAATTCCTTCGTTTCTGAAGTGATGCTGCATCCGTCTTGGAATGTGCGATGATCACCAACGGGTTTATGAAATGATTTTGCAGGCTCAACTTGGCTATGCAAAGGATTCAGTGTGTGGGATAGAGAAATGAATGCTTCTCATCATCCTATGGCACTTGGATTACCATATAAACAACACACAAAGATTAATGTTAGTCCGAGCAAGAAAATTTCTAACCATTTTCTCCTGATGTTGCTGGACTCACCTCCATTTTGCCCCGATGTGGGGTCGTTCTTGACAGGGTTAAGAATGAAAACCGCCGTTCAAAGGGGTTGTCAATGGTCACCTGTAGTATTTGGGGATATGAAACGAATGCCTCCGTTGTCCCAATCCAAGTAATTGCTGCGAATAATCCCTACTTCCGTAGGTCCAGATTTTGCTATCTGATCCGCTCCACTCCTCTCTCAAGTGTGTATAGGACGTGTTTGGATTTAGGCTTTGCCTCTCGTCTTTCGAGGAAACGTCCTTTTGAAAGTTTTGAACAACTTTTGATTGGAAAAATCTTTTTCATTTTCTCCAAAAATTCTACCCGTTAAGGGGATTTTAGGATGCACCATGCATGTTCTTATTCATGTTCAGACAACCTCCTGTTTCAAAACATGAATGCCAATGAAGTTAGAATTCTATGTCTTTTCTAGACATCAGATTCTGAAAGCTTTTCTTTTCTTCTCTGTTTTTTATTCAACATCTTCAATGGATTGGGGAAAGTGATACTTACCTGTCCCCCGCGGCTGGAGATCCCTGAAAATGCAGAAGAAACATGTTATTGTACGTTCACGAATTTTTCAAAAAATTAGAACGATACATCTTACCCTTGGTCGTGTAGGGGTGTGAAAACCTGTTTCACCTTGATGGCGATCCCCTGTCAAAGACGGGAATTAGTTGTTAGTTTGCGTTCCAAAATTCAATGGAAATTGGAACGATACAGCCTTGTTCTTGCTTTGTGTTTCCATTTGAACACAAACTCGCGGCTTGCAGGATTTGGCCCTCTATCTTGTGTCCTTGATCTCCCATCTGGTTGGGCGACGAATCCTTCTCAAGAATTTGCACTGGATCAATTCATGCTTTTGGACGTACTCTACGCCATTTTCCAGGGTACCATTTCATCCACTAGGTCTTATAATCAAAGACCATCTCCTGGAATCCTGACTTCTAAGGCCAATGATTCTATTCGCCTCCCTGTTAGCGCGCTCTTTTCATTTGAGGCTTTCAGCGCCAACGACTTCCTGCAAAATGAGTAAAAACTCATGTTAGGCATGTGGTCTTCGAAGACCAAATTGGAACGATACAAGGTTACCGTTCACCCAAATTCGTATCTTGGGGTTTGATTCTGATGCGGACAACTCCGTTATTGCGTCCATTGACTTTGCCAGAGGAGAAACGTCCGGCGTACAAATGATTCACTTGCCCCAGTTAGGCATGGTTTTGCTGTTTGTCATCTCTGGATTCGATGACCCTGGTCTGATGCGCTTTCATGGGGGATCATGAGAGTTTGCCCCCATTTTCAATAGAAATGAGCCTTATCAAGATGTATACAATACAAATAGATCCCTAATATAATCAATCTAAGGGACGAGATAGAGAGGATCTCAGCAAAAATTAATCTTATACAAGAGAACTAAGAATGTCAAATCAATCAAAGGAATGTGGTCCGAACACTTGGAGATGCCCCAGTTCCAGTCTTCGAGATGTGACTCCAGGATCACCGATTTTTTTTTTAGGTGGTTTTAGATATACCAACCATCTAAAGACATGCACATGAGACAAGTGAGGATAAAACTTCTAAAAATCAAAGGATTTGGCACCTAAGGTCAAGGTTCCCACCTCGAGTTCTAGACAGAGCAGATTCCATTGCACAACTATCGTTGCATTGGGGCTCGATCCATAGTTCGAAGTGAGCGAAATTAAAAATGGATTACCCCGTGTTTTTCCTCACGGAGGTTCCATTTTCAATTCCTTCTATTGTTTGCTTATAGGGGCGCCCGGGGTTTTAGGCGCGGTTGTGTGTGTTCAGGTGTCGTGATCATCACAATGCAAGTCATGCATAACAGTTTATCAATCAGCGCTTCAAATCACCCACACAACATACATTCCTACGCCAACCTGCATAACTACACCCCTTATTTCTCCAATCTGCAAAAACGTTTAACACCTTAAGGGTTAAAGTACATACTTCAATTTGAAGAGCGTCTACATAAAACATGTCAGAAAAACCAATCAACTTTTTAATCGGCTCAAGTCCACTAAATGGTTAAGAACCAGTCCCCAGCGGAGTCGCCAGTCTGTCGCGACCCTCTCGAGGTTGCATGTGGGCTCTCGAGGGCTAATGGGCCGTCCAGTCTAGTCGGACGCGGGCCTCTCCCAAGGCCCGTTACCCAAATCGCAACGGAGGTATGCGTAGTCGACCTTCAGTGTGGTCTGGTGACATGTGCTAAGTGTGCATACCATGGAGTCGCCACCAATCATTTTTTGGAGGGTATGATTGGACCACCCTATTGAATAGTCGGGAGTTTCTATTCAATTCTGCGATAACCAGAGAAATGGGTTCGGGGACTTAGTTACGGCAACTGTCAGAGTTGACGCCCTTTCGGTACCTAAGTTGACTGAATTTTCTGACCTAAGATTTCATGCAGATGAGGGGAGTACGAATCCTAAATCTAGGAATTCATGCAAATAGGAATGACTATCCTAGCAATCACAATCAGTAATAAAATGCGCAAATCAATGAATCCAAATATGTAAAATAATCACACCAAATCAACATGACACTCCTAATAAGGCTCTATTAGCCTAAATAAGTATCAATCAAGCTTAGGAATGATTTAGACATGATTTTACCCATCAGGGGTAAAGTCGTAATTTTGAGACAAAAGGGACGATTTGCCTAAAAAGGGAAAAATCGTCATTTCGGAATGAATCCGGAGTAAAACAATGTCAAAAATAGGTTTGGTCACTCAATTGACCCATTTCCTATTTTTTTTGCAATTTTCATGATTTTCTGGAATTTTAGAAACCGATTTACCATTCGAAGGGGTAAAATCGTCATTTTCTAAAAATGGGAATGAAATGTGAAAATCTTAGACATAAGGTTTAGCCACCTATCTGGCCCATCACCAAATTCTAAGCACTTTCCACAATTCATCGGAATATCAAAGACGATTTACCCTTTGAGGGGTAAAATCGTCATTTTGGATTAAATGGGAGAAAATCCAAAAAATGGAAACAAATCAATTTTTTTTGTCATTTTCAGCCTTCAAAATTTTTTAGAAGTTTTTAGGAATTTTCTGCAATTTTTCTCAATTTTTTTTTGAATTTTTTTTTATTTGATTTTTTTTTATAAATTTTCTGAAAATAAATCCCAACTGATGGTCCCTAACTCGCCACGTGGCGTCTCGGTGACAATCGAATCATTTTAATTTTTGTAAAATTCGAAATTCATTTCTTTTAATGTTAAAAATATTTTTTATTCTGAAAATCATCGGATCACGACACGTGGCTCATCTGCAGCCATCCAATCTAGCATTTTTTGTTTTTGTTTTTGTTTTTGTTTTTGTTTTTATAGGACGCAACACAATGCAAAAAAAAATAATAATAATAAATAAAGAAGATATTAAGTCATTATACAACATAAACATAAGCAAAGGAGATGGGATCCGGTGAATTTTACGACGTCGGAGTCCGTCGGTGCTCGTGCAACAATGTGTGGGGGTATAAACCACCAGCAGGAGGCTCGGCCTTCCGATTCTGGGGTAGCACAATATGATTTACAGAAAATAAATAAATAAAACACCTTGGACACCAATAGGAGGCTTAGCCTTCCGATTCTGGGTCTTTTATGCGAAATATAGAAATGCTATGACATAAAGTAAATACACAGCAAATATTTAGACACCAACAGGAGGCTCGGCCTTCCGATTCTGGGTCTTTTATGCGAAATATAGAAATGCTATGACATAAAGTAAATACACAGTAAATATTTAGACACCAACAGGAGGCTCGGCCTTCCGATTCTGGGTCTTTTATGCGAAATATAGAAATGCTATGACATAAAGTAAATACACAGTAAATACGAAAAAGTACAAAATAAACAATAACCCGAGCTCGGATGAGGAGGACGTTGAACTATTTTCACAAATCCGAACGGTGAAGATGAAGAAAGAATTGAGATGAGATTATACACAAAATTTTACCTCGATCCGATGGTCGAATTGATCGAAAACTGAAGAAATACCGGCGGATGAACAGTTCCCGCGCCAGGAACAACTTCTGATTTGGCTGCTGTTCGACCACTTGGAGAGATCTTTTTAAAGATCCGAACGGTGGATATGAAGAAGGGGTTAAGAAGACCCTGCACACAAAAAATTAGCTCGATCCAACGGCTCAATCGGCCGGAAACTCAAGAAATGTCGGCGGGTATACAATTCCCACGCCTGGAACAGCTTCTGATTTGGTTGCTTTACGACCACTTTGAGAGATTTTTTTTAAAGATCCGAACGGTGGATATGAAGAAGGGATCAAGAAGACCTTGTACACAAAAAATCAGCTCGATCCAACGGTCCAATCGGCCGGAAACGCAAGAAATGTGGAGGGTGGTAGTGTGATGACAAAAAAAAAATGGAAGAGAGAATATGGGGAAAAAAATGAACGTGGGAGAGGAAGAAGAAGAAGAAGAAGAAGAAGGAGGAGGAGGAGGAGGAGGAGAGGAAGCCACGGATGATGGGGGGAGGTGCCTAAAATACTAAAAATAAAATAATAAAATAATAATAAAATAAAATACTAAAAAGTAAAAATAACAATAAAATAATCAAAAGCGAAGACAAAATGATTAGTCCCCTTTTCTTTTAAATGATGATGTTTTCACTCCTTTTTCCTTTTAATCATTACTAATATTTTTGCCAAATTCAATTTTATGATGATCAAAGAACACCTAAAATCAAACCTGAATTTTACTATTTATGAGGTCAGAAAATGGATAAAATAAAAATAAAAATACCGAATATTTTTATATATTTTTGTGACCTCAAATATTATTTTTCTTGATTTTCTTGATTTTCTTTTTCTTTTTTTCTTTTTTTTTGTATTTTTCGAAAATATATTAAAAAAATGAAAATTATGAAAATTATTTTTTTGGTCAAAATGGTTCATTTAGCTTGGCTAAGGTCACCAAAATTGATTTTTCAATTTTTCAACTTTTTATGGATTTTCTATGAATTTTCAAAAAAAAAAAAAAAGTTGATCAAAATTTAGGTGTCAACAGGTTGTCCCACATCGGTTGTGGAAGGAGCTGGTGGTCGGTTTATAAGTGTGAGGGAAAGCCTCAACCTTTGAGCTAGCTTTTGGGTTGAGAGAGACCCAAGACCACCCAACACTAATTACGAATTTTTTCTTGCATTGTATTCTTTGATTTACATATGAGAACTGACAACATTCGAGATTGAGCAGGATTATACACGAAAGATCCTTTGTTGACTCTTTCGTTAGCCCTTTTGTCTCTTATCCCTAGGAGGCGCTCCTCATCCGATTTTAATGCCTTGTATTGATGTCCGATTGGTTCCACGCGACGTCCCAATCACTTTGTTGCCTCGCTTGACATGAACATATTTGATGCACCTGTATCAACGATCCAAGCAAATGACCCCGAGTCGAGAGCGTAGAGGAAGTCGCTCAAATGGGTGGGGAAGAACGTCGTTGATCGGACGATTCGTGAGCCAACCAATCAACCACATAGCCCAAGTGAATCACAAGACTTGAAGTGTGTCTTCATCTATAGGGTTTGGTAAGGTTTGCTTGAGTCCTCTAGAATATTCTTAGGGGTGGGCGATTCGGTAAATATAACATATTCTAGAATTTTCGTCTTTAATGGCACTAGTTGTTAGATGAGATTCATTCTTAGCCACTAGATCTAGAGTCGATCAATGGTAGTCATTGAGTGGCTTCTTACATAAATAAGGAGCTTTCTCTCTCATTTGTATTATCCAACACTTGAGCAATACAAAGTATTATCTCTAGCGAGCGATCACTCCAATGATCCAAGGAAGCTTAAATTGCCGCACGATTGGATCCCAAAAAATCGGCACGAGAGGGGTGTAGTGCCGATTAGGGAGAAACCAACTAAAATATATTTTAAAATATTATATTTAATTTTATATTTAAAAAAATAAAAAATGATCGGTCCGATTGGGGAAGGTAGACTCAATGTCAACTTCGGCTGTCGGTTAGGCAGGTATGGTAGCCTCTCGTGCCTAGGGCAAGTCATCGAACCTTCTGCATCGTCGATCTGTGCTTTGCATAGTATCTTGAATCGACTTGTCGACGGTGTACCCCTGGTTCTGTTCTTGGTA
The DNA here is from genome assembly GCA_021437785.1 of Rhodomyrtus psidioides. Taxonomy (NCBI): domain Eukaryota; kingdom Viridiplantae; phylum Streptophyta; class Magnoliopsida; order Myrtales; family Myrtaceae; genus Rhodomyrtus; species Rhodomyrtus psidioides. The sequence goes on along the minus strand of JAILYB010000020.1, from coordinate 6,495,128 downwards.
ACGAGTGTCTTCGAGACATTGATTAACTCTAACTAATAAAGAAGTTATGAGAAAATATTAGGTACCCATCGGGTATTGCCGACGTGGCACCAGGCTCACTCCGTGTGTGACACGTAGCGCATGCGGCCCCATACCCTCTGAAACGCACTTGACTTCAACTTCCTTCTTAACTCACGCGACGTCGGCGGTTACACTCCCTTTCGAGCCATTGCTCGTGTAGCGGACAACGTACACGAGCGGAGGATCGTGGGAGTTCCAGATCTTCTACGAGGCTGGTGATAAGCTCCGAGTGCGGAGGAAGGAGTCGATGATTTTGCGGCGGAGCATAGGGAGGAAGGAGTTCATCAATCTGGTTTCCTTGAAATCGAGAACCAGAATGCCTGATCATCGATTCCATTTTTAGGAGCTGGAGCTCCTCTCAATCGGACTAAATTGATAGGTTCGGTTGGTTTGGACGGTTACCGATTGATTTTCGATTCGATGATTTCATTATACTCAGTCTTCTCTCAATAGATCAAAGTGCAAGAGATAGGGGTTGAAAAAATTATTGAGAAAAGAAAAAATTAAATTTTTGATTTTTTTATTGCTATAAATAATTCTTAGTTTTTTGGGTGATGGGCTGTAAGAAAGGAAAGCTCTATGGGATTATTAAATTAAAAATTATTAATTTTTTATTTAATTAGGGTAAATAGATGGGTGGTACTAGCTATTATTATGAATGTTGTCATTGTGTAGGATGGTAGTTAGTGTTGCCTCATGATTGAATTTCTCTTTTCACTTTCTTGTCGAGCTGGGATATTCTTCTCTCCATTCAATCGATCAAAGCTAGCTGAATGGATTAAAATGACATAAATATGAAAAGATTTATGACTCAATTTGTAAAAAAAAAAAATTAATAATTAAATTGACATAATTACATTATATTTAGTACATGTTGGTAATTTCCTATGCTAAAGCAAATCGAATTTTGGCGTATCTCGGACATGGGCTCACACACCGATTTATCGCTCGGGAGAAACCTCCGCTAGGTCTCCATTTGCTTTCACAAGTGAATGTAATGGAAATACGTACTTAAAATTGGCATTTAGAAAGTCCGCAAATAATATGATTTATTATGCCAAAAATAATTAAGGGGCGGGAGAATTTATGTAATTGGTTATTTTTAGAAATATATTTCAAATCATTCATCTTTCGAAAAAAAAAAATGAGGCTTATAGTTAGATAAATGTTGAGCGAGAGGCGATATCTATCGATGGTATTTTAAGAAACTACATGTACATGGTGATCAAATTCGATAAGCAAATAAGCGCCATTTAATTTTGCTGCGTAAAGGAATGATTCCAATTTTCTAAATTTGGGCCTATCAACAATGACTCAGCCCATCCGGCCTTCTGTTCTCTGGGCCAGGAAGAAAGTAGAATGTGGACAATCTTGCCTTGGACATAACTTGCTTCTCATTATTTGCGGGTTAACACCAATACCATGACTTTTTCAAATGGTTATTTGAGTGTCATAACTTACGAAAAAAAATTCATTTTAATATTAAAATTTTTCAATCAATCACTTGAGTATCATGAATTTTAAAAAACATGCACCTTGAGTATCTTAAATCTTAATGATACGTTGAGTTTTTGGGAGCGCAACGGCTTTTGAAGAGCGTACACTTTGATGCCAACGTTTTTCAGTCGATCATTTAAGTGCCATGACTTATGAAAAACGTTCAGCCTAAGTATTATAAATCTTAATGATACGTGGATTTTTTGGGAGTGCCATAACTTTTGAAAAACGTTCACCTTGATGCCAAAAATTTTCAATCAATTACTTAAGTGTCATGACTTAAGAAAAAAAAAATGTTCACCTTAAATGTCATAAATCTTAATGATATGTTGAGTTTTTGGCAGTGCCATGAATCTTGAAAAACGTACACCTTGATGCCAAAATTTTTCTATAGATCACTTGAGTGCCGCGACTCTTAAAGAACGTCCACACTGAGCGTCATGAATCTTAATGGTATGCCATTTTTTTTAAAACCCAAGCGATCGATTGAAAAATTACGACACTAAGCGAGCATTATGCAGAACTTGTCGCATTAAATTTCTTGAGTGTCAAGCAAGTTTTTCTTTTTCTTTTTCTTTTTCTTTTTCTAGAAGAGTATCAAGCATGGGCCAGCGGCGCTTGAGAGTGTCAAAGAAAATGAGCAATAAAGAACAAAAGAGTTTTTGAGTGCCAAGCAAGGGTCAATGGTGTTCCCTGGACTAAGCCTTTGGATATTTCCCATTGACCACTGTGTACCTGATCTAATGACATAGATGATTGAATGCCTAAGGCGTTTTCTGGTCCAAGTTGAGAGGAACCTTTCATTATTGACGTGCCGACACTCAGAAGAACCAATTCAGATGATGCACTGTCTGGTCCCCTTCCAATGCTACTTTGTTCAATATATACCGATGCTGCTACTCTCACACTCGCCCACCCACAGACACACTCACAAGGCAGTCATTCGCCGGCGGTAACCCAGAAAGCATGGAAAGGCGGCCGCACGTCCTGGCGATACCCTTCCCGGCGCAAGGCCACGTGGGGCCTCTCATGAAGCTGTCGCGCCAAGTCTCCCATCGCGGGATCAGGGTGACGTTCGTGAACACGGAGTCCGTTCATACTCAGATGCTCGAAGCATCGGGGGACGGTGATCGTCCTTGGGGTGGGATTGAGATGGCGACCATTCCGGACGGGACGGAAGAGATTAAGGACATGAGGGACATAGAGAAAGTTGCTGAGATGAGGGTGAAGGTCATGTCCCGTCGGTTCGAGGAGCTGTTGAGGAAGATGAACTCGTCTCGGGACGAAAGGGTCACATGTGTCTTGGCTGACGCGACTCTCGAATGGGCCTTTGAGGTTGCTGAGAAAATAGGGATCAAGAGGGCTCTGTTTTGGCCTACTGTTGTACCGGGGTTGGTCTTATCAGTCTCCGTCCCACGACTCGTCGAGGCCGGCATGATCGACGACTGCGGTATTTATCTCGACTTGTTTTAGCTTCGGTAAGGATAGTGCAGGTAGTCTCCTTGAGCATGTTATTTTCCGGTGTTGTGCTTTCACCACCTGTTCTGAGTATATATAGGCACACATTAGGGACAGGAAAAACGAAACAACCATAGAAAAGGCAAACTATCAAAACCTGTCACACAGGCAAAGTCGAGATCAAATTTCGAGGAAGAACAAAGTGAAAATGAAATCCTCACCAAATTTGAAATTTTCGTGTAGGATCTGCTTCTTCGAACACGGCAATCCAGTTCTCGCCGAAACTTCCCGCCGTGAAAACCGTAGATTTCCTATGGCGCTGTCCAGGCGACCAAAGAAGGCAGGAGATCATATTCAGACACGCTATGAGCGTGAACAAGGCTGTGCGAATCTCTAACTGGCTCCTCTGCAACTCATTTTACGAGCTTGATCATGCCGCTTGCGGATTGATCCCCGAACTGCTACCTGTCGGCCCGTTGACTTCTACAGATCGCCTCGGAAACTTCTGGGCAGAGGACCTCACATGCCTGCACTGGCTCGACCTGCAACCTCACGAGTCAGTCATATACGTAGCCTTTGGAAGTCTGGCGGCTTTCGGCCAAAACCAATTCGAAGAACTAGCCCTGGGACTCGAGCTCTCAGGGCATCCGTTCTTGTGGGTAGTGAGGTCAGGCTTCACTAACGCGGACGAGATCAAGTACCCAGATGGGTTCCTGGAGAGGGCATCGGATAGAGGAAAAATAGTTTCGTGGGTACCGCAAGAAAAGGTCCTCGCTCATCCTTCGGTCGCTTGTTTCGTGACTCACTGCGGCTGGAACTCGACCATGGAGGGCATAAGCAACGGCGTGCCCTTCCTTTGCTGGCCCTGCTTTGCAGATCAGTTCTATAACAGGAGTTACATATGCGATACGTTGAAGGTGGGATTAGACTTGAAGGCAGAGGAGGCAGAGATCATTTCCAGGGACAAAATACAAGCACAACTAGAACAGCTACTCTCTGATGTGCAGATAAAAGAAAATGCAGAGAGGCTCAGAGGGATGGCCAGAAGAAGTGTGTCTGAAGGGGGATCGTCCTCTACAAACATCCAGCATTTTGTCGAACAGCTCAAATGTTGTTCAGAAGCTGTCTAACACTGTGATTAAGCAGTGCAAGTGTGAAGTGATCAATTTCATGGGATTGGTAATAAGAAATGAGCCTCACACCAGTAATCTCTCATGATGGTAAATGACACATACTATTGAAAAATGAAGGTATCAACCTGCATTTTCTGAACCAATATGTTCCTAAGAGCGGAGGAAAATTAGTCTTGTTCGGACTCCAAAGCCACAATATAGCAGACATAGCATGCATTCACTATTGTAGAACTCAAAAGTCGATCTCAACCCTTAAAATCACTCAGTTTCCCGATGCACGAGTTCAACCAAAAAAACCTGTTGTCCATAATAACAACAAGGAGCAGATTTATTCAGTGTAAATCGCAGAAAGGAATGGGTAAACCGCGGTTAGATAGACTACATCATCTGCTGCCAAGATTGTCCAAGCAGTCGATACTTTAGATTTTATTTCAAAGAACAGACCACACAATGCTATGGCTGAATCATATTTCCAGCTACTCCATCTCAAACTCAAATTAGGAATCGAACACTTTTGAGACAGTCGATGTCTAACAACATGAAAAGGAAGATTCATAGCATAGGGTGGTCTAGTGCTGAATCATTGTGGACTACTACTGCCTTTAATATATCCATAAAAGGCGATTTGTTTGCCCTGTCACCAAGAAAGTTTCTTGAAATTTCACTCTTTCCTTAAGCCATCTGTTAAGAGGCAACTTGCAAGAAAATACTTTCATTTCACAGCAATATTGAAAAAGCCTCCAAAGTCTCAATAGTTACTTGAGTAAAAAGAAAGCTGCTACTTCAACATTCTTATTTAAGTTATTTGTTTTTGTCTTTTCAGATGTTCTATGACATAGGATCGTGTCAATTGGTTCATCCATCGGGAAACTCAGTGTTACATCTAAGTGACTAGTCTGCTGCATTCTTCTGCTCGGCAGTTCAATTGCTTCAAGAGATTCCACTGGAGAACAACGTGCTCAGATTTTAGCCATGGTACTTTAAGGTGCAATGACAAACAGAGGCTGCAAGAAAGATGAAAAATCAGCAGGACATACATATTTCATATACCATGATGACAAAGCAGAGAGAGAGAGAGAAATTTACTGTGTCCAAGCTAACTGGTTTAGCATCCTCTACAAGTATCTCAACCACAGTTCCACTTTGATCAGCCTGACATAAAAAAAGGAGCTATATTGGTGCTGAAGAATTTAGCCAGCATGTAATATACGATCTCTATTTATTATTGAAGTTAATAAATAATGTTCATATCTTCGCTTCAAATGTTCTAATTAAATATGCAGGATAGGTAAGATGTTCTTCAGTTTTCAAAAGAAGCCACTTTCCAGTCAGGAATGCTAAACTGAACAAATAACTTTTCAATAGATTAGCCATGTGACAACTGAAATCAATTAAAACACTCAAAACGCCTTAAAAGAAGAACCCAATTAACATTCCAACTCGTTGTTTTCCTACTTTTCCTTTCTGAAGATTCACACTTTGGCCTTCTAGAAAAAAGAAAAAAAAAGTTGCCTGACTGAAATCTCTATTTCTAACCAATAATTCCTGTAGGTGCTCAGTAGTCTGTTGTGAACAGACATCAACTGACCTGGATTACAGGAAGAAAGAAGTACATGCAAACTAAACAGGTTAACAAAATTCTAGATATAGACACTTACTTCAATTTCATTCATCAACTTCATGGCCTCAATGATGCATACAACCTGACCCTTTTGAACCTTGTCTCCAACCTGAGAAACAAGAAGAAAACATGATATTGGAAAAGCCAGTTAAGGAACACTTCACTTGGGGAATGATATAGTCAGACCTCCTTGGGTAAATCCAGAGGTCCTAAAAGGATGATTATTAATCTATTGTCCTTAAAGAAGTTGATCACATCCCGATAATTGCCCCACAACATATGTTGACTTCAGGATGTCGTATGGTCACACTTCCTGACATCAAGTACTCAAAAGCACTACACTCAAGGATCGAGCACTGAATAAAACTTGAGGAACTGTAAGAATTAGCATACAAGAAAATCGGACGAAGTCCACCATTGGCATGTAAGAAAAAAAACTGGATTGAATTTGCATAGCAATGCTCAAAAACCAAAACTGTATGCTAATATATAATTTGGGTTTTAGTCTTTTAAGATGACTCAAGGTATCTGCTGTCCAAAGGCAGTTCACACTTTTGCAAAGTCTTCATTACCATATGTTAGAATAAGGGTAAAATAGTCATTTTAGTCTTTATGTAATCTGAGTTTTTTATATAGTGTAATCCTCTGTTAATGAATGATATTCAGCTTTCCCTAAAATCCAAACATGGTATCAGAGCTATCGTGAATAATCACCTACCACCAAAACCTACCACCGTTCAACACCAAGCCTCCACCGTCGACCGCCACTGCCATCCTTCTCCGCCGAAGTCGCCAAAGCCCAGCAAAGCCAGGTTCGGCGTCGCCTAGGCCGACGAGTCCAGATCTGGCGTCGTCCAGCGTCTCCTAGGCCGACGAAGCCCAGATCCGGCGTCGCCTAGGCCGGCGAAGCTCAGACCCATCGTCGTCCGACGTCGCCTACCCAATTCTAGCGTCGCCTAGGCCGGCGAAGCTCGGACCCATCGTCGTCCGGTGTCGCCTAGGCCGGCGAAGCCCAGATTCGACGTCTCCTTGGTGAACCCAACCAGATACGACCTCGTCTTGGTGAACCTGACGTGAATCTGACCTCGTCAAGGCCTCTTCGAGCCCCGAACTGATGTCACCCGTGCCTGAAAATCTGTTGTCCAGCCCTCGTGTGCCTGTAAGTGCAGAAATTGAAGTCGCCTAGCCCTCACCAGTGTGTCACCATTGGATTTCCTTCGTGATAGTCCCTGAGGTTTGTTATTTTTTGTCTCGTGGTTCTGAGATTTTGAGTTCTGCACGTGGTGATGGAATTTAAAACCTTGTCGTGGGCTGAAGTTGAGGAATTTTCTGTTGATTCTTGATCTATGGATGTCTGAGTTGTGTGGTAGTGAGTTCTTGAGGTCTGTGATATAAGCCGTAGAAGTCTAGAAGTGACAAACCATATGGTGTGGTAATTGCTAGTTGTAAGCAGAGTTGTAAGCAGTTGATTGGTCTGCTTTGTGGATGATTTTGTTTTAATACTGAAGTTAAGTGATCGTTCTTCGAGTTCTCGTGTCCTTGATTCCCTTATTGCTGCTTCTGGATCCTTAAATAGTTTACCCCACTTACAATTGACCTCAGTGAAGTTGGATGGAACTAATTATCCATCTTGGTCTATTGCCGTTGAAGTTTATCTTACTGCCACCAAACAAAGTGAGTATCTTAAATCTACAGCCCCTAATGATCAGAGTAAGATACCTGATTGGCTTGCTGGAGATGCAATGATCTGTACACTTTTATGGAATAGTATGGATCCAAAAATTAGTCCTCATTTCATTCAGTGTAAAACTGCAAAGGAAGTTTGGGAAAAATGTGCCTTACTGTATTCTGGAGAGAATGATATGACACGAGTGTGTGACACATTGGAGGCCTTATTTGATCTTCACCGTGGGAATCAATCGTTGTCTGAGCATTACGCTTGATTCACGACACTTTGCAGGCAATTGGATACATATCTTCCAGCTTCGAACGATCCGAATGTTCTCGTCAAACGACAAGAGGATCTTCGAGTTATATTATATCTTAAGGCATTAGGACCTGAATATTCCTCACTTCGCCAACAGATCAACAGATCACTTCTCAGAGTTCTCTTCCTATAGTGGATGAGATTTTCTCTCGAGCTCTTTGTTCAACCTATACTGAAAAGATATCCACATTAGCTATAGAGACAAGTGCTATAATCTCTCATGGCACTAATACACGTGGAGCTCGTAGTCATGGTTACAGGGGTCGTGGCCGTGGTTATGTTCAGAATGGAGGTCATGGGGGTCGTGATGGAGTTATTGGTGTTCGCAGTGCCCCTTTCTCTGGTGGTGATCGTGGCTCTCGTTACTGTAATCACTGCCAGAGAGCTGGACATACAGAGGTGTATTGTTATACACTTCATCCAGAACTCCGACCTAATTTTACTGCTTATGCAGATGTGGAACAGACTTCACAAGACTCTACTTTTATTCCCCAACCGATTCCATCAGACTCTACTGTGGGAAACACGAGTGGTTCGATTACATTGACAGGCGCTGAGTATGATGCTTGGGTTCGCTCCCAACAGGTGACAGGTCCTTCAGCTCCTACTGCTACTCTGGCACAAACATCAAGAGGTAGTTCATCTTGTTTACTCTCGGCATCATCCGACTCCTAGGTCATAGACTCTGGAGCTACTCATCATATGACTGGTAATTCTAAGTTGTTGTCTTCACTTTGTTCTAAATCCCCTGAGTTGTCAAATTTTGTTACATTAGCTGATGGTTCACAATCTCGAGTTACAGGTACTGGAGTTGCTCATTTGAGTCCATCCCTTTCCTTGTCATTCGTCCTTCATCTCAAATCTTCATATAATTTAATCTCTGTTAGTTCATTGACTAAAGAACTAAATTGTTCGGTAACATTTTTCTCCTCTCATTGTGTCTTTCAGGATCTGAGGAATGGACAGATGATTGGTGGGGGACATGAATCCAATGGCCTGTATTACTTGGACAAGAAGGTGGTAGCTGCTGCTGCTGTGAAGCGCACATCTTCTGATGTGTATAAGATGCATCGTCGTGCTGGCCATCCACCACTGAACACTCTTCGGCGTTTATTTCCCGAGTCTGAGTCTGTGAGTTCTTTTCAGTGTGAAGCTTGTCAGTTTGGTAAACATCATAGGGTTTCTTTTCCTTCTCGTATTCAGAGTCGTGTGTCAAGTCCATTTGAGTTGGTTCACTCCGATGTTTGGGGTCCGTGTCGTGTTTCGGATATTTCAGGTTTCAGATATTATGTTACATTCGTGGATGATTTTTCCCAAATGACTTGGTTATTCTTCATAAAAGATCGCACAGAGATTTTTCTTGTTCTATTTTGAAGTACAGAATCAGTATCATATTTCTGTTAAAACTTTGCGCATAGATAATGCCAAAGAATATCTTTCTATCACTTCAGGTTTTCAGTCTTTTTTCAATTCTCATGGTATTATCCATCAGACTTCTTATTCATACACTCCTCAGCAAAATGGTGTCGCTGAGCGTAAAAATCGTCATCTTCTTAATGTTGCTCGTTGCCTCATGTTTTACATGCATTTACCTAAAACCTTTTGGGGCCATGCTGTTCTTACAGCTTGTTTTTTAATTAATTGGCTTCCAACTTCTCTTCTTCAGGGGGAAACACCATTCTCTATACTACATCCAAATCGTTCTCCATTTGCATTACCTCTACGTGTCTTTGGCTGTGTTTGTTTTGTGCATAATATTACTCCAGGTCTTGATAAGTTGGATCCTCGTGCGGAGAAGTGTATCTTCGTAGGATACTCTCGAATTCAGAAGGGCTACAAATGTTATAGCCCTAAACGTCGTGTGTTCGTGTCAGTAGATGTAACATTCTTTGAGGATCAGCCATATTATAATACTCAAATGGAACATACAGTGACTCCTGAGAGTCGCGAATGTGTCTTACCGGTACTTCCTCCACTCTCAATTTCTTTAGAATCGTCTAAAAGATTTCAGTTTGCTGACCGCACATATCATCGGCGTAATGCAGCTCCTACTACAGTGGTACAGATCTCTCCAACACATGATTCATCTGTTCCCTCATCAGTTACTGCACCATCCTCTGATCCTGATGTGCCTATAGCTACTCGCAAAAGTACACGTTCTTGTGTTGGTCGCCTTGTGGATCGTTATGCTCCTTATTCTGATTTTTCTGATCATCTTCGTACTCGTCATCCTCTTTCAAATTTCTTGTCATATGACCGTTTATCTCCTAGTTTCTCTGCATTTGTCTCGTCCTTGTCCTCTATATCTGTGCCTCGTAGTGTTGCTGAAGCTCTTGCTCATCCTGGATGGAGGCAAGCCATGGAAGATGAAATGAAGGCGCTCATTGATAACCGTACTTGGACACTCGTTTCATTACCTGCGGAGAAACAAACTGTTGGTTGTTGTTGGGTATTCACTATTAAGGTTAATCCCGATAGCACTTTTAATCGATTGAAGGCTCGATTGGTTGCCAAGGGATATACTCAGACGTATGGTGTTGATTATGACGACACTTTTTCACATGTTGCTAAAATTCCATCTATTCGTGTTTTTATTTCCCTTGCAGCACATTTTGGTTGGCCTCTTCACCAACTAGATGTGAAAAATGCCTTCCTTCATGGTGACTTGTCTGAGGAAGTGTACATGGAGCAGCCACCCAGGTTTGTTGCTCAGGGGGAGAATTTGGTATGTCACTTACATAAAGCTTTGTATGGACTCAACCAATCTCCTCGTGCTTGGTTTGGCAGATTTAGTGATGCTGTTATCCGGTTCGGTTTAAAAAGGTGTCAAGTAGATCATTCAGTTTTTAGTTCTGTCTCCCTAGCTGGTTATATTCTTTTTGTGGTATATGTGGATGATATTATTATTACTGGTAGTTATTCAGATGGAATCCAATGACTTAAGCAGTTTTTGCACACAGAATTTAGTACCAATGATATGGGGTGCCTACGTTATTTTCCTGGTATTGAAGTGGCATATTCACAGGCAGGTATCAATTTATCACAACGAAAATACGTACTTGACATTTCTTGGAGCAAAGCCAGTAGATACTCCTACGGAACCCAATGTGAAACTTGATCCAGAACATGGAGAATTATTATGTGATCCAGGGAAGTATAGAAGATTAGTAGGAAAGTTGAACTATCTTACTGTCACAAAGCTTGACTTATCATTTGCTGTAAGTGTAGTCAGTCAGTTCATGAGTTCTCCTCGTACTACTCACTAGGATGCTGTGCTTAGAATTATCAAGTACTTAAAGGGAGCGCCAAGTAAAGGGCTACTTTTCAAGAATTACGGACATCTGGACACTATAGGTTTCTTTGATGCAGACTGGGCTGGATGTCCTACTGATAGGAGATCTACATCGGGATACTGTGTGTTCCTTGGTGGTAATCTGATTGCTTGGAAAAGTAAGAAACAACATGTGGTTTCCCGATCGAGTCCTGAAACAGAATATAGAGCTATGGCACATGTAACATGTGAATTGCTTTGCTAGCTATGGCACATGTAACATGTGAATTGCTTTGGTAGCTATGGCACATGTAACATGTGAATTGCTTTGGTTGAGGATGTTATTATTAGAAATTGGTTTGCCGACATCAGATCCATCGATATTATATTGTGACAATTAATCAGCTATTCACATTGCAAACAATCCTATCTTCCATGAGCGAACTAAACACATTGAAGTTGACTGTCACTTTGTGCGAGAGAAAGTTCAGAAAAGGGAGATTATCCTTCAACACACGAGAATGGAGAATCAGCTTGCAAATGTCTTTACTAAATCTCTTAGAGAGAGTAGAGTGAATTTAATCCCAACTTGAGGGGGAGTGTTAGAATAAGGGTAAAATAGTCATTTTAGTCTTTATGCAATCTAAGTCTTTTATATAGTGTAATCCTCTGTTAATGAATGATATTCAGCTTTCCCTAAAATCCAAACATATCATCACATAATAAAAAAGAAGACCTGGAGTCCTTCCTATTCCAAATCCGAGTCGATGTAGAAAAGGAGGCTACCGTCCAACTTGACATTGAATGTCTGGTAAGTCGTATAAAAGAACATGTAGATATACACCCATACCCATATATTAGAGACTCTTCTTAATCTTTCAAATGCATAAGCATGCACAACCAACTTCTAAAATGCGTTGTGTTACATCCCTCTCTTCTCCCACAATGCATGACTTGGGGCAAGTTGTATGCTTATATCAGAATATGCAGGAGCTGCATAAACATATGACCACAAAGATTAGACGACGTGGGAGTTTACCTTGACAAATGGTGGTGTGCCTGGAGCAGGAGATCGATAAAATGTTCCAGCCATGGGGCATTTGAGTGGCGGATGCGATGGTGTGCTTGGCTTTGCAGCAGGAGCTGCTGGCGTGGAACTAAGGGTTGAAGGAACCGGGTTAGAAGCAGCAGGAGCAAGAACTGGTGTCGCAGGGGGTCCTGGAGGAAGAATGGCTTGCGGAGAAGGGGGTGGCTCCATGTAAATGGGAGCAGAAACAGGCAGCTGTTGGAGAGCATCCTTTTTCCTGATGCTGACCTCACAGTCCGTCTGCTTTAGTTGCAACTCAACAACATCTCGTGAATCAACTAACCTGTCAAACAATATGGTGGATGAACTCTAAAACAAAACAAAACAAATGATATTACTTCTTCTTTTCTTGGTTAGGCGATAAGGGTAGCGATGTTAATAAAACTCAATACAGTCTATTGCTCGGAGGATAGCAGCTTTTGCCAACAGGACAAACCATTTGTCTTAAAAATTTCCTTCATTGTATTAACAGCCACATGAAAGGCAGAATACCCAGATGGCTAATAATTTGATTTCATGCAAGCTTAAACATACTCAACGAGGTCTGCCACTTGATTCATGAAAGCCGAAATGGATGATGCATCAGGCAGGCGAATTTCCTTCTTTGCCACATCTGCATCTGTTTCAGTGCCTGCTACAGAAACCTGTAAATGTAGAAGGTAGACAAGAAGTGAAGAACTAATCGAGATGTAGCTTGGGCATGTACAGAAGACAACTGGATGGGAACCGAGCCAACAGTCATTATTTACTACCCAGTGCTTACCTCATTGGAAAGAGCATTCACTCTCGAAACGCAAGATCGGCATCGACTAGAGTCGCTAGACTGCTGCGCGAACTTTACAAGTACAAAAACCATCAGCACGAAGAAAAACGGAAATCTAATCTATCCATTCTCCATGCATCCATCTCCAAATTACGCTTATCTATGATTCGTCCACGACTGTGAGCTTTCAAAGGAGACAATCAAATTAGGTTTACAAAACGCACATCGACGAAGACCATATTCGTTCCGGAGCAAGAGCACAGAGTCCGTACTCACCTCGAGGCTCGAACGAGCAAGCGGCGACGCGCCGAAGAATCCGCGCCCTAGATTCAAGGCGGAGGCCGATCGGAGCTGGCCGGGGCTGCGGCGGCGGCGGGGGGTCCGCATCGGAGGCGAAGAGGATCCGATGGAGGCGGAGGAAGCGGGGCAGCGGATCGAGAAGGACGCCATGGATGGGGGCTGGGAGGGAGAGAGCGGTTCTGCTCGCGAAGCCGAAGGTGGGAACGGATTGGGAAAATGGCAAAGGAGTTTGGACTGAGAAATCGAGGAGAGCAAGAGAGAGAGAGAGAGAGAGAGAGAGAGAGTGCGGCCATATCTGGCGGGCGATGCCTGCGAGCTCTCTCTCTCTCTCCATTCGCGCCAACTGTGCCCAACGACCGCAGACGATTTCACACTCATAGCCGTTGGGAATTTTCCTTTTTCTTTTTTTTTTATACGAATTTGTTGAGTACTCAGTTTCCATTGGATTTAAAAAAAAAATTCCATTGGAATTTTTTTTTCTTTTTCCCTTCATAAAAACGATACCGACTTTTAACTTGGGTCCAAATTCTTGCCGTCGTCTAAAAGAATTGATTGAAAAAAAGCACCAACTTTCGATCAGTACACAAATCTGGCCCTCATCCAGTTTTCGCAACGTCATTTTCGCCAGCGTCATCTCGGAGAAAACTTTGGGTGTGGATCGTCTGACATTATTTCTCCCTGCCATGTGAGAGCAAAATTCAAAATTTGAATTTGGCTCAACTCTCCCCTCTCACACAAACAATGGCAGGGGATCCAGATCCGAAAACTTTGGCGAAGGCAATTTTTTTTTTTTCAAAAGAGGCAATATTTGAGTACTAAAAGTTTTTGCTTTTATACTCGACCAAACAAGTTTGGCTACATTTTTTTAGACACGAGCTAAAGTCAATACTTTTTTATGGGCAGAAGGACAACAGAAGTGTCATATTTGTGTACGGCGCTCACTTTAGTGTCAATTTTTTTTTGGATCACTTTAGTGCCATGTTTTGTCAAAAATGATCATTTCAGTGCCAAATCTGTCGTGGTTTGCCGAAAATCATGACACGTGTCCCAATGTGATCTGGCGTGGCTTGCCAGAAATCATGACACGTGTACTGTTGGCACTGAATTATCGTTTTTGACAAAAATTGGCACTGAAGTGATCCAAAAAAAAATATCGGCACTAAAGTGAGCATAGTACATAAATATTGGCACTTCTAGTGTTATTCTGCCATTTTTTTATGGGCAGAAGGACCAGTGCTAAAATTTGTGTACGACGATCACTTAAGTGTCAATTTTTTTATCACTTAAGTGTCAATTTAAAAAAAAACGATCACTTAAGTGTCAACTTTGATATGCTTGGCCGAAAATTCGACGTGATCCTTTTTTTTTAATTAATATTTGAAGAGAACGTAGCTTGCTAAAGGTTCACATCTAAGGTGAATATGTTGTCTAAGGCATTTCCTCGGCCTTTTTTATTTTATTTTTTTTCCTTCGTTCTTCGTCTGGCCACCGATTGTCCAGAGGAAAGGTTGGCGAGGTCGCAAGGTCAGCTTTGCCATGGCTAGATGAGATTGAGCTCGCCCTTACCAGGCCGACCCCTCGCCCTCGCTAGCCCTCTACCCTCCCTCTGGCGACTGACTAGAAAGGTGAGGAAAAAAAAAGAAAAATATATGTAATTGACATATCACTTAAAGAAGAAAAGGAAAAATAAATTAAAATGTCATGTCACTTAAAAATTTAATTACAAATATCAAGTACTTTTTTTACCATAATTTGTCACCGAATGCACTTAAATGATTGTTTTTTTTTTCTTATTAGGCATTTAAGTGACCCGTCGAAAACTTTTGTTATTAAAGTGAGCGCCTTACACAACTTTGGACACTTTTTTTTATATAATTGAGGTGTCCAAAAAAAATTAACCTTTGACACTTTTGATATCCTTTTGCCCAAAAAAAATTGATTATATTTGGGAGATGAGCAAAAGTTAATTTTTTTCATGAGACTAATAAAAAAAATTGGGCTGAATCAAAGTACGTTTATTTCACAGAAACCAACAAGATTTGAAAAATATTTCCAAAAAAAATGCGAATTGTATCTCTGATAGCATTGAACGAATGCAAAGTATTTTCATCATCTAAGAAAATAATTAAACATAAATTGTTAATAATAACAATAATAATATTTTTAGTTGACTAAATTTTTTTAGTAATATAAAGAATCTTTTCACGAAAAATACTTTTCAAATTTTGAATTTTCAGCTAAACAAATACATTCTTAAAATCGGTACCTTTTTTATGGGCATATTCTTGTGAAAGTTGAAACCTTGCATGGAAAGATGAAGTTTTTTTCTGTGGAGTCGTGCTCTGTGAATCCTCTGCATGCAAACATGGCATCGCTTTGGCGCATGACGTGTGCACGAATTGATTTTGAAACATGAAAGGTTCGATGATGGTGGAGAAACGGTTCCAAAGCAGAGATGTTCAAAATTACGAAGAGAAATAAGGAGAAATCGAAGATACATCTCTTGGATTCAAAAGGGATTATGAAACACGAAGCAATCGTTCTTGCAGCTTTTTTCGTCAGTTCTATCCGTCGTTCACCACCATGGGAGATCGCAGAAGCCCAGGAGATTGATTGCTCGAACACTTGCACCGTTTAGTCGCAGTCACGGACCAGCTTCCGAGCAGCACTTCAGCTGTTCGACGAAATGACGGACGTTTGTAGAAGATGAACCCCCTTCGGAAACGCTCCTCTGGGCCATTCCTCGGAGCATCTCTGCGTTCTCCTTTATTCGCGCATCGGAGAGGAGCCGTTCTAGCTGTGCTTGTATCTTGTGCCGGGAGACGACGATCTCCGCCTCCTCTGCCTCCAGGTCCAGCCCCACCTTCAGCGTGTCACATATGTAGCTTCGGTTGTAGAATTGGTCCGCGAAGTAGGGCCAGCAAAGGAAGGGCACGCCGTAGCTTATGCCCTCCATGGTCGAGTTCCAGCCGCAGTGCGTCACGAAGCAAGAAACCGAAGGATGGGCGAGGACCTTCTCCTGCGGCGCCCACGAGACTATTTTCCCTCTACCCGATACCCTCTCCGAGAACCCTTCCGGGTATCTGATCTCGTCCTCGTTCGTGAAGCCAGACCTCACCACCCACAAGAATGGACGCCCCGAGAGCTCGAGCCCCAGGGCTAGTTCTTCAAACTGGTTTTGGCTGAAAGCCGCTATGCTTCCGAAGGCTACGTATATGACTGACTTGGGAGGTTGCAGGTCGAGCCAGTTCAGGCAGGTGAGGTCCTCCGCCCAAAAGCTTCCGAAGCCATCGGCAGAGGTTAATGGGCCAACAGGCAGTAGTCCGGGGATCAAGCCGCAAGTGGCGCGATCGAGCTCGTGGAATGAGTTGCAGAGGAGCCAGTTCGAGATTCGAACAGTCTTGTTCACGGTCGTGCGGTATCCGAATATGATAGCCTGCCGTCGTCGGTCGCCGGAACAGCGCCATAACAAATCCGTGGCTTTTACTGTGGGAAGTTCCGGGGAGAGCTGGATCGCCGCGTCCTTGGAAGCAGATCCTACAGAGAAATGTGGTAAGGACTTCATTTTCATGTACTCTTCCTGGAAATTTTGCTTTCAGATGTGTGCTTGTATATACTTGAAACAGGTGGTGAAAACGGAATACCCGGAAAATCACATGCTCGAAGGAATTGGTCGCGATATCCTCATCGAAGCTAAAGCAAGTCGAAAGGTACGTACCGCAGTCGTCGATCAAGCCGGCCTCGACGAGACGTGGGATGGAGAGCGACAAGATCATGCCTGACACAGCAGTAGGCCAGAACATGGCCCTCTTGATCCCCATGCTCTCGGCGACCTCGAAAGCCCATCCGAGGGTCGCATCGGCCATGACGCAGGCGTGGGTCCCGAGACGAATTCATCTTCCTCAACAGCTCCTCGAACTGACGGGACATGACCTTCGCCCTCGTCTCGGCCACTTCCTTTTTGTCCCCCATGTCCTTGACCTCTTCCATTCCTTCCGGCACGGTGGCTACCTCGATCCCGCCCCAACGGTGATCCCCATCCCCCAACGCTTCGAGCATTCGAGCATGTACCGACTCCGTGCTCACGAACGTCACCCTGACCCCTTGATGAGCGATCTGGCGCGACAGCTTCAGGAGGGGCCCCACGTGGCCTTGCGCCGGGAAGGCTATCGCTACAACGTACGGCCGCCTCTCCATATTTTCCAATGCTGCTGCCGACGAACGACCGCCTTGTGAGCCTCTGGGGCGGGTGGGGCGCGTGCGAGGATTAGTAGTACTATTGTTCCACGTACATCCGAATAGTCGCGGAGCTGTCATTCGACCAAAGTTGTGTTTGGGAATTCACCGGTTTGTGCAAACATCTGAACTGGTTCTCCTATTTGGATTTTTCCTGTCTGTCGGCATTAGAACATGAAAGGTTCCTCCGGACTCATGCACTCGATTGTATCGTCCTTGTAGTTGCAGATGAACATGTGTATTGGCCGGAAGAAAATGATAAGCCGAAACGTCGAATGAATGGGGATAAGTACATTACAAGTGCCATAACTTTCGTACGGTGTTCATTTAAATGCCATAACTTTCAAAACGTTCACTTGAGTGCCATATCGAAGCAAAAAACGTCCAGATGAGTGCCAATTCCTACCAAAAGTGTTCACTTGAGTGCTATTTTCGTCGAAAAACATGACGTGGAATTTTCACTATTATTTAATGAATTTTTGAGTGCCATGTGGAAATTCCACGTCATTTTTAAATAATTTCTATTTTTTTATTTTTTATACAAATCAGAAAAATAAAAGGAAAAAAGAAAATTAATGAAAAATTAAAAAAAAAAAGAAAGATCTGGGCTAGGTTCGGCTCGCCCTGGGCCGGCCGTCGCGGCCTCTGCAGCGGCGGCCGAGGGCGCGAAGCCCTTGCCAGATCTGGGCGATGTTGAGGCGAGGACCGTCGAACCATTGCCCGGCGGGGGGGCGACGACCGTCGCCTCAACATCGCCCAGATCTGGCGAGGGCTTCGCGCCCTCGGCCGCCGCTGCAGAGGTCGCGACGGCCGTCGCCTAGGGCCGTCGCGGCCTCGCCGGCCCAAGGCGAGCCGACCCTAGCCCTGGGCCGGCCGGTGGTGGTCGGCGAGACCCTCGCCGGCCACTATCGAGAAAACCCAGATTTTTTTTTAATTACAATAAATAAATAAATAAATCAGAAATTAAAATCTACAAAAAAAAAAAAAATCCGGCCCCATGTTAGCTTCCGGCGAGCCACGTAGGATCACTTAATATTATAATAAATCCACATAAGATCTCCGGCATGCCAAATCAACAAGTGGTACTTACTTTTTCAAAAAACTAGTACTCGAGTGAATGTTTTAATAGTTATGACACTTAAGTGAATGCTGTACGAAAGTTATGACACTTGTAGTATGTTTTTCTCGATGAATGGGCCATAAAAATTAGATTGGGCATGGAGGGGCAGGATTGGAGGTCTGCCCTTACCTCAGGGTAAACGATCCAAATCCGACAAGAATAATCTAGAAAATCCAAGATCTCGATGATCAACTTATGAGCACGGACTCCATCTTTCTTGATGAGCCTGTAAAATCTTGGAAAATTTGTTTAGAAAGTCCCATGCATATTAAGCTTTTACCAATTCAACCATAAACCCTCTAATTTTGCTAATCGAGTCATAAAACTTTCACGTTTTGTCAATTGAGTCCATTTGGACAATTTTGTCTGGAAATCACTAACGTGGACTTCGGTCGTCCATGTGACATGATCGGCGTTGACGTTGACCTTTTTTATAATATTTTATTTTTAAAAAATTTGTCTTTTTTCTTATTTTTTTGTTTTTTTTTTACTTTTTCTTTACTATGGCCGGCGAGGGTCGACCCTCGCCATCAACATCGCGGGGTGAGGTAAGAAAAAGAGGAAAAAATAGAAAATAAAAAAAATTGAAATATTTCAAAAAATATTATAATGTTATTAAAAATGTCAACTTCAGTGATGGCAATCAAAACTGAACGGATGGACTCAATTAGTAAAATATGAAAATATTTGAAACTCAATTAGCAAAATTAAAAGTCTCGGGACTAAATTGACTAAAATACAATAAAATTTAAAAAAAATGGACAATTTTCCCGTAAAATCGTCTTTTTTATCTCCGCATCTTGATTTCTTATACATCAAAGCAATGAAGAAATTTCCCAATCACTCTCCTGGGAAAGGAAAGTGGAAGATATTGACTTCAACATGGTTCCAAGCATGTCACTCCCAAGCTCATCACCGTCAAATCAACAACCTTGAAAGAGGTTGTTGGTGACAAAATATTGGGTGCACTCAGAATGGGGTATTTTTTTCCAAATTAATAATTTTAAAAAATATTTACAAAGTTAGTTACAGTTTAAAAATATTTACGAATTTGAGTCCCGCGCGCTGGTCAATCCAGCGCGCGGCCGTCGCGCGCTGCCCACGGCCGACGCGCGACGTCGCGCCACCGGTCGGACCCATTAATTTATTTAATTAATTAATTTAGTATGTAAATTATTAAATAAAAATATGCATCTAGCTATGAAAGTTAATAAAGCGTATCTTTAAACTTACTTGACCCCAAAAGTTTAAAAAATATCTAGCTATGAAAGTTTATAATGATATATAACAATCATCAACCTCAATTTACCTGATCCCAAAAAGAACAATCTGCAACTTGAATTGCACTAACACGCACTAATGATGTCGTCCTCCTACATGGCCTCCTATTCCACAATTAGGTGCTCTCCATCGATGGGCGGATCTGGTGTCGTAACGATGAGAACAAGCATATGGAGGAACATGACGTGTAGATGACGAAGGCATATGTTGTGATGGCTCATAATTTATAATGGAACCGTATCATCAAAGTCCGAAAATATACGACGCCCAGACTGTGCATAGCCTATTGTAGGATGGGCTTGAAATTGAGGAGGGAAGTCGGATTCCCATGAAGCCGGAGAAGTAGCAGGCGTATGTGGCTCTTGATTATCACCATATTGAAAAGTAGAACCCCATGAGATGGGCCAGCAAACTGGGCGAACCTTGTATCGAAATTTGTCTAGGCAAACCCTAGATTGAACCCTGGACCGAAATTTGATGTATGATAGTCCACGGTATATGGGACAACATTACCACCTGGATGAGCTCGAATGGTCCTTCGGGTCAGCTGAACAGTCTCAGGCGGGTCATTATCTTGTGACCCAACTAGTGCTGCTGTAGTTGCTGGCTGGGGTGGTGGCATTATTGTTATCCGTCTCTCCTCATGTTTGGCATATAACATTGCCCTAAGTATCCTCTGTACTTCTCTCTAAGCCTGACGAGATGGATTGGCGATGTCCAAAATATGTAAGACACGTTCGACGACATCACTCTGATAATGATATAAAAAAATCACAAAATTTTATAAATGTCAATAACTTATGTTAATAAAAAAAGTAATGATTTAAATTGAAAGTGTTTACACTAACCGATGAACCCATTTCGGCTTCGGGAACGGAAATCCACCTCTGTGTATGTCTACAGAATAACTCCATATATTAGGGGTGTCAACGGGTCGGGTCGGGTATTCATGATACCCGACCCAACCCGAAACACAATGCGTGTATTCTTGACTCGAATCGAAACAGATCAAATGGAACATGACACGGAAAATAGGGTCGGGTCGGGTTTCGTGTTTCAGTTCACATAATTTCGAATAAGAGAATTAAAAAAAAAATAAGAGAAACGTAATACCCAAAAGAAAAAATATCGTCATCTTTTCAATGTAGACTCTCCCGATACAACATGGAGGATTGATCTTCCTGTTTTGTTTTCTCTATAGCTCTATCTCAAGTTACAACAAGAAAAAATACTGGCAGTCAGCACAAAAGCGATGAACCAAGATGTACAACAAGGATGATCAATCTGCTCGCACGGGACTATTGAATGGGATCTAAAACGCAAGGGCTCAACATCACTTCAGGAACTTCATTAGAACCTACAAGCAAAGGTCAATGTATTGTAGCAGTCAAAGACCAAACTCAAATACATAAGCAACTACTTGAAATACTTCAAAACATCTATTTGCCCCAATAATACCAGCTCCAAAGGAAGGACTATTCCCGAAGAAAGAGCATCTTATCTAAAAGGAAATAAGAAGATGAAAAGGTGTTAAGTCATACATTAAACCCGAAAAAGTAAAGGCCGATCATGTTAGAGATTAAATGCTCCATAGTCGTATGGCTGAAAGTAGAAGTTATCAGCGTGTGCAGACGACCGCTCTTAAAGTTGTCTAACGAAATCTGCACTGAAGAATCACAGATTCCCTTAGATCGAGAAATGCATATTTATAACTTAGATCAGCACCTTCAAGTCCTCATCTCATTGGAGACCTTTGCTTCTAGGACAGAGATCTTACAGTGAAGTTTTTAATCATAAAACAACGAATAATAAACTTTTGATGGTGATGCCAGCTCCAAAGGACAGAGACCTTTGCTTCTAGGATAGAGATCAGCAATCTGCCATGGCATGAAAACGGCAACATTTTATGGTGATGCCAGCTCCAAAGGAAGGACTATTCCCGAAGAAAGAGCAAAACAAGGCAAGAGGGTTTCTTTCAGTGTGCTGAAGCTTCAGTCTTCTCCTGGTGCAGTACATGCTTCAACTTACTGATAGAATAATAAACTTTTGATTTTGACCGAGAAAGTAATGATTCGATATCCAAAATAGAAATTGAGGCCATAATCGATTCAATTTCTTCTCCTTGGCTACAGCATAGTATGAACATTTCGTTTCAGTCAGACATGGAATACTACTACACTCTAGCGAACATTTGGATACATAACTCAGCTATTTCAACAACTTAAACAAATGGAAATTAAGCATTATAATTAGTTGAACTGGAAATTAGTTTGTGGGCATAGGTTGGGTTTCACATAGTTCTTTGCAAGGTGGAGAAAAAGATCACCGCCAACCACACCTCATTTCCTTTTGTAGGTTTTCGAGCACAACTTCTAATGTAATGACACAAGGCTATAAGTTTTAAAATTTGGACACACAGTTTCTTCCAAACAAATGAAATTTTGCGACGTGCACTTTTGTAGATTCTTTTCATTATATAGATTAAGTAGTTAAAAAACTGAAAAAAAAAAAAAGCAAATGGCTTACCTCTACTTCTCAAGTACTTCTTTAATCATCAAGAGATACCAAGTTCGGTTCCATGGTCGAATTCGACGACTCTGCATTAAATTCATAATCCAAATGAAAACTTAAGTATCCATTGTAATATACAAGAGTATAAATATTAAAACAATAATGCTTTCTCACTTGACTCGAAATTTTCAAGTTCTTCTAAGCCCTCCTCAATCAAAAATGAAAGTGGCGTGGGTCGTAGCCAGTCTTGACCACATACAAGAGCCTCCACCATGCTTGGACTCAAGGAACTCCGAAAGGCATCAAGTACACGACCTCATGTGCTGAATGCGGCCTCTGATGCTACAGTTGAGATGGGTATGGCCAAAATATCTCGAGCTATGGAAGAGATTATAGGATATCTCGAAGAATTTACTTTCCACCAAGTTAAGATATCAAAGTCAGGGTTATAGCGTTCACATGCTTCCTCCAAATACTTATACAATTCAGATTGTTCTTCCACAATTTGTTGTCCTGTTTTGCAAAGATACTTTGCAGTCATAAAGTTAGCACCAACCACAGAAGACTTTGACACACTTACTGTCCTTGTACCCTTTAATTTCAAGTTGCCTTGGGGGCATTTACCAGTGCGGTATTGCTCGTACAACGATGCCAGAGATGATGTTACTATCATATAAAATTTTTGCCTCCTCGCTTTGATAAACATCATTGATCAACCATTTCACATATTCCCACTTATGTCGAGGGTCAACTATGCAGGCAATGAACAAAGTAAGATTGATGTTGTTCACATTGCCAAAGTACTTATCGAATTTTGTCTTCATCTTTTTTGCCATTTCCTGTAAACTTCTATCCTCATTCTCAAGATATTAATTAATCATTCCAAAAATCCCAAATACATCATTCGCCAAATCATTACTTGTGACGTAAGAAGAGCCTGAAACTTTTAAAGTCGTATCATAGAACAACTTCAAGAAAGGAAGAACCTGACGAGCATACTCCCAATCATCACTAGTACATATCCCTTTTCCCTTGGATAGTTCTTCAACAAATTTCTTATCTCGAATTTCCAATGAGAAAAAAGCTTTTTCAAACTTTAAAGTCGATTCCAACATCATATATGTTGAGCTCCAACGAGTCTCCACATCTAAACATACAAGACTCTTAGACTCAATATTTTCTCGTTCAATACAAGTCTTAAACCGACCTGACCTTGCAGGAGAAGACCTCACGTAACATACAGCCGAACGTATTCTAACAACGAAATCATCTATATCTTTCAACCCTTCTCTCACGATCAAACTCAATATATGTGCACAACACCTCATGTGGAGTAGCTCACCCCTCAATACCAAAGAGTTCTTAAATCTCCTTTTCAAATATTGAATTCCTAGATCATTTGAGCTTGCATTATTTACAGTGATAGCAAAAATGCTTTGAATTCCCCAACCAATCAAGCATTCTTCAATTGCCTTTCCTATTATCTCACCGGAATGACCAGGGATTTGACAAAAATATAAGATCTTTTTCTGCAACTTACAATCGGCATCAACAAAATGTGCAGTGAGACACATGTAACTCATGTTTTGACAAGAGGTCCATGTGTCGATCGTCAAACAAACTCTAGGACATATGTCGACAAAGTATTTGATCAATTTACTTCTTTTCTCCACATATAAATCATAACAATCACGCCTCAATGTGTTACGCGAGGGGATTGAGAACTTTGGCTGGATTCTGTTCACAAACCACCGAAAACCCTCGTGTTCTACGAGCTTAAAAGGCAATTCAGCAAGAATAAACATCGTTGCAAGTTCTTTTCTACTTGCATCTTGGTCAAATTTCCATGGACCAGATGAACTACCAACCCCAGCATGTTGACCTGAGGCACTTTTTTTCCTATTCTCAATGCCCGCATATGGGTATTCCTTACATCTAGCCAAATGATGATGCATTGAACTAGTCCCTTGAAGACTAGAACAACCAATTTGGGCCCCGCAGTATGAACATTCAGCCTTTTCTAGGCTCTTGTCTTCGCATGGAATCCTTTTAAAGTGATCCCACATAACTGATTTCCTCTTTCTACTTGTGATTTTAGGATCCGTAGACGAAAACATCTAGCAATCTATCTATAGCACGTAAATTCGAGACTTACAAGTAAAAGATGACATCTCAGCAAGGAGGAGCTTGTGCAGCTAGTTACCTGCGCAATTGACATGGAAAATGTGTCAAATTCTACCTTGCTGTTCATGTTGAAGAAAATGTAAATGGGAAGTAAAAATGAGATCTTTACATATCATATACAATTGGCATATTTGAGACAAAACCTCATCAGTAACTCTTCTTTTCTTTTGCAAGTATATTCAATTTCACTTTGTGTGTCTGTGATGCTCAAAGAAACTGCTAGTTCTATATACCAACATCATATGTGATCTAACCTCCAAGATCATGCATATCCCACCAATTAAAGGAACTCCATTCTCGGTAATTTCAAATATGATGCTTTGTTCGGGAACTTAACAGAAAATACTCATCTCAACATGTGCTCTTAGCAAGACACTACCAAAGAAAGTATATTCCAATGCCGAACATGAAAACTGCTCCCTTGTATCCCTAGCCACCTGAAACCTCCACCATCTAGACTCCCCACAAAAGGATAAATCAACAGCTTTGAGTCTCACTTTCGAATCAGCTAGACATCCAAAGTTTCAAATTATTTTTTAGTTCGAAAATGAAAAACTAAAGATGAGAGAGTCTCGGCTAAGCATGGAATAGCTAGCAGGCAACTTAAACAATCCACACACGACAAGTTCATCTATACCCTGCAACATTCCAGCATGTTTTTGACAAAAATCAACAAGATTTCAAAAGCAAGAGAGAAAATGTCTGGTACGTTACCGTCGAAGGGTTTCTTGATCTCTGCAAAGCAGGACTTGCGGCAAGACAGAGAGAGAGAGAGCTGAAGCCTGAAGCTGTGGAGTCCTTTGAAGTAGTGTTTGAGTGAACCAACCTCAAACCTAGGAAAACAAAGCGACCATTTCTATTCAAATGAGCATTTCGATCCTTGCTGATAAATTGATAGTCAAGAGAACCACAACTCTACCGAGAGAGAGAAAATGTGTCTGGGTTATAATCGAAATAACACAGAATCTTATCTATGGCGTACCTCTTTGATCAGTACTCCGTTAATTGCAGAAATTTCATCGTCAGGGTTTGGCGAGAGAGGATAACCCTCAGCCGGAGCTAGATCGCGAGTCGAACTTTGCCCCCAATGCGCTTCAATTGACAAAGAAAGTTGAGCGAGCGACTGTGCCGGGCGAGCGAGAGAAGGAAGATGCGTTGTGTTCGTCGATAAGAAGAAGAAAAGCACCGCAGCCTGCGTGCGTTAGCTTTAGGGTTTCCGTGTTTACCTGTTTGGGCTCAATAGGTTGGGCTTCACTTTATGTTTTTGTCTTCGAGCCTGTTTGGGCGTTTCCATGTTTGGGCTCGGGTATTACCCGAGCACAAACAACTTCATAACAATACCCGACTAGTTTTATTGTTACCCGAACACGGTAAGACCCGAACAAGAATTGCATACAAATTTCGGGTTGGGTCATGTTTTGGGTCGGGTCTCTTGTTCGGTTTGGACACCCCTACCATATATGCTGAATGAAAGTGAAGTGGCTCCTCTTCATGAGCTTCTTGGACTATATATCTGTCATGATCGTCCCATATGTCGATGAGCCATCTGTGCGTGGCTATCCAATCCTCCCAACTGGCCTAACTCAATATCATGCAAGGCCGTATGATCGCTAGGAGTTATCGATATTGGCTGATGCATAGACAATTGTCGTAGTACTCAATCTGGATAATGTCACTCAACTTTCCAATATCATATGAGTGGGACACGAACCGTCCAAATATGTTGTCCCTGCCGGCAGTAATTTGGTAATTGCTGCATAATATCATTGGTGTAGGTAGCCAAGTAATCTGTTATCGCAATAAAATATATCAAATTAAACGAAGAATTAATGTAAAAGTTAACATTATAGTAAACTCGTTTGTTGCTATCATTACTTACATCTTCAGATGACATTCTTCCAAGTAAGTAGCGCAAATATAGCAAAGTATGTGTGGCCACCTCGGTTGTCTATCATGCCCGACTCCATCTGCAGGAAAAAAATGAGATCTTAATATATTATCCGTACTAGAAAGAATTAATAACTCACGAACTGAAAAGGCATTAGCTTACATACCATCTACCGATAGGTCTATCTAGAAAAGGATTACGGAACGCTCCCACGCTCAAATCTACAAAACATGTAGGGCACCGTCGATTTGCTGTGTGTTTTGATCAATTGCACTGCACAGTTCTCGATAGAGCCACGCAAGCGTTGCTGAACCCCAACTATACTGGGTAGGGTCGTTAAGTTTCTCCAGTAATGGAATAAATAGCTAACTAATTCTGGAGGATGATTTGTCAGCAAAAATAGATCCTCCAAGCTGTCGGAGAATGAATGCTCTCGGTGACTTCATTGGCATCATCTAGAATCTGGGTAAAGTGTTCTATCAGCCAGCCCAACCTCAACTGCGTGCCATGTAGATTGTTTGGACAAGCACCCAGTAGTTCGTCACAGAGAGCGCCCTAATTCCTATTAGTAGGGCCGGTAATTGCTTGTCCATCAATGGAAGGCCTGTCGGCACAGAAATATCCTGCAACGTGATCGTGCATTCACCATCCGGCATATGAAAGGTGTGGATCTCCGGCCTCCACCGCTCGACCAGTGCAGTAATCATATGCCAATCCAACTGGAAAAATCCCATCATATAAACCTAATAAAACCCCGAAGCTCGCAGATATGGGACTATGCGCGGATCAACTTCAGGTACGTGTATCGTCGATCTCCGACACATGAGCGCTTGATCATGATGACCCTGTGAAATGTGACACGGAGAAATGTTATTAGGAACTTTAATAATGCTATTACAAGTGACAGATCAACTGCTAAATTAGTCAATTACCTTAGCATTCCATATGGCCTGCGATCTATGTCTACCCTGTCGTGTAAATAGCGAATCATCCACAGGTCCCGGCTGAATGTACATCCTCAGATCCATATCTACAAATACATTACAGAGGACCCCAATAAATATCGTACATTTGTCAATTATAACACTACAAGAAATTCACATGTATCATGTGCACATAGCACGGACGAACGGAGTAAATAAGTGTCGCGCAGTTGTCATATTCTATCATTACAAAAAAAAATCGGCGATCAATGTAACACATAATTCAAAGAGGAATTGAATCAATATCGCACATTTGTCATATTATAACATTACAATAAATCAAAATATCTATTGTACACAATTCACACAACTGTGATCTATTGTCGGCTAGATCTCATTGCACAAGTTTTTCTATTATGCCCTGAATTTCCACAGTTGCTGCAATAGTTACGTGCATTACTATTGCTTGATGTCTTCAAGTCCATCTCATTAGGCATTCGTGATGTATGGGGTCTTCCTTTCTTTCTAATACGCCTCGGGTTTGGTACTAATGGCATGTCGCTAGGTCCAGACCAGTAGTCAGGATGCCCCAATGGGAAAAACATGTATTGATAGCACTGAAGGGTTTTATCCAACGAGTAGCATTCATCTACGTACTCATGGTAATCAACTCCATGTGCTTGCCATGCTGCAATTACGTGGGAACATGGGATTTTAATCTCTTCAAAATTCCCACATGTACAGGTTCGCTCGGCTAGGCACACTATTTGTTTCTAGCCCCCTGATCCTCTGTTTCTATCGCGTCCAGTTTTTACTTCGAAAAGTCCTGTGTCAGAGTCGAAACATGTCACTTCATGCCTATTTGCTTTGGCATTGTTTTCATCGAGCATCGCATTCGCAATTTACGTATATATACGTCCTTGCGCAACCTGCATCTTGCACGCCGTTCTTCTCGTGTCGAAATACTTGGACAATTGGGAGAATATCTTATCGACCATAGCTGTTATTGGCATACCACGATAACCCTTCAGCATCCCGTTGACAGATTCAACTAAATTTGTTGTGATCGCTCCATATCTCCTCCCTCCATCATAAGCTTTCGTCGATTGTTCTCTTGGAATCTGGTTACACCATGCAGCTTTGCGTGCATCCATATCCCTAATTTCGCTCATGATGCGATCGAACTTCCGCCATTTGATTAGCGTAAGCTGTATATTATGATAATAATTAGTACTATTACATTCAAATTTATGAACACGTACTTTCCTCAAATGTAAAAATTTTAAAATTTACATGCCGTCTCAATAAGTCTTTTGCCGTTCTCGTTTTTTAATTTTTTTTTTATTATAATTGCTGACAAGATGTCGAACGCAAAACCTATGGTGGCCATATGGAGGATGCCACCCCGCTGTCTCCATTGCTCCTATAATCCCAGGATGTCTGTCTGATGTTACACAAATATTCTCCCTTCTAGTGACATATGTCCGCAACATAGTCATAAGCCAAGTCCAATTCGAAACATCTTCTCGATTGACCACAGCAAATGCCAACAGGTATATATGGTTTTTCCCATCAAATGAGGATGCAACAAGGAGCGTTCCTCGGTATTTCCCTACATAAAAGTATCATTAACAAATATTACAGGCCGACAACTTACGAAGCCATGAATCGTCTACGCAAAAGTCCAAAACATCTGATCGAAAATTGTGCTGCTCTGATCCATGCTCATGCTATCTTCGATCACAAAATGAGAACCTGGATTATTTACCACCATTTCGTTCATGAGCGTCCTCAACCTACTGTATGACTCACCCCATCCTCCAAAAGTTTCAGCAATTGCCATTTGTTTAGCTACCCAGGTTTTACGATAGGTAGGTTAGAACTCCACCTTGTCTTTAATCTCCGCCATCAGTGTCGCGATTTTGATATCTGGTTGGGCGGTGACAATTGCTTTTACCTGGCTACACAAGTACTTCTGGTCAAGTTGCCGATGATCGCGTAATGACGTCGTCCTCCTGCATGTGTGTGGCACATTGTACTTAGTTATTTTCCATAGTAGTGTACCCATTTTCTTAGTCCCGTGGAGCCTCCCACCACACGGATTATCTCGATTACCACACTTTATGACATATTGGGAAACATTCGTTACATGACTGCGAAAATGATGATTTCTTCTCAGAGAGTACTTTTTCGCAGCCAATTGCAGTGCATCTCGGGATGGAAATACCATGCCAATATCAAATTCATTTGATGGATCAAATAACGAACGATCTGGCTTGGCTTTTGTATCGACTTGCATTATATCAAAGTCGATTTCGGAATATGGTGGTGGATCTACCAACGGCATAATGGGATTGCTGCAATGAGCGTTGTAGTAAACATCCATATTGTCGCCTTCAACATCGTCTTCACCATTGTCATCAGTGGCCATCCAATACTCATCATCTTCTTCAGCAGAGTCATCTCCATCATTATCATTATTATCATCTTCACCAACATTAGAGCCTTCCCCAACGTCATCTTCATGAACATGCTAGTGTTCATCTACAGTTATATAGAATTGTAAAAAACCCGCCGAACCACCCGAAAGTGCAAACTGTTGGATCATCGTAACTGCATCATCATTATGCACCTCCATAATATCATATACAACATAATACGAATCCATTGCACTCGGGTATCTATACATCAGGCCCCGATTATACTGATTTGCTGTTATATTCAACGTGCGCCCAATCGTAGCACGTAACTCATCAAATGAGGATATATTTTCAAATTTGAACATAGCATATTGTCTGCCATCGTAATCAACTCCATATTGATTTCGTACTATTGTACCTCCCCAACGCACAATCGCAAAAGATGTAGAAGACAATCTGCTAAATAAATAAATTATAAATTATTTCTCATATAGAACATAGCACGCGTTGAGTGAGGACGTCGATTGATTTTTTCTTTTATCTCAAATTCTACAAAGTAAAAAATTCACAAAATATTTGAAACATTACCAAAAATATTAACAAAAAAAAACATACTAACGAGAGCAACGAAATAATTAATGAGTTTGACGCATCTTCGGTAGCATAGGTAGTGTTTTTTAAAGCTCAGATTGACATTTTTATATAACAAATGAAATGAAGGACATTTTTTAGGATATAGTAATTTTTCTACTTTATCGGTTTTAAATAGTCATTTCTTGTTCCTAAATTCGTACATTTTTTAAATAATTTTATAAAATCGTAAATAATAATAACAACAATACTACAAGAAATGTAAATAAATTATTCATCTATGAATAATAAATATATATAAATCTATACCGAAAAAAATTGAAAAAAAATACTACATAGGAATTTACCTCAAACTGTTGACGGAGCGCACACACTGAGTGAGGACGCCAATTGGTTTTTTCTTTTATCTCAAATTCTACAAAGTAAAAAATTCACAAATTATTTGAAACATTACCAAAAATATTAACAAAAAAAAACATACAAACAAGAGCAACGAAATAATTAATGAGTTTGACGCATCTTCAGTAGCATAAATAGTGTTTTTAAAAGCTCATATTGACATTTTTATATAACAAATGAAATAAAGGCCATTTTTTAGGATTTTTAGTAATTTTATATTTTATCGATTTTAAATAGCCCTTTCTCGTTCCTAAATTCGTACATTTTTTAAATAATTTTATAAAATCGTAAATAATAATAACAATAATACTATAAGAAATGTAAATAAATTATTCATCTATGAATAATATATATATATACCGAACAAATTGAAAAAAAAAAGTACTACATAGGATTTACCTCAAAATGCTGATGGAGCGCACGCGCTGAGTGAGGACGCCGATTGGTTTTTTCTTTTATCTCAAATTCTACAAAGTAAAAAATTCATAAATTATTTGAAACATTACCAAAAATATTAACAAAAAAAAACATACTAACGAGAGCAACAAAATCATAAATGATTTTGATGCATAGGTAGTGTTTTTTAAAGCTCATATTGACATTAACTACTAGCAATTGCAAATGCAAATTCCAGCAACAGGCAATATGCTTCTATGTGCACCAAAGAACAACCTAAACATTAATTGAAACATACAACACGAGCGTCGAAATAATACCTAGAGAACTCGTATTCCTCCAAGATGACGCAGATGAAACTTTAAGTAGCAGCAATAGGAAATGCAAAGTAAAAAATTCATAAATTAATTGAAACATTATAAAAATATTAACGAACGGACAAAACATACAACACGAGCGTCGAAATAATACCTATAGAGAGCAAGGGTGAGGAAAAAATTATCACAAATGTACCAGTTTGAAATTATCACAAATGTACCAGTTTGAAATTTTTGGTGGTATTAACCTTTATTTTTAAACAGTAACTAATTTTGTAAATATTTTTTAAATTATTAATTTGGAAAAAAAAAACCCCTTAGAATGCCCACGCATTTCTGAGGAACACCATTCAGAGGTTGACACGTGGCAAAGCGGGCCCATTCGCAATAAAATTTCAAAAACCATAAAATATGCCGTCTCTATTAGCCTCCGACCTCCGTCTCCCCCCCCCCTTTTCTCTCTCTCGCTACTGTGCCCATCCCATCCAAATTAAAATATGCACCCAATATTCTCTCTCTCTCTCTCTCTCTCTCTCTCTCTCTCTCTCAAAGTCCAACTACAACCCATGCAGAGCAGACGAACACCATTTTTGCCAACGTTCGCGAGGAAGTTCTTGCGGTGCTGCCGACGGATGAAGAGCTGACACTGATGGTGAAGTGGAGCGGCAAGAGGAGAGAGAGAGTCTTTCTGACTCCGATAAGGTCTACTCATCTCTCTCTCTCTCTCTCTCTCTCTCTCTCTCTATGTATTCTGTGTGTGGATGTTTAGATCTTCAGCGATTCAACTCCGAAGCTGTGCTGTAGTGCCAATTTTGAGTTATCTTCGCATTTGCGTGATTTGTTGCTCTTCCCATGTCAAGATCAGAGCTGGCTCGGGGGAGCTGGTTTGCTGCCGCAATTGTTCTCGAGGTTTTGTGGTCGTTAGCGATAATTCCCTTTTACGAGCAGTATAATGCCATCTCCGGGTTCTGCTTCTTTTTTATCCCTGGTTGATGCTTTCGTATAGTTCCCGGTAAGTTTCTAAGCAGTTTCGAGTGGCGGCACAGATCGAAGTGCTTTTGGGAGTTTTTTTCCAAAAAAAATATTAAAAAAATAAACATTTACAAAATTAATATAAAAAAATTTATATTTACCGTTTTAGATCTCCATCAGCAATTTTAGGTCTCCCTCAACAATTGAATTGCCGAGAAAGACCTGGGGCCTGCCCATGGATGCTAGGGAGAGGGGGGGCTGCAGGCCCCCACGTGGGGGGGCCTGAACCCCTCCCCCCTCCCTCGGCAATTCAATTGCCGAGGGAGGGGGAAATTTTTTTTTTAATAATATAAAAATAAAATATATTTATAACATTATATTAAAAAGTAAATTATTTAAAATTTTGGATTTTGTATTTTTAATTTGTTTGCTTTGCTCGCAGTTGGACTGTCGGGCAAAGCATTTTAATTTTTTTAATTTACGTAAATATTTTTTCGACGCCGTCTCGTCGCTCCGCGGTCCCGTCATAAAAAAAAATATTACGCACCTCGACTTCAAGAAAAACGAGCGAGATGACGGCATTTGCTTGCGGGGGCGCGGATTGATCATGTTTACGTTAAAAAAATATTTACCCGTCTCGTTTTCTCGGAGCGAGGTATGATCGCTCCGTGGCCCCGGAGCGAGCATCAACGTCGTCGCCTCGCTCGTTCGCTCACTTTTCTCGGAGTCGAAACACGTAAATATTTTTTTTACGTAAATATGATCACTTCGCGGTCCCGTGAGTAAATGTCGTCGCCTCGCTCGTTCGCCCGCTTTTCTCCGAGTCGAGACGCCTAAATATTTTTTTTACGTAAATATGATCGGTTCGCGATCCCGCGAGCAAACGCCGTCGCCTCACTAGTTTTCCGTGAAGTAGAGGCGCGTAAATATTTTTTTTTTCGTCAAGACCTTGAAGCGACGAGGCGGCATCGAAAAAATATTTATGTAAATTAAAAAAATTAAAAGGATTTGCTTGACAGTCCAACTGTGAACAAAGCAAACAAATTAAAAATATAAGACCTAAAATTTTAAATAATTTAATTTTTTAATATAATATTATAAATATATTTTATTTTTATATTAAAAAAATGACTGCTTTCCCTCCCTCGGCAATTGGTTCAGGCCCCACGTGGGGGGCCTACAGCCCCCCCTCTCCCTAGCATAAGAGGGAGAGGGGCCCATGGGCGGGCTCCCCTCCCTCTCCCTCGGCAATTCAACTGTCGCCGAGGGAGAGGGAGGGGGGCCCGCCCGTGGGCCCCTAGGTCTCCCTCCCTCGGCAATTGAATTGCCGAGGGAGACCTAAAACGGTAAATATGAATTTTTTAATATTAATTTTGTATATATTTATTTTTTTAATATTATTTTAGAAAAAACTCTGCTTTTGGAGCTCTGTAAAATTTCCTTTGCTAAAATTAGACAGACGGGGAGAAAGATCAAGGAAAAAACCCAAATCAGGAACGCTCCCACAAATCGTAAAACCTATCCAAAATCCACCTCGCCGAGTCCGTATCTCTCTCTCTCTCTCTCTCTCTCTCTCTCTCTCTCTCTCTCTAGGTTTCTCTGTTTTGATGAGATTTTGCGCCTGAGCCTCTGGATTTTGAATGAGGGTGTCAATTTCGTGCGTCTGTGCTTGTGCTTGTGCCGTTTCTTTTAATCGCATCCCTCTCTCAATGATGATGCCGGAGAGGGTTGTGTCGATTTTATGGTTCCCAATGGATTTTGGGGTTTGTCTTTGGGTGCTTTGAAAACATGCATATGGATTTATTGAAGATACAGAGTGAAAGTAGAAACTTAGGATATATTGCAGTCAGATGCAAAACTACCAATACTAAATGTTTCTCAAAGTTTTAGTACTGGCAGAGAGCAAATTTTAATGTATCAAATCAAAATGCTCCACAATTGATACTTCGAAATTCCGGAACATGGTTATCTTTGCTTACTCCGTGTCATCTTATTTGCATTAGTTGTACTTGTATTATCATATTGTCAAATTGATTCTCCGAAATTAAAAAAAAGGTGTTCTCTTGCAAGTATGATGTCTTCATCCAGTGTGAATGAGACTACTTGGAGTGAACAGACTTTCCAAAATAAAAAGTGTAAGTGTGGTGGGCATGCTACTGTGAAAATATCAGAATCAACAAAAAACAAAGACAAGCTCTACTATTATTGTGTGGATGGAAGCCATGTACGTCATCCTATAAGGTTTCACCTACTGAAGACGACATGAGAAATATTGAGCATTTGCTTAAACATATGAAAGACAAACTCAAGAAGATTGATGAGAAGGTGCAGAGATTTAGACATAATATGCACAATTTAATGGGCATATTGTTAGTTTGTGTTTTAGTGGTTGGTTTAATAGGACCACTTGTCTTGAAAAAGTAAATAGTTGGAACTTGTAATTTTGGTAGTTTGAGTGATTAAGATTAAAAATCGGGTGTACGACGAGCATAGATGTGATGCGAGTGACAGGTTCCTTATGATTGATCTTGGGATGCAGTTGTTCTTGCTGTTATAACAGCTTAGATAGCTTATTCAACTACATCTTCTGCAACCTTTGCTAGTCATGATGACAGATATGGAGGCTTACCATTTTATTCTGATCTATGGTTTCTTTCATTAGCAAATATTGTTGAACTAGCTAAGAGAAAAATCAGGTGTTGTTTGTTGGATTCCATTTGAACTGTTCAGTGATGTTTATGAAGTAATGCATTTAAGATAGATAGTAATTTTTTCCTTGCTTGCTTTCTAATGCGAGGAAAAAAAATTTACTGTTATTTTTTTTATGTCCATTTCTTTTTTTTATATATACAAAAAAATGTGTTTCTAATCTACGGTTATTTTTCCTAAAAAATTTGAGGCTTTATTCATAAAATAAAAAGTTAAATAGAAACATTAGTTTTTCCTTACCAAAAAAAAAAAAACATTAGTCAAATATTTGAAATGGCTATTTAATGACGAAAAATTAAACACGTGAACCAATCAGAATAGATTGCGAACTAGAATAATCGAACATGCAACATGGTTGGATAGTAACGATTTAGACCGGAATGGACACCGGTCACCCTCCTTTGCGAAATAACTACTACAAAAATTAGGTTGAAACACAAATGAAATGATTGGTCCATGACTTGATATGCACCATATTTGCAATTCATAATTGGTTTGTAATGAGAAACATATTAGCAGGCCTCGAGACTTGATGTTCTCCACAAATTGAAGAGCAAAGATAAGCACTACTTGACGTGTTAATTGCCCGATGTATGTCAATGATTTCAATAGTCTCAAACTTACAATGCTCACAGACATACTGCTACCAGAGATCATCGCAGAATTCAACCGCAAGGAGTTGTTTACTTAGAAATTCTATCATTGCTGACAAGATAAACAAATCTACCAAATTTTATTGCAGCTCATGGACTGGACATGGCTTCATTTCCTAGAGAACTACTTTCCAACATAACCAGTGCAATCTGATGCTTGCAAAGAACATTCCACGCCCCTTGCTAAGATGGTTATTACTTGCTATAAAGCTTCGGTCATCCCGATTCAGGAAACGAGCACCAAAGCTTTGAATTGGTAGCTGAAGCTGGTCCAAAGCCACAACCCACGTCTGTGACGAGCTTTGCGGAACGGAAGAGGGACTTGGGAGCTGGTTCGAAGCCACAACTCACGCATGTGACGAGCTTCGCGAAACAGATGAGGGATTTGAGTGCTTGTTTCTCCTTGGTCTTTCTACCCATGAAGCTTTAGCTCACCACTATGTCGTTGTCGCAAACTCAGATTGCGTACTCCTTACTGCTCTACTTCACCGTCAGCATCAGCTCTTCCTCCGTTGTCGGCAGTGTTAGAATGTCCAACCCAATAACTTAAGCTATTAGGTGGAGGGAGACCTCAAGTATATAAAGAGCACCAAAGACCCATTCTAAAGCAATGTGGGACTTACAAAGTCAAGAGCCCCTCTCACGTGCAAGCCGGGAAAGAGCTGCACGTGAAATTTGGGTAAACGCACATTGCGAAAGGGCAAACACTGGCTCTGATACCATGTTAGAATGTCCAACCCAATAACTTAAGCTATTAGGTGGAGGGAGACCTCAAGTATATAAAGAGCACCAAAGACCCATTCTAAAGCAATGTGGGACTTACAAAGTCAAGAGGCAGCACCGCAAGAACTTCGCAAACGTTGGCAAAAATGTTGTTCGTCTGCTCTGCATGGATTGTGGTTGGACTTTGAGAGAGAGAGAGAGAGAGAGAGAGAGAGAGAAAGAGAAGGGGGGAAGCAGTTGAACGGGAGACGGAGACTGATGGAGACGGTACATTTTGTGGGTTTTGAAATTCTAGCGCGCGTGGCCCCCGCTTTGCCACGTGTCAATCTCTTAATGGTGTTCCTCAAAGATAGCCCGGCGCTCTGTGAAAAATTTTGGGTGGGGCGGCCACAGTGCGCCCCACCGTCTATCTCTCTCCTCTCTGTCTCTCCCGTGTCAGAGAGGCAGAGAGGAGAGAGATAGATGGTGGGGCGCATTGGGGCCGCCCCACCCAATATCTCCTCGGCGCTCTGAGTGCAGCCAATATTTTCTCGATTGATGGTGAGAGCGATCTCTCTTTTACACACAATGTTGTCATATGACAACCATGATAAATATATTCATTTGTCTTGTCCATTTCGGAACAAATTTACCTTTTCGTCAACAAGAGCAACAAAAGCACATACAGAGTTAAAAATTTACCAGAGGCGCATCACTACTTTTACGCTAGGGTTAGACCCTTTGCAAGACTAGCTTCTTGATCCTATTATGCTAATACTTTCTCGTCGATGTAACTCGAAGTTTGTCGGAGAAGTGGTGATCGTGGGAAGGACCCGGATTGGATCTTTAGTCCGTGCCCAGGCTCGAATTCGAACTAGCCGAGACATGCTTCGTAACTAATCGACTTCTCCCGATTGCTCTACTTTTTTCACACTTAAAGTTAATACTAATGAGATGAGATCATAAAAAGCATTGTCAGGTTAAAACTCAAAAGTTGCTTTAATTCTGTACTTATCTTGTCTACTCCATTAGTTTTCGCGGAAAATCAACAATTTAAACAGTATTTTGATAATTGATATTGAAGGGAACGAATCCCAATACGATACGTATATATACGCAGCGGATTAAACTGAATTACACGCCCCAGATCAAACTTGAATCAATGATCGGAGAGGTATATCATGTAGAACGAACATACCTCGATAGACACAGATTAAGAGCCCACCATCGCAAGTGAGATGACGATCCAGATCCGCCGATCGGTGTCCACCGAGAGAGATTTCTATGGAGTGTTTTCTTAGATAGAGTTTCTGTCGATTGCTTGCAAGAACGACGTACGTTCTGGAGAAGAGAAGTCATTATCCCCTCTCTCAAATCTCTCTCTCTCTCAAATCCTATTAATTGCAATCAATTATCACAATAATGAAATCTAATTAATTTAGCCCTTAATAGGGGCAAATTTTCAATATCTCTCACTCGCCCACAAAGAGCTAAATGTCTCTCTTTCTCTTTTCACTGCTAAGTTCATATGGGCAAATAATCCGCGCGACCAGGAGACTATAAGAGGTCGTTGCCATACATCCGTTAGGAGTATACAGCAGCTCAAATAGGCACATAACCTCATAGTAGATCTAGTATGCAGTACCCTAGATCAATCAGTCATATTTACATCACATCTCTCTCTTAATCTCTTTGAGTACTCAAATACAATACATTGTATTCACAATTTTGATTAAACTCAAATAATCATAATTGGTCGACCTGTGAACACAAAGATTGAATGTGACATCAAAATAAATTGATTTTCCTCTTCCCTTAAACCTTTCAATCTCAATTCAGCTCGCTTTTTTAGAAATGTCACACTAGATCGAATCAATCTCATGATCATTGGCAACACTCTAAGATAGCAAACACTAAATAGAAATTTCAAAAATAGGTCAGAGTCACGAGGGCACTAAATTGAGGAACTTATATCCTCAAAAGTCTTACACGGCTATAGAGTTGAAATCAATACTCTTGCCAACTTTTTTCGGTCGTCTCATGCATACGTAATATGAAGTACGTATTATAGTATTCTCGCCTTTCCCATGGAGCGCATATCTTCTCACTTAATATCGTACAGATGATAGTTCAGACATACTTAATGTCTAACTTGAGTTCACAAATCTACTCATTTTTAAAGAATCCATCAAAACTCACATCTGGCATCAAAGACAAATAAAGTGAAATACGTAGTTACTTCACTTTCGGGCATAACTTATTATGATCTCATCTTAACACTTCTATTAAGGTGACATCAAAATTGCAAGTTTGAGCTCTCAATTATCAAGTAGATAATAAGTTTGAAATCATCTCATCTCTATTCATCACACAGCAAATAGAGGCGATTACCCATGTGAGTGGGCTAATCTCTTATCTATCTGACATATTTTCTCAATATAATGCACCAAGCATTAATATGCATAAATGTCATACAAACTCATAAGCATCACTAATGATAAAAAAATACCATTAGATGTGAACTTTGGGAAACATAAATATCCAGTACTCCCACTTCTACGTACTTCTAGAGATTTCAATATATGGAACTACTCCCTTTGTCAACACATGACCAAGGAAGACATCTTTAAGAGTTGACTCCATCATAGAATCTGCTATCATTCTGTACGTAGATGTGTTCTGTATGTTCACATATTTTCGTATCATTCTGTGCGTAGATGTGTTTTGTATGTTCACATATTTTCGTACAATCATGTCTTTCACAAAATTATATTTCATGACTATATGTTTGGTCTTGCAAAGGATCCTTAGTGTAAGCTATTGCTTATTAGCTATCACAATTAACTAATAATTGAACCTGCATCATCCTTAGCAACACCTCACTGACACAAACATCACTTAAACAAAACACTCTATTGTACTGCTACTGATAATACCACGAGATCAATTTTCATCGTGGATAAGGTTATACACATTTGATTCTTACTACACCAAGATATTACGCCACTATACAGTAAGAATACAAATCTAGTGGCAGATTTTCTCTCATCTAAATCTTTTCCTCAATCAATATCAGTATAGCCTTCAAAGCGCACATCTCTACCTTGAACTCAGTAGAAAATTGGCAGTACTTGTCGCGGCCCTCTCTCGAGGTGGAGCGGGCTAATGGGCCGCCCAATCGCTGGCTTGATCGGACGCGGGCCTCTCCCAAGGTCCATTACCCAAATCGCAACTGCTGGATATACGTGGTCGACCTTCAGTGTGGTCTAGTGACATGTGATGAGTGTACATGTCCAGGAGTCGCCACCAATCATTTCATGGAGGGTACGATCGGGAACCCTATCGAATAGTTGGGAGTGGTCTTTTCGATTCTGCGGAAACCAGAGAATTGGGATCGGGGACTTAGTTACGCCAACTATCGGAGTTGACGCCCTTTCGGTACCTAAGCTGAATGGTTTATCTGATCCTAGGATTTCATACAGATGAATGAGGTACAGATCCTGAATCTAGGAGTTCATGCAGATGGGAATGACTACCCTGTCATTCACAATCAATAGAAATAAATGCGCAAATCAAGGATCCAGTACATGCGGATAAAATACATGAAATCAGCATGGTATCCCTAATGAGGCCCTATTAGCCTAGAGAAATATCAATCAAGGCTTAGGAATGATTTTGGCATGATTTGCCTATGAGGGGCAAAATCGTAATTTTGAACAATTCGGGGAAGATTTACCTTGCAAGGGTAAATCTGTCATTTTAGATGAATTGAGAAGTCAAAAGACGGGGAAAATAGGATTGGCCATCAATCCAGTCCATTTCCTATTTTTTTGGGAATTTCCAGGATTTTTCTGGAATTTAAAAGTGATTTTACCCTCGGAGGGGTAAAATCGTCATTTTGGGCAAAGATGAGAACTGAAAATCTCAAATATTAGGGTTGGTCGTCCACTTGACCCAAACCCTAACTTTAAGCAATTTTCAGAACTCGATTGAGACAAGAAAAACGATTTTCCCAATGAGGGGCAAAATCGTCATTTTGAGAAAAGAGGCGGGACTCGAAAACCCAAACCTAAGAATTGGTCGCCTACCCGACCCTAATTCTTACCTTGGCATTATCGGTTTTATCTTGCATACACAGCAGAGGCGACTTACCCCTAAAGGGTAATGTCGTCGAGTCTCGAAAGAACGGATAAGAAACCCCAAAAATAGGGTTGACCAGTTGTCTGTAGTCAATCCTCGATTTTTTTGGAGATTTCTGGAGTGTCTAGGATTTTTCCACAGTTTTTCCACATTTTTTTGGAATTTCCTGGAATTTTCTAACATTTTTTTGGATTTTCTAGGATTTTTTCTAATTGTTTGATTTTTTTTTATTTTTTAAAATCATTTCTGATTTTTTATTTATTTAAAAAATGTGATTCGGACAGGGTCGACCCGACCCACTCGGGTCGGGACCCGGCCCAGACCCGGACCCGCGAAACCCTCGGCCAAAACGACACCGTATCACGCGTTTTTTATTTTCGGATTATCCGGATTTAATCCGACGGTCCCTGATGCACCGCGTGGATAATCTGCGCCCATTGGATCTGATTACTAGAACCTACGGTCCAGATTGGACGAAGACTTGATCATAGCCATCTGATCGGATTACTTAAACCTACGGCTACGATTAGAACCTAAGTCTTAATCTGAACCGTCCAATCCTACTAACCTAAACGACGTCGCCTCCTAACTAACCCATATGGCGCCGTTTCCATCATTTTTTATTTCCGATTTAAGGCCCTATTTATCAATCACAGCTCAAGAATGATTTAGCTGTCTTAGCCATTCTACACACGATCTAACCTAAGAAAAGCATTAGGAAGCATCGAAGGAGTTCGAGAGTACTCACATGGGGTTCGCCGTGCCCTGGTTTGGTCTTGGACGAGCTATCGAGCTCATGCCGACCCGATTATATTTGGGGATCCACTCGGCGTTTTACACCATGAAATCATGTTAAACAAAAACGAAAATATTCAGCAAGGGGAATTTATTATAGATGGTGGTCGATCTAATTGGACGTCAAGACTAAAAAATATGTAGAAATTTACAAATTAAAATACTCGAATGACATTTTTTTGCCAAATTCAACTCTATGCGTCGTGAAGAAACACATGCAATTGAACTTGAATTTTGACTATTTATGAGTTCAAAATGAAAAGGAAATTAAAATTAAAATATTGACTATTTTTCTATATTTTTACGACATCGAACGCTATTTTTCTTCATTTTTCATGTATTTTTCTATTTTTGGAAAATATTAAAAAATATGAGAAATTATTTTTTTTTATCAAAAATGGTTCCTTTAGCTTGGTCAAGGCTACCAAAGATGATTTTTTAATTTTTTTTAACTTTTTATAGATTTTTTATGAATTTTTAAAAAATAAACTATGAAAGACTGATCAAAAATCAGGTGTCAACAGCTGCCCCTCTTTGAGAGGAATTTCGTCAGAGGTTTCTCTCAAAGACAAGGTGACACCTGTGTTCCGATCGACTCGACTGGGAAAAGAAAAGAAATCATGACATCCAATTTTCATGCCTATCAATGTGTGCTTTTCCTTAAAAAGAGATGTGCTCATTCAATTCCCTGATATGATGTAAGAAAGTTAAGGAGTAGATAGACTTCCCTGCCCCTTACCTGTCGAATGCTTGCGGCATTTTCTGTGTCTGATGGGTTCAAGTAGATTCCTAAGGACTTGTCATCGGAGTGTCCTGGGGATGTTAAGCTCTGACCTGTATGGTAGGTCAAACCATAATTGGATTCCTAACTGATAGGAACCTAAGGAAGACGCGTCCCACATTTGGGAATTTGCCAAGGGTTTTGATCCGTGTGGTGGACTAAACTAGAAATGGCTTGCCTAATGTAAGGCTTATTAGGGAAAACGAATCCTCCTGCGTTCGGGATTCATCAAGGTTTTGATCCGTATGGTGGATCGGACCATTGGGTTGATCCTTCAAGCGGTCTCTACCAGTCCTTTGACCCTTCAGGCGGTTTCTACCATTCATTGACCCTTCATGCGGTTTCTACCATTGGTTGACCCTTCAGGCGGTTTCTACCATACATTGACCCTTCAAGCGGTTTCTACCTTTGTTTTGACCCTTCAGGCGGTTTCTACCATTGGTTGACCCTTCAGGCGGTTTCTACCATACATTGACCCTTCAGGCGGTTTCTACCATTGTGTTGACCCTTCAGGCGGTTTCTACCATTGATTGACCCTTCAGGCGGTTTCTACCATTTATGAGATTCCAAATTGATATGAATCAAAGGATGACGTACCCGCTCTTCGGGGCTAGTCGGAGACTCGATCATTCTGTGGATCGGTCTTAGAAAAGATTTGCCTACTAAAAGGCTTCACCTAAGGATGACGCACCCAGTCTTTGGGGCGGCCAAAAGTCCTGCAGAAAGCTTAGACCTGAAAAAATTTTCCTCGCCAAGAAGATATTAGTAATCTTTGAGAAGACAATAATTGTCTAACTGACAAAATTCTACGACTTAAGTTTTAGTCATGAAATGTGCATTTTGATTGCTGGAGGTTATCCAAAACATTCCTACCATATACAGATGTGATCATAAATTCCTTGCACGGAAACTCTAGATCAAACAATTTGAAAATTTCAAAAAGAGTTTGCTCAAAACATCCATTGGAGTATTTCTCATCCAAGAAGGCTCCTCACTGCTCTGTGATAATGATCTTTAATAGGAAAAGTGCTCAATTTCCTACCGACCTGTGCCTGGGTTTCAGGATCATTCGCAACGCATACATTTCGACCGATCAGGAGGTCTTTCACGGGACCGTAATGTTAGGCTTGGATATCGGTTTCCAAGGGGGACTCACTTTTGAGTCAAGGCCGTTGAACAAAATTTTTCACTATCTGCTCCGGGTTTACAAGTCAAGAACCCTGCAAAATGAGAAAGAAATAGTCTTGCTCGTACTTCTTTGAGCTAAGTTATACATTAACCCAAGTGTCTTAGTCAGATAAGACTGCTTCAGGGTTGTAACATTGGAAGGATTGGGGACCGAAAAAGGCTTATTTTTTGCCCAGAAATTGTGAAGGGTTTGGCATTGGTGATCATTGCAAATTTGCCACATGTCCTTCGAAGAACATCTCCATTTCTTGAAGTGTACACTCCTCTTTTAGAGCGCACAAGGATGTTTAAAAGCGTCTCTTGTTACATTAAGAGACCGTCTGTTTGTGTGTTTGCAATTTGAGCACGACATCATTTGGAGAGTAGTCATCTTGATCTGACTCCTTTGTAGGGTCTTTTCATCGTATATCTAGACTTTACTGGGGATATTTTGAATAGACATCA
Organism: Rhodomyrtus psidioides; assembly: GCA_021437785.1. NCBI lineage: Eukaryota > Viridiplantae > Streptophyta > Magnoliopsida > Myrtales > Myrtaceae > Rhodomyrtus > Rhodomyrtus psidioides. Next base: position 6,451,301 of record JAILYB010000020.1, on the reverse strand, counting down.
GCCTTGCTTTTTACCAGGCACTTTGCTTTTTCTTGATGCTAGGGATTTTTCTTTTCCCCCTTTTTTTAATCCCGTGTTTTTCTTTTCTTTTGGAGCTAGGATTTTCGGCAACATGCTAGATATGCAACTTAAACTTTGGCACGCTTCCATTCCTAGAGTGATGTTGCCTTTGCTTTGGAATATGCAATGATCACCAATAGGTTGATGAAATGAATTTGCTGGCTCAACTTGGTCGTGCAAAGGATAACAGTGTGTAGGATAGAGAAATGAACAACACACAAAGATTTATGTTAGTCCGAGCAAGAAAATTTCAAACCGTTTACTTTCTGATACTGTTGGCCTAACCTTCATTTGCCCCAATGTGGGATGGTTCTTGACAGGGTTGAGAATGAAAATCGCCGTTCAATGGGGTTCTCAATGGGCATCTGTAGTGTTTGGAATGAAGAAATAAATGCCTCTGTCATCTCGATCCATGTAATCGTTGCGAATGACCCTTATATCCATAGGTTAAGGTTTCGCTATCATTTCCAATCTCCTCATCTCTCAAGTGTGTATGGGACGTGTTTGGATTAGGCTCGCTTCTCTTATGAGAAAATACCCTTTTGAACAGTTCAAACGACTCTTGTTGGAAAAATTCATTTCATTTCATCAAGATTTATCCTTCAAAGGGATTTTGTGATGCATCATACATGTGTAATTCATGTTCAGACAATCTCATGTTTTAAAACATGAATGTCAATGAAGTAAGAATTCTATGTCTTTTTAGATGTGAGAATCGAATTAATTCTGAAAGTTTTTAATCTCCAATGAATTGGGAAAAGGGATACTTACCTGCCCATCGAGGCTGGAGATCCTGGAAATATAAAAGGGATATGTCATCGTATATTCTAAAACTTTACAAAAATTGGAACGATACATCTTACCCTTGGTCATATGCTCCAACGAGTGTACAAGGGTTGTGAAAATCTGCACTTCACATAGTAACACAAGATTGTTAGGTGTTCTAAAGTTCTTTCGACTTCTTGGTTTTTGGAGAAAAATGAAACTTACATGTCTGCCCTGATGGCGAGCTCCTGCCAAGGATAAATATTAAGCATTATTTTGGGTTTCCAAATTCAAAACAAATTGGGACGATACTACTTTACTCTTGATTTGAATTCCATTCTGCATGCCAATGTGCAGATTGTAGAAGCCGGCCCTCAAGCTTGTGGCCATGATTTCTTCGTCTGGTTGGGCAACGAATCCACCTCGAGGATTTACGTCGGAGGAGATTCATTCATCTTTTTGGGCGTGTTTCATGCACTGTTATGTTATTTGAATGCATGGCTTCTTGGGTGCCTCGTCTCTGTTCATCACCTGAGAGGAAAATGAGAGAACATTATCCCCGCATCTGATTGAAAATCATTTAGGAACGATACGTTCTTTTTACCAAATGGGTGGCTCCGCGGCCAAATGCGTTTTACATTGAAAGGATGGATTCCATTACGCTCTGCGGATGATAACTATCGCTTCAAGGACTTGCCCCACGGATTAAACGATGAATTTGATGTCTTCGGCTTCGACATGCTTTCCGGATGTAGGAATGGTTTGCCCCCCATTTTCAGTGGAGATGGGTTTTGTCGAGTGGGCAAGATCAAAAACTCATCTTAGATTTGGCTTTAGTCGAAGGTTGAAATCCCGACCTTGGATAAGCGAATCATGATTCATCTCCTTCTGCTTCGGATTTGTCATTTGCATGCTTCACATTTTACAATACCAACTTCGCCGCTTGATGAAAATGAATCGATGATTTTCGAATTGCCCCAAGTTCTATAGTCATCTGCGTCGAATCTCTTTGAACTTCATCGGGTGATAGACCAACTGATAAAATGATTTTTCAATCCCGAGATCGAACTCCTGACGTTTCGTACCACTTCCATTTCACTGACTACCAGGACACAGCACTATTGGCGTCCCTAACTGGTTCATTTTTTGTTATAAAATTCTTGAAGCAGTTAGCGACCCCCATCGAGAATGAAACAAGCTCAATTTAGAGTTCATAACGACTAAAGGTCCTTTAGAACGATACAGAGCTAACCGTCTTTGAGCTCGCTCGGGCTTTTGCTCGCATTTTCCTATGTGAAGCCTTTAAATGTTTTTCTTCGTGGCGTTCAATTGATTCGCCTCGACTCTAATCTAACAAGGGATTGTCGCACTCAAGCATGATGATGCTCGCAGGTAGTACTGATCGCTGCCCCAGATTAACTCTAGGCATTAAGGAAGATTATCTTGCATGGAAGACTTTATGACAGAAAGATTAATGATACATCCAGTCACATGTGCCTAGTTCCCTTGAGGATTCTCGGTGATCAGCCAGTTACACCATGAATCAGACATATAATCATCATTTTGGATCATAACTTCATAAGTCCATCAGTTTTAAACTGATCGATCCAGATATGGAGCTCCTCATCAAGGAAATCTTTTGATTCTTCGAGCAACTGATATTCGGGTTGACCATCATCGCTTGGCGTTGAAGGATTCCTGTTTCTGTTGTGAGCGATCTGATTCTTCGAGCTAGAACCTTCGTCGTTGCTCGAGATTATAAGAGGATGATTGATCGGTTCACTATCAAAAGCACCTTCCATTTGGGAATGGAAGAAACAAAAATCCTCAGAGCATCCGCCCGCTTGATCTTCCGAAATCATATGCCCATGCCGGGCAGATCTTTGAACACTAGGCGCAATATGTTGATCGGGGATAGGAAGAGCACTAGCGAAAAGTTGCTGCTCAAACCAAGGAGTTCGTACCTGCTGCACTTGTGGCATATACTCTTGAGGGGTGCTGAGATGATTCGGGGGAATATTCTGATTAGCGCCAAAGTAGTCGATGGTGCTGCTACCAGCTTGGTCGGTGCCTAGATTCGACAGGGTATTTCTTACTTCAGGGGCATTGTAGTTATAGCCATGCCTAGTGTTTAGGCACAAGTTGAGTTCTTTCAGGTTCAGTGCTGTGTGGCGCTGTCTTAGCGCCCTTCTGTAGCTCTTGAGGTGACTCGCGACTCCATCTTTAGTGAGTCCTGGTATGTTCATGATCTCAAGTATGCGCGTTGGATATGCTGAGTTGATCCCTAGTTGCTGAACCGCACTAAGGAACTTGAGATGAAGCTCGGGGGACCAATTGACCCTCGTCTTCTTGCGACCCGGAACAGTGTTGACAACTTGGCTATTGTTCTCTGGCCTATTTCCAGTAGGATTTGATCGAGCCGGAAATTGTTGTGGAGGGAATTCATCAGCTTTGGATTGGTCGGTCGTGATAGTAAGCTCATCGTTAAGGAAACTCCAATCATGGTGACGCATATCACATCCTTTAGAAGGCATCGGTATTGACTTCGTAGAATTGATTTGTTCATGCATATCTCCAACAAAATCCGATTGTATCGAAGATGGTTCGAGGGAGTGGGGTGGTGAATGAGCATTTTCAATCCTCATATAAGGCTTATCAAGGAACATTTCGCCGAGAGTGATAGGGCCACCGCAATTAAGGCAAGCGATAGTGCTGGGAGCTTTCTTATACCTCATGTTCTCCGCTCGAAGCTTTTCGTTTTCCTCCTTTAGAATCGCAAGTTCTTGACGTCTGTGTTGAGCCCTCAATTTGGCTCGCTTATTTTGAAACCAAAACTTGACCCTCAAAGGTTTCATCCCTAGCTTCTGGCCCAATTCATTTCTTTGTTTCATGTTCGGGAGAGGGCATTCACTAAAGAAAGCTTCAAGCTCTTGGATTTCATTCTGAGTGTGGCACTGGCGACGTTTCCTTTTCCGGGATTGACCATCGCTGCTGCTGTTGTCGTCGCTGCTGAGATCCTGAACTTCGTTGCCGAAAGGGTTGGGTTCTGTGGTTCTGGTACCAGACGCCATCCTAGAATCTTCGAGATCTCTCAGTAGTTCATTTTCTGAGATTTTTGGATCAGTCGCCTCTAGCAACTGATGGTAACCCTCAAACATGTTGGATCGAAAAATGTTCGATCAATTTTTGCTCACTCAGGGTTCTCTACTCTCTCATGTATGCTCACTCTCTCTAAATTTGCTTTTGAGTGGTTCTGTATGCCCATGAAACGTTCTTTAAACATGGATGAAGATCATCAGGCAAGCGTTGCTCCCAAGATTTCGTATTTCCTGCTTTGTCGTCTTCTTTCTTCTTTTCAACGTGGAGGGACACCAAATCGATTTCCTTTTCTCGATATCCATGTCTGTCTCCCACTTATTTTCAAAAAGGTGGAACTACGCTCGCCTCCCGCTCAGTTTTTTAATATGATGGGACCGCCAAATCCTTTCGCAACTTTTTTCGATAGTTGCGCTTAACGCCCGTTCAATTTTAATATGGTGACACCGACATATCTTTTTACAACTTTTTTAGGTTTATCAAGCCTGAAATCGCGGACTGGGACAGATCTGATGGTTCACCGAAAGAGCCACCATTGCTTTACCCAATTAACTTGGCTCCACGAGCATTATTGCTATGCCTTTCTTCATTCTGGAGTTGCTATAAAAGGAGGAGTTAATACAGAGAAGATTAACACTCTTACATAATTGCCTTTTCGTATTTTAATCACTCTACCACACTCATCTTCTTCTCCCTCACTCCAACGAAAATGACCTCCTCTCCTATTCGCGCTTTCTCGGCCGAAATTTTGGCCCAGTGGGAAAAACTCTATAACCTCCTCGGTCGAGGCTATGCTCATATAGCCGATCACCCAGAAACTGAAGATGAAATCCGTATTTTGCTCGTGGAAATAGACACCACCTCCATCGAGGGCACTAATTTAGAGAGGGAATATAGAATCTTCCCAACCCTCTTTATAAACTTTTTAGAGACTTACCGTGTCGCTCATCGAAAAGCTACCGTGGCTCACGTTTTGCGAGCTCGCTATGAGGATCGGTCCAACTGCTTGGTGTTGGCCAACCTTGTGGCCGATAGTCACAGAAAGGCTGTTGAGTTCGCCGACAAGCGAGTCTCGATGTTGCTTCGCGAGAGGGGAAATTTGGTGGAGCGCTTGGCCTTATCCCTGACCACCTATGAGCACGACCGTCGTAATGTCGTGTTGAAGTTTCAATGTGAGTGGCAAGAAGAAAGGCTTGACAGCATTACCGCGGATATAGCCCATGGGAGAGGACTAGTTCGGGACCTGGAAATAGCCGCCGAAGATCACGGGACCAAGGTTGCCGATCTTAAAGGGGAATGTAAACGCCTTCTTCTTAAGCTTGCAGATCTCGAGTCTCGAGGTGGTGAGTATAAGCAAAGCATCAATAATATGGAGGGCCAACTAGGTTCCTTTGTGATGCTAATTAGGGCTCATTGCGGTTTTATGTTTCCACCCCGATGATTTGTATGATCTGCTTTTAAGGTCCCTCGATTGAGCGAAATGAATGAAAGCTCTAATGTGTGTGTCTCAACTTCTGTATGGCTGACTTTCTCAAACACCTGACCACTCTCAACCTAGGCAAGCTGCGCTTTGACATTGATGATTCGAGCGTGTACATCTTGATTTTTTAATCTTGCTTATGATCGGATAAAGGAACCTCCCACCGCGATTATCCACAAAAAGACTTCTCTTCTCTACTTGTTTTTAACCTGTTTCAAATGAAAAGGCAGAATCAGAAGAAAGAATTTGAAAAATAAAGCATAAATCCTTTCAATTTTATGCTTACTTGTGATTAATAGGGATAAGAGCTTTTACAAGGGTTTTGGCCTTGTGCAAAAGCTTTTATCAATATTCCTCAAAGGAAAGCATATCATTGAAAGGAATGTAATTCACGATAATCGCCTTTGATCAATTCCAAGAAAATCAATGGAATGTTCAAAAGTACACAATTACGATGTGTTTTAAATTCAATTGAAGATACGGTATCCAAATTAAAGCTGTTTGCTAAGAACGAGAGTAATTTGGATATCTATCTTTTCATTAAATTTGAAAAACACGAATACTCTTGATCAATTATTGTGGATTACCAATGATGCAAAACATGCATGAACCAATTCAAGTTTATAGTTCCTTCTGGCGAAATTGGGATTGTATTGCCCTATACGGCCAAAAGGTTGTATAAGACTTCCAATTTCAATTTCATCCAAAGGAATTATAAAATTGAATTTGGAGTATTCGAGTGATTAGAAGAAATGCCACTATCACATTCCAATGACAAGTCAATAGAAATATAACAAATTTCAATCCGAATGTATATAAACACAAATAGATCCCTAATACAATCAATCTAAGGGATCAGATAGAGAGGATCTCAGCAAAATAAATCCTATACAAGAAGGCTAGAAATGAAAAATAAAACAAAGGAATGTGATCTTAATACTTAGAGATGCCCCAGTTTCGATCTTTGAGACGTGACTTCAGGATCACCTATTCCAAATCGTCATCTTCATTAGATGATACCTCAATGATGTCCATAGTAGGCTCTTCTTGTCCACTTGGCGCTCGTAATGGGATGACACCATCTTCATCTTCCATCAAGAACATTGGGAGGAAAACACACATCTATCCTCAAAATGGCATTTAATCCAATCACCAGAATTATGCAATGAATATAATGATTAAGAGCTGTAACAAGTTCGAGGGATAGAAAAGTCTTACCAACCAAACTTAAGAGAAAATCAAGCTTCTCTGTATTTTTTGCAGTGTTAGGTATACTAACCTTCCATAGACAAACGCATGAGACAAGTGAGGGAAAACTCCTAAAAATCAAAAGATAGGGCTTGGTACCTAAAGCCAAGGTTCTCACCTCGAATTCTGGGAAGAGCCGATTCCATTGCACAACTATCGTTGCATTGGGACTCAATCCATAGTTCGAAGTGAGCGGAATTGAAAAGTGGATTACCCCATGTTTTTCCTCACGGAGATTCCATCTTCAATTCCTTCTATTGTGTTCCTAAAGAGGGCGCCTGGGCTTTTAGGCGCAATTGTGTGTATTCATTGTGTCGTGCTAAAGCAATAGACATGCATTTTATTTAACAATCACCGCTTCAATATAAACATCCACACAATCATACATCCAAAACTCCTGCCTGCATAAAACAAAGTTAACAAGCACTTCACCCCTTATTTCTCCCGTCTACAAAAACATCTAACACATTCGTTAGCATATACACCTCACTTTCGAGAGCATCTGCATAAAATTAGGTTAGAAGAATCAATCAACTTTTTAATCGGCTCAAGTCCACTAAATGGTTAAGAACCAGTCCCCAGCAGAGTCGCCAGTGTGTCGCGACCCTCTTGAGGTTGTCGGGCTCTCGAAGGCAAATGGGTCGTCCTGTCTGGTCGGACGCGGGCCTCTCCCAAGGCCCATTACCCAAATCGCAACGGAGGTATGCGTGATCAACTTTCAGTGTGGTCTAGTGACATGTGCTAAGTGTGCATGCCATGGAGTCGCCACCAATCATTTTTTTAGAGTGTGATTGGACCACCCAATCGAATAGTTGGGAGTTTCTATTCAATTCTGCGAGAACCAGAGAAATGGTTTCGGGGACTTAGTTACACCAACTGTCAGAGTTGACGCCCTTTCGGTACCTAAGTTGACTGAATTTTCTAGCCTGAGATTCATGCGGATGAGTAAGGTATGAACCCTAAATCTAGAAATTCATGCAGATATGAGTGATTATCCTAGCAATCACAATCAGTAATAAAATGCGCAACTCAAGGAATCTAGATATGCAAATAAATCACATGGCATTCCTAGTAAGGCCCTATTTATCAATCACAGCTCAAGAATGATTTAGCTGTCCTAGCCATTCTACACACGATCTAACCTAAGAAAAGCATTAGGAAGCATCGAAGGAGTTCGAGAGTACTCACATGGGGTTCGCCGTGCCCTGGTTTGGTCTTGGACGAGCTATCGAGCTCATGCCGACCCGATTATATTTGGGGATCCACTCGGCGTTTTACATCATGAAATCATGTGAAACAAAAACGAAAATATTCAGCAAGGGGAATTTATTGTAGATGGTGGTCGATCTAATTGGACGTCAAGACTAAAAAATATGTAGAAATTTACAAATTAAAATACTCGAATGACATTTTTTTGCCAAATTCAACTCTATGCGTCGTGAAGAAACACATGCAATTGAACTTGAATTTTGACTATTTATGAGTTCAAAATGAAAAGGAAATTAAATTAAAAATATTGACTATTTTTCTATATTTTTACGGCATCGAACGCTATTTTTCTTCATTTTTCATGTATTTTTCTATTTTTGGAAAATATTAAAAAATATGACAAATTATTTTTTTTTATCAAAAATGGTTCATTTAGCTTGGTCAAGGCTACCAAAGATGATTTTTTAATTTTTTTAACTTTTTATAGATTTTTTATGAATTTTTAAAAAATAAACTATGAAAGACTGATCAAAAATCAGGTGTCAACAGCTGCCCCTCTTTGAGAGGAATTTCGTTAGAGGTTTCTCTCAAAGACAAGGTGACACCTGTGTTCCGATCGACTCGACTGGGAAAAGAAAAGAAATCATGACATCCAATTTTCATGTCCATCAATGTGTGCTTTTCCTTAAAAAGAGATGTGCTCGTTCAATTCCCTGATATGATGTAAGAAAGTTAAGGAGTAGATAGACTTCCCTGCCCCTTACCTGTCGAATGCTTGCGGCATTTTCTGTGTCAGATGGGTTCAAGTAGATTCCTATGGACTTGTCATCGGAGTGTCCTGGGGAAGTTAAGCTCTGACCTGTATGGTAGGTCAAACCATAATGGGATTCCTAACTGATAGGAACCTAAGGAAGACGCATCCCACATTTGGGAATTTGCCAAGGGTTTTGATCCATGTGGTGGACTAAACTAGAAATGGCTTGCCTAATGTAAGGCTTATTAGGGAAAACGAATCCTCCCGCGTTCGGGATTCATCAAGGTTTTGATCCGTATGGTGGATCGGACCATTGGGTTGATCCTTCAGGCGGTCTCTACCAGTCCTTTGACCCTTCAGGCGGTTTCTACCATTCATTGACCTTTCATGCGGTTTCTACCATTGGTTGACCCTTCAGGCGATTTCTACCATACATTGACCCTTCATGCGGTTTCTACCATTGGTTGACCCTTCAGGCGGTTTCTACCATACATTGACCCTTCAGGCGGTTTCTACCATTGTGTTGACCCTTCAGGCGGTTTCTACCATTGATTGACCCTTTAGGCGGTTTCTACCATTGAGTTGACCCTTCAGGCGGTTTCTACCATTTATGAGATTCCAAATTGATATGAATCAAAGGATGACGTACCCGCTCTTCGGGGCTAGTCGGAGACTCGATCATTCTGCGGATCGGTCTTAGAAAAGATTTGCCTACTAAAAGGCTTCACCTAAGGATGACGCACCCAGTCTTTGGGGCGGCCAAAAGTCCTGCAGAAAGCTTAGACCTGAAAAAATTTTCCTCGCCAAGAAGATATTAGTAATCTTTGGGAAGACAATAATTGTCTAACTGACAAAATTCTACGACTTAAGTTTTAGTCATGAAATGTGCATTTTGATTGCTGGAGGTTATCCAAAACATTCCTACCATATACAGATGTGATCATAAATTCCTTGCACGGAAACTCTAGATCAAACAATTTGAAAATTTCAAAAAGAGTTTGCTCAAAACATCCATTGGAGTATTTCTCATCCAAGAAGGCTCCTCACTACTCTGTGATAATGATCTTTAACAGGGAAAGTGCTCAATTTCCTACCGACCTGTGCCTGGGTTTCAGGATCATTCGCAACGCATACATTTCGACCGATCAGGAGGTCTTTCACGGGACCGTAGTGTTAGGCTTGGATATCGGTTTCCAAGGGGGACTCACTTTTGAGTCAAGGCCGTTGAACGAAATTTTTCACTATCTGCTCCGGGTTTACAAGTCAAGAACCCTGTAAAATGAGAAAGAAATAGTCTTGCTCGTACTTCTTTGAGCTAAGTTATACATTAACCCAAGTGTCTTAGTCAGATAAGACTGTTTCGGGGTTGTAACATTGGAAGGATTGGGGACCGAAAAAGGCTTATTTTTTGCCCAGAAATTGTGAAGGGTTTGGCATTGGTGATCATTGCAAATTTGCCACATGTCCTTCGAAGAACATCTCCATTTCTTGAAGTGTACACTCCTCTTTTAGAGCGCACAAGGATGTTTAAAAGCGTCTCTTGTTACATTAAGAGACCGTCTGTTTGTGTGTTTGCAATTTGAGCATGACATCATTTGGAGAGTAGTCATCTTGATCTAACTCCTTTGCAGGGTCTTTTCATCGTATATCTAGACTTTACTGGGGATATTTTGAATAGACATCAGCCTTGCTTTTTACCAGGCACTTTGCTTTTTCTTGATGTCTAGGGATTTTTCTTTTCCCCCTTTTTTTAATCCCGTGTTTTTCTTTTCTTTTGGAGCTAGGATTTTCGGCAATCATGCTAGATATGCAACTTAAACTTTGGCACGCTTCCATTACTAGAGTGATGTTGCCTTTGCTTTGGAATATGCAATGATCACCAATAGGTTGATGAAATGAATTTGCTGGCTCAACTTGGTCGTGCAAAGGATAACAGTGTGTAGGATAGAGAAATGAATTATTCTCGTCATCCTATGACACTTGGATTATCATATAAACAACACACAAAGATTTATGTTAGTCCGAGCAAGAAAATTTCAAACCGTTTACTTTCTGATACTGTTGGACTAACCTTCATTTGCCCCAATGTGGGGTGGTTCTTGACAGGGTTGAGAATGAAAATCGCCGTTCAATGGGGTTCTCAATGGGCATATGTAGTGTTTGGAATGAAGAAATAAATGCCTCTGTCATCTCGATCCATGTAATCGTTGCGAAAGACCCTTATATCCATAGGTTAAGGTTTCGCTATCATTTCCAATCTCATCATCTCTCAAGTGTGTATGGGACGTGTTTGGATTAGGCTCGCTTCTCTTATGAGAAAATACCCTTTTGAACAGTTCAAACGACTCTTGTTGGAAAAATTCATTTCATTTCATCAAGATTTATCCTTCAAAGGGATTTTGTGATGCACCATACATGTGTAATTCATGTTCAGACAATCTCATGTTTTAAAACATGAATGTCAATGAAGTAAGAATTCTATGTCTTTTTAGATGTGAGAATTGAATTAATTCTGAAAGTTTTTAATCTCCAATGAATTGGGAAAATGGATACTTACCTGCCCATCGAGGCTGGAGATCCTGAATCTAGGAGTTCATGCAGATGGGAATGACTACCCTGTCATTCACAATCAATAGAAATAAATGCGCAAATCAAGGATCCAGTACATGCGGATAAAATACATGAAATCAGCATGGTATCCCTAATGAGGCCCTATTAGCCTAGAGAAATATCAATCAAGGCTTAGGAATGATTTTGGCATGATTTGCCTATGAGGGGCAAAATCGTAATTTTGAACAATTCGGGGAAGATTTACCTTGCAAGGGTAAATCTGTCATTTTAGATGAATTGAGAAGTCAAAAGACGGGGAAAATAGGATTGGCCATCAATCCAGTCCATTTCCTATTTTTTTGGGAATTTCCAGGATTTTTCTGGAATTTAAAAGTGATTTTACCCTCGGAGGGGTAAAATCGTCATTTTGGGCAAAGATGAGAACTGAAAATCTCAAATATTAGGGTTGGTCGTCCACTTGACCCAAACCCTAACTTTAAGCAATTTTCAGAACTCGATTGAGACAAGAAAAACGATTTTCCCAATGAGGGGCAAAATCGTCATTTTGAGAAAAGAGGCGGGACTCGAAAACCCAAACCTAAGAATTGGTCGCCTACCCGACCCTAATTCTTACCTTGGCATTATCGGTTTTATCTTGCATACACAGCAGAGGCGACTTACCCCTAAAGGGTAATGTCGTCGAGTCTCGAAAGAACGGATAAGAAACCCCAAAAATAGGGTTGACCAGTTGTCTGTAGTCAATCCTCGATTTTTTTGGAGATTTCTGGAGTGTCTAGGATTTTTCCACAGTTTTTCCACATTTTTTTGGAATTTCCTGGAATTTTCTAACATTTTTTTGGATTTTCTAGGATTTTTCTAATTTTTTGATTTTTTTTTATTTTTTAAAATCATTTCTGATTTTTTATTTATTTAAAAAATGTGATTCGGACAGGGTCGACCCGACCCACTCGGGTCGGGACCCGGCCCAGACCCGGACCCGCGAAACCCTCGGCCAAAACGACACCGTATCACGCGTTTTTTATTTTCGGATTATCCGGATTTAATCCGACGGTCCCTGATGCACCGCGTGGATAATCTGCGCCCATTGGATCTGATTACTAGAACCTACGGTCCAGATTGGACGAAGACTTGATCATAGCCATCTGATCGGATTACTTAAACCTACGGCTACGATTAGAACCTAAGTCTTAATCTGAACCGTCCAATCCTACTAACCTAAACGACGTCGCCTCCTAACTAACCCATATGGCGCCGTTTCCATCATTTTTTATTTCCGATTTAAGGCCCTATTTATCAATCACAGCTCAAGAATGATTTAGCTGTCTTAGCCATTCTACACACGATCTAACCTAAGAAAAGCATTAGGAAGCATCGAAGGAGTTCGAGAGTACTCACATGGGGTTCGCCGTGCCCTGGTTTGGTCTTGGACGAGCTATCGAGCTCATGCCGACCCGATTATATTTGGGGATCCACTCGGCGTTTTACACCATGAAATCATGTTAAACAAAAACGAAAATATTCAGCAAGGGGAATTTATTATAGATGGTGGTCGATCTAATTGGACGTCAAGACTAAAAAATATGTAGAAATTTACAAATTAAAATACTCGAATGACATTTTTTTGCCAAATTCAACTCTATGCGTCGTGAAGAAACACATGCAATTGAACTTGAATTTTGACTATTTATGAGTTCAAAATGAAAAGGAAATTAAAATTAAAATATTGACTATTTTTCTATATTTTTACGACATCGAACGCTATTTTTCTTCATTTTTCATGTATTTTTCTATTTTTGGAAAATATTAAAAAATATGAGAAATTATTTTTTTTTATCAAAAATGGTTCCTTTAGCTTGGTCAAGGCTACCAAAGATGATTTTTTAATTTTTTTTAACTTTTTATAGATTTTTTATGAATTTTTAAAAAATAAACTATGAAAGACTGATCAAAAATCAGGTGTCAACAGCTGCCCCTCTTTGAGAGGAATTTCGTCAGAGGTTTCTCTCAAAGACAAGGTGACACCTGTGTTCCGATCGACTCGACTGGGAAAAGAAAAGAAATCATGACATCCAATTTTCATGCCTATCAATGTGTGCTTTTCCTTAAAAAGAGATGTGCTCATTCAATTCCCTGATATGATGTAAGAAAGTTAAGGAGTAGATAGACTTCCCTGCCCCTTACCTGTCGAATGCTTGCGGCATTTTCTGTGTCTGATGGGTTCAAGTAGATTCCTAAGGACTTGTCATCGGAGTGTCCTGGGGATGTTAAGCTCTGACCTGTATGGTAGGTCAAACCATAATTGGATTCTTAACTGATAGGAACCTAAGGAAGACGCGTCCCACATTTGGGAATTTGCCAAGGGTTTTGATCCGTGTGGTGGACTAAACTAGAAATGGCTTGCCTAATGTAAGGCTTATTAGGGAAAACGAATCCTCCTGCGTTCGGGATTCATCAAGGTTTTGATCCGTATGGTGGATCGGACCATTGGGTTGATCCTTCAAGCGGTCTCTACCAGTCCTTTGACCCTTCAGGCGGTTTCTACCATTCATTGACCCTTCATGCGGTTTCTACCATTGGTTGACCCTTCAGGCGGTTTCTACCATACATTGACCCTTCAAGCGGTTTCTACCTTTGTTTTGACCCTTCAGGCGGTTTCTACCATTGGTTGACCCTTCAGGCGGTTTCTACCATACATTGACCCTTCAGGCGGTTTCTACCATTGTGTTGACCCTTCAGGCGGTTTCTACCATTGATTGACCCTTCAGGCGGTTTCTACCATTTATGAGATTCCAAATTGATATGAATCAAAGGATGACGTACCCGCTCTTCGGGGCTAGTCGGAGACTCGATCATTCTGTGGATCGGTCTTAGAAAAGATTTGCCTACTAAAAGGCTTCACCTAAGGATGACGCACCCAGTCTTTGGGGCGGCCAAAAGTCCTGCAGAAAGCTTAGACCTGAAAAAATTTTCCTCGCCAAGAAGATATTAGTAATCTTTGGGAAGACAATAATTGTCTAACTGACAAAATTCTACGACTTAAGTTTTAGTCATGAAATGTGCATTTTGATTGCTCGAGGTTATCCAAAACATTCCTACCATATACAGATGTGATCATAAATTCCTTGCACGGAAACTCTAGATCAAACAATTTGAAAATTTCAAAAAGAGTTTGCTCAAAACATCCATTGGAGTATTTCTCATCCAAGAAGGCTCCTCACTGCTCTGTGATAATGATCTTTAATAGGAAAAGTGCTCAATTTCCTACCGACCTGTGCCTGGGTTTCAGGATCATTCGCAACGCATACATTTCGACCGATCAGGAGGTCTTTCACGGGACCGTAATGTTAGGCTTGGATATCGGTTTCCAAGGGGGACTCACTTTTGAGTCAAGGCCGTTGAACAAAATTTTTCACTATCTGCTCCGGGTTTACAAGTCAAGAACCCTGCAAAATGAGAAAGAAATAGTCTTGCTCGTACTTCTTTGAGCTAAGTTATACATTAACCCAAGTGTCTTAGTCAGATAAGACTGCTTCAGGGTTGTAACATTGGAAGGATTGGGGACCGAAAAAGGCTTATTTTTTGCCCAGAAATTGTGAAGGGTTTGGCATTGGTGATCATTGCAAATTTGCCACATGTCCTTCGAAGAACATCTCCATTTCTTGAAGTGTACACTCCTCTTTTAGAGCGCACAAGGATGTTTAAAAGCGTCTCTTGTTACATTAAGAGACCGTCTGTTTGTGTGTTTGCAATTTGAGCACGACATCATTTGGAGAGTAGTCATCTTGATCTGACTCCTTTGTAGGGTCTTTTCATCGTATATCTAGACTTTACTGGGGATATTTTGAATAGACATCAGCCTTGCTTTTTACCAGGCACTTTGCTTTTTCTTGATGCTAGGGATTTTTCTTTTCCCCCTTTTTTTAATCCCGTGTTTTTCTTTTCTTTTGGAGCTAGGATTTTCGGCAACATGCTAGATATGCAACTTAAACTTTGGCACGCTTCCATTCCTAGAGTGATGTTGCCTTTGCTTTGGAATATGCAATGATCACCAATAGGTTGATGAAATGAATTTGCTGGCTCAACTTGGTCGTGCAAAGGATAACAGTGTGTAGGATAGAGAAATGAACAACACACAAAGATTTATGTTAGTCCGAGCAAGAAAATTTCAAACCGTTTACTTTCTGATACTGTTGGCCTAACCTTCATTTGCCCCAATGTGGGATGGTTCTTGACAGGGTTGAGAATGAAAATCGCCGTTCAATGGGGTTCTCAATGGGCATCTGTAGTGTTTGGAATGAAGAAATAAATGCCTCTGTCATCTCGATCCATGTAATCGTTGCGAATGACCCTTATATCCATAGGTTAAGGTTTCGCTATCATTTCCAATCTCCTCATCTCTCAAGTGTGTATGGGACGTGTTTGGATTAGGCTCGCTTCTCTTATGAGAAAATACCCTTTTGAACAGTTCAAACGACTCTTGTTGGAAAAATTCATTTCATTTCATCAAGATTTATCCTTCAAAGGGATTTTGTGATGCATCATACATGTGTAATTCATGTTCAGACAATCTCATGTTTTAAAACATGAATGTCAATGAAGTAAGAATTCTATGTCTTTTTAGATGTGAGAATCGAATTAATTCTGAAAGTTTTTAATCTCCAATGAATTGGGAAAAGGGATACTTACCTGCCCATCGAGGCTGGAGATCCTGGAAATATAAAAGGGATATGTCATCGTATATTCTAAAAATTTACAAAAATTGGAACGATACATCTTACCCTTGGTCATATGCTCCAACGAGTGCACAAGGGTTGTGAAAATATGTCTGCCCTGATGGCGAGCTCCTGCCAAGGATAAATATTAAGCATTATTTTGGGTTTCCAAATTCAAAACAAATTGGGACGATACTACTTTACTCTTGATTTGAATTCCATTCTGCATGCCAATGTGCAGATTGTAGAAGCCGGCCCTCAAGCTTGTGGCCATGATTTCTTCGTCTGGTTGGGCAACGAATCCACCTCGAGGATTTACGTCGGAGGAGATTCATTCATCTTTTTGGGGGTGTTTCATGCACTGTTATGTTATTTGAATGCATGGCTTCTTGGGTGCCTCGTCTCTGTTCATCACCTGAGAGGAAAATGAGAGAACATTATCCCCGCATCTGATTGAAAATAATTTAGGAACGATACGTTCTTTTTACCAAATGGGTGGCTCCGCGGCCAAATGCGTTTTACATTGAAAGGATGGATTCCATTACGCTCTGCGTATGATAACTATCGCTTCAAGGACTTGCCCCACGGATTAAACGATGAATTTGATGTCTTTGGCTTCGACATGCTTTCCGGATGTAGGAATGGTTTGCCCCCATTTTCAGTGGAGATGGGTTTTGTCGAGTGGGCAACATCAAAAACTCATCCTAGATTTGGCTTTAGTCGAAGGTTGAAATCCCGACCTTGGATAAGCGAATCATGATTCATCTCCTTCTGCTTCGGATTTGTCATTTGCATGCTTCACATTTTACAATACCAACTTCGCCGCTTGATGAAAATGAATCGATGATTTTCGAATTGCCCCAAGTTCTATAGTCATTTGTCATTTGCATGCTACACCTGACCACTCTCAACCTAGGCAAGCTGCGCTTTGACATTGATGATTCGAGCGTGTACATCTTGATTTTTTAATCTTGCTTATGATCGGATAAAGGAACCTCCCACCGCGATTATCCACAAAAAGACTTCTCTTCTCTACTTGTTTTTAACCTGTTTCAAATGAAAAGGCAGAATCAGAAGAAAGAATTTGAAAAATAAAGCATAAATCCTTTCAATTTTATGCTTACTTGTGATTAATAGGGATAAGAGCTTTTACAAGGGTTTTGGCCTTGTGCAAAAGCTTTTATCAATATTCCTCAAAGGAAAGCATATCATTGAAAGGAATGTAATTCACGATAATCGCCTTTGATCAACTCCAAGAAAATCAATGGAATGTTCAAAAGTACACAATTACGATGTGTTTTAAATTCAATTGAAGATACGGTATCCAAATTAAAGCTGTTTGCTAAGAACGAGAGTAATTTGGATATCTATCTTTTCATTAAATTTGAAAAACACGAATACTCTTGATCAATTATTGTGGATTACCAATGATGCAAAACATGCATGAACCAATTCAAGTTTATAGTTCCTTCTGGCGAAATTGGGATTGTATTGCCCTATACGGCCAAAAGGTTGTATAAGACTTCCAATTTCAATTTCATCCAAAGGAATTATAAAATTGATTTTGGAGTATTCGAGTGATTAGAAGAAATGCCACTATCACATTCCAATGACAAGTCAATAGAAATACAACAAATTTCAATCGGAATGTATATAAACACAAATAGATCCCTAATACAATCAATCTAAGGGATCAGATAGAGAGGATCTCAGCAAAATAAATCCTATACAAGAAGGCCAGAAATGAAAAAATAAAACAAAGGAATGTGATCTTAATACTTAGGCTCTTCTTGTCCACTTGGCGCTCGTAATGGGATGACACCATCTTCATCTTCCATCAAGAACATTGGGAGGAAAACACACATATCTATCCTCAAAATGGCATTTAATCCAATCACTGGAATTATGCAATGAATATAATGATTAAGAGCTGTAACAAGTTCGAGGGATAGAAAAGTCTTACCAACCAAACTTAAGAGAAAATCAAGCTTCTCTGTATTTTTTGCAGTGTTAGGTATACTAACCTTCCATAGACAAACGCATGAGACAAGTGAGGGAAAACTCCTAAAAATCAAAAGATAGGGCTTGGTACCTAAAGCCAAGGTTCTCACCTCGAATTCTGGGAAGAGCCGATTCCATTGCACAACTATCGTTGCATTGGGACTCAATCCATAGTTCGAAGTGAGCGGAATTGAAAAGTGGATTACCCCATGTTTTTCCTCACGGAGATTCCATTTTCAATTCCTTCTATTGTGTTCCTAAAGAGGGCGCCTGGGGTTTTAGGCGCAATTGTGTGTATTCATTGTGTCGTGCTAAAGCAATAGACATGCATTTTATTTAACAATCACCGCTTCAATATAAACATCCACACAATCATACATCCAAAACTCCTGCCTGCATAAAACAAAGTTAACAAGCACTTCACCCCTTATTTCTCCCGTCTACAAAAACATCTAACACATTCGTTAGCATATACACCTCACTTTCGAGAGCATCTGCATAAAATTAGGTTAGAAGAATCAATCAACTTTTTAATCGGCTCAAGTCCACTAAATGGTTAAGAACCAGTCCCCAGCAGAGTCGCCAGTGTGTCGCGACCCTCTTGAGGTTGTCGGGCTCTCGAAGGCAAATGGGTCGTCCTGTCTGGTCGGACGCGGGCCTCTCCCAAGGCCCATTACCCAAATCGCAACGGAGGTATGCGTGATCAACTTTCAGTGTGGTCTAGTGACATGTGCTAAGTGTGCATGCCATGGAGTCGCCACCAATCATTTTTTTAGAGTGTGATTGGACCACCCAATCGAATAGTTGGGAGTTTCTATTCAATTCTGCGAGAACCAGAGAAATGGTTTCGGGGACTTAGTTACACCAACTGTCAGAGTTGACGCCCTTTCGGTACCTAAGTTGACTGAATTTTCTAGCCTGAGATTCATGCGGATGAGTAAGGTATGAACCCTAAATCTAGAAATTCATGCAGATATGAGTGATTATCCTAGCAATCACAATCAGTAATAAAATGCGCAACTCAAGGAATCTAGATATGCAAATAAATCACATGGCATTCCTAGTAAGGCCCTATTTATCAATCACAGCTCAAGAATGATTTAGCTGTCCTAGCCATTCTACACACGATCTAACCTAAGAAAAGCATTAGGAAGCATCGAAGGAGTTCGAGAGTACTCACATGGGGTTCGCCGTGCCCTGGTTTGGTCTTGGACGAGCTATCGAGCTCATGCCGACCCGATTATATTTGGGGATCCACTCGGCGTTTTACATCATGAAATCATGTGAAACAAAAACGAAAATATTCAGCAAGGGGAATTTATTGTAGATGGTGGTCGATCTAATTGGACGTCAAGACTAAAAAATATGTAGAAATTTACAAATTAAAATACTCGAATGACATTTTTTTGCCAAATTCAACTCTATGCGTCGTGAAGAAACACATGCAATTGAACTTGAATTTTGACTATTTATGAGTTCAAAATGAAAAGGAAATTAAAATAAAAATATTGACTATTTTTCTATATTTTTACGGCATCGAACGCTATTTTTCTTCATTTTTCATGTATTTTTCTATTTTTGGAAAATATTAAAAAATATGACAAATTATTTTTTTTTATCAAAAATGGTTCCTTTAGCTTGGTCAAGGCTACCAAAGATGATTTTTTAATTTTTTTAACTTTTTATAGATTTTTTATGAATTTTTAAAAAATAAACTATGAAAGACTGATCAAAAATCAGGTGTCAACACGCTTGAGGTCTAAGGTATCCTCATCATCCCAGTATGGATTCCCCTCTTCAGCCTGAGACTCCTCGTCTTCTGAACATGACAGTGGTCCCATGTCTTCGGGTATGTACTGTCGCGACCCTCTTGAGGTTGTCGGGCTCTCGAGGACTAATGGGCCGTCCTGTCTGGTCGGACGCGGGCCTCTCCCAAGGCACATTACCCAAATCGCAACGGAGGTATGCGTGATCGACTTTCAGTGTGGTCTAGTGACATGTGCTAAGTGTGCATGCCATGGAGTCGCCACCAATCATTTTTTTAGGGTATGATTGGACCACCCAATCGAATAGTTGGGAGTTTCTATTCAATTCTGCGAGAACCGGAGAAATGGTTTCGGGGACTTAGTTACGCCAACCATTAGAGTTGACGCCCTTTCGGTACCTAAGTTGACTGAATTTTCTAGCCTGAGATTCATGCGGATGAGTAAGGTATGAACCATAAATCTAGAAATTCATGCAGATAGGAGTGATTATCCTAGCAATCACAATCAGTAACAAAATGCGCAACTCAAGGAATCTAGATATGCAAATAAATCACATGGCATTCCTAGCAATGCCCTATTTATCAATCACAGCTCAAGAATGATTTAGCTATCCTAGCCGTTCTACACTCGATCTAACCTAAGAAAAGCATTAGGAAACATCGCAGGAGTTCAAGAGTACTCACATGGGGTTCGCCGTGCCCTGGTTTGGTCTTGGACGAGCTATCGAGCTCATGCCGACCCGATTATATTTGGGGATCCACTCGGCGTTTTACACCATGATATCATGTGAAACAAAAACGAAAATATTCAGCAAGGGGAATTTATTGTAGATGGTGGTCGATCTAATTGGACATCAAGACTAAAAAAGATGTAGAAATTTACAAATTAAAAGACTAGAATGATATTTTTTTTTTGCCAAATTCAACTCTATGCGTCGTGAAGAAACACATGCAATTGAACTTGAATTTTGACTATTTATGAGTTCAAAATGAAAATAAAATTAAAATAAAAATATTGACTATTTTTCTATATTTTTACGACATTGAATGCTATTTTTCTTCATTTTTCATGTATTTTTCTATTTTTGGAAAATATTAAAAAATTGAAAAATTATTTTTTTTCAAAAATGGTTCCTTTAGCTTGGTCAAGGCTACCAAAGATGATTTTTTAATTTTTAACTTTTTATATATTTTTTATGAATTTTTAAAAAATAAACTATGAAAGACTAATAAAAAATCAGGTGTCAACAGCTGCCCCTCTTTGAGAGGAATTTCGTCAGAGGTTTCTCTCAAAGACAAGGTGACACCTGTGTTCCGATCGACTCGACTGGGAAAAGAAAAGGACATCCAATTTTCATGCCCATCAATGTGTGCTTTTCCTTAAAAAGAGATGTGCTCATTCAATTCCCTGATATGATGTAAGAAAGTTAAGGAGTAGATAGACTTCCCTGCCCCTTACCTGCCGAATGCTTGCGGCATTTGCTGTGTCTGATGGGTTCAAGTAGATTCCTAAGGACTCGTCATCGGAGTGTCATAGGGATGTTAAGCTCTGACCTGTATGGTAGGTCAAACCATAATGGGATTCCTAACTGATAGGAACCTAAGGAAGACGCATCCCACATTTGGGAATTTGCCAAGGGTTTTGATCCGTGTGGTGGACTAAACTAGAAATGGCTTGCCTAATGTAAGGCTTATTAGGGAAAACGACTCCTCCCGCGTTCGGGATTCATCAAGGTTTTGATCCGTATGGTGGATCGGACCATTGGGTTGATCCTTCAGGCGGTCTCTACCAGTCCTTTGACCCTTCAGGCGGTTTCTACCATTCATTGACCCTTCATGCGGTTTCTACCATTGAGTTGACCCTTCAGGCGGTTTCTACCATTGGTTGACCCTTCAGGCGGTTTCTACCATACATTGACCCTTCAGGCGGTTTCTACCATTGGTTGACCCTTCAGGTGGTTTCTACCATACATTGACCCTTCAGGCGGTTTCTACCATTATGTTGACCCTTCAGGCGGTTTCTACCATTGATTGACCCTTCAGGCGGTTTCTACCATTGATTGACCCTTCAGGCGGTTTCTACCATTGAGTTGACCCTTCAGGCGGTTTCTACCATTTATGAAATTCCAAATTGATATGAATCAAAGGATGACGTACCCGCTCTTCGGGGCTAGTCGGAGACTCGATCATTCTGTGGATCGGTGTTGACACCTGATTTTTTTTACCATTTATTATTGTGATTTTTATTCTTTAAAATTAATTAAAAATATCAAAAAAGGTCATAAAATCACAAAATCAACTTTGGAAGCCTTGGTTTAACCTTAGGAACCAATTTTGAACAAAAAATAGTTTTCAGTATTTTTAATATTTTTCGAGTTTATTTAATTATAAAAATACCCAAAAAATCAGAAAAATACCATTCGTGGTCAGAAAAATACCCAAAAATATTCGATAATTTTGTTTTAATTTCCTCTTCAAGTGTGTCACTTTAAATCTCAAAAATTCGGCTCGGGTCAATATGTTCCTTCACAAACATAAACCCGAACCGAGCCTAAAAAAAAATCATTTTCGAGTCTTTTAGTTTTCAATTCTCACTTTTTATAAGCTATGACATTGGATTCTAAAGTCTTAAAGTGCAATTAGGTCAATTTGCCCTCCAATTTAATCAATTTTTACCAAAAGGGCTTAATTGCACATTTTTCTTTCAATTAGTCCCCGGTTTCACGGATGTATACGTATGCTATACGTATTTATATGTCATACGTATTTATACGTTATGCATATTTGTACTGTTTGGTAACCTCTTTAACTCTTGTAATAATAATAATGGTTATTATTTTTAACACCTTTGTTAGTGCCTTTTTTTTAGCATTTTTGTATTGTGAGTGCTATTACTAGTGCTATTTTTAAATAGCATTCTTTGTATTATAAATTGTGAGTGCTATTGTTAGTGCTATTTTTAAATGACATTTATTTATCATAAATTGTGAGTGCTATTGTTAGTGCTATTTTTAAATGACATTTATTTATCATAAATTGTGAGTGCTATTGTTAGTGCTATTTTTAAATGGCATTTATTTATCATAAATTGTGAGTGCTATTATTAGATAGAATTTATAATTGTTAGTGCTATTTTTAACTAGCATTTTTGTATTATAAATTGTGAGTGCTATTGTTAGTGCTATTTTTAAATAGCATTTTTGTATTATAAATTGTGAGTGCTATTGTTAGTGCTATTTTTAAATGTCATTTATTTGTGAGTGCTATTTTTAGATAGAATTTATAATTGTTAGTGCTATTTTTAAATACAATTTATTGGAAGGTATTTTTGGCTATAAAAGGATGGCAAGAGTTTTGAGGTTGAGGAGAGAGACATTTTGTAGAGTGTACAAATTTTTGAGAGCTTAGAGAAGAACACAAACACTCTCTATATTCTCATCATCTTGAGTGAGCAAAATATACTAAGTTCGGAATATTGATTCCGCATATTGCTAGCACAATTGTTGTGGAGTTATTAGTCGTCTCCCCGTTCGTCAATTGGTGGTGCGTCCGAACTAGATGCCTAACACTTGTGGAGGCTGAGATCGAAGAACATCGAACCGACACCTCCGTTCAAGCACGCTACGAGAGGTAATCTATTTACTCCCTTTGAGGCTTTGTGATTTTTTTCGATTGAAATGCACAAAGTACGCCTCTGGAGATACATATATGGGTTGTTATTTATTTCCGCTACGTGTTACGTGGATCCCAACAGTGGTATCAGAGCCGATCCTTAGGTGTTTTCGTGCATTTAATTGATTTTTTGCAATTTTTGCAATACTATGGCCAATATGTATTAACGAATTGTTCGTCTTACATGGCTAATGGAGGTTGATTATTTTATATGATAAATTAATCAACGTAGCAAAAATTGAGACTAAATCAATTTTGAATCGAAAATTTATGGCTATCTTATTTTACGTAAAAATTCTGAATATGATTCAACGTAGAATTTTTATTGTGCCTTCCTAAGTTTTAAATTGTGAATTTATTACTTACGTGGAAGGGTGGTGATCATGGAAAAATCTCTAATCAATGTGATTGATGTATATATGAATGTATGATGATTATTTATATATTTGGGGTTGTAATTATTAAATGGAGGCTGCGTACTCCTTTTATTTTTCATGTAATCTTTATTTTTAGCATAGTCAATTGTTGATGTAAATGCTACGAGGATTACGTGGGGGAGCCTTTTAAGTCGGCGAGCTCTTTGGGGCCCAATTCTTAAAGAGTTCAAGAAACCAAGAAGAAGCGAAGAACAGCTCTCCATTATTAAAATATTAAAATGATTAAATGTGGTCTCATTGGCTCGAGACCCATTAAATCATAATTCCATGATCACCACGTAGGATAGATGTTTATGTGATTGACATCTATTTATTTGTTATGATTACGTGAGCATGTTAAACTGGTTAATATGCAAAGTCAGACTTACCTCACCCAAAATTGCGCCTGCATGAAATCCTAGTTAGGAAAATCACTTGCGTTAGGTACCGAAAGGGCGTTGGTAATGACATCAACGTAACCAAGTCCCCGAACCCAAAATCTCTGGTTCCGCAGAATTGATCGATCTCTCCCAATCGGTCAATAAGGTTTCCGGTCTACCCTCCAAGAAAGACCGGTGGCGACTCCAAATGCATGCACAAGTTGCACATGCCACCACGACCACACTAAGGTCGAAAGCGATCGACTGTTATCGTCGAATCCCTTTGAAAAATACTCCCGCCGCAATTTGGTATGGGCCTGGGAGGGCCCGCGCCGATCCAAAGCCCGCGATCCGCATCCTTGTGCGGGGGAAGGCCCGCGATCGGTAATCCATTAGCCGCGTCCGCTTTCGGACGGGTCGCGACAATCGGTCTTAGAAAAGATTTGCCTACTAAAAGGCCTCACTTAAGGATGACGCACCTAGTCTTTAGGGTGGCCAAAAGTCCTGCAGAAAGCTTAGACCTGAAAAAATTTTCCTCGCCAAGAAGATGTTAGTAATCTTTGGGAAGACAATAATTGTCTAACTGACAAAATTCTACGACTTAAGTTTTAGTCATGAAATATGCATTTTGATTGTTGGAGGTATCCAAAACATTCCTGCCACATACAGATGTGATCATAAATTCCTTGCACGGAAACTCTAGATCAAATAATTTGAAAATTTCAAAAAGAGTTTGCTCAAAACATCCATTGGAGTATTTCTCATCCAAGAAGGCTCCTCACTGCTCTGTGATAATGATCTTTAATAGGGAAAGTGCTCAATTTCCTACCGACATGTGCCTGGGTTTCAGGATCATTCGCAACGCATACATTTCGATCAATCAGGAGGTCTTTCACGGGACCGTAGTGTTAGGCTTGGATATCGGTTTCCAATGGAGACTCACTTTTGAGTCAAGGCCGTTGAACGAAATTTTTCACTATCTGCTCCGGGTTTACAAGTCAAGAACCCTGCAAAATGAGAAAGAAATAGTCTTGCTCGTACTTCTTTGAGCTAAGTTATACATTAACCCAAGTGTCTTAGTCAGAGAAGACTGCTTCAGGATTGTAACATTGGAAGGATTGGGGACCGAAAAAGGCTTGTTTTTTGCTTAGAAATTGTGAAGGGTTTGACATTGGTGATCATTGCAAATTTGCCACATGTCCTTCGAAGAACATCTCCATTTCTTGAAGTGTACACTCCTCTTTTAGAGCGCACAAGGATGTTTAAAAGCGTCTCTTGTTGCATTAAGAGACCATCTGTTTGTGTGTTTGCTATTTGAGCACGACATCATTTGGGGAGTAGTCATCTTGATCTGACTCCTTTGGAGGGTCTTTTCATCATCTCTCTAGACTTTACTGGGGATATTTTGAATGGACATCGGCCTTGCTTTTTACCAGGCACTTTGCTTTTTCTTGATGTCTAGGGATTTTTCTTTTCCCCTTTTTTTAATCCCGTGTTTTTCTTTTCTTTTGGAGCTAGGATTTTCAGCAATCATGCTAGATATGCAACTTAAACTTTGGCATGCTTCCGTTCCTAGAATGATGTTGCCTTTGCTTTAGAATATGCAATGATCACCAATAGGTTGATGAAATGAATTTGCTGGCTCAACATGGTCGTGCAAAGGATAACAGTGTGTAGGATAGAGAAATGAATTATTCTCGTCATCCTATAACACTTGGATTATCATATAAACAACACACAAAGATTTATGTTAATCCGAGCAAGAAAATTTCTAACCATTTACTTTCTGATATTGTTGGACTAACCTTCATTTGCCCCAATGTGGGGTGGTTCTTGACAGGGTTGAGAATGAAAATCGCCGTTCAATGGGGTTCTCAATGGGCATCTGTAGTGTTTGGAATGAAGAAATAAATGCCTCTGTCATCTCGATCCATGTAATCGTTGCGAATGACCCTTATGTCCATAGGTTAAGGTTTCTCAATCATTTCCAATCTCATCATCTCTCAAGTGTGTATGGGACGTGTTTGGATTAGGCTCGCTTCTCTTATGAGAAAATACCCTTTTGAACAGTTCAAACGACTCTTGTTGGAAAAATTCATTTCATTTCATCAAGATTTATCCTTCAAAGGGATTTTGTGATGCACCATATATGTGTAATTCATGTTCAGGCAATCTCTTGTTTTAAAACATGAATGTCAATGAAGTAAGAATTCTATGTCTTTTTAGATGTGAGAATCGAATTAATTCTGAAAGTTTTTAATCTCCAATGAATTGGGAAAAGGGATACTTACCTGCCCATCGAGGCTGGAGATCCTGGAGATATAAAAGGGATATGTCATTGTATATTCTAAAACTTTGCAAAAATTGGAACGATACATCTTACCCTTCGTCATATGCTCCAACGAGTGTACAAGGGTTGTGAAAATATGTCTGCCCTGATGGCGAGCTCCTGCCAAGGATAAGTATTAAGCATTATTTTGGGTTTCCAAATTCAAAACAAATTGGGACGATACTACTTTACTCTTGATTTGAATTCCATTCTGCATGCCAATGTGGGGATTGCAGAAGTCGGCCCTCAAGCTTGTGGCCATGATTTCTTCGTCTGGTTGGGCAACGAATCCACCTCAAGGATTTACGTCGGAGGAGATTCATTCATCTTTTTGGGCGTGTTTCATGCGCTGTTTTGTTATTTGAATGCATGGCTTCTTGGGTGCCTCGTCTCTATTCATCACCTGAGAGGAAAATGAGAGAACATTATCCCCGCATCTGATTGAAAATAATTTAGGAACGATACGTTCTTTTTACCAAATGGGTGGCTCCGCGGCCAAATGCGTTTTACGTTGAAAGGATGGATTCCATTACGCTCTGCGGATGATAACTATCGCTTGGGGGACTTGCCCCACGGATTAAACGATGAATCTGATGTCTTCGGCTTCGACATGCTTTCCGGATGTAGGAATGGTTTGCCCCCATTTTCAGTAGAGATGGGTTTTGTCGAGTGGGCAAGATCAAAAACTCATCCTAGATTTGGCTTTAGTCGAAGGTTGAAATCCCGACCTTGGATAAGCGAATCATGATTCATCTCCTTCTGCTTCGGATTTGTCATTTGCGCGCTTCACATTTTACAATACCAACTTCGCCGCTTGATGAAAATGAATCGATGATTTTCGAATTGCCCCAAGTTCTATAGTCATCTGCGTCGAATCTCTTTGAACTTCATCGAGTGATAGACCAACTGATAAAACGATTTTTCAATCCCGAGATCGAACTCCTGACGTTTCGTACCACTGCCATTTCACTGACTACCAAGACACAGCACTATTGGCGTCCCTAACTGGTTCATTTTTTGTTATAAAATTCTCGAAGCAGTTAGCGACCCCCATTGAGAATGAAACAAGCTTAATTTAGAGTTCATAACGACTAAAGGTCCCTTGGAACGATACAGAGCTAACCGTCTTTGAGCTCGCTCGGGCTTTTACTCACATTTTCCTATGTGAAGCCTTTAAATGTTTTTCTTCGTGGCGTTCAATTGATTCGTCTCGACTCTAATCTAACAAGGGATTGTCGCACTCGAGCATGATGATGCTCGCAGGTAGTACTGATCGCTGCCCCAGATTAACTCTAGGCATTAAGGAAGATTATCTCGCATGGAAGACTTTATGACAGAAAGATTAATGATACATCTAGTCACATGTGCCTAGGTCCCTTGAAGATTCTCGGTGATCAGCCAGTTACACCATGAATCAGATATATAATCGCCATTTTGGATCATAACTTCATAAGTCCATCAGTTTTAAACTGATCGATCCAGATATAGAGCTCCTCATCAAGGAAATCTTTTGATTCTTCGAGCAACTGATATTCGGGTTGACCATCATCGCTTGGCGGCGAAGGATTCCTGTTTCTGTTGTGAGCGATCTGATTCTTCGAGCTAGAACCTTCGTCGTTGCTCGAGATTATAAGAGGATGATTGATCGGTTCACTATCAAAAGCACCTTCCATTTGGGGATGGGAGAAACAAAAATCCTCAGAGCATCCCCCCGCTTGATCTTCCGAAATCATACGCCCAAGCCAGGCAGATCTTTGAACACTAGGCGCAATATGTTGATCGACGATAGGAAGAGCACTAGCGAAAAGTTGCTGCTCAAACCAAGGAGTTCGTACCTGCTGCACTTGTGGCATATACTCTTGAGTGGTGCTGAGATGATTCGGGGGAATATTCTGATTAGCGCCCAAGTAGTCGATGGTGCTGCTACCAGCTTGGTCGGTGCCTAGATTCGGCAGGGTATTTCTTACTTCAAGGGCATTGTAGTTGTGGCCATGCCTAGTGCTTAGGCACAAGTTGAGTTCTTTCAGGTTCAGTACTGTGTGGCGCTGTCTTAGCGCCCTTCTGTAGCTCTTGAGGTGACTCGCGACTCCATCTTTAGTGAGTCCTGGTATGTTCATGATCTCAAGTATGCGCGTTGGATATGCTGAGTTGATCCCTAGTTGCTGAACCGCACTAAGGAACTTGAGATGAAGCTCGGGAGACCAATTGACCCTCGTCTTCTTGCGACCCGGAACAGTGTTGACAACTTGGCTATTGCTCTCTGGCCTATTTCCAGTAGGATTTGATCGAGCCGGAAATTGTTGTGGAGGGAATTCATCAGCTTTGGATTGGTCGGTCGTGATAGTAAGCTCATCGTTAAGGAAACTCCAATCATGGTGACGCATATCCCATCCTTTAGAAGGCATCGGTATTGACTTCGTA
This sequence comes from Rhodomyrtus psidioides, assembly GCA_021437785.1. NCBI lineage: Eukaryota > Viridiplantae > Streptophyta > Magnoliopsida > Myrtales > Myrtaceae > Rhodomyrtus > Rhodomyrtus psidioides. Next base: position 6,422,422 of record JAILYB010000020.1, on the reverse strand, counting down.
GAATTGATTTGTTCATGCATATCTCCAACAAAATCCGATTGTATCAAAGATGGTTCGAGGGAGTGGGGTGGTGAATGAGCATTTTCAATCCTCATATAAGGCTTATCAAGGAACCTTTCGCCGAGAGTGACAGGGCCACCGCAATTAAGGCAAGCGATAGTGCTGGGAGCTTTCTTATACCTCATGTTCTCCGCTCGAAGCTTTTCGTTTTCCTCCTTTAGAATCGCAAGTTCTTGACGTCTGTGTTGAGCCCTCAATTTGGCTCGCTTATTTTGAAACCAAAACTTGACCCTCAAAGGTTTCATCCCTAGCTTCTGGCCCAATTCATTTCTTTGTTTCATGTTCGGGAGAGGGCATTCACTAAAGAAAGCTTCAAGCTCTTGGATTTCATTCTGAGTGTGGCACTGGCGACGTTTCCTTTTCCGGGATTGCCCATCGCTGCTGCTGTTGTCGTCGCTGCTGAGATCCTGAACTTCGTTGCCGAAAGGGTTGGGTTCTGTGGTTCTGGTACCAGACGCAATCCTGGAATCTTCGAGATCTCTCAATAGTTCATTTTCTGAGATTTTTGGATCAGTCGCCTCTAGCAACTGACGGTAACCCTCAAACATGTTGGATCGAAAAATGTTCGATCAATTTTTGCTCACTCAGGGTTCTCTACTCTCTCATGTATGCTCACTCTCTCTAAATTTTCTTTTGAGTGCTTCTGTATGCCCAAGAAACGTTCTTTAAACATGGATGAAGATCATCAGGCAAGCGTTTCTCCCAAGATTTCGTATTTCTCGCTTTGTCGTCTTCTTTCTTCTTTTCAACGTGGAGGGACACCAAATCGATTTCCTTTTCTCGATATCCATGTTTGTCTCCCACTTATTTTCAAAAAGGTGGAACTACGCTCGCCTCCCGCTCAGTTTTTTAATATGATGGGACCGCCAAATCCTTTTGCAACTTTTTTCGATAGTTGCGCTTAACTCTTGCTCAATTTTAATATGGTGGCACTGACATATCTTTTTACAACTTTTTTAGATTTATCAAACCTGAAATCGCGGACTGGGACGGATCTGATGGTTCACCGAAAGAGCCACCATTGCTTTACCCAATTAACTTGGCTCCATGAGCATTATTGCTGTGACCTTTCTTCATCCTCGAGTTGCTATAAAAGGAGGAGTTAATGCAGAGAAGATTAACGCTCTTACATAATTTCCTTTTCGTATTTAATCACTCTACCACACCCATCTTCTTCTCCGTCACTCCAACGAAAATGACCTCCTCTCATATTCGCGCTTTCTCGGCTGAAATTTTGGCCCAGTGGGAAAAACTCTATAACCTCTTAGGTCGAGGCTATGCTCATATAGCCGATCACCCAGAAATTGAAGATGAAATTCGCATTTTGCTCGTGGAAATAGACACCACCTCTATCGAGGGCACTAATTTAGAGAGGGAATATAGAATCTTCCCAACCCTCTTTATAAACTTTTTAGAGACTTACCGTGTCGCTCATCGAGAAGTTACCGTGGCTCACGTTTTGCGAGCTCGCTATGAGGATCGGTCCAACTGCTTGGTGTTGGCCAACCTTGTGGCCGATAGTCACAGAAAGGCTGTTGAGTTCGCCAACGAGCGGGTCTCGATGTTGCTTCGCGAGAGGGGAAATTTGGTGGAGCGCTTGGCCTTATCCCTGACCACCTATGAGCACGACCGTCGTAATGTCGTGTTGAAGTTTCAATGTGAGTGGCAGGAAGAAAGGCTTGACAGCATTACCGCGGATATAGCCCATGGGAGAGGACTAGTTCGGGACTTGGAAATAGCAGCCGAAGATCACGGGACCAAGGTTGCCGAGCTTAAAGGGGAATGTAAACGCCTTCTTCTTAAGCTTGTAGATCTCGAGTCTCGAGGTGGTGAGTATAGGCAAAGCATCAATAATATGGAGGGCCAACTGGGTTCCTTTGTGATGCTAATTAGGGCTCATTTCGGTTTTACTTTTCCACCTCGATGATCTGTATGATCTGCTTTTAAGGTCCCTCGATTGAGCGAAATGAATGAAAGCTCTAATATGTGTGTCTCAACTTCTGTATGGCTGACTTTCTCGAACACCTGACCACTCTCAACCTAGGCAAGCTGCTCTTTGACATTGATGATTCGAGCGTGTACATCTTGATTTTTTAATCTTGCTTATGATCGAATAAAGGAACCTCCCACCGCGTTTATCCACAAAAAGACTTCTCTTCTCTACCTGTTTTTAACTACTTAGAGATGCCCCAGTTTCGATCTTTGAGACGTGACTTCAGAATCACCTATTCCAAATCGTCATCTTCATTAGATGATACCTCAATGATGTCCATAGCAGGCTCTTCTTGTCCACTTGGCGCTCGTAATGGGATGACACCATCTTCGTCTTCCATCAAGAACATTGGGAGGAAAACACACCTATCTATCCTCAAAATGGCATTTAATCCAATCACCAGAATTATGCAATGAATATAATGATTATGAGCTGTAACAAGTTCGAGGGATAGAAAAGTCTTACCAACCAAACTTAAGAGAAAATCAAGCTTCTCTGTACAGTGTTAGGTATACTAACCTTCCATAGACAAACGCATGAGACAAGTGAGGGAAAACTCCTAAAAATCAAAAGATAGGGCTTGGTACCTAAAGCCAAGGTTCTCACCTCGAATTCTGGGAAGAGTCGATTCCATTGCACAACTATCGTTGCATTGGGACTTAATCCATAGTTCGAAGTGAGCGGAATTGAAAAGTGGATTACCCCATGTTTTTCCTCACGGAGATTCCATTTTCAATTCCTTCTATTGTGTTCCTAAAGAGGGCGCTTGGGGTTTTAGGCGCAATTGTGTGTATTCATTGTGTCGTGCTAAAGCAATAAACATGCATTTTATTTAACAATCACCGCTTCAATATAAATATCCACACAATCATACATCCAAAACTCTTGCCTGCATAAAACAAAGTTAACAAGCACTTCACCCCTTATTTCTCCCGTCTACAAAAACATCTAACACATTCGTTAGCATATACACCTCACTTTCGAGAGCATCTGCATAAAATTAGGTTAGAAGAATCAATCAACTTTTTAATCGGCTCAAGTCCATTAAATGGTTAAGAACCAGTCCCCAGCAGAGTTGCCAGTCTGTCGCGACCCTCTTGAGGTTGTCGGGCTCTCGAGGGCTAATGGGCCGTCCTGTCTGGTCGGACGCGGGCCTCTCCCAAGGCACATTACCCAAATCGCAACGGAGGTATGCGTGATCGACTTTCAGTGTGGTCTAGTGACATGTGCTAAGTGTGCATGCCATGGAGTCGCCACCAATCATTTTTTTAGGGTATGATTGGACCACCCAATCGAATAGTTGGGAGTTTCTATTCAATTCTGCGAGAACCAGAGAAATGGTTTCGGGGACTTAGTTACGCCAACCGTTAGAGTTGACGCCCTTTCGGTACCTAAGTTGACTGAATTTTCTAGCCTGAGATTCATGCGGATGAGTAAGGTATGAACCATAAATCTAGAAATTCATGCAGATATGAGTGATTATCCTAGCAATCACAATCAGTAACAAAATGCGCAACTCAAGGAATCTAGATATGCAAATAAATCACATGGCATTCCTAGCAATGCCCTATTTATCAATCACAGCTCAAGAATGATTTAGCTATCCTGGCCGTTCTACACTCGATCTAACCTAAGAAAAACATTAGGAAACATCGCAGGAGTTCGAGAGTACTCACATGGGGTTCGCCGTGCCCTGGTTTGGTCTTGGACGAGCTATCGAGCTCATGCCGACCCGATTATATTTGGGGATCCACTCGGCGTTTTACACCATGATATCATGTGAAACAAAAACGAAAATATTCAGCAAGGGGAATTTATTGTAGATGGTGGTCGATCTAATTGGACATCAAGACTAAAAAAGATGTAGAAATTTACAAATTAAAAGACTCGAATGATATTTTTTTTTGCCAAATTCAACTCTATGCGTCGTGAAGAAACACATGCAATTGAACTTGAATTTTGACTATTTATGAGTTCAAAATGAAAATAAAATAAAAATAAAAATATTGACTATTTTTCTATATTTTTACGACATCGAATGCTATTTTTCTTCATTTTTCATGTATTTTTCTATTTTTGGAAAATATTAAAAAATTGAAAAATTATTTTTTTTTCAAAAATGGTTCCTTTAGCTTGGTCAAGGCTACCAAAGATGATTTTTTAATTTTTTAACTTTTTATATATTTTTTATGAATTTTTAAAAAAATAAACTATGAAAGACTAATAAAAAATCAGGTGTCAACATGTACGGCTCTATTCCAGGTACGTACGGCACGATGTATTCGGGTATGTAGGGCTCGACAAGGCTTCGTCGGGTCGCTTTAAAGTGCTGAATGTACTCTGCAGTGGCTCTATGAATGTTTTCTTCATGAGTCATGTTTTCTGGCCAACTTACTTCTTCGGCTTGCGAATTCTTCAAGGAGCGAATGATGGATGTCACCTTGGCTTCAAACTGTTTCTTCTCTTCCTCCATGAGAGTCTTGCTTGGTATGTCAAAAGAAAAGATACCAGGTTGTGGTGAAGAAGGGATCTCCTGTAGAGCTCCAAACTGTCGAATCACCCTCCTTGGATGCGGTAGCGCCCGTGAATCCCAGCAAAGGGACTGGACCCCTGTCATCGCAGGTCAATCTGACTTTGCTCAGCGTTGGCAACCTTAGCCGCCATCGGAGTTGTTCGGGTCTTAGGTTTTTAAGGAAGTTTCTACACTCTATAAAGTTGAACTTAGGAATACGTGTATGAGTTCTGACAAAGGTTTTAAGAGGATGTGCGTCATGGCTGATTTCAGTGAAACCCATGCGGATGTGGAATTGGCTGATATGGGATGTGAACCACAGATACAAAAGATCACTCGAGACCCTAAAGATTCCCTTTTTATTTTTCTTGAAGTGATTTAAGGAAAGGAAGGTTTCGGCAAGAAGGATGTTTGAGTAATCCGACCCACAACAGACTTGTTTAGCTACTACGGCCATGATAGGGTCAAAGGTGATAGATGATATCGGGAATAGTACAAAGCTAAAGAATGCCAAGACAAAGGCTCTACCAGATTTGGTTCCTTTAGCAGCAAGGAGGCGGGAAAATCGATCTATAAGGAAAGATAAGGAGACTCGTCCAGAATTGCTTTTTGCATCTGCTTTAACTTCATTCAGACCTGTGTCAAGGAATTCAGCCAACTAACTCAGGGGTTCAAATCCTATAGGGGGTCGGACGAGCGTAGGAGTGAACCCAATTCCGATGACGGCACTGTATTCCTCGATAGTGGGAGTAATCTCTAGTCCTTCCATGCAAAATGTGGCGGTGGTAGGATTCCAGTAGAGCGCCATGGCTTGAATAAAGGCAGGTGGACACTCAATCTTCAGCAGGTCCAGTAGGTATCCTAGTCGTGATTCAGCATACTTTTGGCTGGCTTCGCCCATGCTGTCCCACCATGATTGGAGTTCGGCCCGGGGGATTTTGAATACTTGAATATCATTCTTTCCCATCAAGTCTAAAATATGCAAATGATTTTGAAAAGTCAATCGACAGAAATTACTTTAAACGTATGAACGTACAGATGTCATGAGGTATGCATGAGCTAACTCGATTGCATAGTTCAATTTAAGAAATGGAAATTAGGACTTTTTTCAGGTCTTGAAAGCCTGACTCAAAGCCTAATTTGAATTTCAAGGAAGTGAATTATGCAATTTAGTCAGGTTTACTCAGTGACTAAGGGAAATAGCAACGTCACATTCCATTGGTCAATACATCAAAAGAACAAAGTGAAGTGAACCTTTATTACAATCGAGACGCCTAACGGAAGAAAGATAGAGAGAGATCCTTTAAACAAGAAAGCTGTAAAAAACCGTTGGAATGTGAGGATCCAAATCACTCTTTTCCCAGAGGTCTATCCAAATGACAGTCGGTCGGGAGTTTTCCTCTAATCAAGTGTAAAGGAGTCGTCTTCAATGTTTTGGTCGAGAGGCGGTAGTTCCTCTGGCCATTCTCTGGTCCATGGTACGACGACTTCAGGAGCCTTCTCAGGTTTCACCTTCTTGAGTGTGATGCGCTTTGGCTTTGTCTTGGTAGCAGGACATCTTCTTTTTCCCCAAAAGGTGATCATAGGTACATTTTCTTTGGTCAGTAGTTCGGTCTTTCGACGGGCATATGCCTCCCTGGCCAACTGGTTGCGACGCTGCCTCTTCATCTCCAGATAGTCCTTAAACATCTTGTCCGCTTGTCGCTTGAATCTGAGGTTATCGACATAGTAACGGGTTTGGCAATCTTCGGCATACCCTAGCTTACGTCCAGTCAGCTCTCGACCATGCACGAATCTAGTGAAGTGTAGTCTTGTGTTTGGTCCGGGGCGAGTGACTTTCCTCAGGTATTCGAAGGTCACCAATTCTGTCGAGCTTTTAGGGAACAGCGACATTCTACCCTATTACCATTGCTGTTTCAATTAGTCACTCGAGCGATTTACATGACGTGAATGCGTATGAATGTATGTAATGTATGAGTCATATTATGGAGCAGGGGTAGTAAAGTACATCGGAAATAAATGCCTTACCAACCATACCTGGGGGAATGTGGAATGTCCCCCCTCTTATCAATGGGCGATTTTAGGTATACCAACCATCCATAGACATGCGCATGAGACAAGTGGTATACTCTAAGAAATCAAAAATCAGGTGAGGAACCTACGGCTCAGGCTCCCACGATCCACACGAGGCAGATTCCTTCCCAAGGGTACCTACCCAATAGGGCTAGACATCGCCAATGCAGATGGTGAGCGGGAACGAGTACGAAAGTCTCAAGTGCCATCAAACACAAGATCCTTTTTGCACCCTTTCCCTATCTAAGGTAACCTAGGGGTGGTTGCAGTCGGGGTTTGACCGCCAGTGTGTGCAATGTGTCGTGATCATCACAATGCAAAGTCATGCACAGCAGTTTGTATCAAAACACCGCTTCAGTATGTGCATAAAAATAAACATACATTCCCTACTCCAACCTGCAGGAAAAAATGTCAACAATCACTCCACCCCTTATTTCTCCAATCTGCAAAAACATCTAACACAATGGTTAGTGTACGTACCTCATCTTCGAGAGCATCTGCAGAAAATAAGGTCAGATAAACCAAACAACTTTTTTTTAATCGGCTCAAGTCTTCTGGAATTCGTAACCATAGATTCTGGGTTCGAATTCAGTCTCCAGCGGAGTCGCCAGTCTGTCGCGACCCTCTCTCGAGGCGGAGCGGGCTAATGGGCCGCCCGATCGCTGGCTTGATCGGACGCGAGCCTCTCCCAAGGTCCATTACCCAAATCGCAACTGCTGGATATACGTGGTCGACCTTCAGTGTGGTCTAGTGACATGTGATGAGTGTACATGTCCAGGAGTCGCCACCAATCGTTTCGTGGAGGGTACGATCGGGAACCCTATCGAATAGTTGGGAGTGGTCTATTCGATTCTGCGGAAACCAGAGAATTGGGTTCGGGGACTTAGTTACGCCAACTATCGGAGTTGACGCCCTTTCGGTACCTAAGCTGAATGGTTTATCTGATCCTAGGATTTCATACAGATGAATGAGGTACAGATCCTGAATCTAGGAGTTCATGCAGATGGGAATGACTACCCTATCATTCACAATCAATAGAAATAAGTGCGCAAATCAAGGATCCAGTACATGCGGATAAAACACATGAAATCAGCATGGTATCCCTAATGAGGCCCTATTAGCCTAGAGAAATATCAATCAAGGCTTAGGAATGATTTTGGCATGATTTGCCCATGAGGGGCAAAATTGTAATTTTGAACAATTCGGGGAAGATTTACCTTGCAAGGGTAAATCTGTCATTTTAGATGAATTGGGAAGGCAAAAGACGGGGAAAATAGGATTGGCCATCAATCCAGTCCATTTCCTATTTTTTTAGGAATTTCCAGGATTTTTCTGGAATTTAAAAGTGATTTTACCCTCGGAGGGGTAAAATCGTCATTTTGGGCAAAGATGAGAACTGAAAATCTCAAATATTAGGGTTGGTCGTCCATCTGACCCAAACCCTAACTTTAAGCAATTTTCAGAACTCGATTGAGACAAGAAAGACGATTTTCCCAATAAAGAAGATTTTCCCAATAAGGGGCAAAATCGTCTTGAGAAAAGAGGCGGGACTCGAAAACCCAAACCTAAGAATTGGTCGCCTACCCGACCCTAATTCTTACCTTGGCATTATCGATTTTATCTTGCATACACAGCAGAGGCGACTTACCCCTAAAGGGTAATGTCGTCGAGTCTCGAAAGAACGGATAAGAAACCCCAAAAATAGGGTTGACCAGTTGTCTGTAGTCAATCCTCGATTTTTTGGGGATTTCTGGAGTGTCTAGGATTTTTCCACAGTTTTTCCACATTTCCTGGAATTTTCTAGCATTTTTTTGGATTTTCTAGGATTTTTTTGATTTTTTTTATTTTTTAAAATCATTTCTGATTATTTTTTTATTTAAAAAATATGATTCGGACCGGGTCGACCCGACCCACTCGGGTCGGGACCCGGCCCAGACCCGGACCCGCGAAACCCTCGGCCAAAACGACACCGTATCACGCGTTTTTTATTTTCGGATTATCCGGATTTAATCCGACGGTCGCTGATGCACCGCGTGGATAATCTGCGCCCATTGGATCTGATTACTAGAACCTACGGTCCAGATTGGACGAAGACTTGATCATAGCCGTCTGATCGGATTACTTAAACCTGCGGCTACGATTAGAACCTAAGTCTTAATCTGAACCGTCCAATCCTACTAACCTGAACGACGTCGCCTCCTAACTAACCCATACGGCGCCGTTTCCATCATTTTTTATTTCCGATTTAAAAATCATTTTCGAATTATCCTAATCTTTAATCGAACGGCCACTATTTGTTGGACTCGATTAACCTCGACCGTTGGATCTCCCCGTTCGAACAACAACCTCCAACGGCCGAGCTGACTGTACTGACACGCGGACCAATGATCTACCGCCACCTAAGCACTTTGACTCGTTGACCTGCCAGGTTGGCATCGTCTTCAACCTCGCGACCATTGCTGAACGAACGGCCACGACTCCCCGGCGATGATCCGACGGTAGAATCTTAACGGATTGGAGCGAGACCGGCGGCAATCGACTCGCGATGACCTATATTTTAACATATCTAGGAATCGCAACATTTTATTCACAGAATCGCAAGAATCATGCAAAGTGCCGAGTACGGCCATGGGAGTTCGATCGCGTAATTTATCTAAAATCGCAGCAATTCAATCACAGAACAGCACCAGTAGAGGTTCAGAAAACTCACCTCGAGCTCCGATTGAGCTCGCTCGGCCCAGATTTGGCTGGGGAAAGATGAACAGTGGTTCGACAATGGAGGTTGGATTGGAAGACTCGATTAGGTGTGTTAAGACAAAATCGATGCAAACAAGATATGCGACAATGGTCAGTGGTGTTCAGGGAACGAAACGCACACACAAATTGAAAGAATAGGCGAGAAATGCTAGAAACGCCATTGAAGCTCAGTTCAAGAATCAAAGCTAAGCCTTACCTGTTTTCGCGATTTCGCGGGGCGCGGCCGGCGGCTATCGCTTTCTGGCAGTCTAGGCGAACTTCGAACTGTCTTTTCTGGCTGTAGTCTGGCCGGGGACGGCCCAACCGGCGCCTTGCAGTTGAGCTCGAGTTCTCGACGGCAAAGGGCCGGAGAACGAGCTTTTTCTCGCCTTCTCTCTCTCTAGCACGTTTTAGTTCGTCTTTTACTAACTGAATCGACCAACCTCCTCAACAGAAAGCGATCACGAGCTTATATAGCCCTTGGGAATTTTGGCGCCGAACCATGGAGCTTCAACCAACTTGGTTTGGCACGTGTAGTCACGTGCAATTAGGTCCAAACGACGTCGGGGAAGATGGGTGAATCGTCTAACTCCGTTTGGTTCTCCGGCGGGCTTCATTTCACGCGAATTTGTCACAAATTTGAGCTGTGTTTGCTTTTGTTGACTTTTTGCAGCTTCAAGACTTGACCGGCCAATTGCCTTTTACTCCGACGACGTCGAGCGGCGCCACCGGTGTTAATCGATAGGTAGGAGTATAGGCAACAATACGCCCACCAATGCGTGCTCGATTATCCACGAATTGGCCTTCAATTTGAGGATCGAAATCACCTTTGGAACTGCTCATCTGCGCAGGTGCTGAGGGAAGACGATGACACTGTAGCGGACCGGTTCGACCGGTCCAACCGGCGGTCAGACCGGTCCGAACCGGTCCCGACTTGCAATTTCTCAAATTAAATCCAAATTAACAGGAAATATTTGCAATTGAACCTCATAATCGAATCCAAGGCATGAATTCTATCAAAAAATGTGATTTTGCCCAAAAGTTCATATCAATTTCAACAAAAACCACAAATGTCCTTTTAATTGCAAATTGGGGAATTATGCAATTGAATATCCAAATGATCAAATTGGGTTAAATCACCTGTGCCAATCGATTCAAAATGGTAAAACCCATTGGGCAGTATGTTTAATTTGCAATGATAGCCCTTGAATTGAAAGTAATTTCAATTATGCTCATTTTCAAGGACTAAAAATGCAATTTTCCCAAATTCGTGCAATTGAATAATTTGTACAAACAATTGGGCTAAATTTAAATAAGGGACAGTTAGAATGGATGTCAAGATCCTAGAAAATACCAAAATTGCAAATTAAAAGACTCAATGGATATTTTTTTCTCAAATTCAATAGTATGGGTTACAAAGGAACACCCATAATTGAATCTGATTTTGAACTTTGTGTGAGGTCAAAAATACAAGGGATTAAAAATAAAAATATTGGCTATTTTTCTATATTTTTGTGCCCTTAAATGCTATTTTTCTTGATTTTTTTGAGTATTTTCCTATTTTCTAAAAATACTAAAAAATATGAAAAATATGAAAAATTATTTTTTGTTCAAAAATGGTTCCTTGGGCTTGGCCAAGGCCATCAAAGTTGATTTTGTAATTTTTTGACTTTTTATGATTTTTTTTTGTTATTTTTTCAAAATATAATTGCAAAAAGACTTGATCAAAAATCAGGTATCAACAGTACTTTCTAGATACTTCAGGATTTTCTCGACGGCTATTCAATATGCTTGACCTGGATTAGAGTAGTACACATACCATTCCAAGAACATTACAAATTTCAGGTCTTGTACATATCATATCGTACATTTAAGCTTCCAAGCACTAACATATGGAATAATTTCCATTTCTGCATTTGCTTGTGTAATCTTAGGATATATTTTGCGGCTCAGACATTCATATAATGCAATAAGAGTATCTTTGGGTTTACAGTCTTGCATATAAAATCATTCAAGAACTTTATCTACATAAGTCTCTTGTGAAAGAGACCACAATCTTTTTGAACGATTTCTTGAAATCTTAATTCCAAGAATATATGCAGCTTCACTCATATCTTTTTATTTCAGAATTAGAACATAACCAATTCTTGATTGTATTAATAAATTTCATATTGCTCCAAGAAATCAGTATATCATCAACATATAATGATAAGATCATATATTGATCTTAGGATCCTTTGATATACACGCAATGATTTTCATCAACCATTATAAAATCATAAGCCACAATGGCATTATGAAAAAAATTTATACCATTATCTCGAAGACTGCTTAAGGCCATATATCGACCTCAAAAGTCGACATACTTTTTGTTCTTAGCCAATTATAACAAACCCATCGAGTTGTTTCATATAATTATTTTTAAATTATCCATTGAGAAAAGCAGTCTTTACATCCATATGATATAATTCAAGATCCATACTAATTACTATTGTCAGAATAAGGTGAATTGAGGTAAATCTCATCACAGGAGAAAAAACCTCCTCATAATCAATTTTTCTAATTGATTGTACCATTTTACCACAAGGTGAGCCTTATATCTTTCAATCGAGCTATTAGCTTTACGCTTTACTTTGAGAACACACTTGCTCCCAATAGCTTCATGTCCATTCGGAAGATCAATCAGTTCCCAAACTTGGTTTGATCTCATTGAATTCATCCCTTCTTTCATTGCTTGTATCCACTTTTCCTTATCAGGGCAAGTGACAGCCTCATTTACATTCATTGGCTCATCCTTTTCTTGTGAGCGACCATGAAAGCTTTGCCTTCAATGTCCAAATGTCGACAAATCGACGGAGAACGCTTTTGCGACTTGTTTGCTAAATTGAAGATTGTACACTAGTACTTCAAACTCCATTACGCTTCCACTTAGCGACTTGTTCGCCGTATTGAATATCGTACACTTAGTACATCATTCTTCATTATGCTCCCACTCGGATTAGATAACGACAACATCTTCTTCATATCAAGTGGTTGCAATTGAGACAGGTTCGAAATAAATTCCCCACTTCTCACATTGCTCCCACTTGGATTAGATGCCCCAATAGAGTCATCATCACTATCCAAGATTTCAAACAGAGAATAGTATTCACCTATTTCGCCCTTTTTTTGAAAAATTCATTTACAAAGAATGTGACATCTCGTGATTCAAATTCAGTTACACTTCCCACTTTCTTGCTCACCTATAATACACACACTTTCGAGTTCTCTCAGTATCCCATGAAGATACTCTTTATGCCTCTAGGGCCTAATTTTCCATACAAATGGGAGAAACCGTATGTATAGGATGAACATCAAGGTCTGAGAAAACTCAAATCTCATTTTCGACCTGTCCACAACTTATATGGATCGGAAGTAACTGATTTAGAAGGCACACGGTTAAATATCTAGACAACAATCAACAAAACTTCACCCCAAAAGGTGATAGCCAAATTTGCATGTGCCATCACAGACCTAACCATTTTCATTATGACATATTTCTTCTCTTTGCGACTCCATTTGGTTGAAAAATCGCTGGAATAGTCAACTGGCTTTATATTCCTTTTTCATCACATAAACATCTGAAATGATCAGACAAATTTTCTCGACCTTGATCGGATTTTTTTAAAAAAATTTTAAAGATATTTCTATGTGACACCCCATGTTTATAGTTCCAAATAAATAAGAAATTGGACGAAATGGGTTTTGAATCTAATTTGTAACAATGAGGATGGTGAAAATTTTGGATATAGTCACTGAATTAGATTATTATTTTTTATATATATAAAATAATAATAATAGTAAACTGGAGTTGTCTTATGTCGGTTCCGTATTAAACAAGTGCTGCGTTTTAATATATTCATCTTTGGGTGTTAAATGGTTATTCTATTATTATTCGTTAGATGACGTGGCGAGCCTGGGATGCCACGGGTTTGGCTATGACAATTTAAGTTGGTATCAGAGCCTAGGTTTACCTAGAGTGATAAGGTGCGCTAAAACTTTAGAGTCTAAGGTGACCGTGCATGTGATTGCTATGTTAAGCTAAGTTTCAGTAACAATTTTGTTACTTATTTGATGTCAGTGACAAGTTAAGCTTGTTACTTATTAAGGGATAGTTGGTTGCAGAACGCAAGCATGAGTGGAGCAGAGGGAAATCCACAGGTCGAAGTTGTCACCTATGACCCAAGGGTGGATGGCCTTTTGGAAGCAATGACTCAGATGGGAGCATTGATGGCTCAACAGATTCAGCAAGGGGAACGCCGCACTCAAGGGCTAGTGGAGCAGTTCCTAAGCTGAATCCATCTAAGTTCACTGGAACTAGAAAGCCTAAGGAGGCGAAGCGATGGATAAAGGAGATGGAGAAAATTTTTAGGGTACTGAAATGCACTGATGATGATAGGATGATTCTGGCAGAGTATTAAATGGATGGGAATGCCATGTACTGGTGGCAGGCAACGAAGAATACTGTGTTTCCAGAAGGAGCAGGGATTGTTTGGGAAACGTTTATCACTACTTTTTATGGGAAATACTTTTATGTTTGTGCCAAGAACCAAAAGCTGTCAGAATTTGTGGTGCTAAAGCAGGATAATAAGACTGTGGATGAGTATGAGGCGAAGTTCTCTGAACTATCTAGATTTGCTCCTCGTCTAGTGGAGCATGCATAGGACAAAGCAAAGAGATTTTTGGAGGGTATAAAGCCAAAAATACGAATGCAGTTGGCGCCCTTTGGATCGATGTCTTACCACGATATCTATAGTAGGGCGCAATTTTTGGAACACGAGATGGCTAGAAAAGAGGTGAAGCCAATGCCGTCAGTGAACCGAGATGGTGATAGGTGGGGCAAAAGGTCGATGCAGCCAAGTTTGTCCCGGTTTAATCATAATAAGAGACCTTTTGGGAGGAATCCGACTAGGCAGGATGGGATTCAGATCTCTGAGATGAGGCCAAGGTACAGCCGGCCGTATCGTCGGTGTGGCAGATATCATGTCATGGGTACATGTCCAACCCTGAAGAAGTGTTTTGGGTGTGGACAGGAAGGACATCTGATAAGGGACTATCATCGTAATAGACCACAGATGCGATCAACTTCGCCTCAGCAGCCTCAAGGACCATCGAGGGGTGGAGGACAACAGAATGTGCAGAGGCCTCCAACTCAAGGAAAAGTGTATGCGATGACACAAGAAGAGGCCGAAGCTTCTAAGAATGTCATCACAGGTATCATCTCTGTCCATGGTATAGTGCTTATACTCTCTTCGATACTGGTGCAACGCATTCATTCATATCTACACGGTTTGTGAAGTTACTGTTAGTGATCTGCCCTAGGAACCGATCAAAGTTGATACTCTAAAATTGGTTGTGGATCAGGTTGTGTCGGAAAACCGACCTTCACTATACTTAGGTAGTTATAATGTCTTGCTAGAGACCGCTTATGACTTGTGGGCTAAAAGAGTTTTGAACACACTGCTAATGTCTAGTGAACCTACATGGTCACACACAATCATGAACTGAGATCTTATTTTCTCTAGCCCTCAATCTGCTTAAGAAGTAGATTTGATCTATTCTCCTTATACCGAACATACGAGTTATAAGATAACGATTAAACGCATGATTGAATTGATCGGGAAAGGTTCCCGATTCCATTCGGAAAAAGTTCCCGATTCAATCTAGTGAAAAGTTCCCGATTCAAGTCGATAAGAGTTACCGAATCAATTCGGGAAATTGTTCACTGGTCGATAAAAGTTACAGAATCGAGAAAGTTGTTCTCTGATCGATAAAGTTACCGAATGTATACTGGGGATATATAAATAGCTCGAAGAAGGGTGAAAACAAATAGACACCTTTGAGTTGCTCTTTCGTGAGAGAGTCTCAGAGAAAGAAAAGACGGCCATCAGAGAAACTCCAAGATCAGATAGCTAGCACTTGGATCGTTGGGGATTGCTGTTTGTGTGTGTGGATACCGGTAGAGGCACAACACTTGGGGCGCTAATCCAGACACAACCGATTGTCAATTTGTTGCCGATTGAAAAAGGTACGTCTCGAATCTATTATGATTTCGATATTCACATGGATCTTGTATTTGGGTTTCGTTCCGCTGCGTTTTTGAATCCAAGAAACCCAACAGTGGTATCAGAGCTGCTTGTGTAATATCGAGATTGAATAGATCAATGTGATTGATCCAGAGGCGTTCTGTTACTTAAACTGAATTACGAATTCTGTTTAGGGTTCTGAGAAAGAACAAAGCATAAACGACCTTAGGGATGATTTAGTTGAAATCACCCATCCTAGCAGTGTCGGTTCAAAGGGATGGGCAGTTTTCTAAGAAACAGAATTGAGAATTCTGTCTAGGTTTCGGGGGCGCTGCCCCAAGCCCCCGATAGGGGCGCTGCCCCTTCGAACCCCGGTCGCTGAACGGTCAGCGAAACCACCGCAAGGGGCTCTACCCCTTGACCCCGCGAAGGGCGCTGCCCCTCGAACCCTTGACCCCTGCTTGGATTGTTCGTTCCCAGTATAATTGTTATACCCTTGTTATAATATGTGATGTTTTGTTTATGTCTATAACATGCATACATTCATCACTGTATAAACATTGTAAAAGTCCCTGACAATATTAAGTAATAACTTGATGCCTTTCCAATCATACACCTATCAATACTTGAATCGTCAAAAGATGGGTCTGCCAAAGCAAGGTGTCTTTAACTATTTGAGTAAGGTAGGATGGATAATGGTTATCCATATGTCAAGATTGGTTTACTTAACAAGGCTATCAAAACGATTTTGGGCCTTGAGACATGGAGTTTGGGAAAAGACATGAGATGTCAACCCCAACAATCAAGAGTTATATTCGATACAATTGGCAAAGAGTTGTCTACCTAATTAACTAAGCCTTGAGTGGTAACCCAAAGTTTACTCGAGTCTTGGTGAAATATGGATCTTGGTACACTATACTTATAGGGACACTTTTTTGTAAAAGTATAGTGGGAATCTTTTATTAATGAACATTTCACTTTGCATATTTGTTGTAGATAATGACAAACACCTCTGCATCAAGCTTTTCACTACGATCTGTCCTTGAGAAGGATAAACTGAATGGTTCAAACTTTTTGGACTGGTATAGAAGTTTGAGAATTGTTCTCAAGCAAGAGAAAAAGGATTATGTCTTGGAGAATCCACTCCCTCAGAAGGCACCTGCTTCCAATGCTCCCCATGCTGAAAGAAATGCTTACCATAAGCATAAAGATGATGCATTGGATGCATCTTGTCTAATGCTAGCTACCATGAACTCAGACCTTCAGAAGCAGTTTGAGAACGTGGATGCTTATGATATGATCATGAACCTGAAAAATTTGTTTCAGGAGCAGGCACGCACTGAAAGGTACCAAACGGTAAAAGCTTTAATTGAGTGCAAGCTAGCAAGTGGGAGCTCAGTTAGCCCACATGTCATAAAGATGATAGGTTATATTGAAAACCTGGAGGACTGGGCTCTCCCATTAGTCAAGAGTTGGCTACTGACATTATTCTTCAGTCACTGTCTCATGATTATGATACGTTTGTTATGAACTACAACATGCATAATATGAATAAGACTTTAACTGAGTTGCATGGGATGCTCAAAACTGCTGAGCAGAACATCAAAATGGATCCTACCCTTGATATTCTCATGGTTCAGAAGGGGAAAGATTTTAAGAAGCCAAGTATGGTCAAGGGTAAGGGTAAGGCCACTAAGCCTAAACCCAAATCCAAGACTAAAACGGGTCCGACTGCTGGTGTTGTCTGCTTCCATTGTGGAAACAAGGGACACTGGAAGAGGAATTGAAAAAATATTTGGAGGATCTGAAGAAGAAGGGAAGTGAGACTTCCACTTCAGGTATTTATGTTATAGAAGTAAATGTTACTTCTAGTTCTACTTCATGGGTATTAGATATCGGTTGTGGTACTTACATTTGTATGAATGTGCATGGACTGAAACGAAGTAGAACACTGGCAAAAGGTGAAGTGAAACTACGCGTTGGAAATGGAGCAAGAGTTGCTGCATTAGCTGTAGGAACATATGATGTAGCTTTACCTTTTGGCATGATATTAGAACTGAGTAATTGCTACTATGTACCTGCTATACGCAGGAATATCATTTCTGTTTCTTGTTTGGACAAGGAAGGTTTCTATTTTGATATAAAGAACAATAGTTGTTCATTTTATCTTAATGGATTGTTTTATGGTAGCGCCCATATTATGGATGGGATATATGTTCTAAATCTTGATGTGCTAATCTATAACATAAATACATAAATGTTTAAATCTAATGATTTGAATCCGACCTACCTATGGCATTGTCGATTAGGCCACGTAAACGAGAAAAGAATTCACAAGCTCCATAGCGATGGGCTATTAAGTTCATTTGATTTTGAATCATATGACACGTGTGAATCTTGTTTATTTGGCAAAATGACAAAAGCTCCTTTTACAAATCAAAATGAGCGGGCAAAAGAATTGTTGGCCATTATACATATTGATGTGTGTGGACCACTAAGTTCTACAGCCAGAGGAGGTTATCAGTACTTTATTACATTTACTGATGATTTCAATAGGTATGGATATGTTTATTTGATAAGACATAAATCTGAGTCCTTTGAAAAGTTCAAGGAATTCCAGAATGAAGTACAAAATCAGCTTGGCAAAAATATCAATGCTCTTCGATCTGATCGAGAAGGAGAATATCTAAGTCAAGAATTTAATGACCATCCCAAGGAGTGTGGAATTGTTTCACAGCTTACTCCCCCTGGAACACCACAGTGGAATGGTGTCTCTGAGAAGAGAAATCAAACTTTGTTAGACATGGTTCGATCAATGATGAGTCATTCAGATCTTCCGTTATCTTTCTGGGGATATGCACTCGAGACAGCTGCGTTCACACTAAATAGAATTCCATCGAAAGCTATAGAGAAGACACCATATGAGATGTGGACATGAAAAGTTCCTAGTATGTCTTTTCTAAATATTTTGGGCTGCGAAGTTTATGTAAAACGTTTACCCTCTGACAAGCTTGGGCCCAAATCTGATAAATGCTTCTTTGTAGGATATCCTAAGGAAACAAAAGGATATTACTTTTACAACCGATCAGAGAACAAAGTGTTTGTTGCTCGAAATTGTGTCTTTTTAGAGAAAGAGTTTCTTAACAAAGGAACCAGTGGGAGTAAGGTAAACATCGAAGAAGTTATTGTGCCACAAGAGAGTGTTCCAGTTTATGAGGAACCTCAATTAGATCTACAAAGAGTTGTAGAGTCTACTCCAGTGGCACCTATAATTCGTAGGTCTGAAAGAGAACATCGTGAGCCTATGAGATATGGTGTTCACGTGATAGAACATCGTCATCTATTATTAATAGAAAATGACGAGCCTACAACCTATACAGAAGCTATGATGGGCCCAGACTCCGATAAATGGCTTTAGGCCATGAAATCCGAAAATGGACTCAATGTATCAAAACAAAGTTTAGACTTTGATTGATCCACCAGAAGGTGTCAAACCTATAGGGTGCGAGTGGGTTTTCAAGAAGAAAACTTATATGGATGGAAAGGTTCACATCCATAAAGCACGACTGATAGCTAAGGGTTTCAAACAAACTCATGGTATTGATTATGACGAGACCTTTTCGCCAGTAGCTATGCTTAAGTCTATTTGGATTATCCTAGCTTTTGCCGCATATTATGACTATGAGATATGGCAAATGGATGTAAAGACAGCTTTCCTTAATGGAAACCTAGAGGAGGATGTGTATATGACACAACCTGAAAGCTTTACATCATCAGACAATGCTGGGAAGATATGCAAGCTTCAATGTTCTATTTATGGATTGAAGCAGGCATCACGGAGCTGGAATATTCGTTTTGATGAAACTGTCAAAGAGTTGGGCTTCATCAAAAATAAAGAAGAAGCTTGTGTATACAAAAAGTCTAGTGGGAGTGCAATTGTGTTTCTGGTGTTGTATGTAGATGACATACTACTCATTGGAAACGACATTCCTATGCTTCAGTCAGTTAAGACATGGCTAGGAAAATATTTCTCCATGAAGGACATGAGAGAGGTAAACTATATCTTGGGAATCAGGATCTATAGAGATAGATCAAAAAGACTTATTGGACTGAGTCAAAGTACATACGTTGACAAAGTCATCAATAGGTTTAATATGCAAGATTCCAAGAAATGTTTTCTCCCGATGACACATGGCATAAGTCTTAGCAAGACTCAGTGTCCTTCGACACAAGATGAGCGAGACCGCATGAGTAGGATTCCTTATGCATCAGCCGTAGGATCCATCATGTATGCCATGTTGTGCACTCGTCCTGATATTTCTTATGCATTAAGCATGACAAGCAGATACCAGTCAGATCAAGGAGAACCTCACTGGATAGCTGTCAAGAATATCCTTAAGTACTTGAGAAGAACTAAGGATTTATTCTTAGTCTATGGAGGTGAGGAACAGATCACTGTAAGTGGTTACACTGATGCTAGTTTCCAAACCGACAAAGACGACCTTCGATCGCAGTCAGGCTTTGTCTTTTGCTTGAATGGTGGAGCTGTGTGCTGGAAGAGTTCCAAGCAAGACACTATTGCAGATTCTACAACAGAAGCTGAGTATATTGCTGCTTCATAATGTTGACACATGGATTTTGATCAGTCTTTTCTAGTTTATTTTCGAAAATAATTCATTGAAAAACCCATAAAAATTAAAATATATATATGTATATATATTTTATTTTTATTTTATTTTATTTGAATTGCCGAATGGCAAGCATCCTCTCTACCCTTGAATCATCACGATCAAAGTGTTTCGCACTTCAGAAATCCTTTTACAAAGTCACTGAAGGGAAGTTGAGGGTGCGGCGCGATAAAGAAAGGGAAAGGTGACGATTTTGTTATGGGGATGGGATCATGGGGGGATGTAATAAAAAAAGGGGGGAAGAGGTAGAGGACAGCATGAGCCTGTCGTCCACCATGCAAAAGAGAAAAGAAAGAAAGATTAAACAAAAAAAAAAGATGGGAACCAGCGGCAGAATCCATGCATGGGTTGGTGAGGGGATAAAAAAAGGGATGGTTTTGGGCTGTTGTCTCGTGGAGCATGGGAGAGGTCCATCGGCAAAAAAAAGAAGAAGAAGAAAAATGGCAGTGGAATCACCAGGTGGCCGCTCTGGCTCTGGAGCTCGCCAAGATCAGCGGATCTCAACAAGCTACATCCCGAGCTGATCGTAGAACCACCAGCTCCCGTCGTCCTCCTTATCTGTCCCTAAAGAGAGCTCATCACCACCACCACCATGGTTCTCTCCAAAACAGCCTCCCAATCCGACGTCTCCGTCCACTCGAATTTCGCCTCGCGCTATGTCCGGACCTCCCTCCCCAGGTTCAAGAGGCCGGAGGAGTCGATCCCCAAGGAGGCGGCCTACCAGATCATCAACGACGAGCTCATGCTGGACGGGAACCCCAGGCTCAACCTGGCGTCGTTCGTCACCACGTGGATGGAGCCCGAGTGCGACAAGCTCATAATGGCCGCCATCAACAAGAACTACGTCGACATGGACGAGTACCTGGTCACCATCATCGCCACCGTAGACGGTCTCGCATACACAGGGAACCGAACAGAGAGAAAAGAGAGGAGACCGATCATCACAAGTTCACCCCATCACCCTCCACCGGCAGTGGCGTCCTATGGAAACTGTCATGGCCGCCTATGGTTGGGTCCGGGCTCACCTCCTACAGACACCCCCGTGTCAACGAAGCTGAGGGCCGATGCAACCTGAGCGTCTGTGTTTGGCACCAGCCCCAGCTACCTCGAGTCGCAGCCGAACCAACCAAGCTAGCCGAGCAGATCTGGAACCTGCCATCCTGACACCACCCAACTCGAATTCCACCGTTACCCCATATCATCGCGTGGCTGTCAGACACCGTCCCCCTCTGGATTTGATCGGTATCCAACCCACGGATCGGAGACCGCTACAACCATTCGACCTGGATTCAGCTGGCACTTGGTTCAGTCGGCTTTCATCCTGAGCTTGACGAACCGCGACCCTCTCCCTTCAGCTCCGTTTTCATCCAGTCGTTCCGCTCAGCCTAGACGCTACCTGTGTCGGTCGTTGATCCGAGGGGCCTAAAACTCCAATCATTTTCTGCTCGGCCGTCTAAACACCGCTCAACCTCGGTTCCCAGCTTCTCGACATAGCCAAGCGCCCTCAGCTACCCGACGACCGTGTGGTTCCCCGACGTCGTTGTCCGGTCTCGGCGTGCATGACTCATTCCAGACGACTCCGGTGTCGCTGCGGTTATTGTGGAGCTTCGCCAGTTTCACTCGTCGCCGACCCGACGCTTCTCTAACCGTAACGCCGTAGGCTTCGGTGGCCGAGAAGTTTGTGGCTCATTAGCTTCGAAGTCACTGCCCGCCATCTTGACGCCAAAACTGAAGCTCCTGTTCTTGACCTGAAAGACGCCGTGACGTCTGAACATCGCCCAACCTCAGTAGCGTCGCATGGAAGAGATGATGAATAGTGGAATGAGGGTGGCAACTCATTTGTCTTTTATTTCGGACCGAGCAATGGGCTGGCGCAAAAGAAGAGAGTGAAGATTGGTTGGGCTGGATCTCTCTTTTCTTTTGGTGGGTCGGTCCGTGGATGAAGAGCAAGAAGGACGCTAGGGAATTGGGCTAGAGGAGTCATAAACTCAGCCCTATAAAAAGAAGAAGAAGAAGAAGTTAGGCCTGTTTTCTTTTGTGCCGGTGCACATAGAAATGGTCACGTGTAAGGACTTAATGATTGAAGATCGGTGGCCAGTCAGGTATATTCTACGTACTTGATTTTTATATCAGAGTTATTTTTCTAAAATTATTGCCGTTATAGATTTGATTTACATGTATTTGTTTCAGCCTAGTGTTTAGCTTATTTATCTGGTTGAGTGTTATCTATTGTCAAAGACATACTTTTTATTAAAATATTTGTCAAAAAAAATTAAAAAAAATGAATTATTAAAGGAAAATTCAAAAAAAAAATTAATTAAAGAAAAATCAAGAAATTCCAAAAAAATTCTCAAAAATGGGAAAAGGCCACAAACAACTGACCATGGAATATTTTGGGTAATTTGGTATCCAAATCTTCCAAAATTTGACGATTTTGCCCTTCAGGATAATCGTTCCCAAATCTTCCCATTTTACCCCTATCCTAAGTCACGCCTTCCCTAAGCCTTTATGGCTATACTAGGAAGCCATTGATCTGAATTGATGTGCATTGAAGTGATTTATTTATGTACTTGATTGCGCTTTCATTTAAATTGATTGTGATTGATAGGAATAGTCTTCCAATCTACATGAACTCTTGGCTAGGAAAATCACTCGCGTTAGGTACCGAAAGGGCGTTGGTAATGACACCGACGTAACCAAGTCCCCGAACCCAAAATCTCTGGTTCCGCAGAACTGATCGATCTCTCCCAATCGGTCAGTAAGGTTTCCGGTCTACCCTCCAAGAAAGACCGGTGGCGACTCCAAATGCATGCACAAGTTGCACATGCCACCACGACCACACTGAAGGTCGAAAGCGATCGACTCTTATCGTCGAATCCCTCAAAAATACTCCCGCCGCGATTTGGTATGGGCCTGGGAGGGCTCGCGCCGATCCAAGACCCCCGATCGGTAATCCATTAGCCGCGTCTGCCTTCCGGACGGGTCGCGACACATAAGCATCAAAGGAAGCTGTATAGATTCGAAAGTTCATAGAAGAACTGGGAATCAGTCCCATTGGTTCGAATCCAGTGGACCTCTATTGTGACAACAATGGGGCCATAGCTTTGGCTAAAGAGCCTAGGTCTCATCAGAAGACCAAACACATACTCAGAAAGTATCACCTCATTTGAGAATTCATTGAAAGAGGCGATGTCAAAATGTGTAAAGTGGTAACGGAGCTAAATGTAGCTGATCCGTTGACGAAAGCTCTTCCACGACCTAAGCATGAGCGTCATTGTAACGCTTCAGGCCTTAGACACAATAGTGATTGGTCTTGATTTGAGTGGGAGCCTATGTTGTATATATTTTCATTGTTCATTAATAAAGTACATGGTATATTTGATTTCGATTTAAATTTGAATATATATGATTGAATGCGAAATATTTGTCCCATGAATATTAAATGTCCTTAATAGAAGATCAAATGCGTGATTTGATCGTGAAACTCTATTAATAGAATGGATATTAATATTCTAAATGTCCCTAGTCAATTATCATTATGCATTGGGACGCCAATGGTGCTTGAGACTAGTATGTGAGTCAACTGATGACCAAGTTTCATGGGTCATGTATATAGAGATATAAAGTTGATCACATGGAATACATGTTAGAGAACATTGTATTGGACTGACCCGCTATGAGAATACTGTAGGATTGTTATATGATGTCATCAGTGTTTCTCATCACAGCTATAGAGTATAGTCCTTTGACCTGAGTCTGCCATCGTTTCCTAGACGTGGATTGACATGCTTTAACATTGCCAAACGTCAACCGTAATTGGTGATTATAAAGGTAATGGCCGGGTATGTTATGAATCGTGCTGAGAGATATGAGTAGACAAGATGGGATTTGTCCCTCTCATATAACGAGAGTATGATATCCTGGCCTCCCGTAGAGTTGAGACTGTGAAATGCATGGCCATGCTCAAGTGAGTTGAAGAGTCAACTACTTGTTTTGACAGTCTAGCTGCGGTATCGGGAAAAGTGAGTTTGAGCTATATAAGGATGACACATGTCCTGCCTTATGCTTAACTTAGATATCAAGTGACAAAGGGATTTAATTTGTGTGATTGGTTCTAGTGCAAGTGGGAGATTGTTAGTGGTCTGCCCTAGGAACCGATCAAGGTTGATACTCTAAAATTGGTTGTGGATCAGGTTGTGTCGGGAAACCGACATTCACTATACTTAGGTAGTTATAATGTCTTACTAGAGACCGCTTATGACTTGTGGGCCAAAAGAGTTTTGAGCACACTGCTAATGTCTAGTGAACCTACAGGGTCGCACACAATCATGAACTGAGCTCTTATTTTCTCTAGCCCTCAATCTGCTTGAGAAGTAGATTTGATCTATTCTCCTTATACCGAACATACGAGTTATAAGATAACGATTAAACGCATGATTGAATTGATCGGGAAAGGTTCCCGATTCCATTCGAAAAAAGTTCCCTATTCAATCTAGTGAAAAGTTCCCGATTCAAGTCAGTAAGAGTTACCGAATCAATTTGGGAAATTGTTCACTGGTCTGTAAAAGTAACCGAATCGAGAAAGTTGTTCTCTGATCGGTAAAGTTACCGAACGTATATTGGGGATATATAAATAGCTCGAAGAAGGGTGAAAACAAATAGACACCTTTGAGCTGTTCTTTCATGAGAGAATCTCAGAGAAAGAAAAGACGGCCATCAGAGAAACTCCAAGATCAGATAGCTAGCACTTGGATCGTTGGGGATTGCTGTTTGTGTGTGTGGATACCGGTAGAGGCACAACACTTGGGACGCTAATCCAGACACAACCGATTGTCAATTTGTTACCAATCGAAAAAGGTACATCTCGAATCTATTATGATTTCGATATTCACATGGATCATGTATTTGGGTTTCGTTCTGCTGCGTTTTTGAATCCAGGAAACCCAACAGTTACATGGACTGAAATGCGGTCAGTTAGATGTGCCATTAGTTATTTCAACTCCTATGAAGGATAGTGTGATGTCGACTTTGATATGTAGTAACTATGAGATTAGGATTAGACGAAGGAATTTGGTGATTGATTTGATGGTGCTGGTTATGCACGATTTTGATGTCATTGTGGGCATGGATTGGTTAAAGAAGCAAAGGGCAACAATGGATTGTCATGGGAAGTTAATATCTTTTAGCCCGCAGAATGAACCTAAATTTGAGTTTCGAGAAAATGGGACAAGTGCCACTAGGGCATTTATTTCGGTAATTGAAGCTTGTCAGATGTTGAATGAGGGGTGTTATGGATATTTAGCAGTTGTCAAGGATAAGGAAAAGCTTGAGAGAAAATTTGAGGAGATACCAGCAGTTAAAGGATTTCCAGATGTATTTCCTAAGTAACTACCAAGGTTGCCCCCAGAGCGAGAAGTGGAGTTTGCAATAGAAGTAGCTCCAGGAACAGAGCCTATATCTAAAGTACCTTATCGGATGGCACCAGCTGAATTGAAGGAATTGAAGGTGCAGCTATAGGAGCTATTGGACCGAGGGTTTATAAGATCTAGTGCGTCACCTTGGGGTGCACCTGTCTTGTTTGTAAAGAAGAAAGATGGATCATTGAGGTTGTGTATTGATTATAGACAGTTAAATAAGGTGACGATAAAGAACAAGTATCCACTTCATAGGATTGATGACCTATTTGATCAACTTCGTGGGGCTTTTGTATTTCAAAGATTGATCTCCGGTCGTGGTATCACCAATTACCAGTAAAGAATGAGGATATTCCAAAGACGGCTTTTTGGACAAGGTATGGCCACTATGAGTTCTTGGTGATGCCTTTTGGACTAACTAATGCCCCAGCTGCCTTTATAGATCTGATGAATCGAGTATTCAAACCGTTTTTGGATAAGTTCGTGATAGTATTTATTGATGATATTCTGGTATATTCCAAGAATGAGGAGGAACACGAGTAGCACTTGAGATTAGTATTACAAACTTTAAGGGACCATAAGTTGTATGCCAAATTTAGTAAATGTGAATTTTGGTTGGATCGGGTAGTAATTTTTGGTCATGTTGTCACTGGAGAAGGAGCATCAGTAGATCCAGCAAAAATAGAAGCAGTTCTTAATTGGTCGAGACCGACTACATCGACTAAGATACGTAGTTTCTTGGGATTAGCAGGATATTACAGAAGATTTGTAGAAGGATTTTCAAGGATTGCCGGTCCTTTGACTCAGTTGACCAGGAAGAATGTAAAGTTTGAATGGAGTGCAGAATGCGAGAAGAGTTTTCAGGAATTGAAAAGGAAGTTGACGACGACACCTGTGTTGACGATACCGTCTAAATATGGAGGATTTGTGGTTTACAGTGATGCCTTGCATAAGGGTCTCGGGTGTGTCTTGATGCAGCACAGAAATGTGGTTGCATATGCGTCTAGACAATTAAAGCCATATGAATTGAATTATCCTACTCATGATTTGGAATTGACAGCGATAGTATTCGCACTAAAGATCTGGAGGAATTATCTGTATGGAGAAAAATTTGAGATTAATACAGATCATAAGAGCCTCAAGTACTTATTTTCTCATAAAGAACTGAATATGAGACAAAGGAGGTGGTTGGAGTTATTGAAAGACTATGATTGTGATATTTTATATCACATTAGAAAGGCAAATCTGGTGACAGACGCTTTAAGTAGGAAATCAGCGACGTTTACAGGTCTATAGATACGCGAGTGGAAGTTGCTCGTAGAAATTCCGAATTTGGAATTTAAGGTAGAGGTAGATGAAGTAACTGGTATATTCGTCTACAGATTTTTTCTTCCGGCATCACCTTGCGACGAGCGACCACTCAAAATTTTCGTCTCACCAAGCTCATTCCATTGATATGATCAAAAATCATTTTTGTCGCACAAAAATTGACGAACCAACAGTGAACAGTAACCTTGAAAACGGGTTTTTCTAGATCAAATCGATTACCAAAAATCACAAATCGATCAAGAAATAAGTATAAACGACTTTGATACCAATGAAGGGAACGGATCCTAATACAATCGTACATATACGCAACGGATTAAACTGAATTACACGCTCTATATCAAACTTGAATCACTTATCAGAGATGTATATCACGTAGAACGAACAGACCTCGATAGCCATAGATTAAGAGCCCAGCATCGCAAGTGAGATGACAATCCGGATCCACTGATCGGTCATCCATCGAGAGAGATTTCTATGCAGTGTTTTCTTATAGAGAATTTCTGTCGATTGATTGCAAGAACGACATACATTTTGGAGAAGATAAGTTGTTATCTTCTCTCTTTCTTTCTTTTAGAATAGGAAATAAATCTTATTAATTGCAATTAATTATCGCACTAATGAAAATTAATCAATTTAGCCCTTAATGGTCGTAAATTTCCAACATATATTATGAAGAAAAATGTGCCAACAGAACATATTTTCATAATTAACAAAAGGTTCCATACCTGAATTATTGTTGAGAGTGAAAATATTTTCATAAGCTCATTGTTACAAGCAACGTAAAATGTTCAACTTCGAAAAATATTTTCTAAATTGCTACTTTTTTTGCGGACAATGAAAAGGCTCGGAAAGGCCTAACTAGCCCAATTAGTTCTACGATGGGTCCGAAATATCGGACCTTGGTAAAGAGCCCGGCCCTCTAAAATCAACCCGCAAAGCCCGAGCTTTCGGACTCGGAACGCGAATCAGAACCTAAAACCCTAATTCCTCTCTCTCTCTCTCTTTCTCTTCGCGCACACGCTCAGAAGCAGATCCAGACTCTCTCCTCCGATCTCCGCCGCCCGAGCGAACAGAGAGAAGACCCAAGTGAGCGGAAGCGAACATGGCGACGGCGAGAACAGTGAAGGACGTTTCACCTCACGAGTTCGTCAAGGCGTACTCCGCTCATCTCAAGCGATCCGGCAAGGTCTCCTTTCAATTTCGTGCATTTGCCTTCTTCCATTCGTTTTTTTTTTCTCTCGTCTCTTTTTATCGGTAATCGTTTTGGCTCGATCCAAATTCGAGTGCCTCGTTGAGGGGTACCTAATTTAGTGAAGAGAATCAATCACGTTCGTGGATTGTGGGATCGAAGTTAGCATTTTTGTCCTGAGATGGTTTCCATCTGTTTGGAGAGTTCTTCATCGCCAATCTCCAGTTTTTCCCTGTAATTTTTTTTGTAAATAATGCAGCATACCCACCCAGCGTGATGCATTGCCTTGAAACTTCTGAATTTAAGGTTTTTTTTGCTGGTTGGTCTATTCGGACATGAGATTGTACTGTTTAGGTTCTTCTTGTTCTCACGGTTTACTTTTGACTCTGGTTAGATTGAACTTCCTCCCTGGACTGACATAGTGAAGACTGCTACGTTCAAGGAGCTCGCTCCATATGACCCTGATTGGTACTTTATCAGAGCTGGTATGTATGCTTCAGACCGCAATGGGACTCGTTAATCGATCATCGATGTTATTGATATATCTCCCTGGGATTGCAGCTTCCATGGCCAGGAAAATTTATTTGAGGGGAGGTCTTGGTGTTGGTGCCTTCCGTAGAATTTATGGTGGAAGCAAGAGGAATGGCAGTCGTCCGCCGCATTTTTGCAAGAGCAGCGGCGCTGTAGCTCGCCACATTCTTCAGCAATTGGAGAAGATGAACATAATCGACATTGACCCTAGAGGGTGAGCTTTCTTGGCCAATTCACACTTCGTTACCGGATTGGAGAATTGATCTCAGGTTTTGGTTTATGATGATAAATAGCATAATTGCCGGTCCTTTTGCGTTGGGCGGGCAAAGTTGTTTCTTTTGCTCATGGGAGGGAGAGCTGTTTATTCGGAAGTATATACTGTGGAAGTACATCGCATTGGTTACTGATTTTGAAGTTTAAAGCATTCACGTCTCTTTGCATGAAGTGCCTCTGTTGATTAACTAGCGTAATAGCACACATCTAGGTTGGCGGAATTTCTTTCCTTCTTCATGTATTGGATGTTATGGCTCGTGAAGCTATCGGCTTGATTCTCTGGCAGTGATATTTTATTAAATGACTTGATGAGGTGGCTCGCGTGACTTAAAATGGATAAACTGTCCCTTGCTGTATGAACTGAGATTCTGCAGTGCCTGCGGAAAGTTCCGAAAATTCTGCAGTTCGAAAAATCTTCAATTTGGGACATGTAAACGTAACTGAAATGGTCCGAGTCGCTCTTCGGGACAGTTAACTTTTGTGATCGATTGCTCAACCTTGTATTTTTTTTTCCTTTTGCCAGCGGACGGAGAATCACATCCAGCGGCCGGCGGGATCTGGATCAAGTCGCCGGAAGGATCGTCATCCCCCAGTGACGGGATTCAAGGCCCGGCATGACTGTGGAAATGAGGCTGATAGTGTCTTTGTTCTTTTTAAAACGAACTGCTGTTTTTGTCTGAACAGATACCTCTGGTTCTTACTTCTTGTTTTGTCACTCGTGTCTCTTTGAACGCTACCCCAGTTTTTGTTGACTATTAAGGATGGGTTTGGTTCAGCATTTGAAATGAGCTTTGGAAAAATACTAATGCCTTCAATTCAAAGGGGTTTGAGGAAATGCTAGTTGTGTTTGATAAAAACTCATTTGAAATGGGTTTTGGTTAAACTAGCGTTTGGTAAAAGTAACTTTGCAAGTGAAATAGGTAGGTACCAACAAGATTGTTTCTCAAGCTCTTGGATCTGGAACATCAACAATTGATTTGGTAGGGCAGATTTGTAATTTTGCTATTTTTAATCACTTTCTAATTTTGAAGGTTTGCTTATATCTATAAGAAGGGAGTTAGTTACCAATGAAAATAACACGAATTTGTCTTTGACGTTAGTGGATTTATTGAAAAGAATGGAAAAATTATCTCTTTGGCCGTAGTTTGGCGTATTAAATTGCAGCTCAAAGTAATTTCCTCTATTGATTAATCGAATTTCGTGGGGCAATGTCACTTTTACCCTTATGGTGTGTCGTATCCTGGAAATTTTGTAGTGTGTTCTTCGGTTGTATTACTCCATATGCTAACCCAAAAATTACGGCTAATTTAAGTAATTTAGATTATCTGGTCATATTTGCATTTTCTATCAAATTATGAGGGGAAAATATCCTTTTATTTCTTTACTATAGATTAAATCTATACAATTCCATTGTCAATTGTTTCGCCTACTAGCTTAAATTTCTAATGGTAATAGGCTAAGTAGTACCAACACGCGACACTATACGTCATTTCTAAAAAAAAATAGAGAACTCTGACACTTTGAGAAACGATTTAAGTATATATATTTTAGATATATATATAATAAATAATATCAATAGTCAAATTCTTTTTTTTTTTTGTTAGTGATTCACACTTAGTTTTTTTTTTTAATTAACCCGTGCGTGTCGAAATAAAGTGTCGGGATGCTGAGCTTGAGTGTCCAGAGCGCTCATAACACCTGTTGATTACATGTCGATCGCGTGTTGGACACTCGTTCGACATGACACGGAGGCCCATGAAGAATGTCTGTGTGCGGGTCCATGAAGGTGAAGAGTATCTGCGCTTGCTTGGTAACAATTATAGTGGGTTTAAACTTTTTTTTTCTTAAAAAAAGAGGAAGAAAAAAGACAATTTCAATTGTTTATTTTTATATGACAACCAGATTTAGTTATAGATTAAAATAGTTAGATTCCACGAGAACCTCATGTGCTGGGGCAACGTAACCTGATTAGAGATAATAGGTAAGAATCCACGTGGATGGATTTAGCGGCTAATTCCCTATAAAAGCACCAACTTTAGGTTTAATGACGATTTTTACTCCAGTGCTTTTTTTGTTTAATAAAAAAAATACTAACTTTATGTCCAATGACGATTCTCGCTTGAATTTTTTTTCATTCCATGAAAAATAATAAACTTTAATTCGAGTCCCAAATTCGACCCCCTAGTTGTCCAATGACAATTTCATTTCATCAATAAATTCACGTGGCTTGTTGACGTAGATTTAATATACTACTCATCGTCTTCTTGGCATAGAATATGAAGTTGTTCATCCACTCCGAGGAGAGGTAGGTTTGGGCTTGTTAAAAAAAGAAGGCTCCAGTCGTGAGCTTGGCGGATCTCGTCTATGGCGTCTCTCCATGAATGGTAATACAAAGTTTCGGATTCTAGTTAGACAACTAATGCTTGCGGGTGAAGTGGAGGAGACGATGAATATGTTAACTATTGTCCTTTAAGTTATGCCTTAGATAAAGCAGATGAACAACTTCAAATTCCGTACTAAGAATATGATGAATAGTGCCTTAAATTCACATCAACAAGCCTTGTAAATTTATTAATGACATGAAATTATGATGTTGGATAACTAATGATTCCAAATTAATAGGTCATTTTTAGGACTGGAGTTAAAATTGATGTTTTTTCACAGGATGAAAAAAAAGTTTGAGTTAGAATCATAACCTAAAATTAATGCTTTTTTTTAGGAAATTAGCCCACGGATTTAGTTCCACGTCATCATTGACGTGGGTCCGGTTATCCAGAACCCTCCTGCCGCGCCACCTGGAAAAGTTGAGGGCAAGATTCTGCATCCCGCGAACCATCTGGAACAGCCACGTCATCAGAGGCAACGGCCGGGATCAGAGAGCGAAGAAAAGGCAAAAGTATAAAAAAAAAAGAAAAAAAAAGAGAGAGAATAATTTAATTAAAATCAAGAGTAACGCGAAAAAAAGCTAAATTTAAGCAGGGAGTGATGTTCTCGCTGTAACTGTAAAGCGCGAGCTCGCTTTCGTCGTCGGTGCAGAATCGGAGCTGCGAGAAGCTCTCCTCGTCCTCCGTCTCCGAATCGGAGTCTCTCCGGCTCGCCCCGGGCCGCCCCTAGGTTTTGGCGCTCTCTCGTTCCCGCCGCCTGCATCTGTAAGTCGGTCATTTCCATAGTACTGTGCGCTGACATTCGTCGTTTTCTATTCGCTGTCTTACGCGCATGCGTACCTCGAGCACATCAATGGCGTTCTAGCTGGAAATGCTCGGATCGTTTACCTGCGTAATCCTGTGAGGGGATTCTGTTGTTTTTCTAAATGCGTTCTTTTTCTTGGCAATCGCGAGGAACGTTGTCCTTGAGAGCTTGGAGTGGAATCTAGTCGGTTTAGTTCTGTTTTTTAATGGTGTTAGGGAGGAAATCGTGACTCTGGTTATGTTTATGGCTAGTTTTAAGAAAGAATTTAGGGGCCGGGGGATTTTTCATTTGGAAAGTTCCGCCAGAACTTGAAGTCAGGCATGATGGTATCTTTCTTACGGGTTTCTTTTTCAGGTCTGTTTACTGTATTGGCGTGATCCAGGCTTTGGAGTTCATGTGTGGCTTAGAAAGACTGTAAGTGTTTGTTTCAGAGCGTGACAAGGGTTGAATTTTGGGGATTTGGTGGTGATTTTCATCAAGGATTGAGGAGAAGGGTTTTGAGGTGCAGCGCTCATGTTTATTACTTTATACAGTTCCTTGGGGGCAGGGATGAGAAAGTTAGTGTAGAGTTGGGTATGTTAGTGTCTTATTAGGTGATGGATGATGATAAAGAGATTGATACATGGTTTTGCATCCGAAGCAATAAGAGCCCCGCAGAATTGGCCGAGTCTCGTTTCTTTGTCATCTCTTGTTTCGCAGCTGCCTTTGTTGGGATAGTCACTATATTTTACACAGCCTTCCAATGGAGACGCAATATCAATTTAAGTTGGATGAAAGCTATAGCCCGGTCGAAGAAAAATCCCAAGGCAAGGCACAAGGTTCCTACAGCACCTCATTCTTGGGAGCTGGAGTTTGGGTCGCGCGGCAAGAACCTAAACTGCTGTGTGTGCTTGAAGTCTGCATCTCCTTCTCAAACTCTTGGTTCTGCAGTCACTTCAGATATCTATCGATGCAGCATTTGTGGCGCAGTAGCTCATGTTGAGTGTTCCTCAAGTGCTCAGAAGGATTGCAAGTGTGTATCTATGTTTGGAAATGATAATGTCGTGCATCAGTGGACTGTTCGTTGGACAGAGATCACGGATCTACCTGATGAAACTTCTTTCTGTAGCTCCTGTGAAGAGCCGTGTAGTGGATCATTTCTCGGTGGTTCCCCTATATGGTGTTGCTTGTGGTGTCAACGACTGGTTCATGTAGATTGCCATACTAATATGTCTACTGAGACAGGTGATATTTGTGATTTAGGCCCCTTCAGGAGGTTGATCCTGTCACCACTTTTTGTCAAGGAGTTGAACCGTAGTTCTGCAGGTGCATTTTTGAGCTCTATCACACATGGAGCTAATGAAATTGCTTCATCGGTACGTGCAACTATCCGGAGTCAAAGCAAGAAATATAAACAGGGAACTGAAACTTCTGCTGACATTAGACCCAGTGGCAATGCTGATACATCCACAGAGAACACTGCAGAGTCAAATTCAGCGGTGAATGGTTCTTTCCAAATGGATGAGAATTGCAATGGAGAATTCAGCACAGGAGCTTCACATAATGATGGAGCTGGGGGTAACAAGGCTGAATCAACCTTTGGGTTGAAAAGAAGTGGATCAATCAATCAGAAGGATGATTCTGTACGGATGAAACAAGGATATGAATTGGTTGATTTGCCTCCAGATGCAAGGCCTTTGTTGGTTTTCATTAACAAGAAAAGTGGAGCTCGTCGAGGGGACTCTCTCAAACAACAGATGAATATCCTTCTGAATCCTGTGCAGGTGATATTACTCGTAAATTTGCTAAACTTTCATCACAGATGCATCTCACATGTGCCTATTTTATCTGTCTACATTTCTTGTTGGGAATTGTGACTGGCCAAAGCATCCTTTTAATTAAGGAAAGAGAAGTTAATTGACTAGCATTGCTTCAAGATACATGCATAATAATTTTTGGTAAACTACTCGAGAAATACATAGAGATTCAGTTCAGGAATCTGTGCCTTTCTTTATTTTCCCATTATCTCTTGTTGGGTATTGTTAATGACCAAGGCTTCTTGTTTAGTAAACATATAGAAATTAATCGAGTGTCATTGCTTCAAGGCCTGCGCACCTGATGTTCTCGGTAAAACTCTGGTGAAAGCTATGGGATGTTTGACATTCTACTACTGCATCAAGGGCTTTTGCTCATTTAGGTTTACATGAATGTGATGTTAGAAGTGGTTACAATCTGTCAACAGAATATTGTTGCGATTTCGTTCGGTTCAGATCATAAGCTGGAGTGCATCTCTGCACCTTGTGACTTTGGTTGTCTGTATATGAGATTTGGTGAGCAGTTTTCTAGACTGAAATAAAAGAGACAGAGGTGAAGATAAGGTGTACATGAATGGATCCGTTAGTTGGAGTTGTGATTATAAAGTATTGTCAACTGCATCTAATAAAATGCAAAATGGTTTTGTGAATATATGCAGAAACTATGCATATGATGCAGAGCAATGATTGAAGTCTTTCTATTTGGAATTGTCTTCGGTCTAATTCCTATTACTTTAGCGCATCTCTTGTTTAGCTTTTGTTCTTGTCGATTTTAGTGAATGAAAGATGATGTGAATAAAGAATATGGTGAAGCAGGTCTCCATAAAGGGCATCGCACTGATGCGTGTTATTTGACATGCACTTCCATCGTGTATGAGGATATAGTTCACCATTGCTCACATTAGGTGTTGTTGCAGCATCCATCGGTTCATTTCCTAATGAGGGCTCCTTCTCTTGTTGCAGGTACTTGAGTTGAGCTCAGCACAAGGTCCAGAGGTGGGTCTTTATTTATTCAGAAAGGTGCCTCACTTCAGAGTTCTCGTATGTGGAGGAGATGGTACTGTGGGGTGGGTTCTGAATGCTATAGACAAGCAAAATTTTGTTTCTCCTCCCCCTGTTGCTATTCTACCTGCTGGAACTGGAAATGATCTTGCCAGAGTTTTATCCTGGGGTGGTGGGATGGGTGCACTGGAGAAACAGGGAGGCCTATTTACTTTTTTACACCAGATAGAGCATGCTGCTGTGACCATTCTTGACCGGTGGAAGGTTACAATTGTGAATAATCAAGGCACACAGCCCCTGGAGTCAAAGTTTATGAACAACTATCTTGGTACAAACAAGAGCAGCTCTCATAACTCCTGCTAGAGTTCTTTAGATTGATGGCATGTCAAAGTTTGTCATGTGGTGCATTCCATTGCTTTTTTTTTCCTCCCCTTTTTTATCCCAATTGCCTCAGTGTTAATCTAGCTGTTTATGAATTTAATCTCTCTTTCGCCCTTGTTATATGAAGCTAACATAATAGAAAGTTCAGCAGCCAAACAAGAGGAACGCCATTCAGGAGAGGCTTCTTGGTCTTGACCGGCTGAGTTCCGGAAATATTGTTATCACTGAAATGCACTCGAAGAAGTCTTAATCATGTGCAAATAAATATGACTGAATAAGATGTCTTTTAATGACTGCTTTTAGACATTACCCAGTAAAAAAGGATAGTTCCCTATCCTTTAAAGCTTCAAAACTCGAAATAGCTGCAGAAGTCATTCCAAAAGTAGAATCTCACCAATGCTTTGAATCTTCTACTTAGAAGAATTGATGTCTTTCGAGCATATGCGGCTGTCTTTCTGCCCTTTTATGGAAGATCTTGCCAGTTATCATTTGTTATTTATTTATGCACGTGTATCTTCATATTAGTTGCACACCAATTTTGTGCATTTGCTCAGTCTGTTCGAAACTATACTTATTATAGAGCAGAATATTGCTGATAGTTATGGAGATAACAGACCTACATGTGTTGTTTCAGGAATTGGGTGTGATGCGAAGGTTGCTCTGGAGATTCATAGTCTACGAGAGGAGAATCCAGATTTGTTCTACAGTCAGGTGATTTTGTTGAGTCTGTATTTTGCAATTAACGTATACAAGTTTTTTGAGGGCATTTGGAGAACTCTTCGTCAGGTATTGTCCTGACATTAATGAAACTGTTAGCAGAATTAGATGTGTGAGAGTAAATTAGTGCGGCTTAGGTTTGTAAATCTTTTCATCGGAATAGATATTATCTACACTCAGTCTTTTCGTGGATCTTGGTTACTGCAGAACTATTGAGATTAACATGTTGGGAAATTCATAACAAAATTGTACCTAGTGGCCATTAATTTTAATGATGGTAGCAGTAATGGAGCTGCCCCCAAGACCACGCACCTGATAGTCTTTTGATCCTCCATCATTTGCAGTTTATGAATAAAGTGCTTTATGCTCGAGAAGGTGCAAAAAGTATAATGGATAGAACTTTTGCTGATTTTCCTTGGCAAGTTCGTGTGGAAGTAGATGGTGTTGAGATAGAGGTCCCTGAGGTGAGTTTGCTGATAATTTTGGGTATATTTTGTTGTGGAGCTGTTGCATCTTATTCTTAGATCAAAATCCATGACTCTGGCACTTCTTTCGTCTATTGTCAGATTTCTTGCTTCTTTCATTGCTTTCAGAAACTTGATGCAGAGTGGTGTGTGGCTGACCTATTTATCCATGCTGGTGCTACTGCTCTTGTTGTTGTGGTCGTCGTCTTTGTCTTTCTATGCTTTCTTTGATGGCTCCTTAATTTTTCGAAACATTATAAGCATTTGAATGATATGGGTCTTCTTGAGTACTTCTTTTTTCAATTTTTGGCTGTCATGAATGGATTAAATGTTTAATATCTGTCCACTGTAATAGATTGGGAAAGGAGAAGAAAACTTTTATACCTTCTATCTTTTTCCTTCTGCTTTCATAAATTCATAGCAATGGTGATGTATCTTCTCGAGAGAAATTGCTTTTGCACTTTTCTCGTACAAATTATAGACTAATGGTTTTTTAGCCTGTTTAATGACTATAGGATGCTGAAGGTGTCCTTGTTGCAAACATTGGTAGCTACATGGGTGGTGTAGATCTGTGGCAAAATGAGGACGACACCTATGATAATTTTGATCCACAATCAATGCATGATAAGATACTTGAAGTCGTAAGCATATCTGGGACATGGCATCTTGGGAAGCTTCAGGTAATGTGGAATTCACGTTTTACTGGGGCTGAGGATTTGTGATGTGGCATTAGTCTACATCAGTGTAACTTTCTCAAATGTGTGACCGTCTAAAACACTCATGAAGTGACCGTTCTCCGTTTCTTATCATGCTTGTTCTTTGCATAGAGATCTTACTGAGTTAGTTGAGAGGATGGGTCAAATTATGTGGTGTGGCCATTCTCCATTTCTAATCACTGCTTGTTCTTTGCATAGAAAACTCATTAAGTCGTTTGAGAGAATGGGTCAAATTATGTGAATCTGCATGCTGCATCATCCCATGTGATTGCCTAATGCGCATGTTTATCTTGCGTGATGCTGATGAGCGTTTTAGTGTTGGAAAAACCAATAATAGGATTTCTCTTTAAGGAAAAAGAGTAGAACTCATGGTTTTAGCTGTTAACTTGAAATTCATCAAAAAGATTGTTATCAAGCCATGATTTATGTAAGTTTGGTACAATAGGTGGGGCTATCTCGTGCTCGAAGGCTTGCTCAAGGGCAGTCTATTAAGATACAGCTCTTTGCTGAGCTGCCTGTTCACATTGATGGGGAGCCCTGGAAACAGCCACCATGTACATTTTCCATATCACACCATAGTCAGGTTCTCTCTCTCTCTCTCTCTCTCTCTCTCGCGCGCGCGCGCGCGCAAGAATGTCTATGTATGGTTCCCATAAGTTTTGGAATGTTCAGTGACAATGCAAAAAAAATGGATAAAGATGCAAAAGCCTAATGAGAGCAGTGTGCATGTGGTGGTCTGAAAACTCTTTTTGTCCATGTACAATCAGTTCTATTGTATGCTGTTCTATCTTCTGTATCCTATAACCGTATCATGTTAGGAGATGGTTGATCACTAGCTGTCAATTTTGTGGAACACGTTGATTTTTTTCTGCTGGATATGTGCATTGATATACAAATTCTTCTCCTTGAAAATTTTTATTCTTTTATTTGGGCATCCTGAAATTTATTGGAAGAAAGATATGCTGAGTTTCTTCAGTTGGATATCTACCATTCATGGACAAAAAGCCTTTCCCTTTTTTTGTGGAATCTTTCGTTGCAATTGAACTTGGTTGCCAATAGAGCATGCCAAGACAAACCTGCGAGTTTGAAAAGTTCGGGACTGTTGAGGTGCTGTGCATCAACACGATATGGCATCCTTATCTGTAGCCTTTTCTTTAATGCTTTCTGTCAGATCCAGTCGCTTAGCTAGTGGTCCAGTTGTGGGGGGTAGGACTAGGATGTGGTTGGGAGTAGAACCTCCAAAATCTCGATTCTAGTATGATTTTCATCTTATGTATTTCTTTCCCCATAGTCCTGCTAATTTAACTTGCTTGCTTAGGCATTCATGTTGAAGAAAGCAGTCGAGGAACCTCTGGGTCATGCTGCTGCAATTATAACCGACGTACTTGAGAATGCTGAAACAAACCATGTGATCAATGCATCGCAAAAACGGGCTCTTCTTCAAGAAATGGCACTCCGGCTATCCTAAAGACCTGCGTTTGACAGCAATAAAAGACGTTTATGCATTGCGAGCTTAACTTTTGCGCCCAGTGCTTTCTGCAAAGAACACTTGTATATAATGCATATAATTACCGGGAATTTTGATTTTTGAAGAGAAATGAGTGGTGCTGCATATTTTGTTTCTGAATTTGTGTTGAGTCAACTCTCTCTGTCGTTGGGTATTTTGGAATGGCATGGCTAGAGAAAGCGTTCCATTACGGAAGGATCGAGAAAAGATAAACTTTACATTTCTGGACTGCTCTTGCTCATTGTAAGGTGCTGTCGTCTCTATTTCAGAGGATGCCGGGGTAGGAGGTAATACAGCGGTGATTAGCATTCTGCACATCTACAGTTTTGCTCTGTTCAATCGGGAAGATGGGGAGCAGTTCTGGTACTCTCAGTTCCGTGCCTGTTGTTCAGCCACCCTTGTCTAATCTTCTTCCACAGCCTTGTCACAAACCCTCTGCTGACATCTGCTCTCGGCTTGTGCTCCAGCTTGGCGGGATGGCCGGCCTGTGAAGATGCAATCCTTCTGGGAGATTTTGTGCTCTCTTTACGCATGCTTTTCAAGCATCGGCGATAGAGCGGGGATGATCTCAGGTGATGCATGTAGGGAGGGGAGGATGCGCGCGAACCTTGGATCGCCTTGTTGAGTTGGCGCGTCACGGCGTGGAGCTCGTATGCATCGTAGAGGGTGCTCCCATTGCCGTCGTCTCTGGGGCTTGCCGTCCAGATCGGATTCATTTTCTGGAAAAGTGGGTAACGAACTGGTGAAGTCGCTGTTCGGTGTTCTCCTGCCTTAGCCTCCATGAGTGAGGGAGGCGTTTTGTTTGCATTTTTATGCGATGGAATGTCTTGGGAAGTGTCGTATTTGCTCGTGCGCTCGATGTTAGACGGTATTGTTTTCCTCGTCGAATATGATCATCTCTCTGTCTTCTTGTAGCGACATGGACAACATGATCATCTTGCCCACGCTACCTATTAGAGTCGATGGAGGTGAGTTCTTCGATAACTGTACTATAGGCTTTCAATGTATTCTCCGCGGAAATTATGGGGTTTCTCCAAAGATATTTTTTGAAGTCATTTTTTAGAAAAATGATAATTTTTTTTTGTTTGGTTATAATTTGAAAATAAATAGGAAAATATTTTTTATTGCTTGGTATGAAAATTCTGATTCGGGAGGAAATTACAAAAAAATCGAATTTAAATTATTTTAAGTTTCTTTCCTTTCCTTTTCTTTTTTCTTTTCTTTCTTCCTCTGTCGGTCACTAGCAACGGCTCACAGGCCAGGGACGAGCTCACCCAAGGCCTCATCGGTCAAGCCTCAAGCCTCGAGTGAGGCGCTTGCAAGGCTTGAGCTCGCCGGCCTCGAGCGAGCTTGATCTCGCTGGAATTGGTGAAGTCAAGCTCAAAGCTCACTAGCTTCGAGCGAGCGAGCTTTGTTGGATCTTGCGAAGTGGAGCCTCACAAGGGTCGGCAAGATTTGTGGGATTTAATAAAATTTGAAAGATAAAAAATTATTAAAAAATTTGGAACTTTTTAAAAATAATTAAAAATAAAAGGGATGTAAAGGAGTGTAGGGAGAAAAGAAAAAGGAAATCATTTTTTTCGGTTTTTTTTAAGGAGGAAAATGTTTTACGTTCATTTCGTGATTTCAGTATTTTCCAAGCGTTGGATAAACATAAAATAAGTTAATCAAGAAAAATATTTTCCACCAATGAAAAAAGCAACTTCAAAAGTGGAGGGAAGTGATTTCCTCTTTTCAAAAAGAAGAAATCATTTTTCTTCATCTTTCATATTATGAGTGCGCGGTAAGTCAAGTCAATGAGTTATCGGCTAGCTCTATATATATATATATATATATATATATATTAATTGCTCAATACGATATCAACTCTCAATTTGAAACTTTCACAACTCACACGTACATTCTAATAGTATTCCTCTCATGCGTGAGCTTTACTATTAGGTTTGTTCCCCCTAAATTCAAGTATTTTTATGCATTAATTTATTTCAAATTGAATCTCCAAACAAGATTGAGCCCATCAATATATTCTATTGAAGCCACATTCCCACAAAAAGCTTAAATCAATGAGTTATGGGCCAATGAGCATATATTAACTACTCAATATCATATCAACTCTCTGATATGAGACTTCTCTAATATAACTCACACGTGCATCCTAACATATTCCAGCATAACTTTACATTCTTTTTTCTTTACAATTACTTTTTCTTTTTCTTTTTGATTTTTATAATTTTTTATTTTATTTTATTTTTCCTCTGCCAGTTGTCACAAGATCGAGCCTTGTCTTGCCAGATCCAGTGAGGCTCGATCTCACTCAAGGGCGGCGAGGCGAGGTTGTGGATGTATCTGAAATTTTTTTAAGGGTATCTTATGTCATTGTAAATCACCAAATAACAACTATTTTGCAATTCGCCCCAAATTCTTGATGCTTTCGAGAGGGAAAATTATCAAAAAAGTCCTAAATCTTTTATAGTTGTGCCAATTCAGTCCTAAACTATTTTTTTGCCGATTCAGTCTCAAACCTTTTGTAATTATGTCATTTAAGTCCATCCGACGAACTTTGACCGGCCGGTGTTGACGTGGACGCCGGCCGGTCGGCAACTCATTATTTTAATATTTTTTGAATTTTTATGATTTATTATCCTTTTCTTTTTCTTTTTCTCCCCCTCCCCTCCCTTTCCCTTCCCTTCAGGCTCTGCAACTCTAGCCGGTCGCCATCGCCATAGTCCCGTGGCCAGAGGAGCGGCCGGATAGGCCGTCTCGCCCGGCCATGGCAGGGGTCGACCTTGCCGACACTGGACGAGGCAGCGACAGCGAGATCGAGCCTCGCCATGGCTGGGCGAGGCTCGGCCTTGCAAGCCCAGATCTGGGCCGACGAGGTCGAGCCTCGACCGGCCATGGCGGGGCTCGACCTTGCCCGACCATGGCGAGGAAGAGACGGCGGTGGCAAGCCTAGTATCTGGGCCGAAGGAGAGTGTACCGAGAGATGGATTCTCGAGGAAAGACCAAGGGAGGGTGTCGATGGAGGTGGTGGTCGATGCAATTGAGACCGCCAGGGAAGCTCGAGCTCGGGGCTCACCAGGCGAGCTCGGCCATGGCGCGGAGCATGAGGATGTGCATGCAACCTCAAGCTCAAGGCTCGCCAGATCCAAACTCTCGGCCATGGTGTGGAGCTCGAGCTCGCCAAATCGGCTGGCGAGCCTCAAGCTCGGCCGAGGGCGATGAACTCCTACCTTGTTGGCCTCGGTGGAGCTCAAAGTTCGCTGATCTGGCAAAGTCCCGAGCTCGCCGGCCATGGCCGAGCTCGAGCTCGCCTGGATATGGCGAGCTCGTAGCTTGCCAGCCTTGAGCGAGCCCGAGACCAGCCGCCTCGAGCTCGCCGGGTCGAGTCATGGCTATCACCGGGCGGCCAAAGGAAGGAGGACGAAGTGGCACCAGAGGAAGAAGGAGCGGCGGTCTGGAGCAAGGAGGAAGAAGGAGCAACGGTCACGATGTGGAGCAAATGAGGAAGAAGAAGGTGGGATCGTGGGAGGAGAAAAGAAAAGAAATTTAAAAAAAAAGAAAAAAATCCTAAAAATTATTAAAAAAATCATAAAATTTAAAAAAAAAATTAAATATTATATTGCTAGCCGGTTGGCGTCCATGTCAGCGCCGGCCGGAGGACTTAGATGGCACAATTACAAAAGGTTTAGGACTGAATCGACCAAAAAAAAGTTGAGGACTGAATTGTCACAACTGTAAAAAGGTTTAGGATTTTTTTGGTAATTTTCTCGCTTTCGAAACTATACATCTATCAATACTTAATAATAGTGAGGTGAAGGAAAAAATATCAAAATAAT
Source organism: Rhodomyrtus psidioides (assembly GCA_021437785.1). Lineage (NCBI taxonomy): Eukaryota > Viridiplantae > Streptophyta > Magnoliopsida > Myrtales > Myrtaceae > Rhodomyrtus > Rhodomyrtus psidioides. The sequence continues at coordinate 6,379,951 of JAILYB010000020.1, read as the reverse complement.
CATAAATTTATTGTATTGATATCAGTTTAGTTATAATCTTTATATATTAGTATCAATTGGTCCATCTAATCAATTTTAACGAAAATCGCTGATGTGAATGCCAATTGTCCGACGTGGCATGACTGTTGCTGACGTGGATATTTTTTAAATACTTTTTAATGATTTTTATACTTTTTTTAATATTGTTAATGATTTTTTAGACTTTTTTTTTCTTCTCTTTTTATCGATCGCCAGTGAAGGCTAGCCTCGTCTGGGCAAGAGCAAGTGTCGGTAAGGTCGACCCTTACTAGCCCTCGTCGAACACTGCCAAACAAAAGGAAAAAAAATAGAAAAGAAAAGAACTATTAAAAAATGTATACTTAGTGTCAACTGGGTGCCATGTAAGACAACTGACATTCACGTAGTGATTTTCGGTTAAATTTACCGAATGGACTAAATTAGTATCAATATAAGAATATTTATGGCTAAAGTGGTCTAATTAAAATATTTATAATTGAATTCTTACCAATACAATATATTTACGACTTTTTTTTGGTATTTTTATCATAATACGAAGTACAATTTGCGGAAATTCTACATTATCGACATCAATATTTGGAATTTTTTATTACCTCTGAAAATCTTAAATTGTGTCCACTATTTCTGTCGTAAACATGTCTAAACAAATCGGGCTTTTTTCCAAAATAGGATTAAAAAAATTACCAAAATAGGTTAAAAAAATACTTACTAGTTTGGGTCTCGCTCAGCAGTAGAACTGCCGAGCAATGGCATATCTATTTTTTAAAAAAGAAAATAATAAAAAATGATTTGGGGTTTTTTTTTACCCAAATCGAAAAAAAAAAAACCAGAGCTCGATGGATTAACGGCTTTCATCGACACTGGCAAGTAACTTGAGTTGTGCTCCACGATGACGCGTGATGCCGAAACGCAACGGAAATTGGCTAAACATAAGAATTTAGAATCGATAACGTGAACCAATTCTGTTCACTCAACCGTGATTATCATAATCGACGAAGGTCAAAAGTATAAGTCTCATTCGAAACCCTAAACACCCTTTTATATGGTGTTAAACCTAATTATAATAGAAAACGCAATATTACGAAAATGCCACTAAAATTACGAAAATTGCCTAAAAACTTAAAATGCCTAAAATCCATATAAACGACTCTGAAACGCGAAAAAATGACATCAATCACTGTAAAATAGTGAGTATTGATCAGCGGCTCGTTTCCATGCATCCGACCAAATTTGAGCCCGTTCCGAATTCGCCAACCCTGAGTGCATCAATGTGCCTCAACTTCGAGGAAAGCGAACGAATGAGTGAGACGACGGGGCCGAGGCGGCATTGAACGCTGGCTGGAGGCTAAGTAGCACCGACACCAACACCGACACGCGACACAACACGATATGCTGACACGCCATTTTTCAAAAATAGAAAAATCCAACATGTCGGGGACACGTTGTATTAAATATATATTTTTAAATATAAAAAATAAATAAAGCCAAAACAAGTGTCATATAATAAGCAAAAAAATCGATTTCCCCTTTCCTTCAATGAAGTTCATGGGCCGAAAATCGATGAAAATAATAATTTATTGGCTTTGTCATCATTTACACTTTGAATTATAAGCCTATAATTGATCCCACATTGGTAACGAGGGGGAGAGAGAGACAGACAAGAAGTCTTTTTAAAAAGTTAAAGATGACACTTCTTACTACTCGAAGAATACAGTCCACATTGGTTGCCTAATGAGGATAATAAGTGGGATGGCTTTTTAAAATGCCAACAAATGGACATGGAGGGTTATTTCTCTTGGTTTTTTTTGGCTAAATTGATATATAGTTAAAATTTAATTTTTAGTGAAAAGGTCGACCATTATAATTAGGCCCTTTCAAGTGTCGCCCTATGCCGACTTGTCGGTTCGGACACGCGAGCGTTGATCACATGTTGGATCTCGGACACGCGTTGACCACGTGTCGGACGCGTGTTCGAGTTCGACACGTGTCGAACACCGACACGTAGGCTAAACCCATGTGTCGGTGCTACATAGGTTGGGGGTGGGAGGCGGAGCGACGTTGACAACATTCATCCTGTGCCAATCTCTATTTTTTTTGCTGTTTTAGTTTTTAGATCATCGTCAGCAGATAAATTTTCGATAAAGAAGTGTTTCAACCATTGTTAATTCGTGTGAATATTACAGAACAAGGTATTATATACAAATTTCATTAATGTTTTGTCCATTCTAGAAAACAAATTGAACAATAAAAAATGATTAAAAGAAAACAAGAAAAAGAAAATAAAAAATGATTAAAAATAATAATAAAATTAAAATAAAGATGGGTTGCTCGGCAATCTAAGTGTCGAGCGGGTCTCGCGTAGCACTTTGGCTGTTAAGCGAGACCCAAATTGGTAAATATTTTTTTAACCTGTTTTGTTAATTTTTTAATCCTATTTTGGAAAAAAACCCAAAAAAATCCTAGAAATGTGTCTTTTAATGTAATTTCTCATAACTAAGGATGCCAGAGCCAAAATAGTCTCCAAAAAAATGGGCAGATACTTTTTGTCCGGGAAAAGAATACTTTGAGTGTCAATATTTGTGTATGATGCTTACTTTGGTGCCAATATATTTTTTTGGATCACTTAAGTGCCAAATCGAAGAAAAAAAAATAGTCACAAAATTATGGCCAAAATATATACATAATATTTTTATTTAAAAAATTTAATGCCACGTCATTTATAAGTTCATATGGTTCTAAAAATCAGTCCACATAGACCCAAGATTTTAAATTTTATTTGAAAAAAAAAAGTCCATGTGGCAATTTTTATTAAAAAATTCACTCTGAAAATTGAATGGCAGCGACGAGGGCTGTGGCAATGGCCAGCAATGGGTGGGGGCTCTCGACCGGGCATGGATTGCCTCGCCAAGTGAAGGCTAGCAGCCCTCGCCAGGCCTAGTTGTAGGTCGCAACCGGCGGAGGTCGGTCACCAACGGTGGCCTGCGGCCAGGCCTAGCAAGGGCCTCGTCCGATCTAGGATATGGCTACGACCCTCGCCTAGATCTGGCCGAGGGTTACCAAAGCCTCACCAGCGCTCGGTTGGGCAACCCTTGCCCCGTCGGCCAGTGGCTAGGAGTTGTCGACCCCTGGTCGACGAGTCCTCATCCGTCGCCAGCCATTGCTGGCAAGGGTTGCCCTCGTCGTTGGTAGTTTTTTTTTTTTTTTTTATAGTTATTTTTAGCTTAACTTTTAATTTTATTTTTCAATGCAAATTAGGGAGAGATTTTTTTTTTTGTGCAGATAAAAGTGATGGAGATTACATCATAATTTTTTAGATACAAATGCTAAAGCCTAATGATTTTTTTAGCCATTTTTTTAACCATTTTTTTTTAATTTTTTAACTTATTTTTTTATTATTATGTGGACTTTTTAATTAATTTTTGGCTCTTTTTTTTATTGCTGACCAGGATTCTCCGGCTAGCCATTAGACGTCACGTAAGATTTTCAACGCCATTCACCGCCTTTCACCGGAGTTGGCACTCAAATAATATTTTTTTAAAAAAAATTAGCACTTAAATTTGATAAAAAAAAATGGCACCGAAGTTAATACCGTACATAAATATTGACATCCTTTTTGTCCATCTATTTTTGCCAAAATTAAACATTTGCACCCGCGCCCCTCCCCAGTCTTCCCGCCAATCGAAGCACGTCGACTCCTTGCCTCCAAAAAGACAGAAAAAAGAAGAAGAAGTCACAGTCAAATATTTCCTCCTACTCCCTACACTTTGTCCTATTTGCACAATGACCCCTTCCATTTTGCCATATATAGTCTTTTATATATACAGGAACCCTGCGAAAGCAAGGCCCATCTTCCTCTCTCGCGAATCGAGGGGCATTCCTCCGTAATTACCAGCAAATACGCGCCCTTTTTTTCTCGCTTCGTTTTTCTATTCTTGGCCCATTATCTACAAAACAGGCGAACCCTAGCTTCTGCATTTTCCGCCGTAATTTAAAATAAAAAAATAAAAAAAAAAATTCTCCCCCCGGGCTTCGATCTCGATCATTTCTTCCTCGATTCGTCATCGATATCTTCCATGAGCCTGTAATTGATCCCCCGCTTAATCTACCCTTCGTTTTTCCCTATCGATTCGTACCTTTTTTGGCGCGATCTGTGCCTCGGATTCGATTCTAGGGTTTCGTTCTTCGACCCGTGGCGGAAGTCTCAGATCTGGGTGTCCCCTTTGTACGATAGTCTTCTTTCGTTTTCGGATTCGGCTTCTGTGACCTCTATAGTTTTTTTTCCGATTTGCGATACAAATTTTTTTTGGCTTGGGGTTATTTGGTCGTCCTTGCTTTTGATTCCATAGAAGTTGGTCTGATCGCTAGATCGGCCGAGTTTTGGGGTGTGATTGTCGGACGGCTGCGTTGATCCCTCGTTTCGACGGTGTGAATTCGGTGGTTTGGTGGCGAATTTGAAGATCTAGGGTTAGGTCTCGGCGGAGATTGGGGATTTCAGCTTCAGGCCTAATTGGATTGGGGGACAGCTTCAGTAACCGTCTGATTTTGGGGATTCGGTCACTGTTTCGCGATCTGCTTTCGTATCTGAAGGGAAAATATTTCGAGGTAAAAAGAGCTGCTATTTTAGTATGAAAAGCATATCTCGTAGATAATTCGTTAATTCTGTCGACGTATAATTACACTTTGTTACAATTTTCAATGGGCGAAGAAATTGTTCTGCTCCTTATGTCTAAGATTAATTTTAAAGTATCTTCATTTGCCTTAAACATTAGTATTTTCTGTTCCCTGGATTTGCCGAGTTACTGTGAATGGAGTCTGTTTTAAGTTGATGTTAATAAATCATAAAGATCAGCTACGGGCTAGGAAGCTAAATGCAACTATTGTTCAGAGAAAAATATATGATTCTTGGATTAGCACTTGTCTTCCATGTGCATTGCACATATGGCAGTTAACATTCTTATACGGTGCTGCATATTGGACAATATCAGGGGTGTAGGGGATTGCTTGTATGAGTAGATGAGCATATGCTGATTTTGAAAAGTTAGGAAATTGCTTTATTCTTAGTCATGATGCATCTTGCCTTTCTGGTGTTTTTATGTGTTTCACATACCTGCGTGGTCCTCTTATTTTGAATTTGTCGACTCTGTACACGCATTAGAAGCCATCAATGCGATCTTTGGCTTGACTAAAAGCCAAAAAGAATACTTTGCATGTGTGGATTTAGACATACGGGATGTTGTCTATTGTATGAGGTTATGGTCTTCGCATACGCATGAGACTTTCTGAAAATTTTTTGGGCTAATGACAGCTACATTGTTGAGTTCAGCGATCAGTCATTCTGCCAAAGTGGTGTCTAAAGACAAAGTAACATTGCCCCATGTCTTATGGCTGGTGTTAAGCTTAACCACATATTGGTAATTTCCATGACGCACATGAGACATTTTGGTGCTAGACCAAATGTTGATCAGGACTCAACATATTGTTTGGCTTAATAGTTCATATTTGAAACATCAAAGTTACTTAAGTTCACAATTATGTGGTTGATTTTGGGGATACATACTGTATAGGAAAAAAAAACCTTTGGGGGAATTACATATACTTGGAAATAGATGGGTAGAGTAATCACTTAATTAGCTTCCACCAACCTGACTCATAAATAATGAATATTGACATTTATGGTGACTTAGGGCCTTGTGACAGTGTTGTTGTTTTATTATACTATTGTTTTCTTGAAGGTGCTCTAAAGTCACTGAAAATGATGCCTTTAATGGTAATGATTTCTGAAATTTTTTAAACTTTTGACTGCAGTTAAAACATGGTACATAAACGGCCTTTTGATGGTGAGGGACAGCATGAAGTAGCTTCAAAGCTTCCAAGACAAGAGCACTGTGATCAGCTAGCTTTGTTTTCTGAGTTTGGTTCCTTTGGAGACACTGCTAAAGTACCTGATGGATCAGGTTAGAGAGGATATTCTCTTTTACCACATTCATGCATGAGCAGCAACAGGGAGTCAATACTTCCCCCTTAATGTTAGCATTTCGTGAAGTATACGTAGATATAGCTAGTCTGAGAGAAGTCAATAACAAATGAGCAGGCGACTTATGGTGTATTTCTATGAGGTCTTAGAAGCATAGTTATGACATATTTCAATGTGAATGAATCATTTGGAACTGCAAAAGCATATGTTGAGCCTTTGAAGCCCCATGCAGCCTTGTTACTATTTTCCTCAAATCACGTTTGTTGTGGAATGACAGAAACCAATTAGAAAGTGAATTAACAATTTCCATTTCTTTTATCCTCACCCTTTTTTCGATCTATGATTGATTGGTGAAGGTGCAGCAGGGTTAACAGTAGTAAGAAAAGTTGAGCAGGAGCTTGGTGAGGAGAAAAATACAAGACCATCTTTATGCAATGAGGAGGAAGCAGATTGCACTTTTCCCAGATGCTATTCCATGTCTTCGTGGGGCACCAGTAGTACCAGTGAAGAAGATACCTGGTCAGAGGTGCCCTTCCATGGATCCTTTTTTCCAGAATATTTTTATCCTCAGCGTCCAGTGAGAACTTTGCCGCGATATGAGGACATTTATTCTTTACTTTTAGCAAACCCCCCACAAAAACAAGTTCCCATTGGACCGGATCATCAAGCTGATATCCCAGCATTGAGAGAGCAGGCTTTTGAAAATGTTCCAAATTCAGCATCAATTGAAGCAGATCCTAATTCTGACGGACAGCAGCTTAAGCAAGTGACTAGAGACGAAGACGAAGACGAAGGACATCTAGGTGGGATCTGTGTCATGCCGATACCCAATTGGGAACCATTTGGTAACAGCGATGACAAAATTGGGAATGATAGAGCCATCTGTTGTTGTGGGGATAAGGGTTCCTTTAGATGTGTCCGAAAGCATGTTGTGGAAGCAAGAGATAAACTTAAGAAAGTCCTTGGGCCTGAGACTTTTGCAGAGATGGGTTTCTTTGACATGGGAGAGCATGTTGCTGAGAAATGGACTGATGAAGAAGAGAAGATATTTCATGAGATCGTTTTTTCTAATCCAGCTTCAATTGGCAAGAATTTCTGGAATAATCTTTCTGCTGCATTCCCTTCACGTATGAAAGGGGAAATAGTGAGCTATTACTTCAATGTATTCATGCTGCGGAAGAGGGCTGAGCAAAACAGGTGTGATCCAATGAACATAGACAGTGATAATGATGAATGGCAGGCGAATGAAGAGGAGGATGATTCTGTTGTTGAATCCCCTGTACCTGGGGTTGATCCTTCTGATAGCATTCACAGATATCACGTCAGTGAATATGATGATGATGATGTTGCGGACGAACCTTGTGACGATGACGGAAATGCGAGTTTCAAAAGTCACAAGGTGATGTCTGATGTATCAGAGGGATGGCCTGGAAATAATAATTACCAGGAAAATCACACATTTCAGTTGGAGGAGAAATCTTGGGATGACAGGGTAGATCAAGGTGCACAAGACGATTCGTGTACATCTTCTGATACAGTAGCTGTCTTGCAGGGGACCCATGGGAAGGACTACGAAGGTTGCCAGAATGTTTGCTTTGACAGGTTGAATGACGACAGAAGCCACGATAATGAGTCGGATCTTTGCAATGGGAAAGTGTGGAGTGCTGGGTGTATGGCTTGTCCAAAAAGAGAAGTTGACTTCTTGCCCACCTTCAGTATGATTGAAGAGGTTTTTGGACATGGATCTTTAAACTACAAACCTGATAGGAAGGATCTTGGCTAGTGGTATTCGTCATTCCTCCAAAAATGCAGTTAGTGTGAAATAGAGACCTGTCAAGTCGGGCAAAATTTGCCTGGAAGACTTCCAAATGGAAAGTGAGATGCTCTATTTGAAAAAGAGTGACCAAAGAGATGGCTTCCAGTTTTCCTTTGTAAATGTGGTCGGAGTGGAAGATGGAAGTGTTGCCCTTTCCTGTAAAACTTCATTATCGTTTTAGAAGGTTATTATTTTTCAGTGTTCGAGGCAGCCTCAACAGTTCGTACTCTTGTTAGTTTTCAGATTCCCCTTGTACACCTTTTCCAGGGAATAAGATTGCTTGTGCTGAGTTCTCCTTGGGGAGGGAATTAGTAAAGAAAGAGTGAAGGCGCAAGTGCCCGGATATGTTCAACTATGCAACTTTCCGTTGCTCCTTGGTAGAAAAATGCTGTTAAAATCCCCCTTTTCTCCTCATGAATTGTATTGGTCAGGTGAAGTGCGAAAGACATCGTATCTACTGGGGCAGCTTTTCGGACACAATCTTTGTGTAACTAAATTTCAATTTCCTGTTTGAATGTTGGGGGTATATATATATATATATATACCTGGTCTTGGGGGGCGCATTATTTTTGCCTTTCGGGATTGTTTCCTCCCCATTGTCAAGTTCCGGACCTCGAAATGATCAAGAAGCTGAGACCTTTGAGAGATGAGAACAGGTAATAGATCGTGATGTCCTTTGTCAGCTAGTCACCTTTGGTAAGTTCACTAGTCTCGTGTGCAAGTACGTTGCTAGTACTTAGAGCACCTGTGATTAGAATTTGTATTTTGTCACAACTTAAACTAGCCTTGCTCTTGACATTGACAGGAGCAAGAAAAATACCTTCTACTTGTGAACATCAGCCAAATTCTATGAAATCCATAAAGCAAGAGAGCTACCGATCCCGTTAGACTCGATGTGCTGAAAGTATTTGCATGACTCATTGGTGCTGAAAGTATTTGTCGATCCTCGGATCTGGAAGTTCACATGCTCCATAGATCTTGCATTTTCTGCCTTATCTTATGCCTGGTGGTCGTCACCGGGTAGGAGTTTGGCTACTAGCTGTAGGGGCTCGGAGTTCGATCCACAACAATGGGAAAGAAATGCAAAAGAAGACAACACTAAAGTAGAAAGACACAACTGGATTCTTATGCTGCTGTGCCTCAGCTCACCAGTAAGAGATACCATGGAATTCCTATGTGGATTTGTGTGTTTTTGGTCCGGTGGGTTGAAAAGCTATCATGCAAAGTATCTGTTGCTTAGAGAACCAAAAGGAAAGAATAAAGAAAAGATTGACACTAGAAGCAAGTCTCTCTCTCTCTCTCTCTCTCTCTCGGTCCTCCTTTCTCGAATCCAATTGACTCTCTCTTGAGTACAGTCCAAGAGTTGCTAGTAAGAACTATTGCTGACACATGCAGCATCATTACTGTCCACATGATGGGGACACATGCTCACCTCTACTTTACTTCTCCGTTCCAAGTTCCTAAAGCAAATTGGACATGAATGTGAGTGAAAGCAAGCAATACCCATCTGCTAAGTTTTTTTCCTTTCATGCCAACTGAGACGTGAAACTGTTGGGTTTTAGCGATTCTTAAAATGCAGCGGAACGAAACCCTAGAACAAGATCCATGTGTTTATCGAAATCAGAAAAGATTCAAGACGTACCTTTTGCGATCGGCGACAAATAGACAGTCGCTTGCATCTGGATTAGCGCTCCAAGTGTTGCGCCTCTACCGGTATCCACACACACTAACTGAGATCTCCAACGATCCAAGTGCTAGTTTTCAGATCTTGAAGTTCCTCTTGCGGATCGCCTTTTCTCTTTGTGACTCTCTCGAAGACCTATCAACCGAGAACAGTTATTAATTTTTCTCCTTCCGGATAATACTCTCGCAAGGTCTGAGGCGTCTCTAGGGTTTTTTACTCATAACCCACGTTCTACGGTTTTGGCCCCACGACTTAACGGTCTGGGCCCACGACGTCCTCTAAAGCGTCCACTTGACCGTGCATTTAATCATTATCTTAAACTACGTTACACGGACATGCATTCTCAGAATTTTTTTGCGTATCCGACACGCACCCAACTCGGACATGCACCGACACGTGGGGACACGGCCAGATACGGTCAAGACGCGTCTGACCTCCCCACTTTTTGTACTAACGCAAATTTTACACTTTGAAACCAGGATCTCAAACTGGCCCGATGGGCCTTCCATCTTTACTGATAGCCCAGCCATCTCTTTACTAACAGAGAGCCCAGCCACTCGGTCCACTTTAAACTGCTGGACTTAGCCTGCTTTTATAATCAGCTCCCCTCTCCTTCTTTATTTGTTGCCCGATGTGGGACAAAGACGTGGACTAGATTGAACCTTGAAGCCACGAAGAAGCGCTACTTAGAAGCACCCACTTGAAGAAACAGAGAGTCAAACAACGCAAGACTCGCACCTGAAGGACTTAAAAGGGAGACCAGCATAAACCTTCCCAAGAGAAGAAGGCAAAAGTCAGGATAGAGAGAGAGAGAGAGAGCAGGGTGGCATGGAATGATATCAAGCTTTTCTTTGTAGCGTTGGCGCACATAGAGATGAGTTTCACTCCTTTTTCTTTCTGCCCGTTTTGTGGAGTGTTGTTGAAGCCATGGATGTTGGACATACCTCAATTTATCGTGCATATATAAAAATATACATATAATATACAACCGTGTCCCAGCGAGTCGAAATTCTCTATTTTTTTAGAACCGTCGTGTCGGTGTGTCGTGTCGTGTCTCGTGTCCGTGTAACATAGATTTTATAACGCGCACAATCGTGTAGATATTCATAATAGGAGAAAAAATTAAGATCTACTTCTTAAGTAGATCAAGGCGTAGAGAAAATATTAATTCAATTCGCTATTGTGTGCGACCCTATAGGTTCACTAGACATTAGCAGTGTGCTCAAAACTCTTTGGCCCACAAGTCATAAACGGTCTCCTGCAAGACATTACGACTATCAAAGTATATTGAAGGTCGGTTTTCCGACACAACCTAATCCACAACTAATGTTAGAGTATCAACCTTAATTGGTTCTTAGGGCAGACCACTAACAATCTCCCATTTGCACTAGAATCATTTATACAAACTAAATCCTTTTATCACTTGATATCCGAGTTAAGCATAAGGCAAGACAAGTGTCATCCTTATATAGCCCAAACTCTTTTTCCCAATATCGCAGATAAACTGTCAAGACTCAAACCAAGTAATTGACTCTTCAACTCACTTGAGCATGGCCATGCATTTCACAGTCTCAATTCTACGAGAGGCCAGGATATCATACTCTCGTTATATGATAGGGACAAATTCCATCTTGTCTACTTACATCCCTAAGCACGATTCTTTTCCTGACTCAGATCTCACAACAAACCAGGTACAATCCTTCTTAGGCATTGTAAATTATCTTAGGGATTTTGTCCCAAAGATATCGAAGGTCCTACATCCACTTCAAGAGATGTTGAAGAAAAATGCACCACCATGGGGACCTAAACAGACTAAAGCAGTCATCCATTTGAAAGAAATTCTACAGCATCTCCCACCTCTGCAAATTCTATCCACAGGAAAAAGAATCTTGCAGAACGATGCTAGCGACAAATATTAGGCAGCTGTTCTTCTTGAAGAACTTAATGGTAAGCGTCGCATCTGTGCTTACAAAAGTGGACGTTTTTCTCAAGCGGAAATGCATTATCACTCCACCTTCAAAGAAATCTTGGCCGTCAAAAATGGCATCAAAAAATTTGAGTTTCATCTCATTGGCCATCATTTTCTTGTTGAAATGAACATGTCCTCTTTTCCTCAAATGCTCAAATTCAAACAAAAGCAGATTCCCCATCCACAACTTTTGCGTTGGGCAGAATGGTTTTCAAAATATTCTTTTGACACCAAAACCATCCCTGGAAAGAAAAATACTCTGGCTGATTTTCTTTCTCGTCCCAAAGAACCTGTTGCCTCCATCAACATGTACATCCAAAAGAATCCCATGCACCCTGGCACTTTCAGAGCCACACCTATACGAGGAGAACACCAATGGAATTCCCATAAATATCCGCCAGAAGTCCCTCGGCAGATTGAACAGAACGTCTTATTTCAAAATATGACATTCCATCTTTGGGATTACCAGCACCGCATTTTCAGAGAATATGGAGGATTAATGTTAAACCCTAGGGGACTTGATACAGTTTATCCCTTCGTGCGTCTACTGCAATGGACTCCAGATTATGAGTTCACTGACGAACTCAAATGATTTTTCTGGTACTTATTCAACCTGCACACTGTTGCTATTGAGTTCCCAACAGACAAGATCATCAAAGTCCTTTCAGATGCTTTAATGGAAAAATTTTCAGATTAGAAACCTCTCACTAAGTTACTCACATGGTTTCAACCATTACAAGCATTGAAGCACATGTTCGTCCAGCAAAGATTCATTGGACGCCCTAAACCAAAAAGGCATACCACTTGCCTTTTCCACAGACCATGGTACTATATTGGTCCGACTGGAGATCCTCGCGCACAGATCGCCCCAGCAGGAACCACGACATTCAAGCCTGATCTCCAAAAGTAAAGGTTTGAAGTACATCGTACTCTACCCAGATCCATATCAACCATTCAGTATGAGTTACGGGAACTTCAAAGGATTCTGTTTCAATAAAATCAAGTCATTCCCACAGAAATTTGGCCCTTTCCGTCCACTAATCTTTCATGGGACAGACCTAGAGCTCATCCTCAAACACTTGAAGCGCTTGATGAATTTCAAAGAAATCAACCAGACACTCCAATGGATACTGGTGATCCGTGGGGAGGACCGTTATCCCAAGATCCGTTTGATTATGGATTTCCCCAGCCAAGCCTACCCACCTCAGATATTCCGTCTAATTCAAGAGATATGCCGTCCAGCTCGACCCAGTGCACTCATGTTCCCCATAATAATTATTGTCCTATATGCGGAATTCCCGATGACCCAGAGACAGATGCATTGATCACTGCATATGAAGAAGAACGCCTTTTGAGAGAATTCAATAAAGCCAAAGATGGACCTAACAGTTCAGATTCAGATGATGCAAATTATCATCCTGATCCCAACCGGCGCAGAATGTGATAAAGTTGTTTGTTTGAACAAAGTCAAGAGAGTGGTTGAGAGTTATTGTGTAATTGTTGCATTATGTTGCATTATTGTGTAGTTGTTGCGTTATTGTCATCAAGGCCAATCACTAAAGGCCAAAAGGATTGTCAGTCATATGGATTTACGAATCCATCGTGACCTGCCCACTTTGTGTAAATCAATTGCCTATAAAAGGCAGATGTGTGTAACAAGGAAGGACATGATATCCTGGAAAGGTCCTTCAGTTGTGAAATACAAGCTTCACTATGAGTTTCTAAACACTTCTCTTCTCCTTACGCATGGTTCTTTTGGTTAAATTCCTCTTGTTAATATGATTAGTGCGGTATGGTTAGTGTGCTCTTCACTCGCCACTTTAGTGGATCTTGTGAATCAGAAATTCTGGGATTATCAACGGTTGAGCTTGTTCAGTCTTAAGCCTGGAATGCAAAAAGGCAGTCCCTTTTAAGGCCTGAAGCGCCGTGTTGTGGGGATATCATACCTGCATTCAGTCTTGAGGTTTGACTACGCTTCTGTTAATGGTATCAGAGCCACTATCGCCAATATCATGTTAAGATTATGAATTTCTTCAAAGACCTGCAAAGGGAGAAACTTTCAATCACATGGAAATCTCACCAGAAGTTTCACCAATTGTCAATTAATCTCCCATCTCTTTGGCGCCTCCACCTGAACTCCGCAAATCCTCTGCTTCCAAGATCGACTATCTTTATGAAGTTGCTTATTCTGAAGATAGTAAGATTTCGGAAACACACCTTCCACTCATCAATCCTTACTCAGCCTTCGCTAAACCATCTTCTTTCTCTCCTATCCGATCCATCAAACACCTCATCCGACATACTCCTCGATCTGTTAAGGAATATGTCCAGTCTTCCAAGTTTGATCAACACCACATCTTGGCCACATAGCAAGAACAGTTTGTTACTCTCCAAATCCCTCAAGAGTTCCCTCTGCAATGGGCTCAACAGGGTTTTACCCATCTCCATTTTGGAGCCATCCGACTTGCTCTTTCATTCCATGGCCGGAAAGGTCTACCTGTCGTAGCAAGAATCACTATTCTTGATACCCGTTTTCTTGACTATCAACATGCCTGTATTGGAACTGTCCAGACGACACTGAATACTGGCACAGTTTTTGTGACTTTGTTCCCGAATTTCAACATGGCCCTAGCAGATCCTAGTCTGTTGACTGCTTTGAAGGTTCAGCTGCAAATTACTGGTGCCCCTCAGACTTCTAATGCAATTGCTGCCACTTTGCATTACCAGATGGTCTACCGAGTTCAGAATCATGCCATAGATCTCAATCTTCCAGGGGAAGATGAGGCCCTTGTCATCTTTGTTGATCGAGATCAAACTTCTTGTGTCCATGGTTCAAGGCAGATTCCACGAGATCAGCTCATAAAGCTACTCCCTGACACATGGGTCACCAACTATGAAAGGTTGCATGCCAATTCCCAACCAGTTCAATCTTCTGAACTCCAGTTCACAAAGAAAAAGGATGGTACTGTTACCATCAAATTCGCCAAAGAAAAAAAAGACGCTTCATCTTCATTCACATCTTTCCCAACCATACTATGTTTTACCCCTTGTCCATCCGAAACAGTTAGTGTGGAATGTCCAGACTCCAAGTAATTCATCCATTCTTTTGATACCCGAGGACAACCCATCCATTATTACAAAGATCGTACTGGACACTGCTATTGGGATGCTGACTGTGCTTGTACATCCTGTACTAGCACTGAAGAAGAAGACGATAGACCCTCTTCAAAGCGAAAGAAAAAGAAAGATTCATTATACCAAAGGTATCTTGATGGAGATCCTACAGTTGGTCCACTCGAACAAGATGGTGGACGTTGGCAATATATGATGCAGTATGGTTCGCCTCAGCCTCCTCAGGTATTAACCCCAGAACCTTGTAAACCAGATTTACCTCCACCCTCACCTCCATCATCACCTACTAAGAAATCAGTCACTTCCCCATTCTACAAACCTATCCAAAAATGGATAAAGAAAAACCCATCATGTCCCATCAAACTTCCCAAGCCATACAAGTGTGTACCCTTCCAGAACCCCATCCTGTTTTACAAAGTATCTGTATGCTTCAGCCTGAAGATTTTCCTCCACTTCCCTCATTTGGCCAAACAAGTTCATCAAGCATCAAATTTTCGCCAGTCGAAAGCTTTTCTGACCTTCAAAAGAAATTCTTTCATTCCCCGAAAGTACCTTCCCCAAATGAGCTTGACGCTTTTGGCAGAAGAAAACCTCCTCCTCCTTCGGATGCTGTTCTTAACTGGCAAACAGAGAATGGCCTTGTCCAGAATCAGGCCATTGGCAAGGTGATTGAAGACACTGCTTTGATCAAAAAGATGCTTGAAGATTTCCAAAAACGGCTGCATCTGTTAGAAACACGACAGATTCCTCGAAGTCATTTCATGGAAGATCAGAATATTGAGATGGACAAACTTAAGCAGCAAATCCAGTTACTGGAAACCCAACTTGCTGAATCACAGCAACCCAGGCCATTATTTTCCACTGATCCTTTGTTTTCACCCATACAAAGGTCTCCGACTAAATCATCTGCAGGATCCCCTTCATCCTTTGCAGAACTCCTAAAATTAGCTCCACCAGCTCCTACAACCAATGTTTTGGCCCTTCGAGCTCAGCTAAAAGAAATTGAAAAGGAAAAAGCCAGTGGAAAAAGAAAGACATCTTCTCCAACCCCATCAGCTCCTACCAAGTCAGAACCTTAGTATACACCTCCTGACTCTCCTACACACCTTTCCCAATCCACACATCCTTCCCAGTCTCTCATGGTGTCCAACCCACTTGAGAATTTTCTCAGACATCAAATCCCGACCATTTCCACAATAAAATCAATTCCTCACACTCCTGACCTCATTTCTTCTGAGTCTGATGACTCATGCTCTTCTGATTCTTCTCAAGATTCCTTTCACGAAAGCCCAATTCCCAAGATCATGATGGCAGACCCAACTCCTCGAGAAGAACATATGGCTGAACCAGATGTAACTTTTCCTCCAAAACCTGATTCAAGTTCACCCTCTGCACCAAAATCATATTTCTCGTTCGATGATATTCCATACCGAAAATGGTCTGATCGGCTTCAAGAGTTTCATGCCTGGATGCTGGCACGAAACATGACGGAACATAGTACCTATGAGGTCTTGCTTGAATTCACCACCAAGCTTACTAGAGCATTGAAAGATTGGTGGAAAGCAGTTTCATCTCAAGATCAAATTGCCTTCTTGACCATGTCACTAGATGAGGCCATACAAATCACCTATTACGGCAGACGTTTGGCAATGTTAAAGCATGCTAATCCACGTCTAGGAAACCATGTCAAACTCAGGTCAAAAGACTATACTCTATAGCTGTGATGAGAAATACTGATGACATTATATAACAATCCTATAATATTCTCATAGCGGGTCTGTCCAATACAATGTTCTCTAACATATATTCCATGTGATCAACTTTATCTCTATATTCATGACCCGTGAAACTTGATCATCAGTTGACTCACATGCTAGTCTCAAACACCATTGGCGTCCCAATGCACAATGACAATTGACTAAGGACATTTAGAATACTAATATTTATTCTTTTAATAGAGTTTCACGATCAAATCACGTATTTGATTGATATTCAATATTCAAGGGACCAAGATTTTGTATTTAATCATATACTGAAACTAGATTGAAATCAAATATAATATATACTTTATTAATGAACAATGAAAATGTATATAACAAACACTCCCACTCACATCAATACCAATCATTAATGTGTCTAAGGCTTAAAGCGTTACAATGACGCTCATGCTTAGGTCGTGGAAGAGCCTTCGTCAACGAATCAGCTACATTCAACTCCGTTGCAACTTTGCACATTTTGACATCGCATCTTTCAATGAATTCTCGAATGAGGTGATACTTCCTGAGTATGTGTTTGGTCTTCTGGTGAGACCTAGGCTCTTTAGCCAAAACTATGGCTCCATTGTTGTCACAATAGAGGTCTACTGAATTCGAACCAATGGGACTGATTCCCAGTTCTTCTATAAACTTTCGAATCCATACAGCTTCCTTTGATGCTTCTAAAGCAACAATATACTCAACCTCTGTTGTAGAATCTACAATAGTGTCCTGCTTGGAACTCTTCCAGTACACTGCTCCACCATTCACGCAAAAGACAAATCCTGACTGCGATCGAAGGTCGTCTTTGTCGATTTGAAAACTAGCATCGGTATAACTACTTACAGTGATCTGTTCCTCACCTCCATAGACAAAGAATAAATCATTAGTTCTTCTTAAGTACTTAAGGATATTTTTAACAGATATCCAATGAGGTTCTCTTGGATCTGACTGGCTTGTCATGCTCAATGCATAAGCAACATCAGGACAAGTGCACAACATGACATACATGATGGATCTTATGACTGGTGCATAAGGAATCCTACTCATGCGGTCTCGCTCATCTTATGTTGAAGGACACTTAGTCTTGCTAAGACTTATGACATGTGTCATCGGGAGAAAATCTTTCTTGGAATCTTGCATATTAAACCTATTGATGACTTTGTCAACGTATATACTTTGACCCAGTCCAATAAGTCTTTTTGATCTATCTCTATAGATCCTGATCCCCAAGTTATAGTTTGCCTCTCACATGTCCTTTATGGAGAAATATTTTCCTAGCCATATCTTAACTGACTGAAGCATAGGAATGTCATTTCCAATGAGTAGTATGTCATCCACATACAACACTAGAAACACAATCGTGGTCCCACTAGACTTCTTGTAAACACAAGCTTCTTCTTTGTCTCTGATGAAGCCAAACTCTTTGACAATTTCATCAAAACGAATATTCCAGCTCCGTGATGCCTGCTTCAATCCATAAATGAAATGTTGAAGCTTGCATATCTTCCCAGCGTTATTTGGTGATGTAAAGCCTTCAGGTTGTGTCATATACACATCCTCCTCTAGGTTTCCATTAAGGAAAGGTGTCTTTACATCCATTTGTCATATCTCATAGCCATACTATGCTGCAAAGCTAGGATAATCTGAATGGACTTAAGCATGGCCACTGGTGAAACGCTCTCGTCATAGTCAATACCATGAGTTTGTTTGAAACCTTTAGCTACCGGTTGTGCTTTATGGATATGAACCTTTCCATTCATATCAGTTTTCTTCTTGGAAACCCACTTGCACCCTATAGGTTTGACACCTTCAGGTGGATCAATCAAAGTCCAAACTTTGTTTTGATACATTGAGTCCATTTCAGATTTCATGGCCTGAAGCCATTTATCGGAGTTTGAGATCATCATAGCTTTTGTATAGATCGTAGGCTCATCATTTTCTATTAACAATAGATTACGATGTTTTGTCACATGAAAACCATATCTCATAGGCTCACGATGTGTTCTTTCAGACCTACGAACTATAGGTGCTGTTGGAGTAGACTCTACAACTCTTTGTAGATCTAATTGAGGTTCCTCATGAAATGGAATATCCTCTTGTGGCACAATAACTTCTTTGAGGTTTATCTTACTCCCACTGGTTCCTTTAGTAATAAACTCTCTCCCTAAAAAGACACCATTTCGAGCAACAAATATTTTGTTCTCCGATGAGTTGTAAAAGTAATATCCTTTTCGTTTCCTTAGAATATCCCACAAAGAAGCATTTATCAGATTTGGGCCCAAGTTTATCAGAAAGTAAATGTTTTACATAAGCTTCGCAACTCCAAATCTTTAGAAAAGACATACTAGGAACTTTTCCTGTCCACATCTCATATGGTGTCTTCTCTACAGCTTTTGATGGACTTCTATTTAGTGTGAACGCTGTCGTCTCAAGTGCATAACCCCAAGAAGATAATGGAAGATCTAAATGACTCATCATTGATCGAACCATGTCTAACAAAGTTTGATTTCTCCTCTCAGAGACACCATTCCACTGTGGTGTTCCAGGGGGAGTGAGCTGTGAAACAATTTCATACTCCTTAAGATGGTCATTGAACTCTTGGCTTAGATATTCTCCTCCTCGATCAGATCGAAGAGTCTTGATATTCTTGCCAAGTTGATTTTGAATTTCATTCTGAAATTCCTTGAACTTTTCAAAGGACTCAGATTTATGTTTCATCAAATAAATATATCCATATCTACTGAAATCATCAGTAAATGTAATGAAGTACTGATAATCTCATCTAACTGTAGAACTTAGTGGTTCACACACATCAGTATGTATAAGGGCTAATAATTCTTTTGCCCTCTCACTTTGATTAGTAAAAGGAGCTTTTGTCATTTTTCCAACTAAACAAGATTCACATGTATCAAATGATTCAAAATCAAATGAATTTAATAGTCCATCACTATGGAGCTTGTGAATTCGTTTCTCGTTTACATAGCCTAATTGACAATTCCATAGGTAGGTTGGATTCAAATCATTAGATTTAAATATTTTTGTATTTATGTTATAGATTGGCACATCAAGATTTAGAACATATATCTCATCCACAATATGGGCGCTACTATAAAATAATCCATTAAGATAAAATGAATAACTATTGTTCTTTATATCAAAATAGAAACCTTCCTTGTCCAAACAAGAAACAGAAATAATATTCCTACGTAAAGCAGGTACATAGTAGCAATTATTCAGTTCTAAAATCATGCTAGAAGGTAAAGCTACATCATATGTTCCTACTCCTAATGCAGCAACTCTTGCTCCATTTCCAACGCGTAGTTCCACTTCACCTTTTTGCGAGTATTCTACTTCGTTTTAGTCCCTGTACATTCATACAAATGTGAGTACCACAACCGGTATCTAATACCCAAGAAGTAAAACTAGTAACAACATTTACTTCTATAACATAAATACCTGAGGTGGAAGTCTCACTTCCCTTCTTCTTCAGATCCTCCAAAAATTTCTTGCAGTTCCTCTTCCATTGTCCTTTGTCACCACAATGGAAGCAAACAATATCAGCAGTCTGACTCGGTTTGGTTTTGGGTTTGGGCATGGGCTTAGTGCCCTTGTCCTTACCCTTGACCTTACTTGGCTTCTTAAAGCCTTTTCCCTTTTGAACCATGAGAACATTAGGGGTAGAGTCCTTCTTGATATTTTGCTCAGCAATTTTGAGCATCCCATGCAGTTCAGTCAAAGACTTATTTAGATTATGCATGTTATAGTTCATAATAAACGTGTCATAATCATGAGGCAATGACTGAAGAATAATGTAAGTAGCCAACTCTTGACTAATGGAAGAGCCCAATCGCTCCAGGTTTTCAATATAACCTCTCATCTTTATGACATGTGTGCTAACTGAGCTCCCACTTGCTAGCTTGCCCTCAATTAAGGCCTTTACCGTCTGGTACCTTTCAGTGCGTGCCTACTCCTGAGACAACTTTTTCGGGTTCTCGATCATATCGTAGTCATCCACGTTCTCAAACTGCTTTAGAAGGCCTGAGTTCATGGTAGCTAGCATAAGACATGATGCATTCAATGCATCATCTTTATGCTTCTTGTAAGCACTTCTCTCAACACGGAGAGTATTGGAAGGAAGTGCATTCTTGGGGAGTGGTTTCTCCATAACATAATTCTTTTTCTCCTACTTGAGAACAATTCTCAAGCTTCTATACCAGTCCAAAAAGTTTGAACCATTCAATTTGTCCTTCTCAAGGACAGATCGCAGTGAAAAGCTTGATGTAGAGGTATTTGCCATTATCTACAACAAATATGCAAAGTTTAATGCTCATTAATAATAAACTCTCACTATACTCTTGTAAAAAGTGTCCCTATAAGTATAGTGGACCATGGTCCATATTTCACCAAGACTCAAGTAAACTTTGGCTTACCGCTCAAGACTCGGTTATTTAGGTAGACAACTCTTTGTCAATTGTATCGAATACAACTCTTGGTTGTTGGGTTGACAACTCATTGTTGGGATCCACGTAACACGTACGGGTAAATAAAAATTAATAAACGCAGCGGAAATAAATAACAACCCATACATGTATCTCCAGAGGCGTATTTCGTGCATTTCAATCGAAAAATCACAAAGCACCAAAGGGAGTAAATAGACTACCTCTTGTAGCGTGCTTGAAACAGAGGTGTCGGTTCGATGTTCTTCGATCTCAGCCCCACAAGTGTCGGGCCTCTAGTTCAGACACACCACCAATTGACGAACGGGAGACGACTAATAATTCCACAACAATTGTGCTAGCAATTTGTGGAATCAATATTCCAAACCAATTTACGGAATCAATATTCCGAACTTGGTATATTTTGGTCACTCAAAATTATGAGAATATAGAGAGTGTTTGTGTTCTTCTCTCAAAACTCTCAAAAATCTGGTCACTCTACAAATGAGCTAACCACAACCTCAAAACTCTTGCCATCCTTTTATAGCCAAAAACACCTTTCAATAAATTGTATTGTAAAATAGCACTAACAAATAATAAATGCTTTCTAAAAATAGCACTCACAATTTATGATAAATAAATGCCATATAAAAATAGCACTAACAATAGCACTCACAATTTATAAATAGCACTCACATCTTATAATACAAAAATGCTATTTAAAAATAGCACTAATAATAATAAATGCTATCTAAAAATAGCACTCACAATTTATCATAAATAAATGTCATTTAAAATTAGCACTAACAAATATAAATGCTATCTAACAATAGCACTCACAATTTATCATAAATAAGTGCCATTTAAAATTAGCACTAACAATTATAAATGCTATCTAACAATAGCACTCACAATTTATAATTAGCACTCACATTTTACAATACAAAAATGCTATTTAAAAAATAGCACTAACAAAGGTGTTAAAAATAATAATAACCATTATTATTATTACCGGAGTTAAAGAGGTTACCAAACAGTAAAATACGTATAACGTACAAATACGTAGAGCATACGTGTACATCGTATATACACGTGCAAGTGACCAAAAAGAGAAATAAAATTAAATCTCATTTAATTTAATTTCAACCCAACTAATTGGTATAATTGCAAACAAATTTGCAATGTCGTCTTTCCACAATGCGTTGTCATGTATTGGTTAAGGTGTATGACATTCCTAGGTTCATCACCGAGCTGGCAGTAAGACATGCACTAACACATTAGTACTTCCAAGAGAATTGATTGTCCCGATCATCCTCTAGGTCCTACAAGCCATGAGTGACATCTAGCAATATGTCATGGCTACCCAGACAGTGTGAATTCTTTTTAAGAACATTATGAACCTGTCAGCTTTGGCTACAGTGTAATTCAATCCTTCTGTCTAACTTTGTCCCGATCGAACAAAGGCCATGGAATATTTGTCAAGCCACCAATTCGATCATATGTACAAATCTAACTTGACATGCATTTATATGAGACATGAACATTTCATTCTCAATCATAACCCCGGCCGAGGATTTCAATGCATTGTTACAATTAGATCACATAAGACATCATACCTTTATTAATAAGGAGACAGATTCCATATTGCGTACACATGTGACTTCGTATGTGCCTGAACTACGACCATCAAGTACAGAGACGAATCAACGACCCGCCAATATGCGCACTTGTGAACCATAGCCATTTATCACACAAGTCAACACTGTACCTCAGGTCTAAGGATTATTTACACAAGACCAAAGCATGAACGATTAGACATTGACCACGCAAAAAGCTTCCATGTCGCTAATCATTCAATATGTGTCACGTTCAGTGAACTTGTCCGATACAAGCACCTATGTTCTAACTCGGATATCGCAATACCCAATGACTTATGACTCGTCATTCCTTTAAGTATCTGATACTTAATTATGAAGTTAAGAACATACCGACCTCAACAGGATCATTGATATCCATTCAATAATCCATTGATCGGCAACTGTTTTAAAGATTCAGTCTAACCGTAAACCTGTCACACATATTCTCAACGTCTTAAGAATAGGTTCGGTTGCAACTGATCGTATGGATTTTATTCATTTATATTTGGACAAATGAATAAATACGTCTTTGCCATTGATAATAAATCAGAAGTGCAACGGATATACACAATATGTAACTATTACATAATTGCTTTAGGGCATATCTCTAACAATCTCCCACTTGCACTAAAGCCAACTAGTTTGGTACCTCAAACCCATTTTATCAAGGTGTCTTTCAAATAAAGACTGAGGTATTGCTTTAGTAAAGGGATCTGCCACGTTTTCCGCTGAGGCAATTTTCTGCAAGGCGATATCACCTCTCCCAACTATTTCTCTGATGAGATGGAAGCGTCTCTCAATGTGCTTGGATTTCTGATGAGACCGTGGTTCCTTAGCTTGAGCTATAGCCCCATTGTTGTCACAAAACAATGTAATCGGCTGCTCAATGGAAGGAACTACTCCAAGTTCAGAAATGAACTTCTTCATCCAAACAGCTTCCTTCGCCGCTTCAGAAGCAGCTACATACTCTGCCTCAGTAGTGGAATCAGCAGTTATGCTTTGTTTGGAACTCTTCCAACTAACTGCACCACCATTGAGTGTAAAAACAAACCCAGACGTAGACTTAAAGTCATTCGGGTCTGATTGAAAATCAGAATCAGTATACGCTTCAACTTTAAACTCTCCTTCTCCGTATATCAAGAATAAATCCTTAGTCCTTCACAAGTACTTAAGGATATTCTTGACTGCTATCCAGTGCTCTTCCCCTGGATCAGACTGATATCTGCTAGTAACACTTACAGCATGCGCGATATCAAGTCGCGTACATAGCATAGCATACATTATGCTTCCAACAGCGGATGCGTAAGGTATATTTGCCATCCGCTGTCTTTCTTCAGGAGTGTTGGGACACATCTCCTTAGAAAGACGGATTCCATGCCGAAAAGGCAATAATCCTCTTTTGGAACATTGCATGTTAAACCGTGTTAACACTTTATCTATGTACGTAGATTGTGAGAGGCCAATCAATCGTCTCGATCTATCTCTATAGATCTTGATACCTAAAATATAGGTTGCCTCTCCCAAATCTTTCATGGAGAATTTCTGTGACAAGAATAGTTTGATCGATGATATCATCGGTACATCATTCCCGATCAAGAGTATATCATCGACGTACAAAACTAGAAACGCAATTGCGCTTCCACTGACCTTCTTATATACACATGATTCATCCGGATTTTTAATGAAGCCAAACGATTTGATTACTTCATCAAAACGGATGTTCCAACTTCTGGATGCTTGTTTGAGTCCATAAATGGATCTCATAAGCTTACACACCTTTCGACTTTCACCACAAGATTCAAAACCCCGTGGTTGTTCCATATAGATATCCTCCTCGAGGAAACCATTTAGAAAAGCCGTTTTGACATCCATTTGGAATATCTCATAATCAAGGTGCGCAGCTATAGCCAACAGGTGAGAAAGTTTCGTCATAATCGATCCCTTCTTTTTGACGATACCCTTTCGCCACCAGTCGTGCTTTGTAAGTTCCAACCTGACCATCAGCGTTTATCTTCCTCTTGAAGATCCATTTACAGCCAATTGGTACAATACCATCAGGCAGATCAACTAGAGTCCAAACATCGTTGGAATACATTGAATCCATTTCGGTTTGCATGGCTTCTAGCCATTTACCAGAATCGATGTCCAACATCGCCTCCTCATAGGTGCTTGGATCACTCAATTGATTACTATCATTCATAATGAATAGTGTCTCAATATTTTCAACCGAGTGTCCATAGCGAATAGGTATACGAGACGTTCTCGCACTTTTCCTAAGAGGTTGTGTATCAGAAGCTCCCACTGAATCAGAGATCGGTGTCTGAACTTGGTTATTTGATACTTCATTATTATCTTCTTGTAAGACTATTTTCCGCCCAGCACCACCTTCCTGAACGAACTGATTCTCCAGAAAAGAAGCGTGCCTGCTGACCGAAACTTTTTGGTCAGAGTGAAAATAGAAATAATATCCAAGAGTTTCTTTCGGATATCCAATGAAGCGACCATGTTCAGACCTTGCCTCCAATTTTTCTGTTCTCAGCTTCTTGACAAAAGCTGGACAACCCCAAATCTTGATATGATTAAGACTTGGTTTCCTACTATGCCATATCTCATAAGGCGTAGTTGGAACAGATTTGGATGGCACTCTATTCAGTAAATATGCAGCTGTCTCAAGGGCATATCCCCAAAGGGACATAGGCAAATCGGTGTAGCTGATCATAGATCGCACCATATCTAATAAAGTACGATTTCTTCTTTCAGATACACCATTATGCTCTGGAGTTGCAGGAGGTGTCCATTGTGATAAAATGCCATTATCTTTAAGATAATCCAAGAATTCAGTACTAAGGTATTCACCTCCTCGATCAGATCGAAGAGCCTTAATACTTTTTCCTGTTTGTTTCTCAATTTCATACCTAAATTCCTTGAACTTTTCAAAGGATTCAGATTTATACTTCATTAAGTACAAATAGCCATACCGTGAACAATCATCGGTAAAGGTAATGAAGTAAGAATAACTACCCCTAGCAGTTTCATTAATTGGTCCACATACATCTGTATGTATCAATCCTAGTATGTCAGCAGCTCGCGCACTATGTCCTACAAAGGGCGCTTTGGTCATTTTTCCTAGAAGACAAGCATTACAAATCGAGTATGGTTCAAAACCAATTGGATCGATATATCCATCATTACTCAACTTGTTAATCCTATCTTCTCCAATATGACCTAATCGGAGATGCCAAACATACTTTGGATTTGGAGTATCTCTAGGGCGTTTATTGGTTATGGCATTTACATCATGATTATTTTGCTTATTGGTAATCGTATTACCGGACATTGTAATGGTATAGAGATTATTCATTAATAATCCAGAACCAACACACATTCTATTATAATAAATAGAACATACATCATCAGCAAAAGAAAATTCATAATTTTCTTTGCCCATACGAGGTATAGAAATGATGTTTTGTATAGCATTCTTATAATGCAAACAGTTCTTTAAAACCAAAACATGTCCTGAAGGCAAACATAAACGAAAAGTCCCTATAGCTAATGCAGCAACTTTTGCCCCATTTGCAAATGTCAGGACAATCTCATTTTGCCCCAGCATCCTGCTTATTTCCAGATTCTGCAAAGACATACAAATATGTGACGTTGCAGCAGAATCTAGAATCCATAAGCTGGATTCAGAACTAACCATAAGATTAGTTTCAATAATCATAGACACCATACCTTCACAAGGTTGGTTCTTTGGCTTGACCTTCAAGCTTGCGAGGTACTTCTTACAGTTCCTCCTCCAGTGCCCCATGACACCACAATAATGACATTTCCCTTTTTCAATCTTGGGTTTTGATTGCACAACAGCTTTCATAGGCTTCTTCCATTTCTTTTTCTTCAAAACAGTCTTACTATTTGAAGAAGAAGCCTTAGCCAAAGCCACAACATTTGGCCTTGTATTGTGCATTTCCTTCTCATAAATCACCAACATGCTATGTAACTCAGCAAGGGTTTTCTCCATATTATGCATGTGGAAGTTTTGAACAAAACTAGAGAAGGAATCAGGTAAGGATTGGAGGATCAAATCCACAGCTAAGTCATTGTCCATGACAAGATTTAGCCTAGTCAATTCTTCTATGTGCCAGATCATTTTCAAGACATGATCATTAACCGATGATTTCTCAGCCATTCTCATGCGGTACAATGCTTTAGATATCTCATATCTTGAGGTTCGACCATTCTCATCAAAGAATTCCTTTAGATGCAATATGATCGACCTAGCATTTACCATTGCTTCATATTTTTTCTGAAAATCATTGTTCATTGAAGCAAGCATATATGACCTAACTTTTAAGTCATCGTCATGCCACTTATCATAAGTGATACGTTCCTCTTGGGTCCCACCCTCAGGAAAAGAGACTGGCATATTTTCATCAAGCACATACCCGATTTTTTCAGAATTGAGAACAATTCTCAAATTCCTTACCCAGTCGGTGAAATTGGGACCAGTCAAACAATTCTTGTCGAGTATTGAAGCGAGCGGGTTTGTATTCACCATTTTCAGAGTAATTTATATCTGTGCAGAAAATAAATTGTTAGCCGTTGTCTTTCAAAATAACCATTTCATTTTGGCCTTTAAATGAAATAGATCCTCCCACTAAATTTATACACGGATCCCATACTCCTTAAAATGGGAAACGGTAATCTTTGTTGGGTAAAGATTACTAGCGGGGATTGGAGTCCCACGAGCTCATAGTCCACCTCACCTAACAGTTATTGGTGTTCTATAAACTTAGTGAGTGAATCAGCTTATTCAACGCATCATATGCGAGTCTCAATCATAACTTTGGCCTCTAGATCATGAAAGTCTCACCTGACAGTTATTGACTTCATAATCGTAGTTAAGTCTTACCCATCGTCTCATGTAAATATTGAAAACACAAACGATCCCCTCACCTGACAGTTATTGGAAATCGTTTGGTCTCAACCCCACAACATCATATGCTTAATGGAGTGGTCCACAATTATAAATGACAATTGACCCTTATGTATCCATGACCGGTCAATCAACCACTATAATATAGGATCAAACCACAACGATGGAAGGCCACGAGTCCGAAACCCGTCACGACTTAATATATATTAAAGGAGATTTTGAGTCGTTTATAGGTCTCACTTTGCACATTAACCGGTTTAACATGCTCACGTAAACATAATAAATAAATAGATGTCAATCACATAAACATCTATCCCACGTGGTGATCATGGAATTATGATTTAATGGGTCTCGAGCCAATGAGACCACATTTAATCATTTTAATATTTTAATAACGGAGAGCCGCTCTTCACTTCTTCTTGGTTCCTTGAACTCTTCAAGAACCGGGCCCAAAGAGCTCGTCGGCTTAAAAGGCTCCTCCACGTAATCCTCGTAGCATTTACATCAACAATTGACTATGCTAAAAATAAAGATTACATGAAAAATAAAAGGAGTACGCAGCCTCCATTTAATAATTACAACCCCAAAAATATAAATAATCACCATACATTCATATATACATCAATCACATTGATTAGGGATTTTTCCATGATCACCACCCTTCCATGTAAGTAATAAATTCACAATTTAAAACTTAGGAAGGCACAATAAAAATTCTACGTTGAATCATATTCAGAATTTTTACGTAAAATAAGAAAGCCATAAATTTTCGATTCAAAATTGATTTAGTCTCAATTTTTGCTACGTTGATTAATTTATCATATAAAATAATCAACCTCCATTAGCCATGTAAGATGAACAATTCGTTAATACATATTGGCCATAGTATTGCAAAAATTACAAAAATCAATTAAATGCACGAAAACGCCTAAGGATTGGCTCTGATACCACTGTTGGGATCCACGTAACACGTACGGGTAAATAAAAATTAATAAACGCAGCGGAAATAAATAACAACCCATACATGTATCTCCAGAGGCGTACTTCGTGCATTTCAATCGAAAAATCACAAAGCACCAAAGGGAGTAAATAGACTACCTCTTGTAGCGTGCTTGAAACGGAGGTGTCGGTTCGATGTTCTTCGATCTCAGCCCCACAAGTGTCGGGCCTCTAGTTCAGACACACCACCAATTGACGAACGGGAGACGACTAATAATTCCACAACAATTGTGCTAGCAATTTGCGGAATCAATATTCCAAACCAATTTACGGAATCAATATTCCGAACTTGGTATATTTTGGTCACTCAAAATTATGAGAATATAGAGAGTGTTTGTGTTCTTCTCTCAAAACTCTCAAAAATCTGCTCACTCTACAAATGAGCTAACCACAACCTCAAAACTCTTGCCATCCTTTTATAGCCAAAAATACCTTCCAATAAATTGTATTGTAAAATAGCACTAACAAATAATAAATGCTTTCTAAAAATAGCACTCACAATTTATGATAAATAAATGCCATATAAAAATAGCACTAACAATAGCACTCACAATTTATAAATAGCACTCACATCTTATAATACAAAAATGCTATTTAAAAATAGCACTAATAATAATAAATGCTATCTAAAAATAGCACTCACAATTTATCATAAATAAATGCCATTTAAAATTAGCACTAACAAATATAAATGCTATCTAACAATAGCACTCACAATTTATCATAAATAAGTGCCATTTAAAATTAGCACTAACAATTATAAATGCTATCTAACAATAGCACTCACAATTTATAATTAGCACTCACATTTTACAATACAAAAATGCTATTTAAAAAATAGCACTAACAAAGGTGTTAAAAATAATAATAACCATTATTATTATTACCGGAGTTAAAGAGGTTACCAAACAGTAAAATACGTATAACGTACAAATACGTAGAGCATACGTGTACATCGTATATACACGTGCAAGTGACCAAAAAGAGAAATAAAATTAAATCTCATTTAATTTAATTTCAACCCAACTAATTGGTATAATTGCAAACAAATTTGCAATGTCGTCTTTCCACAATGCGTTGTCATGTATTGGTTAAGGTGTGTGACATTCCTAGGTTCATCACCGAGCTGGCAGTAAGACATGCACTAACACATTAGTACTTCCAAGAGAATTGATTGTCCCGATCATCCTCTAGGTCCTACAAGCCATGAGTGACATCTAGCAATATGTCATGGCTACCCAGACAGTGTGAATTCTTTTTAAGAACATTATGAACCTGTCAGCTTTGGCTACAGTGTAATTCAATCCTTCTGTCTAACTTTGTCCCGATCGAACAAAGGCCATGGAATATTTGTCAAGCCACCAATTCGATCATATGTACAAATCTAACTTGACATGCATTTATATGAGACATGAACATTTCATTCTCAATCATAACCCCGGCCGAGGATTTCAATGCATTGTTACAATTAGATCACATAGGACATCATACCTTTATTAATAAGGAGACAGATTCCATATTGCGTACACATGTGACTTCGTATGTGCCTGAACTACGACCATCAAGTACAGAGACGAATCAACGACCCGCCAATATGCGCACTTGTGAACCATAGCCATTTATCACACAAGTCAACACTGTACCTCAGGTCTAAGGATTATTTACACAAGACCAAAGCATGAACGATTAGACATTGACCACGCAAAAAGCTTCCATGTCGCTAATCATTCAATATGTGTCACGTTCAGTGAACTTGTCCGATACAAGCACCTATGTTCTAACTCGGATATCGCAATACCCAATGACTTATGACTCGTCATTCCTTTAAGTATCTGATACTTAATTATGAAGTTAAGAACATACCGACCTCAACAGGATCATTGATATCCATTCAATAATCCATTGATCGGGAACTGTTTTAAAGATTCAGTCTAACCGTAAACCTGTCACACATATTCTCAACGTCTTAAGAATAGGTTCGGTTGCAACTGATCTTATGGATTTTATTCATTTATATTTGGACAAATGAATAAATACGTCTTTGCCATTGATAATAAATCAGAAGTGCAACGGATATACCCAATATGTAACTATTACATAATTGCTTTAGGGCATATCTCTAACACTCATGTCTTATTCCCAAACTCTATGCTTCAAGGCCCAAAACCGTTTTGATAACCTCGTTAAATAAACCAATCTTGACATATGAATAACCATTATCCATTCTACCTTACTCAAATAGTTAAAGACACCCTGCTTTGGTAGACCCATCTTTTGACGATTCAAGCATTGATAGATGTTTAATTAGAAAGACATCATATTATTACTTAATATTATCAAGGACTTTTCAATGTTTATACAGTGATGAATGTATGCATGTTATGGACATAAACGAAACATCACTTATCATAACAAGGTACATCAATCATACTGGGAATGAACAATTCTATGTAGGGGTCAAAGGGGCTGCAATGAACAATTCTATGTAGGGGTCAAGGGGGCTGCAATGAACAATTCTATGTAGGGGTCAAGGGGGCTGCGCCCCTCGCGGGGTCAAGGGGCAGAGTCCCTCTGGTGGTCACAGAATTCTCAATTCCATTTTTTTAGGAAACTGTCCATCCCCTTGAACCGACGCTGCTAGGGTGAGCGATTTCAACTAAATCATCCCTAATGCCGTCCATGCTTTGTTCCTTCTCAGAACCCTAAACATAATTCAATTCTGTTTACTTAATAGAACGCCTCTGGATCAATCACATTAATTGACATCATTGTAGGAATTCAAGTTCATCTTAGTGTGAAAATACTTAAATTGATCTAACCCTAATTAAGAATCGCTTCAAACATACATCACATGTATCGACAATTAGGGTTTCTTATTCAACTTCGATATAACAAAAGCAGCTCTGATACCACTGTTGGGTTTCAGCGATTCTTAAAACGCAGCGGAACGAAACCCTAGAACAGGATCCATGTGTATATCGAAATCAGAAAAGATTCATGATGTACCTTTTGCGATCTGCGACAAATAGACAGTCGATTGTGCCTGGATTAGCGCACCAAGTGTTGCGCCTTTACCGGTATCCACACACACGAACTGAGATATCCAACGATCCAAGTGCTAACTTTCAGATCTTGAAGTTCCTCTTGGGGATCGCCTTTTCTCTTTGAGACTCTCTCGAAAACCTATCAACCGAGAACAGTTCTCTGTTTTTCTCCTTCGGGATAATACTCTCGCAAGGTCTGAGGCGTCTGTAGGGTTTTTTACTCATAAGCCACGTTTCGCGGTTTTAGCCCCACGACTTAACGGCCTGGGCCCACGACGTCCTCTAAATCGTCCACTCGACCGTGCATTTAATCATTATCTCATAACGCACACAATCGTGTAGATATTCGTCATATGAGAACAGATTAAGATCTATTTCTTAAGTAGATCAAGGCGCGGAGAAAATATTAAATCAGTTCGCTATTGTGTGCGACCCTGTAGGTTCACTAGACATTAGCAGTGCGCTCAAAACCCTTTTGGCCCACAAGTCATAAGCGATCTCTAGCAAGACATTATGACTACCTAAGTATAGTGAAGGTCGATTTTTCGACACAACCTGATCCACAACTAATGTTAGAGTATCAACCTTAATTGGTTCTTAGGGCAGACCACTAACAGAAACAAAGAAAAAATCTCATCCAAATTGTAACTTTAAAATTCTTACCAAGTAGACATACATTCGTAGATGTATATGAATGGAGTATACAGCGTACTTTTTAAGTACGGAAGATGCTTGAGTGAAAAAATTAGAATTTGTGTTGCATAATTAAAGTGAAGACATATTGCAGTTAGCTTAGCTCTTTTTTAATGATGATAAGGGGTCTACTGCGGTATCCTTTCATAATGGTAAAGCTAAACTGGTCATTGACCCTTTAACTTGCTGCCGAAAGAAGTTGAGTAAGAATATCCCAATTGTCAAAACCTGTTGGCTGTAATTATAATTACACCTTTAACATGCTTACGGTTGATGCAAAAGTCCACATCATTCTGCATTTGTTTATTCATCGCTCGCAGCCTGTCGGCTTCATTGTCACTGAGAAATTAAGAAAGACTGAGTTCTCGTCAATCGATATGAACCTTAGCATGACAAAGAGGTTTGCTAATTGATGCAGTGAAGCAACTCACATGGCCATATTAATTGTCTTAAATATATAGTTATGCAGGAGGAAGAGGCTGACCCAAAATGAAGCCAAAAGTCAAGGCATCTTGTACCTTCAGCCTCAGTTTCACTTCACAAGTTATGACTGAACACAAAGTGTGTGGTCCAAGAAGTTCTGGGAAATGTCTGGTACTTGTCTTGAATCAACTTTTTTTTGGACCACCAACTCTTAAACCCCAAGTGAAGTTTCTTCAAGCAATGAGTAGCAGTACATATCAGGACACCATACCAATGTGTAGTTGCACATATGTGCAACAATCTATAAGTGTTTTTCCATGGTGCTTATAAAATATGGTTATCTATCTTCCTGGTTTCGTAATATAGTATGGCATGTGGGTACTATATCACACTAAAGAAAGGGAAAATGGCCAATGCTTACTTTGGGGCACATTCACGGGGTTGACTCTCCAAAACTCATTGCACATTGAAATCCTTACCTTCGTCGCAAAAGTATAGGTGGAGGTATCAAGAATGACGAGCTTAAATCTCCAATTCATTATCATGTAAGGTAGCAAAAGGGGTAGTAGTTGGGCGACTCTTCTGAACCTCACCCACCAGATCTTTCGCCAAGTTTTGAGAATTGCCATAGCTTTCAAGCATTTTCTGCAGAAACCCACATATGACATTTAGTTCATTGGGATTGACACATGAGCTTGGCTCTTGAACCGCATGATTCTTCTTCAAATCTTCCCTTGCCAAGCCACAACCTGTGTGACACACCAACTCCTTATCAAGTTATTCCTTTTTAGACCATCAGACTAGTAAATGAGAGCTGAAGAGATGTGATCAATGTCTGTTTACATGTGGTTGTCTTCTGCATTTAATAACTAATTGGAAATAAGAATCCTTTTTTAACATGAAATTACGAAAATCCAAAAGAACAAGCAAGATGAATTGACTTTTGTTTTCTTAGCCATCACATAAACAAACAAAAGGAGATAGTTAAGGAGATGCAATCCTATTTGATGACAGCTAAACAGTGTACTAGGCACTGGCCGGCCAAAAAGGCGCACAAGAAAGCTGGCTCCATCGCGCCGGAAGTATGTGATTATCATCTTCTAACGAGACAATCGGGCCGAGGCTTATACAGCAGAAGCCAGATCGGCCTGGCCGGCATGGTCGTCGATTGCGAGTTTTCTAGATAGCCTCGTTGATTAAAAGAAAGCGACGAAGCAGTACTCCACCACGGCATACGAAAAGCTTGGCTTCTCGCTGCATGGATCTTTACCATATATGGAGCAGGATAAGAATTTGTGAAGAAGATGCTTAGCAAGTGAATAAGTACTTTGTTTATTACTTGTTCAGACTCTCTTCAACAATGCTTTTGTCTGTATAACCTTGTGCTGTACCAATTGTTGTGTAGCCTAGTCTTTTCCTGTGCTTAAAAAAAACACAAAAAAACAAATTCCACTCACAATTTACATCTGAAGTAAAGCACACAACCTTCCCAGAGCTCACAATCAAATAATTCAGTGGCCGATCCCGGTTAGAAGTATAATTCCTTCCAAATATTTCCCTTCAAAAATTTGCTTCTATTCACGTTAAAAGTACCGTTAATGTACTTTAATATTTTCTATAACTCCATTACTGAATATAAGCAGTCTCGCTCGGAGCACATCCAACCATCGCTTAAAAACATTAGTTAATACCACGAAAAATCTCAAACTGGCACACATGTGACAAATTTACCTTAAACTAATTTTTTGACCACCAAAAAATCCAAATGGGTATAACTGTAACAAATTCACCCTCCATTAGTCTCCATTAAATTTTATCATCAAATTGCTGAATTGAATGACTCGTGGCAATTGACGAGTGTACTATTTTAGGGTTTTTACCTTCCGTTTGTCACGGGTGTGCCGGTTTGTGATCTTTCGCGGCACTAATCCAATTTAATGAATATTAACGGAGAGTAAATTTATCACGACTGTATCAATATGGTTTTGTGGCCAAAAAATTAGTTTGGGGTAAATTCATCACATGTATACCATTTTAGGATTTTTTGTGGTCAAAAAATTAGTTTAAGATAAATTTATCATAGATGTACCAGTTTGAATTTTTTAGCGGTATGAGCCCTAAGAACATTATACCGGCAAGCTCTTGGGATAATTCATCAACCTCCTATGTATTTTTGCTAAGTTGGGCAAATGGTCTAAAGAAGCAGGAAATGGAGACAGAATGTGATCCTAACAAGAATAACGGCCGGAGAGAGAGAGAGAGAGACGAGGGGCGGAAGCTTTTTTTACTGGTGTGAGGTGTTGTGTGAGGCAAGACAAAGGAAAGAATAGTTAGGGACAGTTAGAGCTTTTTGTAGCAACTTGGATGGTCCACCTGGACCAATCTCGGCCGTCCGATCCAAGCTGGCTCAGGATCCTCAGTTGGGTACACGTGTCCCCATCGTCCCCCTTTTTCCTCGTCTTTATCTTTGCTTCCATGCATGGATTTCTCCTCCCCCGATCTTAAAATAGTCAGTGCTTTCACTTTAGTTGGAGAGAGAGAGAGAGAGGGGGAGGGAGAGACCACACTCTCTAAACCAACACTCTCCTCTTCCAGATATCTTCATTGGCCTGTTCGCCATCATCAGCAAGCAAAGTGCTGAGGCCCATTCGTTTGCTCAAATGCTTCACTTTTCTTGATTTTTCAACTGACCCAAGAAGCAGCTTCTTGGCCACACACAAAAAAAAAAAGCTGGGTTCTTCATAGTAATGACTGGGTCTTACTTACCTTGGTGATCAGATCTTCTTCTTACTGAGGTGGGTTCTGCTTTTGCGGTTCAGAGGACGTTTTCTTGATCCGATTTCGTCTCCTTTCTTGAGTTCTTGGTCTGGTTTTTCTGCTTTTCTTGGTGGGTTGCTCTGTTTTTTTGGGTTCTCGCTCTTGAGCAATTGCATCAGAAAGACCGTCAGAAAAGGATTCTGTAGTCAGATTTGAGGTTGGTTTGGCTCTTGTTGTTACTTTCTTTCATTTGGGTTGTGAAAGGGAAGGAAAAAAAATGGAAGAAGATCAAGAATTCAAGCATGTGTGCAAGATATGCAGCAGGAGCTTCCTCTGTGGCAGATCCTTGGGTGGCCACATGAGGTCTCATCTGATGGACAATGAATCAGCTGAGACTGATGAGAATCTCAATCTCAACACAAGCAAGCTCTTGCCGATAAATACCGGTTATGAGCTCAGGGAAAATCCGAAGAAGACGTGGAAAGGAGCAGACTTTAGTGAGGAGACCTCTGTTCCGGATTCGGCGCATGAGAGGTTTTGCAGAGAATGTGGCAAAGGGTTTCAATCGTGGAAGGCCTTGTTCGGACACATGAAATGCCACTCAGAGAAAGAAAAAGTTTGCAGTAGCTTGGGAAGCCGAGACGGTTTTGACCAGAAGCAGCTTCCGAGAGATGGCCAATCCGAAAGCGAGGAAGCGAAGATTCTCTATAGGAGGAGGCGATCAGAAAGAAGAAAAAGGCACATGGCGAGAGCAGGTGCAACTAATTCTTCTTCTTTGTCATTTGCAACTGCTGCTTCTTCTGCTTCTGAGATTGATCAGCAAGAGCAAGAGGACGTGGCCATGTGCTTGATTATGCTCTCTAGGGATGTGAGAATCAGTAGTTCTCTGAGGGGATGCAAAAAGGAAGCGAAGATGAAGATGAAGGATCTCGAGGAAAAGAATAATTTGGAGACAGGAACTTCGGGATTTGATGATTTCCAAGTTAATAGTAGAATTGTCGATTTTTGTGTTCTGGCGAATTCAGGGCATTGGGACACGATAGATATGTTGGCTGAGAGCAAGCAGTTCAAGAAAGAAGCCCAATCCCCATCGGAGATTTCAAATACTACTTCAGGGAAGAATCAGATCGAGGAAGTCATGGCTGTTCATGCCGGACTTCAGTTAGGCAAGACCAATTCAAGCAAGAGGAAGTTGACCAGTTCATATGATCCAGAATTGAAAGTAAATCTCCTGAAAAAATGGGATTCTGAAATTTCGGACTCTGAAATTTTGCATAGCCCTGTCAAAAGAAGCAGATTCCAGTGTACTACTTGCAACAAGACATTTCACTCTTACCAAGCTCTAGGTGGTCACAGAGCTAGTCATAAGAAAGCAATGCCTTCCCTCGCGTCAGAGATTGAGTGCAATGACAATAGTATCGAAACCGTGATCTCTTCTGATCCAACAGGGGGTATAACGCCCTTGAAATTGCGTAAATTCAAAAGCACTTCCAATCTCAACAAGGTAGTTGTGTTCAGAAGTGACTCGAAGATCAAGAGTAAGGAGCATGGGTGCCCAATTTGCTTTAAGGTCTTTCCATCAGGGCAAGCACTGGGTGGTCACAAGAGATCTCACTTGCCACGCGAACCCGAGACAAGAAAGGAAGAACCCATCTCCGGTCCTCACAATCCAATCCCGAAGATTCGGGAATTTTTGGATCTTAATCTTCCTGCTCCTTTTGATGAAGAGGAGAGAGGACATGTTGACTTCACTCCATGGTGGTTAGAGAGAAACTGCAATCCTGAGGCCCCGATTGGTCTCGTCTCTAACTGAGCTCTCACTCACACTGGTCTGGTATGGTTTTGAAGATCCAAGACTTCTTCTTTGGTTGTTTTTTTACATTTCTTTCTATTCAGAGCTGAAGATCCAAGAGGCCACTGATTCTCTGGACATCATTTCATTGATTTTTTTCAATTTCCTCCTCCTTAGAGATTCAAGATTTCCCTTGATATTGATACTGATTCACTGGCCCTCAAACTAGGCCACCCTCACAGTTGATTATTTTTAAGTTTCTGTCAACTTCTAAGAAGTTTCTCTGAACTCTCCTCCACTAACTTTTCAGAGCTTGTGAAGTGAGCTAGTAAAGCAGTGACGCTACTGCAATGTCCAAGTGAGTTCTTTAATCGTTTTGCTGCAGTTAGAATAAGATTAATTGACTGTTCATTACCAGCAAAGCCAATCATTGATTGCTCAAAGCGATGTATACTCTTTCTTGGCATCAAAGGGACATGAATGAGGTGTTGAAATTGTCGAGGTTGAGTCATGAAAGAGGTTGCAAAAAGCCAAGATTGTAACTGGGGAAAGAGGACTAGAACCATGTCAGGTGAGGTCAAGGTGGTTGCTCTGTCACCTACCATCAAAACATGACAGCCTATCTCACTTCTTCTCCATCTTATTATTAGAGTTTAAAACATGTACAGTCCATGTCAGCAGAGAGTGTTTGCACTTGGACTTGGTTTAAAATATGGACAGGCCATGGAATCGGGGCCCCCTGCTAAGGACCGGTTCCACAAAATGGGAACCGGGAACCACCCGCTAACCCTAAAACCGGACCGCCGGTTCGGCCCGGTTCCCGGTGGATGTATGAAACGGGTCTACAATCACTACAATTGCAGATCTCCTATCTATTTGCTAAGAGACGAAACAGAACATACTTCTACTTGTTATGTTCAAGTTAATGTTGTCAACACTTCCATTTCGTCGAATTAATAAAATCCTTTAAAACCCAAAAGCTCAATTGGGTTGAGATCTCATTTCATCCCTAATCTCATAAGCAACAAACATCACACCATCGTTATACACGGACATACTGGAGCAGGTGGAGGGGAACGCTGGAAACTCTAAAACTCCGGGGCATTATTGTCGTGTGAAGCCAGACTAACTACTAGGTTTCTTTCTTTTTAAAAAAACCAACAACCCCAAGTAAAAGGCGTGAACTGAAGTTAACTATATATGGTCCGGTCCAGGTGGGTGGCAGTGGCACCTAAAACCAGGAACCGGACCAATCCTCATTGGTATTAGGCCTAGTCCCCATGAAAACCGTAGGTTTTAGACTAGTTCGGTCTGGTTCGGTTCTTTTGCACACCTCTATTCGTACTAGGGAAAGTTTGCACTAAAAGTTATGTGAATTGATACTTGAGAAAATTTGAATGATCAAAGTATGAAAATCAAGCAGTGATATTGTTTTCACTCTAATTCGATCAAGCCACACATCAAGCAAGTGTGATTCTCCTAGATGCGAGGTTGACCGTTATGCACTGATAATTGATGTCTGAAGCCCGATACCAAACAAACCGAATAAAAAAACATCATAAAGCAACAAATAATTCTTCTGATCATCCGAACATATCATTTCAATCAACACACACTAATTTTTGTAGTAAAGAAAACATTGTTCTAAACTAAAATAATTTTTTTTGGTCAGTTCTAAACTAATATAATTGGCTAATTATCTTTTGGGATGAGTGCACTTGGATAACAAATTTGGGCCGATTTTGGGCCCGAGCGCCCGAACTCTGGGCCAGTCGATTACCAGCCGGCCCAAATGCACGTATTGGTGTCCGTCTGTTTCTTCGGCCCGACCCGAGCCCAAGTTCCCGCCTGCTTCAAAAACTTCGCCAATTCGAAGAAAACGCAGCGGAGCTGGCGACCAAAACTTAGGAAAGGCAAAAGCTGTCCGCATCATCAGGCAAGACCGTCTGAAATCGCAGAGTCTTGATCGGTTTGGACGATTGCCTTTCGATTTCATAGCGCGCGCGCTCTCTCTCCCCCAAGAAATTTCATCATTTCCGTCGAATCCCTCCTTAATCAAGCGATCGATTGACAGAGTCCGGTCGACATTCCATTCTGAGGAAACCCTTTCAAGGTCTCTCCTTCTCTCTGTGCGTGAGAATTCGTGGGGAGATGAATTATGCGGTGCCGATTTATTGTATCTGCCAGGCGTAGGGATTGAATAAGCGTTGTTACAGGCGTCAACGACGATTTGAGTGCGGATTTCATTTCAGAATTGGGCAATTTCGTTTGGAAAGATCTTAACGGTTTGTGGTTATTTGTCTGTTCTTGCAATGGGGGTGTATCCTGACGAGTGTATCGTCTTTCGTAAGTTTGAGTAGGCAAAATGCGTTCAGCTCCACACAGGCACGAGTCGGTTAATCGTACTGCTGCATAAGATTGTAATTTTTTGCTCATTCTGTGAAGTTGGAGATTAATCGGCATACTATCTGTCTGGGGAATGCTTATGAATGATGCTATATTTTCCTTCAATCACTTATGTGATTGGTGTGTTACAAGTCATGGACGTCATCCACATGCAAAATCAATAAAAGTATAAATGCGTGTGGTGTCCATGGCTGTAACACACGGTCAGACGGGTGGATGGAGGGAAACATGACCCTTTTTTTAATTCACCAGAGTCGATATGGAGAGGTTTTCTCTTTCCATGGATATATGCTTTCTTCGAATGAAGTTATGTGTCTGGGGCGCTGTCAGATTTTCTGCGTAAAAGGGAAGTACATGAAAGTGCAGGTTGGAAATATTGTGGTGAATTTAGAATCTGTACCCCATGTAGGCTTGCTGCATTGTGTTTATGCTGTATCATAGTTTACTTAGACAAGAAACAATTATTATTAGAGGCAGAAGTTTAAGAAGTTTAATTGAAGCAAGTCCAGGTTTAAGGTCTCTAGGTGAATCAAGTACAGGCTTAAATTGTATTGGTAACTTTAAGTGCCGTGGCAGCAGCGGCACACCCGTGTAACATTCAATGAGAGGTTTTTAGGGGAAAGAAACTTCTTTATTGATTGTATTAATGTGGAGCTCAAAAACTGAAAGCATCACATAGAACATTATCAATTCTCATCACTGAGCAATTCTCTTTCTGCTCTGCAACATCCTATAAATTCTATCAAATAGTTCTTTTGTGAGATCAAAGCTTGAAAAAAATGACTTGAATCAATTCACTAAATTTTCCTTGCAGGTCCTCATTGGCATTTCAAACGTAAGTGTTGCGTGGAACCATGAGCGAGAGTGCTAATTCTTTTGATGCTGAGGAACTCCTACAAATCAGCACAAGATGTAGAGAGGTAATTACCGTCCCTTTGGACTTTCAAATGCTCTTTTTTAGCTTCTATGAAAACGTGCTTTTATTTCAGAAAATTCTGAATCGAGATTAATTGCATGCATTTTTAGGTTGTATGTGGTTATTATTTCCACAAACTCTTATTTGGCTAAATGCTCAGGAGAGTTGATCTTTGGTTGAAATGATAGTTTTCTAGTAATCAGATAATCGATGGAGTTGATTAGTTTGTTGACTACTGAAGTGATTGTCAATCTCCATGCAGCTTGGAAAAGAAAGGGATATGTTGAGAGAATCACAATTCCAAAGCTTTGAACTAATCAAGGTAGTAGATGGCACCAATTTTACCGGTTAAACGATATGATTCTTCTTGGTTAAGTCAAATGTTAAGATAGTTATACAATTTAAGGTTGTTGTTCTTGCAGAAACTAGAACATCATGTAAATTCCTTGTCTGATGCTCGTGCAAAAGATGAGAAGTGCATCCAACAGTTGGAAAAGGAACTGATGAACTGCTCTCAAGAGATTGGTATCGATCCTTACCAGTCTTTCTAATTATCATTACTCTGTATGTTGGCACAGCAATGCTATTGTTCAGTAGCATTTAGTCTGAGTCCTCTATATCATAGCTTACGCTGATTATACACAGTAGTGCTTTCTCTTTCGATGCCCCATTGTCATTGTTATGCTTATGCTTGTGCGCGAGGCTTGTCCTTTGTTTGTTTCCAGTTACCATATGATGCTTTTCACGCATGTGCAGGCACAAGTTAACATCTTCACATACCTTGTCCTAACTATTTTGTGGTATAGAAATTATTCCTTGAGGTTTGCTGCTTTTCTTAGCGGATGTGATGTGTCAATGGTTTCTTGAACCCTTCTACGGTAGGGTTGTTTTGCTGTGGGGTTTTATTTAATGAAAGCAGCCTGGCACTAAAGACAGCACTCAAGGGATTCTGTCATGTCTCTGCATACATATGATTTTGTATCAGTTGGTTATGCTATTTGGAAATCGTAAAGAAACTCTCTTGTGTTGGTTGATGTGTTCTGGGATAGAGATGTGTTCTCCCATTATGGCAGCTTAAATTGAATGCAAGTGAAGATCATCACAATAATCTATTTTGCATGCTGAAGTTGATTGCGCAGTCTTTCAAAGAATAAGTCTGGTTCCATTGCTTGCAAGTTCTTTGTTCCGGGTCCATTTAAGTTGCAGTTGGATTATACACATGCAGTGAAAGTTCATTTGATCCCCTCAGTATCACGCAACGTGACTGATTTATTTGACCAGTGAACTGTGATCATGACTTGATAATTTTTGTCTCAATCTTAGATATTGTTTGTTTTATCTCTTTCCATGAGGTTTGATGAATGAATTATATGATTTGACATAATCACCACAGACTATCTGCAGGATCAGATAGGTATGAGGACTGCTGAGGTCAACTTTCTTGAGGAGCAGGTGCACATGCTTGAGATGAAATTTGAGTATATGGAAACCTTAGAAGAGAAGGTTAGCATATTGAGTGAAGAACTGAGGAGATCTGATTCAGTGCGGGAGTTCTTGATACAGGAACTAGAGACAAAGGAATTGGAACTTAATAGATCCACATTATCCATTGAGAAACTAGAGGAGTCTATTTCTTCTGCAGGATTGGAGTCACAGTGTGAGATAGAGAGTATGAAGCTTGATTTAATGGCCTTGGAAGAGAACTTTTTTGAAGCTAAGAAAGGTCAGGATGAAGCAATACAAGAAAAGGAAAGGATAAGCAGGTTGATGGATGAGCTTGAGGTTCAATTGAAGGACGCAATAGGGGTTGTGGATTGTTTAGAGAAAGAAAATAAAGAACTGAGGGAGAAGCTTGACTTATCTGAAACAAATATGCAGGAGTTCTGTCAAAAGATCGAAGAGTATTTTGAAGAAGTGCTGGATGACGACAAAAGGTCAAAACTTCATTTGTTCAAGGGAGAAAATGGGTGTAACCTCACCTTTCAGAGGGACATGGGGTATGTGGCAGATCACAACTTCTACACTCTATTTTCTGATTTTGCTCTATTTTCTGGTTGAAACCTTCATTTCATCGTTCTGGATCACTTTGATTGGTATTTTGACATATGTAAACAATAACAATTTATTTCGTATGGAAGTAGGGTCTTCCAAAGGTGGTCATCGATGATTTTGTATGTTAATTTGTACTTATTGCCCTTCATTAAACACCTTAAACATCATACTTTGATTGCAGCAAGATATTTGTTTATATCATTTGATGTTGACATGCCGCCACATTTAATCATAATTTTGTGTGGTTAAGATGGTCACTGGAGTTTACAGAACCTCTTGTCATCATCTTACTGAGATGGTTCGGTAACCTGATTGCATTGTTATATCGATTACATGTTCTCTCTTGTTTCATGCTTTCATTTGTTGAACTTTGTGGCGCTCAATACCGCCAACTTGTTTTTGGTGCAACTTCTTGATACTTCCGCATTTGCAACATTCGAAAATTGAGATAATAATTTAAGTATAAAAAATAATGAATTAATTATATACTCATGAAAAAAGAAAGTGTTTCGTGTTAAATTAATGTCAAAGCGTGAATACCACGGTATTTACAAAAAAGTCAAAAGTCAAAAGTAGAAGACTCAAATAGGCTTAATTCTGAAACTCTCAAATAGGCTTAATTCTGAAACTTCTTGCAGGGGAACATTTGTTCAACTGCTCTCCGAAATAAATGCTCCAGATGCAGTGACAAAAGAAAAGATGAAGAAGATGTCTCTCCAGATACATGAATATGAACTTCTTGTGAAGCGGCTTAAGGTATGAGCATTAATGCAGACATAAGTTTTACGCTGTTGCTGTATTCCTCTCACATAAAATTTGTGTGTTGAGAACATCGAGCCACAACTTAAGATGCGCGAGAAAACATTCAGAGGCAATTGTAGTTTATTGTCTTCAATGATCATATCCTTATCACAACCTTTTGCACTCTAAGAGGCGTTTGACCTAATCGTCAATATTGGTTTAGAGAAATTCTCTTCATTAATTTTTAGTTTTCAGGTAGAAACTTGATGTGCCATTTGTTGATAGGAAGAATTGAGGGAGGAAAAGTTGAAGGCAAAGGAAGAGGCAGAGGACATGGCTCAAGAGATGGCTGAACTAAGGTACCAAATTACTGGTTTACTTGAAGAAGAACGGAAGCGCCGTGCTTGTGTCGAACAAGCATCATTACAAAGGATAGCTGAGTTAGAGGCCCAGGTGCAGATTTTGGATTTTGTCAATATTTAGCTTCTCTAGCAACTTATATGGAATGAAGAGTTAATTTCGAATTTTCTAGGTTCAAAAAGAACAGAGAAGATCATCTACTGCCTGGAGCATCTCCACCATCCGGTGAGCAGTAAATAGAAGACTCTTATCAGGAATATGCAAGATAATACCTTGACGATAATGGTTGAAAGAAAGGTTTGCCCTCTGAAAGACCCTAAATGATTCTTTACAATGATTTTAGTTCATGACTGTTGTATATGATGCATGCCTTCTCTTTTCTCCTTTCCAACTCGACTGTCAAGAATGCACATGCTCATCTTTGGCTCAGCCAACTAACTTGCTCATACCTTGTTTCTAGTCTTTTGTAAATAGTGCATTTGTTTGTATTGCGACCAAGCTATGGTCCTATGGCTATTGCACTGTGTTGTACTACTGTTAGAAAACTAGTATCTCCAGGAAATGTGGTTTAGATTAGCTTACGGCTTTTCCTAAGTTTTAGGGGTCACAATGGATGCATTTAATCAATTAAAACACAAATGTGGCCTTTGTCACCGACCCAGATCAATGGGAGAGTAGTCAAAGTGAAATTCAGGTAGTCAACAATGAAATTGTGGACTTGTAGAAACTGAACACCACAAAGAATGGTTATTATCCCTTACCCAAAAAAAAAGAATGGTTATTGTCACTACTTTTGCAGTTCCCAAGCGTACCTTAGGAATAGCCTGTGTTTCTCTAGCTCTTAAAATTTGTTGTGGGATGTAAGAGGGACAATCTAGAACATGGACAATCAAGAGCACAAGATAAGAGCCAACCTCTAATTTTTTTGATTCAATGAAACTGGATACTCCCGTCATTTCTGTTTCATCTGTGACTGTTTGTTTGACAAAAATCAATCATTAAATTGTTGCTCGCCATTTGTTAGTGCATGA
The DNA here is from genome assembly GCA_021437785.1 of Rhodomyrtus psidioides. Taxonomy (NCBI): domain Eukaryota; kingdom Viridiplantae; phylum Streptophyta; class Magnoliopsida; order Myrtales; family Myrtaceae; genus Rhodomyrtus; species Rhodomyrtus psidioides. The sequence goes on along the minus strand of JAILYB010000020.1, from coordinate 6,335,378 downwards.
TCTGATACATATTTTTCTCAGGTAATATATTACGCGGCTTCTGCAGATCTTTGTGTGTTCTCTGTGGAGATGAAGAAAGCTCCAAACAGGAGGAACTTGCTGGTAGTCTTTAAAGAATTGGTTCCCTCATGGTAACCCCGACCTCGTGACGCGCATCATTGCCTAGTGAACAGAACCATCATGATTCAAGCAAATCTAGATGTCAGAATTACACAATGCAGCGTTGAAGGGTTATGTTGAACCACGATGGTCTTGATTACTAGGTGAATGGTGCGCGTGAGAGGTCAGAGGTTTACCATAAGGGAACCATCAGGTTCAGGTGTTGCATTCCATTTGCACGCCTCTACAAAGCGCCATGTTTTCTCTACTCTCGTAAAATGTTTGTAAGCCTTTGAGATTGCCATGAGGGGACAATGCTTTGACTAGTCTTCAATTCCAAGGTATTCTTTTGGATGGTTTCGTTTTGCCATAGATAGAAATCAAAGCTCTTTAGGCACGCAGGTTGCTTGAAATGGAGATTGTGGCATCTACTCCAATTGATGGTAACCTAACCTAGACGAACTACACCTTCACTAAGATGCTGGGTCACCATTATTGATAGTTTTTCTTGGGAAAGTAGGTGACAGTCTTTTGGAGCAAGTTGATCTGAAAAAAAATGCTTAGGACCAGACAAGATATGTGTATGGAGAGAGACGCAAGCACAGGTTTGATCTTGTAGAAATCCGAACGATTAGTTGTGGCTCGGGCTCTTACAGATTAATAATCCCAAGTGATTTTGATCAAGAAATAGGATGAACTCAATGATAATCAAGACTAACTTGGTAGTCGAGAATCCTTCCCCAATGAGCACATAGATAGCACTGGCCATTCTCGTCTCTTAATTCGCCTTCGATGGCAAGATTAGTGTGTTAGGTGTTCTTACACTTTGACCTTTTCATTCGACATATCCTCGTAGTTTATCGAACTGTTGCGACGTAAGAATAGGAAGTCTCAACCGTATGGACAGTTTCAAATTTGGATGTTGATTTGCCTTTTCTTTATTGTTGCTCAGTGGGTTCATCGGTGGATTGCCTTACAACTAAACAAATGGCCCCTTCAACATCATGAAACGCTTCAACTCTTCTTCTAGCCTTTCTGGAAACATATATCTAAATGTTTTCTACTTATTTACTCGGTCCCCAAAAAGTCTTAGACCTATTGTACAGAAGTTAATTCAGCCATAATCTTTCTAATTGTGTCAGTTTGGTCTTAAATTTTTTTGATGATTTGTCAATTTAGTTTTAAATCTTTTGACAATTTGCCAATGTAATTCTTGAGGTCAAATATCCAAATAATATGTTTAGGATTAAATTGGCAAATTTTCAAAAGTTTTAAGACTAAATTGACAAATCGTCAAAATGTTTAAGGCTAAATTAGTGCAATTGGAAGATTTAGGACTAAATTGGCCTATGCACTATAAGTTTATTGCTTTTTGGACAATTTTCCTGTTCGGTTCCTACTCGACACTGTGAGGTCTTCGTGAACTTGGGGCTGGGATTTCCTACCATCATGGTAGGGAATCCGGATCCGTGAACTTGGTATCCCAAGTACAAAAGACATGATTTATCGAACTCGAAGATGATTTTTTTAAATATTCCTTGTTAGTCGATCATTGTTTGCATTTATCACGATTTCGAAGTACACCATGAGTATCCCCCTTTTTTTCACCTTTTTACTATTAATATCTTTTTTATTTTATTTTATGTAATTGTGTTTCTTTTTCTTAAACTAACTTATTAGTTATATTAATAATCCATAAAACTTTATTTTATTTTTTCTACTTTCGCATTCCACTTAGTATTGTGTTTTCTAAATAAATTGCTTTCTCCATTTTTTTATGGATATAATGGTTGGGAAAAAAAGACATAAAATTGCATTTTTTTTAATCTTTAAAAATCACTTGCATTACACACAGTAACAGAAAATATGATGGAAAAAGTAATGGATTATTAATTATTGTGGCAAAATGTTAGGTTTTATTTTTTTGGTCAAATCAAAATGTTAAGTTGAAGGGAACAAATGTATGACAATTAAAAGTTTGAAGATAAGTTCACCAGAAGTCCTAAGTGCAATTGACTCCTAAAACTTTCAAAAAATGCAATCAAGTCATAAAATTTATCAAATTGGTGCAATGAAGTCATTTCACTAATATCATCAATTTGCCTAACGAAAAATGCTGGCATGACATTTTTAAATTAATTTCTTTGTAGCATGTGGTATTTTTTTTAATTTTATTTTCAATTCTTATTTAAATCAAATTAAAAAACTAAAAAAACTAAAGCATTAAATTTAAAAAGCTAAAACATGAGGCAAGGGTCGACAAGGCTCACCTAGATCTGGGCAACACTAGCCCTTCCTTATGTTTTTATACTTTTCAATGATAAGAAAGCACGTAAGTCCTGCTCCATGTTGAGCGGGCATGGGTCTCAAAAGGGCAACGCTCTCTGGACATCAGAGGGCTTTCATTGTTTAAACCCATGTATTTTCATTGGTAGTTTTGGTTTGTGCCAATGAATAGCTATTGTTAAATGTACTCCTTTTCACTTGTAATTGAGTGATGTAACGAGAGATGTGAGAAAATAAATATAGTGAATTTTTTGTTGAACGTAGTTTAAGGATGAACCAGGATAAAATCTCATGTCTCGATTTCTCTTTTCTTGTTTTATGCTTTACTTCGTTATGATTGTGCGTTAAATCCTAACATCTTGGGGTCGACGACAATTGCTCGCCCTTGACGAGGGCCAGCGTCACCTAGCTCTGGGTTTCTCAACCTAGATCTAGGCGAGCCTTGCCCGGCCTAGCAAGGGTCACTGGCAACGGCGCCTTGCTAGGAGCATGCGATTGTCACCAATCTTGGGGGAGGGCTAGCGAGACCTCACCTAGGGCCACCGACCCCTCCGACGATGGGCGACAGTGGCCGTCACGCCTCACTTGCGAAGCTCTGCCTTGCCCTGTCCTGCCTCTCTCTTTTTCTTCTGTTTTAAATTTTTAGATTTAATATTTTAGTCTTGTTTAAGTTATTTAATTTAATATAAATAAAAATTGAAAGTAATAATAATCAAAGTCACTTAGGATAAAGAAATTAATTTTAAAATACCAAGCCAGTATTTTTCATTAGATAAATTGACGTTGTAAACGGAAAGGCTCTATTGCATTAATTTAACTAGTTTTAGAAATTAATCATTTTTTTTAAATTTTAGAACTCAATTATATTTATATATATTTTTGCCGTAACTTTGGGGTCCCTGCAAGTTTTGAAACGAACTCGTATGAGAGTTCGGGGAAGTTTTGTTCACGGAGAGAGGGAAGGGGTCCAAGTCAGAGGGAGCCGTCAAAGAACATGGATCGGCTTAAAGTCTCGGACTTTGATCTGTTCAAACGTCAAAGGAACGCCAGGAAAAACTCAACCACGCGCGACGAAATTTTCCTTTTAAATTTTCCCGTTTGTGGCGCGTTTGACGACGGATGACAGTGAAGCCGACCACCACCAGTAGATAGAATTTTTTTATCTCTTCTCTAACCATTTGAAAGCCTGCAACTTTCGTGCTCCTTTGAACTTTCAACGCCTCTCTCGAACGCCATTTATGCGCGTTCCCTCCTAGCATTTTCCACCGGCCGCGCCTTAAGTAACCCTCTCTCTCCATCCTCTCTTTGACGTCAAGTCTGTCATCTTGTAGAATCTTGCGGGAAGATCGTAGTTCCTCGCCGTGACTCTGGGTTCTCGCAAGATTTTCAGGTATACCCAGTTTCTGTTTCTTTCGTAAATGTACGTTTTCTGCGAATGCCATCAATCTGGGTGAGCTTTGAATGTGTCACTGAATTCTTGTTCTTGTTCTCGTCTCCATCGTTGGAACTGCAAGTTCGCTGTTCACTGTTCTTTCTGTTGAATGAAGCATGGTAGAATCTGAGTTGGGTTTGTTGATATGTTACTGGGTCGTGGATTTTGTTGTCTTAATTTTGTTTCTGTGTTTATGGGTCGTTGACTTGACCGAAGTTTGATGATTTGTTGAAGATCTTGCAATCCAATCCCCATCTGCGTAATCAGTAGAGTTGCTTTTAAGATCTGAAAACTTCAGTCGACCAAGTCATTTTGACCTCATTCTTTTGGCAGATAGACGAGCTTCCGTGCTCTTACTTCAGTTTCTGGTTAATTAGAGAATTCGAAACTGGACTTTTTTCTTTCTTTCTTTTCCCCACTAATTAGAGAGAGTTAACCAAGGACATATTAATTTTACAAGTTTTGCGTGCAATAGTATACTTAAAGATTTCTTTACGCGTTTCTTTTCAAATCTCTCGAAATTTCCTGTTAGGGATGGATGTTTACTTGATTCTGCATATTTCTCAAGAACATGCATATTTCTCCTTTGATCTGCATATGGTTGATTGATTATATTAGGTGTTATGTTCATTTTATTGTCTTAAATAGTTATCGAATGAAGTTTATAAATAAAGCTCATGTACTATCTATCGATATATCGAAATATAGATAAAATTCCACACTTCCCTCTTCTGCATCATTATTATTGTTAATTTTTCCCATGGCCTTTTGTCAAAAGGAACTGGGTAAACCTCAAGATGATCTTCATGATCATGTTGCTTTAGGTTCACAGTGATTGTCAAATTTTCTTGAGGTGGCTTATGGAAGTGGTTCATCATGCTGACTTTTTCAATTTAGGTTGTTTTATTGTTTTTTGGAGCCATGTCTTTCTCTGTGTCCTTTGGTTATGTGTTGTGTCTTTTATTTCCTTCAGGCTGACTTTTTTCTTTTTCCGTCACAGGTTCACTGCGAGCTTTGCTTTGGTTTCTGTTTCCGCGGTTCATTACTGCGTGAAAGTCGTTCACTTGTACAATAGAACAAGATGTTTGGTTCAAAGAAGTCTCCATTGAAACTGACCAAGCATAGTTCTGTTGATAATGGACTTCCTGTTGCTTCAGGATCCAATCCTTTTGGTTCTGGTGATGAGGTAGACAATAAGCAAAATCTTGACACCTCAAGAAGGACGTCATCCGAGCCTGCATTAGGTCTACCAAAAACGAGCGTTAACTCCTACAATGATCACTCTAAAAGGGGAACATCATCTTCCTCATATTCGAGTTCACTAACCTATGCCACGAGAAATAGGTATAAGAATAATTTCCAAGATTCTGGGGGCTTGGAAAACCAGTCAGTGCAAGAACTTGAAGGCTATGCAGCGTACAAGGCTGAGGAGACTACAAAGAGTGTTAATGGCTGCCTGAAGATCGCAGAGGACATGAGGGAGGACGCGACGAAGACCCTGGTCATGTTGGATCAGCAGGGTGAGCAGATCACCAGGAGCCATGCGGTTGCTGTCGACATAGATCACAATCTTAGCCGGGTAAGGCTCACTTAATAAGATAAATAGATCGTGCACCAGCGGATATTAGAAAGGCTCTTGCAATCTCGATAGTCCATACGACCAAGTCGAGCATATATAGAAATCATCTGCTCAACGCCTGTAAATACTCTTGTAGTTTCTCGCATTTTCCATTTGAATATTAAGATGGTGCAGCCGCGTAACGATAAACGCCCGTTATGCTCATTCTAGGGCGAGAAGCTTCTGGGAAGCCTTGGAGGCATGTTTAAAAAGACGTGGAAACCGGCGAAAAACCGTCAAATTACTGGCCCTCTGATTACAAGAGGTTTCTCTCTCATGCCCTGTTCAAGTTTGGTTTTCAGTGCCTGTGGTTTCTGGCTATGAATGTCGTTGTGCAGCTTATCTAACCTTATTTCCATTTTGACTCAAGACTGAATGACCATGTGCCTTGATTTAGCAGATGCCGTCCACACGAGGGGTGATCATTTGGAGCAGAGGGAGAAGTTGGGATTGACTTCGGCGACTAAGCAACAATCTAACAAGCGAACGCCGGTACACGAGCCGACAGATGCACTGCAAAGAGTTGAGGTTAGTCGTATTTTGCTGGTTGTTTCTCGTGATTAGGCAAATATCAAGTTGCTCATTTCAAATAAGAGGAAGTGTGAGGTGTCCCTCGGGTTCCTCGGAGAACATACGACTCGTCGATCTTGCTCGAAATCTCATGTCTACCCCGGCCCTTCACAATAACTGGTCTGCAACTGCATTGATTGTGGAACAGGTCGAAAAGTCGAAGCAAGATGATGCTCTCTCAGAAATTAGCAACATTTTGGGGGATCTAAAGGACATGGCTGTTGACATGGGAACTGAAATTGAGAGGTCCGTGTTGTTGATCTTTTATCGATCTGTTGGATGCAACTCTATGTTATACTCTCTCTCTGTCTCTCTGTCTCTCTCTCTCTCTCAATGTGTTACCGGTTTTTGTCCTACATAATGTGTTATTGACGAGTATTCTCAAGTTACATTACGTTGTAAATGTCGGAAATGAGAATGAGCTTTTCATGCGCAGAGTTTCAGTGTTTCTGAATGAGCTTATTCACTAATTTTTATCGACCTTAAGCATCAATAGTTATCTCCGAAATCATCCTCGCTAAATGAGCTTTTGAAAAAGCTCTACGGCTCTTCATGGAAAATAAGCGATTTGAAAAGCATTTTTCGAAAAGTGATTGTTTATATCGTTTAGAAAAATTAAAGTGGAGTGCGGACGGTGCTGTTTTCCATTTTCCTACTGACAAAAACTGCACAGTAACTCTTTACCCCCCCAAAAAAAAATACTGCACAGTAACTACAGCAATCTGTTCTTTTATCTCTGTTTGGCCACTCTACTAATTCTTCTCATAATGTTACACACATGTTGCAGGCACAACAAAGCTCTGGGTCATTTCGATAAGGACGCCGAGGAGCTTGTTTTTCGGACTGAACAAGCGAATCGGCGCGGACGCCATTTGCTTAGGAAGTAGAATTCAGACCGCTCATTTGTTTTCCGAGTGGCGTAGCACATCCTTCCGTCATTTTCTACTTGGAGCCCGAGCATCATCTCATATGTGATTTTTCTCTCTTGTACCACTTTTGCAACCTGTAACACTGTAAAGAACATGTAATGGGAGTGTTTATGGATGCTCTACAAAGAGATTTTCGAAGCTATGCTGCAATTGTTTATTCTGCTATTGCTAATCATTTTTCTGAGCTCATCTTTGAGTATTCAATGAAAAATAAGGCAACTGGCAAAGCTGGAGTTTTCATCTAAGGCCGTCTCAAGGCTGGAGTTTAGGGGTTAATGGAGCAAGCTTTCTTTGGCAGAAGGTGAATTCTCATGATGCATTCTGAATTAATCTTGACTAAAGAAAGTCAAGACTGAATCTGAATATAAAACTTAATTCCACTCCAGCATCAATCAATGTAGCTCCTAAGAGAGAGATCATGATATACTTTGCTCGTATCTACATAACCTTTTAAAACTGAAAGTCGCATGCCTGCAACGAACCGATTGAATTTGTCAAAGAGAGAGAGCTTATTGGTACGTACTATTTGCAGAACAAATTGGTTCATTGACTTCATTCTTCTACATTAAACTGAGAGCTAATGCATAGCATTCAGCAATTTTAAGCCCCAAAGAGAGCTCATAGAAGTACACCTTGAACAACAAATTTGCTCAAACTTTTCCATAACCATGTGAAACTAAAGTTAAAATCCTAATCCTCTTTCTACCTGCTATGACCGGATGGAGGAACAAATGCACACAATGTTTCAGGAAGCAAGCAATGACAAGGCAAACATCCAAAAAAACTCAAGCAAGTACAAGGTCAAGATCACTTTGTCCAACATAAAAACAAAAAAAACTCACGATCACTCAAAGTACGAAGCATGATTCAAAGAAATATGAAATCTCACTGAAAGTTATGCTCTTTCAGCTGCACAAGAACCTTTTTTCCCTACCGGTTCATTTATGTAGCCCGAAAAAAGAGAATGTGTACTCCTGTGGTTCACATGCTCACCTGACTAGAATGATTGAATAAACAGTACCATAAGTTAAATAGTATATGTGCAAGCTCACTGTCCTTCGCATGTCATTATCTCCTAAGCCCCAACTCAAGCTCACCCAGCACTTCAAGCTACAAAAGCCAATAATCTCATGAGTGAATCTATCTGTAGGTCATTGGTATAAAATAACATTATTTTCACGCCTTAGACATAGCAAAATCTGTGATCAGAAGATATCAACAAGACACCACACACCAAAAATTTTGAGCCATGGAGCGAATTCAACTTTGATCAGCCCGTGCATTTAAATAAACAAATGTGGCAGCACAAAGATCACAGCGCTTTAAGAACAAAACAAGCATCTTCCACCTTCTATATGTACTTCTGAGAAGTATCAACTTGAAGCAAAATCTCATGCAAGAATTCTCATTCTGTGGCAGAAAAGAAGCTCATAATAGATTGATACGAACAGCATGAGCAGTCCCTCAGGGCCACAACCAAATTGAAAGTTCTAAACTAAGGATACAGAAGAATTTTCCCTCATTCAATGAATGAGATTTGAGAGTACCAGGTCACCCTGACTGGCCAACGAATAGATCCTTGCACGATTATCTATTGAGTCTATGTAACCAAATGACCATAAGTGAGGGAAAAAAAAAAAAAACTGGACATCCTTCTAATGCAGCATAGTCTGCACCATAGCTCCATCTCCTAGCCATGAATCCACTGGCGAACATGACTCCGCTCAATCTCCGGGACACTGATGACTCAATAAGAGGGGAAACAAGGTAATAGAATTCCCATCATGCAAATGAACAGAGTCATCAATCACTGTTGCGTATCCGCAGAGCAATAGCCGAACATACCAATCTCAAAAACAACAAATACCTCAAGCATAGGAGCTCAAAAGCACAAGAAAGAAGTTGCAAAACTATTGATTTCGCCATTAATTAAGCTGAAATGCGGATACCAATATGCTGTTCAATCCTCAACACCGCGATATAATACAAGATAGAACTCCTTCTCATACTAGTCATTTACCAGGAACGCCACGCCGAACAGAACCCTAGCAAAAAGACTAGCCAGATGACGAACCAATGGAGAAAAGCGTACGAGACCCTTCGACTTCAGCGCTTGAGCTCCATGACGCTCTTGACCTCGGGAGCGTAGAGGGAGTAAACGACGGCCTGCCGCTTCGCGATCTCCAGCTGGATCTTCGCGTCGGAGAAAGCCGCGGAGATCGCCGACGGATCGGCGAGGTCCTTGTTGTGGCGAAACCCGTCGATGGTCCGCCGCCTCACGTATTCTCGCACGTTGTAGTCGCAGAACTTGCGTGCCGTGCGTAGCAGAGATCGAAACAGAGTCAAGACTTCTGGCTTCGACGGAGCTGCTGCCGCTGCGGACGCCATGGGAGAGCGAGCGAAGCGAGCCGAGAGAGAGTGTGTGTGTGTTTTGAGGCCGATCGTGCTCAATGCTTCACCTGCCCAAATTGGACTCTCTCGAGTCGGGCCGGGCTCGAGTCGAGCCAAGTCGGGTCAGGCTTTTTCTGGGGTGCTTTCTAGTTTCTAGGGGTTTAAGGTTTCTGATCCGGTTCGGTCTCGCCCTAGATCGAGAACCGGATCGATAAGACCGATTTTTAAGCGGTCCAATCATTAGACCGATTGCTATTTTTTCATGATTTATTGACGCAGAGAGAAGCGAATCTTGAAAAACAATTCCAAAGAAAGCACGAATTTGATTGAATAATGATGATAAGATGTCGATTACAAAAGATGGACGTCCTATATATATAGAGATAAGACTACTTTAGGCATCAGAATAACTAAAGATAATATTATCAAAATCATATATATCATATCCTAATATAGAATTCGAATCAAAGATAACGTAATTTCTAAATATTCGAAATTGCCTAAAATAAAAAACTGCTTGAAAAGATAATACGCTAGTTGTCCTACATCATTCTCTTCTTCTTCGGAAGAACTCGTCCTCGAGTTCGTCATGTTTGGATCTGCTTCCTCCTATACTTCCAGTGCCTCGTCATCTTCCGCTCCCTTTTCTGATCTCTTTTCTGGAATTCTGACCACAACTCCATATCACATCCTTTTGCGCAAAAGACATGATTCCCATGCCTTGCAACTTCATATTGATATTGATGTATCGAGAACAGCTTAGCAACATTGGTAGCTTCAGCCCTTGTTGGACGGGGGGACTTGATCATGGATTCCAACATTTGTGTTGCAGTAACAACTGGTTTTCCATGGATATTGCACGTATAGATCATCGCCTTCTGTGCAAGAAAGATCTTTTCGATAGGAATTTCCATTCCGAGGTCAAGGGATACCACCATAAATGCATCCGTGTTGGCAAGTATTTCATCGAAATTTGCCACCCCTTCTCGATTTTCAACCTTTGACATAAGAAGGATGTTCTTGGCATGCTCTCCAAGGAGCTTGTGAACCTCCAGAAGATCTGAACCTTTTCGGACAAATGAAAGAGCAATAATGTCAATCTTGTTGTGTACTCCCCACTCTAATATATCTTCCTTGTCTTTGTCTGTCAAGGTGGGAAGGTCCACTATGACGCCAGGAAGATTGACATTCTTCCTCTCACCAAGAACTGCAGTATTCTCACAGCAACAGCGAACCAATCCAGCTTCTTTGTCGCATGATAATACTGTGAAGGTCATTGTTCCATCCGCACAGAGTATCGCACTTCCTGGCTTCACATCGTCAGCCAACTTCTTGTAGCTCATGCATATCGTGGTCTCATCGCCCTTCATGCTATAGTCTATAGAGATGGTAATCTCCTGGCCCTGCTTTAGCTGGATGGGTTCTCCATCCTTCAAAAAAACAATTCGAATTTTAGGACCCTTGGTGTCGAGCATGATGGCGCAGAGGATGCTAGTGTTCTCCATGCCCTGGCGGAGGTTGTCAAGCGTCTCCTGGTGGTAGGCGTGGAATCCGTAGGAGAAGTTGAAGTGAGCGACGTTCATGCCGGCCCTGAGCAACTTCTCGACCATGGGCACGGACCTCGACGCCGGGTCGAGTGTGCAGACGATCTTCGTCTTCGACCTCCTTTCGATCCCCATCGTCGCTGACGATGTGACGCAAATTTGAGTCCAAGGCATCCAAGATTTATGTCTAAAATCGTAATGATATTCTCGATGGTACGGACTGTGGGGTAACACTCCCAGTCCTGGCTTCCATTGATCTCTTGAGGCAGGTAGCAAATTTGAGTCCCAGCCATCCAAGATTTGCAACTGAGGGTCTTCTAGTGTAAGAAAATCTGACATGATGGAATTTCCCACGACAAAACCATCTTTCTCACCAACTGGATGCAGATGTACATGGGAGCTTGTAGGTAGGTACTTTTCCTCCGAATTTTGCTTCTGAACCTGGACCCGTCGCAAGGCTTCCTCAAGGATTTGCTCTTGGTACTCGGCCTCATTCGCGGTGGTGATTTCTGAAGGATTACCTTCATACATTCCTTTGTCATTCTCTTCTTCCACCCTCAGTTCCTTCTCTAGTTTCTCCAAAATCTGGTCTTTGCCTTTTGATTCCCCAGTTTGGATGGCTTTGGAGGCCACAACAAGAGATTGGGGAAAGAAGTGAAATTAATCCTAGCCATCGGCTTCTCCTTGAATGCGGAGAAATCCCAGTGCATTTGCGTCGCCGCCTGGGGAACGATTCCAAGGACGACCTCACCGCCCTTCACCGACTCTTGTTCAAAGTCAAGTGGAAAGAAACGTACCTTTAACATTCGTTTCATCCGTCTCCACGTTCGGATAGGAGCTTTTCCTTGACAGCGTCGGGATATTTGTGTCTGCTCCCACCAAGCTAGAGCGCTGCGCGTCAATTTTTTCGCCACGAATTCAACTTGGTCTTCCTCATCGATCTCCATGGCTTCAAAGAACTTCTCAACTTCCCAGAGCCATTCTCGGAAGTCTTCGATATCCGAATTGCCATCGAAGGTTGAGAGATAAACATTCAATCGATATTGATCGGAATATCGTCGGTAACCTACATATCGTCGACTCCCACGAACATGCTCATCTCGGAATCCAGCATACCTGCGACCTCCATGAATAGGCACGTCCTGTAAATCTTCTTCTTCAAAATCCTCGACATAGTCTTGACGCCTGTGTCGGGAATTTCCTCCACGCTCCATGGCAACTTCGGGATCACGAGCGACAGGAATTCGCTCGGCTGGAAGAACACCAGGTGCTTGGTTTGTGGACAAACTCTGGATGGCCTCAAGGATCTCTTGAAACCTCCGATCGGATTGACCCACGAATTAGTTGAACTCAGCCCATGTATAGGCTTGCTTTCACGGCCCTTAGCTACGGGGAGATTGATAATCACGTTATCAGTTATCGTCACAGGAGAAACCTGCTCTGATACCAAATGACGCAGAGAGAAGCGAATCTTGGAAAACAATTCCAAAGAAAGCACGAATTTGATTGAATAATGATGATGAGATGTCGATTACAAAAGATGGACGTCCTATATATAGAGATAGGACTCCTTTAGGCATCAGAATAACTAAAGACAATATTATCAAAATCATATATATCATATCCTAATATAGAATTCGAATCAAAGATAACGTAATTTCTAAATATTCGAAATTGCCTAAAATAAAAAACTGCTTGAAAAGATAATACGCTAGTTGTCCTACATCATTTATGATTAATTTTTTTCTCGTATTCACTAAACCACCTCCCGTTGCTTGCATTCCATGGTCGCTCGAAAGCCATACTAAACATCTAAGCATTTTCGATTTACTTTTACATTTAGAATTTTTTTAAAATATTATCCCATCTGATCGGTTCGGTTTTTATTAACCGATTCTAATTTTATGGAACTGGAACCAAATCAAATCGACCAGTTCGGTTCGATCCGGGTAATTTCTGATTCAACCATTCCATTAGGCTCGGCCGTAGTAATTTCCATTCTTCCAGGCCCGCCCATTTGATTGTCAGGCTCGGCTTTTTTATGAGGCTAGTTGTTCATTCAGAGCTTCCTGGCCTAAAAAGAGAAACTTGAAGAAATAATTTGTAGTGCAAAAGCAGATAGAGCCTGACAGTGACAGCTTCTTCAACAGCTCATTTCATTTCATTCCTCCAAGAGCCAAATGATTTGCAACTTTTGCAAGATGTCCTTGGCAAATCAGCGACTTGGAACACATTGAGAAGAACCCAATTGCTCTCATGCTGCATTAGTTACAATTTTGCCATGAGAGCTTCAATACCAATCTCACAAACAGATGAACACAATAGGACCACACATCAATAACTTGATTTTATTCCCACACTTGAAATGACTACATTGACTTGATTGCACCACTTACTCGACTTCAGAGCGCGGATTGCATGTAGACGAATCAAGCACAAGCTTGAGCATCAAAACTCGGGAAGACTACGAAAGCAACGGACAGAGGAGAAACCGATACGAGAGAATCGGCACGAACGAGGTTAGGCTTCAAAGGCGGGATCCCTCCGTCCCGCGTGAGCTCCAACGGGCTTCCATTCAAGAGCACGGTTTGACTCTGAAGGTGACCACCTTGTGGAGTTAAATGGTACTCCTCTCTGAAAAGCAGAGCATCTGATGATCCTTGGCCGACGAACGACACGGTTTTCTTCAATCCGTGAATGAGAATACTCCCTCTGTCGACGGATTGTTCCTCCGCGTGCAAATTCTGAACACTACTCTGGGTCCCGATCATGAATTTAGTCTCGTTGCTTAAATTGATCAGGAGCAAAGTCACGCCTGCCTGTGACACGACAAAGAATAATTGAACTTCTACTGCTCACGGGAGTTGAAGAATGTACTTTTGATGAAAAATGCAGATTGACCTCAATGTTTTGCCCTCAAAATATCAATCTCCAAACCAACTATATGCTTGAACTTGGGGGCGAAAGGTCATGTGTTTTTTTTTTTTTTTTTTGGTAAGGAAAAGAAAAAAACAAGCGAAAGGTCATGTGTTGATCGTTTCATGAGTCAACAATTGAATTCATATGTACTATGCTCACCTCCCAAATAACCTCAAGAATGCAAATGAAAGGATATATAAATATGATAGGCCAGAGTTGCCGAGACCTCAACCTTAAGATATGCACTGAAAATTCCTAACAGCAGTTAAGACACTAACAAAAGTTACGCATGGCAAGCTAGCGAGTTTGCAATCCAATAACGGTCTCATTGGCCTCTAGTTGTTAAGGTACCCTAGTTTGCCGAATTCATTTGCGGCCAATTTCCTACTCAAATTGAGGTAAGACGAAACCTTACCTTTCCTTTCGAACAATGTGCATAACAGCGTAAAGATGGTGGAGCATCACCACTGACAGCAACAACACGTTTTCCCATGAGTCGATGCCACAGAAGGGCACTGCCAAGAAATAGTCCCCTACTTAGCCATTCAAAGTATGGAGGAAAGACTCCATGCAATTAAAAAGGGAATAACTGAGGATGGAGAAAACTATAAATGAACAATAGTTATATACCTGTAGTAATCTGGATTAGGTGCCAATGTCGTGGTGTTTAAGAGGCCATAATTCCCACCAACTAAAGACTGCCGGCAATAAACCTTAGTGTCATACTTGGAAGCCATTCCAAGCTGATCTAGATACCTACTCCGATTAGTATCAACCGAATCGTGTCAAAGAAATCACACAATACACCTTATGAGCCAAGGCAAGTAAGGTGTACATGAAGTATCCATTCAAAGTGTCAAAATTACCAGAAGCTGTTAACAAACGTGTTAGATATGTGACGACCACCACTATTGTATGCCCCACCAGATTCTCCAACCCATGCAGATGTCCAGGGTCCATGCTTCTTGATTGTTTCCTCCAGGTTGATGAACGTGTCTGATATCTGACTCAAGTAACTTGGATCCAATATCTTACTCACAAGATGAGGATCAACACCTGGATGTGCCACAGTGGTCAAACAACGAGATACCCGTGGAAACAGAACTTGACGTTTTGGCTAGTTGGTTAATTGAGGACTTAAGGTTTTATTTTGGTCAATTGAGGAGATGATGTTTTCAAAAAGTCCTAATCAGGTCTTGAGCTCACTAATGGTAAAAGTCAAGTGTTGGAAACCAACATGGCTCCCACATGAAAAATTTGATCATCTGCCACATGTCATTTCCGACGCCTGAATTCCACCATCAGCGAGCTCAAGAACTAATTTGGGACAAGTCCTCATGTGACCAAAATAAAACCTTAATCTTCAATTGTTTTAAGTTGTTTTAACCATCAAACAACTACATACAATTGATGAAGACTTGAATTGCAAACAAGAATCATATACATTTAGTTGAAAGGCAGAAGCTTGTGCAATCCGATGGTATAAATTTCATAGATCAGTAATCAGTAAGCACAAATTTGGCTTACCTGCGCCCAGATTGTATATATGATGGGACATCGCATTGATCACTCCTGAACCTGAAACCTGCAGGAGTTTCGCATACCACTCCCGATCGTAGAATCCTCCTGGTGCTACGAGTGAAGGTTTTGAACGAGAACTTTTGTACAACTCATCGATTATCTTCTTAAGGACAATTAGATCCTTCCCATACTGTTCAGCAGAGACACTAGCGCCAATTCCACTTCCACTGAGCTCATTACCTTCAAGGAGAGATGAAAAAACAAGTTGAGATCGATCAAATGGATATATAGCACAAATGTTAATGGCACTAGTTTATACCAAATTCCCATGAATCAATGGAATATCTCCTTGCAACTGTGTATTTGATAAAATCATAAGCATTACTGAAGTTCCAATCCCCTCCCCAGTCGTTGTTCTTAATCCATTGCCTTCCATTAAGTGCATTCAGTCCAAAAGTTACGACAGCCCTGCAGTTGAGACATATCATCTGTTTAGCAGTTTCTTTTTACTGAAACTGCTGTTGTATATTCAATCAAGAACATCACATTCAACTACAAGACTTGAATAATTGCAAAATAAATTCAATTTTCTCATAAAAGACATGGTGATGTGGACAGTTTGTGGGCGAAGAAAAGAACTAGCTACATGACTGGAACATATTTAGGGGGCACCCAGATTCGGCAGTAAAGTGTCTAGTACCTCTATGTTAGTATGTGCCTGCACTGCATATGCTAATTTGGAAAGAGATTGGACAGAAATCAAGTTCGGATCAATAACTCGATGAGATCTTGCATGAGAATCTTACCCTGTCTTACTGAATAAATTGTTCAGCTCATCCCACCTCTTCATGTGTAAACATCCCTTGGAAAAGCCAAACAAGCTACCTTCAATCTTTCTAAACGGGTGGCAAGGAAGTCTCAACTTTCCGACATCATACAATACTCGGTCTTGCAAGGAACCTCCAATTCTTATCCTCAAACTCTTGAAAGCTTTTAAGCCACCATAGAGAAAGTGCATCATCATTGTATCAGATCCCACACGTGAAATTGAGCAAGTCACTTCATAGGTAAGGATCACTTACCCATTTACCATATTACACTTGGATATGGTAGTTTAGGCATAATTTGCAAAAGCTTAATTTAAGCAAGCTTGTTGATTAGGAGTACGAACCTTGGATTGCCTTCCCAAGTACCGGATGGGACAAGTTCTGGAAATATACCAAAAAGAAAGAATGCAAAAGATCAGATATCTGGAGTATTGAATTCAATCTAAGAAATTCTAGGAAGAGCATTCAAGCCATGAGTATTGCAAGATCTTTACCAGATTTATAACAGATGAATATCCCCACGGACACTGGTTATAATTGCACTTATCATGAGGCCACCAATCAAGAGTTGCACAAATGAAATTATCATCAGTCTCCGCAATTGCCTCGGACCCATGAACGATGAGAGTAGAATGTGCAACATCTTGCGCTAATCCCGGCGGGAAAGAAACAATAAAAATGAACAAGGCTAGGCAGGATAATCCCATTGCTTAAAGTATAATGACAATGGCGGCTTCACCAATAGCTCAGGTCATCCAGACAAACTGCAAAAGAAAGGAATCTACCCATGTA
The DNA here is from genome assembly GCA_021437785.1 of Rhodomyrtus psidioides. NCBI lineage: Eukaryota > Viridiplantae > Streptophyta > Magnoliopsida > Myrtales > Myrtaceae > Rhodomyrtus > Rhodomyrtus psidioides. The sequence goes on along the minus strand of JAILYB010000020.1, from coordinate 6,318,450 downwards.
AAGCCAACCCAACTTAGTCTTCATATTCGACCAAAAAAAAAAAAAAAACTAAGTCTCCATACTGTTACTTGGAAGTTCATGAGTCAGAGGTGCGAATTGATAAGGAAAAAGAACACTAAAGCTTATTTCTCCTTCAAACAACCCAAAACTTAACAGTGCGCTTAAACCAAGTTTAGTTCCATCACTTCTATGACATGAAAACTTAGGGAAATTACACAAGCAAGAAGGATCAGAGGCACAGCAGAACAGACCACGGTGAGCAGCTCGATATGGGTCCCTTTATTTTTTCACAAGAGGGTGTTTACACTACCGACTACACTGTACAGAGAGAAGATGCCTCCACGAACATCCTTTGAACCAGACCTCAAGAAAAGCACATTAATTCAGGAAAAGCAAGGAAACCCTGACAAATGCCGACCTCAAATGGAGCGAATTCCCAGTAACAATGCAAAGCTCGGTGTACGGAAAAAATAAAAGCAAAGAAGGCCAAAGTCCGCAACTTTCTCCCAAAAGCCAAGATCTTTCACATGCTATGTCGGTGCGGATGAGCTCACGATTCTCCTGTAGCTATCAACACGGCAAAGAAGACCCGTCTCGCGGGCAAAAATTGGTCACTCCCTGGCTCATTGAGTAGATCCACTGAGTGGGGTCAGCATCGAAATTTGTTGGGTTTCGGACACAGTCGGCAGAGGTTTAGTTATGAAAGTAGAGTGTGCAAGAGGGATTTTAGGTGGGTGAAACAGTGGAACAGGTTCAAAAAAAGCAATAATGGAGGTGATAAGCATGTGGTCCTGAGCGTTCGTTTGAAGATGAATCCTCCTCCCAAGAAGACAAAGATTCGCTCGACATGCATACCAAGATATAAAAAATATTTCTCCTTTCTGGCACCCCGGAAATTCCTCCATTCTTGTAATGAGTAGCTGGAGAAGATGATATGTTTTTCTTGTTTTTAAAATCCTTTTGCAGTTAGACCAAAAAAAAAAAATTTCCTTTTGCAGCACCCACACAGATACAGATCTCGAGAAGAGCATGTTCGAAAAGAGAAGGGGTATTCTGTCTGATTCTGTTCCGCTGGCATATTAAACGGTATGTCGTATACGTTTCGCTATATATTTATTCCTGATTGGATGTGGTTAAGTGTCTATGTTGCTCTCGTTCCATGGAGTGATATGTTATTGCAGATCTAACGATAAGACATGACATCTTCATATAAATATAGACAATCGGATTCTGTCAGATTAGTGTTGCAACGGAATCTATGGCCAGAAGAGTTTATGTTGTCAAGGGAAAAGGATAAAAAAAATCCTAAACTAATTATATTGATACCAATTCAGTGCGAAATATTTTAATGAGACTGATTTAGTGCTTAACCTTTTGAAGCCAAGCTAACTAATTTTGGCCGAAAATTACTTATTTAAATGACAGTCCTCCTACGTGATACGACGTGACACGTCCATGTTAGTGTCGATTGTGTCGCATAGAATGACTGGCGTTTAGGTCAGCAATTTTCGGTCAAAATTGATCAAGATTGACGTTGGTCTAAATGCAAAATATATATATTAAATTAATTCAATTGAAAGGCTTACAACACAATCGCTAGCAATGTAATACATTTCTGTTATAAATATATTAATAAGTGGATGATTCACCTTCCACCATTTTTCCTTTTCTAATGATGATTGATTACGTACATTAAGGATTGATTACGAGGATTGATTACGTACAATAAGGAGGATTGATTACGATAATTGATTACGCACATTAAGGGGGATCAATGATGATTGATGTTTAGCCTTTCATATTTCATGAACGTTTTTACTCTCCTGCCTATAAATTTTGCTCCCACTTTTATCTTGTCTCTTCTTTCTCTCATTATATTCCCGATAGGGTTCTCTGAGTTGATTCCAAATATCGCTGTTTTCTTTTACAACACATTATCAGCACGAACCGGTTAGAATATTGGATATCGCTCAAGGTAACGCACCTTACTTCTCCATCTAATATATCTATAATTTCTTTTGAATATGTCAAACATTACCAAGAGAGAGTTTACAACGTTAGATATTACCGGAAGTAATTATCTAACATGGGTTTTTTATGTCAAGATACACTTAACATCGTTAGATCTCAGTCGATCTATTATCCCATAATCTAATTATACTCCAGCCCAGAAGGCTAAGGCTCTTATCTTCATTAGCCATCATTTATATGAAGATTTAAAGGCTGAATATCTGACTGAGGATGACCTGCAGTTTTATGGCAATCCCTAAAGGATCGTTTTGATTATCAACAAGAAGTTGTCCTTCCTCATGCGAGATTTAAATGGATCAATTTACGCTTTCAGGATTTTAAATCTATAGCAGAATATAATTTTTCCATCATCGAATTGTATCACAATTAAGATTCGGTGGCTTGCAGATCACAGAGACTGAAATGTTGGAAAAAACATTATTTACTTTTCATGCCAATAACCTTGTACTCCAGCAGCAGTATAGGGCAAAGAATTACTCCAAGCATTCAGAGTTAATCTCAGCACTACTTGTAGCTAAAAAGCACAACTAGTTGTTGATGCAAAACCACAATTCTCGTCCTACTGAATCGGCACATGTGCCTAAAGCACATCCTGCATGTCATAGAAACAAGAGTCATAGGCATTGGAAGGGCAAATGGCGTAACTTGAAAAATGAGCCTTATAAAAGCTGATATAGAGGTTCACAAGGACCTAAACGTGGTCCACAAAGAAAAGAAAGTCCAGAAGTGCCTAACCAGATTGGTGCCAATATTTGCTATAGATGTGGTTCTACAGGCCATTGGTCTCGTATTTGTCGCACCCCAAAGCACCTGATTGATCTCTATCAAAGAGAACAAGACGAGAGAAAAATGAAAGCCAATGTTGCAACCAAGCCCTCAATGGAGAATAAAGAGATGAATACACTTTTTGATATTGATCATTTTATGGATTTAGATTAAGAAATATATATATATATATATGTTAATTTTTATTTACGTGTATTCTATCAGTTTTTTGAATAATATTTATGTTTGCTATTGTAATTCAATTTCTTATTCTTTTTGTTAGTCATCAATGATGTTAAGCAATTACCTCGAGGAGAACAATAGTATTCTTTATCTTGTAGACAGTGGTACTACACACACTATTCTCCAGGAGAAGAAGTTCTTTGAGACATTGAAAAAATGCGAAGGGAGTATCACCATTATTTCAGGCGACAGTAATATTATGACAGGTTCCAAAAGAGCTCATGTAATACTACCAATGGACACAAATTTTTTTTATTAATGATGCTTTATTTTGCCCACGGTCTAAAGGAAATCTGCTCAGCTTTAAAGATATTCGTTCCAATGGGTTTCACATTGAAATCGAAACCGAATGTAGCAAAGAATACTTGTATCTAACCCAGATGAGTGGATATAGAAAATAAATTATGAAAAAGTTACCATCATTCTCCTCCGGATTATATTATACTTAACTAAACATATTGCAATGAACTTGAAGTTCACTAACCCAGAAGGTTTTCAATTATGGCATGACCGTTTGGGTCACCCAGGGTCGAATATGATGCGTCGAATATTAATGCATTCAGTTGGGCATTCATTAACAAATCGTGGGCTCCCTTCCCTTCACCCACTGATTATATATACGATGCGTGCGCTGAAGGTAAATTAATTGTACGGCCATCTTATACTAAAGTAAGGATGAAATCTACTATATTTTTTTCATAGAATTCAAGGAGATATCTGTGGGCCTATCCACCATGCATGTGGACCTTTCAGGTACTTTATGGTCATGATTGATGGTTCAACACAATGGACATACGTTGCCTTGTTGTCAACACGTAATATGGCCTTTGCAAAATTACTCACTCAGCTCATTAAATTATGTGCACAATTTCCTGATTACCCGATCCAGAAGATCCGACTAGAAAATGCTGGTGAGTTTACGTCTAAAACTTTTCATGACTATTGTATGGCCATTGGGATAGACGTGGAGCATCATGTGCCACATACTCATACACAAAACGGCCTAGCAGAATCTTTAATTAAACGCCTGAAAATGATTGTTAGATTGTTGCTGTCGAGGGCCAAATTACCCTTTAGTTTATGGGGACATTCGATATTGCACACTGCATCATTGATTAGAATTCGACACACTGCATATCATGAATACTCCCTGATTTAACTTCTACGTGGATGTGAACCTGATGTTTCCCATCTACGAATTTTTTGTTGTGCCATTTATGTTCCTATACCACCTCCACAGCGTTCCAAAATGGGGCCTCAACGTCGACTTGGTATTTATGTGGGATACGAATCTCCATCTATTTTAAAATATTTGGAGCCCTAAACGGGCGACTTGTTTACTGCCCGGTTCGCTGACTATATATTTGACGAGACATTTTTCCTGACATTAGGGGAAGAAAGCCTGAAGCTTAAAGAATGCCGAGAAATTTCCTGGAAGGAAGATCAATTAAATTATCTTGATCCACGTACAAACATGACTGAACTTGAAGTTGAGAAGATTATTTACTTGCAACATTTAGCAAGTAAACTGCCAGATGCATTTATTGATTACAAAGGGGTGATTAAGTCCTATGTTTCTGCAGAAAACGCAACACCTAGAGTAGAGATCCCCTTGGGACCAAAAATATCTGATGAGCCTAGTCAACGCCGGAAGCGTGGACGACCCACTGGGGCCAAAGACATAAATCCGCGGAAAAGAAAAAATATTCAGTCACCCAATGCGCCTCCTGCAGAGAAAAGCAATCCCGGTGAAATTAGTGCAGCTGCCCCAAATGACAATCCCGAGAATACGGAACGGCCAAATCCTATTGATCTGGGAAACGATGAGAATTTGGTTGATGTCAATATCGAGGTTGCAGTAAATTATATGAATACGGGAATGAAATATGATAGAATTACAACTGTCGTCGACGACTCCTTTGCCTCTTCAGTAGCGCTCATTGTCTCAAAAGATAGTCTGGATCCATAACCAAAATCCATTCTTGAATGCCAGAAGCGTTCAGATTAGATTAAATGGAAGGAGGCAATTAAGGCAGAACTAGACTCGCTTAATAAACCTTGTATTTTTGGACTTGTTGTCCAAACACCCAAAGATATTATCCATGTTGGATATAAATAGGTGTTTGTAAGAAAACACAATAAAAAGAATGAGGTGAAGAGATATAAAGCGAAACTAGTTGCCCAAGGGTTTTCGCGACTTTGATGTCACTTATTCTCTCGTAATGGATAATATTACGTTTCGTTATTTAATCAGTATGGCAGTAAGTATGAATCTTGATATGCGCCTAATGGATGTTGTGACTGTATATTTACATGGGTCACTTAACACTATATATATAAGTCCCTGAAGGATTTTCAATTCCCAAGATGGGAAAGAATGAAAATCGCAACATGTACAATATTAAGTTGCAAAGATTATTATATGGTCTTAAACAATCCGGTCGCATGTGGTACAACCGGTTAAGTGATTACCTCATGAAGTAGGGATATGTAAATAATATAATATATCCTTGTGTGTTCATAAAAAGGTCACCAAATGGCTTTGCCATTATATCTGTATATGTTGATGACCTGAATATAATTGGAACTCCAAAAGAGCTCGAAGAAGCTCGTTCCTGCCAAAAAAAGAATTCGAAATGAAAGACTTGGTCAGACCAAGTACTGCCTCGGCCTGCAGATCAAGCACCTCCTAGAAGGAGTTTTATTGCACTAGTCTAGTTATACAAAGAGGATATTGGGAACATTTTATATGGATAAATCTCACACTCTCAGCACACCAATGGTGGTCCGTTCACTCGAAGTGGACAAAGACCCATTTAGACCTAAAGAGGAAAACAATAATAGATTAGGACCTGAAGTTCCTTATCTTAGCGCCATAAGAGCACTGTTATATCTTGCAAATTGCACCAGGCCTGATATTGCATTTGCAGTAAATGTTTTAGCTAGACACAGTGCCAATCTAACCCGAAGACATTGAAATAGCATTAAACATATCTTACGTTACATTCAAGGAACTGTTGATCTTGGTTTATTTTACCAGAAAAATATTCAGATGCTTGCTACATGTCTGATCCTCATAATGCCAAGTCATAGACTGGTTATGTGTTCCTCTGTGGAAGCACATCAGTTTGATGGAAGTCAATAAAATAAAGTGTAGTTGCTACTTGCTCAAATCATTATGAGATTATTGTATTATTTGAAACTGCTAAAGAATGTGTTTGGTTGAGAACTTTGATACATCACATTCAAGATTCATGTGGCTCATCCTCAAATCATGATGCCCCCACTATACTTTTTGAGGATAATGCGGTTTGCATTGCACAAATACGTGATGGATTTGTCAAGAGTGACAGAACTAAACATATTTTACCTAAATTATTTTACCCACATGAACTCCAAAATAATGGTGAAATAAATATCCATCAAATTTGCTCTAGTGACAATCTTGCAGATTTGTTCATTAAATCCCTTCCTACTTCCACATTTGAAAAACTTATATATGTAATAGGGATGTGTCGGCTTGGACGACTACTTCAATCAGGGGGAGCGAATTGATCATTCTTGAAGGATGCAACCCAGAAGGTTTATGGCGGTACTCTTTTTCCCTTTGTAAGTTTTTTTTTCCCACAAGGTGTCACGCCCCGACTCTCGAGCCCGCGACATCCCTTGCCAAATCGCCGCGAGGTCACGAAGGATAATGTCCCAGGCGCGTTATCGACCTATTAACTATTCACGCATGCGGAAAAAAAACACTCCCAGACAACTTATAACAGACAGGGATAAATAGCAGGAAATACATACCGAAGCAATTCATCAAAAGCTAAGCATATCACAACAAGACAGCAGATGAGGCTTAACCCTACTGAGCTATTAACAGACAACCCTACACTTTGGGGTGGCTCACTAAGACCTCAAGAGGGTATATGGTCAGGTACGGTTAATTTCTCATCTACTTCAAAAGGGTACTACCACGTCTTTGCTTCGGTATCCACGAGTCTTCTTCACTTGGGACCTGAAAGTGGTTCCCACAACGGGGTGAGATATAAATCTCAGTGAATCAAGCCTAAGCTCGGTTAGGGAACAGATTCACCCAGGCGCCCTAACAGAAAGCTCACATAATATAACAATCCACAATCACAATATCATAAACACCCACATACATTCTTACCAGCATTCAGCCACACATAAAGGAATGCTTGACTCGACTCAGCAGTCGTACCAATCAATCACTCAACGATGCACTGCATCACGAGTATACACAGGACGCCACACAAGTCCAATTATTAACGATGATCACGCCCACGGCGCAATGAGAGGATCGACGCGATTAACATGATCGACTCTCACAATTAATGCGTACCCGCACTCCTCTGGCAGGACCAGGCTACGTTCCTTTTTCCCTCACGGCAACGGCTACTACAAGCGGTGTATCCAGTGCATCCTGCACGGCACGGCAAGTAGGCATCCCTAAACGGGGCTTCGGTCCATCACAAGCTGCGACCGGCATCCGATAATCCCTTAAAACCGTACGTACCATACGGGGCATGAATTATCGTGCTTCTGGCAAGTCATGTAATTCCATACGATTGGTACGGTGCGTACAATCAGTACAATACGAACTTGCCAGGAAAACTCATCATCGTTCCATCATATGACCATACATTGCACCCGCCATGTCAATCGATTTTATTCTCTTTGATTTAGGCCGGATGCTCACACAACGTGCTCAAAGACTCGGCCCACGGCCATTTTCATGCTAAAACGTGCTTCTTTGATTTCGCACACGGTCATATACATGTGCAGGTTATTAATTAAATGCTGCAATTACGAATGGAACGATCAACCCCCAAATAGATGCCAATTCAATCAATAAACAATCCAGGCATCCAATCAGACATATCCATGAAACGATCATTCCATGAAAGGCAATAAATTGCAACACGAATAATCCCATTCGATTAAGCCATATAAAAGCTCGAATTCGTGCAATAACCGTTTATTAGTCGATTTAATTTATAAACGTCGATCGATTGCTCGTCTCTGACCTATCGCTCGCTCGCAATCAAACCACAGCGTATAATCAATCGATTCAGTCTATCAATCAATTAGCCACAGACGACCTAGGCTAAATCGGATAACTTAATCGATCGTGGCTATTTACCCTAAACCCGATTTCTATTTAAACCGACCACGATCGCGCTGTATAAATACCCTAATCGACTATTCGACTAATCTTAGGCGCAATTAGCGCCATAACTAAGGTTTAGGGTGGACTCACAATCAAGCTAGCTCGGGCCGACTCAAAATCAACGACGCGACGACGGCGGCAACGAACGGCGACGGCGGCGGCTCTCGTTACCCTAACGAACCCTCATGTTTTTCGAAACAACAAGCGACAAAACAACTCCACAGCAACTAGGACACGCTGGGGAGGTCCGGCAAGGGTCACCGGACGACGGCGGAGCTCCGGCAAACGGCGGCGGCCCTAAACAGAATATGGTCAGAATGGAAACAGGGGGCTCCGGGACTGTTTCAAGGAGAATCTCGGCCGTGAAGGCCAAGACAAGACCGGCCAAAGCTTGTAGGCTCACCTAAGGGGTCGAGGAGGGTTGTCGGGACCGGCTAGGGCGGCGGACGGCGGCTGGACAGAACCGAACAGAACCAGGGACTTCGCGCGCAGAACATGGGAAGTGGAAACCGGGCTGTTCCTGAGCTCTACCGGCAACGACCGGCGACCACACGCTCGGAGGGTCGAGAAGGGGTCTTGAGGCAGTCGTCGGCGGTAGTGACAAGCGGCGAGAGGCGGCGAAACGACGGTGAGAGGCGGCGGAACCTGCTCGGGGCCGAAACAGGGCACCGAGACCTTCAAGGCCGAAAGCGACGGCTCCGGTAAGCGACGGTCGGTGAAGAGGCTTCGGGGAAGTCGAGATGAGGGTGGTGAGGGACGGTGAGGTGGTGGGAGACGGCGGTGAAGACTCGAACGGCCGGGGAAGGGTTGAAGGTCCACGGTCAGGGAAACCCGAAAACAGAGGCAGGTTCCCAGCGGCATTTTCGCGGCTCCCGGCGGCTGTCGACGGTGGCGGGAGGGTCGGTGGTAGCGGGAACAAGTTGCTGAAGGTGGTGGCTGGCAGTGGCGAGGAGGTAACCGCACAAAAAACGGCCGGACGAAGAGGAGGAATGGAGAGGAAGGAGACGCGGTCGGGGGAAAAGGAGGAGGAGGAGGCGTCGCGGTTGCACAGTGGAGGGGAGAGGGAGCAGATGAAAAAGGAAGAGAGAGAGAACGTGAGGAGATGGAGAGGGATTAATGAGAAGAGACAAGGGTTTGGTGAGAAATGACATGTGGGGCCCTCAATAATTCAAAATCTTTGTCCTTTGTGCATAAAGGTGAGGGCAAAATGGTCCTTTGAAAATTCTAGACTAAAAATGAATTTTGGCTACTGACGGAGGTATTTTCACAAACTGGCTCGATCAGGATTAGGTCAGGCGCTAGAATTGAATTTCTAATTTGCGATGACTAGGACTTTCGAAACCTAATCTAAACCGATTGACACTTCAGAAAATCGTCCAATTTTGTCTCTTAAATTCTTACGGTCCAAAATTCATACTAAGACTGACATTCCCTTTGATTCCAATTTATTGATTTCAGTCGCTGACAAAAAGGGGTGAATTTCCGGGGCGTCACAACTCTCCCCACCTTAGGAAATTTCGTCCCCGAAATTGCAGCACGACCACAACTACTCAAAAAGATAAGAGTAACTACTCTTCATCACTTCCTCATTCTCCCAAGTAGCTCCTTCTGTACCATGGTGTTGCCAAACCACCTTGACCAATGGAATCGTCTTACTCCGAAGCACTTGCTCTTTCCTATCAATGACCCTGACTGGTCGCTCTACGTACGAGGCTCGCTCATCCAGTTCAATCTCTTCATAACTTAGCACATGAGTGGGGTCCGGCTCGTATTTCCTCAACATCGACACGTGGAAGACGTTATGCACTTGAGCAAGTCTCGGCGGCAACGCAAGACGATAAGCCAAGTTCCCAATCCGCTCCAGAATCTCGAACGGTCCAACGTACCTTGGGCTCAGCTTCCCTTTCTTGCCAAAGCGGGATGTCCCTCTCATAGGCGACACCTTCAGAAAGACATGGTCGCCCACCTGAAACTCCAAAGGTCTGCGCCTCCTATCGGCATAACTCTTCTGGCGACACTGAGCTGTCTTCAATCTATCTCTGATTACTTTAACTGCTTCCATTGATCGTTCTACCAACTCAGGTCCAGTTATCTTTCTTTCACCAACTTCCTCCCAACAGACTGGCGTTCTACAAGCTCTGCCATACAATGCCTCAAAAGGCGCCATCTTTATACTCTGCTGGTAACTATTATTATAGGCAAACTCTACTAAATGCAACTGTTCCTCCCAATTGCCTTTGAAATCTAAAACACATGCCCTCAACATGTCCTCCAGTGTTTGAATCGTCCTTTCAGATTGGCCATCTGTCTGCGGGTGATAGGCTGTACCGAACTGTAACTTCGTTCCCAAAGCAGTCTGTAGACTCTTCCAAAAGGTAGCAGTAAACTTGGGGTCTCGATCAGAAGTAATCGTCACTGGCACTCCATGTAACCTTACAATGTGCCTTACATACAGATCTGCATACCTGTCCAAGGCAAAGTCCTTTCTCACTGGAATGAAGTGCGCTGACTTTGTCAATCTGTCAACCACTACCCAGATTGAATCATGCCCCCTTTGACTCCTTGGCAAACCCATCACAAAGTCCATCATGATATGCTCCCATTTCCACTCTGGAATTTCCAAAGGCTGCAGCAATCCTCCAGGTTTACAATGCTGCGCCTTGACCTGCTGACAGGTCAAACACCTAGCCACATGCTTTGCTATATCTGTTTTCATGCCATTCCACCAATAGTGTTGCCTTAGATTCTGATACATCTTCGTACTTCCTGGATGGATACTATAACTGCTACGATGTGCTTCCGATAAGATCTCCTCCCTTAGACTTTCATTGGCAGGCACAACCAGACGTCCTCTGAACTTCAGTATCCCATCCTCGGCTACTTGGAAGTCGACTCTTCTCTTAGCTGAGTCTTCTTGAAGGACCTTTTGAATGGTGGGGTCCGTCGACTGTAGGCTCTTAATCTTAACCTGCACTTCCGGCTCAATCCTCAAGGTAGCCATGAGACACGACAGACGGCTTATCTCCAACTTAAAGTCTGAGTCTCTCACTTGCTCAAGTAGACGCTATTCATGCATCTGTAATTGAGCAATCACTGATTTTCTACTCAGGGCATCAGCAACCTTATTCGCCTTACCCGGATGATACAGGATTTCACAGTCATAATCCTTAAGCAACTCCATCCATCGACGTTGCCTCATGTTCAACTCTTTCTGAGAAAACAAATACTTCAGACTCTGGTGATCGGTATACACTTGAAAACTTTCCCCGATCAAATAATGTCTCCAGATCTTCAAAGCAAACACGACCGCAGCCAACTCCAGGTCGTGCGTCGGGTAGTTCAACTCATGCGGTCTCAACTGACGAGATGCATACGCTACTACTCTGCCATGCTGCATTAAGACACAACCCAATCCTCTAAGTGAAGCATCGCTATAAATCTCAAATCCTCCAGGACCAAATGGAATTGTTAGTACAAGAGCCGTAGTTAGCTTATGCTTAAGCTCCTGGAAACTACGCTCGCATTTATCCGTCCATTCAAACCTTACATCCTTCTTCAGCAACTTAGTCAAAGGCGAGGCCATAGCTGAAAACCCCTCCACGAAACGCCTATAATAGCCTGCCAATCCTAAGAAGCTTCTGATCTCTGTAACTGTCGTCGGTCTTGGCCAACCCATAACTCCCTCAATTTTAGATGAATCCACAGAAATACCTTCACCAGAAACCACATGGCCTAAAAACGCCACGCGAGCTAACCAAAACTCGCACTTGCTAAACTTGGCATACAACTTATGCGTTCTCAAAGTTTCCAATACAATCCTCAGATGTTGCTCATGATCCTCGGAACTCTTCGAGTACACCAGGATGTCATCTATGAAGGCAATCACGAAGCGATCCAAGAATTCTCTGAACACTCTATTCATCAGATCCATGAAAGCAACAGGAGCATTTGTCAAACCAAACAGCATCACAGTGAATTCATAATGTCCATAACGCGTCCTAAATGCCGATTTCGGTATATCTTCTTTTCTGATCCTCAATTGATGATATCCCGTCCGTAGATCAATCTTAGAAAATACCGATGCTCCCTGCAACTGATCGAACAAATCGTCAATCCTCGGCAGTGGGTACTTATTCTAAATCGTCACTTGATTCAGCTGCCTGTAGTCTATACACAATCTCAAGGACCCATCATTCTTCTTAACAAATAACACAGGCGCTCCCCAAGGTGATGTACTAGGGCGAATGAATCCTTTATCCAACAACTCTTTGTCGCGACCCGTCCGAAGGCGGACGCGGCTAATGGATTACCGATCGCGGGCCTTGGATCGGCGCGAGCCCTCCCAGGCCCATACCAAATCGCGGCGGGAGTATTTTCTAGAAGGATTCGACGATAACAGTCGATCGCTTTCGACCTTAGTGTGGTCGTGGTGGTATGTGCAACTTGTGCATGCATTTGGAGTCGCCACCGGTCTTTCTTGGAGGGTAGACCGGAAACCTTATTGACCGATTGGGAGAGATCGATCAATTCTGCGGAACCAGAGATTTTGGGTTCGGGGACTTGGTTACTCTGGTATCATTACCAACGCCCTTTCGGTACCTAACGCGAGTGATTTTCCTAACTAAGAATTCATGCAGACGCAATTTTAGGTAAGGTAGGTTTGATTCAGGGTTTCATGCAAATTGGAAGACTGTTCCTATCAATCACAATCAATTTAAATGAAAGCGCAACCAAGTGCATAAATAAATCTCATCGATGCACATCAATTCCAGTCAATGGCCTCCTAGCATAGCCATAAGGGTTTATGAAAGGTGTGATTTCGGACCGGGGTAAAATGGGAAGATTTGGAGGCGATTTAGCCCAAAGGGCAAAATCGTCAATTTTGGGAAGGCTTGGATACCGAATTACCCAAAATATTCCATGGCCAATTGATTGTGGCCATTTCCCATTTTTGAGAATTTTTTTGGAATTTCTTGATTTTTCTTCAATTTTTGGAAGACAATTCGCCCAAAGGGCGAAATCGTCATTTTAAGAAGGGTCGGGGTTCAAAACACCCGAAATGAGTCTTGGCCAGTTGTTTATGGCCATTTCCTATTTTTGAGTATTTTCTTGGATTTTTTTAGAATTGTTTTGGAAGACAGTTTGCCGGAAGGGCAAAACCGTCATTTCTGGAAAGATCGGGGGTCAAATGATCCGAAACAGGTCGTGGCCAGTTGAATGTGGCCATTTCCTATTTTTTGGAATTTTTTAGAATTTTTCTGAATTTTTTATGATTTTCTATTTTTTATTGATTTTTTTGATTTTTTATTATTATTATTTTTTTATTATTAAAAATAATAATATATATATATAAAAAAATCCGGACCGGGTCGGATGACCCGGCCAACGCCCAGATCCGCAACCCAGACCCGGTCCGCCCCCCCTTGACCAAAACGGCGTCGTTCCACGGGTTTCGAACGGACGCCTCAGATTTAGACACGTGGCGCATCCTGATCCGTCAGATTATTTTTTTAATTTAATTTTTTTTATATTTTTTTTATTAATTTCGCGCGCCGACGTGGCCGCCACGTGGCTGCCACTTCAGCGCCACGTCGGCGTTGACCGTCAACATGCGTTGACCGGTCAACGCTTGGCCGAAGAAGACGACCGGCGCCGGCGTTCAGTCGCCGGCGCCTCGTCGGAGGGCCATATCTCGGCCCTCCGACGTCCAAATTGCGCGAAACAAACGGCATTAGACTCGTATGGACGTCGCCTACAACATATCAAAGGCTAGACATAGCAGAATATCAAACGACCAACGTGCCATCTCCGACCGAAACTAGATCACCGGCGAAGCTTGGTTCTGACTATTCTACACGTTATATGGCTGATATAATTTACTGGGAAGCAATCTAGGAGCTCCAGCGGACTTACCTGCGCTACACGGAGCTTCGGTTTGGCATGGAACGGCTTGTGGAGCTCGCGGCCGGTCGGAGGACGTCGGAGGTCGACTCGAGCGTTTATCCCATAAAATCATATGCAGTCAAAGGCAAAAATGGTCAGTGAAGTACAAGGACCGATTCCAAATCGATAAGTCGCAGAATGAATGAGTGGAGCTTGAGATGCCATTGAAGGCCAGGATAAAGCTCAAAGACTCAACTCACTTTTCTTGGTGGTCTCCGGCGAGTCTGACGAGTATACGGGCTTCCTCATGCCGTCGCCGAGCTCAGAGGACGGTCTGCCGGCTTCGGTTCTTCTCTGGGAGTGACGATGAGAGCTCGGGAGTTTCGGCCAAGCTCGGCGGCTATGGCGGCGCAGCGGTGGCGTGACGGGACGGACGATGGTCGAAGAAGGTGAAGGTTGACGGTGATGATGGTGAGGTGCTCGGCTGCTGAGTTGTTGCCTTCATCAATATCCAACCCGGAAGAAAAGACGTAAAACGCCAAAGACTAGTCTTCTCTGTGGATTATCAATGTTGCCTTCGTCTCTTCCAAGTTTCTGCACGTGTGTGTCTCTAATGTGCAGAAACTTGTCCTCCCCTTTTTTTGGTCGCATGCTCATATCTCGAAGCTCACCAGGAGACGCAAGAAAACTTGTCTGAAATGATGCCCCCCCCCCCCAAACCTGAAATCTCGTCAGGAATTCGCGAATCCTTTTGGGAGGAAGAACAGCTGGTGGGTCAGGAGAGTTGGACACCATGTTGGAGTGCAAAGCCAACGAAGATAATGGCACGATCCCTGACCACCGGCCTTGCCTTTTGCTTTTTGTTGGCCACAAGCGTCGTCCCTCTTTTTTTAACAAATTGGCCGCCACCCCCCCTGCGTTTTTTATTCTGCATGCTGGTCTGCGCGGGTCTGCAACTGAGTTGCAGACCCGGTTCGACTCTCCACGGCCAATTTAGCCCCGAATCGACCTCTTTTCATGAAATTGACATCAAAATCAGACTCCTTGACATGTTTTCTATCAAATAGGGGTATTTTTGTGAATCAATTGATTGAAATTTAGTGAAAACCCCAAATTATCCTTAGGATCCGAAAATGAATTTCGCCTAATCGAAACTCCAAACGTCCAAATTATTCAAAATTGAGGCCACCAATGGATTCAGCATGATGAAAACTATAGGGTAGAGGTGTTTAATTTTAATGGGTATGCCCGTATGAAATTTAATTTCAAGATTTGTGAAACCGGGGACTAAATCGAAAGATTTTTATGCAATTAAGCCCTTTTGTTTAAAATTGATCAAATTGGAGGGCAAATTGACACAATTGCACTTCGAGACTTTAGAATCCAATGTCATAGCTTATAAAAAGTGGAAATTGAAAATTAAAAGACTCGAAAAAGAATTTTTGGGCTCGGTTCGGGTTTATGTTTGTTAAGGGACATAGTGACCCGAGCCGAATTTTCAAGATTTAAGGTGACACACCTGAAGAGGAAATTAAAACAAAATTACTGAATATTTTTTTGTATTTTTCTGACCACGAATGGTATTTTTCTTATTTTTTATGGGTATTTTTATAATTAAATAAATTCGAAAAATATTATAAAATACCAAAAAATATTTTTTGTTCAAAATTGGTTCCTAAGGCCAAGCCAAGGCTTCCAAAGTTGATTTTGTGATTTTTTGACCTTTTTTGCTATTTTTAATTAATTTTAAAGAATAAAAATCACAATAATAAATGGTCAAAAATCAGGTGTCAACAGCTGCCCCTCTTTGAGAGTGAGCTCGTCAGAGGTTGCTTTCAAAGACAAAATGACACCTGAATCTTAACCGACTCGACTGAGGAAAAGAAATGCTATGACCTCGGACCCTTAAGTCTTTTGATGAATGTTCAAATTAATCACCGGTTTACTCTTGCAATTCGAACATGGGCCGGAGTGAGAGAGGCTTACCTGAAGTTTACCTGTCAGATGCTGCCGGTTGCGACGACTTTCAAGAAGATACCTAGGACTCGTCGTTCAGAATATCCTAGGGAGATTAAGCTCTGACCTGTATGGTAGGTCATACCATCATGGGATTCCTAACTGGTAGGAACCTGAGAAGGGCGCATCCCACGCTTTGGAATTTGCCAAGGATTTTGATCCGTATGGTGGATCAAACCTTTGTGTCGATGTTTATGGCGATATTTACCAATGAGCTGACCCTTATGGCGGCTTCTACCATGGTTTGACCCTTTAGGCGGTTTCTACCATTGTTTGACCCTTTAGGCGGTTTCTACCTTTGTTTGACCCTTTAGGCGGTTTCTACCTTGAGTTGACCCTTCAGGCGGTATCTACCTCTGTTTTGACCCTTTAGGCGGTTTCTACCTTGAGTTGACCCTTCAGGCGGTATCTACCTCTGTTTGACCCTTTAGGCGGTTTCTACCTTCGTTTTGACCCTTCAGGCGGTTTCTACCTTTGATTTGACCCTTCAGGCGGTTTCTACCATTGGTTTGTTTTGAAAAGGGGGTCTCATGACGAGGGTTCTCCACGTCCGATGAGACTGCCTAAATTTTGAAAAGGGGTCCTGAGACGAGGGTTCTCCATGTCATGCTAGGACTGTTTGATATTTTGAAAATGGGTCTCATGACGAGGGTTCTCCACGTTCGATGAGACTGCCTGATTTTGAAAAGGGATCTCATGACGAGGGTTCTCCACGTCCGATGAGACTGTTTGGTTTTTGAAAAAGGGTCTTGGGACGAGGGTTCTCCACGTCATGCTAGGACTTGGGTCTGTTGAGGCGACATTCTTGGAGCTGGGTTCTCCAGGTATCCTGCAGAAAGTTCAAACCTGAAAGATTTTTCTTCACCAAGAAAATGTTAATAATCTTTGGGAAGACAATAATTGTCCAATTGACAAAATTTTATGACTTAAGTTTTAGTCATAAAATGTGCATTTTGATGCTGGAGGTTATCCAAAGCATTCTTACAACATGCAAATGTGATCACAAATTCCTTGCATGGAAAATCTGGATCAAACAATTTGAAATTTCCAAAAAGTGTTTATTCAAAACATCTATTGGAGAATTTCTCATCCAAGAGGGCTCCTCACCGCTGTGTGATAATGGTCTTTTGTAAGGAATGCGCTCAACTTCCTACTAACCTGTGCCTAGGTTTTAGGATCATTCGCAGCGCATACATTTCGATCGATCGGGAGGTCTTCAACGGGACCGTAATGTTGGGCTTGGATATTGGTTTTCAAAGGGGGGGACTCACTTTTGAGTCGAGGCCATTGAATGAAAGTTTTCACCATCTGCTCCGGGTTTACAAGTCAAGAACCCTGCAAAATGAGAAAGAAATAGTCTTGCTCGTACTTCTTCGAGCTAAGCAATATGTCAACCCAAGTGTCTTAGTCAGAGAAGACTGTTTCAGGGTTGTAACATTGGAAGGATTGGGGACCGAAAAAGGCTTGTTTTTGGCCCAGAATTCGTGACGGGTTTGACATTGGTGATCATTGCTGATTTGCTTCCTGTCATTTCATTTCTACATCTTTAGTCCTTGAGGTGCGCAATCGATTTTGAGGTGTGTACCAGCTCTTTAGAGAGCGTCTCTTGTTGCATTCAGAGACCGACTCTCTCTATGTCTTTGTTCTGTGTTTGGCAGCATTTGGGGAGCAGCCTTTTTGGATTTGGCTCCTTTGTGGGTTTTTCTCTCTTCCCAACTAGGCTTCATTGGGGATCAAGCAAACAGCTTGCGCGAGCATCGGCCTTGCTTTTACTAGGCACTTTGCCTTTTCTTGATGCTGGGGATTTTCTAATCATCATTTTTTTGAAATCCCGTTTTTCTCATATTCGATGGGATCATGTTAGACATATGTCTGAAAGTATAAACATGCTTTAAATATCGGCCTGTGAATCCT
Source organism: Rhodomyrtus psidioides (assembly GCA_021437785.1). Classification (NCBI taxonomy): domain Eukaryota; kingdom Viridiplantae; phylum Streptophyta; class Magnoliopsida; order Myrtales; family Myrtaceae; genus Rhodomyrtus; species Rhodomyrtus psidioides. The sequence continues at coordinate 6,300,410 of JAILYB010000020.1, read as the reverse complement.
CTTCGTAATCCCTGATGCCTTCATCTTGGAACGTGCAATGATCATCAATGAGCTCATGAAATGAATTTGTAGGCTCAACTTGGCTATGCAAAGGATATGGTGTGTGGGATAGAGAAACGAATGCTTCTCATCATCCTATGGCACTTGGATTACCATATAAACAACACACAAAGATTAATGTTAGTCCGAGCAAGAAAATTTCTAACCATTTTCTCCTGATGCTGCTGGACTCACCTCCATTTTGCCCCAATGTGGGGTGGTTCTTGACAGGGCTGATAATGAGAACCTCCGTTCAAAGGGGTTATCAATGGTCATCTGTAGTATTTGGGAATGTGAAACGAACGCCTCCGTCGTCCCAATCCATGTAATTGCTGCGAATGGTCCCTACCTCCGTAGGTACAGATTTTGCTGTCTGATTCGCTCCACTTCTCTCTTAAGTGTGTATAGGATGTGTTTTGATTAGGCTTGCCTCTCTTTTGAGTAAACCTCCTTTTGAATGATTTGACAAATAATCATATTTGGAAAAATTCATTTCTTTCTTTCCCAAAATTTATCCATCGAGGGGATTTTGTGATGTATCGTGCATGTCTTATTCATGCTTTGGGCAACCTCCCAATTTAAATCATGAACATCGATGCATTGGATAATTTTCATGACGGCTGAAAGTATTTTAACACATTTTTTTATCTCCAGCTAACTGGGAAAGGGATACTTACCTACCTGTCGTGGCTGCAGACCCCTGAAAATGTAAAAGAAGCATATCATTGCATGTTCACGAATTTTTCAAAAATCGAAACGATACATCCTACCCTTGGTCATGTACTCTAACGAGTAGTACATGGGATGTAAAAACCTATTCGTCTGTAAGGCGATTCCCCTGTCAAGGATAAATAACGAGTATCAATTCACATTCTCAAATTCAAGACAAATTGGAACGATACAACTTTACTCTTGGTTCTCATCCCGTTCTGATGTTGCGTATTGATATGAACAACATCTATCAAATCCGCCTATCCATTCTTGGAGTGTTTGCAACATCAATGGTTCATCTGCCTCCAGTTGGGCAACGTCTGTTCTGTTATTCGAACAAATGGCTCCTTGAGTGATTTATCCACGTTTATCACCTGAGAAGGGAAAGAAAGGAGACATTACTTCGGAATTCGATTGAAGATCGTTTAGGAACGATACATCGTTTTACCAAATAGGTGGCTTCGCGGCCAAACGTATTTCGTATTGAAGGGGTAGATCCCATTATGCTCCGCGAGTGATAGTCATTGTTCATGGAACTTGCTCCACGGATTAAGTGATTAATCCACGGCCCTCGGCTTGAAGATGCTCAAAGGGTGATGTTGACACTCACGCGCCATTAGTTCTAGATATTAATGAAAGATGTTCCCGTGGGAACCTTACAGTACGATCAAAAACATATTCAATAGGAGTATTCAACCCCTTTCCTCTAAGCATTTTTCATCGAGTAGCCATGCCTTGCATCAGACGTTTGATCACGGGCCTTGCGTCACCACTGCGGTGGTCCTTCGGCTCCAAATTGATCGAGCCAAAGATTGAACTCATCGCCAAGGAAATTGCTCGGGTCTTCGAGCCATTGATGTTCAAGTTGGGTATCAACGATTGTTGGGGGCAGATTTCTTTCATTGCCTTCGTTGTGAGGGATTGGAGTCTTTGAGCTGGAACCTTCATCATTGCCCTGTTGGGGTTGAGACATACATTCCCGAAGAGTATTGATCCAAGTGTCCAGCTCTTCATCAAGGAAATCACCTGTTCTTTTTAGCCCTTGGTGCCCAGATTGGGTGTCGTCGACTGCAGGCGAGGGATTCCTCTCTTTGCTCTCGCCGTGAGCAATTTGACCCCTCGAATTGGAACTTCCTCCGATGACCGGCAGGTTCATATGTGCACTCTCTACCAATGCCAGATCCGCTTCAGGGATAGCATTAATGACTGATTCGCGCTCAAACTGAGGAATCCCTATGTGCTGGAACTGTGGCATATACTCTTGAGGAGTATTGAGATAGCTCGGCGGAGCATTCTGATTTGGGTTAGAAGAGTCGCTGACACGACTGCTAGTCCCGTCATTGCTGAAACACTGTTGGGTGCTCTCGGCTTTCCAATCATCGTGGTTGTAATTCTGCCCAGCACTTGAGCTCCAACCGGCTTTATGATGGTTTAACGCTATCCTTCCATCCCTTAGCAATCTCCTATAGTACTTGAGGTGAGACTCAACGTTAATTCTAGAGAGCCCCGGCACATTCATAATCTCGAGTATGCGTAATGGGCTAGCCGAATCAACTCCCAGCTCTCGAATCGCATCAACAAATTTGGTGTGAAGTTCATAGGTCCATTAAAACCTTGTTCTCTTATCACCCAAAATATCGTCAATACTTCGGTAGCTATTCTCTACGGGATCTAGTCGTTTCAAAAGTTGTCCAGGAAGGGACTCACCGACTTTGGATTGGCTGGCTGCGACAGCGAGTTCGTCATTGAGAGAACTCCCCCTGTGATGATTCATATCCCATTTCTCAGAGGATGTTGGTGTTGATCCTATGGTGTTGACTTGCTCATGCAGATCTCCGGCGATATCTGGCTGTGTCGGGAAATGCTGTGGAGAATACGGTGACAGCTGAGCGTTATTCGTCAACAGGGACGGTTCATCGAGGAACACCTCGCCGAGGACAACAGGATTACCACAATTAAGGCAGGTGGCCTTGGTCAGAGCTTCCTTATATCTCGCGCTTTCAGCTTGAAGCTTCTCATTCTCCTCCTTCAGGACCAGTAACTCATGGTCTGCGTATTGCTGTTTCACCCGGGTTCGTTTGTTGGCGAACCAAAACTTGACCTTCGAAAGCTCCAATCCTATTTTTCGGCTCAACTCCATTTTCTGTTGTCTGCTTGGAGTGGGGCATTCATTGAAGAAAGCTTCGAGCTCTCGGATTTGGCCTGGAGTGTGGCGTTGTAGTTGCTTCCTTTTCCGACTCCGGTCATCATTGTATATTCCTTCTTCGTAGCTGAAACCTAGAATTTCATCGCTGGAGGAGTCAGTCTCCACGGCCTTCGGGCAGGATTCAGCTCCAGGATCTTCAAAGTCTCCCAGCAGTTCGTGCTCAGAAATGTCCAGGTCGGGCGTTTCTAGCAGATGGGAATAGCTTTTAAACATGATGGATCGAAGTATCTCGGGCTGATCTAGTTCACTCAGCTTTCTCTATTCGCTCTTACGTGTTTGCTCACTCTAGAAATTTTCTCAAGTGATTGTGCGTGTCCTAGAACCATCCTTCAGGCTGCATATGAAGACCAGCAAGCGAGCGCTCCTCCCGAGACCCTGTAATTACTCATCGTCTGTATTCCCCTTTCTTTTTCCTCGTGATAGGATCACAAACTCTCTTGCATTGATTCGGTTTCATCGAGTATTGCGCTCGTCCCCTAGTTCAGTATTCAAAGTGGTGGGTCTACAATCTTTCGGCGCCTTTTATGATTTGCTAGGCCCGAGAACGTGGGGAGCAGCGGTGGGCCCGCAATTAATGACTCCGTTTAATTCATTTAGCTTCATGGGAATTAACGCTATGATCTTCTCTCAACCCCTTTTCATCGTTCAAACGAAAGTGGCATTTTCCCTGTGCATGCTGTTACTCTTCATTTCAGCATCCGGGCGCTTGGTGAGGAATGAGTTCGTGGCCACTCAAAATTTTAAAGACCATCTCTGGTTTCAGACTTAATCTAACAAGGGATCATCACAACTGAGCATGACGATGTTCGTCGATAGCGTTGGTTTTAATATAGAATTAACTATAGTCATTAAAGAAAAATGTTCCCGTAGGAACTTTACAACGGATAAAATGAGTGATCTACTCGTGAACATGTTCTTCTTTCTATGGGTGTTCGTGGTGACTGACCCATCGTGCCCCGAGTCAAGTGCTAGATCATGGCTTTCCAAGCATGCCAGCTTCCCACTGATTGAACAAGGCATCGAGCCCCTCATCGAAGAAATCGTCTGTCGTGGGTTGACCAGCGGCAGGCAGAGCACCAGCCGACTGTTGCTCGAATGGAGGAGTGCGCACTCGCTGTACTTGTGACACGTGCTCTTGAGAAGTGTTGAAATGGCCTGGGAGGACATTCTGATCAACTCTCAGTTTGCCGGTGGTCGGGTTGCTAGCTTGATTGATGCTTAGATTTGGCCGGGTACCTCTTGATGCCTGAGCATTACAATGGCGGTCCCCCCTAGCTTTTGAGCTCGAGACGGATTCCTCCCGGTTTAGCTCCGCTCGACGTTGTTTTAATAGCTTTCTGTAGGCAGCAAGGTGATTCCTGACCAGCTCCTTACTAAGCCCCGGTACATTCATGGCCTTAAATATGCGCGTCGGAGTTGCTGAGTCGATCCCCATTTGGTGAACCACGTCTAGGAATCTGGAATGCAGTTCAGGGGGCCAAGCGAACCTCCTCTTATCGTGGCCCAAAAGTGCATCGATGGCTTGACGACTAATTAACTCATCTCCAGCAGGACCCGACCCTATCGAAAATTGTTGTGCATGAGGCTGATATGCTTTGAGCTGGTCGGCGGTAACGTCCAGCTCCTTGAAACTATAACTCCAATCAAAGCGATGCAAATCCCATCCCCCAGGAGGCATTTGTATCATCTTTGTAGGATCATCCTGCTCATGCGTGACTCCGGCAAAATCTGGTTGAGCAGGAGATGCCCCGAGGGAGTAGGGTGGTAAATGAACGTCTTCAATCATCGCGTGAGGCTTATCGGGGAATATCTTACCGAGGGCGACGAGATTATCGCAATGAGGGCAAACGGTAATATTGAGAGCTTTTTCATACCTCATGTTTTCTGTTCGCAGCTTTTGGTTTTCTTCCTTTAAAATCTCGACCACCTGACGTTTGCGTTGAGCCCTCGATTTGGATCTCCTATTTTGAAACCAAAACTGGATCCTCGACTGATTAATCCCCAACTCCCGACTCAATTCAATTCTCCACTTCTTTTTCATGTAATGGCTTTTACTGAAAAGGGTTTCCAGCATTTGGGTTTCCTCCTGAGAGTATTGGTGAGGACGTCTTCTTTTCCCGAGTTGAGCATTGTGGATGTCGTTGTCATCGTCGCTGTGATCTTGATTTCCGTTGCCAGAAGTGTTGGGCTCCATGGTTTTGGCGTTAGACTTGATCTTGGAATCTTCGAGATCCCTCTGTGGTTCAATTTCTGAGATTTTTGAGTCAGTCGCCTCTAGCAGCTGACAGTAACCTCTTAAATATGTTGGATCGAGAAATGTTTGATTGGTTCTTGCCCACTCAGATCTCTACTCTTTCTTGTATGTTCACTCCCTATAAAGTTTTCTTCGAGTGACTTTGCATGTTCAGGAGACGCTCCTCAAGCATCATTAGGCAAACGTTCCCCCTCAAGACCTTGAATTTCTCGCTTAGCTTTTCAACGTGATGGGACTGCCAAACCCTGTTAGGGCTCTCTTCGATAGTTGCGCTTTCCTCCCACCTAACTCTAATAATGGTGATCCCGACAAATCCTTTACATCTTTTAATTGATGAGCCGAAAATCGCGGACCGAAACGAATCCAATGGTTCTCGTGAGGGGACCTCCTGCTTTACCCCCTAACTGGGCTCCACCAGCATTATTACTGAGACCCTTCATCATCCTCGAGTTGCTATAAAATGAGGAATTAATGTATGGAAGGTTAACGTTTTCGCATAATCAGCTTCTTCCTTCTAATCTCTCTGTTAAACTCGTCTTATTCTCAAGCCAACCCAACGCAAATGGCCTCCTCTCCCGTACGCACTTTTTCAACTGATGTCTTGGCCCAGTGGGAAAAGCTTTATAACCTACTGGGTCGCGGTTACGCGCACATAACCGATCATTCTGCAACCGCGGATGAAATCCGTGTCCTGCTCGAGGACTTAGATACCACTTCCCTCGAAGGTACTACGCTGGGGAGGGAATATAGAACTTTCCCGACCCTCTTTGCACACTCCTTAGAGGCCTACCGTGTTGCTGATCGGGAGGTTCTCGTGGCTCGCGTCTTGCGGGCTCGTTACCAGGATCGGTCTGATCATTTGGTGCTGACCAACTATTTAGCCGATAGTCACAAAAAGGCCGTCGAGTTTGCCAATAAGAGGGTCGCGACGTTGCTTCGCGAGAGGAGAAAACTGGTGGATCAATTGGCCCTATCCCTGACCGCTGGCGAGCACGACCGCCACAATGTCCTATTGAGGCTGCAAAGCGACTGGCAGGAAGAACGGCTTGACAAAATAACCGCAGACATAGCTCACGGGAATGGATTAGTTCGGGACTTGGAAATAATCACCGAAGAACACGAGGTCAAGGTCACTGAGGTTAAGGGAGAATGCAGAAACCTTTTCCTCAAGCTCGCGGACCAGGACATGCGGAGTCGTGAGTACGGGCAGAGCATTAACAACATGGAGGGTCAGTTGGGCTCCTTTGTGTCGTTAATTAGGGCTCACTTTGGCTTTACTTTTCCGCCCCGAATTGTATGACCTGCTTCTGAAAACCCTCCGCTGAGCAAAATAAATGAAAGTTCTTGTGTGTGTGTTTTAACTTCTGTATGGTTCATTTCTTCGAGCATCCGAACATCTTCGACTTGGGTGAGCCGAACCATAATATCAATAAGCCGAGCAAATATGTCCTGATTTTATAACTCGCTCATGATCAGATGAGATAATAGCCTTAGACTTGTCCAGGAAAAGATTTCTCTCTATTACCTATTTTTTACGTTTGAGGATGCCCCAAGCTCGATCTGTGACTTCCGGATCACTTGCCCCAACTCGTCATCTTCATTGGACGATATCTCAATAATGTCCATAGTAGGCTCCTTTGTTGCTCACTCGGTGCTTGTCATGGGATATCATCCTCTTCGTCTTCTATCAAGGACGTTTGGGAAAAACACACACATCTATCCTTGAAATGGCATTTAATCTAATCACCAGAATGCAATGAATGAAATGCCTATATTTATATGAACTGTAATAGATTCGAGGTATAGAGAGTCTTACCAACCAAACTCGTCGACTTATGTGCGGTTTTAGGTGTACCAACCGCCCAAAGACATGCGCATGAAACAAGTGATGGTGAACTTCTAAAAATCAGAGGGTTTGGCACCTAAGGTTAAGGTTCCCACCTCGAGTTCTGGGAAGAGCCGATTCCATTGCACAGCTATCGTTGCATTGGGACTCGATCCATAGTTCGAAGTGAGCGGAATTAAAAAGTGGATTACCCCATGTTTTTCCTCATGGAGATTCCATTTTCAGTTCCTTCTATTGTTTTCCTATAGGGGCGCCCGGGGTTTTAGGCGCGGTTGTGTGTGTCTATGTGTCGTGAACACCACAATGCAAGTCATGCACAACAGTTTATCAATCAGCGCTTCAAATCATCCACAAAACATACATTCCTACTCCAACCTGCATAAGACAATGTTAATCACGGACTACACCCCTTATTTCTCCAATCTGCCAAAAACATATAACACCTACCATAAGCGAACTTACCTCGCCTTCGAGAGCGCCTGCAAGGTTAGAAAAATCACTCAGCGTTTTAATTACGGCCTAAGTCCACTTGAGGTCTAGAATCATATGTTCTAGAGCAAGAGTTCCCCAGCGGAGTCGCCAGCTGTCGCGACCCGTCCGAAGGCGGACGCGGCTAATGGATTACCGATCGCGGGCCTTGGATCGGCGCGAGCCCTCCCAGGCCCATACCAAATCGCGGCGGGAGTATTTTCTAGAAGGATTCGACGATAACAGTCGATCGCTTTCGACCTTAGTGTGGTCGTGGTGGTATGTGCAACTTGTGCATGCATTTGGAGTCGCCACCGGTCTTTCTTGGAGGGTAGACCGGAAACCTTATTGACCGATTGGGAGAGATCGATCAATTCTGCGGAACCAGAGATTTTGGGTTCGGGGACTTGGTTACTCTGGTATCATTACCAACGCCCTTTCGGTACCTAACGCGAGTGATTTTCCTAACTAAGAATTCATGCAGACGCAATTTTAGGTAAGGTAGGTTTGATTCAGGGTTTCATGCAAATTGGAAGACTGTTCCTATCAATCACAATCAATTTAAATGAAAGCGCAACCAAGTGCATAAATAAATCTCATCGATGCACATCAATTCCAGTCAATGGCCTCCTAGCATAGCCATAAGGGTTTATGAAAGGTGTGATTTCGGACCGGGGTAAAATGGGAAGATTTGGAGGCGATTTAGCCCAAAGGGCAAAATCGTCAATTTTGGGAAGGCTTGGATACCGAATTACCCAAAATATTCCATGGCCAATTGATTGTGGCCATTTCCCATTTTTGAGAATTTTTTTGGAATTTCTTGATTTTTCTTCAATTTTTGGAAGACAATTCGCCCAAAGGGCGAAATCGTCATTTTAAGAAGGGTCGGGGTTCAAAACACCCGAAATGAGTCTTGGCCAGTTGTTTATGGCCATTTCCTATTTTTGAGTATTTTCTTGGATTTTTTTAGAATTTTTTTGGAAAACGGTTTGCCGGAAGGGCAAAACCGTCATTTCTGGAAAGATCGGGGGTCAAATGATCCGAAACAGGTCGTGGCCAGTTGAATGTGGCCATTTCCTATTTTTTAGAATTTTTCTGAATTTTTTTATGATTTTCTATTTTTTATTGATTTTTTTGAATTATTATTATTATTATTATTTTTTTATTATTAAAAATAATAATATATATATATATAAAATCCGGACCGGGTCGGATGACCCGGCCCACGCCCAGATCCGCAACCCAGACCCGGTCCGCCCCCCCTTGACCAAAACGGCGTCGTTCCACGGGTTTCGAACGGACGCCTCAGATTTAGACACGTGGCGCATCCTGATCCGTCAGATTATTTTTTTAATTTAATTTTTTTTATATTTTTTTTATTAATTTCGCGCGCCGACGTGGCCGCCACGTGGCTGCCACTTCAGCGCCACGTCGGCGTTGACCGTCAACATGCGTTGACCGGTCAACGCTTGGCCGAAGAAGACGACCGGCGCCGGCGTTCAGTCGCCGGCGCCTCGTCGGAGGGCCATATCTCGGCCCTCCGACGTCCAAATTGCGCGAAACAAACGGCATTAGACTCGTATGGACGTCGCCTACAACATATCAAAGGCTAGACATAGCAGAATATCAAACGACCAACGTGCCATCTCCGACCGAAACTAGATCACCGGCGAAGCTTGGTTCTGACTATTCTACACGTTATATGGCTGATATAATTTACTGGGAAGCAATCTAGGAGCTCCAGCGGACTTACCTGCGCTACACGGAGCTTCGGTTTGGCATGGAACGGCTTGTGGAGCTCGCGGCCGGTCGGAGGACGTCGGAGGTCGACTCGAGCGTTTATCCCATAAAATCATATGCAGTCAAAGGCAAAAATGGTCAGTGAAGTACAAGGACCGATTCCAAATCGATAAGTCGCAGAATGAATGAGTGGAGCTTGAGATGCCATTGAAGGCCAGGATAAAGCTCAAAGACTCAACTCACTTTTCTTGGTGGTCTCCGGCGAGTCTGACGAGTATACGGGCTTCCTCATGCCGTCGCCGAGCTCAGAGGACGGTCTGCCGGCTTCGGTTCTTCTCTGGGAGTGACGATGAGAGCTCGGGAGTTTCGGCCAAGCTCGGCGGCTATGGCGGCGCAGCGGTGGCGTGACGGGACGGACGATGGTCGAAGAAGGTGAAGGTTGACGATGATGATGGTGAGGTGCTCGGCTGCTGAGTTGTTGCCTTCATCAATATCCAACCCGGAAGAAAAGACGTAAAACGCCAAAGACTAGTCTTCTCTGTGGATTATCAATGTTGCCTTCGTCTCTTCCAAGTTTCTGCACGTGTGTGTCTCTAATGTGCAGAAACTTGTCCTCCCCTTTTTTTGGTCGCATGCTCATATCTCGAAGCTCACCAGGAGACGCAAGAAAACTTGTCTGAAATGATGCCCCCCCCCCCCCCCAAACCTGAAATCTCGTCAGGAATTCGCGAATCCTTTTGGGAGGAAGAACAGCTGGTGGGTCAGGAGAGTTGGACACCATGTTGGAGTGCAAAGCCAACGAAGATAATGGCACGATCCCTGACCACCGGCCTTGCCTTTTGCTTTTTGTTGGCCACAAGCGTCGTCCCTCTTTTTTTAACAAATTGGCCGCCACCCCCCCTGCGTTTTTTATTCTGCATGCTGGTCTGCGCGGGTCTGCAACTGAGTTGCAGACCCGGTTCGACTCTCCACGGCCAATTTAGCCCCGAATCGACCTCTTTTCATGAAATTGACATCAAAATCAGACTCCTTGACATGTTTTCTATCAAATAGGGGTATTTTTGTGAATCAATTGATTGAAATTTAGTGAAAACCCCAAATTATCCTTAGGATCCGAAAATGAATTTCGCCTAATCGAAACTCCAAACGTCCAAATTATTCAAAATTGAGGCCACCAATGGATTCAGCATGATGAAAACTATAGGGTAGAGGTGTTTAATTTTAATGGGTATGCCCGTATGAAATTTAATTTCAAGATTTGTGAAACCGGGGACTAAATCGAAAGATTTTTATGCAATTAAGCCCTTTTGTTTAAAATTGATCAAATTGGAGGGCAAATTGACACAATTGCACTTCGAGACTTTAGAATCCAATGTCATAGCTTATAAAAAGTGGAAATTGAAAATTAAAAGACTCGAAAAAGAATTTTTGGGCTCGGTTCGGGTTTATGTTTGTTAAGGGACATAGTGACCCGAGCCGAATTTTCAAGATTTAAGGTGACACACCTGAAGAGGAAATTAAAACAAAATTACTGAATATTTTTTTGTATTTTTCTGACCACGAATGGTATTTTTCTTATTTTTTTATGGGTATTTTTATAATTAAATAAATTCGAAAAATATTATAAAATACCAAAAAATATTTTTTGTTCAAAATTGGTTCCTAAGGCCAAGCCAAGGCTTCCAAAGTTGATTTTGTGATTTTTTTGACCTTTTTTGCTATTTTTAATTAATTTTAAAGAATAAAAATCACAATAATAAATGGTCAAAAATCAGGTGTCAACACTCTTGCATCTGCACCTTGAGTTCTTTCAGTTCAGACAACGCCATCCTATACGGCGCCTTAGAGATCGGCTCTGTCCCAGGAGCTAACTCTATCACAAACTCGATTTCCCTTTCTGGTGGCAAACCAGGTAAATCCTGAGGAAAAACATCTGGAAACTCACATACAACAGCAATATCCTCCAACTTGAGTCCCATAACAGACGTATCGACCACAGAAGCCAAATAACCTTGGCAACCACTCTCCAACAGTCGGGTCGCCTCTAACGACGATATCATCACAGTCGAGGTTCCTACTCGATTACTCACGAACTCAAAGCTAGTACCATTCAACGGATTAAACCGAATCACCTTATTAAAGCAATCCATCGAGGCTCTTTGCTTTGTCAGCCAATCCACTCCCACAATCAGATCAAAATCGTACATCTCCAGTACAATCAGATCTATCCTACTTTCGTGACCGTTCACAACAAGTCTACAGTCAGGACAGCCTACAGCGGCTACTACACTATCCTTTAAGGGCGTAGACACTTTAAAAATAACATCCAAAGGTACCAAGCTCAAATCAGACAACTTAACAAACCGATCCGCAACAAACGAATGCGTGGCACCCGGATCAAACAAAGCATAAGCTACTTGGTTATGCAAGAGGACCGTACCTGTAACGGTCGGCGAATCCTTCGCCGCTTCCCGGGTGACAGCAAACACCCTTCCTTGCGCCAGCGGACGACTTTGAAAGTTTTGCGGCGTAGATCCTCCTGGTGGTCCTCCCTGCAGCGGCGCCTGCTTGTCCTGTTGCCTCTGCGGACAATCCTTCACCTGATGGCCCAGCTGGCCACAACCAAAGCAGGCCCCACTCTTAAAAAGGCACGGCCCAGAACTATGCCTTTGGTGGCACAGGCGGCACACCTCGCTCTGGCGAAAGAAAGGCTTACTGATCGCTCCTCTGCGATTAGGTGGGATGTGATGCCTACCTCCAAACATCGGCTTCTTTCGTTGCTTCTTTTCAAATATGTTCGAGGACGTGAACCGCGACCCAGACGGGGCGGTCCTCTCAGCCAAGTCTTGCTCCACTATCAGCGCCCTTTCATAAAGTTCATCATAGTCCTGAAGGTTCAACGGTACCAGTGTACTCTTAATCTCGGGCTTCAGTCCATCCCTGGACTTTCTAGCCCTGTCCTCAGGGTCCTCAATCAATTTTGGAGCATACTTAGACAGTTCCGAAAACTTGGCCTCATATTGGTCGACCGTCATTTGATTTTGGCGGAGGCGGCCGAACTCAGCCATCTTCTGTTCTCTAGCTGTCTTCGAGAAAAACTTATTATTAAAAGCTTCCACGAAGGTGTTCCACACCGGAATTGTACCCTCTAGGAAAACCCTACCCTTGACAGCTCTCCACCAAGTACTAGCATTTCCTTAGAGTTGGTAGACGGCCAGGACAACCTTATCTTCATTTGAACACCTCAGCAAGTTGAACGTTTTCTCTAACCCTTCAATCCATTGAGTGGCAGCTTCCGGGTCTCCACTCCCAGTGAACTGCGGCGGCTTCAACTTGAGAAACTGTTCCACCAGCTTTTGAGCCCTACGCTCCTCACACCCAAGTGCAGGAGGTGGGTTCACTGGCAGAACTACAGGTGGAACCACAGGTGGGGCTTCAGCGGCAGCAACAGCAGCTGCAGCTTGATTCCTAACTTGCTGCCCCATCAAATCTCCAATGGCTCATAGGGCTTGCATAACTTCAGCCATAGTCGGCTCACGCCTGGCAGGCTCAGCAGCAGGGGCTGCGACAGGAGGTGCAACTGGGGGTGCAACAGGCGGTGTTCCTCCAACATCAACGAGCTCTTCAACTGGCCTCACAGGCCTCCTTCGAGGTGCCCGGGGTGCTCTCCTACCGCGTCCGCTCATTTTGCAGAAATGATACGGAGTCCTGCTTTCCCAAAGCAAAACGCGGTCAGAGGGCAACCCCAACAACTTACCACACAATTAACAATCACAGGCAGAAGAATAAAATCCTACTAACTATCCTTTTCCCAGCGCTCCTTATTACTCCAGGCCAATGACCAGATGGATCAGGCTGACCTTGCTCTGATACCACCTTGGGCGGGGATGTCACGCCCCGACTCTCGAGCCCGCGACATCCCTTGCCAAATCGCCGCGAGGTCACGAAGGATAACGTCCCAGGCGCGTTATCGACCTATTAACTATTCACGCATGCGGAAACAAAACACTCCCAGACAACTTATAACAGACAGGGATAAATAGCAGGAAATACATACCGAAGCAATTCATCAAAAGCTAAGCATATCACAACAAGACAGCAGATGAGGCTTAACCCTACTGAGCTATTAACAGACAACCCCACACTTTGGGGTGGCTCACTAAGACCTCAAGAGGGTATATGGTCAGGTACGGTTAATTTCTCATCTACTTCAAAAGGGTACTACCACGTCTTTGCTTCGGTATCCACAAGTCTTCTTCACTTGGGACCTGAAAGTGGTTCCCACAACGGGGTGAAATATAAATCTCAGTGAATCAAGCCTAAGCTCGGTTAGGGAACAGATTCACCCAGGCGCCCTAACAGAAAGCTCACATAATATAACAATCCACAATCACAATATCATAAACACCCACATACATTCTTACCAGCATTCAGCCACACATAAAGGAATGCTTGACTCGACTCAGCAGTCGTACCAATCAATCACTCAACGATGCACTGCATCACGAGTATACACAGGACGCCACACAAGTCCAATTATTAACGATGATCACGCCCACGGCGCAATGAGAGGATCGACGCGATTAACATGATCGACTCTCACAATTAATGCGTACCCGCACTCCTCTGGCAAGACCAGGCTACGTTCCTTTTTCCCTCACGGCAACGGCTACTACAAGCGGTGTATCCAGTGCATCCTGCACGGCACGGCAAGTAGGCATCCCTAAACGGGGCTTCAGTCCATCACAAGCTGCGACCGGCATCCGATAATCCCTTAAAACCGTACGTACCATACGGGGCATGAATTATCGTGCTTCTGGCAAGTCATGTAATTCCATACGATTGGTACGGTGCGTACAATCAGTACAATACGAACTTGCCAGGAAAACTCATCATCGTTCCATCATATGACCATACATTGCACCTGCCATGTCAATCGATTTTATTCTCTTTGATTTAGGCCGGATGCTCACACAACGTGCTCAAAGACTCGGCCCACGGCCATTTTCATGCTAAAACGTGCTTCTTTGATTTCGCACACGGTCATATGCATGTGCAGGTTATTAATTAAATGCTGCAATTACGAATGGAACGATCAACCCCCAAATAGATGCCAATTCAATCAATAAACAATCCAGGCATCCAATCAGACATATCCATGAAACGATCATTCCATGAAAGGCAATAAATTGCAACACGAATAATCCCATTCGATTAAGCCATATAAAAGCTCGAATTCGTGCAATAACCATTTATTAGTTGATTTAATTTATAAACGTCGATCGATTGCTCGTCTCTGACCTATCGCTCGCTCGCAATCAAACCACAGCGTATAATCAAGCGATTCAGTCTATCAATCAATTAGCCACAGACGACCTAGGCTAAATCGGATAACTTAATCGATCGTGGCCATTTACCCTACACCCAATTTCTATTTAAACCGACCACGATCACGCTATATAAATACCATAATCGATTATTCGACTAATCCTAGGCGCAATTAGCGCCCTAACTAAGGTTTAGGGTCGACTCACAATCAAGCTAGCTCGGGCCGACTCAAAATCAACGACGCGACGGCGGCGGCAACGAACGGCGACGGCGGCGGCTCTCGTTACCCTAACGAACCCTCATGTTTTTCGAAACAACAAGCGACAAAACAACTCCACAGCAACTAGGACACGCTGGGGAGGTCCGGCAAGGGTCACCGGACGACGGCGGAGCTCCGGCAAACGGCGGCGGCCCTAAACAGAATATGGTCAGAATGGAAACAGGGGGCTTCGGGACTGTTTCAAGGAGAATCTCGGCCGTGAAGGCCAAGACAAGACCGGCCAAAGCTTGTAGGCTCACCTAAGGGGTCGAGGAGGGTTGTCGGGACCGGCTAGGGCAGCGGACGGCGGCTGGATAGAACCGAACAGAACCGGGGACTTCGCGCGCAGAACAGGGGAAGTGGAAACCGGGCTGTTCCCGAGCTCTACTGGCGACCACACACTCGGAGGGTCGAGAAGGGGTCTTGAGGCAGTCGTCGGCGGTAGTGACAAGCGGCGAAACGACGGTGAGAGGCGGCGGAACCTGCTCGGGGCCGAAACAGGGCACCGAGACCTTCAAGGCCGAAAGCGACGGCTCCGGTAAGCGACGGTCGGTGAAGAGGCTTCGGGGAAGTCGAGAGGAGGGTGGTGAGGGACGGTGAGGTGGTGGGAGACGGCGGTGAAGACTCGAACGGCCGGGGAAGGGTTGAAGGTCCACGGTCAGGGAAACCCGAAAACAGAGGCAGGTTCCCAGCGGCGTTTTCGCGGCTCCCAGCGGCTGTCGACGGTGGCGGGAGGGTCGGTGGTAGCGGGAACAGGTTGCTGAAGGTGGTGGCTGGTAGTGGCGAGGAGGTAACTGCACAAAAAACGGCCGGACGAAGAGGAGGAATGGAGAGGAAGGAGACGCGGTCGGGGGAAAAGGAGGAGGAGGCGTCGCGGTTGCACAGTGGAGGGGAGAGGGAGCAGATGAAAAGGAAGAGAGAGAGAGAACGTGAGGAGATGGAGAGGGATTAATGAGAAGAGACAAGGGTTTGGTGAAAAATGACATGTGGGGCCCTCCATAATTCAAAATCTTTGTCCTTTGTGCATAAAGGTGATGGACTGAAAATGAATTTTGGCTACTAACGGAGGTATTTTCACAAACTGGCTCGATCGGGATTAGGTCAGGCGCTAGAATTGAATTTCTAATTTGCGATGACTAGGACTTTCGAAACCTAATCTAAACCGATTGACACTTCAGAAAATCGTCCAATTTTGTCTCTTAAATTCTTACGGTCCAAAATTCTTACGGTCCAAACATTCCCTTTGATTCCAATTTATTGATTTCAGTCGCTGACAAAAAGGGGTGAATTTCCGGGGCATCACACAAGGTTTTTACTTACGAAAGGTTTTTAATGAGGTAGTCTACGTGCAATAATTATTAAAATAATGGGGAGTATTATATGCACCGTACTCTTTTTTTCCTTCGCTAAATTTTTGTCCCACTGGATTTTTCTTAGCAATATTTTTAATGAGACAATATACATAGCATATATAAAAAGGTGAATATCCAAAGGTGAGTGTTGTAAATATATTAATAAGTGGATGATTCACCTTCTACCATTTTTTCTCTTCTACTAGGGATTGATTACGTACATTAAGGAGGAATGATGATAATTGATTATGAGGATTGATTACGTACATTAAGGAGGATTGATGATAATTGATGTTTAGCCTTTCATATTTCATGAACGTTTTTACTCTCCTACCTATAAACAGAGGTTTGTGTAACTTGTTGAAGAGAATGAAAAGAGTTGACATTTTGCTCTCACTTTTCTCTTGTCTCTTCTTTCTCTCATTATATTCTCGATAGAGATCTCTGAGTTGATTCCAAAGATCGCCGTTTTCTTTACAATAGTTTCATATTTTTTTTTTAAATTATTTTTCTTATCTTGTCTTATCATTAGGATTTAAAAGGGTTAAAACATCTCAAGATTGGGCTCGAGGATGACAGTTTCTGGACTACTCCGTTTGAAACTTCTCCCCCTCGTGAATACGAGCCCACATGTTGCTTTATAGTATATGTCATTAGCAATCGAAAACCACATTTACTTGCTCCTTTTATCTTGAACTTGCACAAAAACACAAGACTTCAGCATCCATTCTCTACTAGGCTGATACAGCTAATTCTGCGATTCAAAATAAGATGGGGCATGGATCCAGAATAGAATCGAAAATCGAATAACCGAATCGCTTTCAGGTTTCAGGATACATAAGATATATTCTAGATTCCAGAAATTGGGGAACCTGTTCCGTCAGATATGTTCCAAGTTTGAGGTAAGTGGAACCTGTGACAATTTTTTTATTTTTTTTTTAGTTTTCTTGGTATATGTTTTCGTGCGATCAGATTCAGAAAAACGAGAAACATGTTCCGACGGAGAAGTTTTCATGTACCATACAGGAACTTGAAATCGCTCACCCTTAATTCTAAAGATTAAACCTTTTTAGGACAATCATCCTCGATCTTTAAGACTACGGCTCGACGCTCTTATAGTTTCATTATGTTTCGGTGAGATGTGATGAGCAATTGAGCATGGCCACCTCTTCGGTGCAAGAACGATTGAGATCGAGTGGGGCTCACGTCCATGAGCGGGGGAAGTTTTCCAACTTGGGAAAGAAAGATGGGCCGCGTTTAGTGAAGCCGCAAAGCCCAACAAAGTGAGACCCTTCTCTCTCTCTCTCTCGTGATCACCTTCGTTTCTCTGCAGGAGTGGGGTTTCCGCTTCGCCTCGCCACGCCACGCCACGCCATCGCTTCGTCAGACCCAAGGTCGGATCGCGACAGGTTCCTAACTCCCAACCAAATGCGGTGCTTGTGATCATTCTCAAAGGTGAATGAGCTTTTGTTGGAAATGATTTGACGATTCGCTGCGATTTTGCTTGTACCGTTGAAACGAGAATTGAGCGTCGCTGCTTGTTGTGCAAGTCATGGAACGATTCTGTTCCCGCGTTTGATCGACCATGGTCTCGCTTCTTCGGCTTTCAGCTTCTTTGGTGTTGTGATTTGTTGTCCTCGATTCTCCTTTGTTGACGATACCGGCCTGGCTATGTTTAATTCTCTGGAAAGTTTCGTTCTTTTTCCTTTTTTCCACGTGTTAGTCGTGATTCTGATGGTTTTTTCTTTCTTTCTTTCTTCTTCTTCTTCTCCGGGCAGAGGCAGCTTTTTTGAGGGATTGATCGTGACTGAAAATGTGCTTCTTTTGCTTGCCTTTTCTTGCAGGATTGCAGAGAATAGAAGTTGCTGAATTTTGTACTTTCATTGCTAACAGGGTTTGTTGGGAATGTGCTCCTTAATGCCAGCGTGAAAAATTCTGTTTCCCAAAGGATATCATTTGGCATTGCAGTAGCTGTTGAAGATCTCTGGAAATTGAACTATTTTAACGATAGTTCCCCTGCGAACTTGAAAATGAGCCTATGTTGATGAATTCACAAGGCGGGGTGGCTTTATAGGAGAATGCTTTGATTCCATGTCATGAAAGAAATATTGGAATGGTAATTATGTTTGATGATTTTTGCACTGGCAAGTTCTGGTTACAGGGACTGATCAGCTCCTGGACATTTTGACTTAAATCAGGCTCAATATGACAAGATAAAGCGGAACATGAAACATGGCAAGTAATCGTGTAGATCCCTGTGTTTCTGGTCCGGTGCTTCCTCTAGTACCTAAGAGTGAAGAGGATTGTAATGATATCAAGGGTGCAGCTTTGGAAGCTGGCGAACCGCAGATCGTCCAAGAGAAAATCATCTGTCCTTATGATGATGCTCTCACTTGCAGGGAAGAGTGCGATGAGCATCTCGAACCTGTAAATGATGAGTACCCACTGGTACTTGGTGTTCGTCCTTCTAGTGACGAGGATGGAGTGCCTGTCGAAGTGGTTCCGCATTCTCCGGTGAGTGATCTGGAGACTCCCGGAATTGCTGATTCAGTGGCGTCCTTGAACACAGGATTGACATCTCAGGATGCACCATCTGAAGACACCAAGTATGAAGTGTCTGGGCAGTTTACTGCAGTAGCTACTGTCACAGACTCTGGGGGCCAACCACTCAATGATGCACTGAAAGGTCAGATCATTGGTGCTCCCACAGAAGATGATTCCACTGAAAGCAAGGAAAGGTTCAGGCAGCGCCTTTGGTGCTTTCTATTTGAGAATCTTAATAGGGCTGTTGACGAACTTTATCTTCTGTGTGAGCTAGAATGTGACTTGGAGCAGATGAAAGAGGCCATTCTTGTATTGGAGGAAGCTGCATCCGATTTTAAGGAGCTAGCCTCTAGAGTAGAGAAATTTGAGAATGCTAAAAAGTCCACTTTATCATCACCTGATTTACTGCCAATTAATTTGAAGACTGATCATCGCCGGCCACATGCTCTCTCATGGGAGGTAAGCCTGGTTCCATATTCGCATGTAAATTGATAGAACTTACTCAAATTCTGGAAATCATTATTTGGACATTTGATAATGTTAAGTGATATGGCAGGCTCCATGATATGCTACTATGTGAATGAGTAATCCATGATTTTTCTTTTTGTCTATCATTTGGGCAAAACAGTCTGCGGAGGGCCTTAATGAGATTTCCTGAAAGCATATTTACAATGAAATTTGTCAACCCATTTGCTGCTAAAATAAGCTATGATCTTGTAGTAATTTCTTTCCTGATAATATGTCAGATCCTTTGCAATTTTTTTTTTTTTTGGAACTAAACTTTTATACCTACCTCTCTGATAAATATGGTCCACCACTCTATTCTGCATGCAGGTACGGAGAATGACAACTTCACCACACAGAGCTGAGATACTATCTTCATCTGTTGAGGCTTTCAGGAAAATACAACATGCAAGGGCGAGTCTTCGTCTTGCCGACAGTGCAAATTCTTTGGCATCTGAGTGTTTAAAATGCCAACATATGTTGGACGGTCTAAGTAAATCTGATGAGAAAAGTGATATCACTGTTGGTATTAAAGATATGGCCCTGAAACCTAGAAAGCATAATGGAAGCTCTGATCTTGTCTGTGGGAGCTCGACTGTAGAGATGCAAAAGGTCTCATCAGGGAAGCCCAGCAAAGTAAATTTTGGGCCAAGTGGCCATGTCCCTTCCCAAAACTTATGCCCTCCAGGAGACTTTGACATATCAAAGCCACATTTGAGGAATGGAAGTGCATCTTGCTCTGCAAGAAAGAGCTCCAGAGAACGTGGATCTGAACCAGAGAAGCTGATTGCTCGGAAGGACAAAGTTCCGTCAGAGGGTGTGGTTCAGAGACACCCCAAATATGTGGATCATTTAAGAAGGCATGGTCCACTTTGTGGAAATGATAAGGAAAAAAGAAACATAAATTCATGGAAAACCTTAGATGCTTGGAAGGAGAAGAGGAACTGGGAGGAGATACTTTCATCTCCAATTCGTGTCTCTTCACGTATTTCACATTCCCCAGGACTGAACAGGAAAAGTGCTGAACGTGCACGAAATCTGCATGATAAACTAATGTCTCCTGAGAAAAAGAAGAAAACTGCTCTGGATTTGAAAAAGGAAGCAGATGAAAAGCATGCACGAGCTATGAGGATCAGAATTGAGTTAGAGAATGAGAGAATGCAAAAGTTGCAGCGCACATCAGAAAAGTTGAACCGTGTGAATGAATGGCAAGCCGTGCGCAGCATGAAGTTGAGGGAAGGAATGTATGCTCGTCATCAACGCAGTGAATCTCGACATGAAGCTTTTCTAGCTCAAGTTGCGAGGAGAGCTGGTGATGAAAGCACCAAAGTTAATGAGGTTCGCTTCATCACTTCCTTAAATGGAGAGAATAAGAAGCTCATGTTGCGTCAGAAGCTCCATGATTCCGAGCTGAGGAGAGCTGAGAAACTTCAGGTGTTGAAAATTAAACAGAGAGAAGATTTGGCAAGAGAGGAAGCGGTAATAGAACGTAGAAAACTCATTGAAGCCGAGAAACTACAACGTCTTGCTGAGACACAGAGAAAAAAGGAAGAGGCGCAAGTTAGGAGAGAAGAGGAACGTAAAGCCTCAAGTGCAGCACGAGAGGCCAGGGCAATGGAGCAACTTCGGAGGAAGGAGGTTAGAGCAAAGGCTCAGCAAGAAGAAGCTGAAATCCTTGCACAGAAATTAGCTGAGAGACTTCGTGAGAGTAAACAACGTCGCAAATTTTATCTGGAACAAATTAGGGAGAAGGCTTCAATGGATTTCAGAGATCAATCCTCACCTTTACTACGGCGGTACATAGGCAAGGAGTCTCAGGGAAGAGATGGTGCTGAAGATTATCATACAAATGTAGGTCCAGGCACTGTTACTCTTGCTACAGGCAATGCTGTAGCTCAGCATTCATTGAAACGAAGAATTAAAAGGATTCGCCAAAGGCTTATGGCTCTGAAATATGAATATCCTGAACCTTTGCTTGGTTCTGAAAATACTAGTATTGGATATAGGACAGCAATAGGGACAGCCAGGGCCAAAATTGGTAGGTGGCTTCAAGAACTTCAAAGACTTCGGCAAGCTAGAAAAGAAGGGGCTCCAAGTATAGGATTGATAATTGCTGAGATGATCAAGGTACTTGGTTTTGTGCATTTGTATCCACCCTTCCATCATCTGTTTGTAATCCAAATCTTCAACGTCTGTAACATGCTTCGATAACTAGTATGTTATGTTTTTTAATTACAACATAGTAGCAACTATTGTCATTTGGTTGCAGAGGTTGAAGGTTGCTAAACTTTCAAAATCCTTCTGACATCTTTTTTTGTGCTGATTAGTGCATGCTTATGGGCACTCCTAATGATCCTGGATTTTAAGTAAATTTCCAGTTTGCACTCATTGGGTGGTCTTCTGGATTTGACTGCTGGTTCTGGTGACATTATGGAAAATATTCCTTTACACTAGTTTGTGGAATGGGACAGGCTGATTTTTGCTTCTCTTGCTCACTTTATAGGTGAAAAAAAAAAATATCTCCATAGGACACCAAAGGGAAACAAACCCAATATGGTCAAGATGAATCTTTCCATCTATGTTTAAACTTGAACTTGAACGCCATTTGGACTTCTCTGTCCCAGTAGATATCAAGATGCGCCATTCTTACAAGGTTTCTCTTTTGTTTTGCGACTTGAGGTGATTGTGCTTTTCCTTATGATTTTTCTACTTCTATTGTTAGTTTCTAGATGGAAAGGACCCTGAACTGCAGGCTTCACGCCAAGCTGGTTTGATTGACTTCATAGCTTCTGCCCTCCCAGCTTCTCATACATCAAAGCCTGAAGCCTGCCAGGTGACAGTGCATCTTTTGAAACTTTTGAAGGTGGTGCTCTCAGTGCCTGCAAACCGGAGTTATTTTCTTGCGCAGAATCTGTTGCCTCCTATCGTACCCATGCTGTCAGCAGCTCTCGAAAACTATGTAAAGATTGCGGCATCTTTAAACATCAGCGGCAGCGCTGGAAACAATGTAATTTCAAGTAAAACGTCTGTTGAAACCTTTGAATTAACATCTGAAGTTTTAGATGGTTTCCTTTGGACCGTGACAGCAATAAGTGGTCACCTCAATCCAGATGAGCGACAACTCCAAATGAGGGAAGGCTTGCTGGAATTGTTGATCGCCTATCAGGTGATACATCATCTGCGAGATCTGTTCGCACTCTATGATCGGCCCCAGGTTGAAGGGTCCCCGTTTCCTTCCTCCATTGTTTTGAGCATTCATCTATTGGTAGTTTTGACCACCAGGCCTGGGGCAAAAAATAGTATTGATCGGGAGCTTTTCCCAGCAGAAACTGAATGGGGACTTGAAAGTGCTGGAGCTAAACCTGTGGATTTTTTTGGTTTGGGAAACTTCTCTGTAAATAACTCCTATTACAATCAGAGGCAATGTGAAGAGAGTGGTAGTAGAGTTGTGCCCTTGCCTGGGGTTCCAGAGATTTTACTTTCGACCAAAGGCAGAGAGATAATGAAGAGTAATGAGGCACAATCTGCTGTTAGAGACAGCGAAAAGGCTCTAATAGGAGATAGTGTGGTTCAGCAGGATAGTAATCCGGTCATGATTGATGTTGCAGTTGAAACCGAGCAAAACCTGACAAAGGATATTGCAGAACCTTCCATACCTCGGGAAGACTGTAAATTGTCGGTGAACAACTGCGATCAGCAAAAAGATGAAACCACATCAAGCTCGAAGCCACCGGTGGCATTGCTTCTTTCTGCTATATCAGAAACCGGATTAGTCAGTCTTCCTTCTCTGTTGACTTCTGTGCTTTTACAAGCAAACAATAGGTTGTCATCGGAGCAGGTAACGTCTGCTAGAGATAATCTAATTCCTTGCACTAATGCCTGATTTTTTTTGTCTAACTGCCACTGTGTTTTTCTTACTATTTGAGTCATCTAATCTTTGTCACACGTAGGTGGGAATTGGCTCTTTTTATCGCATCTCACTGTAACTGTTGCTGTTTCATGCATCTAAATCCTTCAGTGCTGCTGTTTTGGATAGATAAAATGCCTAAAAATGAGGCTTGATTATCTCGTAGATCAAACAATATTGCCTTTTGTTGTGTGTCTTGGTGTACAACAATATAGTTGCTACATTGATTATCTGGATTTAGACAGAAATTCCGAGAAGTCCATTCATCTATTGATTGTATTATATTAAGAATGTCATGTCCTGAAATAAGGTCTAGGCTGAATCATTTTTCAGCTAGCCATTTCCAAGTTAATTGTCCCTTCAATCTGTAGCTGATATGACATTGTGGCATTTTTTTTAGTCCAAAAATTAAAGATTTAAGTGGTTTTGTCACTTCCATTTCAGGCTCCCTATGTCCTTCCATCTAATTTTGAAGAAGTAGCTACTGGAGTGCTGAAGTTCCTTAACAATTTGGCATATCTTGATATTGCAATTATGCAGAAAATGCTGGTAAAGTGTGCATGTCCTCTGTGATATTGTGGTCATTTTGTGAGCATGCCTGTAAGCATGCCTGTCTGCTAATGCATTTTTTTACCTCTCAGGCTAGGCCAGACCTCAAGATGGAATTTTTCCATTTGATGAGTTTTTTCCTCTCTCATTGTAACAGCAAGTGGAAATCACCAAAAGATCAGGTATGGTTCCTATTGCACAATCGTGACCGGAACATCTTACGACATACTCACAGAGTCAGATATTGGATCAGTTATGTGTCTAGCTACACGAATTTCAGCAGAGATTATAGATTGAAAGTCCTGCGTTTGGTTGTAAGCTGGGTATCATCAGTAGATTGGCTCAATAGGTTGCATGTCATTACTTCCTTGAATAATAGTTGGTGTCTGTTAGTCAGCTAGGTGGGCTAGATGCTTTAGTTTCTTCACTCCCATGATCATTTGAAAGCCGAAATAATTAGTGGCCGCATTTTCAGCTGGCCTCCTCTTATGCTCATACGCATTACTGTATTTTCAGGTGGGTCTTCTTTTAATTGAATCGCTCTTGCTTCTTGGTCACTTTGCTCTCTTCCACACTGAGAATCAAGCAGTCCTGCGGTGGGGAAATAGTCCAACCATTCTTCACAAGGTCAGTGAAAGGAGGTCACTCACAGCATCTTTTTCGTTTTTTGTTGTGTCATGTGTACAGAACCTGACTGCTTAGTGAACAAAAGCAGGTATGCGATCTGCCTTTTGTCTTCTTCAGCGACCCAGACCTGATGCCAGTACTAGCTGGTACACTGGTTGCTGCTTGTTATGGGTGTGAGCAGAATAGGGGTGTTATTCAACAGGAGATCAGCATTGACATGCTACGTTCGTTACTGAAATCATGCAGAAATGCTTTGCCGTCAAGTCAATCCCTTCCAGTTTTAGACAATTCCCCTTATGGTTCCTGTGAGAATATTCAGCTGGGTCATGAAAATAAAAAGCCTCAAGCAGAGAAACTGAGGTCTAGCCGTAGCAGTGGAAAAAACTCTAGAAACTCATTAATCAAGGGTTTTTCTGCCGGAAATAATGCTAAGCTGGGGAAGAAGAGAGAGAGAGCAGTAAAAGTTTGTGAAGAAACTGCTGTTAAATATGACTTGCCAATGACTGGGAATGCGTCCATGTTGCATTCTAGATTCCCCGACAGCTTCATTGATAGTGCTGACAAATTCTTCGCAGCAGGTTTTAATGAACTGGGCGAGGCATGATAAGTTCTTTTGAAACTTGAAAGTCTAGCCAGGAATTTAAATCTGAAGCAGCAGCTAACCAATTGTCGGTCTTGTTCCTCTGGTGTACATCATATTTGTCTGGTCATCTTAACCACAAAAATGAAGCTTCGGAAAAGGGCGGTGTTTGGCGAAAAAATCTCTGTTTTGTTATGGGCAGTTGGTGGAAGGAAATGTTGGGGGAGAAATGTTGAACAGGAAGATAAGGTGCTAACTTTTGGGAGCTCAGCTGTCTCTGTAACTATACATGCTATTCTGTATAAGCACTTGCTATCAACTAGATAGCAATTGTTCAGCAGCGTTGTGCTTTTCCAATACGGTTAACTGATATAGGAGTCGGTAAATCTTTTGTTGCTTTTAGTTGTAAGTGGGCTAACCAAAGCATAACGTATATACTTATTCCTTGTGAGGGAAAGCTGTTGCCCTGCCGGGTTTGGCCAAGTGATTGGAAAACAAGTTCCGGATGAAGTTCCGGCTTTAGCTGCTTCTTACACTTCGCCATAATTTAGATGAATCTTGGCTTTTATCTTTATTTTTATTTCTGTTTGACAAATTGCCACCGTGATCATTGATAGGGTTAGCAAGGAATGAAAATGAGAAGAAACAAGGGTTATGTTGATGGTCGGACTCGTCCTCCTACTGTCACTGGTAAATATGAAATTGAGATCAAATCTAATCTAGGTATCAAATGGAATGGAACTCCTTGTGCAAAAGAGGAACAAACATGGTTACTTCGGTTGGCAAACGGGCCCCGCCCGGGTACGCCATGCCCGACATGTTTAGCATGCTTCGCAATGGCCTTAATTTCGAAACATTTTTTACTCGTCAAGGTGATCAGGTTATGGAGTGAAGGATGTGATGTAGTTTCTGCGAAAATATGGCACTTCACAGGGGAAAAAAAGCTTTAAATTCTCAGAACCGCCACTGGGACATCCCTTGTGTTTTCATGGCAATGTCTGATCTTTATGTAAGACACAAAGCTTGGCAAAAAAGCTGCTACAACAAAGGGTATGATATGCTGGACATCATATACCGTCCTCGCCAATTGTATCATGTTTCAGCTACTTTCACCTTGTTGAAGGCAATACATTGTGCACAAACTGCAGTTTTGCTGCTGGATCCACTGACAGAACACGGGTGGGAAACCAAGAGATTATCAAAAGGTGAAGAATCACACTGGTAGTGCTGCAAATCTGCCAGAAATATTGCAAGTTCATTTCACGGGAAGAAAACCGAATTGTAGAGTATGGAGTTAAACTTCCGATCAAAACGCTGCATATATTGTGGCGTGTTGGTTAAACTCACCTCTTGTATGGGAGAGATGTTTTATTGAAGGCCATGTGACCCCTCATCACATAAAGACCCAATGTCTCACTGTCTTTCAGAGTAGGCACTTCCAGGAACCTTGACTAAAAGTTCATCTTCCAATGTCTCCTCATGCAGCCGATTCTAAAAAGAATTCAATTATCGCTGGTCATTATAAGCAGCAACTCACAGCTAAAACTCTCGAAAAGATGGCGAGGTTTTAGCTCATCACATAAAGGAATACATTTTCTGAGGGAAAGCGACACTAACAAATCCTAAACTTTTTGCCCAATACGTAATGTCATCTTGGACTTTTTCATTTGTTCAATGTGTTCTTTGAACTATTCTTCAATATTCCATGTAATCCCTAAACTTTGAACTTTTCTAGTCCTCAACTTTCCCACAAAGTTAAATTGTCCTTCAAAACTATGCACAAGTTTTCGTGATTACACTATTACTTATTTTTTAAAATCTCTTCTCATTTTAACCATTTTCTTATTCAACAAAAAATATTGGTCTTTATCGATAGGACGATAGTTTTTCCATTTAAGCAAAGTTTAGCTTATGATGTCTATAATAATAAAAGTGGAAACTCATTTATAAAGGTATCAGGTTGATATCCCTTCCAACTTAAATAGAAGTGATTTCAAAAGGATATCTCTAAACGAACTTATTTATCTATAAATTCTCGCACTTATATTAATCTAAATCTTGTTTCCTATATTTTAGATTCATAAAATTTTCAATAATGTAAAACTTCTTCCTAGTATTTTAGACGGATAAAAATTTTATATCTTTTGTGTTTCGTGTTTTCTAATGAGTAAGTGAAGAAGATTTAGATTTACACAAGTATCCATAGGTAAATTAATATCTTTTCTAAATATTCTTATTAAGACACTTACACAAAAAATAACAGGAACATCAACCCGATACAATTTTAAACGAGGTACTACTTTTACTAATATAGAGATCAAAAGCTAAAATTTTACTTGAATGGAACTGTCATAATATTTGTATAGACCAAAAAGGTTAAAAGGAAATAGAAAGATGACATATATTTAATTTATTTACGAAAAAGATTGAAATGAAAAGATATTCATAAATCTGGTCAATAGTGTAATTTTGAAAATTTATGAATGTACTATATTAAAAATTGAAATTTTAGTGATTACATTCAAATTTAAAAAATAGTTGCAAGGAGAACAAATTAGGAGTCCAAAGATACATTGTACATTGGGCTAAAATTAAGGGACTATTAGTTTCATTTTCCTATTTTCTTACGGTGAGAGACAATATAAGATGTCTACTTTACAAAGAACATTGCAGAGTCAACAGAATGAACATAATCTATCGATCTTGTTAATGAATGACCTATTGACTGATAAGCCATATATAAATCATAAATTCTAGATGAAAAAAAGACCAAGTTTAATGGTTCCATAATGGAAACATGCAAAACTTACACTTTCACATTTTTAAAGCATGTTCGATGCATCTTAACAAGTGGACCAAGGACAATCAGTTTAAAAAAAAAACTTTGTCCAGAGTTTATATTGAGCAAATTATCTCATGGATGCCAACAGCTATGTTTTGGAAGCCAACCACCGTCTCAACCTCGTTATCAACCAAGCAAATGAAAAATTTCAGATACAGATAGGTCAAACTTTTTAAATTGAAAACCACCTTCTCATATATGAAAAATGCAACTAAAAAAGTGAAGGGTTATACATACTCTATCACTCCATAACGTAACCCAGAAGAAAATAAAAGTAGAGTAATTATTCCAACTAATTTAATTCTCCACTCCATTTGGGTAAAAATACATGATTTTCTTGCCTGTCATTTTTTCCCCACCACTTAAGTAGAGTTTCAAGTCAGTGCATTGAACGGAAAGGAAAAGTTTGACTTCACGTAAACAACTATTCAAAGACTAGGGAAAAACCACATCAACATAGAGAAACGGAGACAAAATTTGCAGCTCAATTGATGACAAAGAATATTTCAGTGAAACTAGAATAGTTTTACCTTTGACTTAGCCTCAGTCTGTCCCATGTTGCAGTCATTCTTTAGGCCGCTCAAGATTTCTTTGAGTCGCTTTTTACCTTCAACTCTTGAAGCACGTCGTTCAGCGCATTGGGCCGCAGTAACATCAAAATGGCAGGCTACACAAAGTGTCCTCATATTCTCTAGCCTGCATTCACCTGCACAAATAATTGTACTGTACTTACATAAAACTACTCTACTCCCAATTTTTATTTCCTAGTATAAAAACCATGTTTCATTTTGAGTATCAAACCAAAACAGAAAAACTCAAAGGAACACACTTTTGATTAATTACGGGTCTGAGTACAATTGACTCCTGTTGTCATCAGTCGACGTCATTGACCATTAATGGACACTAGCTGGTCGTTGGCCTGGAACGTCACCAATCCAACTCAGACACAAGATTGACATCGCTGGTCAATCTCCATCTTGTGAGCCTTTTTATTTCTTTAGTGCATTTCTTTGTTCCTTATTAATTAACCTTCTTGATCATTTTTATGTAAAACGCATACTTATCCTTTAAATCTAGCTTGCCAATCACAAATCATGGAGAATACCAATCTTGCATATAAATTAGAGAACCATTGACTAATTTGATAAAGGAAATGATCAGAGAGCTCTTCAACCCGGCCACACCGGTGACAATGAGCTCTAAAAAAGCATGCTTTTTTCCAAGAATTTATGTCTTGACAAATCGAAATACAAAATTTGGACCTATCAATCACGCGACAAATTAAATCAACAGCCAGTTCATATATTAATCAGTTAATACTTTTACCTCCACCACGAAAGACAGGAATGATGTGATCTGCATGCCACGCATTACCCTCTGTGGGATCATTGACCAATTTGTCAACCCTGCCAGACATGGATATATACATTTATCTCCCCTGAAAGCTTTTGCTCTAGAACAACGACATACTAGACTAAACAAAAGGGAAAATGTCCATGTATGACCTTAAGCACTTCGATCGCATCAACTAGAGACAGTATTCCATAAAGGTACTCACAATTTTTCCCTTGAAGCCAAACTTGGTGCTTTTCTCTTTATATAGTACCGCCGGCTCTCCACTGATAATGGTTTCAAGCATTTCACAAGCTGATGGCAGTCTAATTGGCAGTTTGTGCATACACCACGTTCTATCTGAAAAAGTTCCTGAAAAATCATAATTTGTCAACTAAGAGGGTGGAAAAATGGAGGCTAAGAAAAGGCAATGTAGGTTTGTTTTTTTTTTTTTTTTGGGGGGGGGGGGGGGGGGAATGTAGTTAAAAGTACAGGGTTTTCCAAGCAAAGCTAATAGACCAGATGCAGGTGGCTAAATTAACAAGAATCTTTCTCAAGTATTCACAAGAATATAGGTTTAGACCTGACGAAGGAAACCAGCACTGGTTCTTAGGCGATATTCTTCATAACAGCCAGAATTACAGAAGAGATCCTCAAAATATTCAGGTCTCTTTGCATTTTCTCCCCTGAAAGTAGAATACACTATTAGCTAGGTCAGATGTAGCAAAAAGGAAAATAGATTGGGACTTACACGCAAGGTGACTGACACAGTTTACAGAGTGGTTCGTCCATCATGGTCCACCCCTGAGTGTACTCTTTATCCTTCTTGCAATAACTGCCAACAAGATGAACCTTCTTCCACACAGCATTTTCCGGCAATGGATTGCTTATTTCAAACAATGGTGTAGTGCGTCTTCTGCTTTTACCTTTTAGCAATCCCTGGCATGAAATCATTGAATTATGAGGAAACATAAGAGGTCATCTGGTCGTATCAGATAAGAGAAGAGCAAGAGAAACGAGCTCTTATACAAATGATTGATTCACAGTATATTCATTTCGATTACATTATAAGGACATACCAAACCGTCATGGTTGATCCCCTCTTTCAAGTAGCAGAGCTCAACAGCTAAAGGAAGTTGCAAAGGCTTTCCCAGTAACTTCCTACGTTGAATAGGTCTTAGTGTATTCCACTGGTTTATGAATGTTAGGAGACCATGGACGTAACGGCTGCTGTTTTCAAGAAACTTATTATCTAGGGAGAGAGCACTTTGCAAATTAACATCCTCCGGCCGAAAACTATGGAAAAGGGGTCTTGGTCTAGAATCTGTTCCCGGGGTGCAAGTGTATAAATGGATCCTTCCAGTATATTGGCTAACCTACAAAAAATAATAATAATAATAATTATCTGACAGACTTTCAGAACTAGAAAAAAGAAATCATGCTTTGGCTCGATACATACATTCAATTTACTAGTTCAATCAAAACTTGCAAAGCTCACCATGTTTCAGTAGAGAGAGAAGATTTCCAGAACCTCAATCAAAGCAAAATATATATGGGCCTTGACCACAACTAAACCACTTTTACCTAAAATAGTTCTTATGGTATCAAAAGAAAACTCAAAAAGAAATGTGTTCCACAATCTTCATAAGTGCAAGAGAAAACATTTAAGTCTTGCCAGTTTGGTAAAATACAAAGCAGGTTCACAGAAAATGACTATTAAAGCAACAAATGTAGTTGCAACTGAAAGAGCCAAAAAACACTTGATTGTCCCAGATCACGAGCCTCTACTAGGGTGTGAATAGAGAGAATGCAATAATTTTTATTGATAAAACGTCATGTATATATACATAATAAACCCTAGATAACCAAAAGACCATTCTACCTTTTTTATATCTCTAACACTCCCCCTCAAGCTGGAACATAAATATCAATCATGCCCAACTTGTTACAAATATATCTTATCCTCCCATTACCAAAGGTTTAGTAAAAATATCTGCAAATTATTCACCAGTCCCAATATAAGTGGGAAGAATCATCCAGTCTGGAACTTATCTTGAATAAAATGATAGTCGACCTTGATGTGTTTTGTTCTCTCATGAAACACAGGATTAGAAGCAATATGTATTGTTGCCTTGTTATCACACCATAGAACCATAGGAGCCGAAGGTTTAAAGCTTAATTCAGTCATGTTGAAGTTGTTGTTGCTGTCCCACATTGCTTGTGGATGAGTGTTGTATGCTCTTTATATTCATGTAGTCTCTCTCCACCTAATAGCTTAAGCTTTTAAGTTGGACTTTCTAACATGGTATCAGAGCCAGTGTTATTCCTTTCCGCGTATGTGAACCCACCTCATTAGTTAATTTTGTTGAAATGGCTGAATATTCTGTAATTTAATACCTAAAGTAGCTTCTTACCTAATTTAGGTGTATCTATACCTAACTTAGGTTCCCTACCTAACTTAGGTGTATCTATACCTAAATTAGGTCTCTTACCTAACTAGATTAGGTTTCTTACCTAAATTAGGTCTCTTACCTAACTAGATTAGGTTTCTTACCTAACTTAAGGTTTCTTTTTCTTGTATATATATTCACTTTGTAAGAACCCAAAAGAAGCAAGAGAGTATAGATTCCTTTCTTCATGGTATCAGAGCCAAAAACTGTGGCAAACCTTCGTTAGTCTTGCACCCTTTGTCTCTATCTTATATTCATCATGTCTGATAAAACCCTTGAGAATATTCCCATTTCCAGAAAAATGCAACCCTCAGAAAAAACTCCGACACACACCGACTCTCACCCAATTCAGATCACTACAATCAAGCTGAATGGTGATAACTTTCTTCGGTGGTCACAATCTGTTCGGATGTATATCCGAGGGAGAGGAAAAATGGGATATTTGACCGGGGATAAAGCCGAACCAGCAGAAACTGACCCGACTTGGGCTGTTTGGGATGCTGAGAATTCAACGGTGATGACGTGGCTGGTGAATTCTATGGAGGAAGAAATTGGTGCCAATTATATGTGCTTTCCTACTGCCAAGGAGCTGTGGGATAGCGTGAATCAAATGTATTCTGATTTGGGGAACAAATCCCAAATATATGAGCTAAAATTGCAGCTCAGTGATATTCGGCAAGGAGATGATACAGTCACAAAGTATTTTAATGTCTTAAGAAGGCTGTGGCAGGATCTTGACCTCTTCAACAATTATGAGTGGAAATCCGTTGAAGATTTCCAGCATTGTAACAAGGTAACTGAGGCTGATCGTATTTTTAAGTTTCTTGCAGGTCTTCGTGATGAATTTGATGAAGTTAGAGGAAGGATACTTGGGAGACAGCCCTTCCCATCTATTGGTGAAGTTTTTTCTGAAGTTAGAAGAGAAGAAAGTCGGAGGAGTGTCATGCTTGGTAAACCCAATACCGAAGCAAAAACCTTTGCTGGAGGGCATTCTGATGCCTCGGCGTTGGTTGGTTCTGAAGCAAATGCTGGCAAGTTGAGTTACACTACACGCAGGATAGATGAGAAGCCTCGTGTGTGGTGTGATCACTGTAATAGGCCTCGACATACTCGAGACACATGCTGGAAAATCCATGGGAAACCAACATCGTCAATGAGAGGTGGCAAGATGGGAAGCAGAACCTATCCTTCGGCCAATGAAGCTGAAACTAATCCATTCAGCAAGGAACAGATTGGTCATTCGTTGCAACTATTGAAGTCTAACTCAGTCCAGGGTAAACCAACAGCATCTATTGCCCAAAAAGGTAGTAATGCAAGTGCTCTTTCTGGATTCTCTACTGCTGGACCTTGGATTATTGATTCAGGTGCCTCTGACCACATGACAAGTCTTCACTACCTATTCAAATCCTATTTTCCTTGTCCGGGTAATCAAAAAATCCGAATAGCCGATGGTAGTTTCTCACCCATTGCAGGGAAAGGCTCTATAAAAATTTCAGATTCCATAGACCTTCTGAATGTCCTACATGTTCCTAAACTTACTTGTAACCTTTTGTCAGTTAGCAAATTGTCTAAAGATTCTAATTGTCGTGTCATTTTCTTTG
The DNA here is from genome assembly GCA_021437785.1 of Rhodomyrtus psidioides. Classification (NCBI taxonomy): domain Eukaryota; kingdom Viridiplantae; phylum Streptophyta; class Magnoliopsida; order Myrtales; family Myrtaceae; genus Rhodomyrtus; species Rhodomyrtus psidioides. The sequence continues at coordinate 6,267,271 of JAILYB010000020.1, read as the reverse complement.
ACTCCTATTGTGAATTTCAGGAGAATATTTCGGGGAAGACGATTGGCAGTGCTAGAATGGTTGATGGTCTCTACTACTTTGATGAGTTCGTCTTCGATAAAAAAGCTCAGGCATGCAGTACTTCCTGTTCATCTCCTGTCCAAGAACAGATTTTACTTTGGCATCATAGGCTAGGACATCCAAGTTTTGAATATTTAAGACATTTGTTCCCGTCTTTATTTAAAGGTGTAGTTATGTCATCACTTCATTGTGAAAGTTGCCTTCTTTCTAAAAGTACTCGAGTCCCTTATACTACAAATCCTTATCGTGCATCCAAACCTTTTTACTTAATTCATAGTGATGTTTGGGGTCCCTCACCTATCACTACTATGACCGGAAAAAGATGGTTTGTGACTTTCATTGATGATCACACACGCTTGACTTGGGTCTATATGATGAGTGCCAAGTCTGAGGTTGAGAAATTATTCAAGGATTTTTATCACATGGTTGCAAATCACTTTCAAGCTCAAATCAGCATTTTGCGGACTGACAATGGCACAGAATTTTTCAATCAGTGTTTGGGGGCATTTTTGAGGGAAAAAGGTGTACAACACCAATCTTCTTGTCGGGACACACCCCAACAAAATGGTATTGCTGAAAGAAAAAACAGACACCTTCTTGAAGTAGCTCGTACTCTAATGTTTTCTATGAATGTTCCTAAGTACTTATGGGGTGAGGCTGTATTGACTGCATCATATTTAATAAATCGGATGCCTACTCGGGTTCTTCGATATATCACACCTTTAGAGTGTTTCAAAAAGGAATTTTCAACAGCCCGTATTCATTCAGATTTGCCTTTAAAGGTATTTGGTTGTACTGTTTTTGTTCATTTACCTGCTCCCTTCCGGTCCAAGCTTGATCCTAGAGCTGTGAAGTGTGTTTTTATTGGATACTCTCCAACTCAAAAGGGCTACAAGTGCTATGATCCTCAAACCAAAAAAAATTATGTTAGCCTTGATGTCTCGTTTCTTGAACTACAACCTTTTTTCCCAAAAAAACTTATTCAGGAGGAGCGGGATAATGAAGATAATTTTTTGGGACCATCTCTCTCTAATCCGGTCCCGATTTTGACTCCAACCGAATCTATTCTATCTCCTGTGTCAGTCCAAACACCTTCTCTACCAAAAAGTATTGATGTTTCAAGGATAGGGGGAGAAAAAGTATTAGATTCTGAGTTTCAGGTTTATTCTAGAAGAAAGACACTTCAAACGGCAAGAGACCATCTCATTCTCGAACCACACCAGTCTGAAGCCTCGAAAGATGACTCATCTCATCCTTCCGGTAATTATGATCTCACTTTACCTTCAGTATCTTCTTCTGATTTGAATCCTTCTACCCTTGATATTCCTATAGCACTTCGAAAAGGGATAAGGTCTTGTACTCAGCACCCTATTGCAAATCATGTGTCCTACAAAAACCTATCACACAACTACAGAGCATTCATCGCAAATCTATCTCACATATCTGTTCCTAGAAACATTCAAGAAGCCTTGAATGATCCAAAGTGGAAAGTGGCGGTAGAGGAAGAGATAGGGGCACTTGAGAAAAATGGCACTTGGGAGTTAGTTGATTTACCAAAAGGGAAGAAGATAGTTGGCTGCAAATGGGTGTTTACAGTAAAGTGTAAAGCAGATGGAAGTGTTGAGAGGTACAAGGCCAGACTTGTGGCAAAGGGATTCACACAAACTCATGGAGTTGATTACCATGAGACATTTGCTCCAGTTGCCAAGGTAAATTCTATTCGGATTTTATTATCCTTGGCTGCTAACTTTAATTGGCCTTTATATCAGTTGGACGTCAAGAATGCTTTCTTGAATGGTGACTTAGAGGAAGAAGTCTTGATGGATATACCACCTGGTTTTGAGGAAGAGGATGGCAAAAAAAGAGTTTGTAGACTAAAGAAAGCGTTGTATGGACTGAAACAATCACCCAGAGCATGGTTTGAGCGGTTTGGGCATGTTATAAAGAAACTTGGCTACTGCCAAAGTCAAGGAGATCATACCCTGTTCTATAAACACTCAAAGGATGGTAAAAGTGCTATCTTGATTGTTTATGTAGAGGACATAATATTAACCGGAGATGATGTTAGTGAACTAGAAGATCTCAAAAGGAGTTTGGCCGCTGAGTTTGAAATTAAAGACTTGGGTACTTTAAAGTATTTTCTTGGTATAGAAATTGCAAGGTCTAAGGAGGGAATATTTGTTAATCAACGCAAATATGTGCTCGATTTGCTAAAAGAGACAGGTTTACTTGGGTGTAAAGCTGCAGATACACCTGTGGAACCCAACATGAAGCTAGAACCTGCAAAGAACGAAGAAGTAGTGGGTCGAGAACGATATCAAAGATTGGTGGGGAGGCTGATTTACTTGTCTCACACACGGCCAGATATAGCATTTGCAGTGAGCATGGTAAGCCAGTTCATGCATTCACCAAGTCTAAAGCATTTTGAAGCTGTTTACAGGATCTTGCGATACTTGAAGGGATGTCCCGGAAAAGGTTTGATGTTCAAGAAGCGGGGACATCTACAGGTCGAAGTATATACTGATGCAGATTGGGCCGGGAGTATTTCAGATAGGAGGTCTACTTCTGGTTATTGCACTTTTGTTGGCGGTAATCTCGTTACTTGGAGGAGCAAGAAGCAGAATGTGGTGGCAAGGAGTAGTGCTGAAGCCGAATATCGATCTGTAGCTCTTGGTATGTGTGAGGTGATGTGGATTAAAAAGATTCTGGAAGAACTGAAACTTTCAGATTCCCAACCAATGAAGATCTACTGTGATAACAAAGCAGCAATTTCAATTGCACATAATCCGGTCCTCCATGATCGTACAAAACATGTGGAGGTGGATAAACATTTTATTAAAGAGAAGCTGGACAGTGGACAAGTGTGCATGCCATATATTCCAACAAATGAGCAGGTTGCTGATATACTTACGAAAGGGCTACATAAGAAGCAGTTTGACAGATTAATAAGCAAGCTGACGATGGATGATATTTTCAAGCCAGCTTGAGGGGGAGTGTTGAAATGGCTGAATATTCTGTAATTTAATACCTAAAGTAGCTTCTTACCTAATTTAGGTGTATCTATACCTAACTTAGGTTCCCTACCTAACTTAGGTGTATCTATACCTAAATTAGGTCTCTTACCTAACTAGATTAGGTTTCTTACCTAAATTAGGTCTCTTACCTAACTAGATTAGGTTTCTTACCTAACTTAAGGTTTCTTTTTCTTGTATATATATTCACTTTGTAAGAACTCAAAAGAAGCAAGAGAGTATAGATTCCTTTCTTCAAATTTCCAAGTGCAGATTACTTGCACGTGAGAGGGGGTGTTGAAGTTGTTGTCCCACATTGCTTGTGGATGAGTGTTGTATGCTCTTTATATTCATATAGTCTCCCTCCACCTAATAGCTTAAGCTTTTGGGTTGGACTTTCTAACAAGTCAGAAGCTGCTAACTCCATATTAATTCATGTCACTTATGTCATGGCTCTATATTCTGACTCAGCACTAGAACAGGCAATAACATTTCATTTCTTACTCTTCCACAACACTAGATTGTTGGAGTTGGCGAATACTTCGGAGACCCTTGTTTCTCACACCGAGCACGCTCACGCGAGTTTAGGGAAACTGAAGTATGATCCAACGACATGTGACCCTTGCGCACGGAATGCGGGGGTTCGGACAACGCCCCCGATACGAAGGTCCCGTTGACCGGTCAGCGGGCGAGGGTTCCGTTTAGGTTTTGGGCCCATTTAGTGCATATATATTATGCTCGTTTTTTACTGATAAATGTAACAAGTTGAGCGGCTGTAAACTGAAGATCATAGTGAAGCCTCTTTGCAGGACGTAGCCCAATTCTGGAGTTGTTAAAAAGTCCAAAGCTTAAGCTATAAGGAGGAGGGAGACCACATGAATATAAAGAGCATACAATGACCCATTCACAAGCGACGTGGGACAACAACTACTACTTCAACACCCCCTCTCACGTGCAAGCCGGATCACGAGCGGCACGTGGAAATTGACTAATGGAGGGTGGGCCCACATACGCGGAAATAAATAACACTGGCTATAATACCATGTTAGAAAATCCAACCCAAAAGCTTAAGCTATTAGGAGGAGGGAGACCACATAAATATAAAAAGTATACAATGACCCATTCACAAGCGATGTGGGACAACAACTACTTCAACAGGGGTGAATCTAGGTAAACTCGTGCGTCATCTATTCTTTTGATTTCTTTGTGATCGTTCTGACTTGGTGTGCGATACAACCCATCATAGATTCCCTCCAACCAAGGTAAAGTAGCCAGTAGTTGATCTTCTATCATCTGGAGATCCTACCCAATCAGCATCCGAGAATCTTTCAACTCTACTATGACCATGATTTTGATAAACAATTCCTTTTGTGAAATTTTATTGAACCATAACCAACTGCTCTAAAAGTTTAAGTTATTAGACAAATGCGTGATTTAATATTTATATATTCCAACACTCCCCCTCACGCTTAGTTTGGTCTTTGCCTAGTACTAAGGGTGGACATATTCACTGGGGAGGCAAACATGGGCCTGTAAAGATTTGAACTTAGGACCTTCTGCTCAAATACCATGTGAAATTTTATGGAACCATAACCAACTGCTCTAAAAGCTTAAGCTGTTGGACGAAGATGTGATTTAATATTTATAATACTCCAACACCTTTCCCTAGAGCCTTCTTCCAGTGTCTCAAAATTCGAATAACTGCATCCAGTGAGATGTACGAGGGGAAGACAGAAATTGACTTACCACACTAACTGAAAAGGCAATGTCTGATCGAGTAACTGTAAGATAATTCAGCTTATCTACCAATTTTCTATCTCTCAGGATTATCAAGAATTTCTCTTGCATCAGCTACCAGTTTAACTCCCTGTTCCATGGGTGAATCAAGAGGCTTTGACCCCAACATACCTGTCTTAGTGAGCAAATCCAGGGTATACTTCCGCTATGATAGAACAATGCCTTTCTTTGACTGTGCCACCTCAATTCCTAGGAAATACTTCAACTTTTCTAAGTCCTTGGTATGGAACTGTTGCTTGAGATAGATTTTCAATTCAGATATACCAGTAGTCATTTTCTGTAATGATAATATCATCAACATATACAATCAAGAAAATTCGGCCTCTCCCTGACTATTTATAAAAGAAAGAATGATTATGTTGAAGTATGTCCCATATTGCTTGACAACAGATTCTAAATACTCTTTATACTCATGTGGTCTCTCTCCACCTATTAGCTTAAACTTTTGGATTGGACTTTCTAACATGGTATCAGAGCCAGTTTTATCCCTTTCGCGAATGTGCGTGGTAAAAAAATTCCACAAAAACTCCACGTGAATGTACGTAGTTAAAATTTCACGTGCCGCTCGTAATCCGACTAGCACGTGAGCGTGGGTGTTGAAGTATTTTCCACATTGCTTGACAACGGGCTCTAAATACTCTTTATACTCATGTGGTCTCTCTCCACCTATTAGCTTAAGCTTTTGGGTTGGACTTTCTAACAGATTATTTTCACATCTAGACAATCCAAATAAGAGTAAAACTTTAGAGAATCTTCCAAACTGCTAGAGATATTAAGAAAGAGTATAATGGTCATTGGGTTTCCTAGGGTTGTCCTTGTATATATACATTGAGTTTCATTAATAAAATCATTACGTTCTCTCTCTCTTACATGGTATCAGAGCCCTCCATCATCGATACCACCATCGACCACCATCGGCCACCTTCCCCACCACCGTAAATCTCCCCGGCGACTTTAAGGGCGACGTCGCACAGCGTCGTCTAGCATCGGAGACCCAGATCCGACGTTCCCCAAGCCTGGCGACCTCAAGGCCAACGTCGTTCAGCGTCGCCTAGCATCGGGGACCCCAGATCTGATGTTCCCCAACCTCGGTGACCTCAACCGAGTGTCGTCTAGGGGCGGCGACCCATCCCCGGTGGTCGCCGGTCTCGCGCGACCCACCCCAAGGATCTGGCTACGAAGACGACGCTTGGTAGAGGACGAGAGATGGGAGGGCTATATGTGCTCGAAGACGTTGCTTCCATTGCTTGCCCCAGTATCACCTCTCTACATCAGATTCACTGTCGTCTTGGACATCCTTCACTACAGAGTCTTCAGAAAATGGATTCTAGCTTTCAGTCTCTTTCTAGTTTAGAGTGTGAATCATGCCAACTTGGCAAATTGCATCGTGTCAGTTATCCGCCTCGAGTTAATAAAAGAGCGGCGTCTCCTTTTTCATTAGTTCATTCTGATATTTGGGGTCCTTGTCATTTGGATTCGAATTTGGGTTTTAGATATTTTGTCACTTTTGTCGATGACTATTCTAGAGTTACTTGGTTATATTTAATGAAAAGTCGTTCAGAATTGTTCTCTATATTTCAAGCTTCTATTTCTGAAATTTATACTCAGTTTGGTGTTCATGTCAAAGTTTTGCGTTTTGATAATGCTAGAGAGTACTTTCTGCACCGTTTTCTGACTTTATGACTCAACGGGGTATGATTCATGAATCTTCTTGTTCTTATACACCACAACAAAATGGTGTAGCTGAACGTAAAAATAGACATTTATTGGAAGTTGCCAGGTCCATGTTATTTGAGATGAAGGTTCCTAAAACCTTTTGGTCTGATGATGTTCTCACTGCATGTTATCTTATTAATCGTATGCCTTCTTCTGTTTTAGGAGGTGGTATTCCTTTCTCTACTTTGTTTCCCAATCAGCATTTGTTTGCGCTACCACCCCGTGTTTTTGGTTGTGTCTGTTTTGTCCGTGATCATCGACCTGGAGTATCAAAACTTGATCCCAAGGCTATTAAATGTCTGTTCTTGGGCTATCCTCGTACTCAAAAAGGATATTGTTGCTATTCCCCGACTTTAAGGAAATACTTTATAATTGCTGATGTTTCATTTTTTGAGTCTACTCCTTACCATGAGGTTCCAATCACTGTTTCTGAAATGGATGAAGACTTACATGTGACTATCATTCAGTCACCTGCTCCAACTGTCTCATCAGTGCCTGCACAGGAATCTCCTCCTGTTAAGGTTTATACGCGGCGTTCTCGAGCAACCACTGATCCTCCCCATCCTCTCGTACCTACTGTGTCATCTTCAGCTCCAGATCTACCTTTAGCTGCTCCTCAGGTAATGTCTGATCATGATATTCCTATTGCTCACCGCAAAGGTATACGTGCCTGCACTCAACACTCTATTGCAAACTTTGTCTCGTATACTTCTGTGTTTCCTTCTTTTCGATCCTTTTTATCTACCGTTGATCAATATCCTGTCCCCAAGTCTGTATATGAGGCATTACAGAGCCCTGATTGGAGGACAGCTATGGAAGAAGAATTAAAGGCATTACAAGTTAATGAAACTTGGGACTTGGTACCTCTTCCATCAGGCAAAACTGCTATTGGTTGTCGATGGGTATATGCTGTGAAAGTCAATCCTGATGGTTCTCTTGCTCGCCTGAAAGCAAGACTCGTTGCGAAAGGGTATGCTCAAGTGTATGGGGTTGACTATTTGGACACTTTCTCTCTTGTTGCTAAGCTTACATCTGTTCGTATTTTGATCTCGCTTGCTGCAACATATAACTGGTCCTTGTTTCAACTTGATGTAAAGAATGCTTTCTTGCATGGTACTCTTAATGAGGAGGTGTATATGGAGCAACCTCCCGGATTTGTTGCTCAGGGGGAGTCTGGTGGATTGGTTTGTAAATTAAAGAAGTCCTTGTATGGTTTGAAGCAGTCTCCACGAGCATGGTTTGGAAGATTTTCTGAAGTTTTACTCTTATTTGGGATGTCTAGATGTGAGAATGATCATTCTTGTTTTTATAAACAGTCAGGAAGAGGCAGATTGTTCTTGATTGTGTATGTTGATGATATTATTATTACAGGAGATGACTCTACTGGTATAGTTGAATTAAAACACTATCTTCAGCAACATTTTCAGACCAAAGACTTAGGAAAGTTGAAGTATTTCCTAGGAATTGAGGTGGCTCAGTCAAAGAAAGGTATTGTTCTTTCGCAAAGGAAGTATGTCCTGGACTTGCTCACTGAAACGGGTATGTTGGGATCTAAGCCTCTTGACTCTCCTATGGAACAAGGAGTTAAACTAGTAGCAGATGGAGGAGAAATCATTGATAATCCTGAGAGATACAGAAAACTGGTAGGTAAGCTGAATTATCTGACAGTTACTCGACCAGATATAGCCTTTCCAGTTAGCATGGTAAGTCAGTTTTTATCTTCTCCCCGTACATCTCACTGGGATGCAGTTATTCGTATCTTGAGATATTTGAAGAAAGCTCCAGGAAAAGAATTTGTTTATCAAAATCATGGACATAGTAGAGTTGAAGGATTCTCTGATGCCGATTGGGCAGGATCTCCACACGATAGAAGATCAACTACTGGCTACTGTACCTTCGTTGGAGGAAATCTAGTGTCGTGGAAGAGTAAGAAGCAGAATGTTGTTGCCCGTTCCAGTGCTGAATCAGAATATAGAGCCATGGCACAAGTGACATGTGAACTGATGTGGACTCAACAACTTCTGGTTGAATTAAACTTCAAGACTTCGGCTCCTATGGTTCCTTGGTGTGACAACAAGGCAGCTATGCATATAGCCTCCAATCCTGTGTTTCATGAGAGAACAAAACACATTGAAGTTGATTGTCATTTTATTAGAGAAAAGCTTCAGAGTGGAATGATTATTCCCAGTTATATTAGGACTAGTGAACAACTTGCGGATGTTTTTACTAAACCTCTGGGCAATGGGAGAATAGGGTATATTTGTAACAAGCTGGGCATGATTGATATTTATGCTCCAGCTTGAGGGGGAGTGCTAGAGATATTAAGAAAGGGTATAATGGTCATTGGGTTTCCTAGGGTTGTCCTTGTATATATACATTGAGTTTCATTAATAAAATCATTACGTTCTCTCTCTCTTACACAAACCATGCTCGTGGAGACTGCTTCAAGCCATACAATGACTTCTTTAACTTACAAACCAATCCACCAAACTTCCCCTAAGCAACAAATCTGAGGGATTGCTCTATATACACCTCATAAAGAGTACCATGCAAGAAAGCATTCTTTACATCAAGTTGAAACAAGAACCAATTATATGTGGCAGCAAGAGAGATCAAAATACGAACAAATGTAAGCTTAGCAACAGAAGAAAAAGTGTCAAGATAGTCAACCCCATACACCTGAGCATACCCTTTTGCAACAAGTCTTGCTTTCAGGCGAGCAAGAGAACCATCGGGATTGACTTTCACAGTATACACCCAATGACAGCCAATAGCAATTTTGCCTAATGAAAGAGGCACCAAGTCCCAAGTTTCATTAACCTGTAACGCCTTTAATTCTTCTTCTATAGCTGTCCTCCAGCCAAGGCTTTGTAATGCCTCAACTACAGACTTGGGGACAAGATATTGATCAACGGTGGATAAAAAGGATCAAAAAGAAGAAGACACAAAAGCGTATGAGACAAAGTTTGCAATTAAGTGTTGAGTGCAGGCACGTATATCTATACGGTGAGCAATAGGAAGATCAAGATTAGATATTACCTGAGGATCAGCTAAAGATAGATTTGGAGCTGAAGATGACGTAGTAGTGATGAGAGCATTGGGGGGATCAATGGTTGCACGAGAACGCCGAGTATAAACCTTGAGAGGAGGAGATTCATGTGCAGACACTAGTGAAACAGTTGGAGTAGGTGACTGAATAATAGTCACATATAAATCTTCATCCATCTTAGAAACAGTAATTGGAACTTCATGATAGGGAGTAGACTCAAAGAATGAAACATCAACAGTTATAAAGTATTTCCTCAAGGTTGAGGAATGGCAACAATAGCCTTTTTGAGTACAAGAATAGCCCAAAAACATACATTTAATGGCCCTGGGATCAAGTTTTGATACTCCAGGTCAATGATCACAACATAACCACTACATTGCCTTGGGAAGACTGTGGTAAGGGCAAAGAGTTAGTGCCAGATGTAGCATTCGCAAACTGCTATTGCTGTCTGGTCTGCCATGTAACTTGTAGCCAAATTTTTGAATATAACCAGGTTTTCCACAATAATGACAAGTCTGAGTAGTCCTTGAGCTCTCAGTAGAAGTTTGGGATTGTCCATAAAGCTGTCTTTGTCCTTGGCCTCTTCCTATTCTTATGCTTCGACCACCATGACCATTATATCCTCTATGATTTCCTTCATCACCCCTACCTCCACCAGTTCGATATTGAGAGACAAGAGTCGAACTATCAACCACAATTGAGGTGCTATGAGAAGGACCACGGGATACCCGAAGAACTTGAGCATATGTATCCTGTTGAAATTGTTGTTGTTCCTGTTGAAAAGTTGTAAAGTTGTTTGAAACTTTGTAAGTCTATACCTAACTTAGGTGAGTCTATACCTAACTTAGGTGAGTCAATACTTAAATTAGGTTTCTTGCCTAACTAGGGTCTCCTTTCTCTTGTATATATATTGACCTTGTAATTACTCAAGTGAAGTAAGGAAATACAGATTTTTCCTTCATGGTATCAGAGCTGAGTTTTTGAATCCAGCTCCCACTATAGTGAAAACGGCGATGACCGGTGCTCGTAAGGACACCAATTTAGGTGTCGAGCCAGAGAAAATTTCAACTGATTTCTCTGGCCAATCGGGCAATGGTGGAGAGCAATTCTCCCACAATTCCAGCATGCTATTAACAGTTCACCGATTGAACGGTCGAAATTATTTGGAGTGGGCTCAATCGGTGAAGCTAGCAATCGATGGAAGAGGCAAGCTCGGCCACTTGACAGGCGAGGAAAAAGAACCAGAAAAAAGCAATCCGAGATGGAAGGCTTGGAGATCGGAGAACTCCTTAGTGATTGCCTGGCTGATCAACTCTATGGAGCCAGCAATTGGAAAGCCGCATCTATTCCTTCCGACCGCTAAAGATGTGTGGGACGTTGTGAGAGAAACATATTCTGATTTGGAGAACTCTTCCCAGATCTTTGAATTGAAGACAAAGCTATGGCAATCAAGGCAAGGAGACCGTGAGGTAACTATTTACTTCAATGAAATGGTTACTTTATGGCAGGAATTAGACCAATGCTATGATGATACATGGGAAAGTCCGGCTGATTGCAAGAGACAAATGAAGAGAGAAGAGAATGATAGAGTGTATATGTTTCTAGCGGGCCTTAATCGAAACTTGGATGAGGTGAGAGGTAGAATTCTCGGTCAGAAACCTCTACCATCCATCCGTGAGGCGTTCTCTGAAGTTAGAAGGGAGGAATCTCGGAGGCGAATCATGCTACGTGATTCAGAAATAAATGAGAACCCTCTATCCGAGAAATCTGCACTTGTAGCTCAGGGGTTTGATTCTGAAGAAGAGAGGAGGAAGAAACCATGGTATGAACATTGCAAGAAACCATGGCATACCAAAGAAACTTGCTGGAAAATTCATGGGAAACCGCAGAATTGGAAAAAAGAAGGCTGGAAAAAAAGGAGCAGTAATGGTCGCGCATTCCAGGCGACAAATGAGGAAGAGCAAATAAAATCAGATTTGGTTCCATTCACAAAGGAACAATTAAAGCATCTGTACAAACTTCTTCAACCTCCACAACCTTCTTTAAATCCCTCTTGTTCTGTTGCCCATCAAGGTAATCATTTTTCTACTGCTTTCCTCATAGAAAATCCACATAAAAAAACTCCATGGATTCTTGATTCTGGAGCAACCGATCACATGACAGGTTGTTCAAAGCTTTTTTCCACCTATAATCCGTGTGCAGGGAATAAAAAAATAACTATTGCAGATGGTTCCCTTTCGGCTATAGCTGGATTAGGATCCATCAAGCTGTCCTCTGCCCTCACGCTTCATAATGTCCTTCATGTTCCAAAGCTATCTTGTAACTTGCTGTCCATCAGTAAAATAACTTCTGATCAAAAGTGTCGAGCTAATTTTTTCTCATCTCATTGTGAGTTTCAGGACTTGACCTCGGGGAGGACGATTGGCAGTGCTAGAGAGAGTGGAGGACTCTATTTCTTTGAAGATGGAACAAGCTCGGCTAGACAAGTTCAGGGTAGTTGTTTCGAATCTGTTACTGTTTATAAGGATGATGATATCATGTTATGGCATTATAGGCTTGGTCATCCGAATTTTCAATATTTGAAATTCTTGTTCCCAAGGTTGTTTTTGAATAAAAGTCCATCTTCATTTCAGTGTGAATTCTGTGAATTAGCCATACATCATCGAACAAATTTTCCCTCTCAAATCTACAAGTCGTCTAAACCATTCTCTTTAATTCATAGTGATGTTTGGGGACCATCTCGGATTCCTACACCCTCAGGAAAGAAATGGTTCGTCACATTTATTGATGATCATACGAGAGCAAGTTGGGTGTACTTGTTAAAAGAGAAATCTGATGTAGAATCTGTTTTTAAAAACTTTTACACCATGATACAAACACAATTTCAAGTGCAAATCCAGATTTTCAGGAGTGACAATGGGAGAGAATACTTCAATAAAATTCTGGGACATTTTTTCTTGGAAAAAGGAATTATGCATCAAAGTTCTTGTCCTGACACGCCTCAGCAAAATGGGGTGGCAGAGAGGAAGAATAAACACCTTTTAGAAGTAACTAGAGCTCTACTCTTCACCACTAAAGTTCCCACATACCTATGGGGTGAAGCTCTTCTTACATCTACATACCTTATCAATAGAATGCCCTCTAGAGTGCTAAAGTTCCAAACACCCTTGAAAGTCCTTCAAAAGACCTATCCAACCTCTAGACTTACTGCAGCCTTGCCTTTAAAACTATTTGGTTGTACCTCTTTTGTACACATCCATGATAGAAATCGGGGCAAACTTGATCCTAGAGCAAAAAAATGTGTGTTTGTTGGTTATGCACCGAACCAAAAAGGGTATAAATGCTTTGATCCAATTTCCAAAAAAATGTTTGTCACCATGGATGTCATTTTTTTCGAATTAACACCTTTTTTTGGAGCTCATCTTCAGGGGGGGGAAAGAAAGTGTAGATTCGCACAATTCGCACAACTCCATTATTGAGTCTTTTCGTCTTGCAGAATCTGAAAATCCTCTTCCAGCAACTCTTATACCTAATTTTGAACCAAATAATGGAAGTTCGGGTCTACCTATTTTGGCATCTCATCCTACTTGTGAGAGTAATAGGTGCGAAACTAGTACCAAGCATGCTGAACTTCCATCTTATGCTCAAGTCTACACGAGAAGAAACAAAACTCAAAGAAATGAGTCTTCTGCTCCTTTAGGGTGCCATGAGTCTGAACCAGGACATGACCAAAACTCCATACAATCATCAGGTAATGCTCCAACTCAATCTGTTCAACCTGATAGTCAACAAAATGATGAGCCTACTGATGAACTTGACATACCTATTGCTATTCGGAAAGAAGTTAGGTCTTGTACCAAACATCCTATGTCTCATTATGTGTCTTACGAAAATCTCTCACCCAATTTTCGTGCTTTTACCTCAACCTTGTCTTGTGTGGAGATTCCCAAAACTGTGCAGGATGCTCTACAAGTTTCTGAGTGGAAGGAAGCAATTCTTGAAGAGATGAAAGCTCTTGAAAAAAATGGAACATGGGATATGGTGGATCTACCCAAAGGAAAGTCCACGGTTAGATGCAAATGGGTATTCACAACCAAGCATAGGGCTGATGGGTCTCTTGAAAGGTATAAAGCTCGTCTGGTTGCCAAAGGATTCACGCAGACTTATGGCATCGATTACTTTGAGACTTTCGCTCCAGTTGCTAAGCTAAACACTATCAGAGTGCTCCTATCACTTGCAGCCAATCTTGATTGGCCTCTGCAACAACTAGATGTGAAGAATGCATTTTTGAACGGAGATTTGGAGGAAGAAGTATACATGGACTTCCCCCCAGGCTTTGACAAAAAGTTTGGGTCAAAGGTTTGTAAATTGAAGAAGTCACTATATGGACTGAAACAGTCACCAAGGGCCTGGTTTGAGAAGTTCACTCAGTCTGTGAAGAAACAAGGGTATGATCAAGGACATGCAGATCATACCATGTTTGTGAAGCATTCTCGTGATGGGAAGGTTGCAATTCTGATAGTATATGTTGATGACATTATTCTCACTGGGAATGATATTGCCGAGATGAACAGGTTGAAAAAATGTTTTGCTTCTGAATTTGAGATCAAGGACCTGGGAACTCTAAGGTATTTCCTTGGAATGGAGGTGGCTCGATCAAAGAAGGGAATTGTAGTTTCACAAAGGAAATATGTCCTGGATCTTCTACAGGAGACTGGAATGAGTGGTTGTAGACCAGCAGATACTCCAATAGATCCAAATCAGAAATTTGGAGACGACAAAGATGAGGTTCCTGTTGATACATCGAGATACCAGAAACTTGTAGGAAAACTAATCTATTTGTCGCATACTCGGCCAGATATTGCCTTTGCTGTGAGTATGGTAAGCCAATTTATGCATTCTCCCTATGAAAGACATCTTGAGGCTGTGTATAGGATCTTGAGATACTTAAAGAGCACACCTGGAAAAGGCCTGCTATTCAAAAAGTCTACTCAAGAAGAAATTGAAGCATACACAGATGCAGACTGGGCAGGGTCAATTACTGACAGAAGGTCGACTTCAGGATATTGTACTTATGTCTGGGGGAACTTAGTTACTTGGCGAAGTAAAAAGCAGAATGTTGTAGCCCGAAGTAGTGCAGAAGCTGAGTATCGAGCAATGGCCCATGGAGTTTGTGAGATGTTGTGGCTAACACGAGTGCTAGAAGAACTTCGAGTACCAGTGAAACTGCCTATGAAGCTGTACTGTGACAACAAGGCTGCAATCAATATTGCACATAATCCAGTACAACATGACAGAACTAAGCATGTTGAGATCGATAGACACTTTATCAAAGAGAAGATTGATGCAGGAGCTATTTGTATGCCATTTGTGCCAACAACACAACAAACAGCTGACATTCTTACAAAGGGACTGTTCAGACCTAACTTCGAGCATCTCATCGGCAAGTTGGGCATGATAGATATTTACACACTGTTAGATAGCAAGGGTATATTGGTCATTTATGGGTATTTACCCTAGCTTGTATAAATACTCATCTCTTATTCTAATAAACAGCAACTTATTCCAAATCACATGGTATCAGAGCCAACCCTAGCCGCCCCAACCTAAACCCTATTCGACACCCACCACCCACCATCCAGGCTCTCGGCTAGGGATCTCGGCCAATTTGGCCGGCCACGTCCCAGGGATCTCGGCCAGATTGGCCGGCCACGTCTCAGGTCACTCGGCCAACTTGACCGGTCACGTCCCAAGGATCTCGGCCAACTTGGCCGGCCACGTCCCAAGGCTCTCGGCCAACTTGGCCGGCCTCGGCCCAGGTTCTCGACCAGCTCGGGTTGATCTCCAACGATCACTGTCCAGGGAATTCTGAGTCGGCACATCTGTTCTAGTATGTTTTGGTGAGGTGTGTCGATTTTCTTTGCTGTTCTTTGCTGCGAATGAATGTTGCTGGTGATTGTTGTTGGATTTCACGTGACTCATCTCGAGGTATATCTTCCACGAGTGATAGTTCTGCTTTGGCTGTGCAAGGGAATCGAGGTGGTAGTCGGGGTCGTGGTGGAGGTCGTACTGGTCGTGGATTTAGTAGTGGTGGCACTGGTCGTGGATTTAGTCGAGGACAGTCGCAGTCTTATGGTAGTACCTCGGATGATACCAATGGTAATACTACAGTCACACGGACTTGCCATTATTGTGGTGTACCTGGACATATTCAGCGCTTCTGCTATAAACTTCATGGCAAGCCTTCTCATCTGGCCACTGCAAATGTCGCTAATGCAGTAGATCCTGTCATTCCTTCTGAGTCATCTGAGGGTGGACAATTGATTCGAATGTCAGAGGATGAACTTGCTCTGTACAATCGATTTAAGATATCTCAGCCAATTTCCTCCTCCAGAGCTACTTTTGCTCAGACAGGTAACGCAACAGCATGTCTCTCATCTTCCTCTCACTCCTGGATTATTGATTCAGGAGCTACAGATCATATGACTGGTCTTCAGGTATCTTTTCTAACTTTCATGAGTCTGTATCCACTGTTACTTTAGCTGATGGTTCCTTATCAACGGTCAAAGGAATAGGCACAGTCCCCTTGACATCCTCCATGTCTTTGTCTTCTGTCATGTATCTTCCAAATTTTCCATCCAACCTTTTGTCTGTGAGCTATCTTACAAAAGAGCATAACTGTTCAGTAACCTTTTATCCTGATTCTTGTGTTTTTCAGGATTTGAAGACGAAGAAGACGATTGGTAGAGGACGCATGACGAGGGGGTTATATGTGCTTGACGATACTCCTAGCATGGCTTGTTTGGCAGCTTCTCCCCATCAAGTTCATTGTCGTTTAGGCCATCCCTCTTTGGGAAGTTTGAAGATGTTAGATTCCAGTTTTCAGTCTTTATCTCGCCTTGAGTGTGAGTCGTGTCAGTTTGGTAAACTTCATCGTACTAGTTATAGTCCAAGAGTCAATAAACAAGTTTCTCAGCCTTTTGCATTAGTTCATTCCGATGTTTGGGGTCCATGTCCTACTGTTTCAAAGTTGGGTTTCAAGTACTTTGTTACTTTTGTAGACGACTATTCAAGAACCACTTGGCTATATTTAATGAAAAGTCGTTCCGATTTATTTTCTATCTTTTGTGCATTTATTAACGAAGTACATACTCAATTTTCTACTTATGTTCGTGTTCTTCGAAGTGATAATGCTAAAGAGTACTTTTCCACATCTTTCACTGAATTTATGTCTCAAAAGGGCATTCTTCATCAATCTTCATGTTCATATACTCCACAGCAGAATGGTATCGCTGAACGCAAGAATCGTCATTTGTTAGAAGTTACCCGTTCTTTGATGTTTGAGATGAAGATCGATAAATCCTTTTGGGCTGATGCTGTTATGACAGCATGTTATATCATCAATCGCATGCCATCCTCTGTCCTTAAGGGTGCTATTCCCCACTCTCTTCTTTTTCCTTCTGATCCTTTATTTCATTTGCCACCACGCATATTTGGTTGTGTTTGTTATATTCGTGATCATCGTCCAGGACTCTCTAAGCTTGATCCTAGATCTCTCAAATGCATCTTTGTAGGGTACTCTCGTACACAAAAGGGTTATAGATGTTATTGTCCCTCTTTACAAAAGTATTGTACCACTGCAGATGTCTCATTCTTTGAGTCTACTGTTTATTCTGATTGTCCAATGGAACCTCTTCTGGTGGATGATGATTCTTTGACATACATTGTTGTGCGACCAACCCCTACTCTAGCATCTCCAGCTCCTCCGCCTGTTGAGTATGTCTATAGTAGACGTCCCCGTCAGCATGTCACACCCCCTGCAGATTCTGTGCCTACCTCGTCTTCTACGTCTTCTGATCCTGCGGTAAGTCAGCAACCCCCTGATCTTGATATTCCTATTGCACATCGTAAAGGTGTTCGTAGTTGCACTAAGCATCCTATTGCACAGTTTGTCTCCTATTCTGGTTTATCAGCATCTTGTCGGGCCCGTCTAATGACCCTTGATAGCTACCCTATTCCTAAGACTGTTGCTGCAGCGTTATCTAGTTCAAGCTGGAGGACAGCTATGGAAGAGGAATTGTTGGCATTAGAGCACAATCGCACTTGGGATCTTGTTCCTTTACCTGCTGGGAAGACGGCCATTGGTTGCAAATGGGTGTTCACTGTTAAGGTTAATCCTGATGGTACTATTGCTCGTCTCAAGGCTCGTTTGGTTGCAAAAGGATATGCACAGGTTTATGGAGTCGATTATGGTGATACTTTTTCACCAGTGGCAAAGATGACGTCTGTTCGTCTTTTACTTTCTTTGGCTGCTTCTGCTGGTTGGCCTTTGCTTCAGCTTGACGTGAAAAATGCATTTCTTCATGGTGATTTACAGGAAGAGGTCTATATTGAGCAACCACCTGGGTTTGTTGCTCAGGGGGAGTCAGGTCATGTTTGTCGTTTAAAAAAATCATTGTATGGTTTGAAACAATCTCCCAGAGCATGGTTCGGGAAGTTTTCTAAGGCTGTACTTCAGTTTGGATTGAGTAGATGTAGTGGTGATCATTCGATGTTTTATCGGGTGTCTAAAACTGGTAGAATATTCCTTATAGTTTATGTGGATGATATCGTCATAACTGGGGATGACTCTGCAGGAATTAAAGAGTTGAAAATGTATCTACGGCAGCAATTCCATACAAAAGATTTGGGACCACTCAGGTACTTTTTGGGTATTGAAGTCGCACGGGCAAGAAAAGGTATTCATATCTCACAACGGAAGTACGTTCTGGATTTGCTTACTGAGACAGGTTTGTTAGGAGCTAAACCGCTGGATATACCAATGGAGACGGGCTTGAAGTTGATGGCAGAGGATGGTGAGTTATTAGATAATCCGGAAAGGTATCGAAGACTAGTTGGAAAGCTGAATTATCTAATTATTACTCGACCTGATATTTCCTTTCCTGTGAGTGTCGTGAGCCAATTTCTGTCTTCTCCTCGTACCTCACATTGGGATGCTGTGATCAGAATTCTGAGATACTTGAAGAAAGCTCCAGGTCGTGGTATTGTTTACAGGAATCATGGACACAGAAAAGTAGAAGCTTTCTCAGATGCTGATTGGGCAGGATCTCCGATAGATAGAAGATCTACATCAGGCTATTGCACCTTTGTGGGAGGAAACCTGGTGTCGTGGAAAAGCAAGAAGCAGAATGTTGTAGCTAGATCAAGTGCAGAATCAGAATATAGAGCGATGGCTCAAGCTACTTGTGAGTTGATCTGGATACGTCAACTGTTAGTGGAACTTGGGTTCAAAGATCCTATACCAATGGAGTTGTGGTGTGACAATCAAGCGGCTGTCCATATTGCTTCTAATCCAGTGTTTCATGAGCGTACCAAGCATATTGAAGTGGATTGTCATCTTGTTCGTGAGAAGCTTCAGGCTGGGATTATATCTACTAGTTATGTTAGAACCGGCGAACAACTTGCTGATATTTTTACAAAATCTCTAGGGAGTAGTCAAGTTGAGTATATTTGTAACAAGCTGGGCATGTTAGATATCCATGCTCCAGCTTAAGGGGGAGTGTTAGATAGCAAGGGTATATTGGTCATTTATGGGTATTTACCCTAGCTTGTATAAATACTCATCTCTTATTCTAATAAACAGCAACTTATTCCAAATCACACACACCAACTTGAGGGGGGGTGTTGAAAAGTTGTAAAGTTGTTTGAAACTTTGTAAGTCTATACCTAACTTAGGTGAGTCTATACCTAACTTAGGTGAGTCAATACCTAAATTAGGTTTCTTGCCTAACTAGGGTCTCCTTTCTCTTGTATATATATTGACCTTGTAATTACTCAAGTGAAGTAAGGAAATACAGATTTTTCCTTCAGTTCCACATCGCTTGTGAATGAGTGTTATATGCTCTTTACATTCATGTGGGCTCCCTCCACCTAATAGCTTAAGCTTTTGGGTTGGACTTTTAAATATGGTATCAAAGCCAGTGTTATTTCCTTCCACGTATGTGGGCCCCCATTAGTTAATTTCCACGTGCAGATTGCTTGCACGTGAGAGGGGGTGTTGAAATTATTGTTGTTGTCCCACATCGCTTGTGGATGAGTGTTATATGCTCTTTATATTCATGTGGTCTCCCTCCACTTAATAGCTTAAGCTTTTGGGTTGGACTTTCTAACATATCCAAAAGTGACGCAATAGTCTCTCCTCCAAGAATCTGAGACCGAATAGAATCATAAGCCGAGCTAAAACCACCTAGAAAATTCATTACAGTCAGTTGTTCTCTTTGAAGTCGCATTTATTCAGCATTAGAAGAAATGGGAAGAAGAGCATTCAACTCTTCATACATTCTATTAAAATTAGCAAAATATTGATTAATGGAACGCTTCTTGATTTCAGATCGGTGATACTCCTATGATAGTTCATGTATCATCGAAATGTTGTTCTGGCCAAAATACAATACATCTAAATACTCCCACAATTCCTTGACTGTATCAATGTGAGTTACCAAGTCTACAATATTATTCTCCATTGAGTTCAAAAGCTGATCCATAAGACGTGCATCAATAATATCCCAACTTTCATCATTAGCAAGCTTAGTTCTAGTCAAGTGTGTATGCTGATTTCTACTTGTCAAGACGAACTTAACGATCTTCTTCCATTGCTGAAATTTGGTAATACCCTCAAGTTTCTTATCAGTAATTCGAGAAGACGAAGAGGAAATTACCTCAGTCGTCACTGTACCATTCTTCTCAGGATTAGCCATTGTAATGGATGACCATTTTAAATCAACTCCAACAACTCAATAACTTCACGAAATCAGCAAAATCCTCACAAAATGTTGCAAGCACAAAAAAAAGCCTCAAAATATCAGTCAAAGAAGCCACAATCCACAAATTTCACAAAATTTCACCTATTCAGCCGTGCACGGGACACGGGGCAGGGCACGACACGACATGCCGACATGTGATTTCTCAAAAAATAGAAAATTTCGACACGTTGTACATTAAATATATATTATATATATGATGCATTATTATTTTTATGATTTTATAAATAAATAAATAAATCAAGAATTTACACTAAAAAGAGATACCTAATCCTTGCGGGGCTGAGTTATTTTCAGTATCACGACCAACACAATTTTATGTGGATGAACTCCGAATTTTTCGACGACATTTCTATCGCAGCTCCATCGTCATTAGTAGCTTATAATTAACTCCCATCCTCCTACATGGTAGATGTAGCACCATAGGAAGCTCAAAAACTAACGCTGAAAATGTCAATTTTCACCCATGCCCAAGTAGTAAACAAAGAGAACGGAGATAAAGTATGGTGACATTGTCGCTGTAAAGTTTGTCTAAGCCTCCTTTTGTTGGCATTCTTCTTCTAGTTTCCAATTCTATGTTAACATGCTTATGCAATATCAATTTTGTGTAGAAGCTTGAGAAGCTTGAGGAGGACGGAGATAAGACCGGCCAGGACGATCATGAGCAGAATTTGGCTAAACAATGTGGGAAGAGTTGGCAAGAGGATCCTGGCTTTAAGTTAAAAGGCGGGCACACTTTCACCTCGTTCCTTTTCGGGTTAACGATGATTTTGTAATTGAAGTAACTTGTCGAGCACCATTTTCCACAGATGATCTTGAATTGGGTTGCAGAAAGAAGACGAAGCAAAAAGCTTCTATCAACCTTCACATAGTCGGCCCCTTTTTGTTTACTTTTGTGTCCCACATTGGCCAATAAGTCAAGAAAGAGAGGGAAAGCACAGTATAAAATGGTTGCTGGCCCTAGAGCTTGGACTGGTTGATGGGCCATCAGGAAAGCCCATGGGTATAAGGCAAGTTATAGCCTCAAAAGTATGAGATTTTCCCAAACTATCTCCAGGACTCGCGTGTCCTATTGGTTGACAGCGTGTCCTACTAGTTGACCGCGGGTCAAAAGCCAGGACACGCGTCGTCCGCGTGTATGGCCGTGTCCCAGTGTGTCGGACTACGTGTCCGGCCATGTCCCAGCGTGTCGGACACGTGTCCGATACGCAAAAATTGTGTTTGGAGGCGTGTACATGCTACATAGATCACAGCACAAAAATAAGTCAAAAACAGCACAAATCATCACATTCTTAACAACAAATCAGCACCAATAAAGTAACATTGTACGCAATACTACTCTACCCTCTTCAAACACACTAGCATCACGCCTAACCAGAGTACATATTCACTGCATAGGACCTTCAGACAGCAACCATCAAGGGAGATCGCGCCTCGATCAACAATGTCAGGCGACCACAGGTTCGTGCGACCACCAAGGGAGGGTCGCACCTCAACCAGCGACCACAAGAAGAGGTCAGCGAGGTCAGAAGACACCGGGAATGGATCACCTAGCCTGGATGACTTCAAGCGACGCCCAAAAAAGGGTAGCCTGGCCTAAGTGACCTGTGCGACGTCAGGCAAGGGGTCGTCGAGCCAGGGCGACGCCTGACAGAGAGTTGTCGAGCCTGGGTGACACCGAGAAGAGGATCGCCAGCCCTGGTAGGTGTCGGATCTGGTGTCGTATGTGGAGTGGTGTTTGATTTGGTGTCGTAGGTAGGTATTCCGACGTTAGGAGTCGTACGTACGTGGAGAAGATGATTATAGTGCTCTGATACCATGTGAATAGAGAGAACGGAATAATTTTTATTGATAACACTCCATGTATATATACATAATAAACCTATTGGGTTTGTTACTTTAGAACATTAGCAAGTTGGGGATATATGTGTAATTGTACCGGGTTTAAATCTAAGCCTATAAGTACTCCTTTTTTATCACTAACATGGTATCAGAGCCAAAACTAAAACCTAAACACTGAAAAAAACAAAAAAACAAATAACACTCGTCATCAACCCTAGCCACCAACAGCTGCCAGCCGCTGTAGATCTCGCCAGCGACCTCTGTCCGGCGTCGCCCAAGGCCGGCGGCCTTTGTCCGGCGTCGCCCAAGGCCGAAGACCCCAGATCTAGCATGTCCTAGGCCCGACAACCCTAACCCAGCGTTGTCCGGGTCCGGAAACACTAGATCTAGCGCCGACTAGGCCCCGGGGACCTCAATCCAGGGTCGCCTACCTCCGGCGACCTCAAATCAAGGTCGCTCGTCTCCGGCTCACCTCCGACGACCTCCATCCAGGGTCGTCCCGCTCTGGCGACCTCCAATCAAGGTCGCTCGTCTCCGGCGCACCTCCGACAACTTCCATCCAGGGTCGTCCCGCTCCGGTGACCTCCATCCAGGGTCGTCCAGCCCCGGCGAGCCCATCTGTTGTTGCCAGAACTCATCTAGGTCAGAAATTAGTGTTACCGAGGGAGTTTCCGTGGCTTAGGGCCATGTGGAATTAATATTTGGCTGCTCGAAGTGGTATTTTGACTGTTCTCGTGAATGGGTTTTGCCAATTGTGGATGTTGGAATGTGGGCTGAATAGTGGCGTATGGATTTGTCGTTGGTAGGTAGGGTATTGCTGATTTCTTGTTGATGTGGAACTAAATTGTGGTGATGTTCTAAATTTAGAAGTGATGTGTGAATACTGAAGTTGTGGTGGATTATCTGCCTAGTGATTTGTGGAGAAGTCTACTAGTTCATCGAGTTCTTCATCTACTGTTTCTTCGAGTTCAGAATCATTTGGTCCGTATCATAGTATGACCGGTTTACACAATACCCTGGTTAAGTTGGATGGTACCAATTATCCTTCTTGGTCAATGGCCCTTTCGACGTTTATTTATGCTAATCGTCAGTCTAAATGGCTTGAAGAAGACCCACCTCAAGATGCAGGCAGTTTAGAAGAATGGAAGTTCGTTGATGCTACTTTACGCACGCTGTTATGGGGAAGTATGGCTGAATCCGTTCGCCTTTTTTTCATGGATTGTGCCACAGCACGTGAGGTATGGACTAAGTGCGCTTTATTGTATTCTGGGCAAAATAATATGAGTCGAGTATGTGATATGTTGGAGGCTTTATTTGAAGCCAAAATTGGAGATGCGGGGTTGGCAGAGTATTATGCTTGTTTTACGACTTTATATCAACGACTCAAGTCTTATTTCCCGCTTGCTACCACGGTTACTCAGATGCAGCAAAGAGAAGCAGACATGATTACCGTGCTATTTCTCCACGGTCTCGGTCCAGATCACAGTGCTCTTCATCAACAAATTACTTCTCAAAATACTCTCCCTTCCATTGAAGAAGTATATTCTAGAACTGCTCGTTATACTCCCAATCCCAAGTCTTCAGTAATGTCAGACAGTAGTGCTATGGTAGCTCGTGGAGGTCAAGGGACTCGTGGTCGTATTAGTGGTCGTGGACATTGGAATCATGACAGCTCTTCCCGTGGTTGCGGTTGTGGTTTTCAAGGTCGAGGTGTTGCTCGTGGTAGTGTTAATAATGCTTCTAGAGGAGTTCGAGGTGGTGGTCGAGGCAACCGTTTTTGTACTCATTGCCAGCTTTCTGGGCATACTGTCGATTACTGCTATGACCTCCATCCTGAGCTGCAAGGTCTACATGCTTCTCTTGATACTGAGCCTTGGACTCCTTCACCTAGATCCTCTTCTGGACAAGATATAGTAAACTTGACTCGTGCAGAATATGATAATTTGGTCAGAGGACGGCATAGTATGAGTGGCATTGTCCCTAGTCCCACTGCTACTTTAGCACAACACAATGATCCTACATGTTTACTATCTAGTACAGGTACTCCTCGTCCTTGGGTTATTGATTCAGGAGCCACTCATCATATGACCGGTAATTCTCATCTTCTCAAATCTACCTCGTCTGTTCCTTCTACATCAGTCACTTTAGCAGATGATTCTCAGTCAAAAGTAGCTGGTACAGGTTGCGTATCATTGAGTTCCTCTATCTCCTTACCTTTTGTTTACCACATTCCACGCTTCCCTTACGATCTGTTATCTGTTGGTTCTATTACTCGTGATCTTAACTGCGATATTATCTTTTCTTCGTCTTCATGTGTTCTTCAGGATCGGAAGACTGGACGCCGAATAGGTGGTGGGCGTGAGGCTGGTGGATTGTACATCCTAGATCCTAAGGTTATTGCTGCTACTACAACAGTTCAGAATAAAGCTATGGATGATCCCGATTGATTACATTGTCGCCTTGGTCACCCATCAGCAGACATACTTCGACATTTTCCTTTTGTGTCTAGTTCAGGTCTTCAGTTTAATTGTGAAACTTGTCAGTTGGGTAAACGCCATCGTGTGTCTTTTTCTCCTCGTGTTTCGAGTTGTGCCTCCCAACCATTCGAGTTAGTTCATTCTGATATATGGGGTCCTAGTCGAGAGTCTTCATTTGGTCTCCGTTATTTTGTTACATTTATTGATGATTGTAGTCATACAACTTGATTATATCTAATAAAAGATCATACTGAAGTATTTAATTCTTTTCGCCAGTTTTATAATTAAGTTCGTACTCAATATGATTATTCTGTTAAGTGTTTGCGTACAAACAATGCTCGTGAATACTTCTATTCTTTTACCTTCACTCCATTTATTGAGGCTCATGGTATTTTGCACGAGAGTTCTTGTGCTCACACTCCACAACAAAATGGAGTTGCTGAACGTAAAAATCGTCATTTGTTAGATGTTGCGCGTTGTCTACTTATTCACACTCATATGCCTAAGTCTTTTTAGAGCTATGCTCTTCTTACGACATGTCATCTTATTAATCGTCTTCCATCCTCCGTGTTGAAAGGAGCTATTCCTTATGCTCTTCTTCATCCTGATCGTCCTTTGTGGTCTGTTCGTCCTCGTATTTTTGGATGTCTGTTTTGTGCATTCTTTATCTCATGAATTGGACAAATTGTCACCTCGTGCTGAAAAATATATATTCGTGGGTTACTCTCGTACTCAAAAAGGGTATGTTTGTTATAGTCCTACTCGTCGTCGGAAGTACATTTCTGCTGATGTGACTTTCTTTGAGGATCAAGCATTTTTTGGTACTGATCATCCTCAGGCGCCGTTAAGCATGGATCTTCTACCATCTTCCGCACCTACATCTCGGCCGGAGCCACCTGTTGTTACTTCTAATAATGCTCCGCCAAATCTAAGATCACCAGCACCTCCTCCTTTTTAGGTCTATACACGTGATCCTCGCCCTATTTGGGATTGCCCATCTTCACCAGCAAGCGTTCCACCACCACCTCCTCCCGTCCAAGCTTCTAATCTGACCCCACCATCTCCTGCCAGTTCTCCTATTGCTCACCGTATCAAGTCTCGGTATCCTCTTTCTCAGTTTGTATCTTATCATAACTTGAGCCCTCAGATGTCTTCTTTTGTGTCTTCTCTTGCATCTGTGTCTGTGCCGAATATTGTACAGGAGGCTTTGGCCTATCTAGGTTGGGCTCGTGCTATGGAGGAGGAGATGACTGCATTACATCATAATAAGACTTGGGAGTTGGTTCCTTTGCCAGCTAATAACCAATTAGTGGGTTGTCGCTGGGTCTTTGTTGTCAAACATCATCCCGATGGTTCAGTTGAGCGCTTAAAAGCGCGACTAGTGGTAAAGGGTTATACTCGAATTTATGGTATTGACTATGATACGACTTTTTCTCCGGTAGCTAAGATTCCTTCCGTTCGTATTGCTATTTCCTTGGCTGCTAGATTTCGGTGGACTCTTCATTAGCTTGATGTTAAAATTGCATTTCTTCATGGTGATATTCATGAGGAAGTATATATGGAGCAACCACCAGGGTTTGTTGCTCAGGGGGAGAAGGTGTGCAGGTTGCAAAAAGCTCTTTATGGACTTAAGCAATCTCCCCGTGCTTGGTTTGGTCGTTTCAGTGATGCAGTAATTACTTTTGGTATGCATCGGTGCAGTGTGGATCACTCAGTATTCAGTATGTCATCTTCAAAAGGATGTGTTATTCTCGTTGTTTATGTTGATGATATCATTGTCACAGGAAGCGATGTTGAAGGTATACAATGACTCCAGCAGTTTCAACAGAAGGAATTTAATACTAAAGACTTAGGTCGTCTTCGATATTTTCTTGGCATCGAAGTTGCCTATGCCAATGACAATATTGCTCTCTCCCAGCGAAAGTATACTCTGGACATTCTTAAGGAGGTTGGCTTACATGATGCTAAGCTTGGTGACACACCTATGGATCTTGGAGTGAGACTTGATAATGAACATGGAGAACTTCTTCATGATCCAGAGAAAAATCGTTGGTTAGTAGGCAAGTTAATTATCTTACTATTACTCGTCTGGATATTTCATTTGCTGTTAGTGTGGTGAGTCAATTTATGAGTTCTCCTCGCACCACTCATTGGCAAGCCGCTCTACAAATTGTTCGGTATTTGAAGGGAGCTCCAGGTCAAGGACTTGTGTTTCATAATCAGGGTCATCTTCATATGGCTGGTTATTCTAACCCTGAATCTTTGGAGGTGATAGGATATTCTGATGTAGATTGGGCCGGTTGCCCTATGGATCGCCGGTCTACCACAGGATACTGTGTTTTCCTTGATGGTAATCTTGTGTCGTGGAAAAGTAAGAAGCAGACTGTTATTGCTCGATCTAGTGCAGAGGCCGAATATCGTGCAATGGCTAATGTAACGGGTGAACTTCAATGGGTTCGTATGTTGTTAGCCGAGGTTGGACTGCCTATGACCAAATCATCTATCATTTGTTATGATAATCAGTCTGCTATTCATATTACTAGCAATCCAATGTTTCATGAGCGAACGAAGCATATAGAGGTGGACTGTCATTTTGTTCGGGAAAAGGTAAACTGTGGAGATATACAGTTGGTGCACACGCGTTCCGAAGAGCAACTAGTAGACATTTTCACAAAGCCTCTTCGTCGTGGACGAGTTTCATATATTTGTCATAAGTTAGGTCTTTTTGATATGTACCCTCCAACTTGAGGGGGAGTGTTGGGTTTATTACTTTAGAACATTAGCAAGTTGGGGATATATGTGTAATTGTACTGGGCTTAACTCTAAGCCTATAAGTACTCCTTTTTTATCTCAAAAATAAACTAAGTGCTCTTTTATCACTAACAAAACCCTAGATAACCAAAAGACCATTCTACCCTTTTATATCTCTAACATAGGGTAAAGGCATAATCCATCAAGAGTAGGACACGAGACCTAAATGCTTAATCACATGTCATCTCTAGGAAGAGTTCTAGCTAACTTCCAATTCATACTGCACATGGAATAAACTTTCAAAGCCATTGACATGGTAAGATATCATTATGTTCAACATATACTATTCCTGCTGGAAAGATGAAGTATGAATAAACTTGTGTAAAATCAGAATATGATTTGAAGCAATTGGAACTTATGCAACCTCACGATATAAGTGATTAACAGTTGTTGAGATCTCTGCTCAGCACTGAGCACAAGGCCAAAACTTGAAAAGGATATGAATTCCATAGTTCCACAGGCACAATAAGGTACATTTTAATATTAATTTTGAGATAGCTAACTTTAAAATGGTGCTCTATTCCCAGATGGATTATGTTAGAAAGTCCAACCCAAAAGCTTAAGCTATCAGGTGGAGAGAAACCACATGAATATAAAGAGCATACAAGACCCATTCACAAGCGATGTGGGACAACAACAACAACTTCAACACCCCCTCTCACGTGCAAGCATGATTATGAGCAGCACGTGAAAATTAACTAATTGGGGTTGAGCCCACATACGTGAAAAGGAATAACACTGGCTCTGATACCATGTTAGAAAGTCCAACCCAAAAGTTTAAGCTATTAGGTGGAGAGAGACCACATGAATATAAAGAGCATACAGGACCCATTCACAAGCGATGTGGGACAACAACTTTAACAGATTATAAGTTGTGGTTATCTGGCAATTTGTTACAGGCACAGCATCGATGAGAGCAATCAAAATGTGATAAAAAAAAGTTACGACAATCATCAGGGAAGAAATGAATTCTACAATGAAGAACTGATAAATTACCTCAAAGCGCAAAGAGTTGATGAAATTTACAATGTTCTGATCAGCTTCAACTACATCAGCACACTCGCCATTGCCAACCCTGGTTGTCAAAGCACTTTCCTGTAATACATTTTCCAAAAATGTGTCACCATATAATTATCATAGCCCCAAATATCTTTATCAACTATCCGCGCATCACAATTTGCTTGTCTATGCAGAGGCATGTGTTGTATCATAAATAAATGCAGGTTATAAAATGCCTCACCCAGGGCAGTGTATTTAAAACCAAACCAGACCCACCAATTACACAATTCGGACTGGGAAATGAGTCAATTATCTGGTCCTGTTTAGGCAACCTAATATTCAATGATTAAAACTGAATTGACCAGTGTTTAACTATTTTTTTTTGTTTTTTTTGGTGGGGTCGGAAGTGTTCACCTAGTTCAACAGGTCAAAGAAGGACCATTCAATCGGATCAGAACCAGTTAAACTGGTTTATCCAAACAAATTGGAAAGATGCTCACATTAGAGCTGAGTAGGACCTCTTCATCTCTGGGAAAGCTATTTACCATTCAGACAAGCATTGTCTTTAGTACTAAATTTTTTTAATGACAATTTATATCAATCAACACTTCCAAAAAATCCCAGATCAATAAGTAATGATTCCTGCTCCACGCCTTTAACATTTTTTTTTCTGAAATTATCTTATATCATTTCTATCTAGCAATTCAACCAGTCCGATTTTGAGTACGTGGACCAGAAGATATAAGACAGAAAAAGAGTTCTGTTGCCAACAGAATGATTTACCTCAACCAGAGGAGATTTCTTTATGTTGGAACTATTCTCATCAGCTTTAACTGGATCAGCAGGAGCAGGCTCACCATCATCTTCTTCGGTTTTTGTAGGATCTTCCTGCATATTTTTAATCTCCATAATCATTCCCTCTACATTCTCTAAATTACAAGCTTTTTTTCTCTTTTCGAGAGTGTCGTTTTTATTATTATTTTGTGTGTGTGTGTGTGTGTGTGTGTGTGTGTGTGTGTGTGGTGGTGGTGGGGGAAAGGAAGGGGGGGGGGGAGAAGAGTTGGTTGTGGGGCATCCAAATTCCTCCTCATCCTATACTGCTTGAGCTGACCAAAGGAGTAACCGTGTTATCAACAGCCATTTTTCAATTAAATCAACTTCTGTAACCTTTAGTACCCTTGCAATTTCAATCTGAGCTAGAGAATCAAGACTTATTTACCTTCTGTGACAGTTGACTACATGCAATTTCCTCCAACATCTGAATATAACTTCTATCAGTTTTATCACAAATTCCAAAATATGAAACATTGTCAACCTGACACCAAGAAAAGGAAAAAGGATTATTGTAGTAAAAGAAACAAGCAAATGTGGCATGGCTTGGAAATAAGAGATGCAGGACAATACAAAAGCATGGTTTTCAAAATGCATGGACAAATGACTGTGTACAGAGACAGCAATAAAAACAAAACAACACAAGTAACATCGATAAACAAGCTCCACACACAAGCAAGAAAGAACATGCACATTCACGCATGTTTATCAGTGTAAATGGACAGAAAGAACAAGGGCTTTAGACACAATGTGTTGCAATCCACTATAGGAATAAAACCTAGGGGGAAGGTCCAATAACTAACGATTTAAGCAACAGTTCAAGGACATGGTAATGCATGATTGTCTGGAGCATCATCATTTTAATCAACAAAAACTTAACTTCAATCAACTTATATAGTGGAACAATTCCACTAGACATTCACAAAAACTTGCAACTTTAATGGACATCAACATCAACAACACCTTTATCCCAAACTAGTTGGGGTAACTTCAAAGATTCATAAAATAAAAGCAAGACCAATCGAGGGAAAAGAGATAAATATGTACAAGGCAATGTTAATGGCCATGTTATCGTATTTTTGTAAAGAATGCATCAACAAAGGACGCTAGCTTGCGAGAGAAATTCAGGTAAACCACATGATGCGATTTCAACCGACAGTAAGAAAAGAACCATTCCTCTGACATGTTATAACCTATAATATGATCTCTACGCAAACCCATCTTACCAGAAAAATAAATTCCTTTGTCAAACCCAAAGAGCAAGAGGCTCTTGATGTTTGGATAGAGTATGTTTTAAGCCCACTCTAATCATCCCAGAGACATTTTTTAGATTTATGAGTCACGGCCAACTAATCTGACATATCAATGTAAATGATTCAACGAACCTCCCTTGACCATTTGAGCTTGTGCTTAAACACTGAGAAAAACCGAATCCTTCCAAGAAAACTGTGCTTCATGTAAACTAGAAATGGGCTGCAATACCATGTTCATGGACATTCATCAGGCCAACACTGGAATTGGAAAAAAAAAGGAAGCTGATCTTTACAAGCTTTACATTTGGCTGGAGTGGAATTGATTGCTTTCAATGTTAGCAATCTTCAAAACCGTGCAGCGAAATTGCCACCTCAAAAATTAATAGAACTAATACATTACATGATCTCCATTATCTCAAGTTTGAGCGAGAAAATGAAAACATAAAGTACAACTATCCCTCCACCAGAAAAATATAGGCGGGTGTAATCCAAGTCTCCAAAAGGTTCTAAATTGTAATACAATGTACACTAGAAGCATCGTTAAATTAAGATCAAGAAGTTCCAGTCTTTGTTGACTACCATGTGGTTGTGATAGTTATTAATAGTGTGATACTTGGTATAGTCTTTTGTTCTGTTTGAATTAATGCTATCTACTGATCACCGTTCCTTTCAACTTCATCAAATCTACTTTGTGTCCAATTTTAAGTATTTGACAAGGTCCCAGAACATGGTTAAAGGACCATTAATAACATTATCACAAATATACCCAACTTTAATATGAGTAGAAAAAAGGCAAGGCAAGCAAGTCACTGCTCTCTTTGATTTCAAAAAGACATTATCAATCATGTGGAAATTAAAAAAAATAGAAAAAAGCCAGTGGCAGTTCAAATTTAAAAGCAATAAAAGATACCGCAATATCTAGTATTGCATCGCGCTTTCCATTTGTAGTAGAGGAAACATGGTACAAGCTCTTCCTTAGATATTGCCAATGCAAATCATCCGTGGTATCCTGCCATAGTCAATATCAAAATAAGCACCACAAAATTGGGGATGACAATTAACAATTTCAAGTAACATGTCACAAGTAAAGACACGCACCTTTGCACAAAAATAATATATATTGACCGCATTTGTTTGTCCCTGCCTGTGAGCTCTATCTTCGGCCTTAAGACACGATAGAAGAAACTCATTCGTCCAAAATTCAGACAATAACCAATGAAACAAGAAAAAAGATATAAGTCTGTAAGATCCTTAAAATCCAATGGCAACTATCATGATGACCTTACAGATATTACCGGTTCAGAGGCTCTGGTCAACAGATATTATTGGTTCATGTTACGAAAAAGTAAGACCTGTTGGCAATTGAGTTTTGAGATGACCGGAAGCAACACTTCTCATCCTTTTTGTGTCTCCATTAAGTTAGCTATTCATCCATCTTTAAATTGTGTAACACAGGCCTAGATCATGGTCAAAGGGTTTGAATTGATGCCTTTACAAGATAGATAAGAATGAGTGAACAAACTTTTAGAGAAATAGCAAGTCAATGTAGGACCAATTAACCGTTTCTTTGTTCTTCTTCTTTGCATAAGAGTACAACTACTAGGTAGGGAATTGTTGAAGCATGTCCCACATTGCTTGACAACGGGTTCTAAATACTCTTTATACTCATGTGGTCTATCTCCACCTATTAGCTTAAGCTTTTGAGTTGGACTTTCTAACATGGTATCAGAGCCAGTTTTATCCCTTTCGCGAATGTGCGTGGTAAAAAATTGCTCAAAAACTCCACGTGAAAGTGCGTAGTCAAAATTTCACGTGCCGCTCGTAATCCGGCTAGCACGTGAGTGGGGGTGTTGAAGCATGTCCCACATTGCTTGACAACGGGTTCTAAATACTCTTTATACTCATGTGGTCTATCTTCACCTATTAGCTTAAGCTTTTGGGTTGGACTTTCTAACAGGAATACAGTAAACCAATTACTGCAATCCTGATCAAATAAAATCCATATGTAAAGCAACTATTTCAATATTAATTTCAAGAAAGTTTATGTAATTCCACCTGAAGCATCCATGATGGAGATGGAGGCAGCTCAAGGAACACCACAGTCTTTGCTGATGAAAGATTAAGTCCAACACCTCCAGCAGTAATACCAATTATCGCAATCTTAACCTAATGAGAAAACTAGTCATCAGCGTGAATAACTTGTAAATTCTTCCTTGCTAAAAAGATTCCAGACCAATAACAAGAAGAAATATCCACTAACATAAAAAAAACAAAAGAGGATATGTTACCTCAAGAATCTACATGCGAATACCATACTTCACGCATTTAGGAAAATAATCATTGACAGTAAAAACAACACAACCGTCCAACCAAAGAGAATTAGGAAAAGACATCCAAGAAACACACCTGATTTGATGATTGGAACGACATTACTGCAGACTGTCGATCTCTGGGAAGAGTATTACCATCTATGCGAGTAAATCCAATCCCTTTCTCACATATGATCTCCTAAGTCATTCCAACACGAAAAGCTTTCATATGAGGACAAGAATCCAAACAGTTGTGTAGGGCCTAATTCCACAACAAAGCAAAATAATAATAATAATAATAACATAAAGAGAAAAGAAAACTCTACAACAAAATAGAATAATCTAACATACATAGCAGTTCAAACTAGATGAAATCCACATCACAAAACTTCACTTTAGAATCACAATTTCCCACAAGCAAGTAGTAGAGGTCACTTTGACGAAATATATTAAATTGTGCATGCAAAGCTGTAACATCCGACAAAAAATAAACAAGAAATCAAAATGATTGTAACTCCAATTGTAAAGGAAAATAATCTATCTCAAGTATATTTTAAGTTAATCATAGAAGACTTTCTGTACTTATAGGGGTGACAACTGTAAAAGCTGCATAAAAGTACTTCCGCTAAACAGAATTACAAACCTGCTAAAGGATGGTGCAAGATATGATTCATAATTAACATATTTAATCATAGATATGAAAAAACAACCCATTGGCTTTGTATAGCACATCAACAAAAAACTCTTGACTGGTTATCTTTCTCACCTTGTTTCATCAAACAGTTTTAGGAATGAGAAACCTCAATTATTAAGTTTGTATTGATTCCATCAAGTTGGTAAAGCTCTTCAAATGACTCTGATCTTCAAAACAAAAAAATAGCAACTTTTCAAACAAATTAAGTGTGCTCAAGAATACATACCTAGGGCCAAGAATCATGGAGACCAAGCAATCTCTTTCTGATTGAAGATTGATAGCTACTTAAGCAACTCACTAGCTCAATTTATCTTGTTTCAGATTCTATGTTTAACTAGCTTAAAACGGCAAGAAAAGGTTTTGTTCCCAACAGACATCAATTACTCATTAACACCATATTTGATATGAAAAAAAGCTAGGCACTCAAATCATTCAGTCATAACATCGCAGATTTATTTACACACATAAATACTTGGTGGAATTCAACAGAAACTCATCAACTAATCTACATAAATTATTCCTGCAAGAGATGCTCTCTTGAAGAAGCCCTACCTGCACCCCATCTAGAACTCTATGATGGTGGGCAAAAACTATCATCTTATGGCAATTTGGTGAGTCCACCACCTCATCAGTTGCTGCAATGAGTGGATGAAGTGAAAGCCATTCGCGGAATCCTGAGAGCTTGGCAATGCCAACTTCTTGGTACGATAGATTGTGCAATCTGTCACAACCATTGGAATCTGGCAGAAATAGAAACCAAAGAAATTTCAGTTGCAATCTCTGTGTATCCACATTAATAAATATGAAGCTTTGTGCGTGAAATGGTCTTGGCCCCAAAACTTGACAGGACTCTAGCAAGGTACCAGCTACCTGTTTACCAGACAAAGGTATACGTTTTTTCTGGCAGCCCCATGTTTTGGTGAAATTTTGTAAATACACCCCCACATCTGGAAATTACTCTGATACCCCTCATCAAAATCGATTGGAACTGTATGCAGATTGATGGCTTCCAAGTAATCTTTCAGCCTAATGGATTTTACATATGTGCACAGTGACATAGTATTTTTCTTAATTTTGTGGAAAGAAAAAAAATTTGCAGGGATGCGAAGCAATTTTGTAACACACAGCGAATGTGCCTCTGTTATGCGAAAACTTGAGGAATGATGGAGTATGTTCACCATTTGCTTGTGGAATTATAATACCATCATTTGCTGATAATCAGCATGAGATTGTCATGGTTCACTACTTGGCTAGAAACAAAACCACAAATGACAACACTGAAAGTTTTTTCCATTTAAAAAGTTACTGCTATACATTTTTTATTACAGTAGAATTTTGAAAGGAAGCTTATGCAAAGTTGTGGAAGTTACCATCAGACTGATCTGTATTGTCAAGAGTAATGTCATCAACTGCATCTCCATCAACTACTCTGACAGCAGCCTTTGCAGAAATAATATCTGATTTCTTCAATAAAATTCTCAATATTTGCCGACGCTTGGGAGGTAAGTGCACCAGGACATGCTCCTTTAGGCGTCTTATCTGAAACAATACATTGAAGAAACACCCTTCAGGAAAGCAACTGTTTGAGCAGTTGGATGGCAGAGAGTAAGTTAATTGGCCTCGGACACACCAAAAAAGAAACATTACAACCACCATGGACTTAGTATCAGGACAGCCATCAGTTGAACTTCACCAAGGTATTCAACAGAAAATTTTATGGTCATCGCCTTGTGATGCAAACGATTGTTTTAACCATATTTAGATGGTTCCAAAACTTACATGTCAATTTCTGGTAAGCCAAGTTAAGCAAAGAAGAACAAGCTACTATTAGTCATACTGCACTGTAGTGCATAAAAGATCTAAAAACAAATAAAGCAACTCACTAAGAGGAAGTGCTGATAATCAGCAAATTCTAAACTTGAAATGACACACAAAATATATCCAAGAAACTTGCATTGTGATACATACAGCATTATGAGGAAATCATCGGCATTTTTTGCAGTTCAATCGACATTAGAATGTTATACATATCACCACATGATTTTTTTACAAAAGCTAATATGAGAGCTCATCGCATAATGCAATAAAATGGTCAGATCATGTCAACAATCTCAGAAGCAAGATCGCACCATAACTGTTTGCTTTAGCAAAATGTTCAGCTCCTCCAAGCGAATGCCCTTTGAGTAGTCCTGATACGAAATTCCCCATCAGAAAAATCAATTTTTGATTTCAAGAAGCTGAAATTGTAAAAGCAACAAGCTATTACAGGGTCTTCTCCAGTTAAAGCTATGACATGCACTATGTCAGGCACGCTTAGCCATATGGATGTCTTCCCTAAGGGAATGAGTAAATGGTTGGCAGATCTGCCAAGAAGCAGAAACCACTCATATATTCAGCCTGGTTCACTAAATAAAAATTTTCACTTTTCTATGATTACTCAACTATATGAAAGTACATAATTGTTCACACGCATTTAAATTAACGATGTAGCTTACCGGAGAGTGCCACAATTACCTTAAAAACCTTTCCTTGATAACCTTGGTCAAATTTCACATCGCAGTAAGTTCTTGCAAAGTCAAACTTGTCTTTTCCCAATAAACCAGGCCTAAAGAGCAGAATAAGGAGAACTTTAAATTCTCAATGAGAAGTTTAGACCAAAAAAAAAAAAAATTCTCAATGAGAAGTAAAGTGAACAAGTGAAAATGAAACAATATAAAAGCAATTACCAGAGCATGTTTATCTGATGGAAAATGTCATATGGCCTGCAATCACCTAAAATGCATCCAAAATAAGCTATCAGATAGCAAAAGTAGAACAAAGCAGCAGAAAAAGGGGGCAGGCCGGGTAACAAGAAACAACAGATTATAAAGGCAATAGTGTCATCTGTTTCAAAGGGCAACAACCTAGACAAAGAAGGAGTTCCGGACAGTAGAATGATACGTCTGACCTTTGCTGCCACATCAAGAACTGCTTTTATCTGTTAATAAATAAGGACAGACAATGAGTCATGGTAAGCAGTCTCCACAGACAAGGTGGGGAGCAAGTAAGAGGAAAGATATTCGCAGATCACAAGCAGATCAGAACAGCGAAAAGTTATTCTTCGTGGTAAAATTTTAATGCTGCAATAAATAAAGTTCGGTTGAAAGAATGACTGGGTCAAAGATGGAACAAGTGGATGTTATCGTCTCTTCTAATTTCTCCTCATCAGAACCTTTTAAGATTGTCTCAAGCTTCATGATATACTTACTAATGCAATGATCTTTTTATCTGTTTTTTTATACATCATCAAAATGATGATTATTTGAAGAAGCTAATATTGGCTTACAGCTAAAGATCAGAAATCCGAGAAAGAAAATGACACAACTATTGCAATGCATTCTTATGCCATTTAGCTGGTTTCATACTCAATTTGTGATCTTGTCCAAACTTAAATTCAAATAGTGATAATAGCACCACCAACTAAAAAACATCTGGAACTATGACTATTAGTGGACATAATACATCAGCATAAGTCAGAGCACAATGCAAAAATCTGACCAAAGAGGATCCATTCCAGAAATCACACCCCCTCCCCCCCCCCAAAAAAAAAAAAAAAAGAGATGAGACTCACAAAAAAGAAGTACCACAACAAAATTAGAGAAATGAATTAGACTGAATCATCACACATTCTTGACTTGATCCAAAATTTTGAAAACATCAATCTGACAAACACCAGATGCACCATTTTTACCAGCTAATATTACTCCATACCTCCTCAGGTTCCGCAGATTTCTTCGACGATCTTATATGGTGAGACTCATCAACTATCAAAAGAGACCATTCCTGATCAAGCATACTCCTCCGCAAGTGATGAAGCATCTTGTAAGAAATAACCACAATCTTTGGCCATTTTTGCAAGTGGGAAGGATTATTATGGTGACCAAACACTGAGAAGATAGCAACTTCATATATATAATTAGCATTCTAGGGTGCATAAAGTCCAAAGAGATAAGAGAAAAGTCGCATATCTCTTCAATGAAACCGTAGATTCTAGTGTGCCATTTTGATATTTATAATTTAAGTCCAGAAAATAGCAGTCTGCAGTTTCAAAGAAGCATGTAATACAACAGTTGCACAAGAGGACTTTCTCCCTTTGTGTAAAATTTTGTAGAACCACTACCAACTACTCTAAAGATTTAAGCTATTAGATAAAGGCGTGTTTTAATATTCAAATACTTTAATACTGACCCTCACGTGTAAGTTAGACTTTGGCCTAAGAATTAAAGTGTGGAAGTATACAACAGAGAAGGAAATTGGGAAGCAGAAAAGATTTGAAGTCAAGATATCAGCTTTGATACCGTGAGCAATTTTGTGGGACTACGGCCAACTGTTCTAAAAGCTTAAGCTATTAGATGAAGGTATGGTTTTGTTAATTAAATACATAAGCAATTTGAAACCATTTCTCTCTTTTCCTTTTTCCCTTCTCTCTTTTTTTCCAAATGCTTGAACGCAATTACAAAGGAAGACCCACCTTCTATGAATTTCATCCCGAACAACCAAAAGAGGGATGATCTCTGACCGAAATTCAAGAAATCTCACACACCAATTTCAAGTAACAAATGTCAATCAAAGGGATGAATGAAGCATTTAAACCAAATTGTAAGAAGAGCCCCATATGTGAAGGGATTAGACATGACGTTACCAAGATGGATATCAGTGGGCAAACAAGGAAACCACCGCTCAAGTTCTTCTGCCCAAGAAAAGCGCAAAATAGCAGGGCAAACTATAAGAATAGAACCTTCATCCAAGAAACAGCTTGCAATAGCAATGGCCTGTGAACGAGGAACGATAAACAATGTAAGTGTTGGGCAATTGGCCCAATTGGCTCTTATGAGACAGCTTACTCAATTCATTGGGTGTGTGTGTGTGTGTGTGTGTGTTTTTTTTATAAATGTTTTCTTTCCAATATAAAGGGTGCCCACAGGCCAACACCAACCACACCTTTTCTAATTTCTAGTTTGATATGGAAGAGTTATGAAATGATAGCAAAGCAAATGAGCTAAAGCAAACAACCTGAAGTGTTTTCCCAAGACCCATTTCATCTGCAATAAGACAACGTCCGCCCCTTCGTAGACCAAATTTTACTCCATCGACTTGAAATGGCAAAAGTGTATCCAAGATTTTCCTGGGTAACTTCCCAATCAATTCATCAACCTTTTCATCAGGCAAATGCTCAGGTCTGCAAGGTATCCATTGCCCCACGATGAAAGAATGTGAAAGTTTCTCAATGACATTAAACGTTCCCCAAGGAATCTCCTCGATTGCTACACTCTTGAAGCTCTTTAAACATCTTATCACTGCATCATAATCCCTTAGCTTATACACACAAGCTTTTCCACCAGCAAGGTTTTGGGTATAGCGTGATGGCATCACCTACACCAAAGCCAAATTTGGAAGATAAAGACGGCACAGTTTCATTGAACTTTTGACAGCAAATTTTTCTCTTTATTCAATGACTACTACATTTTCCTTGTGCGAGATCATCTACTCTAAAAGCTAATTTCAGACGTGCATCTATCGACATCGTAAGCTGTTTTACTGTTTAGTAAGTACCCAAGGAAATGAAATCATGCCACATTTTATAGATTGTCTTGAAAATTCATCCCCTTCATGCAGTAAAATATAAATAACTGCGACTTGCAAACGAAAATTTAGTTAACTCTTTACAAAGCCAGTAACCAACAGCTCCTCTAGATCACACTCGTAAAACAATTGCCAGCACACTTGTTCATTTTTCAACATGTGCCATTACACAATGACATCCCAAATAGTTGTTTCCAATTATTAAACCGCCTCACCGAACAATTTCATCAAATTCGCCTATCTATATCTAAAAACCGGAAGCATGAAATTATCTTATCCATTTCTAACAAAGACCCAGAACGACAAATGCACTGGAGAATCAGCTCCATTTCCTTCTCCCGCTAATTATAACCAAGGAACTTACGCCAGCTAAGCAATCCACCAATCTCCGCATGGACTCGTCCTCTCCCGGATAAGTAAACCCTACCAGCGGCAGCGGAGTCGCTGAGAACGAGTCTGGCGAGCATATCTCGAGCCGGACAATGAACTTCTCGGCAACGGCCTCGCCCGATGGTGCCCTAGCCCCGGCCACATTATCGAATGGTTTCGCCTGTTGCGCGGTCGTCGTGGCGGGGAAGCTCAACTTCCTACACTTGAAGAGCGTCCAGTGGCCGTGCCAGTACTGCTGCGGCGGGTTGATTGAGGAGCCTGCGACGGCCTTCCTCTTCGCTAGAGCAGCTAATCGGTTCGCTTCGGCTCGCAATCGTTGCTCTTCTGTGATCTCTTCTTCCTCCGTCTCCATGACTTGCAAACGAGAGGGAGAGAGAGATTCGAAGTTATTGGCGGGTTAATCAAGAAGAAGCTCGTCGTGCACTGGACGGGCCATGGCCCGACCCTGGCTGGGCCGAGGCCGACCCTGGACGGGCCGGGGCCAGCCCATCATGGCCCGTTTTTCACCCCCTTGTTCCTTTTTAATTCGCGGGGTGCCCAATTTATTTTTCTATCGGAAAAGGACATATGATCAATTAATCACATTATTTGACCAAAAAAGAATTAACCACATTAAAATTCATATTCTCAAATTGAAAGATATATTGGTTAAATGCGAGTTATAATTCGAAAGAACAATTTATGAGGTTTTAAGCGGTCATACTGAAAAATCTAATTGCTGGCATATTTATCGAAGAAAAACGTTTATGCCAGAGTAACGAAATTTATCATATTTACTCTCCGAAGAATAGGTAATGGGATAATGAATTTTGTAAAGGGTATTCTGGACTTTTGAAGAGTGGAGACCTGATTTAAAAGTAGTTTTTTGTTTATCAAGCCCAAATTTAAAAGTTGACTTTATACTGATAGGTATTAGGCTTATTGGAGAAAAAAAAAATCACGAAGCAGCAAAATTCTTTGATCAAAGTGGATTTTCCATGGGATTATACTCTGAACATTAGATTTCTAAATAACTGTACTCCATCTCATATCAATCTTTAGTCATGCTCGTGATCTTTACGCATGTAAATTTTATCGAGAAAAGCTATAGGTTTAAACGGCAGTTCTCTCATATAAGTAAAATTAGCTTTACGAAAAATTATTTTACAGCTAAATCACCGGATAGATATAAAAATAATTTCCTATGCAAATGGAAAAACAGTTGATTGTTGAACAAGAGACCCAGTGACAAGAGAGGTTGCATTGCTTCGGGTTGATTGTTGAACAAGGAAAAGACAAAAGCATGCCAGTGAAGGAAACAACCTCTGACGCTGTCCCTTGTCACAGCTCACAAGTCATCACCAAAGCCCAGAAAAGGAAAATCTGAACAGGTCTGGTTAGATTCTGGGCTTCAAGGGCAAGACAATACATCTCAAATCTGCTTCCACAAGATAAAGAATCTATGCATCTGCCAGCTTCTTGGGTCACTGGAAGTCGATGTTATTCTTCAATCCATTCACGTGGAAAAAGGAGAATGTCTTGAGGATCCACACAAAGGTTCCGATTGCACACTTCGCATCGTCTGATCCTTCTTCTTGGTCGCTGCCCGGAGATGCCAAAACGGACCACTTTATCTTCTAGGAATATAGATGACATGGCTGTAGGAAAAAATGTCTATCAGCTAGAGAGATACTTCGCTTGCATCTGCACAAAAAGAACACAAGACTTTGCTTCATAGGCTTCTCTTCACAAGCTACAAAAACAAATAAGCATTGCGAAGTAGGCAGACAGGCAGTCGCCGCCAGGGATTTCAGAGGATGGAGAATCTAATCAAGCAGAGAAGGTACTGAATTACCAGACCTTATATCTCATTGTTTGGCGCCAGAACTTTGCGAAACATGCCCGCTTTTATCATTTGTTAAGCTGAAGTTTCCTCCCCTTTTTACGGTTAAAAGGCAAGAGAACTATTGCGTGAGATCTGTATAAATTCATAGCAGAGATTGATTATAGTACATCGAGCTCCATTGAAGATGGAAAGGAAAAAATATTAAGGAGTGGCTTATGTTAAGCGTCCGCATTGAATACAGTTTTCGCTCTGTCATTGTTCTTGTCCATTAGCAGACTAACTGCCTTGCAGAGTAAGGTTTTCAGACTCTAAGCAGGAAGAGCTCGGCGTGAGCAGACAAACTAGCAAGGTACAGCAACAAACGGGTTCTTCGAAAGCAGGTATTCATGTCTTTCACATGAGCAGTCCTTAATAACATGCATATCGTTCTGACCAGAAAAGAAAAAAAAACTGTTGTGTACGCTACCGATGTTCGATCCTACAATGGTTCTCATATTGATTGGCATCTTACAAAGGAACTACGATAATTAGAAGAAAGATTGACAGGAACATAAAACCTACAGTCTATATTACTTCCAGCATTAGTCATTTAAGACCAAATGCTGCACATCATGGGATTTTTTTGCAGATCAGAAGACAAAGAACTGGTTCACGAGGCAGTTTTCTGGCCAAATGAGTTGGGATTATGACTATGGAGACGATGAGTATGCAAGTGCAGTCGCAGCCGCTGCATTCGCTATACGCTCTCTTGAAGAAACTGAGGTAGGAAAGAGAACAAAGATAAGAGAGGACTTTGCATCTTCCCAGAATAAGATTAAGAGCAAAACAGTCGATATCAAGACGGGACCGACAACTGCCAGGAAAGTAACCGGGCAATCCTCAAACGTGGAAGCAGAAGGTAAGATTAATTTCCCAAAACCATTACCACATTCTCTTCACTGTTGATATTAGTATTTCAAGGGACTAAAACTAACGTACCATGGGAAGCTTCCGAGAGAAAGAAGCCATCTGCTTCCATTACCCCGAAACCGAAGGAGAACCGATCAAAACATGGTAGAAAGGAAGCTAAAGCAGATTCCTGGGAGAGAGCTCAGATTGAAACGATCAGAAGGAGGTAAGCTTATTTGAGCCTCTGCGAAAACGTAAAACTTCAAGCTGCTCAGCAAATACAGCACTCCGCTAGTTTCATAACCATCTCAAACTCCAGGCATGAGAATATGAAGTCCAGCATTTTTGCATGGGAGAATGAGAAGAAAACAACAGCCAAGCGTTCTTTTGAAAGGAAAAGGGTACGGCGATATCTCAAGCTGTGATATTCTCAAATTAATGAAGGGAGATAATGTCGAAGCCCTAACAACAA
This sequence comes from Rhodomyrtus psidioides, assembly GCA_021437785.1. Lineage (NCBI taxonomy): Eukaryota > Viridiplantae > Streptophyta > Magnoliopsida > Myrtales > Myrtaceae > Rhodomyrtus > Rhodomyrtus psidioides. The sequence continues at coordinate 6,224,405 of JAILYB010000020.1, read as the reverse complement.
TGTTATCGCAAATTGCAGAATGAGCTCGAGCAGAGAAGGTTAAGAAATCAACAGCATCACGAATATAAGGTAGCAAGAATTGATCAGATCGCACGCGAAGCAAGGGCACAAGCAGAGGAGAAAGGAAGAACTGAAGAATCTCAAGTTAAGGAGAAGGCAAAGAAGATCAGATCAGGAGAAGCTCCTGTCACATGTTTCTGCTTCTAAGTCTACTAGATATGCACAACAAGATCCAGTTGTGGATTGATTATAAGCCAGTACTTCACGTATTGGTTGGAAGTTTCAGTTGTATTCTATAAAATTTGAACTCTGATGAAGAACAGTGAATCCAAAGAAGATTGAATCATGTGTCTATGAGGCCACTACTGGCACTGCTGCTTCTTCTATGGGAAACAGCCATCAACCACGTTAATCACAAGATAATCCCAGCAGACATTCAACAACAGCGAGATGAAAGATGGAGGAATTATCAGATCTTTAAGCTGGCCGGCAATAGTATTTTTGCTCGACAGGCCGAGCAAAGTAACAACTTCTCATGAATAAGCGATGCAGCCATATTACGTAAGGTGTTTGAGTATCCTGGATTCAATTAGAGAAGCCGAACAAATAAAGTTTTTGTTAACACCAAAATCTTGGTTAAACTCAGCTAGAAATTGTTAGCTAGCAGATGAAACCCGCTGATATGTGCACAAATGATGCTAAAGATGGGCCATCTAGAGAAGGACCATGGTGACATAAAGTTTCCTCCTCTAGGCTCTCACTCACAAAAGTTTGGAACAAGCAGAGATAAGTAGGTCACTGCCCCACAAATAACCTTGACATAGTATCCTTGAAATGGTCATCACTCTGATGGCTCCTCTGTCACTATAGGCAGAGAGTCTCATAACTCAAAAAAAAAAAAAAAAAGCCAACTAGCAGCATCATGCCCTGTGAATAACTTGTGACAAGGACAACAGTACAGTCCAAATCACATTAGGATTGCCGAAGGTGGATCCATTATTCTGCAGCTCCCAAACAAGACCCCAGTCATCATCATGTCAGCAAATGCTTGAGCATTATTATATGTCCTCCGTTGCAAACCGAACCATAGACCAATAGAGTTTCATGAATATACAAACAAGAGGTACATAGAGTGCAAAAACAATCATGTTAAAACTCCAATCAAGTTGCATTCTTTCTATACACACAACAACCTGATCCACAATAGATGTCAAAACCACAGAATTCACACCAGACACTTTCTCTGCTCAATTAGCCAGTCTTGAGATATAGTTTGCATGCCACAAAAACAACAGAAGTTATCTTTAGACCACTATGTACAATAAAACCATAGAACTAAAACCTAAACAGACCCTGAACAATTCAACAGGCAGTGACTGTGGCCTTTGGTTTGGTATCTTGAAGGGAGATCACAGTTTCAAAAGCACCAACCAACGCTTTGACCTTACTCTTCCTTGTCTCGACAAGCTTACTAGCTGTTTCTTCAATCACGTTATTAAACAAACTTCGTGCGTTCTCTCTTTTCTCCACTTGTCGGTGCTTCAAGACAATTTTCTCTGATTTGATACTCTTAGACTCCGCAGAATCAATGTCATTTCTCCTAAAATTTTTTCTTCCAGCATCACCCTTACCAAGTTGGCACTCGCCAAGGAGTTTTGGTCGTCGGAACCTGAGTTTCCTTGGAGGAACGTTCTCAAGTCGAGGTTCTACCACCTTCCCTTTCCTAAAGGATAGATTTTGAGGCTGGCAATTTTTGTCTTCAGAGCTACCTGTGCTGACCCTCCTCTTGGGCCTATTTGTGTTTGAACGGGCCTCTGGATTCCCCTTTTCAGCTGACTCATGCTCAGATGAAGTATCACTTTTGATAGACTTTGATGCCGGCGGAAAATGTGTTGAGAGCAAGGATGAAGATGACGAAGATTGATTAACATGTCTTCCGATTCTTCTTATGCTTTTCTTATCAGAGGATGGAGGTAATTTGGCCAAACCACATGTGTTTACGGAGCGTCTTAATTTTTTATTCCCTGATGATGGTGGAAGTTGAGGGGTAATCTTTCCATTTGATCTTCTTTCTCTCTCTGCCTTAGGACGCACATCTAAAGTATGGAGGCTATTCTCAGCGGTTCTTGCCATTTTACTTCCAGCATCTGCCACTGCAAAATCTGAAGTCTTTTCAGATTTATCCTTGCAATTGGAAAGCCCGCAGTTGGAAAGCTTAGGCTCAGCTTTACTGATACTGCAGTTTTTCTGACTGGATGCTAGTTTGGCATGCTTATAGTTTCTCGTATCCCTGTTTGAGCCTCCTCTGCTAGCACGTTCAGGGGCAAAGGACACCGTACTTGGCAAGATTTTTTCCTTCTCATTCACAGAGACTCTTCTGCCAGAACGTTCTGGGGCAAAGGACGCCGTACTTGGCAATATCTTTCCCTTCTCATTCACAGAGACCCTTGCTGCTTTAGTGCTTCTGATTTTCTGGTTTTTTCTGTTGCTTGAATTCTTGGGAGCAGCCAATGAAAGTGCCCCTCCAGTTTCTTTGCGTACTTTATCACCTGTTCGCTCTTTAGCATGATCAGATGGATTTGGATGGACAGGGCTTTCCTTCAGGTCAGCAGCAAAATTTCCAGTGATATCTGGATCCTCTGACTGTTGAAAGAAGACATCTCTGTCTGGAGTTAACAAAGAATCATCTGTGTTCACAATGACCGACTCAGAATATTCCTCAACATTGACTAATGATTTCTCCTTTCCCTTCAACGAAGCACTGGTCTTATCCCAGTCATACCGATTCCCAGAATTGGCAACCTTCTTGACAATGACATCTCGCTCTTCAGTTGACAAGGAATCATCTGTCTTCACAATGACTGACTCAGAATTTTCCTCAACATTGACTAATGATTTCTCCTTTGCCTCCAACGAAGCACTGGTCTTATCCTGGTCATATCGATCCCCAGAATTCACAGCATTCTTGACAATGACATCTCCCTCTTGAGTTGACAAGGAATCATCTGTCGACAAGGAATCATCTGTCTTCACAATGATGGACTTAGGAGATTCGTCAACAATGACTAATGATTTCACATTCCCCTCAAACAAAGCCCTGGTCTCATCCTGGTCATAGCGATCCCCAGAACTGACAGCATTCTTCACTATGACATCTCCGTCTTGAGTTGACCAGGAATCATCTGTCTTCACAATGACGGACTTAGGAGATTCATCAACATTGACTAATGATTTCTCATTACCCTCCAGAGCACTGGTCTTATCCTGGTTGTGGCGATCCCTAGAAATGGCAGCTTTTCTTCTTGACCTCAGAAAATTAGCTGTTGAGTCAGAATTATATTTCCGACCGTATTTGCACAAATCGTGGCAGGATCCCATCGAGGCTCTTAGATAACGCGAAACAATTGGTGGTTGGAGATTTGGGGCAGCCATTATTCCAGTAGAGTTTCTTCTCAGCTGACCACGTAGAGATTCGGCTTTCTGCGGGATCATTACCTCACCGTGCGTTTCCTCATCCATTCTCAGAAGAACAGTATATCCAACTGCCAATCTAGTAAAATAGAACGCACAGTGGATGGAAGTAAAAAAAGTGCACGAGGAAATGGAAAATGCAGTAAGTAAAGGTCGATCTAGTAAAAAAGAACGCACAGTGGATGAAAGTAAAAACAGTGCACGAGGAAATGGAAAATGCAGTAAGTAAAGGTCGTTTGCTAAAGTAAGATAAAATTCAATTTCAAGATAGTTCAGACAGATTTGTGAACGACAATGACTGCCTATAAGTTCCAAATTAGAGTTGTCAAAGTGCCATAGAAATGAATCCCAAACATAAGTACACGACCAAACATAATACTACTGCGGGCAAGATGTTAAAAAATAAAAATAAAAGAGAGAGAGAGAGAGAGAGACCTGATACAGTTGAAATATTTTCACCTTCCATAGCCTAAAGGCAACAGAAAGATGGCATGGGAAAAAGGAAAAGAGGACTCAAATGAAGCCCACCACTTATTCTCTAGAAATACTGGGTCTCTTTCAATCTTTCAGAAGGATCTATTTCAAAGATCACTTGCTAGAGACCTATATCTCCTTTAATCTTTCATAGAGATAATAGCAGAGCAGTTCCATCCTCCTATATTGCCCTTAGTTGGAATGTGTTTCCAAGAAATACATCACATTTCAGGCAGATTTGGCTTAATTCACTAGGGACAGTAAACGCAACTAAGATTTTGTTCACAAGCTTCAAAGCTGGCAACAGCCATAATAGAATAAAAGAAAAGGAACAAAGAGTCCCTAAATCCAAAGTCATTAACAACTGTCCCACAAACCAAGCAGAACTAGTGACATCATAGAATCTAATCAGATGAGATTTGATCATAAAGAACATCATCTTTCGAGTTCACCACAATTCTCCAACCCGGCGAACAGAGCTAGAATCATAAAAACAGTAATTTCCTCACGATTCACTCATGCCATCATCATCTAATGATATTTTCCACACACGAGAAGCAGCGCTAATCTCATAGGATTCTTCAGACGACGAGAAAGAAGGCAAAGAACTTTAGCCCATACAATCACAAGTCGAAAAACAGCATCTTTCTCAGGCCAAAGCTATCTACGTGCACCCAAGAAAAAAAAAACAACATCCTCGCCTACCAACAACGAGATCAATCCACAAATCAGAGACGGAGATCAAGAAACGGCTAAAAAGGGTCGAGAGTTCAACCCCAGAATCGTATTCCAAACAGGAAAAGACAATCACCATCAACCCAATCTACCCAGATTGAATGCTGAGAAGGGTACCTCAGGCGCGGCGCGAAGATTCAGAGACGAGGCAGAGGAGCAAGAAAAGCGAAGAAAGGAGGAATCTTTGAGGCTTTCGAGAGGGGTGGCGGTGGGCAGGTGAGAAGCCGTTCTTTTTTAGGTGACGATGGTGGTTGTGGCTTGGTGAGAATGCGCGTTCGTTAATGATAGCACCCCATAAAAAGATGGGGACTCGTCGCCATACTTTCGCTAAAAAAGGGTGGAGAGAGGGAGAGAGAGAACATTCTATGATTCCACGGTAGTTGCAGAAGCGTGGGAATAGACGACCCCGCACGGGCATTTGATCTTGCACAGTTCAATCCCTTCCTTTATTAGAGAGAGAGAGAGGTGTTCTCCTGAGGGACAGTCTCTGCCAAATCACCGTTGACTTTTGGAAGTCCCGGTAAACGTGCACACGTATCATGTCCGTAAATAATGGAAATTTTCCAAAAGCAGCTTGACATGCCATTATTTTCTGGATAAAAAATTCAAATGAATTTTATTTTAAACAAGAGCTCAAAGTAGTCATATCAATCTCAATTGAGTGCCTAAAGTTACCATAGCAGTGTTAAATAAGGATCCGAAATAACCATGCGAATCTCTAATAAGAGCCTGAAGTGACCATGACATTTTTCAAATAAGGGTCTCCCAAAGGCAATTTTAATTTTAACTTTTTTGTTCTTTTTTTCCTTTTCGTTTTCGCATTTCTTTTTTCTATTTACAACGGCCGGCGAGGGCCCAGCAACCCTCGCCGGGCGCTGGCGAGGGCGACACTCCCTCGTCCAGGCAAGTGTGGCCCATGCCCGATTAGGAGAGATCGGCCCTCTCCCAACCATCTCTGGACATTGCCAGATATTGGCCACTGACAAAAAAGAAAGAACAAACAAAAAAAGGAAGAAAAACATAAAAAAAAGGAAAAAAGAAAAAAAAATTAAAGAACTAAAGTGCCCTTACTAGTCGAAAAGGTCAAGCCCTTGTCTGAGACTATATGACCACTTCAGTTTCGTATTTGAAATAAGATCAATTTCATGTTCTTATTTGAGAAAATGAGATCAATTCAAACCCTTATTTGAAACAATGTCTATTTCATACTCTTATTTGAAAAAATGAATGATCACTTTAGTCTTTGATTTGGAATATTCCCTAAAATAAATCTGGCCATATTCCTAAAAGAAATCTCAATTTCAAGTCAAGGCTCAATTCTATCTTGAATTTTTTAATAAAAAAATCCATCAACTTTAGGTACATTTCGAAATCTACCTCGTATTTTTTTGTCAAAAATATGGCTCGCACTATTTTCATTCCATATTAGCTCCCAAATATTGATTTGACTATATTATCACTTGTAGGTCCTACTCGTAATTTAGCATTTTTCTTCCTTTCTTTTTTCTTTTGTTTCGATATTGTTAAGGTAAAATGTGGGGCTCACTTTCGATTAAGATTATTTCTTACCTTCTTTTCTTTCTCTTTTGATTTTTTCTTTTTCATTTTCCATTTGGAACAAAATTTGCATTCATTTTTTTTTTCCAAAAGAATAGTTTATTTGGTAGATAGCTAACAAATTATTGTGTTAATAAGTCAATATTTCTCTTTTTTTACTAGGAAACTATTATTCAAAAAAATAATATAAGCATAATTTAAAGTGGCAAGAACCATCTACCAGTTTTTGTACACGCCTCATTTAATCATAACTCTAATCAGCGAACGTGTTATTACAATTTCCATATATTTTTCATGCCATCATTACATAATGTTCTAAAAGATGCTTTCGAAAAAAAGTAAAAAAATGTGAAAAAGTTAAGCTCATGAAAAATTCTAAACATCCATAATAATCATGAAAAATGCAAAAGAAAATGCTCCCTAAACATTATTACATAGAACACTATCTTTGCCTTGATTACATGTATAATTAGCTATTGAAACTAAATTATGGCACTTGTAATTGCATTATAAGAGAACCCACTCGAACCATTTGCAAACACATATTTTTTGTCAATTCCAAATGCATAAGAATTTTCATAGAACCTTAAATGAAAAGAAAATTATCTTATGTACACCAATAACAACAAGTTGCATATGCAATTTAATAAAAGAAAGGGATAATTACATAAATGGGCCCTGAATTTTGGCAAAATGTGCAACCTGGTCCTTGAACTTTTAATTTGTTCGATTTAGTCCATGAACTTTGGTAGAATGTGTAATTTGGTCCATAAATTTTTGACTTGTTCAATTTAAGTCCCTAAACTTTTAGTGCGTGTTCAATCTAGTCCCTAAATTATAGGAAAATGTTCAATATAGTCCTTTTGTTAATTTAATATCAGGAATAACGTTGAATATTTTCATAGAGTCCAGGGACTAAATTGAACATTTACTAAAAGTTCAGGAACTGAATTGAACAAGTCAAAAGTTTAGGGATCAAATTACACATTTTACTAAAGTCCAGGGACTAAATTGAACAAATTAAAAGTTCATTACACATTCTGCCAAAGTTTAGGGACTATTTGTGTCATTTTGCCTAAAAGAAATTGTCTGTAAAGCTGCTTGGCTCCCCGAAAAGGCTACTCCATTGGAAAAATATATATTTTACCTCAATGGCGCAATGCAAATAATTTTCATTGTCATAGTGTGAGAAGCTCCAACCTTAGAATACTTCTTTCAAGATGAATTTGTTATGGCTATTGATATAACCTAGAGGGGTGAGTAGAGTATAAGATGCAACTTGATAATTTTTTGTGAAATTAAACAGAATCAAGTTGATACATACAGGAACAAAATGATAAATACAAGAATATGCTGCTAATACGTCTTTGATGCTTATATCAAACGATTAAAGCCACAAATAGAGATATATGCATGCAGATTTATAGTAATTCGGCTTAGGTTAAACATGTGTCTATACTCTTCCAGACTAATGGTCACCTGTACAAAGCTCCTCCAATAACGCTTGGACATAGTAAAACCATTCTGGTATTCAGGATGGAGTTTCACTTTCATGTTGTAAATAGCTTTAGCAATAGCTTCACTTTTGGGAGGAGGAAAAATTTTGGCAAGGGGGTATATTGACTTTAGACATCTCTTTCACACGTGAAGCTTCGACTTCAGAAAAGTGACAACAAGTAGGATGTCGGAACATATCACTCGAAGGGTCATGATTGTTTGATGTATTCAATATTTTGAGTGACCATGATCCGTTCTTATTTTTATAGCAATGAACTTCAAAAGGACAGTCAATCGTACGAGATCCATTCTTTTTTCTCTAACATGCAATAGAAACAATATGTGGATCACGATAATTACCTCCCCTATCGCAATCGAGGACAACATATTTGCCTCTCTTTGACCTTTTTATAGAGATAATATAACATTGAGCAAGAAGATACGTCCGCACACAACTCAAAATATCATCTCTCGTTAGAAAATTAATTACCTGGTAAAGTTTCAAATAAACTTGTTGACATGATTGATTGTTTTTCTCCATTCACAATTTCACTATCAATAGATACATTTAACCAATTTAGATCCTCTTCAATATTGTCTTCCATAATGACTGCACTACACAAAACAATACAATGAAAGACGAGTTAATCGTGTATAATGCACATATTGACCATAATATTCAATCTTTGAGTAAATTCTTGTAAATTTGTTTTGAAAATCAAAGTTAAAAAAATCATCATCATGAAGATAACCTATGAAAATAAATTAAACAATTTGTAGATAAAACCAAATTTTCTTTATTCAGATATATGATTGGTGCTTGCTTAGATTAGAACAATGGGGAGAAGGGGGGTAGTTTCGAATTTAAGTTGTTTGAAATGTAATGGGTGTGGGAGAATCCGCTAGGGTGAAAAAAAGGGGTGGGGATTTCCTATCATCAAAAAGGGGTAACATTTGAGGATCCGGATCGTCTGCCCTTCTCTTAGAAGGGCAGGCACCTGCCATTGCGATATGGGACATTCGTTTTTAAATGAATAGCCCAGATCTCCTATTTTTAAGAGGTAACTTTTTGGGTTTTTTATTTTTTATTTTTTTTAGTAATAATCTGGGCCTTCCATGCATAACACAGATGGTCCGGATTCAAATGGCAGGGCTTGCCCTTCTAAGGGAAGGGCAGACAATCCCTTCGCAACATTTGACAGTGATGTGGGTAGTTGTGTCTTTTAGCAAATTGAAACAAAAGAAAACGGAGAAAAAGGGGTAAGAAATAATCTTAAATCAAGAGTGGAGTGTCAAGGGATAAGGTATAAGGGGTGTTAAGAGCCAATAAGGGATTGGAAATAACAAGAGCAGAAAAATGGCAAATGTCAAATGAACACCCGAAATATCAAAATTTTGTGTATGATTCTCATTTTAGTGCTAAAATATTTTGCTGGCTCACTTAAGTGTTAAATCGGATAAAAATAGCACTTAAGTGCCAAATCGGAGAAATTTCGTCAAACTAATTATGTGTTATTTATTATGAGTTTTGTCATATTATGTCGCAATTTTCTTAAAAAATAGTCAACATGGCAATTTTTTTTAGAAATTCAGTCCACATGGAGAATTTTTTAAAAATTCAGTCTACATGGACTTCTAAACTTAAAAATAAGCCAACTTTTTGTTTACAAAATCAAATTTAATTTAAAAATAAGCTAAAATATTAAAATTATTTAAAAAAATTTAAAAAATTTAAAAAGAATTAGGGCTTTCAGGCGAGGGCTGTGCAAGCCCTTGCCTCTGCAACCCCTTTCATTTCCTTTTATTAAAACTATTTTTTTAGTTTTTTAGCTTATTTTTTAGTCTTTTGTTTTTTTACTATATTTTTTTAACTTTTAGCTTATTGCTGACTGGATCCTCCAACGAGCCACATATGATTAAGAATGCCACGTAAGATTTCCAACCAAGTAGACTAGAGCTCACACTCAAATAATCATTTTTAAAAAAATTGACATTTAAGTGATCTGAAAAAAAAATTGACAATAAAGTGAGGGCAGTATACAAATTTTGATAGTTCTGATGTCGTTTTACCTAGAAAAAATCATTAACTTTAACTCTTGTTCCTAATATGCCCCGTCAATCATTCGTCCAAAAATCATCATTAGTTGTTTGACGTGTCAATTTTACATTGCTAACTATAGGATTAGAAGAGTTTTTTCTGAATTTTCATTCATACTTTTATCTCATCATGCGATGAATATATACAAGTATTAGTTGCCTAAAAATACAGAATTATATTATAGGTAAAAAACATACAAACGGTAATAAATCATCCTCACTAATTTTGGATCCCTATAATCAAATCCCTATGATCTTGCCTATCCCTACAATCATGCCAACACTAACAAATCCGTGGTAACGTTGAAAATCATTTCTAAGGTGAAATTTTTCTATAATATGAAATTATGAAAATTAGAAATGACTAACAAGAATTTTTTAACTGAAGGTTATCTGCGGTAGATTTAGGACTGGAGTTAAAGTTGGTGATTCTTTTATACAAAAGAAAGTTGCGCTGAATTTTGGGACTGGAACGAAAATTTAGTTTTTTTTTTTACTTTTTTTTGGGGAATAAAACTCAAAAAATAATATTTAAAAAATAAACTTATTTTTTTTCATGAAACATTTAAATTACTAATTAATAAACACGATCTATGGCGACGTAAATGAAATAAATTAGAATTTACGATATTTTTCAATTCATTATATCGTGATCACTCGGCTTCCATGACCGACCGATATTCACAACTATGATTCAAGAATATGTATGCCATTTACTGCTCTACTTTAAAATATCTCATCCTGTTTTAGGGTCCCTTTTGCAAAATGATCATGGTAACTCTTTTGTGAATTCTTTAAAAGTCAAAACGACACACGTAAATAGTTATTATTCACGTAAAAGATAAAGATGCATCAACGATGGAGAACTGATTTTGATGGGCTTCGAATTGGCTGGCCCACGTTTCCTTCATTTTTGAGAAGCTTAGACTGGGCTTGAGTCTGTAGGCTTTGTGATGATTTTGGTATCACATTGACACTAAGTGGTGACCGACTGACTAGGGATGAGCATGGTCCGGATGGGTAGGTTCTAGACCTAGACCCTGAACCCAATCCTATTATATTCGGTTCTCAGTTTTTGAAATCAAGAATCAACCATGTTTGTCCTAAAACCTATTTTGGAACAGACCCCGATTTTTGATCCGGTTTCAGGATCTACTTGAGAACCTTGTTTTCTTTTTATTTCCTTTTCTAATTTCATTTTTTCCAGCAAAATAATATGATTAGCGACGAAATGATCCAAAGTATAAAATGAATAATAAAATTTACTATCCACCAAAAGAAATAATTTATGATATGAGCAACAAAAATTACAATCCACCAAAGGCACGATCCAAAACATAGTAATAGATAATAGTATGATCCTCTAAAAGGAATAATCCTTGATACGATAAATAGAAGTTACAATTCACCAAAAGCAACAATGATCCTCACGAATGCTAAATTAATAAGTGCAAGTCTTCCTATCGCATTACCACCAAAATCAACTAATAATCTCTCCTGTCAAAAGACTCGAAAGCCACTTTGAAACTTACAAGCATAACTCCTCCTCCAAGAGTGATATCACGAGTTAATCTACTTAGTACAAAACCGGTTGAGGCAAGGCCGGCAAGTGAGAAACTAGGGTATCTTTTTTAAACAACAGCTAAAAATTGGTTCCAAAATTGGTCCAGGTTCCGGGTGGGTCTTCACCTAGACCTGGGAACCAGATCGGTTTGAACAGGACATGATTCCAGACCCTAATTTTCGGGTGGTCTAATCCAGGTTCCGGGTAAACCCAGTTTGGTTGCACACCCCTACGACTGACCATGGATTCAAGCCTCAGGAGAGAGAGAGAGAGAGAGAGAGAGAGAGAGAGAGAGAGAGAGAGAGAGAGAGAGAGAGAGAGAGAGAGAGAGAGAGCAGTGACCATGGATTTAAGGCTCATTTAGGCATAGAGAGAGAAAGAGTGCACCTGGATTCATCTTCAGAAGTAGCCATATTTTTCAAACAAGACTTGATTAAAGAATGAACCCGGGCCCATTTGGGTCGCCGAAAAGATAGGGTTGGATTGTCGGGCCGAACTCGATCTCGAGCCTAAGTACGTTCTTTTTTTGTACATGAGACATTAAAATGTTCCTTGATAATTGATCATGCCCGAACCAGCGAGGTCCAAGAAATCGATGGCTAGTTCAAACTCGCCCACTTCAAAAGTAATTGTAAATCCTAACACCGTAAATCCATGGACCTTATCTTTCTCCGGATTGAATTTAGCTAATGCCTATTCGTCGAAAAGAGTTGTTTACGAATTCCCCAACAACCTGAATTTTCGTTTGTGGTGGCGAACTCGAATGTATATGACTTTTGTTTCGGTCCAGTCCTGGAAATTCTTAATTAGACCCAAGTTTCGTGCCAAATCCAAGGGATCCAAATGCGTGTCTAACCACTCCTGAAAGATGGTTACGAGAAATTTGTGTATAATTCGATGTGTCGAAGATTATATCAACTTATAGGGGTGGTTTTATAAGATTACTATTAGAGGTAGTATATATCAATCAAGATATGCACAATCAAATGGAGATATACATAGAATCAACAGAATTATCGAATATCTCTAACATAGGGAATTATCCCAGATAAATCATGATTATCATTAACATTTCCTCTAGATGCTCCGGAAGAAACTCTCTTGGGATCGAGAGGAGGAATTGTTTTCGCGAGTTGCAAAAAAAGAAGAAGAAGATGGATCGATGTGGACTTTGGAAATCAAACAAGTGTGAATAAACAATGAGAGAATTGCTATGGGAGGAAGCAAGATTCCCTATGAGAGAAGGTGCTTTAACTTCTAATGCCACGTGCAATTAATTGCACCTGGTATTGGAATCAACGTTATGCGTTCAATTCAAATAGTTAACCATGGCACTTGGCAAAATTTAAAAATAAAATAAAAAATACTCCGAGGGCCATCAGACCTCGTAATTTTACGAACGGGGTCCGCATATATGGATTTAGACTTCGATATTATGATAGAAAATTCATCCCAAAACTTTAAATTAATAGGCAGAGGAAAATTGCATGCATATAATAACATATAAATCAAAGTTAGATATCGTGACACTCCTAAATTACCTTGCTCGAAATATTTCTCAAATCATTTAACTTTTCAAAATGTAATTTCCGTACGTCCAATCATAGTCTAAACCTTTGATTCTAATGGACCATACTCCATCTCATATTAATCTTAAATTTGCCACGCGTGAAATGAACCGCCATTTGCGACTTTCTTGTCCCTTCGATATTAGGACCGTGCATGTCTCCTTCTACCACCCTACTTGGAGGTAACTCCTTCCTATCATAATTTTGGACAACAAGTATGGACATTACCTGCATGTTATTTTGATTAAGTTTCCCTTTGCCGAAATATGTCCCCGGCAAAGGAATAAGGGAAAATAAGAGAGAAAAAGAAAAAAAGAAAAAATTCAAAAATTTCATAACCAGATTTTTTTTTTAAAAGCAAAGAGGAGTCCACGTCAATGCCAGCCAATCCATGAAGGACGGAAGTCGTCCATGTCAGCAATTTCTAATTAAAATTAGCTAGAATGACTATATTGGCAAACCATCTAAATTAATCAAATTAAAATATTTATGACTGAATTGATATTCGCATAATATGTTAATGATTTCCTCTCTCAATATATATATGTGTGCGCGATTTGTGATGTTTCTACTAATTATTAGGCTTTTTCTCGAAAAAATTTAATGTTGAAAAATAAAAAAATGATAATTTAAAAAGATCAGTGTGTGTATATAAATAAGCCATTTTAAACAACAACCTTATGGTACATTATGCAGACAAGTAGCAGTTGATTGATAAACAACCTCATAATATCACACGATTCCCAAAGCAAGAAATCAAGCATCGGACAACAGCAAATATTAAAAAAGGAAAACTAATTTAGTATTGAGAAGATTTTAATTAATCACTCGATGATCAACCCAAGAATCAATTTCATTGACTTGACTGTGCTCCAAACTATCCTCTACTCGTCCTTTCAGATCTCAATACATACTTGTTTAAAGTCATTAATGGACCTTTTTTTTTAATAGTACAAGTGGATGGCGATTCATTTGGTAAAGAAGATGAGAAAAACACTAAGGTCGTCCTTCGACCAAAAATAAATAAATAAATAAGGTAGTGCCAGCTTGACACGTGATTCTCTATGATTTGACAGAGAGATCACACTGGGAGGTGTGATATTTTACACAAAAAAAATGGTTAATATCACGAAATACTCTAAATTAATACGCATGTGATAAATTTACTTCAAATTTATTATTGGGTCACCAAACATCCCAAAAGCTATCACACCTATGAAAAGTTTCCCCACGTTGATATGGACTTTAACATGGATTTGCCATGTCAATCAAATTATTGTCATGTGCAGCGTAGCTCATTTCACAGTAAAATCTGACGAAAGCTAACGAAGGGTAAATATGTCACGAGTATACTAGTTTGGGGTTTCTGTTGACCCAAAAATTAGCTTATGTTAAATTTATCAAAGATGTACCATTTTGGAGTTTTTGGTGACATAAAAATTTTCTTTGTAATAAATTTGTAAGAAGTGTAAGAGTTTGGAGGTTTTCGCAGTATTAACCCAAAAGACAAAGTTAAAAGCGAAATTTACCCCATTGCGATAATGGAATATAAAGATGAGGTGCAATATGAAAGAATGATTGAATTTTCTCGAGAAAAGTACCAAAAAAGCCATGAACCTATTGCATTAATATCAATTTAGTCTTAAATATTTTAATTGAACCAAGTTAGTTATAAACCTTTTGCTATTTGTATAAATTAAGTCCATCCAACCAATTTTACCTGAAAATCGTTGACCTGCACGCAGCCCGCCTACCTGGCATGGCTGACGTTGACTTGGACATTCTTAATAGCATTTTAATATTTTTTGACTTATTTTATTTTATGTTCTTTATGTTTTTTTCTAAGGGCCGTCGGTCGACCCTCGCCCTCGCCCAGATTTGGCAAGGGCCGTGCCCTCTCGGCAAGCGGTGAAAACCTAGCAAGGACCACAACGCCCTCGCAATATCTAGGCCAGGTGAGGACTGCGCAAGGCCTTGACGTCCATATAGGGTGAGGGCCCGGCGAGGGTTGGCCTACGGCCCTTGGAACCCCCAATAAAAAATAAAGATAATAAAAAAGTAAAAAATA
Source organism: Rhodomyrtus psidioides (assembly GCA_021437785.1). Lineage (NCBI taxonomy): Eukaryota > Viridiplantae > Streptophyta > Magnoliopsida > Myrtales > Myrtaceae > Rhodomyrtus > Rhodomyrtus psidioides. The sequence goes on along the minus strand of JAILYB010000020.1, from coordinate 6,209,374 downwards.
AAAGAAAGGTGAAAAATAAATTTTAAAATTTATTATAAAAAAATATGCACCTCGGTGCTGGCCATACCACATAGGATAATTAGCATCTACTAAGTGATTTTCTGTCAAAAAATTGACCGAATAAATTCAATTGGTACTAACACTATAGGTTAAAGGACTAAATTGATCCACTTAAAACGTTTAAAACTAATTTTTTTTTGTACTTTTTCCAATTCCCTTCGTGGCAATCCCCTGCCAAGGTGATCCCCACCATTCGAGGGGGGGGGGGGATCACCCTGTTAAAGAGTGTTTTCACCTTGACAGGGGTGCCAAGGTCCCATCTGGGCCGTCCGTTCAATCAACGGATGGCCCGGATTTGATATGAATAAAAAATAAAAAAAGTAATAATTTTTTTTTAAAAAAAAAATTGCAGCCGCAATTTTATTCGATCTGGGCCGTCCGTTGATTGAACGGACGGCCAGATGGGACCTTGGCACCTTTCACGTTGACAGGGGATCCGGATCCTGTTAAAGATCCATCCATTTCCCTCCAACATCATTGCTGTTCCAACTCTCTGGCATCAACACATGTGACCCCAACACTACACCAAAGCACTGATTAAAAACTTCTTTCGACCCCACTTTGATATACTCCTCGTCAACCCCTCACCCATTACTCAGACCATGGCCTCCGAGAAGCCGTCGGTCCAATCGAAGCACGTGTGCGTGATCGGGGCCGGCCCGTCGGGGCTCGTGGCGGCCCGGGAACTGCGGAAGGAAGGCCACGGCGTGGTGGTCTTGGAGCAAAACCACGACATTGGTGGCCAGTGGCTCTACGAGCCGAACGTGGAAGGCGAGGACCCCTTGGGAAGAGACCCAATCCTCAAGGTCCACAGCAGCGTGTACGAGTCGCTGCGGCTCCTGTCGCCGAGAGAGATCATGGGCTTCAGCGACTTCCCATTCTTGGTGAAGAAAGATCGGGACACAAGGAGGTTCCCCGGGCATAGGGAGCTTCTGTTGTACCTTCAAGATTTCGCGGAGTGGTTCGGGTTGAGGGAGTTGATCAGGTTCAACACTAGGGTTGAGCATGTAGCGATGGCGGATTCCGGCGAGTTCGGGAAAGAATTGAGGTGGGTTGTGAAGAGCAAAGAGATCACCACCAAGGGCGGCGATGATACTGACGAGAAAATGGTGGAGGAGGTCTTTGATGCTGTGGTGGTGGCGACTGGTCATTACTCTCATCCAAGATTGCCTTCCATTAAAGGTAACTTAAAAAGTTAAAAAGTTCGTCTCGAATCTCTCCTTCCTTTGATCTATTCTGTTTTTCCTCTTTCGTGTTGCCTTGAGAGAGAACGTGCTCATGGTTGATCTTCTTGACTTTGGACCAGTCCGCGCCAGCTGTCACAATGATGCATGTTCGCCACGGGTTGGAGACGATGGTCCAAAAAGTCCTAAATATATTATATGGCGATCAATTCAGTATTAAACCTCTCAATTTTGACTAACGTAGCCCTAAACATTTTGATGATATGGCAATATAGTCCTAAACCTTTTAATCGCACTAATTCAATCCTAAACCTTTTGACGATTTGCCAATATAGTCCTTCCTAAACCTTTCGATAATTTGTCAATATAGTCTTTTCTGTCAATATAGATCTAGGACTAAATTGGCAAATCGTGAAAATGTTTAGGACTAAATCGGCGCAATTAAAAGATTTGAGACTAAATTGCCCCCGTACAATAGAGTTCGTGACTTTTTGGACAATTTCCCACCCACATTTTGACTGAACACAAACATTAGTTTACATAGTCTTCCACCCCTCTTTTGTTCCTGTTTCAATCTTTGTTTTGCTGGGGAAATGACAGGGATGGCCACATGGAAGAGGAAGCAATTTCACAGTCACGTTTACAGAGTCCCCGAGCCGTTCCGCGACGAGGTAAGGAGGGAGTTGGCAATGAGAAAGTTGTTCTTAGATAGGCAAAAATCAATGGGCAAAAGAACACATCAAGTATTAATATTTATGTACGGCACTCACTTTAGTGTCAATATATTTCTTTTTTTTTTTATACTTAAGCGTCATTTTTTTTTAAAATGTTAATTTAAGTGCCAACTCCAGTGAAATTGCCGGAATTTCTCGACATTGGTATTAAAATGATTTTTTTTTTCGATTTGGCACTAAAGTAATCGTTTTTTGAATCACTTTAATGTAATTTTTTTTTAAAAAAAATCATCATTCAAATGCCAACTCCGGTGAGATTGCCGGAATTTCTTGCCGTTGGTACTAAAGTGATAGTTTTTTCTCCAATTTGACACTTAAGTGATAAAAAAAAATATTGACATCAAAGTGAACGCCGTACATAAATATTGGTACTTGATGTCAAAGCCTATGCAATAACACTTCCTTTTCGAACATGGCTTCAGGTTGTGGTGGTGGTTGGTAATTCGTACAGCGGTCAAGACATATCAATGGAGCTTGCGGTGGTGGCAAGAGAAGTCCATCTCAGTTCCAAATCTCTCGACATGACTGAAGGGTTGTCCAAAGTCCTTGATAAGCATCGCAACCTGTGTCTCCGCCCTCAAGTATGGCTTGTTTCATCACGTCCCCATGGTTTTCTTCTCTTTTCTTCTCCCATCTCACGTTAAAAGCATGCGGTAATATGCTCGGCGTCGAACTTTTCCGACCGTCCGATTAACGATGATTGCAGATAGATTCGCTCGAAGAAGACGGAACGGTATCGTTCGTCGACGGTTCTTCCGTAATCGCCGACACCATTCTGTACTGCACTGGGTACTCGTATACGTTCCCATTTCTTGACACCAAAGGGATTGTGGTGGTGGATGAAGATCGAGTGGGACCTCTCTACGAGCACACCTTCCCTCCCTTCCTTGCTCCTTCTCTTTCCTTCATTGGCATCCCTAGAAAGGTACGTGCCACGCGTAGGGGTTTTGCTGCGATTCACATCACGCATTGCGCTCTGCAATGAATTGAATTGACACAAATACGAAATATTTATGATTAAATTGGCAAAAAAAAAAAGAGATTTACAACTGAATTGACACAATTATTTCCCAAAATGAGTCTCTTTGTCGCAAGAGGACTAGTAGTTTTTTGGGAAATGTAGGCGGGTGATCAAGAATGGATTGCCGATGCGTACAAACATATCTTCTAGTGTCCTATCTCGTGGCCGCGGGCCATATCGCCTTCCGGGTGTTCTAAAAACTCGGGTTCCCGACGCAGATCATTGGCTTCCCTTTCTTCGAGTCCCAAGCCAAATGGATAGCTCAACTTCTGTCCGGAAAAAGAACGCTGCCCGCAGGGGACGAGATGATGCAGTCGATCGAGGACTTCTACAGCTCCATCGACGCCTCCGGTTTGCCGAAGCACAACACTCACATCATAGCAAATTTCGAGGTAACCCGGAAAGGGGAAAAAATCGCTTGTTCGGTTCGACATCCCGTCCTCTCTTATGTTGATACGAAATCCGTTCCGGCGAGGCTCATGCCGGCTTTGTGTGTTCTGGTGCAGTATTGCGAGAAATACGCGGACAATGCGGAGTTCCCACATTTGGAAGAATGGAGGAAAAAGCTTTTCCTGTGGAACGTAAAGAACTTCGCGGCGAACTTGGAGACGTTTCGGGATTCATGGGACGAAGGCAACGAGAAGGTGCTCCAGGAAGCATTCCAGAGCCCTCACTTCACTCAACTCGGATCGCGCAAGTCCTAACGTTTCAATCCCAATGCGAGCGTTGCTGATAAGTATATTGTCCGCAAAGATGCCCCGATCGAACAGAAACTACAAATTCTCTGGGGCATTTCCTAATTTTTCCCGTTCCCGTTTGGGAATTTCCGAATATTGTTCATTCTGTAATTCATCGACCGAACCGGGTTGAATTTCAGCAGCTGGATATCAAGAAACCCCGACCGAGTCGCCCCGCGATTCATGGTAGGCGTTGCGATTGACCCGGTACATCAGCGATCTAGTCCTGACGAGTATGTGCCGTCGTCGGTCTAGAAGAGACTTGGGGTTCATTGCTTGGGCGACCAAGCCTAATCTAGTTTTTTTGCAATTTTTATTTGTGAAAATTTCAATTAAAGGCCTGAAGTGCCCTTATTTTCTCAAATAGGGACATGAAGTGGACTTTGTTTCAAACAATGGCCTAAAGTGCTTAAATCGTTTCAAAATAGGGCTTAACCGAAGGGCATTTTCATCTTTTTATTTTCTCTTGCTATTTTTGTTTCTTTTTAACTTTTATCTTCTTTCTTTTTCTTCATCCCTTCCCTCTCCATCATGGACAGTCCAGATCAGTCCACAGTTTTTTAGTAGAAAATGATGTGAACTGATTTGGGTCGTCCATTTTCAGTTGGACGGCCCAGATCAGTCAAGGCACCTCTACCATTAAGGTTGGGGATACGGTTCCCTCCATCTCCCTCCCTAGTCACCACCGCCATCTCCACTGCACCTTCAAGTCTTCCATCCCCCTCCCTCTGGCGCCGCTGTTGGCCACCACGGTCTTGGGGAACGGACCCAACTCCTCGAGCGTGTCGGCCCTGACTGCCCAATCCGCCGCACTGGCCAAGGGCGATGCTCTTCACCACGGTCGAGTAGCTGGTGGAGGTCTAGACCTGGCTCCGCACTGCCCTCACCAACGTCGAGACTTGCCGGCTTATGTCGCAGGATCTGAATGTCTTGGACTCCATCATGATGCCGGCCTTGCCGCTAACCATTCGCAGCTCCTTAGCAACAGCTTGGCCGTCGACGAGGGTTTGCTTGGATCGGAGCCCGAGACTGAGTACGAGGAGCTCCCAAGCTAGGTGACCAACCACGAGAGGAAGCTACCTCAGTCGACATTGCTAGCATTGAGGGCCGACCTTGTTGTGGTTAAAGATACCTCGGGGAATTTCGGGATGGTTCAAGCAGTGATGGGTGCGGTGGCGAAGCGAAGGTCGACGAGCTCGAGGTTCGTAATTCACGTGAAGAAAGGGGTTTATAGAGAGAACATAGAGGTTGGGATTAACAACAAGAATATTATGCTCGTGGGCAATGGTATGAAAAATACAATTACTACGAGTAGCAGGAACATCGCAGGTGGTGGCCCAGATAAAAAAAATTAAAAAATAAAATACCTAAAAAGTTACCCCATAAAAAAGGAGATCTGGGCCTTCCGTCTAAAAATGGACAGCACGGATTTTATGGGCAGGCGCCTGCCCTTCTAAGGAAAGGGCAGACGATTCGGATCCCATCACCTTCGGCTCTACAACTGCTGGTAAGTAATACGTGTGCATCTAATGCGTTATTTCACTTTAATATGATGAATCGGAGTTCACTAGATTCTTATGCAAACCGAAGCCCGAAAATTGCGAGCAATGGGAGGAGGCGCCCATGTACGTGACGCGAAAGTTGAACAGCAGCAAACCCAGCACCGCCACGATCCCTTTCTTCCCTTCGCCTTCTGGCATGGACACGAAAAGCTGGTCACCAAACCGGAACTGCGATGGATCACCCCACCTGAAGTTGGACATCTTGTAAGCCATCCGAGTCCCCGAGCTGATCACCAACGTGCCTACCGACAAGAGTTGCGGCCTGTACGTGTCCACGAAATCCATCCTCGACCGCACGTACTCCTCGTCCAGCAGCTCAACCTCCTTCTGTATCTGCTCCACGGGGAACGAGATGGGCCTCTCACAGCCGCACGCAGCTCCCCTGCGGAAAAGAGAGGCTCGCGGACGTAGCGCGGTGGTGACTAACTTGTTGTCGAGATATGTTCGGTTAACGGCTTCATCTCGAGCTTGGACCTGGGTCGGCCATTATCCGAAGCTTCGTGAGTTGGTGAGGCTTCAACCTCAGCGCCTCGCTCGCGCGCCATACGAGAGCCGTCCGTGACATCCGCAAAGCTCTAGCATCTCTTCACCTTTCCCTTGGACAGAGCCGCTTTCTTGGTTGCCTCGTTCTCGTCAGCGTTGAAGAGGAAGAGCTTGTGCACCAGAGGGTCTCGACTTCCAAGCAGCCCCTATCCGCGGCGAAGAGCATCGCCCCCAGCCAGTGCAGCAGACTGGATGGTCAGGGCTGACACGCTTAGGGAGGCGGGCCCGTACTCAGGATCGTGGTGGCTAGCAGGTGGGGGGATGCGGGACTTGCAGGTGTAGTGGAGATGGCGGATCCGGATCGTCTGCCCTTCTCTTGTAAGGGCAGGCACCTGCCCTTACGATCTGAGCTCTGAGCCATCCGTTTTTAAACGAACGGCTCAGATCTTTTATTTTTAGGGATAATTTTTTGAGTTTTTTTTTTAAATAATAATCTGGGCCATCCATGCATAATACGGATGGTTCGAATTCACAAGGTAGAGCCTGCCTTTCTAAGGAAATGACAGACGATCTCTTCGCAGAGATGGCGGTGGTGACTAGCGAGGGAGATGGGGAGGGAAGGGATGAAAAAGAAGGAGGATAAAAGTAAAAAATAAACAAAAATAGCAAAAGAAAGTAAAAAGATAAAATGTCATTAAGTTAGGTTTTTTTTAAACGATTTAAGCATTTTAGACCATTGTTTGAAATAAAGTATATTTCAAGCCCTTATTTGAGAAAATAAGGGAACTTTAGGCCTTTTTTTTTATCGGACACTTTAGGTCTTTAATTGAAATATTCTATTTTTTATTTTTTTTATTTTGGTCTTTTATAATAAAAAAAAAGATTACGCGGGACCGGTAAAAATTAGGTGTACGAAGATGCATCAATGTTCGAAACTAGTTTTGATGGGCCTCGAATTGGCTGGCCCACGTTTCCTTCACTTCTGGGAAGCTTAGATTGGGCATGATAGTGCTTGAGCCTGTAGGCTTCGTGTTAATTTTGGTATGCAATTGACACTAAGCAGCAGTAGTGACCTCTGTTACACGGACATATGACACAATACACGACACGACACGACACGACACGACACGACATTTTTCTTGTAATCAACGTTATGTAAACTCGATGCAATTTCGACGACCGTGTCGGAACTGTCATCTATTTTTTTTTTCTATTGGTAACTTAATAGTTAAGATGACATTTTTCTTTTTTTGTCTCAATTTTTTTTGGGGACAAAGTTTTTTTTTTACCATGTTGAGCTCGCGTTAATGGCTGCGCGCACCACTGATGACCCAAGCAATAGAAAAAGACCGATTAATCAGTGGTCAAGTTGGTCCGAATGCTTCGACCGATGATTTTGTTGGTCAAATAATTAACCTGTTTTTCCTTTTTTTTTTCCTTGCTTGGTGGAGAAGCACGTGCCCCTGGCAAAATCCAAAAAAAAAAAAAAAAAAAATTCTCCTAAGGCCAGCAGATCTTGTAATCTAATAAATTGGATTAGGAATGGCACATGTAAATTGACCAACGGGGATTCGCATGCGTGAAATTATAGCAAGATACGAAGCCTACTATGAGTCACTCATTGTTCGAGCCCTCTCGCTCCTGCAGATAGTGAGTCGTTACACTTAGAGATAGGCTAAACTTGCACGGGTTACGTAGGAATCGGTCTAACCCATGTACCGCTCTGATAATTATTTCGAGCGATACAAGCGATCATGTTTAAAAAATTATTATCTAGATTATTCATTGTTTGCGAAACAAACATAGTTTTAATTCCTAATTTACTTTTATACTGTTTTTTTAATCAAATGCTTTTATACTATCATTAATGAACTCGCAAGTCTAATCTATTTCTAAGTGTGATGACTCCTACGCAGCTAATGCAAGTTTAACATTGCCGTGGGCGATATTCTGCGTTCATTCATTTTTATAAGTGATCAGACAAACTAATCTTTTTAAAAAATAATAATAATAATTTTTAAATTATTTATTTTTCATGAAACGAAGTCATTCAAAAATTACAATGAATTCACTCGTGGCCTAAAAGCTCAACACTCAACTTGGCGAAGGGATCCCCATCTCGGTCAAACCTCAAAGCCTGGTTGACTTATAATGGACGACTCCAAAGGGGGGGACATAAAGCTTGGCAAATCATAGCGTTGGGGTTGATAATATACACGTACAAGTTTATGCAAGAACCCCTTTTTACGGCCCCCGGCTCTTAGACGTGATCATTAAAGAGACAAAAAGCCTTCTTTCTGCATGGAAAAAGGAGGCTGTAAAATCAGGGGGAGCTTTGCAGGAGAGAAAATGAGCTTTGACGCTTGAGAGAGAGAGAGAGAGAGAGAGAGAGAGAGAGAGAGAGAGAGAGAGAGAGAGAGATGTTGGGGTGTGGTTCATATTCCCTTGAAAGCACGTGGGTCCCGCTCCACGCTGAGTGGGTGGGGTCCGGGGGAGCCGCCCCGACGGGGGGTCTCAAGGGGGCAGAGTCCCTTGGACACCGAAGGGCTTTTATGATTTAAGCCCGTAATTTTTCATTAATAGTTTGGGCTTTGGCTCATGAATAGTTATTGCTATACATACTCTTGTTTCTTTGTAATTGAGTGATATAACGAGAGGTGCAAGATGTTGATATAGTAAAATTCTCTATTGGACGTAACCCTAGTTTAAGGGTGAACCAGGATAAAATATCGTTTCTCGATTTCTCTTTCTCGCTCGTTTTTACTTTATTGCGATTGTGCACCGATCTTAACAAAAGAGAGGGAGGTGATTATCTTTGCGAGCCAGCTCCGTTTCATGCGAGTCTGATGCATATAGATAGTCAAGTTTAGTGAGATTCGCGTGATGTCGGAGTATACGAAAATGGTGATCAATGCACTTTCTTTTTTAAAATAATAATGATTATTCTTAGTTGTGTCGAGTCATTTATATACAATATACAAGAACATAATCATTCACTAGTGTGGTTTTTCGTGCAAGTTTTACATCCATGGAGCAAACAAATTCATAGGATAGTCATTACCATCTATAGAGAGCTCTCTCTACCTATTGATTGCTCGGTTCATAGCAACTAGACATAAACAAAGGCTTAGCTCATAAGCTTGAGGACATAAACTTTGCTGATTTCCACCCATCATGGAAATTAACAACAGGCAAAGACAAGAACATAAGGCAAGACCGAGGGTCCATGTCTTTCTTTTTCCTTGGAAATCAACGATGCATGTCCCACAAGAAGTGAGCATGAACCATGCATCTACCGCCTCTTTCACTTGTGGTTTGGGTCTTGTTAAAGAAAGAGATGGATATCCTGTTTGGTTCAGCACTCATGTTCCTTGAATGGAAATCATCATGAACAGTGTTCATGACCACTGTTCATGATGGCTCATGTCCTCTTGGCTTGAAGATGGGGCAATACTTTGGCATAAAATCATTATGGCCTCTCCTTTTCCTTTCCTTTCCTCTCCTCTCTCTCTCTCTCTCTAAGTGAACAATTCATTTGCGAAAAGAGGGCAGGTGGACCAAATCTTACTACAACTTCAAGACTCCATCTAGGGCATGATGCTCTTAAAGTATAGTAACCGGTTTCTTTCTAATATCTACAGATAGCACGTATGAAACTAACATCTCTCTTCGACCCAAAAAATAATAATAATAATAATAGCATCTCTCACAATGGACCGAAGGGCGTCGCGAATCATGTCACATGAAGTCACATGAGATAAGGTCGCAAAAAGATGTGACGGGTCATGCCACGAGAAAAGTGTGCCATCGGTCACCAACATCGTATTAGAAAGACCTAAAGAAACTTTTAAGCTCCGCTAGAGCCAGACTGAGTAAGAAGGTGCCAATTATATCTAATGATGCATGCTTGGTTCCAAGTATGGAATCTCCTTACTTCTTCTTTAGGTCTGCACACAACATCCCAAGAAAACTTAGCTCCTTTAGCATTAGATGGAGTACCTTTCCAAAGAAAGCCAGCACATCTTTGCTCAATGAACTTTCCTACTCTCTAAGGTAGAATGAAACCTTGAAAGACTCCATAAAGTAGATAGCTCTGTACAATTGAAGAAAGCAATTGTAATCTCCCCGCTTAAGATAACTTGTTAAATGTCCAACTCTGCAGCCTGCCAACAATCCCTCTGTACAGAGCTACTCTCTAAAGGTAGAATGAAACCTTGAAAGACTCCATAAAGTAGATAGCTCTGTACAATTGAAGAAAGCAATTGTAATCTCCCCGCTTAAGATAACTTGTTAAATGTCCAACTCTGCAGCCTGCCAACAATCCCTCCTTAAAGCCATAGATTTTAAGAGCTTGCTGCACAAAATCATTGTCCCATCCTGCAAAAATATCGGGAAAATTATCCAAAAAATTCTAAATCTTGTAGCTTTGTCAATTCAGTCCTAAACCTTTTTTATTTTGCCAATTAAATCCTAAACATTTATATATTTTGCCAGTAAAGCTAAACGATGCGTTGACGCCGGCCATTTTGCCAATTTTGGCAAAACCGCAATAGGTTTAAGACATTTAGAACAATTTTTCCAAAAGTATCTCAGTCATGGCACGATTCAACTTCAATCCAGACATGCCATATATCCCAGATAAAACCTGAAGAAGACCTGCAGAGAAGCAACATCACCCTTGAAAAATACTAGCACATCATCAGCAAAGCATAAATGTGTTAGGTTAAATCCATAGCAGAGAAGGGTGATAAGAGAGTGATCGCTTCTCCACAAGCATAGTCCAACATCTTGGACAAGAACCATTAATCACTAAAACCCAAAGTTACAGGGACAAAGGGTCTCCTTGTCGTACACCCCTTTCCCCGCTTAAAACAGTCCTCATGTCCTGAATTAATCATCACAGTCACAGAGATTCAGCAACAGCAGGGAAGTCGTTAAAGAAATTTTCACTTACATTTAGCTAACTGCACGAGCCCTTTTAAAGAACAACCCTATTGAAACATTGTCCAACATCACTTGACAATGAATCTTACATGCTCTTTACTTATGTGAAGTCCCCCCACTTATTAGGTTAATCTTTAGGATTGAAATTGATGCCGAAGCGCGATAGAAAGTAAAGCTAAACGGAAGAATCGAAACGATAAACAAGGAACAATCACTGTTCACTCAAAACGATATCAAATCGTGATATTCTCAATATTCAATAATCTGCTCTCAAAACCCTAAAGACGACCTTTTATAAGGTGTCAACCCTAATGACAAAAGATAACGCAAAAATTACAAAAATAACATTAAATTATAAATTGCCTAAAAATAGAAAAATGCCCGGAAATCCATCTAAACGACCCCAAATTGCCAAAATACAACGCCAACGGCATCGAGTATTGATCAGACGGCTGTTTCGCTTCAACCGACCGAATTTGAACCCAATCCGATGTCGTTGATTGATGCGTCTGCCGGTCCTAGGTGCATCATAAATTCTAACATTGTATCAAAGTCGTCGCTATTCCTTTTGCACACCTGTGTTCACCCCCGTGAATCAAATTTCAAGTATTGCTCCTAATCCGGTTTGCGCGAAATAACTTAAGCTTTTGGCTTGTCAAGTTACATTATGCCGACGAGTTGTATTTGATTGATAATGAGCTCTTAAGAGGGAGAATTGCCAAAAAAATTTATAAACATATTGCAATTGTACCAATTCAATCCTAAACTTTCTTTTAAAAAAAATCCTAAACCTTCTCTTTTTTTTTTTCAATTGAGTCCTAAACATTTTGCATTTGTAATAATTCAGTCCATCCTGTCAATTTTGGCCGGAAATGGTTAACCTAGACGCGGGCCCTCGTGGACCATTTTAATAATATTTTAATTTTTTTAATTTTTTATACATTTTTCTTTTCTTTCTTTTTTCCCTTCCTTCTTCCTCTAATTAGTTGTTGGTCACCCGACCTCGACGACCGGCAAGAGACAAGGATTGAAGAGATCGAGCCTTGCCATGGCTAGGCAAGGCTGACCTCGCCCAACGACAACAAGGGTCCCCCTCGCCGAGGGCCACGCCACGTCAGTAATTTTTAGCTAAAATTGGTCAGATGAACTGAATTGGCACAAATGCAAAATATTAGGACTTAATTGGCCAAAAAAGAGAGAGTTTAGGACTGAATTAACACAATTACAATAGGTTTAGGATTCTTTGTATAGTCCTCTCGCTATCAAGACCATCGCGAAAGATAACTTTCTTACCTCTTAATCAACCTCATCCTATCATATGACTCCCAAAGCAAGAAATCAAGCATTGTGCAAACAGATACTGAAAGGAATCAACTGGGTAGCGAGACGAGTCTCACGATCTGCTCTCCACTTGATGATCATTCAGAAACAATATGATTGACTTGGTTGTTCTCCCAACGGGGCACGTGATGATAATAGAGTGAGGATCTGGAAAACAAACCTCCGCTTCTCTTTCAGCTGTCCATATTTGATTAAAAGCTATCAGCTGACTTTTATTTCGATGCATGTGTTGTGTGATCCTTCTTTTATATATTCACTTGGACAACTAGTCGATTTCAAAAAAATTAAAAACACTAACCGTAACTTTCCAGATGAATAAACTCGTGCCGGCTTTGACATAAGATATGTTACCATTGTTGGACATATTGTGAATATAATCCATGTAATATGTTCACATACAAGCCCAATAGATGATTGCTTGGGTATTTAGGTCCATATGTGCTGGAGCCCAACAGCTTGTTTATTTATTCTAGGGTTCGCCCTACGCTGGAGATAACACTGTTAAGCATTCCAAACTTGATGTCTCAAGGTGTAATACTTCAAGCAAACACTCTCTATTCTCTCAAAACCCATAACCTCCAACAATCTTGAAGTATTAGGGCTTTTTTTTCCAAACTAGGTGTAAAAAAAAAGTATTTACCAAAACGGGTGTCTTTTTTTTTTTATTTACCAAACCGGGGGCCGCTTGGCAGTCTTAATGCCGAGCGGCCCCCTAGTTGGTAGTCAAAATGCTGGCCGGGCCCGATCGGCAGTTACACTACCGAACGGGCAATTATTTATTTATTTTGCTTATGAAAATTCATTCTTCTTTTTGAACCGTTTGATGTCTCTATCAATTTACATTTTTTTTCCAGAGAAAGTTGAGAATTTTCCGAGAGAACTGGGCTGTAATGAGAAAAGCAAAACCCCAGAAGAGTCTAGTTTGCGTGCCGCAGTGATCAACTTCAGCTTTCTCATGGCAGACGAAAAATCATTTAATGTTGCCATTGACGGACCGTGCTTTCAATGAAAAGACAATGAAGAACTTTGTTGCGAACCTTCCCTTACACGCCAAGTCTCAATCGCCATTAATGCCCCTAGAAGCACCATCTCCTCCCTGCGTCCGTCTGCCATTAACAGTCCGTGCTTTCAATGTAAAAGGAAGAACAACCTGACACACATGTCTGCCTTTAACGAAAGAAAAGACGATGCTCGTTGAGTTTTCATCGCTTCATAAGCATCATTTTCATTATCAATAACCTGATCTGTCTCGTCCCGTTATGATTTCTAACTCATTTGAATTTTCTTCAGCAAATTCTAGTTTATGGACTTACGCTACCTTTGCCAGGATTTTGTGGCTCCAAACGAGATCGACCTTAGAACAATCAAAAACTAGTTTATACAGAATGTCTCAGAAAAGAACAACTAACTCTTCTCCCATTGGCTCTAATACCATGAGGGACGCAGGATTTGGGCCCCGCTCGGCGGCTCAATTGCCGAGCAGGGTGGAAATTTAATTTTTTTCATTTTCTTTTTTTTCAATGGATTCGTATCGAAAAATTACTTGAAATAAAAAAAAATCATCCCAAACGGACACCCGAGCGATAAGCATATCTTATCGCTCAAGTGTTCATTTGGGACGAATTTCTTTTTTTGTGTTTTCGGTTTTATTGTTTTTTTGGAGTTTTTTTGAATTTCTTAAAAAAAGGATTTGAACAAAATTAAACAAGAATGCCCATAATATACCTTGATATCCGAATTTTCGATAATTCACTCATCTCCAAAGATTCGGATTAGAGTAGAATTTTTAACGCTACACCCTCGAAGATTCGAGTTAGTATGCGAGTACGTGTATAAGACGACAACGCCCCTCTTGCCAGAGGGAAAGAATACGAAGTCTCATACTAAATCATCATCCCACCCCATAAGATCATGGGTAAGGCAAATGATTTATTTTTCAGAAGGGGCTAGACACGTGGGGAGCATATATTATGAGCATGCTTGTTTAAGGATGTGCAAATATTTTAAAAAATTCGAGGACCACCTAGAGTGGTCGAAATTTTGAAGGAGCTAGTCTCCTATCCACCAAGGATCATATCTTCTAAAATAAGAAAGATTATCTATTAAGAATTTTTTAGAAAATTTTAGATAATCTTCAGAATTTTAAAAGATATCTTAATTCGGCTGAAATCTTATCTCATATCTTCATAATTTGAGAAAGTTATCTTTTAAGGTTTGGAAAGATTAACTTAGATAATTCTCGAGATTTTGGATATATTCAAATTCTTATCCCTAATCAGATACTATCCATGAAGATTCTATTCGACAAATTTAAAGATATCGTTGGGATTAAAAAGTCTATCCATGGCAGATCAAATATTCATCTATAGCATGATATGAGGTCATCTGCGATACATACTCTCAGCAGAGAAAAGTAATAGAACCATGGACATCAAATTTCACTCGCAAAGAAAATGAATTCAGATCAGACAATGATTACGAAAGACGAGGCCATCCACTGACATGCAATTTTCGTTTGTGAAGGGATATGCCAAAGACTTACAATTGATTCACAAAAATTCTTTAATTTTCAATTTCAAATTGATCCAAGAATCTACTAGATGGCTTGGTTCTATAAGGAAAGAAAATGGTTCCGCCTTTATTTATCAATTCCGAACAGTGCCCACCAATCTCGTGAATTTATCGAGCTTGCACCAGAATTTTAGTTTCACAAAATCAGATCTTCGGTTCTTGAAAAATATGATTTAATATGGCCTATCAAAGCATGTTCGCGAGTACGCATGCAAGTTACCAAGTTAACGAACAGGATTAACAATCAAGAACCATGGACTAGCAATAAAGAACCAAGGATTTTTACCTTTCTTCCGAATCAAATTTCCAGCAGCGCGTGTGATGGATTCCAGCTCAAATCTGTGCTTTTTCGAAGCGCAAGTTACCGGAGGTTGCTTCGATTGCTCGTGGCTGGACAGAAAAAAGAAAAGCCCAAGATTGTGTGGTGCAACGACTGAGCCTTGCGAGGAATACTGATTGATCTTCGAGAGGCTTCGGCTGAGGAGTTTGTCTCAAGAAATCCTATGTTCAGCTCTTTGATTACCCAAAGATTGCTTCCCTAGTTTGATTTTCGTAAGACTTGACAACCAAGCTAGGAGCTTCTCGATTTTGGACGGGTTCAGCAGAGAGTTGTGCACGAGTTTGGAACCAAATCTAACACAAAAGCAAAAATTAGCTCAAAACTGGAACAATCAGCAGCTTTTCGGATGGAGCGTCGGTGTGGAGTCGGTCTCCGATTGAAACACTAGCTAACAGTCCTCAAGCAATAACCAAACGAATTGAACAGCAGCGGTTTTGAGTGGAGGTCTTCCAAAATAATGTGAGATTGCCGAATCAAAGGACAAAAACAAGCCTGTTTGTTGTCCTTTTTTGGTGTAGCAACCGCAAAAGGTCACCAAGTAGAGCGGAGGAGTTGATGAAGCATTAGTGTAGAAGGACAAAGAAGCAGCCCAAGGAAACCGCCCAATCAAGGTTCAGTCAAAGAAGTCCTCTCTTTTCCTTTTCGAAAAAAAAAAAGCTCTCTCCTCTATTGCTGTCAAAACTCACGTGTATCTCTCTGATTTTTATGAGCAAAAGTTGATCCCCCCCTAAATGTGAACCCTACGTGTGTATTTATAATGGTGAGCTCGGGTTCACGCTTTCCATTTAATTACGAAATAGTCTCAGTTCTAAAACCTTTTTCCAATTGTGTCCTTAAATGGCTTAATTGATTTTGGAAAATAGGTCCAAGCCTTCGTAGAATTTTCGGCACACTCCTCGTTCATTAGCTGAATTTCTCCATGCTATGCCAATCCCAATCGTTAATCAATTTAAGCTCAAATGTTTGCCGTCGCTACAATATGATACAAACGTAATGCATGAAAAATTAAATTAAATTAAATATGCAATGCATGAAAATGAATTATTTTATTATTATATTTTTTATTATATATTTTTTTTTTGAGAATTATGACTAACTCTCGTTTTTGTAAAAAATAAACAATTAAAAAAAATTTAAAATTTAGGTGTCAACGGTCGCTGAGCGGGGCCCAACTCGTAAATTGGGTGCCGCTCGGCAATTCAATTGTCGAGTGGCACCCAATTTGGTATATATATATTTTAAAATATTAATTTAGTAAATATTTTTTTTTAAATGCTAATTTGGAAAATTGGCCAAAGAAATAGAAGGTTATCGGAAGCAGTGATCCTCAAATCACCATGTATGGACAAGTATCGATTTGATGTGGCCTTAGCCTCACATCTTTACAGCAGGCTATATACGTAGAAAGGGATCAATCTCGTATATTTGTATGATTTGATGTGGCCTCACATAAATGACCAGCCGATTTGATGTGGCCTCACATCTTTCTTTGGCCCGAGGACCGCACGGCTGGTCATTTATGTGAGGCCACATCCACTCATAAATGACCAGTCCTGAGGTCCTCGTGCTAAAGAAAGATGTGAGGCTACATCAAATCGATACTTGTCCATACATGGTAATTTGGGCAACTACTCTAGTTGTAATTTGTGTTCCGATGACCCCACAGTTCTTTTTTTTTTTCGATGGTTCTATTTTGATAATCTCGATTTGTGTTGTGTGCTTGCTTTTCCTTTGGAAGATGAAGAAGCTAGTCGCACTATTCTCTGCTTCTAACTCAGGATGTAGCTAAGGTTGAGGCTATTTCCAACTTTTTGCTGGAGAAAATTCAAATGAGTTAGAAATCATAACGGAACGAGACAGAGCAGGTTATTGAGAATGAAAATGATGCTTGTGAAGCGATGAAAACTCAACAAGCATCGTCTTTTCTTTCATTAAAGGTAGATATGTGTGTCAGGTTGTTCTTCCTTTTACATTGAAAGCACGGACTGTTAATGGCAGACGGACGCAGGGAGGAGATGGTGCTTCCAGGGGCATTAATGGCGATTGAGACTTGGCGTGTAAGGGAAGGTTCACAGCAAAGTTCTTCATCGTTTTTTCATTGAAAGCACGGTCTGTCAATGGCAACATTAAATGGTTTTTCGTCTGCCATGAGAAAGCTAAAGTTGATCACTGCGGCACGCAAACTAGACTCTTCTGAGGTTTTGTTTTTCTCATCACAGCCCAGCTCTCTCGGAAAATTATCAACTTTCTCTGGAAAAAAAATGTAAATTGATATAGACATCAAATGGTTCAAAAAGAAGAAGGAATTTTCATAAGAAAAACAAAAAAAAATTGCCCGTTCGACAGTTGAAAGGGCGTCCCGATCGGCAGTCTGACTGTCGATCGGGCCCGGCCGACATTTTGACTGCCGGCCGGGGGGCCGCTCGGCAGTCTTAATGCCGAGCAGCCCCCGGTTTGGTAAATAAAAAAAAGACACCCATTTTGGTAAATACTTTTTTTTTTACATCTACTTTGGAAAAAAGCCCGAAGTATTATTTTTGTGTGTCAGATTTGAGAGAGCAATGTATGTGTCTACTTGAAGGTCTCATCGAGGCAAACTCGCAGGTACGAGTTATTTTCGATTTCGACCTTTGGTTTGGCCGGGATCTGAGTTTGAAGATTCGGGTTTTACTATAGCACCCGAAATCTTTGAATCAAGATTTCAAAAATTATAGCTAATTTCAGATGGTGAGACCACTTGGGTTTCGTTCGTCTCGTCGATACGAGCATTTTAAGTGATCACTCGCGTCGAACGGAGGTCGGACAGAGGAGATACGGCCGTCGAAAGAATCATTGTAGCGTGGATTTCACTGTAGCTCGAGTTTACTGTAGCTCGAGGTTACTGTAACATGCGGGATTTACAGTAGCACGCGAATGTTACTGTAGCACACGGGATTCACTGTAGCACTCGGATTACTGTAGCACCACGCGGGTACTGTACTTATGGTGTATTTCCCGATGTATTTGTAGAGTATTTCCAAATGTATTCTCAACGTATTTCTCGGTATATTCTGGCGTATTTCTAGTGTATTTGTGGCGTATTTTCGGTGAGTTTTCGGCGACGAGAGCAGTTCATCTTAAGGTTTTTGGGCGCTCCGAACTCATTTTTTGGGGCCTGTTTTGGCAAATTCCATCTCTACATAGTAGTTGGACCAAGGTTAGAGGCATTATTCAACTTTGGGAGCTTCGAGGACTCCAATGTGCACTTTTTCTAACTCATTGCTCTAATTGAAATGGCAAAACATAGTTCCTATGATATTATAAAACTACAATCATTTGATGGTTGGAAATTACACGTTCAATTTGGCATGAAAAAATGTGAAATATTCTATACTGTTTTAAGTGACTTTGCGTCTACCACTGAAGATGTGGATGAATATCAATAGAATAAAGATGAAGATTTTTGTAGAGATTACTTGTTGAACTCTCTAAATCCTCATCTAACTATGACTTATAGTGAGTATAAGACGACGAAAGATATATGAGATCACTTGAACGCTCAGTTCCAAAAGCAAGAGGAGCTCTCTAAAACTCTCATAGCGGAGAAGTTCTTTGATTTTAAATACAATATGAATTCGAGTGTCACCTCACAGTTAGTAGAACTTGAGAACATGAGGAACAAGTTGAAAGATGATAACTCTGATTTGTCCGATAATCTCTTTGTCGGTCTTATGTTGAGTAAGTTACTTGCTGAATGGGGTTCTTTCAAGACTGAAATGCACGGACAAAAAGAATAGATGGGACTGGATGAACTAAAGAGGTATATTCACATTGATGATCAAAACTTTTCTAGGAAGAGTTTGGAATAAGTAGGACAACAAAAGTCAGTTGCCAACTTAGTTTTACATTCCTATAAACCTCATAAAAAGTTCAAGTCACCAAAAGGTGAATCCTCTTCACAATTAGAGGCCAAAAAGACTATCTTCAAAAGAAAGAAGAAGGGCAAGTGCCATAACTGTGGAAGGTGGGGTCACTAGGCAGTAGAGTATAAGCTACCAAAGAAGCCAAAGAAAGACATACCACAAAATTAGGCTAATATGCTAGTTAATGAGTTGAGCCTCAAGCCTTCATTGGAATGATGAAGAATGAAAAGACCAGTGTCTCTTCTGAGTGGTGGTTGAATAGTGGGGCTACTTGTCATTCTACAAATGACAAGAACTTACTCACTAAGATCACAGAAGTGAAAGACACCGTAGAAAATTACAATGGTGGTGAAGCAGAGGTGACTCATGCTGGAACTGCAAATTTGGTGATTTCTTCAGGTTGAGTTTAGATGCTGATAGCATAAACCATGTGAGTTCTACTTTGATTGATCCAAAGTTATTACATAATATATTTGGACTTGTGAACTACAGGAAAATGCAATATCTAGCTAAAACTCACAACATTTCATTGGACACTTCTATTCGATTTGACAAATGTGAAATGTGTGCACAAGCTAAAATCACTAGAAAACCTTTTAAGTTGGTTTCTAGAAGCACACAACTTCTTGAGCTAATACATTCTGATCTCTGTGACTTTAGAAATTTCGTCACAAGAGGTGGTCGGAAGTATTTGATAACATTCATAGACGATTTTTCAAGATATTGTCATGTCTATTTGTTGAAATCGAAAGATGAGGCTTTTGAGAAGTTTAAGATTTTCAAGTCCAGAATAGAAAATAAACTCAACTTGAAAATTAAGAGGTTTAAGAGTGATAGAGGATGAGAATATACAATGACAGGGTTCAAGGAATTTTGTGCTTCAAAGGGCATAATATTTGAAACTACTGCTCCTTACACACCCCAATTAAATGGTGTTGCAGAGCGTAAGAACATAACGTTAACAGAAATGTTAAATTCCATGTTACTTACTGCTGGCGTGCCTTCCTCCTACTGGAGAGAAGCAGTTCTAATTGCTAATCACATCTTGAATAGGTTGCTACACTCTAAGTTATCTATGACACCTTATGAGATATGGCATAAGCATTCTTGTAGATATGATTCTCTTAAGACTTGGTGTTGTATTGCTTATGTAAGAATATAAGATCCTAAGAGACCTAAGGTGGTACCTAGAACGATTACTTGTGTATATCTAGGTAGTGCAGAAGATAGTGCTGCAGGCAGGTTTTTGGATCTATCTACTAACGCAGTGATAGAATCTAGAGATGCAGAATTATTTGAGAATAAGTTTCTCAGAGATCATGGCTTAAGTGTTTCTGGATCTACAAATATGCTAACAGAGTCTCCTGTAGAATCTGAAACAGGCCCTTTTGACACTAATCCCACACAGCTGGTTGTTGAACCAGATCCAGTTAGAGTATCTACAAGAGAGATAATTCACAAAAGTTTTGGTGAGGACTTTGTTACTTACCATCTATAGGATTATCCATTCTCCTATCAGGAAGCAATGAGATCTATGGAATCCTTACTGTGGGCAGAAGCCATAGATGATGAAATGAGCTCTTTGCTGCAGAACCACACTTGACAGCTAGTCAATTTGCCAAAAAAGGGCTAAGACTGTAGGCTGTAAGTGGGTATTGAAGAAGAAACTGAATAACGATGGATCAATAGCCAGATATAAAGCACGTTTAGTAGCTAAAGGCTATAAATAACAGAGTGGAATAGACTATTTTGATGTTTATTCACCTGTGTGTCATCTATCAATTATAAGAATTCTTTTTGCTTTGGCATTTATTGAACACTTTGTGGTTCATCAAATGGATGTAAAGACAGTTTTCCTCAATGGAGAGTTAAATGAGAAAATTTACATGGAACAACCGGAAAGGTATATTGTGAAAGGCCTTGAGGATAAAGTTTATAAATTGAATAAATCTTTGTATGGCCTTAAACAAGCACCTAAGATGTGGCATCTTAAATTTGATAAAGTGGTAAAGAGTTATGGCTTTCAGTCAAGTTATTCAGATAAATGCCTTTACCATCGTTTTATGTCAAATAAGATAGTCATCATTTGCTTGTATGTTGATGACATGTTAATTCTTAGCTCCGATCATTATGTAGTGAGTGACGTGAAAGCTACTTTAGCTAAAGAAATTGACATGAAAAATTTTGGTATTGCTAATACCTTTCTTAGTATGAAAGTAAGCTTTGAAAGGCAAGTCATCTCCCTTAGCCAGACTCCCTATATTGAGCAGCTACTTTCTACTTGGAGATACAGTGAGTGTAAACCGACTGAGACACCATGTGATTATAATAAAAGACTGAGTCCCAATGAAGGGACCAGCGTAGATCAATTAAAGTATTCGAAACTGATTGGTAGTCTCATGTATGTCATGAGTTGCACTAGACCAGACATAGCCTTTATAGTTGGCATGCTGAGTCGTTTCACTAGTAATCCTAGTAAAAAGCATTGGGATGCCCTTAGTAGGCTGATGAGATACCTTAAAGGTACTAAAGATTATGCTCTATGTTATTCTGGTTTTCCTCCAACTGTGGATGGATATTCTGATGCCTCATGGTGCTCAGAAATTGAAAATAGTAAGTCCACAAGTGGATACATATTCACTCTAGGTGGAGCTGCTATTACTTGGAAATCCAAAAGACAGACTTGTATTGTATTGTCGTCTATGGAATCAGAACTTTTTGCTTTAGCTTCAGCCGGCGAAGATGCATAGTGGATAAAGAATCTGATTATGGATATTCCTTTGACTCGGCTAAAGATTAATTCTTTAAGCATGTTCTGTGATAATCAAGCAGCAGTCCAAGTCGTCAAAAATGCTCTCTTCAATTCAAAGAGAAGCATGTGAGACTGAGACATGCATTGTTGAATTATCTGAGAGAGCAATGAGTTATCACCTTGATCGATGTGAGATCGAAGGATAACATGGCCGATGCTCTCACAAAAGGTTTGCCTAAAGATCGATTATTCAAAACAGTGGGGGGAAATGAGGTTAAAGACTATGTATACAAGTCTTAATTACCATTTACTTACCTTCTTGTTGTGTGTTTTGAATTATCGAATCTTCTTTTGTTGGCCAAAATGATAAGCACAGTTTATGTGTTTCATCAATGTTCATGGTTGCTGATAAATCTGAAAAGGGTTAGTTGTCTCATGCCAAACTTGATGAAGATGACTCTAACCTGATTCAAAGGTTATATCTGGGAAGCTTGTGTCATTCCAAACTTGATGATACAATCCAACTAGGTTGGACTATTCTTTTGGTTAAATGATCCCATTCCAAATTTGATGCGAGATTATTGGACTTTAAGAAATCAGTAGTTGTGACATTCCAAATTGGAACACAGAAATAGTTGATTGCATAAGAAGCCTATTGGTCTTATTCTTAATTGAAACTTGACATTACATGACTAAGTTATTGTAAGTGACTTGACTATTGGTCCGATTCTTTGAAACTAGACAATGGTTATTCTTTTACGAATAAACTTGGGTTGATGGCTCTTTGTAAATCAAACTGTTTAGGCCTTGTTCATAATTTATGAAACTGGCTTGATGCTTATGAACATGATATTATGATGCTTTATGATATCAATATATGTTCATCTTTGCCTGGTGTTATGGTGCTAAGTTCTTTTAGTAGAACTAGACACTTTTAGTAGATTATTCAAATGATTGAATTCATGGTATTATAAAATTCATATTTGAGATTCTACAAGGGATGGTAGAGATAGAGGAGAGCTTAATGAGTGGGATCCTAACCAGGATGACCTACTTGAAGAATGAATATATCATTCAGAGTGTGTGACGGACTTAACAGTTCACCTGCAAATGCCCATTTTGATGAAGTCCATTTACCTGAGACTTATATTTTCTGTCCTTGTGTTGTGAACATCATTATGCATATCTATCTCTTGTATTTGTAAGGCCTTAAACTATTTTGATTGGCCTACGTATACTTGACTACTATGCATATGTTGGTTGTGAACTGATTTAGAGATTTATTTTGGTATGCTGATCTCAGAACAGATTCATGATAAGGATGATTCACTTATTTGGACTGTAAATGATGATTGAGTTTAACATTTTTTTGTTAAAACTCTTTGACCGATCCGAGTTGATTAATTTGGACTGATGTGGATGATTCATGTTTGTTTGAACATCACACTGACCACCGTATTGGATTGTGCTGTATGATGAACATAGGAGGAGATTGTTGGATATATTGTGAATATAATCCATGTAATATGTTCCCATACAAGCCCAATAGGTGAAGGCTTGGTTATTTGGGTCCATATGGGCTGAAGCCCAATAGCTTGCTTATATATTCTAAGGCTCGCCCTACGCTGGAGGTAACACTGTTGAGCATTCCAAACTTGATGTCTCAAGGTGTAATACTTCAAGCAAACACTCTCTACTCTCTCAAAACCCATAACCTCCAACAACCATTACATCTGTGTGATACAATTTCTAGATGATTTGACAGAAAACCCACGTTAAGAAACTAATGCAACAATCCCAACTATAGAAGCACGAGGCTTTAATATTAGGGCCATTCATGTTACACCGAAAGAAACTCCATCCGATCATAACTTTGGATCTCAAGTATAGACATTCTTACGAACATGCACGTCTCCTACTACCCTAATTGGAGGTAACTCCTTCCAATCATAATTTTGGAGAACAAGTATAGACATTACCCACATTTAATTTTGATTAAGTTTGCCATGCACAAAATATGCCCCCGGTAGAGGAAGAAGGGAAAAAAAGAAAGGCAAAATTTAAATTTAAAAAAGTTTAAAAAAATAAAGAAATGCAAAAAAAAAAATTGTCTACATTAGTGCCAACCAATCCACATAGGACGGCTGATGTCCACGTCAGTAATTTCTAGTCAAAATTGGCTGGAATGACTATATGGACAAATTATTGAAAAAAATTTAGTACTAATTGGCCAAATTAAATGGTTTATGACTAAATTGGCATACGTACAATAGGTTTATGACTTTTTTTTTATAATCCCCAAGTTATTTTTGCAAACGATATTTCTACTAATTATTAGGCTTTTTCTTTAAAAATTTTAATGGTGAAAAGAAAAAAAAATGTATAAAATTTGATAATTTATAAAGGATAAGTGAATATATGATTCTGCATCACAATATTTGACACTTTTCAGGAAGGCTTTCTTAGAATTGGCCAGGCTAAATAAGCCCTTTTAAACAACAACCTTGTGGTATATTATGCAGAAAAGTAGTCTTTTGATTGATAAATAAGCTTTTATTGCTGTCGAGACCATCGCGGAGGAGAATTTCTTGCCTGTCAGTCACCCTCATCATATCATCTGATTTTTGATTTTTTGGTTGAAGACATATCATCTGATTTTTTTTTACCAGTAAACATATCATTTGATTCACAAAGCAAGAAATCAAGCATCGTACGAAATCAAGTATAAAATAACTAATTTAGTATTAGAAGATTCAGATCTCACTCGATGCTCATCCCAAGAAAGGATTCGATTGACTCGACCGTGATCCGATTAATCCTCTACTCGTCCTTTAGATCTCAACTTGTTTAAAGCAATTAATGGACTTTTTTATATAGTACAAGGCTACGTTTGGCAGTCGGGATATAAGTCAGAATAGGATAAAATTTATCCTATCCTGTGTTTGGTTCATACTCAGGATAGGATATAGCAGGATATAAGGGGGATATAGCTTGAATATAATTATCCTAGGGGGGAGGTAGGATAAAGGTGAATAGGATTTCTTTTGTTTATGGCATAAAAACTATTTTTCTGAATAACAAACTTCTTGTATAATAAAATTAAAATAATAATTACTTTTAAATAAATTTGAATTCTAATGTTAGAAAGAAAAATCAAAATTAAAAATTAACTTTTATTTTTTTTTATTTTTTTTTTATAAATCATATTTATAATTTGATTTCTTTCTTCTTTATAATATATAGTTTGTATATGTATACACACACACACACACACTTAGTATTTATATCATTAAATATTTTAAGTAAAATAGCATAGTTTGCTATTTAATGAAAAAATTTATTAAGAAATGATGGAAGGGAGTCAAAATAATGATAAAAAGAGATTTATAATTAAAAATAATAAAAATGAATTAAAAGAAACTAGATTTTAAGTAAAAATATTCAAATTTGAAATGATTTTTCTAATTCTTGAAGAGAATGAGTAATGAAATTTCTAAAAAAACTAGCATCTCCATCTCCGTCCTCTCTATCTCTAGTTCATATGGAAGTTTCATGATTGCTTTGTAACTTTATAGTTTATTATAAAAATTCACGAAAATAGCAAGATAGTTGAAACTTACTCTCATTCTTAGCTTTCTGGTTCACATAAAAAATCTAAGAAAAGCAGAAAGAGAGTCAAATCTTCTTCTCCTCCATAACCTTTTGTTTCATATTGAGGTTTAACGAATATCACGAAAAAGGCAAAACTTTTCAGCAAAAGTTGAATGTTTATATTTTCTTTCTTTTACTAGATTCACCAATGAATTACAATAGATTCTTATGTTTTTCGCTTGTGCTTTTTCAAACTCATTTTACATTGATATATCTTATATACTAAACAATGAATATGAGATGATATGAACATATCTGGCTCTATTACTGCGATTCACCAAACACAGGATAGGATATGGCAAAACCCTAGATTTCATATCATATCCTATCCAATTCTATCCTGACTAAAAATCTGGGCGACCAAATGTAGCCCAAGTGTTTCGGATCTGAGTATATCCGTAAAAGGTTTAACAGAAAGTTAGAAACTAGGGGCGTACATGGCAACACTTCTCTACTAGAAATCAACTTTTGACCAGAAGTTGATTTCTCTACTTCTCCTCAAAAGTAGAAGTTGATTTTTCTACTTTTACTCCGGATTGACTTCTGATCAGAAAAATTCGTTTGGTAACGGTTGAAACTTTCTACTTTTGAAACATTATTAACAAAATCTTCGGCGACGGTGGTCGTCGGCGGCTAGCGGCGGGCGGCGGTAGTCGATGGGCGACGGAGGTAGCAGCGGTGGTCAATGATGGTTAGTGATTAGGCGGCGGCGGCGGCAGGTGAGTAGGCTACGGCGGCGGGAGGCGAGCGGTGGTTGGCGGCGGCGGCGGTCAGCGGAGGCAGGTGTGGTCCAAGAAGTGATTCTGGAACCGAGAAGTTAAAATTTTTTACTTCTCAAAATTGGCAAAAAAAATCATATTAGAAGTGAAAAATCATACCATAAGTCAATTTGTTTACAAACAGATTTCTACTTCGGAAGTGTTTTTACCAAATAGATTTCTCTATCAGACTTCTGGCAGAGAAATTGACTTCTGAAAGTGTTATCACGCAAGCCTGGGCGTGCATGATAACACTTCTTGCCCAAGAATGGCTTTTGGCAGGAAAATGGTTTTTTCAACTTTTGCTTTGAAGTAGAAGTGAAATTTTCAGCTTCTGCTTCAGAAGTTGATTTCCGATAGAGAAATGCGTTTGATAACGATTAAAAAAGATATTATTTGAAACACTATTTGAAAAAATGTTAGATGGCGGCGACCAACGGCGGTGGCGGCCGCCGCAGCCGGCTGGCTACGGCGGGTGGCGGGGGTCGACTGGCGACCGGCGGCGGCGACGGAGACCGGCGGCGGCAACGGAGACCTGCCGATGACGGCGGCGGCGACCGGCGGATGACGGCGGCGGCGGGCGGCGGCGACCGGGCCGGCGACAGCTGCGGCCGCAGCGGCGGGGGGCCGACCGGGCGACCGGTGGCAGGGGCCAGCCGGCGACCGGCGGCAGCCGGCGATTGCGGCGGCGACGACCGCGAACGCCGGTCGGTCG
Organism: Rhodomyrtus psidioides; assembly: GCA_021437785.1. Taxonomy (NCBI): domain Eukaryota; kingdom Viridiplantae; phylum Streptophyta; class Magnoliopsida; order Myrtales; family Myrtaceae; genus Rhodomyrtus; species Rhodomyrtus psidioides. The sequence continues at coordinate 6,182,619 of JAILYB010000020.1, read as the reverse complement.
CCGCGAGGATGACTTCTCGGCCCTAGAAGCTAGTTTTTTTTTACTTCTCAAAATCAACCAAAAATCTTATCAGAAATAAAAAATCTTATCAGAAATAAAAAATCTTGCCAGAAATAGAAAATCCTACCATAAGTTAATTTTTTTACCAAACGGCTTTCTACTTCTGGCAGTATTTTATCAAACGCACTTCCCTGCCAGAATGACTTCTGGCAGGGAAATTGAGAAATTGGCAAGTTATCATGCAGGGCCTTAGACTTCCGAAAGTCTTTTTGGTAGGGAAATAAAAAATAATTTGGTAGGAATTTGGGAGGCTAGTGGGTTGGTCTCAAATCGACATAAAATAAGTCTAAAGGCTTGCAGTTTGCTCCGTTATGAGATAGGCGGAATCAACTTCAAGTTGCAATGATCTCTGGATACTTCATAAGAAGTACACGAGGTACTAGTGTAATCCCTTTCTTCGTCTATAATCCTTCTTCAGGGAATTCCAATTCAGAAAAAAAAAATTGAATTTCTCCCTAGAATTCAATGTCTTGAGGATAGTAGGAAACCACATTCTCCATAGGGCCCTCATATCTCTTCCTTATTCGAGCTCGGGTTATGGAAGAAGGATAAGAAGGACAGGCCCTTATTTGCTTGTCGATAATAGTTCACCATCACATCCACGTGATTCGGGGAGTTGTGTCATTTGTGGAAAAGAGAGGTTAATATCACGAAAATCCAAGTTGGTATACATGGGACAAATTTTGTTCCAAACTAATTTTTGGGTCACTAAAAATTCGAAATTGATGCATATGTGACAAATTTACCTCAATGAAAAACTTACTCCAAACTCGTAAGGTTTTCACGTCAATTCGCCATGTCAATCGAGTTATTGTCATGTGTAATGTATCTTAGCAATTTCATGATAAAATTTTGATGGAAGCTCGCGGATGATAAATATATCATGAGCATACTAATTTGGAATTTTTTGTGATGCAAAAAATTAATTTGGGGTGAATTTTTTAGATGTGTACTAGTTTTGAGTTTTTTATGATTCAATAAGTAGTTTTGAATAAATTTGTCACAGATGCAACCGTTTGGGGTTTTTCATAATATTAATAAAAAGGTTAAAAGTCAAATTTACCCAATTGCAACAATGGAATACCAAACATAAGGTACAATCCCGAAGAATGATTGAATTTTCTTGGAAAAAGTACCAAAAAAGTCCTTAAATGCTGGATTGGTACTAATTCGGTCCTAAACCTTTTAATTGAATCAATTTAGTTCTAAATATTTTAACATTGGTACCAATCGAGTCCATTCCGTTAATTTTGGTTGAAAATCGCTGACGTGGCATTGATTGTCTACGTGGCACGACCGATGCTGACATGAATATTTTTAATAATATTTTGATATTTTATTTTTTTTCCTTTTATTTCTCGTTCTTCATTTATTTATTTTTTCCTGAAGGCTGGCAAGGGTCGTGATTCCCTCGCCAAATTTGGGCTAGGCAAGGGCCACGCGAGACCTTGATGCGCAAATTAGGCAAGCACTTTTCGAACCTCAGCTCGATCTGGCAAGAGTTAGCCGGTAAGCCAGCAGCCTTTGCTAGCCTCAACTCCAAAAATAATAAAGAAAAGAAAAAAAAAAGCAAGAAAATTATTCAAAAAACTCAAAAAGTTATTAAAGATTATTAATAATTGTCAACGTCAGTGCCTATTGTGTCATGTAGGACAATCGGCATCTACATTAGGGATTTTCGATCAAAATTGGCCGGATGGATTCAATTGGCATATTTATGTTTTTTTTTTTTTGTGGGGGGGGGGGGGGGGGGGGGGTTTTGTTTATTCTCTCAATTTTCTACCCCAGCAAGCCATCCATCTTTCCCTCCAACATCATTGCTGTTACCACCCTTTTGTATCAATACCAACCTCAACTATAAGATAAGACCCCATCTCTCCTGCTTCATATATTCCTCCAATACTACACCAAAGCACTTACAAAACTTCCTTCAACCCCTCTTTGATATACTCCTCGTCAACCCCTCACCCATCACTCGACCATGGTCTCCGAGAAGCCGGCGGTCCAATCGAAGTATGTGTGCGTGATCGGGGCCGGCCCATCGGGGCTTGTGGCGGCCCGGGAGCTGCGAAAGGAAGGCCACAGCGTGGTGGTCTTGGAGCAAAACCACGACATCGGTGGCCAATGGCTCTATGAGCCGAACGTGGAAGGCGAGGAGCCCTTGGGAAGAGACCCATTCCTCAAGGTCCACAGCAGCATATACGAGTCGCTGCGGCTCCTGTCGCCGAGAGAGATCATGGGCTATAGCGACTTCCCGTTCTTGGTGAAGAAAGATCGGGACACGAGGAGGTTCCCCGGGCATAGGGAGCTTCTGTTGTACCTTCAAGATTTCGCAGAGTGGTTCGGGTTGAGGGAGTTGATCAGGTTCAACACTAGGGTTGAGCATGTAGCGATGGCGGATTCCGGCGAGTTCGGGAAAGATTTGAGGTGGGTTGTGAAGAGCAAAGAGATCATCACCAAGGGTGACGATGGTACCGATGAGAAAATGGTGGAGGAGATCTTTGATGCGGTGGTGGTGGCGACTGGTCATTACGCTCATCCAAGAATGCCTTCCATTAAAGGTGACTTCCTTCCTTTGACTAATCTCTTTTTGCTCTTTCGTGCTCATCATTTGTATCTTCTTTCACGCTCTTGTCGTGTCAAGGATCGCGAAAGAAAGTTCTTGACTTTTGCCACCTTTTGACTGAACACAAACATTGATTAAGACAACAATAGTTTACATAGTCTTCCACCCCTCTTTTGTTCCTGTTTCAATCCTTGTTTTGTTGTGGAAATGACAGGGATGGCCACATGGAAGAGGAAGCAATTTCACAGTCACGTTTACAGAGTCCCCGAGCCATTCCGCGACGAAGTAAGCAGGGAGTTTGGCAATGAGAAAGTTGTTCTTAGAAAGGCAAAGACCAATGCAATAACACTTCTTTTCGATTCCGGCTTATCGCGATTTACAGGTCGTGGTGGTGGTTGGTAATTCGTATAGCGGCCAAGACATATCGATGGAGCTCGCCGGAGTGGCAAGGGAAGTCCATCTCAGTTCCAAATCTCCCGACATTACTGAAGGATTGTCCAAAGTCGTTGATAAGTTTCGCAACCTCTGTCTTCGCCCTCAAGTAAGGCTTGTTTCATCACTTCTGCATGGTTTCCTTTTTCTTTCCTTCTCTCTTTTCACGTTGAAAGCATCCTGTAATGTACTCCGTTGGCGATGATTGCAGATAGATTCGCTCGAAGAAGACGGAACAGTATCGTTCCTCGACGGTTCATCTGTAATCGCCGACACCATTCTGTACTGCACCGGGTAATGTGTTTTGGCAATGCGAAAGGAACAATTTTTACACGCAAGATTTACTACATTTTACTCAGTTTTTCTTCTCTTTTTCCTTTTGATTTTGCAATACTGTTGATACAATTTATTGCTTTACGTAGAGAGATGAAATGAATAATTATAGAGACGTACCAAATGAATCATGTGTGGTGTAGGTACTCATATACGTTCCCATTTCTTGACACCAAAGGGATTGTGGTGGTGGATGATGATCGAGTGGGACCTCTCTACGAGCACACCTTCCCTCCTTCCCTTGCTCCTTCTCTGTCCTTCATTGGCATCCCTAGAAAGGTACCTACTAAAAATTATCTACGTCATTATTATCGACTGTGCCACGTAAAATGACCAGCGTCCACGTCATCGAATTCCGGTCAAAATTGACTGGATGGACTCAGATGAAAATGTTCAGAATTCAATTAGCAAAAATTAAAAGGTTCAAGACTGAATAATAGGTTTTACCATTTTTTGGACGATTTTCCCTGTCTTCTTCAAGTGTTCTATCTCATCCGGGTCTTCTAAAACTTGGTTTTCGACGCAGATCATCGGCTTCCCTTTCTTCGAGTCGCAAGCCAAATGGATAGCTCAACTTCTGTCTGGAAAAAGAAGGCTGCCCACATGGAACGAGATGATGCAGTCGATCAAGGACTTCTACAACTCCGTCGACGCCGCTGGATTGCCGAAGCACAACACTCACGACATAGCGAGTTTCGATGTAACCCGAAAGGAAAAACGTCATTTGTTCGCCATCCCGTCCTCTCTTATGTCGAAATGGAAATTCGTTCCATCGAGGCTCACACCGGTTTGTGTTTTGGTGCAGTATTGTGAGAAATATGGGGACAATGCGGAGTTCCCACATTTGGAAGAATGGAGGAAAGTGCTCTGCCTGTCGACCATAAAGAATCTCACGGTGAACTTGGAGACGTTTCGCGATTCATGGGACGAAGGCGACGAGAAGCTGCTCCAGGAAGCATTCCAGAGCCCTCACTTCACTCAACTCGGACCACACGAGTCCTAACATTTCAATCCCAATCCGTGCTTTGTTGATGATTAAGGCCAAAGGGTTATGCTTTTGTCCCCCTCTCATTAGAAGATTATCATTCGACAAGGCAAAAAAATTTGCAGTATGTTGTCTGCAAAGATGCCCTGATCGAATAGAAACTACAAATCTCTCGGCCAATTCCTAATTTTTCCCATATCCGTTCGGGAATTTTCGAATATGTTCATTTCGTGATTTATCAATAATTAGTATCATAAACAAAATCAAACAGATAATGAGAAATTCTTATTTCCCTTTTCTCTAGAGAATGCTCCTTCCTCTTGGAGACAATAGCTCGGTGCTATTTCTCTGCCGGAGATTAGCTGCATTAACGAAATACCAACCAAAAAGTGTCTTTTCGAGACGCGGCTTTGTAACTTCAAGACAGAGAAGACAAGTAGCACTTGTTTTGCCTTGACTGAGATGACTTTTGTGAACTGGTTTATGGTCGACAGGCAGAGCACTTTTCTCTTTTCCCTGTGCCTGAATTCACGAGGCAAACAGCCTGAAGGGGTGAGAGCTGCAGAGAAGAAAGTCTTGCCCACCCAACGGGTGCAATTACAGCAGCTGGATTTCATGAGATCCCAAGTCGCCCCGCGATGCATGATAGTCACTGTGATTGATCCGGTACATCATGGACCGAGTGCTAACCAGTATTTGCCGTCGGGTGGAGACTCCGGTTCCATTGCTAGAAAAATCATTAGGCTTACGAGTGCAAAATGTTACAAGAGCAAAGGTGCGCTCAACTGTATATTAAGATTGGAACACACAATGCGGTACAATTTGAAGGCGTTTTGACAAATACATTAAAGGTGCGTTTGTTTCAAGGAAAGTGATTTTCAGGAATTCGTTTTCTGGAAAGTGGTTTCCTGAAAACCACTTTTTCGGAAAACGATTTGTTTTTCTTTGTTTTGTAATATGTTACTGAAAATATTTTTCGGTGTTTGGTTCTCATTTGGAAAACGATTTCAATCTCATCAAAGGACTGTCCTTGATACTAAGGAGAGGCAGATGGTCGAGAGAGCTGACGTAAACTGATCCGGCCAAGCCCCGACCCCGGCCTCGGTCCCGGTCCCATGCCCCGGTCCCCGGTCCCGGCCCCGGACCCCGGTCCCCGGCACCGGCACCTGCCCCGGCCCCGGTCCCGATCCCAACCTCGGGTCCCGGCCCCGGTCCCCGGACCGGCCCCGGACCTGGTCCCGGCACCGGCCTCGGTCCCCGGTTCCTAATTCCCAATTCCCAGCCTCGACCTCGGTCCCAACCTCAGGTCCCGGCCCCGGTCCCCGATTCCCGATCCCAGCCCCGGCCTTGGCCCCGGACTCGGACCCGGACCGCGGTCCCCGGCCCCTGGCCCTGGACCCGGACTCGGACCCCGGGCCCCGGCCCCGGTTCCTGATCCTGGCCCCGGACCCCTGTCCCCGGCTTGTCCCCGGCCCCGGGCCCCGGTTCTCGGTCCCGGCCCCCGGTCCCCGGTTCTCGGCCCCGGTCCTCGGCCTTGGGATCGGTCCTCGGGATCGACCTCACAGTCCGTTTTCAAAGAAAATGAGAGACTCAAATTTGGGAAAGTGTTTTCACATTTTTATTTTGGGAAATTCACTTTTCTATTTTAATGAATAAAATCTTTGTTGACTGGAAAGTACTTTCCATTGACCAACTCATTTTCCGCGAACCAAACGAAAGTCCAGAAAACACTTTTCCTCAAAACACTTTCCTTATAACAAACGCACCCTAAGATTGAAACACGGGAGATAACGAATATGTACAAAATGACCATACCATGCAATATAATTTTCTGTACTAATCTTAGCCTACATAGTGTTTCTCAATACAAATAAAATGCATCAAATTGGACGAACAAAAACACACAGCGTACACTCATCTTGTAAACGACGTGATTGAAATACTAATCACAAATGGAAACAGGTGAGGTGAATGTCTTTTCATGGACCTTAGCATAACAGAATATGCTGTAATCAGATATGCGATCGACTTAATCAACAGATTGAGTCTTGACAGGGGATACTATCCCATCTTAGCATCTATGTTTTCTTTTTTCAGTTTTTTACAATTTTTCCCTTTTTAGCTCCATATTCAGGATATATGTGCTTGTCAACCCAATAACTACAAAAGCAGAAACGCATATACTTTTATGATTCTAATTCGTTCTGTTGAGGTAAAATAAAGCATGAAGATACAATGATTATCAACAGAATTTGCCTCATCTGGACTTAACAAAGATACTTCTACAACGTTTTAACCAAAAAAAAAAAAAAAATGGAGGGGGTGTCAAACCTGCACAAGATCGACACCAATTGGGGAATTGAGAGGACAGGCAGATGCAATTTGCCTCTCTTAGTCCAGCAGTTCAGAAGTTCACATGATCCCTGTGTCTCGTCCGATACCTATAGCTCCATGCATGCATTGTAAGAAGTTCAAATACAACATTCTCGACCAACTTGGAACTTCTCATCTCCTCACAATCCCCTTACCCCTAAACCTGCAAGTGAAATACTCTTCAACAATGGCTTCTTCCTCTACTCCTGTCAATGAACCCCTCAACCAAGAACCTAAGGGAAATTGACAATCGGAAGATGCTAAAGCCACCACTTTCATAGAATATGAAGAGATCCTAGAAACTCTCCCTAAAGAAAAAAGTTGGAAAACCAACTATTTCTACCAGTCCCAGGGTTTTTGGTGTGACCCAATTTTTTGCTACCGGAATCATGTGACTCAAGAACACTTCATCGCACAACCCACAGACATTTTCTAGGCCACCTTCCCAAAATGTGGCACAACGTGACTTACGGCTTTTAATCTATGCCATAGTTAGAGCACACCAATTCGATCCCTCATCACACCCTTTGCTCAAAATGAGTCCTCATATTTGCGTGCCTTTCTTGGAATTCCAAACATACGAGAATGACCTGGTTGCTAGTTTGAATGCCATTCCCTCTCCCAAAACTACTTTCAACTCATATCTCTTACACTTTACTGCTGGATTCCATCACTAAGAGTGTTTCGAAGATAGTTCATGTAGCTAGATATATTGGTGATGTTCTCGTCTCTCATTGGATTTTCCTGGCAGAGAAGGTAAAGATAGGATAGAAAATCAATTTCTTTAGAAGAGACATTTGAGAAATTCTGCAGAGGGGTTTCTCTTGCAGGACCCTTTTGGGATCATGTGTTGGATATTACAGAGCAAGTCCAGAGGAACCAAAAAAGTGCTTTTTCTTCAATTATGAAGATGTAAAGAGAAACACTGGACATGTGCAGATATTGGCTGAGTTATTGGGTTTGCTATTTTCAAAATGAGAAGAAAGAAAGGGAGTAGTTCGGGAGATAATATAATATAACTCTGCAGTCTCAAGAAACGGAGCAGCTTAGAAGGCCACAAGAAAGGAATCTTTAGCATGAACTCCACTTATGAAGAGCGAAGTGTTGGATTTGATATTCTTCAGAAGAGGCAAGGGGGGAGAGATAGCAAGAAGCGACTGACAGCTGAGATGATTCAGCGTCTCAACCAAATCACAGTGCAGAAATTGGCCTCATTATGACTTGAAATCATATAGCCAGAGTAAAGGAGAGGAGACGTCACAGCAACTACATGGTAAAAATTCCAAACAAGTCTCTAGTAAAAAGGCCTTATGGTCGCTTTGCTCAGGATACTTCGAATAATGTGCTGTGGAGGATTTGCCCATACCTTTCCAAGTTCTTCTAATATAATTGTCTACTATTGTTATGGCATGTATCTCCCTCTATCCATCTGACTAGTTACGTCTCTTTTTTTGGCTCTGACCAGCTGATCATAGTGACGCTCCTAAATTTTCTCGACCTCCATAGAGGATTAATTCACAGCAGATATAGTTTCTTATTAGGTCCACTAAAGTAAGAAATTCTTTATTCATTCACCAAGGAATAGTTGACATGTGGAATTTGGTCGCACAACTAGCACACACAATTAATCCAATGGTGAATGTGCAGGGGTATTTTTACATCAGTGGTGGACCAAGGGATAATTCATATATTAAACATAGCAACAGTAATATCCAGAGTTCTATGAAAACATTTAGCATGCTTACCTGTAGGACAAGAAGAACAAGTCCTCCGAGAGGGCTGAGAGATTGACACATGTTGAAAGGGAGCAGCAATAAGTTCATAATCTTCATCTCATCTCCACAAAAGAGCAAAATATCTTCACTTCAAGTTTTCACAGCCTGTTATGAACCCACAAGCAAGAACCAGATTCAGTGCAAATGGAAGAAGCTCCAGATAGTTCAAGCAGGTTCAATGAACTTTATATTGAATACGAGGACCAGACTCAGCTACTAACCCCTCACTGGAGCCTCTACAAATTCCTCTTTGCCAAAAATACATCTGGTGCAAATTTATGATGACAATAGGTTAAGCTACATTTACAAATTCCCACCAAATGTACTCCTGGGAAAAAAAGAGGAGGATACAAGTGCAAGCACTTTCTGACATCAGCTGTAACGGATGGTATCACCAGTGATCTCTGCAGGAACATGAGCCTCCGGCAAAATGATGGAACTGATTTCTGTCTCGAAGGCTGATCTCCCTCTTATAGAGCGATGACACTAGCTTAAAGAAGACATGGCAGTCATGACAGACTCTAAGATTCTTAACTATTCTTATAGTTGATCCAGGAGGAGATTCCGTAAGGCCAAATGCCAAAGCAATTTTCTCACTGTGAAATGCAACAGAACTTTCCTTTTCCTCTTCCTCAATGTCATACAAAGCCAAGCCAGTATTTGCAGCATAACCAACCTGCTTCAGTTCCTTCCTTATGTCCTCTAACAAGTCACGCACCTCTGGTTTTAGACAATCTGACGCAATAAACTCATAAATTGCATTTCCAATTTCAATTGAGCTGCATCCAGCCACTTTGGCAATTCCTTTTTGGTTCATCACTGCCCTCAATTTCGCTATTTCATCCCACATAGAATCCTGAGCATATATGTTCGAGAGCAAAACATAATTTTCCGCATTTGTGGGCTCCAACTCAAGGAGCTTCCTCGCAGCATACCTGCCCAATGGAACATTACGATGGGTTCGGCAAGCACCTAGCAGAGTCCTCCAAATGATTGGATCTGGTTTCAAGTCCATCTTTTGGATTATATATAGTGCATCACTAAACAATCCAGCTTGACCAAGTAAATCTACCATACATCCATAGTGCTCAAGTCCCGGACGCAATCCAAACTCCGCCTTCATGAGCCTGAAGTACCTCTTCCCTTCATCGACAAGACCTTCATGACAACAAGCGCACAATATGCCCAAAAATGTGACACCATCAGGCTTCAGGTTCTCCATTATCATCCTGGAGAAAGCCTGTAAAGAAGCTTCACCACATCCATTCATGGCAAAGCCCGAAATCAAGACATTCCACGTATAGACATTTTTTACTCTCATTGCCATAAAACCCTTCTCCATCTCCATGACAGCTCCACATTTAGCATACATATCCACGAGAGCAGTACCCAAAAACACATTCAAACATAATCCATGGCAGTCGATGTACTCATGAATCCACTTTCCGAGACTCAAAGCCCCCAAGTGAGCACAAGCTGATAAGACCCCCACCATCGTGACCTCGGTTGGTTCGACCCCATCAGCCTGCATGGCCCTAAACAAATCGAGAGCTTCCACGAATTTCCTATTATGGGTGTAACCAGTTATCAGCGCATTCCAAGAAACAGAATTCCTGTCACCCATCGCCATCTCATCAAACACCTTATGGGCATCCCCAATCAACAAACAAGCACTGTAGAAATTAACGAACGAAGTACCCACGTAAACATCGCCACCAAAATTCGCCTTGGTCACATAAGCGTGCACGGATCTCCCCATCGCTCGGAGGCACAGCCGCGCGACGGACTTGAGGACCGGGGCGAACGTGAAAGAGTCGGGACGCACGCCGACTCTCTGCATCTGGATGAAGACGAAAACCGAATGAAGGTGCTTGCTCTGGCCCGTGCAGCGTCTTATCAAGTGCCTGCACAGCTTACTGTCGATCAACTCGCCGAACCGGAGGAACAGAGGAGAAGACGAGTCCCACCAGTCCGAACTGACGCGACTCTCGACGAGACTCATCAGAGAGGCTTGGACGACGTGCCAAGACGGCACCGGGCTCGTGCGGGTTCGAGCCGCGAGTGGCTCCGTCAAGAGGGTGCTTCCGCATTCGGACGTTCGCGGTCGGGTCTCCGGCAAAGCCGACGCGGGATGGTAAGCGCGAACCGGCGAGAGAAGAGCACGGGAGTTTCCTGTGATGAGGCGGAGAGGCCGGTTCATGCTCTCGGTCCTCGAGCAGAGGAGGTCTCGCGGCGACTCAAGGTTTCGACAATATTTCCAATGAAGACGAAGAAGAAGCTGGGTTGCAAACTTGCACGCTATGTGTTTGCATACTGGCGTTCCTAACTCGTGTTATTGGGTTCTAAATGATCAAATTGGATTTTTGCAACCAAAAAGAGAGAGAGAGACACACACACAACGAAGATCCCTTTCAAATCGAGAACCGAATTGGCATCCTTGAAAATCAGACCGAATCGATCCATACGAACAGATTCAGATAATTCCTGATTCGGTCGGTCCGTCTTACTCATTTTCATTTTTATTAGTGATGCAAACGTGACTGAGTTCATCTGGTTTGGTTCACAAAGAATGATATGTTCTCAAGCAACTCTGTCATGAGGTGGCCCTCACTGCTGTATAATCATCTTTGTATTGAGACCAACGGATGTTCCTGTGTACAAGAAGAATGTGATAGAACCAAAGCAAAACACGACCAAAAAAAAAAAGCACCCTCCTAAGTCCTAACGTTGCTCAGAACAGATTTTGAATCAGTTCATAGGGAAGGAGGTGGTGAAGAGGAATGAGAACGGCTGGCCTGACGGCTTGATGCCCTGAACAGCATGCCCAGCACCTCCTTCATGCTCGGCCTGGCCTGCGGATGCTCGGCCGTGCACCGTGTCCCGACCCTCAGTAACTCGCACATCTCATCGGCGCCCTCAGCCAGTCCCGAACCCATGAGCGCGACTGGGATGGTGGACCGGACGGATCGCCCGCTCCCCATTACCCTCTTCGCCCACTCCACCAGGCACTCCTCCCCGCCGTCCACGGCCCGCCTCCCCGTGGCCAGCTCCATTATCAGCACCCCGAAGCTGTACACGTCGCCCTTGGTCGTGGCTTTCCACGTCTGCCCATACTCGGGCGCCACGTACCCGATCGTGCCGGCCACCATCGTGCTCACGTGGCTGTCCCCGGCGTCCACGACCCGGGCCAGGCCGAAGTCCGTCACATGGGCCCTACCGCTCTTGTCGAGCAGCACGTTACTCGCCTTCACGTCGCGGTGCACTATCGGAGGGTAGCATTCGTGGTGCAAGAACACCAGGGCCCGAGCCACGTCGACCGCCACGTTCATCCGCCTCTGCCACGTCATGTGCACCCGATCCGGGATGAGATCCTCCAGGCTCCCGCCCTCCATGTACTGGTACACCAGTATCTTCTCCGACCGGTAGAGGCACCAACCATAGAGCGGCACGAGATTCGGGTGCGGCCAGTCGAAGCAGTCCCCGCATAAGACCTCCATCTCGGCCTGGAACTCTTTCTCTCCCTCAATGCCTTCTCTTTGGAGCTTCTTCACAGCCACCTCTCTCCCGTCCGGCAACACGCCTCGGTAGACCGTCCCGAAACCGCCCTTCCCGATCACTTTCTCGTCCGAAAAATTGCTCGTCGCCTTCAGAATGTCGCCGTAAGTGAATGCTCGCTTGACCAATTGGATCACCGGAACCGACTCGGACAACCAAGGGGATGAACTGCTCGAGCTAGATCCGAACTCACGGCGGTACTTAATTTCTTCCAGCAGGTATTCGGGTAAGTCGAGCGGGCTCTTGACCGAGGAGAAGAGCACGAATGAGAAGATCCCAAATACCAAGAAAGCAAGAACCAGAGCAAAGAGCACAAGAAAGACGCTAAACTTGGGAGGGTTCTTTAGCCTAGGCCGTGATGTCGTGTTATTCGCCCGTGGATAGCGCGATTGATTAGGGAAGGACGCAAGGACCAACAGAGGGTCGCCAAGGAAGGACTCTCTCTCGAACGTGGATAACTGCCCGGTCGCGGGGATCACCCCGGATATCATCGGATTGTAGGAAACATTGAACTTGCTCAGCCCTGTCAAATTGTTCAGGCTTGTGGGGAAAGTGCCGGAGAAATTGTTGTAGGACAAGTCAAGATTCATGAGGCACATGACCTCGCCTATTTCCGACGGGATCTCCCCGGAAAACCGGTTGACAGAAATGTTCAGAACCATCAGGGGCAATTCTCCTATTTCCTGAGGGAGCTTCCCGGAAAAGTCATTGTCGCTGAGGTGTAACATGCTAAAGTTACGCATCTTGCCGATATCGGAAGGAATCTCACCAGAGAGCCTATTCCCGCTGAGCTGAACATAACCCGATATTTGATACGTCCTGACCAATGTACCGGGGGTGCATATCGCGAACAGCCCGTCTCCTTTGAGCAATTGGTTCCATAGGTTCCGACATGTTCTCCTAGAAAGAATGGCGTACACGAAACTGAAAGGAGGATAATCTGCAGGTATCCATCTCTTCATAGCTAAGCACTCGCCCGTGCCAGGTATGATCCCGTCAGTTTGCTGGTTTGATGCAAAAACAGCCATCGGGTTTTGGCCGATATTTGATAGCTCCGGTGGCATATGTCCGGACAGCTTGTTGTTGGCCAGGTTTAACCATAACAAGCTAGAGCAGTTGCCGATTTCTGGCGGAATCTCGCCTTCAAGCTGATTATTCGCCAGCATCAACCACAAAAGAGAGCTCAACTTTCCGAGGCTAGGGGGGATCGTCCCAGTCAGTTCATTGAAGGAGAGATCGAGTGTCTGGAGGCTCGGAAATTCGCCGTACTCCGAGGGTATGCTTCCGTTGAATTGGTTGAAAGTGAGCATCAAGTACTTCAAATTCGGCATTCGTGATACTTCAACAGGCAGCGAACCAGATAAATTATTGTAGCTCAGATCTAATCTGGCGATGTTCGACAGATTAAGAATACCAGACGAATGCAATCCACCAGTGTAGGAATTCGCGTGCAGTACTAGATACTTGACCTGTGTGAACTTCCCAAGAGTCCCTTGTATTTCACCCCCAAAGTTATTCCTGCTCAAGTCCAATAAAGCCAAGCTCTTCAAGTCGAGCAGAGATTCGGGAATATCTCTCGAAAAGCTGTTGTTTCCTAGAAACAATGCTTCGAGACCAGCGATCCACCCTATCTCCGGTGGAATTTGGCCCGTGAAGTGGTTTCCCCAAAGATGCAATATGACCAAGCCCCGGCAGTTCGAAATGTTTCCCGGAAACTGCCCCGAGAAATTATTTCCGGATAAATCCAAAACTTCTAGACTGCAATTATCCATAAAACTCGATGCGGGGATACTTCCGCTCAAATAATTGTCGGAAACAAGGAACTCCTGAAGCCTTCCAAACGATTTCCATATGTTCCCGCTGAAACCATTCATGCTCAAATCAAGATACCGCAACTTATAGCACAGATCGAAGACATCCTCGATGCTACCGTTAAGGTTATTCTCCGAAATGTTCAGAACCACCAAGCTGTTGCAAATTGCGGGAAAGCTGGTCTGAACCCCACCACTGATGCGATTCACCGATAAATCAAGCGTCTGCAGGCTGTTCAAACCAGTCAAGTTCAGTTCGCCATCCAGGATGTTGTGCGACAAGTTGAGGTACGCGAGGTTGTTACAGCGGCTCAAATCAGCTGGAATCTGCCCGCTGAGGGTGTTCTTCGAGAGATCGAGATGGGAGAGCTCTGTCAAGGCGGAGAATTTCGAGAACAAGGTTCTCGATATGCCGTTCTCGGAGAGGTTCACGCCAGTGACCCTCATCCTTTCGTAACTGCACATGATGCCCTTCCAATCACATGGGTTTGAGCTTGAAAGATTCCATTCAGAGTAGTGACCTCTGTTCACCTGATTGGTCTCCTCAAGGAATGATTTCAGATCCAACAGGACTACTCTGTCCATGTCCAGAGAATCTCCAAGAACAACGCTAACTGCTTTTTGACAGAGAACACGAATGCAGTTAAGCACTTAAGACAGCATCATCCCCGGGAAGCGAAAGAAAGAATTTTTCTATTCCAATCTGCGAATTTCGAAGGAAAGCAATGCGAAAACGCGAAAGAGGGGAATTCATAGAGATTCATGATCAAGAATTCTACAACCCACATGGGATATGAACCTAAATTCCGAATTTTTACGATAACCGGAAGGCTGACAGTTCAAGAATCGGGGAGAGTCTGAAAGAATTACCTCCAAGAACCACCAAGAAAGCAAGCAGGATGATCCTCCATGGATCAGTTTCCTCCTCTAACATGATAGTCACCAGCAATCTTCCTTCTTCTTCTTCTTCTTGGTTGAGCTATACAGTTGTGATCAGGTGCAAGAATCTAGTCGCAAACATGCGGAAGGCGAATAAACGAAAAAAAAAAAACAATCTTGAGGATGTTTCAGTTCCAATTCAATATCTGTGGTAAAGTTGAAAACATTCGAATTGCCGTTGAAGCCCAGCGCCTGCATGTGGACCAACAAGCACCCAATCTTGGAGCAAGTGCATGTTGGCTTCTTCCAATTCTTTCTTTCTTTAATCTGAGGGAATAAAGAACAATTGTTTTCACAATACAAAATCAGACTCAAACTGTGGTCAACCTCTCATGGTTTTAGCCAAGAAAGAATGCAGGGACAGAGAGAAAAGAAGAGATTGTTTTTTTTTTTTTTTTTGGAGGGAGGGAGGAAGGCAGGAGCTGTTGAGCCGCCCACGTTGACCCAGATTCTGATCTTGGCTTTGACACAGCAAGTGTGTGTGTGTGTGTTTTTTTTTGCCTCTTTCTAAAATCATTCTAGAAATGAGTTTGTTTTCTTCGAGGCTGTCTGAAATGTGAACGTATCGTCTGCCATCCTCTCTCATAAGGGCAGACTCTGCTTTTTAAATTCGGGTCGTCCGTGTGTTATGAATGGACGGCCCAGATTATTAGTAAAAAAATAAAAAAAATTCAGGAAAATTTGGGCCGTCCGTCTAAAAACGAAAGGCCCGGATCCCAAGGGCAGGTGTCTGCTCTTTTAAGGGAAGGGCAGACGATCCGGATACTCAATGTGAAGTCAAGAAAAGCGTGTGCTGTGTTCGAAACGAGGAAATGAGAAAAGGCGGAAAAGGGAAAACGCAAATCAGGCGGTGCTTGTTCATGAGTTGCTTCCCAAGTGCGCCAAAGAGGACAAATTTCATTTGAAGACTTTCCAGTCCATGCCACTTTAGAAAAGCCACCCTTGGTTTTTGGAATTGTCCCTTTTTTTTTTTGGACGGAACCCCTGGTTTTGGAATTGAGTTAAATATTTATGATAAATTTATCTCGAATTAATTTGTTAATCATCAAAAACTCCAAAAATATTACACTACAAATTTATCATCCGTCACTTTCCGTTAAGTTGAATTAATATCATGGAAAAATTTCTAACTGGTACATCGATGATAAACGGTCCGGTGCACTCGTTAACTATTACATGTCATCCAATTCAGTAATTTATCGGTAAATTTCAACAAAAATTAGCAGAGGGTAAATTTATCGCAGATGCACTAGTTTGGAATTTTTTATGATCGAAAAATTAATTTAGAGTAAATTTATCATGGATATGTCAATTTAGAATTTTCTATTACCATTACCATGAATCAAGCAAAAAATTAGGAGAAACCGCAAGATATCTCACTTTAAGAGCGGAATTTTCCAGGTATTAATTCCATGTAATAACGCATGCGTAAAAATTCATCGGAATAGATAACGACAGCTATCGGAATTGCGAAAACTCGTCGATTATCTCTTTTTTTAATCGGTAAAATCCAGGATGATCCTTTCGAGTCGGCAAAATGGTTACTTCCTCGTTGATTGTATTGGCTTCTTTGACGTATTCCGCAGGAGCCAACATCAAAGTGAATTAAGCCGTTTTGCAGCAAGATTAACACAGAAGATAAGCAAAAAGGACAGCTACAAAGTGGAAACAGAACAAAAACAGAGGGACAGACCTGATGTTCAAGTTCACCCAAGATTTCTTGGTGATTTTTTTTTTTTGGGTGTCTGCACGGGAACGTGCCACGTGTCCGAATCCACTGCACAGGGACAAGGAGGGAGTTGGTTTGTGGCCGTTTTCAAGAGTCAAAGGACATGTTAAAAACAAATCAAAGTAAGCATTAGATGCCACGCCCATGAGTCAATGGCTGACCTGGATTTATGAATTTGTTCTTGTTACATTCCCCTTTTTTTTAGCCTTTATTCCCTTTTTTTTTTTTTGTTTACATTTGGACCGCCCCAACCCAACAACAACAAACTAGTAGCTAGCTAGCCCCCAAATTGCTGCTTTAACAATTTAGCCCACCTAATCAGAGGGTCGGCATGACAAAAAAAATCCTAAATTGATATATCTCTGACAAATTTATCCTGAATTAATTATCTTGCATCTATGATAAATTTTGTCCCTAACGAGTTTTTGAATCGCCAATAACCCCAAATCGGTACACGCATGACGCGTTTATCCTTCGTTAGCTTTCGTCAAAATTTATCATGAGGTTATTGAGTTGGATGACACATGATGATAACTCAATTGACCTGGCAAGTAGAAAAGTAAATCTATATGTCCACATGTGCTTTTTGAAGAATGAATTGTAACAGTCTTCGGATTATTAAGCTCTATAAACCAAACTCCACTACCAGTACAAGTAGAAGCTCTGCTTAGATATGCCAGGAAATCTATTTGTTCATCTCCTGCATTTTTCACGTGGACTTGTCATATCAACTCAATTATTGACCTGCGTCACCCAATTCAGCAATCTCGCCATAAATTGACGAAAGTTTACGGAAGATAAACAAGCCACGCGTGTACCAGTTTGTGATTTTTTGTGATAAAAAAATTAGTTTAGGAAAATTTGTCACATATGTATCAACTTAAGATTTTTTATGACCCAAATTATAAATTTGTCATTGTTGTATTAATTTGGAGCTTTTCGTCTTATCAACATCAACAACATCTTTATCCCAAACTAGTTAGAGTCAGCGATCGATGAACCTCACAGATACATAAAATAAAAATAAGACCGATCGAAAGAAAAGAGAAAAATATATATATATATATATATATATATATATATATATATATATATATATATATAAGACTAAAAAGGACAATCAGTAACATGAGATCTGCCCCTCCACAATACTATTCCCCCTTATCATTTAACAATTTTTGGTCTTGTAGTCACACAAGATCACGTGGCCCTTGATTGAAGGGTACTTGCTTCAATGATGAAATGGCCAATATTCTAGTTTGAAATTTCCATCGCGTGACACGTTGATATTCAACACCTCTCGTCTTTTGAAAAATCCAAGAGTTTTCTAAAAGATGAACAATCTTTTCATTGTGATTGGTCGCAAATAGAACATGGGAATGTTTTTGAGCTGCCTATTCTTCGTGGCCTCATTAAAGGTTTGAGCACTTTGTGTATGCCCAAACAAAAACAAGAGAGAGTTACCTAGGGTTTGTTTATTTCGCAAAATATATATATTTTTTTAAGAAATAATTATTCGCGTCGCATAAAAAAAAACTAAGTAATAAAATAATTATTCATTATCGACAATAATGTGTATCCAAACATTATCGTTGATGGTAAAAATACAAGTGATCGATTTAAAAAAAAAAAAAATTCTCCGCAAAACAAATGTAGCCGTAGTTTTCGGTTCACATGCTTTTATACTCATTGTGATGGAATGATTAGGATGGAATAGAGAGAACTTGGAAAATTTGTTTCCAATTCAAGTCGCACATCACGTCATCAAACTTGCTCTCGGGATAATCTCGCATAAAATCCTAAACTCTCTCTCGTGAACACCAATGTGTCCAAAAAAAAAAAATTTACATTTCTCATCAATACCCAAACTCGCATCATCGACCCAAAAAGTACCTTTCGTCCATATGGCTGTTAAAAAACCCGACGTGGCGGCACACGTGGTCGATATAGGTCCCACGAGGCGGCTTTCGGTGTGGTAGCAACCCACGTCCATTGCCACGTCAAATTTGTTTATTCGGCGTTGTTCGCAAAAGCTACCACGTCGGATTTTTAAGGGACATTATGGATGGAAGTTTAATGGAAGGTATTTTTAGGTCATCGGTATAGGTCGGGGATATTGGTGAGGCCTTTTTTTTTTTTTTGGCCTTTGTGGAAAGAAAGAAAAGTTTTGACATTTTCTATGGGATTATCCTTTGCCCTCAATTTCGTATATTGTTAGTCCCTCTAGACATCGATGGTGGCACGGCATCTTAGGTGGACTAATTTCTAAGACCACGTGCCACGTCATCTTTAGATAGGACTCGTTTGGTCTTATCACCAGAAGTGTGCACGCAATGGATATGAGGAGACCCACTTTAGCAATTTTCGAAAAGTTCAAGGGCCTAATTTAGTTTATTCGGGGGACCAAATTGACAAGACCGACGAGTGCTTCAAAAAAGCAGACAACAAAGAAAATCAAGAAAAATCTTAAACCCTGACCCATACACTATAATGACCACGTTAAACAATTACTCTATACTTAAATAATTAGTTATGAGTTCTTCAAAGAATTGATCATATAAGACGTCAGAAGAACAGCCCAACATAAACTTTAGAGCTACTGTATTTATTCGCTTAGGCGCATGGCAACACTCTAAAAGCAGAAATCCGTTTGGTTACGCAACTTTATTTTTCTATTTCTGGAGCATTTTTTCTCTAGAAATAGTGTTGAAGCCACTCGAAGAAGTTAAAAAAAAAAAACTACTTATATTCAGAAGTTGATTCCTAGAGCAAAAGTGTTGCCAAGCCTGGCCTTGATCGAGTGTTTTGATGATACTCGTTAACAGAATTCTTATGTGTCTTATACGTATATATACGCATGAAAGTGGACGGTGTTTCAACTGAAAAATCAAAAGTACGAGCAGCGTCTGCGGAGGTTAAGCAATTCTTTTCTCCGTGTGGAAATCTTGGTAACGCCATTGGTCGGTCAAATCGTCTCGACACTATTAAACCGATTCGCACGTGTGCGTGTCGAAGCCACCTTCCCGTGAAAGCTACTCCGAGCGCAAATCCGGTCCGAAACGCCAAAACTTCACCATCAAAAGCCAGTCAAAAGCAAAAAAGAAAATTCCCCATCTTCATTCCGTTGGACTGTCTGATTAAAGCAACGGCCGGTCGCGAGATCAGATTTTGGGGGATTAAAGAAAGTGTCGGAGGTCAACAATTGCTGCTCGGCGTGTCTTCCGTCTTTGGCCGACAAGTTCCTGGAAAATTCAGACGTTGAACGGATGCTCTCGACAGTCCAAGAATTCGTCCCTCGTGTGGGGTGAAATTTTGCTGGTTTTTGACCGCATCAGCGCCAGGAAGACGAGCGAGGAGAACGAACGAGAGACTCGTGAGGAACGAGTTGATGACGATCGGACCGGAGCCGTCTTTACTATGGTCTCGCGGTAAGTCGGCCGCTGCGTGCGAAGTGCTCGTCGATTCGAGGAAAGGAGGACGAGAAAAAGCGAGGAGGAGACTTTGAGCTCGCGACGATTCGACTCGGATGGACGACCGGGGAACGTCTGCTTCGAGATCGTCTAGGATTTTTTTTGCCTTCTTGACGTGCCTCTTTAGTCCTGCCTCCTCCTGGCCCCGGCCCCTCGGACTAGCGTTCGCCATTGTGCCGCGACCAGCTAGCCATGTCTGGCAATTGAAGACCCGCTGTGGGAAAAAGGTATTGGAAATTTTCTTGTTGAAAACGTTTTCTGTCGACTTTTTTGGCGTGCCAAACGTTCAAAAATGAAGTCATTACCGGAGTCCATTTAACTCGGCTGAAACTCAACGAAAGCCAACGTGAGATTAGGAAGAATTAAGATGACAGAGGCCGAGTCCAAGCCCGAGTCACCATAAGAAACCTAAAGAGTGTCAGGAGCTAGAATCATAATATCTGCAGAAGGGGACCAGAAGCTTTATACTTGTGTAATCGACATGCCAACCGCGCAATTTGTCCGATAAGCGGATCAAGTTTCCATCGGTTTGAACTTTGAAGTTCGGGTTCGACTCTTTCTCACGTCCTGATTTTTCTCAGCTCATCACCTAAATTTCATAATACCCGGCACCGACCGTCTCCAGCGGCCGGATACCGACACCAAATGAGCAAAAAACTACATCCCTGTTCTCTTCCTCTTCAACAATTTGTGGATGTTTTACCTCGAGTTTTGGTTTCCCCTGTACCTTTTCCATAGCAAAATTCTGGCTCCCCACCGGCTAAGCAACAAGCTTTTGGCACAGGCCTGTCCTCTTCGTTAAGGCATTATCATATCTAGCATAAAAACAATGTCTCCATCTTATCTCCAGCTATATGGACACCAAGAACATGGCGCGATTTGCAAAAAACCGTGCTCGCCCTTAAATAGAGGGAATCGCGCAACTCCAAGACCACGACACTCTAGACCCCGTTGTTGAATTTGGAAATAAACCGTACAAGCAGTAGTAAACATCCACTTCTTCAGAAGAAAATGCTCACGATGAAGTTTTGGCATAGGTACCCATAATCAGACTCGTGGCACTTATCTGCTATACGACCAGCACATCTATATTTCTCTTCGTAACTTTTATTCAGACCGAGCTTTTGTGACTTTCCAAGACTAGAATTTCATGTTAAGAATCTTGAAAAGAGGAGTATGCGAAGCCGGACGAGCACTGTCGAACGTGGGAGGGTTGAAATCTCTCGAGATCGATTCCTCCCTGAGCGCCTGAACTGCGGCCTTCCTCCTCTGCTTCTGTTCCCGCCACCTCCGGAGCTGATCCTCCAGTGCTGCTTTGGCATTCTCAGCGGCCTCCGCCCGGCTGGCCGCCTGTTCAGCCCGAGTCCTGAACTCGCTGATCCTCGCGCTTGCCGCTCCAAGCTCTCTCTTCAGGATCTCCACTTCTTGCTTGCTTCCCCATGCGGAGTGCTGATTCGAGTCTTCCACCGACGACGTGTGCATTTCATCTGCCTTCTTTGCCGAGGCAAGTAAGGACTCGTACTCTTCCAGCGAAATAGTTATGTTGGTGCTGTTCTCGTCTGCTAAACCTTCTTCCACTTCGCTTGATGCGTTTTCAAATATTTCCTCATCCTGAACACTGACTTCTACTGGGGCGGTAGCAAACGTGAAGCTTTCGGACTCCTCAGATGCCTTGTGAGCGTCTTCCTTTAACCTCTGGCATTCTTTCTTGGCTTCGCCCGCTTCCAGTGCCAGCTGCTGTACTGCAAGATAAAGCCCTGATTTAACACTATCTGCTCTAACTTCAACTGCCTCTGCTGCTGCGACTATTGACCGGGCTTTGTGGAGCTCGGATTTCAGCAACGCCAGTTCGACCTGCGCTTCAGTTTCTTTTTCCTTCATCTCACTCAACTCAGCCTCCGCATTCTGCAGATCTTCAGTAAGAGTTTCAAGATCGCAGCTCATGTGGCCAAGCCTTTCATTCGCGGTTTTCATTTCGTGCTTCATCTGGTTCAATTCCATCTGAAGCACTTCGATGTAAGCAGCTTGGTCCGACACTTCCCTTTTCTTCACTTCCAAATCCGCTTTCCACTTCTCCAAGTCGGCTGTGGCATCGGAAGTGGCCCTCTCAGATGAATCGAGCAGCTCATTGACTTCCCTGAGATCAGATTGTAACGACTCAACATACGCGGACTCGGCCAGGAGCTGGTTCTCCAAGTCCTCGATCATCCCCAGTTGATTTCTCAGATTGTTCAACTGCTCCTGCATTTGAACCACCGCATCAGTGGCTAAATCTATCTCAGCATCTTTCTGAGAAATTATATCCCATTTTTCTTTTTCAGCTTCCTTAGCAGCCTGCTTCGACATTAGGAGAGCTTCATTGAGCTCCTCTACATGCTTTAGGAGAACTTCAACCTTTCCCTTCTCTGTTTGATTATCAGCTTCCAGCTCCTCCGTTCGCGTTAGAGCCTTTAGCCGTGCCTCTCTCTCAACGGCAAGCTCGGTCTCCATCCCAAGCAACTCGACTTGGGCAGACTTCAGCTCATTCAATACATGAGAAAGCTGCTCACGGATCTTCACGGTTTCCGATAGCTGATCGGCCATTTCCTTGGTCTTGGACTCCAGCATGATGATACTGGTCCTGGCTTGCATGCATTCCCTATCGTATTTGTCCCTCTCGAGCTCGGATTTCATCAGCTGAGAGGAAAGTTCGTCCACTCTTTCGCTGTATTGTTGTAGCTTCAGGAGTGCTTGCATGTAGGCAGATTCCTTGGCTTCGAATTGCACCTTGTAATTTGCCAAATCCTTGTGCAGGCCTTGAAGCTCCTCTTTATCAGTCTCTGTCTGAGATAGCAAACACAAGAAACACAAGTATATTATCAGCGAAAGACATCTTGCTGCTTGCCAGATATTTGTGTGTGTGTGTGTATTTTGGGACGGATGAAGATGGATGTATCCAAAACATTGAGTGAAGAAGACAAGAAGAAAACATGGATGTTTTAGCCTTCTTGATCACACATGCCTTTATGGCCTTCATTGTTAATTAACTAAGCCAGAATGAAGTGTTTCTGGTTTGTCTCTAAGAAATTGCGAAAACATGGAACGATCAGATATGATCTACCATGATCCTTGTCTACAATCCCGCTGGTATCTTTCTAGTTTCTACACAAAACAAAAACTCCTCCTAGCTGCTCACTTGAATTTCTCTCACAGGACTTCTGACCAGCGAAAAATCATGAAGCTAACCTACACATGGATTTCTACATCAGGACATATCACCCTCAATCGCAGACCATCCAGGTGAACAACCCAAAAAAGGATAGCAAGAAAAAGTATCAAGGATATGCCACGAATCTTACGTCACTGCCGGCAGAACGGTGCTTCCTATGATCGCCTTTCTCGCCGAACAAAGACAGCGCCACTTGGACTGGTTCGATCGGTTTCGTATCGATTTCACCCATACTTTGCTATCTGCGAGAAGCTCCCGACAAACTGAGTCTTGTTGCAAATTGCCCAAAGAAGCCTGCACCAGTCGACACACAGTAAACATGAAAACACAGAGAACAATAATCAACCGGATCAACCTGAAACAATGGGGTCTCAAATACATGAATCATCGGAATCAAGAAACCATGCGAAATTCGTAGTTTCGTGCAAAGAAGACTTCGGGGGCTTCCACCACCTCAGCAGACCTACATTTCGATCGTTCCTCGAGGGACCATCGAAGGGGCCAACTCAAGAAACAAAAGCCAAAGTCCGACACTAACACCTCTCCAAGAAATCATCGTTTTCAGAGTCTTAAACTAAAGTAATCACACAATCTTGACTCGAATCTTCGCCGAATGCAACACCGACCGTCAAGAACACAAGCTTTCAGTGCACTCAAAACCCCAGAAAGTCGAAACCTTTCCGACCCAACTTCATATTTCCCATTTCCAAACCCACAAATCTTGCGTACCGAATGAAACTCCGTACCTGATTTCTCCCGATTCCAAAGCGAGACAAGAGAGCGCTCTGCAGCAGAGCGAAGAAAAGCCGCGGGAGATGAAGCAAGTCCGCCGCGGGGAAAGACATGGCTTTGAGGATCGTGGAACCCGAAGTGGCGAGAGCTTGTCGGGATCGAAGAGTCCCTCTTGTGGGGAGGGTTTTTGGAAACAACGATCGAAACCCACCGACCCTTCGTGGGGATTGACGTTTGCTGAGACAGGGTGGGAATGTTGTTGCCTCCTTGTCCCGGGAATTCTCTTACGTCTTTTCGCCGCGATTTTTTTTTTCCTCCCTTTTCGAGATTTCTTAATCGAAACGTCGAAACCTATAATGCTTTTTATTATATTTTAGATTAATTTCACAAAAAATTTCAAACTATAGCGCATGATTATTTTTATGAAAAAAGAAGAGAGGAAATTTAGAAACTCATGGTTTATAAAAATCATACTAATATTTCATGGGAGGCGAAGTTCTGCCGATTACAACACATTCGGGTGCCTTTTATAGGCATACAGACTTAACAAGATGAACAGACGTCGTATACGCAGATCTACGGAAAAAATTGAAAAAAAAAACTGAAAAAAGTCTTCGGATGAACAGTACTTGCTACAGTACTTTTTTTCAAAAAGTCTTCTGAAAACCCGTAGGAAGTTTAGTCTTACAAACACATTTAATACTAAGACTTCTAACACACTAGATAATAACATTTAAGACTTTTAACACAAACGTGAAAACTGGACGGTTTGACGTTTCAGAGTCGACAACGGTTTGGGTTTGGATAATAATTGGCATCGTCAGAGTCGAAGCTGTCTGGGCCGTCTTTCTCTTTCTTGTATTTATTCCAATACCACTGTTATTCAAGTTGGGACAGTCTGATGTCTGGGTCTTCAGATAGTGGGGGACTATCTTCTTGTTCTTCCGCGTGCCTTTCTCCTGACAAGATATCTTTCATGGTGACTGGGTCTTGTGGATCTTGTCGAGGGTCTTGATTAGAGCTGAATGGCATCTGAGGCTGGGGCCATAGTTGGAGCTGAGGCCACGTATAGCTGGAAGATGGCTCGTCTTGGGTACTGGATGCAATATCCTGTGTAAGATAAGGATTCTGCAATAATGGTCCTCCTCAAGGGTCTTGAGTGTCGGTGTCCATAGAAGAACTTGGCTGGCTTCTTCTATATTATTCTAAAGCTTGAATGGTCTGAGGATGCATTTTTGGCCTATCCCACGAGAGATTCATCGTGTGATGGTATGGCCAAATTGTCGCGACCCTCTCGAGCGCCATCGGGCTGGCGGGGGTTAATGGGCCGTCCGATGTTGTATGATCGGACACGGGCCTCTCCCAAGGTCCATTACCCAAATCGCAACTGCTGGATATACGTGGTCAACCTTCAGTGTGGTCTAGTGACATGTGATGAGTGTACATGCCAAGGAGTCGCCACCAATCGTTTCGTGGAGGGTACGATCGGAAACCCTATCGAATAGTTGGGAGTGGTCTATTCGATTCTGCGAAAACCAGAGAAGTGGGTTCGGGGACTTAGTTACGCCAACTGTCAGAGTTGACGCCCTTTCGGTACCTAAGCTGAATAGTTTATCTGATCCTAGGATTTCATACAGACGAGTGGGGTACAGATCCTAAATCTATGAGTTCATGCAGATGTGAATTACTACCCTATCACTCACAATCAATAGAAATAAGTGCGCAAATCAAGGATCCAGTGCATGCGGATAAAACACATGAAAGCAGCATGGCATCCCTAATGAGGCCCTATTAGCCTAGAGAAATATCAATCAAGGCTTAGGAACGATTTTGGCATGATTTGCCCATGAGGGGCAGGACTGTAATTTTTGAACAATTCAGGGACAATTTGCCTTGAAAGGACAAATTTGTCATTTTAGATGAATCGGGAAGTCAAAAGATGGGGGAAATAGGATTGGATATCAATCCAACCCATTTCCTATTTTTTGGAAATTTTCAGGATTTTTCTGGAATTTAAAAGTGATTTTACCCTCGGATGGGTAAAATCGTCATTTTCAACGAAGATGAGAACTGAAAATCTCAAATATTGGGATTGGTCGTCCACCTGACCCAAACCCTAACTTTAAGCAATTTTCAGAACTCGATTGAGACAAGAAAGACGATTTTCCCAATGAAGGGCTAAATTGTCATTTTGAGAAAAGAGGCGGGACTCGAAAACCCAAGCCCAAGAATTGGTCGCCTACTTGACCCTAATTTTTACCTTGGCATTATCGGCCTTTTCTTGCATACACAGCAGATGCGACTTATCCCTAAAGGGTAATGTCATCAAGTCTCGGAAGAGCAGATAAGAAACCCCAAAAATAGGGTTGACCAGTTGTCTGTGGTAAATCCTCGATTTTTGGGGATTTCTGGAGTGTCTAGGATTTTTCCACAATTTTCCACTTTTTTTTGGAATTTTATAGCATTTTTTGGATTTTTTAGAATTTTTTTGATTTTTTTATTTTTAAAAATCATTTTTCGATTTTTTTATTTAAAAAAATGTTATCCGGGCCGGGTCGGGTGACCCGGCCCACGACCCGCGGGCGACCGGCCCGGATCCGGCCCACACCAAAACGGCGTCGCTTTGGCCCTTTCCCGTTCGAATTTTCGATTCCCGCCCGATCCAAACCTACGGCCTAGATTGTGCCACATGTCACGCTACGAAAGGCTTGATCTAGCGAAGGAGACCGATGGCTATGATTTTGCCACGTGTTGACGCACGGACGACCGGATCTAAGGCAAGGAACCTACGGTTCAGATTAGGCGAGGACTCGATCAGGACCGTCTGATCAGACTGTTTAAACCTACTGCCACGATTAGATCCCAAGACTCGATCTAGACCGTCTATTTATATTAACCTAAACGACACCGTCCACTAAATAACCTATACGGCGCCGTTTCAACCAATTTTTATTTTCAGATTAAAATCATTTTCGAATTATCCTAAATTCTAATCCGACGGCCACCACTTATTAGACTCAATTAATCTCAGTCGTTGGATCCACCTATTCGAATAACAACCTCCAACGGCCAAGCTGACTGGACTGACACGTGGACCAATGGCCGATTGCCATCTAAGCCTTTGACTCGTTGACCGCGCCACGTCAGCTTCGTCTTCAACCTCGCGACCATTGTTGAACGAACGGCCACGACTCTCCGGCGATGATCCGACGGTGAGACCTTAACAGATTTGAGCGAGGTTGGCAGCAATCGACTCGTCTAGTCTTCATTCGTAACATATCGCAAGATTACACGAATCCATTCACAGAATCAAACGCGATCGAACATGAACCAGTACGCACCCATGTATTCTAATTAGGCGATTCATAGCATATTAGGCTAATTCACTAACACAGAAGCATCATTCAGTGTTCAAAAGGCTTACCTCGAGCTCCGATTGAACTCGCTCGGCCTAGATTTGGCTAGACGAAGATGAACAGTAGACGGCTATGGAGGTTGAGTTGGGAGACTCGATTCGGTGTTTTCAGACAAAATCAATGCAAAGTAGATATGCGACGATGGTCAGTAATGTTCAAGGAGTAAAACGCACATATTAATTGAAAGAATGGGCAAGAAATGCTAGAGCCGCCATTGAAGCTCAGTTCAAGAATCGAAGCTCGGCCTTACCTGTTTTCGCGGATTCCTCGCGCTTGGGCGACGGCGATCGCTTCCGGGGACTCTGGGCGACCTTCTAGCAGCACCGTGAAGCTTTGGTTTGGCCTGGGAAGGCCCAACCGGCGCTCTGCAATTTGAGCTCAAGTTCTCGACGACAGGGGTCAGAGAACGAGCTCTGTTTTGCGCTCTCTCTCTCGCTCTCGATTCTCCTCGTCCTCCACTAATTGAATTGACCAATCTCCTCAACAGAAAATGATCGCAAGCTTATATAGCTCTTTGGATTTCAAGAAGCCTTTGCCGCCAATCGGGATGGTCAACGAACTCAAAATGGCACGTGATTACACGTGCCATTAGGTCCAAACGGCGACGGAGGGAATGGGTGTCCCGTCTACGTCCGTTTACTTCTTCAGCAGCTCTTAATTCGTGCGAATTTAGCATGAATTTGCACTGAGTTTAGGAGATGTTGACTTTTGCAGGCTTGCGAGATTGACCGTCCGATTACTCTCCCCTTCGGCGACCATTGATCCTCATTTTGGTCCCAATCGACGGGAAATGTCCTAAGGAATCAAACGCCCATAAGTGTGTCTTCGATTATCGCAGATTGGTCTGCCAATTTGGCCATCAAAGCTCGGCATTTTACTGTTCATTTGTACATACTCTCGGGGAAGAAGAATACACTGTAGCAGACCGGTTCGACCGGTCGGGCCGGCGGTCTGACCAGTCCGAACCGGTTCCAGTTTGGGATTTTCAAAATTAAACCAAATCTGTTGGGAATTTTTGCAATTAAATTTCAGAATTGAGTTTAGGGCATGGATTTTATCTAAAAATGTGGTTTTGCCGAAAATTTCACCTCAATTTCTATAAAAACCTCAAATTTCTATTTAATTGCAAAATTAGGGATTGTGCAATTGAAGGTTCAAATGACCAAATTGGGTCAAATTACCCATCCCACTCGATTCAGAATGGTAAAATCCATTGGGAAGCATGTTCAATTTGCAATGATAGCCTTTGAATTGAAAGTAATTTCAATTATGCTCCAATTTCAAGGGCTAAAATGTAATTAATTTTGCAATTGAGCAACTTGTCTGAACAATTAAGTCAAAATGAAATATGGGACAATTAGATTGAATGTCAAGATCCTAGAAAATGCTAAAATTTCAAATTAAAAGACTCAATTGATATTTTTCTCTCAAATTCAATAGTACGGGTTACAAAGGAACACCTATAATTGAATCTGATTTTGGATTTTTTGTGAGGTAAAAAATGAAAGAGATTAAAAATAAAAATATTGGCTATTTTTCTATATTTTTGTGACCTCAAATGCTATTTTTTTATTTTTTAAGTATTTTCCTATTTTCTTAAAAATATTAAAAAATGTAAAAAATATGAAAAATTATTTTTTGGTCAAGAATAATTCCTTGGGCTTGGCCAAGGCCATCAAAGTTGATTTTGTAGTTTTTTGACTTTTTATGGATTTTTTGTGATTTTTCGAAATATAACTGCAAAAAAACTTGGTCAAAAATCAAGTGTCAACACAAATCTCGGGAGGAACTTGTTGATTTTCTTCACATAAAATCCTCTGGAATTCTCTATACTCGTGCTGCATCAGTGTGATTGATCTGAGAGTTGTGATGTGGATTCTGAAGATTTGTCGGTGAAGATTAGGCTTGAAGGTAGTAGTGCCGTAGTGCAGTGCTTGATCTCGCACATCTCTTGTTGGGCTAAAGAAAATCCAAGGTCTGTTAAAAATGACAATGGTATGCCTTTCTGGTTCATCCCTTTCAAAACGACTTTGAAAAATGAGGTTATTTTTCCATGCTGCTAAAGGCTGGAACCATGTGAGCATCTCTGTCAAAGCCTTTTGATTTGAGAAATCTCCCATGAGTGCTCTGGACAGGACTCGAATAATTTTGTCTATGGAAAATTTAATGGCAACAACGATCTTCAGGAAAATCATGATCAGAAGACCACCGCAGAATATGAATAAACGAATAATCTGGATTAAGGCCATGCGATCCTAACATCAATCCATCATAGGTACTGAATATGTGGTAGTGGTACATGTGCATATAATACTTCACATTCTCAATGAAATTATTTTCTGCAACTTCTCCTGGAACTTCTGGAGGGTAAATGTAGGAATTTCACGGTGTATCTCCCATAGGTGTAGTGCGAAATGTTCCCGCATTCAATGAATTTCTGCGCACATACATGTTAATGGATTCAACCAACTACTTCGCCCTGTACAGGAAATCTGCAATGACATTCTTTTTGCCTGCTATGTGTTTAACATCAAAAGAATATTTTGAGAACCATTGGCCCACCTTAACAGATAAGAGTGGGGAATCTGTTTCTGCTTGAATTTGAGCATTTGTGGAAATGAAGACATATCCATTTTAACCAAAAAGTGATACCCAATAAGGCGGTATTCAAACTTCTTGATGCCATATTCGACTGCGATAATCTCCTTAAAAGTAGAGTGGTAATGCATTTCTGCAGAGGTGAATCTTCCACTTTTGTTAGCACAAATGAAGCGCTTATCTTTGATTTCTTCAAGGAGAATGGCTGCCCAATATTTATCACTAGCATCTGTTTGCAAAATTCTTTGCAAAGGAAAGAGATGCTGCAAAATTTTTTTGAGATGGGCTACAGCCTGTGTCTGCTTCAGTCCCTATGGAGGAGCATTTTTCTTTAACATCCTCTGAAGAGGATAAATCACTTTGGAAATCTTTGGCACAAAGTCTCGGAGATAATTGACAAATCCAAGGAAAGCCTAGACTTGGATAACTGTCAAATTCTCAGAGGAAAATCTTTAGAGTTCTTCTGCAAGGTGAGGACCTGGATAGTTTGTGCATTCTTTCAAATGCATGCCAAGGAACTCAATCTCTTTTTGAGCAAGAATCATTTTTTTTTTTGTGAAAACATGATTCCATCTTTCTGGATAATGGCAACAAACTGGGAAAGTAATTTACAATGAGATTCCTCATCAGGACTGTAGAGGAGAATGTCATCAATGTAAATTTGGGTATGTAGGAGAATATGATGGAAAATTCTGCACGAGGCTTTTTTAAAAATGGATGGGGCTATTTTAAGACCAAAGGGGACAACTGTCCATTGAAAATGCTGGTTTGGAATGCAAAAATCAGTTTTAAGACGGTCATCGGGATGAATTCTAATTTGTCAAAATTCTACTTTCAGGTCGAACTTTGAATGAATCTTAGCCTGGGCTAGGCTACCGAACAAGGAGTTTTTGTGAGGTAAAGGGAATTTATCATATTGGAGGAACTTATTCAAGGGTTGGTAGTTGATCACCAATCTGAGCTTACCGCGATTCTGTTCTGCTCTCTTGTTCACATAAAAGGCTTCGCAAGCCCATTGTGAATTAGATGGTTCAATGAGACCTTGAGAGAGGAGCTCAACACATTCCTTCTAGGCCAGAGCAAGATGTTCAGGATTCATACCAGAATAACTGGCTTTGTGGGATTAACATCTTCGCTTTTCTTGAAAGGGAGTTTGACAAAGAAGTCAGAATTTTTCCAAAAAGGGTTTGAACAAGTTTGGACAAACTGGAAATGAGATTCAGAGCAGTAGGATAAGAGACTTTGAGTGATTGGATCAAGGATTTCTGGTTGAATAATAAATAGTCTCTGGATATCCACATACTCACGAAACTAGTCACCAAACTATAAACCACGGGATTTGATTCTTAGCTGAGAAAGTTGGGTAAGAACATCCCAACCAATGATAAGGTCTTTATCTAGGGAATTACAACCAAGGATTTTTGTGGATATGGAACAACTTGGAAAGATTTGGAGTATGATAGTTTTGCTGCGAAAATTTATGGTAAAAGTATCACCGAAAACAGAATGGAAATACCTTGTATAAGGCATCCAGAATTTCTCTGGGAGTGCTTTTATATCCATGAGGGATGCAGCTACACCGGTATCAATGAAAGCGATGACTTGGATGTGTTTATCATTTTTTGAGGTATGGATTTGGATGAGAATATATGGAGAGTGGAAAACAGGTTGGACATGGAAGGAGTCTGAGATAATATCAAGGAAGAATACAAAGATATCACCAGGGGATTCATCAGAGTCTGAGGAATATGTTTGAAGAGCAAACAGTGTGTCGGGTGAAGGTTCATCTTCAATAGAGAATACAGACTCGATATCTTCATCATCAAATGGGATACCTATGGTGGAGGAAATCTTTTTGATCATGTAGCTTCCTTAGCGCTTTGCCTGGAGACAGTTTTTTGCAAAGTGACATTTCTTGTTACAGATATAGCATCTGTCAGATTTCTTTTTCTTCATAGAACCAGAAGAATGATGCCGCTTCTTTTTTCGAAGGAACTTCCACTTGCCTTTCCTGTGGCGGGTTTTGCTAAAGGAAAACTTCTCGAAGGAGAATTTTTTGAAGTGCTTTCGTTTCTTGTGGCCCGCACAAGAGGGATCACTACAGTCTCTTGAGCACTTAATCTTCATATGGGGATTGCCGCAATTCTTTTCAAGAGAACGATTCTCTCGAAGATAACTTCTGAAGACTTCTCTTCGGTGACACATTTTTTCAATGGCAAGGTGGACAGACTGTTGAATTTCTCTAGAAGTGGCATCTGTGATAAACTTATTTTTGAGGTTCAGGGTTTTCTCAACAACTTGACTAATTTTTTTGGGAATGGAAGCTAGGAAAATTGACTTGAGATTAGGATCAGAACCAAGCCGATAGAAAAACTGGATCATTTCTCGGAAGTGTTGATCCAGGTCTTTTTTGACTAGGGAACGGCATTTTCTTTCAAAGAATTCTTTTCGTTTGAGTTCTTTTGAATCTTGGGGTTGGCCAACAAAGAAGAGATGAACAACTTGGATGGCTTCATCAATGGACATGGTTAAGAACTGGAGTTGGTCTCTTTCTGGGGCTAATTTTCACCAATCTTTTAAGGCACCAGTGAATCGAGTAACAAACTCAAGAAGCACATCATAAGTACTGTACTCTTTTAGGTTTCTGGTAATCAACCAAGCATGAAATTCTTGGAATCTTTCAGATCATTTATGATAAAGAATATCATCCAAAGTGAAGAAATTGGACGAATAGATTTTTTGGGCAGAGAACGATGGACCATGGTGATGTTGTGAAGGTGGAGGTAGATGTTCTACATTAGGTTGATCTTCCATTTCTTCTTCAATGATTGGCTCTGCAGGGTCAGCCATCATGATGTTTGCTACGATAGACTGGAGTTGGAGTCATAAGACTCGGTATCTGGGATGGAAGATGATTCACTCATAGAGATATCTGGAGTAGCTGGAAGTGAGGGATTTGTGGGTTCCACAGTGGAGATAGTAGGAACTTGATTTCTAAGGAAATTTTTCAAGGGATTAGAAACCATATATATGAGTGAGAAGGTTTATGATGAGGATATGGAGGAGAAGATTTTTCTGGTGACGCTGAGGGAGAAGGAAGAGAGGTCTGCTTGCCTCTTTCTTTTTTCTCTTGTTCTGGCCTTTTGAGACGATCCCGAAGGGTAATGATGTTCGTCTTTGGAGGAGGTGGTGCTGTGCTGAGTATAGCTGCAAAAGAGCTAGAGTCTGAAGGACTTGGCGAGGAGAAGGATGTTGGCTGTGGAGTTACTGTTGGGAAGAAGAATGGATCTAAGGCGTGCAGATTCCTTTGCTCAAGGAGAGTTTATTGTTCTTGCAGTATCTGAACCTAGCATCTGAGCTTCTCAATCTCAGGAGTCTGGTCTTCCAGATAATGACTGGTAGGAATCTGTTTTGTTTCCATCAGGTAAAGCCTTTTTTGAAAATCTTTCAACATTTTCTTTGAGACAGATGTAGCATAAACCGATCAAGCCGAGTAGCAACTGAGTTTATGGCTACATTATGGGCTAGAGCATTTTCTATCTGCTAGTTCAGAACAGCTTCAATTGGAGTAGGGCTTTTCCGTCTTCCTTGAAGGTCAACATCATTAGGAGATGGGATCTTTGGAGAATGAAAGTATTTCTATTGTTGATCAGAAAAACTTTCTACAGGAGAAAATTTGAAAGTGGCTGTACTTTCTTTAGATGGGGCAGGATGTAAAGGTGGAAAGTCTTCTGGTCTGAACATGCAAATACTGGGCAAAACAAGAGGTGGTTCAAGTTTGGGATTGCAAGTGTATGGCTCAGGGAGTTTGATGAGGCAAAAATTTTTCTTTATCCATTTGAGGATGAGTTTGTAGAATAGAGAAGTGGTGGGTTTTTTCGGTGAGGGAGGTGGCGGCTTTGGCTTGTCTGGGGGACAAGCTAGTGGAGGTGGGGGTAATTTGAGAAGGTTTAGGAAAACCATACTCGACCATATATTGCTAGTGTCCGCCGTTTTCACCAAGAGGTCCTACGGTTGGATCTTCGTCAAGGTACCTTTGGTAAATGTAATCTTTCTTTTTTTTTCTTTTTCCTAGAGGAAGGTCGGTCATCCTCATCATCCGGGTTCAAACAGGAGGAACATGAACAATCAACATCCCAAAAACAATGTCCGGATGGATCTTTGAAATAATGGATAGGTCATCCATGGTCATCAAAGGATTGAACATGAGTTTTAGAATTAGGGTCTTCCATACTGACTGACTCAGATGGACATGGTGTAAAGCACAATATGATGGGGAATGATGGGAAAATAAAGGAAGAAGTGTCTTCCTTTTCTTTGGTGAATTTGATAGTGACAGTACCATCGTTTTTCTTGGTGTACTATGGCTCAGAGGATTGAACAGGTATGAAATTTTGGTGAAGTTTTTTGTAATTGGTCACCCAACTATTAGGAATGAGTTTAATAAGCTTATCTCTTGGAAGCTGACGAGGGATATGGATGCATGAAGTCTGATCGTTGTCAACAGAGATAAGCAAAGCATCATCTGCATTGGGAAGGTTGAGATCAATGGCGTGGTTTTGTACTCTATACACAATCTGGTAGTGAAGAGTAGCAATTATGGCTTATGTGGTTTGAGGAGCACCAGTGATCTGTAACTGGACCTTCAAAGCAGAGAGGAGGTTGGGATCTACCAAGGCCATGTTGAAATTTGGGAAAAGAGTGACAAACACTGTGCCTGCATTTAGAGTAGTCTAAATTGTGACAATGCAAGCATGCTGGTATTCCAAAAAGCGAGTGTCAAGGAGAGCAATTTGAGCAACAACTGGCAAGCCTTTTCGTCCATGCAAGGATAAGGCCAAACAGATGGCGCCGAAGTGGAGATGAGTATAACCCTGTTGAGACCTTTGAGCAGGGAACTCATGTGGAATCTGGAGAGTTACAAACTGCTCTTGCTGCGTAGACAGAATGGGGTGCTTATCAAATTTGATAGACATGACACATTCTTTGACAGAACAGAGGGTGTGTTTGATGAGGTGTTTGATGGAGCGGATGAGAGAGAATGATGGTGGTTTACAAAAAGCTGAGTAGGGGTTCATGAGTGGGAGTTGCGTTTCTAAGATTTTGCGATCATCGTTTACATAAGATACCTCATAGATGTAATCCAATTTGGATGAAGTGGTTTTGCGGAGTTCAAGTGATGGAGGTAGGGAAATGGAGGTTTCCAACTGGACATGAGCTGAAATATCTGTGGAGGGTTCCGTGAGAGTGTGTTTCTTCTTTCCTTTACTGGTATCAGAGTCATACATCGTCGAAACTGAGTTAAGATTAGTATTCTGATATTATTTGGAGTACATGCAGCACGAACCGTATCCATTTATTTTTTTGTTGAAAAGGACTTCAGCTCTTTACCGTGCTGTAATGTCGATGTTATTCCATATGTAGCATCGAAGGTTAATAGAATATTCCCCACGGATTTCGATTATCTACTCGATAAGCACGTTCGTCATCCTCGTCTCAATATAAATTTTTTTAGAGATCGGTGCAACTGTGAATCCTCTTGAGCACGCCGTTGGAAGTATGAACTCATGGGCACTAGCTAACTAGAAAAGGATATTTCATGTGACAGCAGCACCACGTGCCGGGGACACGTGGCATAACAGATCAATAAAAAATAAAGTTTTAATGTTTCGTTTGTTATGCGAAGAGTGAACCATTTTAAAAATATTTTCATAAAAATGTTTGCTTGTATCACTTAGAATAATTAGTCAATAAAAATAATTTTTATATTTGTGTTCATTGACAAGTGTCCCAATTGATAGATATCTTTCATTAAAATTGGTTCTCCGGTTTTTTTAAAAGAAGACGGGTTTTATGCACTTTGTCGGGAGTTAATCGACGGCAAAGTACATAACACTTTATCGAAAATGAGATGACAGAGTGATACAACGTTAAAATTTAATCCACGACGAAAATTGAAACCTACGCCTAAAATTTCGGGATTGAGAGTTGCGGAAAGGCAAACATAAATACAAAGAAACGTCAAGTTTTGTCATTGATTAAACCGCTGAGGGTAGATCTAGATGTGGACCGGGACGAACGCAGGCTTCGTATTTCCTTATTAACGATGATCACTTGAATCTTCGAGCGTAACTTCCTTGCCACCATCATTATTAACTCCACTTAATCCTCATCCAAAGCAATTTCGTCCGTCTTCAACACTTATCTTGAACATCAATCACATGGTTAAACCGTCATCGACTAATCACCATCGTGTATCGACAACAATACTTAGTCATTTGTATTCATGATTACGTACTGACCAATCGTCTATGCATAATAACACTTGGTCATCTATCTATATAGTCGTTACTCATCAACATTGGAGTCATTCGCCAACCAATCACTACCGCATATTAAACAACACTTGGTCGTACGCGGAATCTGGGTTTTTTTTTTTTTTATGCATACAAGTATTTTTGTTGGAACGTCCTGGCCGGGTCGTGCCTCCGGTGGTGGAGCCACAGCCTAGCTCAGTGGCCAATTCGCTCGGCCTGGTTTTAATCAGATACAGTTTGAAAGATCTCTGGATTTTTCGAATGCTCCAAATTCCACTTGAGCATCCATCAAATTGTTATTGGATGATGAGGACTTAGCGACTCTCCCGAGTCTGTATAGTTCCTATTCTTCTTTCTGAAAAAGGGGGTTTCAAAAAAAGTCCGAAAAAGAAAAAAAAATCCGTTTTAACGCCATATCTAGAAATCGATCGATATTTTCCTCTAGCCGTGTTTCTATCCAAATCGATCATATGGAAGGGGGAAAAAGAGAGAGGAGGGAATAGTGAGGGAAAAATAAAAAGAAAGAAGAAAAGTGCGACTCGCGAGGAAAAAAAAAAGAAAACTAAATGAAAAAAGAGAGGTAAAAACACATTTGATCAAATAAAAAGGCTCAATACCCAAAAAAAACTCTAACTTTAGCATTTGTGACAATTATATCCAAAAAAAAATTGTCTCATAAAAAACCTCAAACTTTTACTTTTGTCCCAATTCTACCCAAAACTTTTACTTTTGTCATAATTTTACCGGCCTAGTACCCAAAAAATCCTCAACTTTTACTTTTGTCCCAATTCTATCCAAAACTTTTACTTTTGTCCCAATACCAACCCTCAACTTTTACTTTTGTCCCAATTTTACACAAAACTTTTACTTTTATCCTAATATTACCGGCCTAGTACAAAAAAAAAATCCTTAACTTTTACTTTTGTCCTAATTTTATCATCGTTAGTTAATCTTACGTGACATTGTCACGTCATTAATAAATCACACCTCGGCAAAGCTGACATGAAAAAATTTCAAAATTCTATTCTTTTTTTGCTACCCATATATATTGCTGAGAGATATATAGCCACTAAAGACGACGCATTTCGTATTCTTTTCGGCACTCAACAGCCCAAAGAATGGCTAGATATGGAGATATTCTGACGAACTTTTTAAAATCTCGCCGTCTCTAAAACCTATTGTTTCTAATTTCGAAAATTCATTGGTAAATTCAGCAAGAAAATTCGAGTCACGTGGGATTAACTAACAGTGATTATGAAAAAAAGGTTGACGGTCGTAGAATTGGGATAAAAGTAAAAGTTTTAGGTAGAATTTGGACAAAGGTAAAAGTTGGGATTTTTTATGAGATAAAAAAAGTTTTGGAAATAATTGACACAAATGCTAAAGTTAGAGGTTTTTTTTGTATTAGGCCCAAATAAAAATAGGAAAATAATACAAAAAGTGCGTCGCATAAGGGACAATATAGTCAAAATACTACAATATGGTGAAAAAAGCGCTGCACTTTATTCTATGGTCAAGCCTGGTTACTCCTAAAAGCCCTTGTTAGGCCCAGGCCGCATATGGGGGGCTTTTTACCAAATTAATATTTTTTTAAAAAAATATTTACCAAATTAGTATTAAAAAAAATATTTATCGTATTAGGTGCCGCTCGGCAATTGGGCCGTCGAACGGGACCCAATCGCCCCAATCGGGCCTCGGTCAGCGGCCCAATTGCCGAGCGGGGCCACGATTTATTTTTTTTATTTCATATTTGTTTGGAAAAATAAAAAATCATTGATAGTTATTATAATTATTTATCTTTTGAAGCTTATTTTTTATAAGATAATCATCAATCATGAATTAAAAAAATAATTTGTATTTATGTAATTATTTAAAAACGCAGCGAAAGATTAAAACCGCAGTAATTGATAAATAAAAACCACAGCAAAATAGCTAAAAGCCGTATGGAAAGATGGGAAAACCGCAGCAAAAGTGTGGCATCCCAATTCCAGAAATCCTTAAGTAGTAGAGGAAGGTTGATTGGAAAGCTAAGTCATGACAAAGGATTGGCACTGTTGATATAAATTCAAAGAGTTAAGTTAAGACTCTAATCAATTTACTTGGATGCAAGAGGATTGATATGGAATTTATTAGCATTGTGTGGACGGATGGCTAGATCTCACACTCGAGGGGATTAAGAAGTGGTGAATTGACATCACAACTTTATGTTCTATGTGATTAGCCACCAGAGTCTTTTTGGACTACAATCTAAAGTAAATTCGCGCGAAAAATGGCCACGATCCGAGAGCTCGTGTTTTCGATTTTCTACGCGCGTCGAAAGTGAAACGGGTCGTTCGAAGTCATCCGGAGGCCGAATTGAGCCCCGTTTTCGCCCATTCGACCGTAAGACTATGAGGAACATGAATATGAGGTTCGATTGCTCATAAAGTAAATACAATTTTATCAGTTTTATTGGGAACAGATCTGGACGTAGAAATCCAGCATGGGTAATGGACGCCCAGCAATTCTTGTACATAGCCACACACAAATCTCTTTCTCTACTAGCTTAATATACATGAACATGGTCGTGAATGGCCTGATCGCCATTGAATTAAAGTGGAGGACATAGGTTCATGAATGAATGGCGAGAGAAAGGGGACTTAGGGAGGACTAACATACAAATGGTTATAAGATTCATCGTTCCCTTCAACCTTGGGCAACAAGAAATAGCGGGCCAATGAGGACAAGGACAAATGGCGTTGAAATGAGCAAGCTCTTGCATGCAATTGGACACTTCAAATCAATCAAGGCATCCTCCCTAGCTTGGTCGCCATTTGTCAAAGGAAATGTGGTCTTAACTCATTCCCTCACCACTATAAATACATGAATCAAGGTAAGAAGAAGCTTTCCTTGCTCTCTCATCTCTCTACCTCACACGACCAGCATAAGAAATAAAGGAAGGAGCTGCATTTGGACAGCTCGAGCAACACAAGGAGAGGAAGAGTCGGGTCTGATTAGCCATGGCAATGGAGGAGAGGCTCAATGATCAGCAGCGTTCTTAAAAAATAAAGGCAAGAAATTCGTTTAACTTCATCATAAGATAGCGGTCTGTCATTTGTCAACTTGCTGTGGAGTTTTCTGAATCGATTTTGGTTATGGAACTTGAGTTTTGTGCACAGGTTTAGGCTAGTGTAGTTCGGTACTATTTAGGCACAAGAATGAGGTGGTAATTGAGCTACATTATGAAATCTCGAGTGAACTGTTGGAAAGCTTGACTAGAACAGTACATGCACATGAATTTATGTTAATTTAAAGAAGGTCGCAGCAGAAGAACGTGCTTGAGGACTGAAATGTAAGCTGCGACTATAATCCGTATGCAGCGACCCAAGAATCACTCGTATAGATACACGAGTCACTAGTCCATAAAGTTAAAGAATTAACGCACATTGTTTCGGATCCATCGTTCTTGATGCGGAATTGCGATGATGCGATGCTCAAGAGCTTCTCCTCTATGAACCCCCTTTATCGCTGGCTTCAATGAGACGGCCCCTCTCGTGCCGTGTATGACGACTCCTTATGTGAGGCTATGCGAACATCAGGGTTTAGAGGAGAGACTTGAGCTCTATTTATAGAGAATAAAACCTATCCTCTCATCAAAGATTATGTTTATCTCGGCCCATACTATTCAGCCCCATATCCGACTAGAATTGGGAAACTGTATATATCTCTCTTTATTAGACCAAATAATATTTACAATAACAATTAATAAAGCCCACAATTGAATATTAAAAATATTCTAACATTCTCCCACTTGGGTTAAATTAATTGAAATTGTACTGTATATGCGCATCTTTATATTGGTCTAGAGATAATTCCCAATAGTCAATCCGATCCTATAAAGTCTTAAGTAGCGAACCATGTCAGTAACTGCATCAGAAGATACAGAGCCATCCATGATCACGAATACTCTTAACTTTACTGATATTGATTTGATATGGTAGTATGGTAATCGGCTAACATCTCAAATAACAGAGACACTTTATATGTTATCCTCATTTTCAGTCACCATTCTCTCACTTTTTGTGTCACGAAACCGGATGTGTCATGAGAGAATATCTTTACGGTTCCAACGAACCAACATATGTCTTACCTTTGTAGTTAACTATACTTTACGTGTAACAAGACATATGCTTTTGGCAAAAATAAATGCTCCAGCCATCACTCAAGATTTACACCATGCCTTGAGATTTTCAACTGATATATGTATTCAACTCCCTTTAATCATTATAGCTTTATTGCATGCAATGAAGTTGATACATATCTAGATGTTACCAAATGTAACAAATACAGATGTAAACTTTATTAGATCAAATACCGAATGCAGCTCCCACTGAACAACAGCATCTCATGATGCTTACTCAACCCATCAATCAACATATCATATCAACATCCCACGATATTTTTATGTTTGCGACTGTTGACACCTAATTTTTGACCATCTATTATTGTGATTTTTATTCTTTAAAATTTATTAAAAATATCAAAAAAGGTCACAAAATCACAAAATCAACTTTGGAAGCCTTAGCCTAGCCTTAGGAACCAATTTTGAACAAAAAATATTTTTTGAATTTTTTTTTAATATTTTTGGAATTTATTTAATTATTAAAATACCCAAAAAATCAGAAAAATACCATTCGTGGTCAGAAAAATACAAAAAAATATTCAATAATTTTGTTTCAATTTCTTCTTCAAGTGTGTCACCTTAAATCGTGAAAATTCAGCTCGGGTCACTATGTTCCTTCACAAACATAAACCCGAATCGGGCATAAAAAGTCCTTTTCGAGTCTTGTAGTTTTCAATTCTCACCTTTTGTAAGCTATGACATTGGATTCTAAAGTATTGAAGTGCAATTGGGTCAATTTGCCCTCCAATTTGATCAATTTTAACCAAAAGGGCTTAATTACATAAAAATCTTTCAATTTAGTCCCCGGTTTCACAATTTGCGAAATTAAAATTTCATACGGGCATACCCCATTCAAATTAAACACCCTTAACCTATAGTTTTTCATCATGCTGAATCTATAGGCGACCTCAATTTGGGCTAATTCGATCATTAGGGCCCTCGATTAAGCAAAAATCCATTTCGGATCCTAAGGGCAATTTGGGGTTTTTACTAAATTTCAATCAATTGATTCACGAAAATACCCCTATTGATAGAAAACATGTCAAGGAGTCCGATTTTGATGTCAATTTCATGAAAAGATTTCGATTTGGGGCTAAATCGGGCGAAGAGAGTCGAACTGGGCCGGTCGGGTCAGACCCGACCCGACCCGGTCCGAACCGGGTCTGCAACTCAGTTGCAGACCCGCGCGGGACAGAAGAGAAGAAATAAAAAATACAGGAGGGGTCGGGGATTTTGGTTCTTTGGTTTTTCTAAGCTCTCTTTGGGCGAGAGCTAGGCTGGCAACAAAAGGGGGGTGGCGTCCACTGAAGAAGAGGGAACAAGGCGGTCGGCCAACAAAAAAAAAGGGGAGAAAGAGAGGGAGATCGTCCGAAGCTCCCGAGCGATCGAGACCTCATATTGAATGAAACCGAGGCCAGCAAGGGATCCAGGGAACTCGGCGACTTCCCGACGAAGCGCGCAAGCCCATCAAATCCGTCCAGAATGTCTTAAAACCGTGAGACTCCTCATCAAGCTCTTCCATGACACGAGAGATATTACGTTCATGAGCTGAGAGATTATTACCTCGAACTCCATGACACGAGACTAATATATGCTTGCGAAAGTTACCTTTGATTGTGGCTGTCGGCATTGTCTCTTCATGTAATCGGTGTTGTGAACTTTGATTATACCTTGTTGGTATTGCTCATTGCGTGGCATGCGAAACTGAGTTAAGAGACCGAGAGGTTCTCTGCCGG
The DNA here is from genome assembly GCA_021437785.1 of Rhodomyrtus psidioides. Lineage (NCBI taxonomy): Eukaryota > Viridiplantae > Streptophyta > Magnoliopsida > Myrtales > Myrtaceae > Rhodomyrtus > Rhodomyrtus psidioides. Next base: position 6,140,422 of record JAILYB010000020.1, on the reverse strand, counting down.
CGTCTATGGGCTGGTAGATGATGAAAAGAAAGGAGGAATGATTTCTCTTTAGTGCACTGAATTGAGCCAACGCCCCTGAGCTGTGTGCGGGGATTTGTGCGACTTGAGGACCCTGAGCTGTGTGCGGGGTAGAGTCGTACCACGCGTCATGGAGCCTTGGCGTAGGGGGTTGCAAGTTTATTGACTTGCGATGGTGAGATGAATGAAGGGCATGTCATATTCATGATTTGGGCTGTTATTGATCTTATCTCGTGATCCTTGTTGACGTTGTTATATTTGTCTGATATTTCGACTACTTAGGCTGCGTATGGATGGTGGCTGGGGAAACTGTTTCTGTTCCAAAAGTGTTTCGGGAACACTTTTGGAGCAGAAACGCGTATGGTTCAAAAATGTTCCGAAAGTGTTCCGCGGAACACTTTTGTGCTAGGGAACACTTTTGAAGGAACAAAAAAAACTTGCTTATGGGATTTTGGAACACTTTTTGGAACACTTTTGAAACCACCATCCATGTCGCCGACCGCGATTACCACTCGCCGCCTCGCTAAAAGCCGGCCGTCGACGGTCGCTGGCCGCCGTCGCCGGCCGCCTTCCGCTGTCCACCCGTTGCCGTCGCCGTCGCCGTCCGCCGTCCACCCGTTGCCGGCCGCCGTCGCCAGTCCGCCGGCCGCCGCAGGTAGCCGCCGGTCGTCGGCAGCCGCCGATCACCGGTCGGCAACTGAAAAAAGTGTTTTTTTTTAAATTACCAAACGCGTTTTTTTTCCTAAAAATCGTAATTTTGAACAGAAACACAAAAAAATGTTTCTGTTCAAAAATTGCTCCCTGGAACAGAAATGCTACCATACGCAGCCTTATTGCCCTGATAGCTTCGGTCTAGGGAGTCTTAGGATCCCTATGGGGGGTTGAATGTCTTTCTTGCTAGCCGTTGCGCTAACCCACGTTGTGGGACTACATTTTTCAGATTAGAAGATATGCAGCTGGGCTTTGGATCGGTATCGGAGCTAGTGGCTAGGAGGGTTCAAGGTGCAACAAAAAGAGTGGAAATGAGGAAAATAAAGGGAAAAACTTGGAAAGGGCATATTTCACCGCTCGGGTGTTCGTTTGGGACGATTTTTTTTTTATTTCGCGTAATTTTTCGTGACGAATCCATTGGCAAACTACTTGGCCAACCTTTTTCCCCAAAAAACGCCGTTTTCCTTGTCAATTTTGCATTTTTTTTTTCCTCCGATGCCACATCTTGATCACGAATGAACCGTCCTTTCTCTCTTTCTTCCTTCGATCTTTCCATGCCTGACTTATTATATCATGTCTTTTGTAGTGGGAAAGGGGTCTAGGCAGTTTTTTATGTCCAAATGAATATCACCTTTTAATGAGTGTATAGATTAATTAATCTACAAATGATGTTGTCATGTTTGCCTCGTTGGTTGTCGTTCGAGTGAAGTGTTTTGGTGGTTGTGAGTTTCATTCTTAGCGTGCTCCATCTCTAAATTTTTTATTTCTTTTTATTTTTATTTTTTATTTTTCCCAAAAAAATACGAAATAAAAAAAAATGACGGTCCCGCTCGGCAATTGGGTTACCGAGTGGGGCCCAATCTTTTTTTTAACACTAATTTGGTAAATATTTTTTTAAAAAAATATTAATTTGAAAAAAAGCCTGCATATGGGCCGGTCCAGAGAAAGCGACCCAAGCCCGCCCACTTTCCAACCGGCCCGACCCGATTCAACCAATAAATTATCCATGGTTTAACTTTAAGATTGATAGTAGCGTCCGGAAAACGCGAGCCCACTTTTTCCCCACTCGAATCCGATCGAAGCCTCAAAAGGAATTTTTTTTCATAAAAAAGAAAAAGAAAAAGAAAAAAGGGGGATGGGAAAAAAGAAATTGATGAAATCGACGGACAGGAATCGCTCCGGCCCCGCACCCCAGAGAAACAGAGAAACCCTAGAAGAGCTCAAAAGGAATCATCGGGCCTGAGAAAAAAAGTGGGGGAGAATAGAATAGAAAGACCTGCGGACTTCCTAACGCACGAGAAGCTCCTTCACCTCTCTCCACCGCCTTCGAGTCCCGAGCTTCACTCCGATCGCCGCCATGTCGGACGAGGAACACCACTTCGAGGCCAAGGGGGACGCCGGCGCCTCCAAGACCTTCCCCCAGCAGGCCGGGACCATCCGCAAGAACGGCTACATCGTCATCAAAAACCGTCCCTGCAAGGTGGGGTAACGGATCTGCTTGCTCTCCTTCGTTGTTCTGCTCGGTTTTTTCGTGATTGTTCCGTTTCTTCTAGCAGATTTCGCCGTTCGACTTCGACTTCCGTCTCGATTGAGTTGTTTTCGTATCCCGATTCGTCGTGTCCTGATTTGGCTGTTAGATTCGAGTGCGCGCGTTTACGTGTTTAGCGTCTGATTGCGCTGGAGCTATTTGAACTCGGTTTCGGCGAGGCTGTCCTAGTTTCCCGTGTGGTTTTTGGTTCCGATCGATTGGAGATGATTCGACGGCTTTGTGCATGTGAGGGTTGATTGTTTTCTGATTCGTTAGCTGGTGGAATGAGCTGCCAGAGCCGGTCGCTGATACATACCTGAAGGGTCTGCTTATTATTTAGTTCTGCTAATTGTTTTCACGGATTCTGGTTTTCGTCATTAGCTGCTAATCTTATCCTGAAATCGGCCGCCTGGTGATCATGAGCTTGCTTTGCACTAGATGGTAGTCTGAATTTAGGTGTGGTATGTCCGTTTTTGTTCCAGCTTAAGGGCCTTATGATCCTTGTCTGGGTATTGCGACCAATTGATCTCATAGGTTTTGCCTTTGAGTACATGGTGATAAGTTACAATTGGCAGTTCATACATTGAGTTAAATACGTGTGTGCATTGACACTGGAAGAAGGCCATCTGTCAAAGTAAGTGTCTTGGACCAGACTAAATTCCAAAGCACAGAGTCCACTGTTTGGTTGACTTTTTTCTCTGTCTCTGAAATACCCGGGATTTGATCCGAGTCATTTTTAGTGAGCCGCGGTTTATCAAATTGCTTTACTTGTTCGGTATCTTTTGTGACGGATCATTGTTCCTTGTCAGGATGGGTTTTTTTCATTTGGGATGTTCACTTTTGTCTTTTTTTGCGCGACTTTTGATATACATTCATGCTGGCCCCTAGTGCAGACTAAAATTTAACTTGCTTTTGACAGGTTGTCGAGGTTTCCACTTCCAAGACTGGAAAGCATGGTCATGCCAAGTGCCACTTTGTTGGGATTGACATCTTCAACAACAAGAAGCTTGAAGATATTGTTCCATCATCCCACAACTGTGATGTGTGCATCTTGTCTTTTGAGATTGACGTCATACCCTTATGATACTGTTATTACTTCAACTGTCAATGTGATTCACCTTCTTTACTCTCCCTTCGCAGGTTCCACATGTCACTCGCACTGACTATCAGCTGATTGATATTTCTGAAGATGGATTTGTATGTACATCGCGATTGCCCTTTAACCCTTTCTCTGTGAGCCTTGTGTTCTCAGTTCTCAACTAGATTAAAATTTTTCAGGTTAGTCTGCTGACTGAAACTGGAGGCACCAAGGATGATCTCAGGCTCCCAACTGATGACAATTTGTTGGGACAGGTTCGTTGGATAGTTTTCTTTAGTACGCTGTTTCTTCTTATTACTCCCAATGCTAGTAGGAATGCATCTCGTATTATTGCGAGTACTCCGACCGGTGTAAATGATGTTTACATGCCTCATTTCGCTCTAGGACAGTGGAGCTCACTTATTCTGTCATTGCAGATCAAGGATGGCTTGCTGAGGGTAAGGATCTGGTGGTGACTGTTATGTCCTCTATGGGAGAAGAGCAGATTTGTGCTCTTAAGGATATTGGTCCAAAGAACTAACTTTACAATCCGCTCAGTGTTGTATTCGAGATTTTTGTAAGCCTTGCTAGCTTGCTGTCTTCAGGTTGTGGGAGACGTGTTGTTATTTGTAACTGTTTTTCACCTTCTTGTAAGTCGACTGGAGGCCGAGTTACTCTCTGGACTTCAGAAATTCACGTGCTCGTGGTGGTATACCTCGCATCTTAGTGGGAAATGGTTTCCAATGTCTCTAATATGGTGCCGGTTGATGATCTTCGTTGTTAATACATTGAAGTCTTTCTGTGCAGTCTCGTGAGTTGAAGGTGATAAAATCATTGACACTTGGTGCTTGGTCGCATTTTAGTTGGAATGTTTCTGCGTTCGGATGACCAAGTGGAAAGTGGCACTGACTTTGATTCGTGTATCTGTGAGTGGTTCTATGGATTGCTTTCTGCATTATTCTTATGAATAAAACCGAGCTGAGGAAGATGCATGTTGTAGAGCTAGGAGCCTAGGATTTGCCCTCGCTTCACCTATCGCAACTGCTGTAGCTGGTCTGACACTGTTCGTGCCATTTCTCGCACTCTTTGCCCCAAGATTGTGGAGCTTATGTATAGCATGTGGCAATCTTTGGATTTGATGAATTGGGCAACTGATCGCTGTTTGCATGTGGCGCGGCTAGGTGCTTTGGTGCTCCAAGTATTGGCAATGTCGAGTTGTCTTTCCCAAGGGTAGACAGTACAGTCTTGACTGCGCGTTGAGCCCTGGTAGTCCACTAACATGACGATAGCTTTTGTTCGCATTTACTCTTTGATTCCATGAGGGGGAGAGGCCAGTCACTTCTTGACGGACATTATTACTTCCAGCCCCAGTCTAATGCGATGACATCAAAAGCCTTTTGACTTGTTATCCAAACTCTGCCTTTGTCAAGTTTCCTTTCGTTTCAGCCGTTAAAAAGCAATGCGCCAACGTCGTGTGGCGTGTGCACCAAGGATGTCGTTGGGTTTTCTCTCTCCTCAAGCGGCGATGGAGAATCTCAACGCAATCGCTACGATCGGAGAAAGCAGAGAGGGTCGACGGCGTGCCACGTAGCTTCTGCGAAGGAGTCAATGCGTTTGGCCTCCAAGAAGAGCTCGGCAAGTTTTGACTCTTCGTTTCTGTCCTTCCCGAAAGTGCCAAAAGAGTGATGGAGGTGGAGCCGCCAAGCACGTTTATTGCTGTTTTGGCTGGCTACCCTTGAAAATTGCAAATAAGAGGAGAAAGGCTATAATTTCGCGAGATAAAAAAAAGGAGGAAAATTAAACCTTAAACTTATTATTCAGTAGCCAATTATGTTATAAACTTTTCAATTATGTTAATTTACTCTTAAATCTCTTGATAATTTGTCAATTTAGTCCTAAACATTTCACTTGTATCAATTTAGTCATATAACTTTTGAGGATCTGCTAATTTAGTCTGAAACATTTTAACGAATTATCAATATGGTCCTTTCGGCTAATGTTGGTTGAAAAACCCAGATGTGGAAATTCAAGTAGCCCGGTCATCCTACGTGGCACTGTCGGTCCCCACATTGATAATTTCTTTTTAATTTTTAATTTTTCGTTCTCCTTTTCTTTCCTTTCTTGTCCTTTTCTTTTGTTCTTTTTTTCTTCACAAGGCCATCGACTCCTATTCGAGGGCCGCGAAGCCTTCATGATCTATAGCGAGGGTGTCACGGCCCTCATCCGCCCTCACTATGGATCGAGAGAGCTGCGACGCGCTCACCTCGCCAGTTTCGGCATGAGTTGTGGCCGGCGAGGGCATTGCGAGCCCTCACCCACCCTTGTTGTAGGCGAGGAGGGCCTTGACGAGGGTTGCGACCCTCATTTGCGATCAGGCCCTCGCCCTGGGTTGGCAAGGGTCGTCGAACCTCTAAGGGAAATAAGAAAAAAATGAAAATGTTAAAAAAATTAGAAAATTATCCATATCAACACCAGTCGTGCTATGTAGAAAGGACATTGCTAACTAGACTGTCACATCAGTGCTTTTCAATTAAAATAAGCAAGAATGACTACATTGATAATTTGCTAAATGATATATGATTAAATTGACAAATATTCAACAGGTTTAGGGCAAAATCAGTACAATTGAAAGGTTATGATTGAATTGGACTGAATTGGCCGACATACAATAGATTTAGGACTTTTTGGATAATTTTTCCCTTAAAAAATGTATGGTTTAATAAGAGGAGGCAAAAGGATACCTATAGTACCAATATTTGTGTATAGCGCTCACTTTAGTGTCAATATATTTTTTTTGAATCACTTAAGTGTCAATTTTTTTAAAACGATTATTTCAGTGCCAAGTCCGATTAGGCTCGCCGGAAATCATGCGTGGCGCATACGCGACTAGTCGAAGATCCTAGTCAGCTAAAATAAAAAGTCAAAAATTTCACTTAATAAGCTAAAAACTGCAAAAAAAAATAAAATAAAATAAACAAAATAAAAATAAAAAACCTAAAAAACAATTGCATTTGCAATATTTCAAAAAAAAAAATCAAGATAAGCTATAGCGCCTTGCCCTCGTCACGAGCAATGGCCGGCAATGGGTAGGGATTGGTCGGCCGGGGTCGGCGACCCTTGACCACTGGACGATGGGGCAAAAGTCGCCTCGCCGAGCGTTGGGGAGGGCCGCCGGCCCCCGCCCATGGCTAGTCGCCAATGGCAGCGTAGTGGAGGCCTGTGGCCAAGCTTGGGAGAGGGTTGCTGGCCCAATACTCGGCAGGGCGACCCTCGCCCCACCGACCCTCGGCTAACCAGTCCCCACTTGTCGCCAACCATTGCTCGCGGTGGGTCCGCCACAATAGATTATTTTTTTTAGTTTTTTTTCTTTTTTAAGTTATTTAGCTATTTTGTTAAGTTTAATTTAATTGTTTTAAAATATTTTAGTTTATTTTGTAAAAAAAAAAATTATTACACATGGTGTCCATGTGGACTGACTTTTTTTTAAAAAAAAAATCTCCATATTATGAAAAAATTAATAAAAAATGCCACAACTGTTTGGCCGAAATTAACATTTAAGTGATCGTTTTTTGCCGGAATTGACACTTAACTAATCATTTTTCTTTCGATTTAGCATTTAAGTGATCCAAAAAAATATTGATACTAAAATGGGCATCATACATAAATATCGACACTCCAAATGTCTTTTTGCCAATCAAGACTTACCTTTCAAATGCCAAATGAAACTCTGATCTCTTAAGGCGGGTTTTTTGAAATTGTGGATGATCCTATCGTCCCCAATCCCCATGAGACATCATGCTCTTAATCTCATCCAGTAAGCATATCTCGACTTGGACTGTCATGATTGTTTTTTATTTACGAGCTAACGATGAAAAGATCAGAAGGAACGGTACCTGATGAGGACCATGGACCCACCCTGAAATTACGGACCCATTCCCTAAAAAAGCATCAATTTTAGATCTAATAACGATTTTGGCTTGAACTTTTTTTTTGTCTAAAAAAAATCAACTTCATGTCCAATGACGATTGTGGCCTGAACTTCTTTTATCCCATAAAAAATCACCAACTTTAATTCGAGCCCAATTCTGTCCCTTATTAATTTGGAACCATTAGTTATCTAATGTTGCAATTCAGCGTCATCAATAAATTCATGTGGCTTGCTGACGTGAATTTAAGGCACTATTCATTAGGGGTGTCAATGGATCGGGTCGAGCCATGTCTCGGTCCAGTCTGAGTTGGCCCAGCCCGAATTACATATGCCCTAACTTTTCAATCCGAGTTGGGTCGAGTCGGATTATGAATCACGAAATGCTATGGTTCTTAAATATTATTTATTCACTTAATTTATTTAGAAGTAATTCGCGGGATCATGCATCAAGCTGTTCACAAGGGCCAACTTGATCCTCTTCCCCAAGGATCTTACCAAATCCAATTCTCTCTCGATATGTTCCTCAAAAAATCCAATTTGGGCGGATTCTTCCCCCAACTAACAAAGAGATCTTGGCGGAATTGGATGGAAGTACCCAAGTGCGTTGGGTGGTATCAACTTTTTCTTTTTTTCTGGAATTAAAATCACTTGACAAGCCCATTGAATAAAAAAAATATGAAAATAAATTAAATTAAAAATAAAATAAAATGTGGGTGCCCAAAAAAGTCAAAACTGGGCCGGCCCGACCTGGCCCGATGAACAGTACCAAGCCCGGTCTAAAAGGCCTGAAAATTAGGTGAATTTTTGGGTCGGGTCAAATCGGGTCGGCCGGCGCAGGCTTTTTTGACACACATGCTATTCTTTTTCTTCTTAGCACGGAAATTCGAAGTTGTTCATCGGCTGTCTCACTCGAATTCGAAGAATTACCACACATGAATAGACGCCATGGACGAGATTCGTCAAGCTTACGACTAGAACTTTTTCTTTTTTAATAAGCCCTAGCCCTTCGTTGAAGCATCGACACACAGTAAGCCAAATTTATTCCTTTTCTTTTGTTGCGTCACTGTTCAACATTGTTGTGGCTGTTGGGCTTTTTTATTTAAACCCAAGTCCAGCCCACTTGGCCTTTGTTTTAATTGTTACCTAGGGCAGCAGAACAATATATAGAAATGTAAAAGAGAGAGAGAAAGGGGGCAGCCACATAGAGGAAAAAACGCAGCAATTTTTCTGCGTGTTAGGCTGTGATCAAATCGACGATTGAAGGTTAATTCGTGGTCCGATCGGGCTGAAATTTTGACAGCAGCTTCAAGACTCGTTGTTCTTGATTCTGTGCGGTTGGATCGTGATTTGAAGGTTTCTACTATAGCTGTTTGTGGACATTTTTCAGACTGTAATTTTGGGGTGATTTTCATCCATCTCTCTCATTTAAGGTGATGTTGTTGCTTGATCTCCACTTATAGTTTTGAGATTTTATTGTCGTTGTATTCAGCGAGTTTGTGCACCCAAACGATTAATATAGTGTAGAGATTCGGGTAGACTCCATGATCGATCTCGTGGTTTTTATCCTTCGCATTGAAGGGATTTTTCACGTTAAAATTCTGGTGTTGTTTTTCTTTCAACTCGCATATTTTCATTAGTTGTGCTCGAATCGATTTCTCACAGGTTTAGTCAAGGAGGGAAAGTTTTATCCGCTATCTGTTTTTCCCAACATAGTGGTATCAGAGCATTATTTTTTGACTGAACGATGGAATCGAACGTGAGCAGAATGGTTAGTTTGAATGGAAAGAATTATCATGTGTGGAGAGGAAAGACGGAAGATCTACTATATGTGAAACGGTGGCATTTACCAGTGTTTGCTGATACTAAACATGATATTATGAGCGATGCCGATTGGAATCTTGAGCACAAAATTGTGTGTGGATTTATTCGACAATTTATCGATGATAATGTTTTGAATCACATTAGCAAAGAATCTCATGCTAGGACATTGTGGAATAAGCTGGAGTCATTATATACACGGAAGACTGGCAACAACAAAATATGTTTGATTAAACAATTTATGGAGTTGCATTATAGAGATGGCCAATCTATATCAGATCACTTGAATGAGTTTCAAGGAGTGATAGATCAACTTTCTACCATGAATATTAAATTTGATGATGAAGTACAGGGACTTTGGTTGCTATGTACCTTGCCGGAATCTTGGGAGACTTTTCGTATGTCTTTAATTAATGCTGCACCTGATGGTATTGTTACCATGAATTTTGCAAAAAGTAGTGTTCTGAATGAAGAGATGAGAAGAAAAACACATGATTTTTCCTCTCATTCGGAAGCTCTAGTAGTTGAAAACAGGGGCATAAGTCAGAGTAGAGGTCCGAAAGGTAGATACAAGAGCCGAAGCAAGTCAAGATCATGGAAGAAGACTATTGAGTGTCATCACTGTGGTAAGATGGGTCATATGAAGAAAAAATACTTCCAGCTGAAAAATGAGATGAGGAATGAGAAGAAAAATGGCAATGAAAATAACGAGAGAAGAAATAATGGTAGTGATGATCGGGTGGCAACTGCTATTGATGAACTTGTTATTGTTTGCTATAATGATAATGTTAATTTTTCATGTGATGATTCAAACTGGGCTATTGATAGTGGAGCTTCTCTTCATATTACCTCCAGGAAAGAGTTCTTTACATCCTATAGGTCAGGAAATTTTGGTACCTTAAGGATGGGTAATGACGGTTTGGCTGCTGTTGTTGGCATAGGAGATGTGTGCTTGGAGACTAGTACCGGAGCAAAACTAATTTTGAAAGATGTCAGACATGTTCCTGATATTCGTTTGAATCTGATTTCGACTGGAAAACTTGATGATGCAGGATTTTGCAGTACTTTTGACCATGGACAGTGGAAACTCACCAGAGGCTCATTAGTTGTGGCTAGAGGTATGAAACAATCTTCCTTATATTTGTTTCAAGTTAAGATTTTCAAAGACATGTGTAATGTTGTGGAAGATGAGAATGCAACTGCATTATGTCACAAGAGGCTTAGTCACATTAGTGAGAAATGAACTGTCTTATTAGCTAAAAAGGGTTTACTCTCTGGAGTAAAGAGTGCAAGACTTGAGAAGTGTGCATATTGTTTAGCAGGAAAACAACGAAGAGTTTCTTTCAAAAGTCATCCGCCTTCGAGAAAATCAGAGTTGCTAGAACTAGTGCATTCAAATGTTTATGGTCCAATTAAATCACTAACACTTGGTGGCGCAACATACTTTGTGACATTCATTGATGACCATTCAAGAAAATTATGGGTTTATTTCTTGAAGACGAAGGATCAAGTGTTAGATACATTCAAGCAGTTTCAAGTTTCAGTTGAAAGACAGACTGGAAAGAAGTTGAAATGCATTCGTTCAGATAACGGTGGTGAGTACATCGGACCTTTTGATAAATATTGCTGGCACTAGGGAATTCGACATCAGAAGACACCTCTTAAAACGCCTGAGTTAAATGGCGTAGCGGAAAGAATGGACAGAACACTGATTGATAGAGTCAGATATTTGATTTCAGATGCAAAATTGTCAAAACCTTTTTGGGGAGAGGCTTTGAGTACAGTGGTACATGTTCTTAATATTTCTCTCATTGTTGCTTTAGATGGTGATGTTCCAAATAGAGTTTGGTTTGGAAAGGAAATTTTATATGATCATCTAAAGGTGTTTGGTTGTAATTTGTTCATGTTCCAAAGGATGAGAGGTCTAAGTTAGATGTCAAGACAAAAGAGTGCATCTTTCTTGGTTATGGTTCTGATGAATTTGGCTACAAGCTTTATGATCCAGTTGCAAAGAAAATTATCAGAAGTCGAGATGTAGTATTCGTTGAGAATGAGACCATTTGTGATATTGAGAAGATGAAGAAGACAGATTCCCGTGATTCTGATATGTTAGTTGATACTAGTTCAATCTCACCTTTTGAGCTGCAGGAACAGTTGCATGATCAAGTTGAAGACGGTGTTCAAGGTCGGACTATAGATCAGCAGGTTCAAGGTCAGACTCAGAATGATCAACCGTTGAAGATCAGGCTCAGGGTGATCAACATTATTCAGATGACATTGATGCTCAAGAGATTGCATCATTAGCTCCATCAACTACTACTTTAAGGAGGTCTACCAGAGACCGCACCTCATCTACTAGATATTCCTCTAATGAGTATGTTCTGTTGATAGATGCAGGTGAGCCTGAAACTTTTGAAGAAGCAGTAGAAGATAAGAACAAGAAGGAATGGTTTGATGCAATGCATGATGAGATGAAGTCATTGCATGACAATCACACTTTTGAGCTGGTGGCATTACCTAAGGGTAAAAGAGCTTTGAAGAACCGATGGGTTTACAGATTGAAGCAAGATAAGACGACTTCGCGTCCTCGATATAAAGCCAGATTGGTTGTTAAAGGCTTCAATCAGAAAAAGGGAATTGACTATGATGAGATCTTCTAACCAGTTGTAAAAATATCTTCAATTCGAGTTGTTTTGAGTTTAGCAGCTAGCCTTGATCTCGAGGTTGAGCAGATGGGCGTGAAGACCGCTTTCCTTCACGGTGATTTGGAGAAAGACATATACATGGAGCAGCCTGAAGGTTTTTAGGTAAAAGGTAAAGAAAATTATGTTTGCAAACTGAAAAAATGGTATAGAAAATTAGGTTTTCAGGTATGGCTTAAAGCAGGAGCCGAGGCAAAGGTATAGAAAATTTGAGTCTTTTATGGGGGAGCAATCCTATAAGAAGACTACTTCTGATCATTGTGTATTTGTGCAGAAATTCTCTGAAGGTGATTTTATTATCTTATTGCTCTATGTTGATGACATGTTGATTGTTGGTCAGAATGCTTCCAGGATTGACAAGTTAAAGCAAGATTTGAGCAAGTCTTTTTCAATGAAAGATTTGGGGCCGGCTAAGCAGATTCTTGGTATGAGGATCACTCGCGACAGACAGGCGAAGAGATTATGGTTATTTCAAGAGAAGTACATAGAGAAAGTACTTCAAAGGTTCAAAATGGACAAAGCTAAAGTTGTAAGTACACCTCTTGCTACACACTTTGAGCTTAGTCATAAACAATGTCCGTCAACTGAGAAAGATCTGAAAGAGATGGAAAAAGTTCCTTATGCTTCTGCAGTGGGTAGTCTGATGTATGCAATGGTTTGCACAAGACTAGATATAGCTCATGCAGTTGGAGTATTTAGCCGTTTTATGTCAAATCCAGGTAAAGAGCACTGGAATGCATTGAAGTGGATATTGAGATATCTCCGAGGCACTTCTAGTTTAAGACTTTCATTTGGGAGTGATAAGCCGATTCTTGTTGGATATACTAATTCTGACATGGCAGGTGATATTGACACAAGGAAATCTACTTCGGGTTATTTGATTACTTTCTCAAGGGGAGCTGTGGCTTGGCAGTCAAGGTTGCTAAAATGTGTTGCCTTGTCGACGACAGAGGCAGAGTTCATTGCAGCAACCGAAGCATGTAAGGAATTACTTTGGATGAAAGAGTTCACGCATGAACTTGGTTTCACTCGAGAGAGGTATGTTTTACTTTGTGATAATCAAAGTGTTATACATCTTGCAAAGAATTTCACTTTTCATGCCAGGTCGAAGCATATTGATGTGAGGTATCACTGGATACGAGAAACTCTAGAATCCAAAGGGTTAGAACTTGAGAAAGTACACACAGAAGATAATGCTTTAGATATGATGACGAAGGTTCTCACTAGAGAGAAGTACGAGTTTGTCGGAGTCAGGCCGGCATGGATTTCTGATGAATTCTTTTGTATCGGGATCTCCCTTAATGGGCTGGAGGGGGAAATTTGTTGGGCTTTTTTATTTAAAGCCAAGTTTAGCCCACTTGCCCTTTGTTTTAATTGTTACCTAGGGCAGCAGAACAATATATAGAAATGTAAAAGAGAGAGAGAAAGGGGGCAGCCACATAGAGGAAAAAACGCAGCAGTTTTTCTGCGTGTTAGGTGGTGATCAAATCGACGATTGAAGGTCAATTCGTGGTTCGATTGGGCTGGAATTTTGACAGCAGCTTTAAGACTCGTTGTTCTTAATTCTGTGCGGTTGGTGATTTAAAGGTTTCTATGTTAGGTTTCCTGGATTCAAAAACGCAGCGGGATAAAACCCAAATACATGATCCATGTGAATATCGAAATCATAATAGATTCGAGACGTACCTTTTTCGATCGGCAATAAATTAACAATCGGTTGTGTCTGGATTAGCGCCCTAAGTGTTACGCCTCTACCGGTATCCACACACACGAACAGCAATCCCCAATGATCCAAGTGCTAGCTATCTGATCTTGGAGTTTCTCTGATGGCCGTCTTTTCTTTCTCTGAGACTCTCTCACGAAAGAACAACTCAAAAGTGTCATTTTTTTCACCCTTCTTCGAGCTATTTATATATCCCCAATATACGTTCGATAACTTTACCGATCAGAGAACAACTTTCTCAATTCGGTAACTTTTACCGACCAGTGAATAATTTCCCAAATTGATTCTGTAACTCTTACCCACTTGAATCGGGAACTTTTCACTAGATTGAATCGAGAACTTTTTCCGAATGGAATCGGGAACCTTTCCCGATCAATTCAATCATGCGTTTAATCGTTATCTTATAACTCGTATGTTTGGTATAAGGAGAATAGATCAAATCTACTTCTTAAGCAGATTGAGGGCCAGAGAAAATAAGAGATCAGTTCATGATTGTGTGCGACCCTGTAGGTTCACTAGACATTAGCAGTGTGCTCAAAACTCTTTTGGCCCACAAGTCATAAGCAGTCTCTAGCAAGACATTATAATTACCTAAGTATAGTGAAGGTCGATTTCCCGACACAACCTGATCCACAACCAATTTTAGAGTATCAACCTTAATCGGTTCCTAGGGCAGACCACTAACAATCTCCCACTTGCACTAGAACCAATCACACAAATTAAATCCCTTTGTCACTTGATATCCGAGTTAAGCATAAGGAAGGACATGTGTCATCCTTATATATCTCAAACTCACTTTTCCTGATACCGCAGCTAGACTGTCAAAACAAGTAGTTGACTATTCAACTCACTTGAGCATGGCCATGCATTTCACAGTCTCAACTCTACGGGAGGCCAGGATATCATACTCTCGTTATATGAGAGGGACAAATCCCATCTTGTCTACTCATATCCCTCAGCACGATTCATAACATACCCAGCCATTACCTTTATAATCACCAATTACGGTTGACGTTTGGCAATGTTAAAGCATGTCAATCCACGCCTAGGAAACCATGGCAGACTCAAGTCAAAGGACTATACTCTATAGCTGTGATGAGAAACACTGATGACATCATATAACAATCCTACAGTATTCTCATAGCGGGTCAGTCCAATACAACGTTCTCTAACATGTATTCCATATGATCAACTTTATATCTCTATATGCATGACCCATGAAACTTGGTCATCAATTGACTCACATACTAGTCTCAAACACCATTGGCGTCCCAATGCACAATGATAATTGACTAGGGACATTTAGAATATTAATATACACTCTATTAATAGAGTTTCACGATTAAATCACGCATTTGATCTTGTATTAAGGACATTTAATATTCATGGGACAAATATTTCGCATTCAATCATATATATCCAAATTTAAATCGAAATCAAATATAACATGTACTTTATTAATGAATAATGAAAATATATACAACATAGGCTCCCACTCAAATCAAGACCAATCACTATTGTGTTTAAGGCCTGAAGCGTTACAATGACGCTCATGCTTAGGTCGTGGAAGAGCTTTCATCAATGGATCAGCTACATTTAGCTCCGTTGCCACTTTACACATTTTGACATCGCCTCTTTCAATGAATTCTCGAATGAGGTGATACTTTCTGAGTATGTGTTTGGTCTTCTGATGAGACCTAAGCTCTTTAGCCAAAGCTATGGCCCCATTATTGTCACAATAGAGGTCCACTGGATTCGAACCAATGGGACTGATTCCCAGTTCTTCTATGAACTTTCGAATCCATACAGCTTCCTTTGATGCTTCTGAAACAGCAATATACTCAGCTTCTGTTGTAGAATCTGCAATAGTGTCTTGCTTGGAACTCTTCCAGCACACAGCTCCACCATTCAAGCAAAAGACAAAGCCTGACTACGATCGAAGGTCGTCTTTGTCGGTTTGGAAACTAGCATCAGTGTAACCACTTACAGTGATCTATTCCTCACCTCCATAGACTAAGAATAAATCCTTAGTTCTTCTCAAGTACTTAAGGATATTCTTGACAGCTATCCAGTGAAGTTCTCCTGGATCTGACTGGTATCTATTTGTCATGCTTAATGCATAAGAAACATCAGGACGAGTGCACAACATGGCATACATGATGGATCCTACGACTGATGCATAAGGAATCCTACTCATGCGGTCTCGCTCATCTTGTGTCGAAGGACACTGAGTCTTGCTAAGACTTATGCCATGTGTCATCGGGAGAAAACCTTTCTTGGAATCTTGCATATTAAACCTATTGATGACTATGTCAACGTATGTACTTTGACTCAGTCCAATAAGTCTTTTTGATCTATCTCTATAGATCCTGATTCCCAAGATATAGTTTGCCTCTCCCATGTCCTTCATGGAGAAACATTTTCCTAGCCATGTCTTAACTGACTGAAGCATAGGAATGTCGTATCCAATGAACAGTATGTCATCTACATACAACACCAGAAACACAATTGCGCTCCCACTAGACTTCTTGTATACGCAAGCTTCTTCTTTGTTTCTGATGAAGCCAAACTCTTTGACAGTTTCATCAAAACGAATATTCCAGCTCCGTGATGCCTGCTTCAATCCATAAATAGAACGTTGAAGCTTGCATATCTTCCCAGCATTGTCTGATGATGTAAAGCCTTCAGGTTGTGTCATATACACATCCTCCTCTAGATTTCCATTAAGGAAAGCAGTCTTTACATCTATTTGCCATATCTCATAGTCATAATATGCGGCAAAAGTTAGGATAATCCGAATAGACTTAAGTATAGCCACTGGCGAAAAGGTCTCGTCATATTCAATACCATGAGTTTGTTTGAAACCCTTAGCTACCAGTCGAGCTTTATGGATGTGAACCTTTCCATTCACATTAGTTTTCTTCTTGAAAACCCACTTGCACCCTATAGGTTTGACACCTTCGGGTGGATCAATCAAAGTCCAAACTTTGTTTTGATACATTGAGTCCATTTCGAATTTCATGGCCTGAAGCCATTTATCGGAGTATGGGCCCATCATAGCTTCTGTATAGGTCGTAGGCTCGTCATTTTCTATCAATAATAGATGACGATGTTCTATCACGTGAAAACCATATCTCATAGGCTCACGATGTTCTCTTTCAGACCTACGAACTATATGTGCCACTGGAGTAGACTCTACAACTCTTTGTAGATCTAATTGAGGTTCCTCATAGACTGGAACACTCTCTTGTGGCACAATAACTTCTTTGAGGTTTACATTATTCCCACTGGTTCCTTTGTTAAGAAACTCTTTCTCTAAAAAGACACCATTTCGAGCAACAAACACTTTGTTCTCTGATCGGTTGTAAAAGTAATATCATTTTGTTTCCTTAGGATATCCTACAAAGAAGTATTTATTAGATTTGGGCCCAAGCTTGTCAGAGAGTAAACGTTTTACATAAACTTCGCAGCCCCAAATCTTTAGAAAAGACATACTAGGAACTTTTCCTGTCCACATCTCATATGGTGTCTTCTCTACAGCTTTTGATGGAATTCTATTTAGTGTGAACGCAGCTGTCTCGAGTGCATATCCCCAGAAAGATAACGGAAGATCTGAATGACTCATCATTGATCGAACCGTGTTCGATTTCTCCTCTCAGAGACACCATTCCACTGTGGTGTTCTAGGGGGAGTAAGCTGTAAAACAATTACACACTCCTTGAGATGGTCATTAAACTCTTGGCTTAGATATTCTCCTCCTCGATCAGATCGAAGAGCCTTGATATTTTTGCCAAGATGATTTTGTACTTCATTCTGAAATTCCTTGAACTTTTCAAAGGACTCAGATTTATGTTTTATCAAATAAACATATCCATATCTACTGAAATCATCAGTAAATATAATAAAGTACTGATAACCTCCTTTGGCTGTAGAACTTAGTGGTCCACACACATCAGTATGTATAATGGCCAATAATTCTTTTGCCCGCTCACTTTGATTTGTAAAAGGAGCTTTTGTCATTTTGTCAACCAAACAAGATTCACACGTGTCATTTGATTCAAAATCAAATGAACTTAATAGCCCATCGCTATGGAGCTTGTGAATTCTTTTCTCGTTTACGTGGCCTAATCGACAATGCCATAGGTAGGTCGGATTCAAATCATTAGATTTAACCCTTTTTGTATTTATGTTATAGATTGGCACATCAAGATTTAGAACATATATCACATCCATAATATGGGCGCTACCATAAAATAATCCATTAAGATAAAATGAACAACTATTGTTCTTTATATCAAAATAGAAACTTTCCTTGTCCAAACAAGAAACAGAAATGATATTCCTGCATATAGCAGGTACATAGTAGCAATTACTCAGTTCTAATATCATGCCAGAAGGTAAAGCTACATCATATGTTCCTACGGCTAATGCAGCAACTCTTGCTCCATTTCCAACGCGTAGTTCCACTTCACCTTTTGCCAGTGTTCTACTTCGTTTCAGTCCCTGCACATTCATATAAATGTGAGTACCACAACCGGTATCTAATACCCATGAAGTAGAACTAGAAGTAACATTTACTTCTATAACATAAATACCTGAAGTGGAAGTCTCACTTCCCTTCTTCTTCAGATCCTCCAAATATTTCTTACAATTCCTCTTCCAGTGTCCCTTGTTTCCACAATGGAAGCAGACAACATCAGCAGTCGGACCCGTTTTAGTCTTGAATTTGGGTTTAGGCTTAGTGCCCTTACCCTTACCCTTGACCATACTTGGCTTCTTAATGCCTTTCCCCTTCTGAACCATGAGAACATCAGGGGTAGGATCCTTCTTGATGTTCTGCTCAGCAATTTTGAGCATCCCATGCAACTCAGTTAAAGTCTTATTCAGATTATGCATGTTGTAGTTCATAACAAACGTGTCATAATCATGAGACAGTGACTAAAGAATAATGTCAGTAGCCACCTCTTGACTAATGGGAGAGCCCAGTCGCTCCGGGTTTTCAATATAACCTATCATCTTTATGACATGTGGGCTAACTGAGCTCCCACTTGCTAGCTTGCACTCAATTAAAGCTTTTACCGTTTGGTACTTTTCAGTGCGTGCCTGCTCCTGAAACAAATTTTTCAGGTTCATGATCATATCATAAGCATCCACGTTCTCAAACTGCTTCTGAAGGTCTGAGTTCATGGTAGCTAGCATTAGACAAGATGCATCCAATGCATCATCTTTATGATTCTGGTAAGCATTTCTTTCAGCATGGGGATCATTAGAAGCAGGTGCCTTCTGAGGGAGTGGATTCTCCAAGACATAATCATTTTTCTCCTGCTTGAGAACAATTCTCAAACTTCTATACCAGTCCAAAAAGTTTGAACCATTCAGTTTATCCTTCTCAAGGACAGATCGCAGTGAAAAGCTTGATGCAGAGGTGTTTGTCATTATCTACAACAAATATACAAAGTGAAATGTTCATTAATAAAAGATTCCCACTATACTTTTACAAAAAGTGTCCCTATAAGTATAGTGGACCAAGATCCATATTTCACCAAGACTCAAGTAAACTTTGGCTTACCGCTCAAGACTTAGTTAATTAGGTAGACAACTCTTTGCCAATTATATCGAATACAACTCTTGGTTGTTGGGGTTGACATCTCATGTCTTTTCCCCAAACTCCATGCCTCAAGGCCCAAAATCGTTTTGATAACCTTGTTAAGTAAACCAATCTTGACATATGGATAACCATTATCCATCCTACCTTACTCAAATAGTTAAAGACACCCTGCTTTGGCCGACCCATCTTTTGACGATTCAAGTATTGATAGGTGTATGATTGGAAAGGCATCAAGTTATTACTTAATATTGTCAGGGACTTTTACAATGTTTATACAGTGATGAATGTATGCATGTTATAGACATAAACAAAACATGACATATCATAACAAGGGTATAACAATTATACTTGGAACGAACAATCCATCCAGGGGTCAAGGGTTCGAGGGGCAGCGCCCCTTGCGGTGGTCTCGCTGACCGTTCAGCGAGTGGGGTTCGAAGGGGCAGCGCCCCTTGCGGGGGCTCGGGGACAGCGCCCCCGAAACCTAGACAGAATTCTCAATTCTGTTTCTCAGGAAACTGCCCATCCCTTTGAACCGACATGCTAGGATGGGTGATTTCAACTAAATCATCCCTAAAGTCGTTCATGTTTTGTTCTTTCTCAGAACCCTAAACAGAATTCGTAATTCCGTTTACGTAACAGAACGCCTCTGGATCAATCACATTGATCCATTCAATCTCGATATTACACAA
Organism: Rhodomyrtus psidioides; assembly: GCA_021437785.1. Classification (NCBI taxonomy): domain Eukaryota; kingdom Viridiplantae; phylum Streptophyta; class Magnoliopsida; order Myrtales; family Myrtaceae; genus Rhodomyrtus; species Rhodomyrtus psidioides. The sequence goes on along the minus strand of JAILYB010000020.1, from coordinate 6,120,616 downwards.
GCAGCTCTGATACCACTGTTGGGTTTCCTGGATTAAAAAACGCAGCAGAATAAAACCCAAATACAGGATCCATGTGAATATCGAAATCATAATAGATTCGAGACGTACCTTTTTCGATCGGCAACAAATTGACAATCGGTTGTGTCTGGATTAGCACCCCAAGTGTTGCGCCTTTACCGGTATCCACACACACGAACTGCAATCCCCAACGATCCAAGTGCTAGCTATCTGATCTTGGAGTTTCTCTGATGGCCGTCTTTTCTTTCTCTGAGACTCTCTCACGAAAGAACAACTCAAAAGTGTCTTTTTTTTTCACCCTTCTTCGAGCTATTTATATATCCTCAATATACGTTCGGTAACTTTATCGATCAGAGAACAACTTTCTCAATTCGGTAACTTTTACCGACCAGTGAATAATTTCCCGAATTGATTCGGTAACTCTTACCGACTTGAATCGGGAACTTTTCACTAGATTGAATCGGGAACTTTTTCCGAATGGAATCGGGAACTTTTCACTAGATTGAATAGGGAACTTTTTCCGAATGGAATCGGGAACCTTTCCCGATCAATTCAATCATGCGTTTAATCGTTATCTTATAACTCGTATGTTTGGTATAAGGAGAATAGATCAAATCTACTTCTTAAGCAGATTGAGAGCCAGAGAAAATAAGAGCTCAGTTCATGATTGTGTGCGACCCTGTAGGTTCACTAGACATTAGCAGTGTGCTCAAAACTCTTTTGACCCACAAGTCATAAGCGGTCTCTAGCAAGACATTTTAACTACCTAAATATAGTGAAGGTCGGTTTCCCGACACAACCTGATCCACAACCAATTTTAGAGTATCAACCTTGATCGGTTCCTAGGGCAGACCACTAACATTCTACTATAGCTGTTTGTGGACGTTTTTCAGACTGCAATTTTGGGGTGATTTTCATCCATCTCTCTCGTTTAAGGTGATGTTGTTGCTTGATCTCCACTTATAGTTTTGAGATTTTATTGTGGTTGTATTCAGCAAGTTTGTGTACCCAAACGATTAATATATAGTGGAGATTCGGGTAGACTCCGTGATCGGTCTCGTGGTTTTTATCCTTCGTATTGAAGGAGTTTTCCACGTTAAAATTCTGGTGTTGTTTTTCTTTCAACTCGCATATTTTCATTAGTTGTGCTCGAATCAGTTTCTCACAAGTTTAGTCAAGGAGGGAAAGTTTTATCCGCTGTCTGTTTTTCCCAACAGTGGCCACATCATCATCAACGGCTTAATGTTTTGAAGCTTGGGGGGTTGGACTTGTTAAAGAAGGCTTTAGTCGTGAGCTTGATGGATCTCGTTCATGGCGTTTCTCCATGGGTAGTAGCACACAACTTCGAATTCCAGTAACACAGCTGATACTTGCAGGTGAAGTGAATGAGGCAATGAATAATTTAACTGTCGCCCTTCAAGCTTTGATCGATGTGAAGCAGATAAAAAATTTCAAATTTCATGCTAAGAAAATGATGAATAGTGACTTATATCCACATCAGCAAGCGACATGAATTTATTGATGACATAGAATTGCCATGTTAAGCAAGTAATGGTTCCAAATTTTGGGGCGTCGGATTTGGACTCGAGATAAAATGGGTGATTTTTTATGGGATAAAAAAAAAGTTTGGGGCAGAATTGTATCGGACCTATAGTTGGTTCTTTTGTATGAAACGAAAATTATTCGGGCCAAAATCCTTATTATACCTAAAATTTGTGCTGTTTTTTTAATAGGGAATTAGCCCTTGACGTTACTCGTGAAAAAGGACGTAATTATAAGCGACAGAGAGGCGTAGACTTGTAATTATATATCTTCGAAATTACTTTTAATAAGAAAAGTAGAAAGGCTCGCTAGAAGTTTTCGCGCATTCCAGTTCTAACTTCTAAGCGGCGTTTCCACAAACACAGAGAGGGCGCTTCTTGCAAAATACACAGCGCCATGAGCTCTCCTTCCTCATCTTCTCGCTCCCGCGCCAACAACGACGAAGGCAACAAGAATGGCGACGAGAGGCCGAGGTTCTTCAGTTCCAAAGCGAAGAGCAAGTGCTGGGCGGCCGCCGCCGTCGTCCCCGGCAGGCACCCCGAACGGTGGCGCCAGGACGCCGCCGGCAACGTCGTCTGCAAGCGCTTCTGCAACTGCCAGGGCTGCCTCTGCTTCGAGTACGACCACATCGTCCCCTTCTCTAAAGGTACGCCTCCATTCTCATCTCTTTTTCTTTCGTCTGGAAGGAGTAGCAATGAGCTTTAAATTTCGGAAGGGTTCGTGTGCCGTCGCTAGTTTTTGTCGTACAGCCGTGGGAAGATCATGGGTTGCGGGATTTGTATCTGCAGGCGGTGAGTCCACTGCTGACAATTGCCAGATTCTTCAGACGAGGGTGAACAGGTTCAAGTCGGACAAAGAACTGGTGGATGCGACTCAACTCAAAGGCTACTCTTGTGACATCCAATTTACAGGTGATTGGACACTTTTCCTTCTTGCTGTCATGATGGGCTTTCATAGGAGAAATAATAGACAATTATGACTGTTGCAGTTTGCTCTTTGTACTTTGCAGTCTAATGTCATTTTGGTTTTGGGAGCTAATTGTCCTATTCAATTCGAGGTGCCATGTAGAAAAAAGACAGAGATATTGGAGAACTTCCAAAGATGATACATGGGGTGTTTGATTGGTAACAAATGAAGTTGCTCTAGATGTGGGGGGCAGTATTAGCGAGCGTGGTGTTTTTCTTCATTTATTTCACTTAGAATCCGTCCTGTCCGCTGGCTCTTGTTCGGACAGTTCAGGTTTACAACAAAACAACAATATCATAAGCCTGTTTCACACCCTCCAAGAATCAAAAGCCAACCATTCGTTCTTCCTCCCCTCAAGACTTCTTCATGCGTTTTATTTTAATAAAACCTGTGCATAGTCAGTGATCTGTTAGGATAAGATTTATGCTTTTGACAAGCGATATATAAGACACAATTTTTTGGACTCAGGGTTTAAGTTGATAAAATAGTTCCTCTTTTCTGACTGTCAACCAAGAAAGGATGGAGATAAATGCGATGTAGATTTCATATCATGTAGTCGCAGAAAGGCTTTGTCATTCCTTTCTGATATTTTTCGGCATACTTTTTCTATTCAATCCTTTGCTAGAGGTTCAGAGAGCATGCCTAAGTATATGAATTCTTTTGCAAGTGACAGTTTGATCTTTGTGCAAACCATCACTGGTCCGTTTATCAGTCGTCTTATGTGAAGGCTGTTGCTAAAGGTCTGTTGCCCAGCCCGATATTCCACAGGTTTTAGGGGATCCATGAAGGGACAATCTCTGGTCTCTTAGAATCCTGATGGGTTTGCTCTCGATACTATAATGGCTAATTAAAGAATCTGATTTTAGTTTATTTAGCTAGGTCCTCGAGAGTTTGATTAGTGCATCTGCATGTTTCCGAGAACAATGTGGCAATTGCCCCTTCTCAAGGAAGAGAGAAGGAGCATAATAAATTGATAATATGTGTTAAAATGTGTTTTAAGTTTGAGGATGTGTACGGAGCCCGATCCGAATTGGAATTACCGACCGAATCCTGATCGGTTGGAGTCCTCATGGCTCTTGGAGTTTTAACTTATGCTTGGCCTTATCTATTTTCTTTATCCAATTTTGACCTTGAGAAGCTGTTGCTGACTTGTCCTAGGCGAAAGGGATTTGATCTCATGTGAAGCTCAACCCTCATACAGTCGCAAGTGAAAGAGCATACTAAACCATTCGTACTACTGAATCAACAAGAGAATTCTAAAATTCTAGGAACCATGCTTTAGGAGAGAAGAGAGGAGGAAAGGGGGTGGGGGATAAAGGGGAGCTCTTTGTCTTCTAGCCACACAAAAGAAGGGTGCCTCCTAGATTTGCTGAATAAGAAAGTAAAGCTTCGAAGAAATAAATAGCTGCATCTTAGAGTCCACAATTTGTGATTGGTCAATAAAAGAAAAAGAAGTGCTTGTGGTTTATTGTACTTCTTGTGGACCGTACAGTGGACTCTTGCCGAATAGCACTTTCTTTTGCCGCACAATAGGAGGTAACACGGTGATTTGAGTTGCGAGTTCTATATCCAAATTGAGTTGTTTTCATTGTAAATGTCGTGGCTTTGAGTGTAATCTAGGTTTGGGAAATACTCGAGCATCTGAGCAATTGCAAATCTTTATTTCTTCAATTGATTAGTGGATTATTTACAGTTGGCTCTCCCCATGGAGTAGGTATTAAAACTCGGACCAAACCATGTAAATCATTCATGTTCTTTCTTGTTCCTTGTTGGTTTCTCTGGTGACTTTGTTATCTTGTGTTGATTTAATTGCAATATTTCATTAGTTTCTGCATTATTTTAGAACAATTGATATTAGAGCTAAGGATAAAATTTTCTGGATTTTGATTTGGGGTTTTTGCTTGTGTGGTTATTGTCTGGAAATTCTGCTGTTGGAATTATATTTGGAGCGAAAGTAGAAATTGAGATGTTTAACGGGGGGAGCAACTTTGGATTGTGGAGCATTAAGATGCGTGCATTATTAACAATTCAAGGTTTGGACAAGGTGTTGGATGACGAGGATAAGTTGGCGGATACATTGAAAGAGGCTGATAAGGTAGAGATGATGGAGAGAGCAAAGAGTATAATCCTGTTGAGCTTATCGGATGAGGTGCTAATGGAAGTGGTTGAGGAGAATGATGTTGCAACGTTGTGGGCAAAACTTCAGGCTCTTTATGTGAGGAAGGGTTTGAATAATCGCCTATACTTGTTGAAGAAGATGTTCCAGTTTCGATTTACTGAAGGTACTTCCATCAGAGCCCATGTAAATGAGTTTAATAAACTCATGATGGATTTGAAGAATGTTGGAGAGGCCCTAGATGATGACGAGCGGGCCATGATGTTGTTAGCTTCTCTACCAGAGTCATGGGAGCATTTTACTAATTCACTATTACAGGGGCGTAGCACAATTACTTTGGAAGAGGTAAAATTTGCCTTGTTCTCTAAGGAGTGGCAGAAGAATTTGTGAGATGACAATTTGGCGCACGATGTAGCACAAGAACTAGTGATTCAGGGTAGAGATCAACATTAGTGGTCTAACAACAATAAAGGTAAAAGCAGATTGAAGTCGCGCCATCAAAAGTCTAAGGGTCACGTAAAGTGCTTTGAGCGTCAAGAGGAGGGGCACATGAGGAGAGATTGTCCTAAGCTGAGAAACAAAGGTAATAGGTAGAATACCAAGGGAATGTTGCCAAGGAGAACACCGGTGTTGTGCAGGCCGTCTTGTGTGGGGCTACTGGCTCGTTAGGTGACGAATGGATGCTGCATTGTGGATTTTCTTATCAGTTGACACCTTATAGGAACTAGTTTACTACCTATAAAATTGTGCATGGTGGTAGAGATTTTTTATTAGGAATAATGCTGCCTAAAAGGTTGTGGTGATAGAGACACTTTGGATTCAATGCACGATCGGGTAATGTATACACTAATAGACGTCAAACATTTACTGAAGCTCAAGAAGAACCTTATTTCTCTAGGACACTCGATTGCAGCGGGTGCAAGTACATCGCTGAAGATGGGGTAGCAAAGATTTCTTGAGGTGCCATGGTAGTGATTAAGGGGAAGAATGCAAATTCTCTTTGTGATCAACTAGGAGAGACCATGACAGGAGTTGCCGCAGTTTCATTAAGTGGGTCAGACTCAAACTCGACTCAGTTAGGCATATGCGTTTGGGGCACGTGATTGAGGCAAGTATTAAGATGCTAAGTGACAAGGGTTGCTAAAGGGTCAGTAGACATGGAAGCTGGACTTGTGTGAGCACTATATCTTTGGGAAGCAGTGCCACTTTGAATTTAGTGCAGCTATTTATTCAACCAACAATCAATTGAAAATATTTATTTAGACGTCCCGGTTTCTTCGAAAGGCGGATATATATTTTCATTAATTAACGACTATTCGAGGAAGGTGAGTGAACTTTATGAAGCACAAATTCGACGTGTTTGGTTGGTTCTAGGGACACTAATTGGGAAGCAATAAGATAAATAGATCAAGTGTCGGAGAATCTATAATGTTATGGAATTCTGTGGTAAAGAATTACCGAGTTTTGCCAGAAAGAAGGGTTGTGAGATGCTGCATAATACCCGAGACGCCACAGTAGAATGCCGTTGTAGTTTGACAATCTATTTTCTTTATCCAAGTTTGACCGTGAGAAGTTGCTGCTGACTTATCCCGGGGAAAAATGCTCTTACCTTGAAAAGGGACTCTTGGCCATATGTATTGAAAAGGGGAGTTTTTTGTCTTGTAATTGCACAAGAAAAGGAAGCCTCCCGGATTTGCTGAATAAGAAAGTAAAGTTCTGAAGTTACAAAAGGCTGGATCTTGGAGTCCTGTTTGTGAGGGCAAAAAAATGGTGCTCGTGGTTTATTGGACTTCTTGTGGACACAGTGGACTCTTGCCGAAGAGCACTTTCTTTTGCTGCACAACAGGAAGCCAACACGGTGATTCTTGCCGTGAGCCCTATATCCGAATTGAGTTGTTCTCTTTGTGAACATTGTGCGTTTGTGTTTAGTCTAGTCTTGGGAAATACTCAAGCGTGTGAACAATTGTAACTCTTTAATTCTTCGATTGATTAGTAGATTATTCGCGGCTGGCTCTTTTTGTGGAGTTGTATCAACACTCGGACCGAATCATGTAAATTTTTTTTGTATTTTTCCTCATTGATTTCTCTGATGATTTCATTTTCTCGTGTTAATTTAATTGCAACTTCCGATTAGCTCTCGCATTGTTTTACAACTATTAGTGAAGCGGCGTTCCGTAGATTTTGTTTGCTGTTGTAATGGTAGGAACTGGGTTTTGTGAAAAGGGAGTAGAGGTGTGTGTTAAGATGATGGCATTGTGATTCGTGGTGATAATACAATTGTGGCTGCAGTAGCTTCTGCAGAACAAAAAAGACAGAAAAGAAAATTCATCTTGCCCCATTGTCCGAGAATGATTAACATGTATTGACATAATGTAAAACATGCAGATAAAGAGCTTGACATAATCGAGATGGCTGTTTATGGAGATGTAATCCGGCCAGGAAACCAATGCAGGTGTAGAACTGTTGCAGAAATGCTGGGTGCATACAAGTCGAAAGATCCCAAGGCTGCTTGCAAGCTTCCGTACTCGAACGAGACGATGTAGCAGAAGAGTATTGAAGCCCTTCTCAATTGAGTGGGGCGTCGGAAGAAATACCCATATTGCACCTACCAGATTGACAAAAGATAATGCTTTGATGAGCTGTTGATTGGAACGATACAATTAAGTTGGCTGCAAAATATAACTTATGCCTTCTCTACGCTTGGATGTCTCTATCTCATCTGAATTTGAATCCAGTTGTGATGCCAATTTGATAGTGCTACATTCTAGAAGGGCCTAACAAGGAGCGACTACGACCAGACATGACCTCGTCGCCTACCCGGTCCAGGTTTAGTTGAGGGTTGTTTGATATGTCGAACATGATGGTAGATCATTTGGTGCTCAAGTCCTAGAAGTCATTGAATGTGTGGACCTGCATGGACTTTTAGCAGACCAAAACAAATGAACCATGTTTGTCAAGAAAACGTGGGCATGGGGGCCAAGTCTTCTTCAGTATTACCCTTAAATTGCAATAACCTGCGTGTCTTTGTCTGTCTTTATTAGGTCAGCCATCGACTTCGCAGGCAACGAATATGGGAGTTGAAGAACAGTGTCATTTCGTTTTCTTCCTAGGGCTGAAGTAACATCACCCGAGCTTCTACGCTGGGAAAAGTTCAGCGCTACTACAAAGGATGGTGACCACAACTGAGCATTGCACGTAACAAAACCTTATTCTAGTTCCAACGTTTGACTTCGCGTCATCCATTCACTCCGGTGTTAGCGTAATTTGGTTGCCCTTATCATTTACTCTAATGTGAACAAAAGATCGAGATCGATCGAGAGAAATCCCACATAACAACTGTGTGGGGACTTCCCCTTTCTATGTGGCTGGTGATGTCAAAAGCCACGATTCTTGCATGTTGGATTTTCTTGTCGAGGGTGATCATTTTGCTTTGACCTCGTTTTGCACTTTGCAGTGATGACAAACGACAACAGAGAGCTTCACCTATGAACACAAATCTACCTTATTGACCAAAGCCATATTGATGCTATTTGACAAAGCAAAGCAAGTTTAGATCGAATGATGCGCTTTTAGTCTTTTACCTTTTTGGGGGTGATGTGCGGTTAATCATTGACAGGTCAGGGTACATGAAAAGATGGGCACCAAAAAGTTTGTGGAAGCATCTCTATGCATCGCATTTTCTCAGGTTATACCAACCTAATGTCATCGGTGAACAAAATCGTTGACATTATCAGCTTTGTCGAAGTGACCAAAAAAAAAAAAAATCGCCCATGTGTCTATAGTAAGAGTGACTGGTTTAGGCTGCGTATGGATGGTGGCTGGGGAAACTGTTTCTGTTCCAAAAGTGTTCCGGGAACACTTTTGGAGCAGAAACGCGTATGGTTCAAAAATATTCCGAAAGTGTTCCGCGGAACACTTTTGTGCCAAAGAACACTTTTGAAGGAACAAAAAAAACTTGCTTCTGGAATTTGGGAACACTTTTTGGAACACTTTTGAAATCACCATCCATCGTCGCCGACGCGATTACCACTCGCCGCCTCGCTAAAAGCCGACCGTTGACGGTCGTCGGCCGCCCTTCGCCGTCGCCGTCGGCCGCCGTCGGTCGCCGCCGGTCGCCACCGCCGCCGGCCGCCCTCGCCGCCGGCCGCCGCCGGCCGCCGCCGGTCGTCGGTCGCCGGCCGCCGCCGGCCGCCCACCTCCGGTCGGTGACTGAAAAAAGTGTTTTTTTTTTAAATTACCAAACACGTTTTTTTCCTAAAAATCGTAATTTTGAACAGAAATACAAAAAAATGTTTCTGTTCAAAAAATGCTCCCTGGAACAGAAACGCTACCATACGCAGCCTTATAGTCCGGTTCCCAATTTCAAGGACCGGGAATCGAACCGGTCGCAATTTTTTTTTTTTTTGTGATTTGTCGTTAAAATTTTCTCGTTAACAACATATTCATCGGATTATTTCTTGTTAATTGCATCGCGTTGTCGTTAAACCTGAAAATCATGTTAGGCATCCTAAGCATCTTAGGTTTATGTTCAGGAATGCAAAAAAAAAAAAACGCACACATTTTTAATCAGTCCGGTCCTATTCCAATTTTATGGAACCGTGAACCGGACCGGAGCCCATAAGAATTGAACCTTACTGGTCGGTTCAGTCTTGTCCGGTTGCTCAAGCATGATTTTTCCTCATCAAAGCATGCAGTTTGTTGCTTTTGTACGTGAAAATTTATGTAACAAGATCTGTATCATCTCTAACATATATGTAGTTAGATCAGTGCAAGTTATTGTGCATGGCAGATCTCTACTGTGGGCAGTTCCCCCCATTTATGCTAATGAATGCCGATTTATTTTCTGCACCTAAAGAGATGAAATGGGATAGATTGTTGGTGTTGATCAGAGCATGAATGAATGAGTGTAGTTGTTGGACAATGATTGGAATGCGACACCACTAGACCAACCTTTGACCTGTCCCACCAAAGCACTTTTGCTGCTCTCTAATCCCACTATTGTATTGTCCAAACTCCTATTGATTCTGGTCTTTCTTCATTTGTGTTTGGTGAAACTATCAAAGAGATAGAATCACATTCTAAATCCTTACGGTGCCTCTAAGAATATGTTGGGTGTCCCAGTGCCTACAAAGATGCCTTCACATGAGAAAGTGAAAAAGTACCAAATAAGTCTTAAATCTATTGCAATTGTGCCAATTCAATCCTAAACTTTTTTTTGGTCAAATTCAGTCCTAAATCTTTTGCATTAGTCCCGATTCAGTCCTTCTGGTCAATTTTGACCGTCCGACGCTAATGTGGCAATTTTTAATAATATTTTAATATTTTTTTGAATTTTTTATTTCTTCTTCTTCCTCTAACCAGCCGGTCACCGGATTGGTGCAAATCCAGCCGGTCGACCTCGCCGGCAAGGGCCAGAGCCTTTCCTAATGCTCTATAGGCAGAATTTGTGCCAGTTGGAGCAAGCAATCTACCTCAACAAAGCCATTACTCACTGACACACACACCTCTCTCCCCACTACTGTCTTCACCCAACATATGCAAAACATTAACACTAAAAACCTACAATGACCTTAGCCCTAATGAAAGTTACAATTCATTATTTATTGGATGGGGTCATATGATGATTTCCCTAATTGCCGTTCATGTGCTCTGAAAGATTGAGGGTCATATGATGTTCTCTTCCTCTTATTATTATTATTAATTTTTTTTTTGAAGTGGTTATATTTAATGGGATATTTTTGGTGCTTGACTGCTATTGAGTGCTCTTTTGTCTACTGCTGAGGAGGGGTCCTTTGAATAGATCATGGGAGGCAACAATCATGGCATGAAATGAGATGAGTTCCAGTTGTGATTGTTCACACCGCATGCAAATTGCACTGAAGTATCAGTAAGGCAACAATTTTTTTTTTAATTTTTTTTTTAAAACACCTCATCGATCCCAATGGCAACAAACAAATTCTCTAAAAGAAAACTTTACAGCAATAATGATAATGGTTGATGTCCGAAGCCCTTTCCTTTACGGTGCTGCTTCTTGCATGTGAGGTCTCAAGAATTACATAGTTGCCATCCTCAGACATATATTTTACAGATTGTATTTTATTTTATCTGATTTTTTTTTCCTTTTTCCCAGGCATTGGTTGGATTGGGACCATTCACGAGCAGGAAAAGAAATAATGCGCCTCTTCGAAATTTTCTTGTTTCTTCTTTATTGCTGGTTTATGCCCTTTGAAATTTGATGTTGATGGCTCGAAGCTAAGGCAAGAATTTTCCCCAAAGTTTGAATTGAAATTGGAAATGCAATAAGTTCAAGGCTGTACCAGCAAATAAATAAATAACCCCAAACTTGTTTTCAGTTTGCAAGCGTTGTTAGGTCCAAGGATGCCTTGGAAGTTTGGGACTCAATATGTTCGTTGAGAATAGTTTGTAAAAGAAGAGAAAAAAAAAAAAGAGTAATTACTGTCAATTTGGTGATTTCCCATTCTCATCTACAAAAGTAAAATTGGTGAGAAAAAAAAACTCGCTCTTAATTTTTGTTCCAATTTTTGTGCCTGCAAGAATGATATATTTTTGGACGGACCGGACCTATTCAAAGATGACAAAACAACGAAAAACATAAAAAACGCTATCATAACATTTTAGCTTTTGCGAAATTTTGTTTCGGTAAATTGATTTGGATAAATGTCTAGTTCACGAAACTAATTTTCAGAAGAAAGATCAACTTTATAATAATTCCCATTTGGGATGGTATTGAATTAGGACGCCTTGCATAAAGGAAACTGTGCACAATGTCATGTCCACGAGGAATCTAAAAATAAATAGGGGAAGGAAGAAGAGGGAAAGAAGAGAGGGGCAGACTTTAAATTTGAAAAAGTGAGAGGTTTTAAGTGCTGCTGGTGCTTGCTATATAGTATTTACTCCATTGACATAGAGGGTCCCAACCTTCAATTGGAGTTCCTACCAACTTCAATTTTGCAATATTTAGCATTATTAGGAGCCCCATTAGTCAAACAATCTCACTTTGAATAAAGAAACCCTAGAAAAATTGAAAATTGGTCAATGGGGGACCCCACCTCCCCCTTTTTATACACATAAAATATATAGATTCTGATAATTATTTGGAGGGCATTGAGCCACTTGGTGTATCAAAAAGGGGAAATTAAATAAATTATGTGATTTGTGGACATTTGGGAAGAAAACAAGTCAAGCTCTCAAAGCATAGAGATTCTTGCAGACAAATCTTATCAAATTGGACCCACCAAACTCAATGAGTGGGGGCTGAGAGCAATGAAAATGGGGGAAATTGCCTGAACTCTGTGAGTTAGGGGGGGGCAAAAAGGGGAAATAAAGGAGAGTGGATAGGGTGGAAATGAATTTGAAAAAAGTTGAGTGCATGAATTTATAGTGTTTTTTTTTCTTTTTTTTTTCTTTTTCCTCTTTCTTTTTAAGCCCTTTTCCACTTTCCCTTTATTTTTTTTCCTTTTGCTCTTTAATCAGTTTTCATACCTTTCAACATCTTCCTTTACTAGG